>CM039674.1:14750755-17150755 GCA_022496015.1 Hordeum marinum | reverse complement strand
TTTCAAATCGGTCTTCTATACATTTCCACTCCTTGTTTGTAAGCTTACGATGGTGTAATGGTATTCCCAAATATGAGAATGGCATAGACCCCAGTTCACAACTGAACAGTTGTCTATATGCATCTTGTTTTTCTTTTGCTCTTCCATAGCAGAACAATTCGCTTTTATGGAAGTTGATTTTGAGACCCGATAGTTGTTCAAAAAAGCATAATAATAACTTCATATTTTTTGCTTTTGCTAGATCATGTTCCATGAAGATGATGGTATCATCAGCATACTGTAAGATGGACACTCCACCATCTACCAGATGCGGAACGAGACCCCCGATTTGGCCATTTTCTTTAGCTCTTCCTATCAGGATGGTCAACATATCTACCACAATGTTGAACAGGATAGGTGACATTGGGTCCCCTTGTCTTAAACCCTTATGTGACTGAAAGTAATGACCTATATCATCGTTACTTTTATTCCGACACTGCCTTTTTGCGTGAAGGATTCGACTTGCCTTCTCCACGCCATGTCGAACCCCTTCATTCTCAAGGCTTGCTGGAGAAAGGGCCATTTGACCTTATCATAAGCTTTCTCAAAATCTACCTTAAATATGACACCATCTAGCTTTTTTGTATGCATCTCATGTAATGTTTCATGCAGGACCACTACCCCTTCTAGGATATTTCTATCCGGCATGAAAGCAGATTGCGATGGCTACACCACAGTATGTGCAATCTGTGTGAGCCTGTTCGTCCCTACTTTTGTGAATATTTTAAAACTCATATTGAGAAGACATATTGGCCGGAACTGTTCAATTTTCACTGCCCCATTCTTTTTTGGAAGCAGTGTAATCGTTCCAAAGTTTAAGTGGAATAGCTGTAGATTCCCCTCGAACAGATCTTGAAACATTGGAAGCAGATCACCCTTAATAATCTGCCAACATTTCTTATAGAATTCCGCTGGGAAACCATCTGGGCCAGGCGCTTTACTATTCTTGATTTGTGAGATTGCCTCAAACACCTCTTTCTTGGTGAATGGAGCGGAGAGGATCTCGTTTTCATCCGCCGCTAGCTGTGGGACATCTTGTACCCTTGATTCATCTAAGGATACAAAACTTTCATCTGGTTTTCCAAATAGCTGCTTATAATAATTTGTGATGTAAAGCTTAAGATTTTCCTGACCCACAAGCGTCCCTTCATCTTGCTCGAGCTGGAAGATCTTCTTCTTTCGGTGTTTGCCATTAGCAATCAGATGGAAGAATTGTGTGTTGTTGTCCCCCTGGACAACTTTTCGCACTTTAGCTCTTAGTGCCCATTTTAATTCCTCTTCTCGCAACAATTGTTTTAGCCTTTTTTCTGCCTCCACTTTAGTCTGCAGTCCTCTGCTGTCTAAAATGGTGGACTCAGCTTTCAAATCAAACTCATCAATGAGTTGGATTAGGCCTTCCTTTTCTAGTTTATATGCTCCACTTAAGTGTTTAGCCCACCCACGTAGGTATTGCCTTAAGTGTCTAATTTTATTCTGCCATCTTTCAACATTGGACACACCTCCAGAATCATTTGCCCACTCACGGGCAACTAGATCCATGAAGCCTTCTCTCTCAAACCAAGCTAACTCGAAAGAGAAGATAGTCCTGTTCCCCATAAACCTCGCCTCTTCGGAATCAACCAGGAGAGGAGTATGATCTGAGATTCCCCTCGTTAACGCCTGCACCGTAACTAATGGAAATTTCTGTTCCCACTCCACGCTTGTGAGGACCCGATCTAACTTCTCGAAGGTAGGAGTTGGTAGTGTGTTGGCCCATGTGAACTTTCTACCTGATAGCTCAATCTCCCTAAGATCAAGGCTCTCAATAATGACGTTAAACATAAAAGACCACCGTCCATCAAAATTATCATTATTCTTTTCGTACTGTCGTCTGATAATATTGAAATTGCCCCCAACAAGAACTGGCAGAGTCTCATCTCCACAAATGCAGCTCTATGTATAAGAACAAAGAATTATTAATTCAAGTGAAAATGTGTGGAGCATCATTTTTTTTCATGTGCTCAATGCTCACAAAGTTACGATATGTATGTCGTTGATCAACATCAGCCACTTCGCCCTCATAGCTCCGGGTATCAAGAAAAAGTTGGCTGCACTAAGTGATTTCTACTTCCACTCAATTGTTAAAACAAACGTGAGTTACCAACGAACTTACAAAGCTGAAATATCTGCATTTCAATTTCAGCTGCTCTGCCTCCTCAAGTATTCGCTCATTCAACAAAATTTCAGATATTGTCCTTTCAGAATCCACGTGGAAAACCAGACATCTATGTTTATCTCTCTAATAAGTAATATCACAAACATCGGTCTCGGTGACGCATTGCCTTTTGGCCTCGCCGGCGGCACACCAGTGCCTATGCTCCTACTTTGTTGTTCCCTTTCCAATAGGGCTGTGTTTCATGGTGGCTCGGGCGACGTTTGCATGGACGTCTTGGGGTGGCCTTGACGGCACGGTACCCGTCGACCTCAGCGGCGGTACACCGGTGTCATGCCTTTCGGTCTTGGTGGCGTGATGTCTGTCGGCTTCTACGGCGACACACCGGTGTCGCTGCACGAACTCGGCTATCCCACCCTTCGTTCGTTCCAATGATGTTCACCTGCGAGCTGTTGTTTTGGTGCATGTCATTTTCTCCCTAGGCCCGTTTGTGGTTCTTTGTTGATGGTGGAACGAGTTGCTCTGCGGGGCTTGCTCTGGAGGTGCGTCTTCCGAGGGTTTCGGTTTGGTCTCTGTAACCAACCTTCTCTCCCAATTGTTTATTTCTTTCTTCTAGTGTTGGCCTATCCTCTTGGATGCCTTCCTCTGTATTTTTTCTTTTGCACCTCGTGACTGCTAAGTCACCTTCGAGTTGGAATATAACAAGCGGTGGGGTTTCTGCCCCCCCCCCCCCTCCAGATACACGTGCAAAACAAAAAGAAATTTCAGATACACAACATCAGCGAGTCAAGGAATTTTATGTTTACTGCTTTCAGTCTCTGACTTCCAGGGACCACATGGAAAACAAGACTGAGCCTGCTGTCGGTCCTGTTGGAACTAATGTAATTTCAGCATGTGCTTCTCTCGGTGATGAAGCCCCAGCTTATAGCTTAACTCCATTCAGAATTATCAAGAACCATTGCTCTACACACGTTCCTGAAGCCTCCTGTTCCCATCTGTATTTTCAACTCATCTACTCTCCCCTCGCAAATCATTTCCCTTTGTCTGATTGATTGCCGCTACGTGATATGCTAAGCAACGTGCTACCCAACAGGTTAGGAGAAGGCGCTACCTGACATGTTAAAACAAAGTGAAACCATGTAAGTTGATTTGGCTTCATGCGGCCAATGCCCAGAGTTACAATTTGGATGTCGTCAACCAATATAAATTGTACACATGTACCGGTTCACTTTGAAAGTCACTAGCCAATTCTCCGTAAAAGCTCGAGCTAGCGTGAAAAAGTTGGCTATGCTTGTTGGGCGGTACACTATGGAGCGTCCGGGGTGATGATGTGTGTTTGGGTTGGGAGAAATCCCTCGCGGCTCGTCCAACTCCAACGCGGCCAAGCCTGCGGGCTCCGCTTGGCCTTCCTGAAGGGCGTCGGGTATGCCCCTTCCTAACTACCCTCCGCGTATCGAAGGAAACCCTAGGACTAGTCTGGTAGCAGCAGCGTCGTTATCGCGCTCCTTCTTGAAGGTGTTACTCAGTATGGGACGCCTCGGAGTGCTAGGAGCACGGTGGTACTTCTCCGAAGGGTGTATCGGTGTCGGTCATCTTTGCTTTGATCTGCCGGTGTCAACATTTATTTCTCTTTTCTTTTTCTCCCGTATTCTCTTTTGGGCTTATTTGTGTTGCGAAGCCCAACGTGCTGGATGTATCGGTTGGTTGCTTTATAATATAAAGCGTGAGGAAACTCGTTTTCGTCGTTCATTTTATCACTAATCATTGCTGTCACAACCAGCTGCGTTAATATGGCCTTCTCAGTATTCAGAATTTTGTATACATAGTATCATAAAAGGAAGCACGCGATATCTAATCCTTTTTAATTCGAGGTTGGTGGGCTGCCGAAGGTTGGCTTGGGCATTCAAGAAGACGAGGGGGCGGCGACATTCTGAAAATAAAATAAAGTTCTACTCGCCTAGCCCTTTTCGAGGCGGTGCTTATAGCATCGGATGATGATGACTGGGGGTGTGTCTCCCGCGGACCTCGTAGTATTCGGTCGGCGTTTGTGGTCTATGGATCTGATCTATGTTTGTATGCGTCTGTGTGTCTACAGGTTGGATCATTTTGATCTACGCTTTTCATCTGCGATGGTTGCTGTTCTGATGCGTTGGTTCTATGAGGCTTTAGCACAATGATTTCCTGACTATCTACTAGAATAAGGTTTGTCTGGCTCCGACAAGGAAGGGGTGATGATGGTGACGTGCCTTCAGCTCGCTCTAGTACTTGTAATCGTCACTAGGTGGCCTACGAATCTAGATGTAATTTTTACTTCTCGTGTTCTTTGTACTACCTTCATAGTAGATGAATATATATATTAGAAGTTTTCCTGCAAAAATAAATAAATTTATCCCTAAACGTTCGCGGACGTGCCCGATCAGTATCTGAGCGTGTTTGTTTTAAGCCCCTATTTATCCATGCATGCAATCCTGCTTCTTATTTTCTCCATTATATGTATGTGTATGGTTCAGGGTGAACCGAGTAGGCGTGCATAGGAATGCAAATTTGGAACTTTGAAGGTACCCTCCGACCGTACTTAGTTCAACCAAATGAACTAAAGTTTCAAAAATGAAGTGATTTCTGAAAATTTACTTCATTTAGTTCAACTAAACAGGGTCGGAGGGTACCCTGAAGGTTTCAAATTTGCATGCTTACGTCCGCGAGCTCTCATATCCTTATTACATTTGGTCTTAATATGAGGGTTTACGGATAGCTTGGATTTGTAGGAATGATACGAGGATTCGGTTGGGTCACATTTTTCTTCTCGGTCACTGATCGGACGCGTCAACAAATATTTGAGGAGGATTTGAGAAGTCTGGATATAAATGCTCTTAAGCCATGCCTCTTTCTATGCCTATGAATGACTGAAATAACAGTTCGATGGAACAACAAGAATTGATTAGGATGAGAGAGAGAGATGGAATTGCTACGTCCCACAATCCAATTGAAAAACAAGAGAGAGACACTAACTGCAGGTGCAGCAGAAAAGAAAAACACCAAAAACAGGTTGATCGCTTCCAGGACCAAAAGGAGTTTCAACATCCGTCTTCTCGCTAAAAAGATGTAGGCATGCAGCAAAACTTCCTGTCCAATTAAATAACTTCATCCAAGACCAATAACCAACTCGTCTCTATTCCTGACGCCTCCCAGTCCCGTGTGTTCTTACATATCTTTGGCTCTTCTCTCATATGTTCTCTCCAGTGTTTGTGTGCTACCACACACTAAAACTAAATGGAGGGTGTGTGCTATCTATACAGTCGATGATGGGATGACATATATAAGGGGGAAATCATTATACCACGAGGTTGGTGGAGCATTTATGTACTCTCATGTGATGAATGTCCATGAGTGGCAATTGGTACATTGTTATAAGTTCTATACATCAATCATTTTTTTCATCCCAAAAGCTCAAATTGGCAAGAAAGCATGTGTACAACTAAGAAGTGTCCACTTTGTTGTGTGTTATAACTTATAAACAGAGGCATGAGAAGAGATTAAACAAGCTCAGTTTGTGGGGAATTTCATATGAATCCTAAATATATTGGTGTTTATTGGTCTAAGCCTCATAAGGGCATCTACAGTGATACAAACTTTGATGGCCTAGGCGGTACAAGGAGATGTTTTATCTCTAGAACATTGTAATTTATATCAGATTCATAACCTCTAATGTGTACGCGTTTTTTGCAACACAACACTAGTAGTAAATCAATACAGTTGGTTGAGAGAAGCAAGAGTGTTAGAAACATGCTACTAGTTCACTTAATTAGACACTAATTAGACCGGAGGTCTTCCTCCTTTTCTAAAAAAAAGTTCACTTAATTAGACACTAATTCAGAGTACAAGTCAAAATACACATGCCCGCTCTCACACGCGCGCACATGCACACTGCTCAACAAGGAAGACGAATAGTTGTATATAGAGTAGGTCACTCACAGTCCCCTCCCCTTAAATTTGGCTTGCCCTCAAGCCGATGTGAACCACCAATATCCCAAGTCACTTGAATACAAGGCCCAAGGCAAACGTCATCCACGCCGCCAAGAATATCTTGTCGCAAAGCTGAAGTAGAGCAATCACTCGGATCCCATTGCAGTTGTAGCATTTTGAATTCAGCGTGGGTCTACAATCACTAACAAAAAGGGTTGAAGAAGGTAGTTGATGAGTATGAATGAGTTACTCAGTGGTGGTGTTTGTGGTCTTTCTCTGTTAAGCTCACAACATGTATGTAATTTGCTCTAACAATTTGAAACCTACCACTAATCCAATGGCTCATTAGCACTCAGTAGCAGTCCTTGCTTCCCACTTGGTAGAGGATAATTCCAAGAATTCATATCGTCTGAACGTAAGTCCAGAATATGAAATATCATCGTGAAGTGTGGCCATATTATCAGAAATTCAAGAAGAAAAGCACTCAGGTTATGTTGCTGAATGCCAAATTTTCGTCCGATATAGTGCAGGAAGACTTCTCTTACGAGGGTACAGTGCAGGAAGACTTCTCATATCCAGACCCCTAAACATTTTTCTTTTTCAAAGGGCGCAAAACTCATCATTTTCTCATGAAAAATTTACAGATATGCAATGCAACGTACATGAATGTAGGTAAGTAAGAAAATTACAAGAAATAACATTAGCAAATTAATGCTTTGTTTCAACCTAAGCATGTTCTCCCTGCAGGTGTACATTTCGGTCTCTTTAAGTAGGAATCTATTGTTAATTTTACGTATTAACTCAGGATGGCCGAGTGGTCTAAGGCGCCAGACTCAAGTTCTGGTCCTCTTACGAGGGCGTTGGTTCAAACCACTTCTGACATTTTTTTTCCTTTTGTCACCGTTTTGCTCTCGAAAGGACAAAGAGGAACCTAGTCTGATCATTCCAAAATCCATTTTTGCAACAAGATTAGCTCCTCTCGCTTTGCTCTGAGAGCCTAGAGATTAACCATTTCTATACATTGTTTTGGCGGGAGAGTCAGATTGCCAGTATGTTGCTGTAGCAAATCAACTGCCCAATCTGACTTTTGTAGACATCAAAGCTGTCAGCCGTGCCAGCAATATCAAAGCCATCATGAAGGACCATGGCTAGGTGATGCGGGGTTTCTGTGGTACAATTGCATTTCGCTGTGAAATGCAAAGCTGATTCACGGTCCGAGCAGCCGAAGGGACAAATATCAACACGGAAGAATATTGACAAAGAAAAGAAAACGTCACGTTTTTGGTAGAAAATGCCTTTCCATATTTAAAAAAGCAATAACAGTAAACATTTTTATTTTACAAATGGCACATAACTCATCAAATGCCCTGGCGTAGGCTTGCAATTACACGCGTTGGCGGGCGCTTCTGTCGCTAACACTGGATGCCCTGTATGCTACACTAATCCTTGTTGTGTCAACCGCGACTAGATGAAAATGTGTAGGTGGGCGATAGCCCCAGTAGGCTTTTCAAAAAGGAAAATCAACATCTCAATGGGATGAAGACACAACTTCTAGATCAAGTTCATTTAACATCGGAAACAAAAATGTTAGCTATCTCCAGCCATGTTGCCTATCACTAGTGGAAAAAGGCTCATTTGTCCCGGTTTCAGGGGCCCATCTGTCCCGGTTCTGCACCCGGGACTAAAGTGTCGGGACTAAAGCCCATGACCTTTAGTCCCGGTTCGCTTACGAACCGGGACAGATGGGGCTACACGTGGCCGCTCCGTCGAGCCCAGGTAGAAGGGCCTTTGGTCCCGGTTATTAACTTGTTTATTTTAAAGAGGTTTTTTAGGTTTTGGAGGGTTAATTTAGGAATTTCATATATTTTGTTAGCTAGCTAATAAGAGAAGTGACCTCTCTTATCTCCGTGCTTGGTCGCGACGCTACGTACTATACGTATAAAGAGAACTCGCGACACGCTAGTTAGTAAGCAAATGAAGGAAACAATTAAGTACACAAGATCGTCATGAACATATACAGAGAGAAGTGATCGACCTCCTCCTTCTCCGAGAGATTGGTCAAACAACAAGTTTTCGTATATCTATCCTATATTACAATCCCTAACATCTAATTTCAAGTTCCATATGGTATTCTCTGGCTTTATTGATGACGTGGTCAATAAAGAATCCCGCCAATTCCTTTTGAATTGCTCGTATGCGATCTTGTGGTACGAGTTCATCCTACATCCGCCACATCTAAATTGAAGAAGAGGGTCAATACATGTATATGAATGAAACTCAACACAAATGATGGTAATAAAATAAAATTGTGAATATTTTTCTTACGCACTTCATATTCTTTTTCAGTGTAGCCCCGCTTATTAGGATTCGTCGCGTTGTAGATGAACTCGAAAACGTAGTATCCACAAAAATTAGTCCCTTATTCCTAAAACAAGCACTATACGAGAAATAGAGGTCAATCAAACTAATAAGCAAGCATGCTAAATGGTATATATTGATGAAACTAGCTAGAATCATTGGGAGATGGGCGGAACTAGGTAGTATATATTACTTACTTTCGGGTGTCTAAATTGCAGCTCGGTAGGCAGTCCGAGAGCAATTTTGGTGAAATCTTTCCAAACCTTGCCAAACAAAGAAAATAATTACTTGATATATATCAGGAAATGAACAAAGTTGCCGATATGGTGGGATAATGATCGATTGAACTTACCTCTAGAGCATTTCAATCAGGTTCGCATACAACTCGGGTTTATTTCGTCTCGAGTCTAAGACGATTACTACTCCCCGGTCAAGCTTAATCTCTAGTAGAATAAAGTGGTGGCTGTGCACACATGCATAGCTCATCAATTACATTACTATACCCTCGAGTAATAAGGGAGAAATCAAATATGCACAAGACAGTAACACTCACTTGAAGTAGTAAGGAATGAGTATTTTGTCTTTGTTTTGATTTTTAAGCATCGATTCTGGCAAGTTCTCCTCGGTTTGTTTGGGATACATTTGAACCGTCACTTCATGTATGATATTTGGGTTAATGAACCCAATGTCATACATTTCTGCTTTTCTGCATTCGACAATCTTCAATCTGCATAATATAGTGATGATGATAATTATATATATACATACAATGAAAGATGTGAGCTATATATAGAGACTTAATTATAGAAGTACTTACAGACATAGCAAGTCATGATTTGTATGTCGATGTCCTTTTGATTGTAAAGTTGGAAAAGCTCATCAAATTCAACATGAATCAGCTCCTGGCCAAAGAAGTCGTGCTTCTCTTAAATACTCATCATCAAACAATCCTTCCCAGACTCGCTGTAGGTTTTCATGTACCAATTATGCAATTGTCTCATCATCGTTCCTAGAGGAGGACTTCCATCTTTGACGAGAGGCTTCCGGTACCGGTATTTGAAATCGTCCACCTCCAACGGCTCAAACAATACATCATCCCTCATGTAACCAGTAGGATTGGTACCGGGCACCATCCCCGGATGATCAGCGGCGATATCGGTAGACACCTTCAGCGGGGGGCACGATTGGTTAGCCTGTTCGCCGAGCTGGGGAATTGTTTTCCCACTTCTTCGTTTTTCTAACCTCTCATCACTGGAAGTAGTTCCCGTCCGCAGTGCATTTTGATATGCCTTTTTAGTAGCGCGGACATAGTTGGTATCCAGCGGAGGCGGTGGTGGTCGCTTCAGGGCCTCGACAGTGCGCTTCGCTGCCACCGGATCTATCTTCTGCTTCGGAGGTGGAGCTTTCTTTGCAAAATGGGCCCTCACTTGGTCTTGAGAGATCTTCGCGGTTTCCTCCGTGGTCCTCTCGTATGGCAACTTTTCCAATGGCTTGAGAGACTTAGGACCGTATTCGTATGGCCTCCCGCCACTGGTTGTACTGCTAGCAGCCGGAGTGACGGCGTCTCTCTTCCGTCGTTGCTTACGAGGCAGAGGAAGACGCGGAGTTCTCCGACGCACCGGAGGAGGAGGAGCGGCGGCGGTTGTCTTCCGCCGTTGCTGAGGAGGCAGAGGAGGAGGCAGACTGCTCGAATGCGCTGGAGGAGGCAGAGGAGGAGGCGAAGTGCCTTGATCGTCAACGTCACGCGTCGGACAAGGCGAAGGAGGAGGCGGAGTGCCTTGATCCCTCGCCGGAGGAGGAGGAGGAGGATGAGTTCCTTCATCACTCGCCGGAGGAGGAGGAGGAGGCGGAGTGCCTTGATCCCTCGCCGGAGGAGGAGGAGGAGGATGAGTGCCTTCATCACTCACCGAAGGAGGAGGAGGCGGATGCGTCTAGTTTGGAAGCTTGATGTGCTCCTTCCGCCATAGACATGTAGTCCTCATAGCAAATATCAGCCGAGTCTCCCCTTCACCTGTAGGGTGGTCAAGCTCAAGCTCCTCAAATCCCCCCATTATTTCATCCACTTGCACAACAACATAGCCATGTGGAATCTGACCGTGGTGAAAAGTTTTGTCGGTTCGAGGCGGTGCAACAAAGACGCCAGCCGCCTTCAAGGTGAGGTTAACACATTTCGTCATAAGATCGGAATGTTGGCCATCTATGATAGCATCCACGGGGTATCTAGGAGCCGTGAAGTTAGGTTGCTGAAGGAGCTTTGTGGAAGCCACGCTGCTTCTCCACTGAGATGGCGAGGTAGCTTCTGGGGTAGCTTCGTGCCCCTAAACAAGCTACTGGTCGGGAGCTCGCTGGCTCATAACTTCTTCCTCTAGCCTTCGTACTCTTGCATTGAGATCCTGCACAACGCTCAGATCATGTTTCCTCTTCCTCTCCTGGCTTTTGCAACCGCTTGCGTCGGGAAACCCAAGCTTCCACGAAATGGAGCCTCGCGTGCCTCGTGTTCATCCAGGGTGCTCAGAATTCCCGAGGGCCTTAGTCAGCTCGTCCTTCTCTCTGTTGGGAATGAACCTCCCTTCCAGCCCTTTCTTGATAACATGCTTAAGCTTCCCGATGGGTATTGCAAGTTGCTCGTCCGTCCAAATGCACTTCCCTGTTTCAGGGTCCAAAGTTCCACCAACCCCGAAGAACCAAGTCCTTGAACGGTCTGGCCAGTTCCCTGTCTCTGGTTCGACATCTTTAGCTCGCGGGTCATCCTCCCATTTGGCCCACAACGGCCGAGCTCTGAGGTAGCCACTTGACCCCGTGTGATGGTGATACTGCTTCTTCTCAGCATTGTTCTTGTTTATCATAGACATTTTCTTAGTCTTTTCAGAAGTCTTGTAGGCCACGAACGCGTCCCATTGATCTCTTATCCCCGCATATCGGCCAACGAATACTGGAGTATTCTCTTGGTCAACAAACTTAGCTTTCAACTCATTCTTCCACCTCCTGAAAAGATCTGCCATCTTCTTAAGAGCACACGACCTAACCAGTGGCTCTATAACTAGATTACTCTCATCCTCCTCTGGCGATAGGGTGAAATTTTCCTTCAGGGCCTTCCAAAGATCTTCTTTCTGTCTATCGGTGACATAAGAAACTTGAGGGCCATAGTTCTTAGCGTTCTTAGCTGGCTCATTCCCTTGTTGGATGCTGATCGGGATGCTATCCCTGACAACAACTCCACACTGAGCAGAAAATGCATCCTTGGTCTTCTTCGGTTCAATCGGTTGGCCATCGTTCGCGATTAAGGTGATCGTGAACCTTTCTTCCTTGCCCAACCTTTTCTTCGGGCCTCGTCTCGTTACCGAAGTTCAGCTCGATCCGGAGGGCTATATAAAAGAAGAAATAAGAGTTAATATATGTACATACCAAAACAATTAATGCATCAATTAGTCAGCATAGGCTTAATTAAAATATATACCTCGCTGGACGACTTTGCAACAGGTCCCTCCGTTTGGTCACCGGAGCCGTCATCATGGTCTCCTTCCTCCGGCTCTCGGTCACCGGAGCCATCATCATGGTCTCCTTCTTCCTCCAGCATTTGGTGACCAGAGCCGTCATCATCATGTCCTAGCTCTTCTGTGTCAAAATTGATTAACGAGACGATATCACCGCCGCCGCGGATCATGTCCCCCAACAGACTCTTCTCCTTCAAAGTCTCTGTTCATGGTTGGATCCATGGCTTCTGCAAATATTACAACATGGCAATTAATATACAAACATGAGAGATGGATATATTAATTAGTGGCAAACATAGACAAGGGATCATATTAGTGGCCTCGACGCTTCTATGGTTTGGGGTGGCCTCAACAACGCTTCTAGGGATTGGGTGGCCTCGATGCTTCTAGGGTTTGGGTGGCCTCGGCAACGCTTTTAGGGATTGGGTGGCCTCGGCAACGCTTCTAGGGTTTGGTCGGGCGAGAGGGGGTTGATCAAAGTTACCGGAGTTTTCTTCTAGTGGTTTGGGTGGCCTCGAGAGTTTGTCGGGTAGGGGTGAGAGGGGGTAGGAGATCGACAATGCTTTTTCAGTCCCGGTTTAGGCGGACTCGAGAGTTGGTCGGGCGAGAGGGGGTTGATCGAAGTTGCCGGAGTTTTCTTCTAGTGATTTGGGTGGCCTCGAGAGTTTGTCAGGTAGGGTCGAGAGGGGGTAGGATATCGACAATGCTTTTTCAGTCCCGGTTTAGGCGGACTCGAGAGTTGGTCACGCGAGAGGGGGTTGATCGACGTCCCCCCTCATGTCGAAATTATCGGAGTTTTCTATATGAACAAAAAATATGCTGGCCGGACATATTATCACGTGGCGGCGGTAACAAAACGTGATGCATATCATCACGCGGCGGCGGTAACAAATTTTTCTGTTTTTTAAATAAATGCCGACTATTTTCATACACACATATATATCATCATACACATATATCATCATATATCATCATACACACATATATATGAACAAAAAACATCATACACACCTATATATGAACAAAAAACATCATACACACATATATATGAACAAAATACAAACAATCATCCTCACTTATAGGGGAGGGGGATGTGGCCGGAGCGGGGCGTGGCGGCCGGCGCGGGGCGGGGCGGCCGGAGCGGGGTGGCGCGGGGCGGGGCGGCAGGAGCAAGGTCGGGAAGGTCCGGGATGGCGGCCGGCATCAGCGATACCGACGGAGAGCGCGCAAGATTCGGGCTGCCTGACGGCATGGGTGGGATCTGGCCTTCGGGGAAGCGATATGGGTCGAAAACTGCTAAGTGTGGGGTTTGATACAGGGAGCATTGGTCCCGTTTGGTGGCACGAACCGGTACCAATGCCCCCCTTTGGTCTCGATTCGTGCCACCAACCGGGACCAAAGCCTTGTTTTCAGCAACCCAAAGGGCGGGAAGCAGAGGCCTTTGGTCCCGGTTGGTGCCACGAACCGGGACCAAAGGGTGGCATTGGTCCCGGTTGGTTCCACGAACCGGGACCAACGGTCCCTTTTCGTCAGCCCAAAGGACGGGAAATAGGGACCTTTGGTCCCGGTTGGTGGCACCAACCGGGACTAAAGAAGGACATTGGTCCCAGTTGGTCCCACGAACCGGGACCAATGGCCTTGCACAGCGGTGTGGTGGGAGTTTAGTCCCACGTCGCCAAGCAAAGGTTGCCCGAACCTGTTTATAAGCCCCGTCGCGGCTGCTACGTTGAGCTCCTCTCATAGTGAAAATAGATGCCCTTATACATGAAATTCGACCTAATTTCAAAATGGTAGTTAGGCGCCTAACTAGCACTTTGAATTTAGGTTGAATTTCCCTATAAGCGCATCTATTTTCACTTTTGCTATTTTTATGTTATTTCTTTGCATATTAAAAGTTGTTAACAAAAAATACTTTATGAATATTCTTTTTGCTATTAAATTTTTCAACAAAAATAACTTTGATACTTTTAGTTGCATCAATTGTATATAATACCAAGTTTAGTTACACTAGTGAAAAAAGGCCCTTTTGTCCCGGTTCTGCACCCGGGACTAAAGGGCTGGGACTAAAGCCCATGACCTTTAGTCCCGGTTCGCTTACGAACCGGGACAGATGGGCTACACGTGGCCGCTCCGCCGAGCCCAGGCAGGAGGGCCTTTGGTCCCGGTTGGTAAAACCAACCGGGACCAAAGATCGTCCACGCGTCAGCAACTTAGGAGCTCTTTACTTTTGAAAGAGGGGGGGTTGAAGGTTTTCGACGGTTAATTTAGGGTTTTCATATATTTTGTTAGCTAGCTAACAGAGAGAAGTGACCTCTCTTATCTCCGTGCTTGGTCGCGACGCTACGTACTATACGTATAGAGAGAACTCACGGCACGCTAGTTAGTAAGCAAATGAAGGAAACCATTAAGTACACAAGATCATCATGAACATATACAGAGAGAAGTGATCGACCTCCTCCTTCTCCGACAGATTGGTCAAACAACAAGTTAATGTATATCTATCCTATGTTACAATCCCTAACATCTAATTTCAAGTTCCATATGGTATTCTCTGGCTTTATTGATGACGTGGTCAATAAAGAATCCCACCAATTCCTCTTGAATTACTCGTATGCGATCTTGTGGTAGGAGTTCATTCTGCATCCGCCACATCTAAATTGAAGAAGAGGGTCAATACATGTATATGAATGAAACTCAACACAAATGATGGTAATAAAATAAAATTATGAATATTTTTGCTTACGCACTTTATATTCTTTTTCAGTGTAGCCTCGCTTATTAGGATTCGTCGCGTTGCAGATGAACTCGCAAACGTAGTACCCACAAAAACTAGTCCCTTGTTCCTGAAACAAGCACTATACGAGAAATAGAGGTCAATCAAACTGATAAGTAAGCATGCTAAATGGTATATATTGATGAAACTAGCTAGAATCATTGGGAGATGGGCGGAACTAGGTAGTATATATTACTTACTTACGGGTGTCTAAATTGTAGCTTGGTAGGCAGTCCGAGAGCAATTTTGGTGAAATCTTTCCAAACCCTGCCAAACAAAGAAAATAATTACTTGATATATATCAGGAAATGAACAAAGTTGCCGATATGGTGCGATAATGATCGATTGAACTTACCTCTGGAGCATTTCAGTCAGGTTCGCATACAACTCGGGGTTATTTCGTCTCAAGTCTAAGACGATTACTACTCCCCGGTCAAGCTTAATCTCTAGTAGAATAAAGTGGTGGTTGCGCACACATGCATAGCTCATCAATTACATTACTATACCCTCGAGTAATAAGGGGGAAACCGAATATGCACAAGACAGTAACACTCACTTGAAGTTGTAAGGAAGGAGTATTTTGTCTTTGTTTTGATTTTTAAGCATCGATTCTAGCAAGTTCTCCTTGGTTTGTTTGGGATACATTTGAACCGTCACTTCCTGTATGATATTTGGATTAATGAACCCAATGTCATATATTTCTGCTTTTCTGCATTCGACGATCTTCAATCTGCATAATAGAGTGATGAGGATAATTATATATACATGCAATGAAAGAGGTGAGCTATATATAGAGACTTAATTACAGAAGTACTTACAGACAGTAGCAAGTCATGATTTGTATGTTGATGTCCTTTTGATTGTAGAACTGGAAAAGCTCGTCAAATTCAACATTAATCACCTCCTGCCCAAAAAAGTCGTGCTTCTCTTTCATACTCATCATCAAACAATCGAGCCCAGACTCGCTGCAGGTTTTCATGTACCAATCATGCAATTGTCTCATCATAGTTCCTAGAGGAGGACTTCCATCTTTGACGAGAGGCTTCCCGTACCGATATTTGAAATCGTCCACCTCCAATGGCTCAAACTGTACATCATCGCTCATGTAATCAGCAGGATTGGTACCGGGCACCATCCTCGGATGATCAGCGGCGATATCGGTAGACACCTTCAGCGGGGGCACGATTGGTTAGCCTGTTCGCCGAGCTGGGGAATTTCTTCCCACTTCTTCGTTTTGCTAACCTCTCATCACTGGAAGTAGTTCCCGTCTGCACCGCATTTTGATATGCCTATTTAGTAGCACAGACATAGTTGGTATCCAGCAGAGGCGGTAATGGTCGCTTCAGGGCCTCCATGGTGCGCTTCGCTGCCACCGGATCTATCGTCTGCTTCGGAGGTGGAGCTTTCTTTGCAAAATGGCCCTGACTTGGTCTTGAGAGATCTTCGTAGTTTCCTCCGCGGTCCTCTCGTATGGCAACTTTGCCAATGGCTTGAGAGACTTCGGACCGTATTATGATGGCCTCCCGCCACTAGCTGTACTGCTAGCAAAAGGAGCGACGACGTCTCTCTTCCGTCGTTCCTTATGAGGCAGAGGAGGAGGCGGAGTGCTCCGACGTGCCGGAGGAGGAGGAGGCGGAGTGCTCTGACGCGCCAGAGGAGGAGGAGCGGAGGCGGCTGTCTTCCGCCGATGCTGAGGAGGCAGAGGAGGAGGTGGACTGCTCGAATGCGCCAGAGGAGGCGGAGGAGGAGGCGAAGTGCCTTGATCGTCGACGTCACGCGCTGGACGAGGCGAAGGAGGAGGCGGAGTGCCTTGATCCCTCGTCGGAGGAGGAAGAGGAGGATGAGTGCCTTCATCACTCGCCGGAGGAGGAGGAGACGGAGTGCCTTGATCCCTCGTCGGAGGAGGAGGAGGAGGATGAGTGACTTCATCACTCGCCGGAGGAGGAGGAGGAGGAGGCAGAGGCGTCCAGTTCGGAAGCTTGATGTGCTCCTTCCGCCATAGACATGTAGTCCTCAGAGAAAATCTCAACTGAGTCTCCCCTTCACCTATAGGGTGGTCAAGCTCGAGCTCCTCAAATCCACAATTATTTCATCCACTTGCACAACAGCATAGCCATGTGGAATCTAACCGTGGTGAAAAGTTCCGTCAGTTCGAGGAGGTGCAACAAAGCCGTCAGCCGCCTTCACGGTGAGGCTGACGCATTTCGTCATAAGCTCGCAATGTTGTCCATCTGTGATAGCATCCACGGGGTAGCTAGGAACCGTGAAGTCAGGCTGCTGAAGGAGCTCCATGGAAGACACGCTGATTCTCCACTGAGATGGCGGGGTAGCTTCCGGGGTAGCTTCATGCCTCTGAACAAGCTGCTGGTCGGGAGCTCGCTGGCTCATAACTTCTTCCTCTAGCCTTCGTACTCTTGCATTGAGCTCCTGCACAACGCTCAGCTCCTGTTTCCTCTTCCTCTCCTGGCTTTTGTAACCGCCTGCGCCGGGAAACCCAAGCTTCCACGAAACGGAGCCCGGTGTGCCTCGTGTTCGTCCAGGGTGGTCAGGATTCCCGAGGGCCTCAGTCAGCTCGTCCTTCTCTCTGTTGGGAATGAACCTCCCTTCCAGTGCTTCCTTGATAACTTGCTTAAGCTTCCTGATGGGTATTGCAAGTTGCTCGTCCATCCAAACGCACTTCCCTGTTTCAGGGTCCAAAGTTCCCCCAACCCCGAAGAACCAACTCCTTAAACGGTCTGGCCAGTTCCCTGTCTTTGGTTCGACATCTTTAGCTCACAGGTCATCCTCCAATTTGGCCCACAAAGGCCGGGCTCTAAGGTAGCCACCTGACCCCGTGCGATGGTGATACCACTTCTTCTCAGCATTTTTCTTGTTTATCGTTGACATTTTCTTACTCTTTTCAGAAGTCTTGTAGGCCACGAACGCGCCCCATTGATCTCTTATCCCCGCATATGGGCCGACGAATACTGGAGTGTTCTTTTGGTCGACAAACTTAGCTTTCAACTCTTTCTTCCACCTTCTGAAAAGATCCGCCATCTTCTTAAGAGTGCACGACCTGACCAGTGGCTCGATAACTGGATTGCTCTCATCCTCCTCTGGCGGTAGGGTGAAATTTGCCTTCAGGGCCTTCCAAAGATCTTCTTTCTGTCTATCGGTGACATAAGAAACTTGAGGGTTGTAGTTCTTAGTGTTCTTAGCCGGCTCATTCCATTGTTGGATGCTGATCGGGATGTTGTCCCTGACAATAGCTCCACACTGAGCAGAAAATGCATCCTTGATCTTCTTCGGTTCAATCGGTTGGCCATCGTTCACGAGTAAGGTGATCGTGAACCTTTCTTCCTTGCCCAACTTTTTCTTCGCGCCTCGTCTCGTTACCGAAGTTTGGCTCGATCCAGAGGGCTATATAAAAGAAGAAATAAGAGTTAATATATGTACATACCAAAACAATTAATGCATCAATTAGTCAGCACATGCTTAATTAATATATATACCTTGCCGGACGACTTTGCAACAGCTCCTTCTTTTCGGTCACCGGAGCCGTCGTCATGGTCTCCTTCTTCCTCCGGCTCTCGGTCACCGGAGCCGTCATCATGGTCCCCTTCTTCCTCCAGCATTCGGTGACCGGAGCCGTCATCATCATGTCCTAGCTCTTCTGTGTCAAAATTGATTAACGAGAAGATATCACCGCCGTGGCGGATCATGTCCCCCAACAACCTTTCTCCTTCAAAGTCTCTATTCATGGTTGGATCCATGGTTTCTGCAAATATTACAACATGGCAATTAATATACAAACATGAGAGATGTATATATTAATTAGTGGCAAACATAGACAAGGGATCATATTAGTGGCCTCGACGCTTCTACGGTTTGGGGTGGCCTCGACAACGCTTCTAGGGATTGGGTGGCCTCGACGCTTCTAGGGTTTGGGTGGCATCGACAACACTTTTACGGATTGGGTGGCCTCGGCAACGCTTCTAGGGTTTGCTCGGGCGAGAGGGGGTTAATCAAAGTTACCGGAGTTTTCTTCTAGTAGTTTGGGTGGCCTCGAGAGTTTGTCGGGTAGGGGCGAGAGGGGATAGGAGATCGACAACGATTTTTTAGTCCCGGTTTAGGCGGACTCGAGAGTTGGTCGAGCGAGAGGGGGTTGATCAAAATTACCGGAGTTTTCTTCTAGTGGTTTGGGTGGCCTCGAGGGTTTGTCGGGTAGGGGCGAGAGGGGGTAGGAGATCGACAATGCTTTTTCAGTCCCGGTTTAGGCGGACTCAAGAGTTGGTCGGACGAGAGAGGGTTGATCGACGTCCCCCCCTCATGTCGAAATTAATGGAATTTTCTATATGAACAAAAAAAATGCCGGTCGGACATATCATCATGCAGCGGCGGTAACCTACGAAGCACCGATACGGCAACATCGATACGGCGATACGGGATAAGGCAATTTCTATAAACGGCAATACAGCGATACGACAAGCATATATAAATAATAATTAAATAACATGTAATGAGAGCTAATATAATAAAACGTACATACACGTACACATATATGAACACATACATACATGAACACATGTATGAACACATACATACACATACACATATATGAACACGTACATACACATACATGAACACATACAAAAAACATCATACACATATATATGAACAAAAAACATCATACACACATATATATGAACAAAAACAAAAAATCATCCTCACGTATAGGGGAGGGGGGATGTGGCCGGAGCGGGGCGGAGCAGTGGCCGGAGCGGGGCGGGGCGGCCAGAGCGGTGTAGCGCGGGGTGGGGCGGCCGGAGCGAGGTCGGGGCCGGCGGCCGGCGGCGGCGACGGCGACCGAGAATGCGCGAGATTCGGGCAGCCTGACAACGTGGGTGGGATCTGGCCCTCGGGGGAGCGATCTGGGTCGAAAACGGCTAAGTGTGGGCTTTTATACACGGAGCATTGGTCCCAGTTCAGGGCACCAACCGGGACCAATGCCACCCTTTGGTCCCGGTTCGTGGCACCAACCGGGACCAAAGGCCTCTACTTCGGGCTTTGGTCCCCGTTGGTGGCACGAACCGGGACCAAAGGGTGGCATTGGTCCCGGTTGGTGCCACGAACCGGGACCAATGGTCCCTTTTCGTCAGCCCAATGGGTGGGAAACAGGGACCTTTGGTCCCGGTTGGTGCCAGCAACCGGGACTAAAGGGAGGCCTTTAGTCCCGGTTGCTGCCACAAACCGGGACCAAAGGCCTAGCGCAGCGGTGTCAAATGTTTACTCCCACCTCGCTAGTCGTGGGGAGACCGCACCTGTTTATAATCCCTGATGCACATGACCTATCGAGCTCCTCTCCAAAGCAGGCTCTACATATGCCTAAACTCTGCTTCTGCCATGTTGGGCCTGCTGGGCCCGCGGGCCTGCGTCCTGGCCCGTTTTTAGATGGGTTTCTAGTCGTATGCAGGCCGTGGTTATCTAGTAGGCGGCATTTTTTATGTTATTTTTGTTTGTTATTAAAGTTTTTAGTCCCGGTTGGTGCTACCAACCGGGACCAACGGTCTTGCATAGCGGTGTGGTGGGAGTTTAGTCCTACCTCGCCAAGCGAAGGTTGCCCGAACCTGTTTATAAGCCCTGCCGCGACTGCTACGTTGAGCTCCTCTCATAGTGAAAATAGATGCCCTTATACAGGAAATTCGACCTAAATTCAAAATGCTAGTTAGGCGCCTAACCATCACTTTGAATTTAGGTTGAATTTCCCTATAAGCGCGTCTATTCTCACTTTTGCTATTTTTATGTTATTTCTTTGCATATTAAAATTTGTTAAGAAAAAAATACTTTATGAATATTCTTTTTGCTATTAAATTTTTTAACAAAAATAACTTTGATAATTTTAGTTGCATGAATTGTATATAATATCAAGTTTAGTTATATAACTTTTATCGAACGAAAACATGTGTTACAAAATGATTTCAAATTTTTTATAAATATTTGAACTCAAGAATTTTTTATGCATTCAATATGCACCATTCAAAGCCACATCATCCCCTTTCAACCATTTTCTGACTTCATTTATTTTTTCATGCATTTCAACATTTATTTTGAGCTAAAATGACCCTGAATTAAAAAGCACTGCAAATAAACTCTGAAATGGTTGAAACTTGGCATGGTACCATCATTTCACCCATATAGCATTTGCTAAAAAGTTGAGAGGGTTACGGCAAAAACTAGATGCACTTCGTGTACAAAATGGGGAATCTCTTTCGAAGTATGAGGGTTTCGCACGAAAACACGTCTATTACAAAAGGATTTCAATTTTTGAAACATATTTGAAATCAAGACTTTTTCTACATTCAATATGCACCATTCAAAGCCACATCGTCCCTTTCCAACCCTTTTCTGACTTCATTTGCTATTTTTCATGCATTTCATCATTTATTTTGAGCTAAAATGACCCTAAATTGAAATGCACTTCAAATGAACTCTGAAAAGGATGAAAGTTGGCATGGTATCATAATTTCACCCACATAGTATGTGTTAAAAAGTTTAGAGGGTTACGGCAAAAACTGGATGCATTTCGTGTACAAAATGGACAATCTCTTTCGAAGTATCACGGTTTCGAACGAAAACTCATCTGTTACAAAGGGATTTTATTTTTTTGAACTTATTTGAACTCCATACTTTTTGTGTGTTCAAAATGCACCATTCAAAGCCACACCATCAATTTTTAACCCTTTCTGACTTCATTTGGTATTTTTCATGCACTTACTGATTTTTTGAGCTAAATAACCCTGAAATTAAAAAGCACTTCAAATGAACTTTGGAAAGGTTGAAAGTTGGCATGGTATCATAATTTCACCCCACATAGCATGTTATAAAAATTTGAGAGGGTTACGACGAAAACTGGATGCACTTTGTATCCAGGTTTCGGACGGAAACTCATCTGTTACAAAAGGCATTTCATTTTTTCACATGTAACTGCAGTGATATTCTAGATCAAAGGCATCATCATAATAGTTGTGGAGAGAAAGTTTTCACTTTTTCTTCGCTTGTGTCCTTTGCTTATTGCACCGTAACCATGGATAATCTTCATTGTTTAACAGAGTGCTTGGGTCAGCCTTGACTTTGAAGGGAGGAATTTCTTGAAACTTTTCATAATCTTCACACATGTCTGTCTTGCCCTCCATTCCCATGATGTCTCTTTTGCCTGAAAGAACTATGTGGCGCTTTGGCTCATCGTATGATGTATTCGCTTCCTTATCTTTTATTTTTCTCGGTTTGGTAGACATGTCCTTAACATAGAAAACCTGCGCCACATCATTGGCTATGACGAATGGTTCCTTTGTGTACCCAAGATTGTTGAGATCCACTGTTGTCATTCCGTAATGCGGGTGTACCTGTACCCCGCCTCCTGTAAGATTGACCCATTTGCATCGAAACAAAGGGACCTTCAAATCATGTCCATAGTCAAGTTCCCATATCTCCACTATGTAACCATAATATGTGTTGACCTTCCTATTGGTCGTTGCTGCATCAAGGCGGACACCACTGTTCTAGTTGGTGCTCCTTTGATCTTGGGCGATCGTGTAAAATGTATTCTCATTTATCTCGTACCCTTTGTAAGTCAATACAGTTAAAGATGGTCTCCTGGCCAATGAGTACAACTCATTAGAAACAGTGTTGTCACACCTGAGACGTGTTTGCAACTAAATGCCGAAAGTCTTGATGTGTTCACATGTAATCCAGTCATCACACTGCTCTAGGTGTTTGGAGCGCAGAATGTTCTTGTGTTCATCGACATACGAGGTCATTGAGGTAGAATTTTATAGAACTGTATAGTATGCTTGAGACCAAGAATGCATGTGCCCACATATTATTGACTTTGCTCCTAGCGTGCCTTTTCCAGTCAGTCTCCCCTCATACCGCGATAGAGGGAGACCAATCTTCTTAAGGTCAGGAATAAAGTCAACACAAAACCCCATGACATCCTCTGTTTGATGTCCCATGGAGATGCTTCCTTCTGGCCTAGCGCGATTACGAACATGTTTCTTTAGGACTCCCATTAATCTCTCAGAAGGGAACACATTGTGTAGAAATACAGGGCCCAGAACGACAATCTCGTCGACTAGATGAACTAGGACGTGCGTCATGATATTGAAGAAGGATGGTGGGAACACCAGCTCGAAACTAGCAAGACATTGCGCCACATAACTCCTTAACCTTGGTAGAATTTCTGGATCGATCATCTTCTGAGAGATTGCATTGAGGAATGCACATAGCTTCACAATGGCTAATCGAACGTTTTCCGGTAGAAGCCCCCTCAATACAACCGGAAGCAGTTGCGTCATAATCACGTGGCAATCATGAGACTTTAGGTTTTGGAACTTTTTCTCTGCCATATTTATTATTACCTTTATATTCGACGAGAAGCCAGACGGGACCTTCATACTGAGCAGGCATTCAAAGAAGATTTCCTTCTCTTCTTTGATAAGAGAGTAGCTGGCAGGACCTTCATACTGCTTTGGGGGCATGCCATCTTTTTCGTGAACACGTTGCTGGTCCTCCCGTACCTCCGGTGTATCTTTTGTCTTCCCATACACGCCCAAGAAGCCTAGCAGGTTCACGCTAAGATTCTTTGTCACGTGCATCACGTCGATTGCAGAGCGGACCTCTAGGTCTTTCGAGTAGGGTAGGTCCAAAAATATAGATTTCTTCTTCCACATGGGTGCGCATCCCTCAGCATCATTCGGAACAGATAGTCCGCCAGGACCCTTTCCAAAGATTACTTGTAAATCATTGACCATAGCAAGTATGTGATCACCGTTACGGATGGCGGGCTTCTTCCGGTGATCTGCCTCGCCTTTGAAATGCTTGCCTTTCTTTCGACATTGATGGTTGGTCGGAAGAAATCGACAATGCCCCAGGTACATATTCTTCCTGCAATTGTCCAGGTATATACTTTCGGTGTCATCTAAACAGTGCGTGCATGCGTGGTATCCCTTGTTTGTCTGTCCTGAAAGGTTACTCAGAGCAGGCCAATCATTAATAGTTACAAACAGCAATGCATGCAGGTCAAGATCCTCCTGTTTGTGCTCATCCCACACGCATACACCGTTTCCATTCCACATATGTAAAAGTTCTTCAACTAATGGACTTAGGTACACATCAATGTCGTTTCCGGGTTGCTTAGGGCCTTAGATGAGAACTGGCATCATAATGAACTTCCGCTTCATGCACAGCCAAGGAGGAAGGTTATAGATAAATAGAGTCACGGGCCAGGTGCTGTGATTGCTGCTCTGCTCCCCAAAAGGATTAATGCCATCCGCGCTTAAACCAAACCATACGTTTCTTGCGTCACCTGCAAACTCCTTCCAGTACTTTCTCTCGATTTTTCTCCACCGTGACCCGTCAGCGGGTGCTCTCAACTTCCCGTCTTTTTTACGGTCCTCTCTGTGCCATCGCATATTCTTGACATGCTCTTTGTTTCTGAACAAACGTTTGAACCATGGTATTATAGGAGCATACCACATCACCTTGGCAGCAAACCACAGGACGGACCGCCAAACCTAGACAAATCTTGACGAAAATGGAGTTTGGACAAGGAGCTTCGAGAGGAGAAAGCTTAAGTATGGTTCGGACATTTCATCGAACACCTCATGTGCATAGGTGGTGAGCTAGAGCACCACAAAGCTTTAACACTGTTGTCCTTGAAAAACTGAGCACTCCACGGCTCTGCTAGCGGCGGGCGAGGGTTTACATAGGCAGACCATTGGTCCCGGTTCGTGGCTGGAACCGGGACAATAGGTCTCCCTTTGGTCCCGGTTCCACCCACGAACCGGGACCAATGGTCGTGGGCCAGGAGCGAGGCGCATTGGTCCCGGTTCTTGCCTGGAACCGGGACCAAAGGGGCCAGACGAACCGAGACCAATGGCCCACGTGGCCCGGCCGGCCCCCTGGGCTCACGAACCGGGATGGTTGCCACCTTTGGTCCTAGTTCGTGAGCGAACCGGGATAAATGGGATTAGGAGGCCTGAACCAATGTCCTGTTTTCTACTAGTGCATGCCTCTTGTTGTCACGCTTGTTTTCAACTCTTTAGTTCTTCTCTCTCAAAATATATTTTTCTTGATTTATGTATTTGTGGCTGCATCACGTACTATAGAAGCTAACAACAAGTTAAAATGAAATGAAATGAAATGATTTAACCTGATGTATATTCTAGTGAAGTTGCAGCTCTATGTATAAGAACGAAGAATTATTAACGCAAGTGAAAGTGCGTGCAGCATGGACCTTTTTTAATGTGCTCAATGCTCACATGGATTTCTAATTCCACTCCTTTGTTTAGACTTTAAACAGACTTGAGTTACCAACGAACTTACAAAACTGAAATATCTGCATATCTATTTCAGCTGCTCTGCCTCCTCAAGTCTTTGCTAATTCAACATGATTTCAATTTGTGTTGTTTCAGAATCCACGTGGAAAACAAGACACGGTCATATATTCTCATCACTCAAATCAGTGATATGACAAACAACTATGTCATTTAAGATCTTCTCTATTCAGGATTTCAGATGTGCTAGAGATACGAGACACAATCAAACACGATGAAGAACAAAATCAAACACACGGACACAAGGGTTTAACGTAGAAAACCCCTCCAACACGAAGGGGAAAATACCATGGGTGCCAGGCAACAAATCTTCACTATATCGAGGAGGTTACAAGCGCCGGGGATTTACAACTGCTCAACTTATTTCGTGTGGTGGCTTAAAATGGATCCATACCATTAGTAGACGTGACATAGGTCAATATTGATCCGTACCAAGACTCACGGTGACGGGTTGAAGCTATGCTCCGCTCTTCATAAGTTATTATTTATCTTTCTAAATGTGCAAACCAAAACGAAATTTCAGATACATAACATCAGCAAGTCATGGAATTTTAGGTTTACTGCTTTCGGTATCGACTTCCAGAATCCACATGAAAAACAATATTGAGCCTACTGTCAGTCATATTATAACTCAAGTAATTTGAGCATATGCTTCTCTCTGTGATGAAGCCCCAACTTGTAGCTTAACTTCATTCAGGATAAAGAAGAGACGTTACTCTAAACATGCTCCTGGAGCCTTCTGTTCCCACCTGTTTTTTCAGCTCTTCTAATCCCCCTAGCAAATCAGTTCCCTTTTGTTTATTGGATTGCCACTACATGGTATGCTAAGCTAGGAGCTAGGAAACAAGTTAGGAGAAGGCACTACCCAACAAGTTGAAACAAAGTGAAACTATGCAAGGCGATATCTACTCCGGTGAAGTTGAAGTTGTATATATAAGGGGGAAGTATTATTAATTCAAGTGAAATTTGGAGCGTTTATTTGGTTTCACATAGAGAGTGTCCAGAGTTTCCGTATGTATGTCGTCGATCAATATAAACCTTGCACACCTACCAGTTCACTTTGAAAGCTACTAGCTAATTTTCCATAAAAACTCGAGCTACCGTGAAAAAGTTGGCTATCCTAAGTAGCTACTACTTCACTTCATGGTTTATACATCCTTGAGTCTTCATTCTTTCAACATATTTTCAGTGAGTCGTTGTTTAGAATCCACATGTAAACAACGCACAGGCAGATAAGCTCATTTTATCACTAATCATTACTATCACAAACAACTCCAATAATATGACCTTCTCACTATTCGGAATTTATATACAGGTAAAAATATGTATAATTTCGTATACATAGTATCATCAAGTGAAGCACCCAAATATCTAATCCCTATTTTTTCTGATATATGTGTTGTTGATTACAACCATCGTAAGATATATGAACCACACACAATAACAACACAAAACCCACATGTTTACAGGATCCACATGGAAGACAAGATCCATATAGTCATGCCTACTTTTATCACTAATCATTGACATCACAAACAGCTATGTCACTAGAGTCTTCTCGGCACTAGGGATTTGGGATACATGTAAAAATAAATAAAAGGAATTTCATGTAGAGGATCCAGTCGAAAGCACACAGATAACTCATCATCACAATTCATTCTTTTTCTATAACTAAATGTTGTAGTAATTACAAGCATCATATATGTCGCGGCGCTTGTGCACAACACACACTGGACACCAATGACTGTGGACTTCCCTTTTCGATCCATGAACCGGACGCAAGGTGAGGATCTACAACAACTAGAATTGCATGAGGTGACACAACAACCTACCCAGGTTCGGGCTGCAAGGTTGCGTAATACCCTATTTCTGCTTTGTGTGTGGTTATGTTTAGTGGGTAGCGAGCTACAAGTCCTTTTAGGGAATGGGGGAGTAGTGTGCTCATACTTATACTCTACATACTGTCCAACCTTCCAATGGAGTAGATCCGGTGTGAGTATAGAAAGTTGCCCTCCTAAAATCTTCCCAAAATTGCCCTCCCTCTTTCTTAGTAGCTTGGTGCTCCTTTTATAGTTGAAGGGTTATCCCAATGGCTTCGTTACTAAGGAAGCTACCTGGCTCTGACCAGGTAGGTATGTGCATTAAATGAATGGTGATGTGTTTTCATCTTCTTGTTCCCGGGAACGAGCGTCTGTCTTTTCACCATCGCCCATGATGCACACTTGAGCTGGGCGTGACACGCCTTTGTACAGGAGTCGACCATGCGTCCATGCAAAGGGGTGATTCACCTTGCGTCTTCTCCCTCTAATGGCGCGTCTTTGTATAGAACAGACGCGCCACGCGTGGGAGCGATAACTTGACGTCGACGCTTGCTAAATAAGGGCCGGCTGGGGTGGCTGTTTTCGGGGTGGCCCTTCCCGGGCGTCGTCCGTTTGAGCTCGTTGCCGGGCGGTTTGATCTTGCTCGTACCAACCTTTGCTTTGTTTAGACGAGTGTAGGGCAGATCTTGACAATGATCTGCATGGCACTACGGAGCTTAGGCTCCTCGTCGATATTGTTGATATCGATTCTTGATGAAGATCTGCATACCATCACGAAGAGATGAACACAGCTTTGATGATGGCGGTATGACTTTGGCTTGCTTCAGTGCTTGTAGTCGTCGCTAGGTGGTTTTTGGATCTCGATTTATTTTTTTACTTCTAATGTTTTTTGTATTATCTTAAGAGTTGATGAATAGATTGAAAGTTTTCCTTGCAAAAAAAGAAGGATGACGAGAAGTTTTCTCCTCTTGGTCTTGGTCAAGGGGGCGACCATTGCTTGTGCACAGTTGGGCCTTTGAACCGAACCTTCATGCTAACGGCAACATAAATGGTGCGGAGGAGCAACTAGTTAGCGAGCACTCCTTCGGGAGCCTCCCAGCGATCACTCCCACGCACCGTCAGTTGACGCGTTCTTAGCCACCGTCACGTGTTGCGCTCTGAGCATGTCCTTCGAATTTTGGTTTTTTTCGCACATGTTTTCGGCCTTTTAGATTGTTTTTCTTTTGGTTTTTTTGGTTTTTTGATTTTTCACCGGTCTTTCTTAGCTTTTGGGCAAAACAAAATTCAAAGAAAAAAATTGTGCGAAATACACGTTTTTGTAGAGATGCAAGGTTTTGCTTCTGCGAGAGGCACGGTTATGCTTACGCGAAATGCACAACTATGCCTCTCGAAAAGGGGGAAAACGCATTTTTTTGCGAGAGGCACGGTTTTGCTTTCGTGAGAGACACGTTTTTGCTTCTGTGAGAGGCACGGGTTTGCCTTCGCGAGAGGCATGGTCATGCCTCTTGGAAAGGGAAAAAACGTGTTTTTTCGTCACAGGCACGGTTTTGCTTCAGCGAGAGGTACGATTTTCCCTTGACGAGAGGCATGGTCGTGCCTCCTGGAAAGGGATAAAAACACGTTTTTTTCGTGAGAGGCACGGTTTTTCTTCAGCGAGAAGCACGGCCGTGCCTCTCGGAAATGGAAAAAAAATATTTTTTCGTGAGAGGCACGGTTTTGCTTTCGCGAGAGGCACGATTTTTCTTTCGCGAGAGGCATGGCCGTGCCACTCGAAAAGGGAAACACGCGTTTCTTTCTTGCGAGAGGCACAGTTTTGCTTGCGTGAGAGACACGGTTTTACTTCGCGAGAGTCACGGCCATGCCTCTCCAAAAGGAAAAACACGTCTTTTCTGTTTCCTTTCTCTATTGCGAGAGACACGGGTTTTTTTCGTCCGGTTTTTTTGGTCGTTTTTTTCAAAACGGTTTGTCAAAACCTATCAACGTGGGATCTAATTTTGAAGATCTCGACGCGAGAAACCCAATGATAAAAATGATTTGAGATTTGGACGCACAGTTTAAAAGATAAAACGTTTTGAAAATATGGATCTACGAAAAAAGGAAAACTCTTCGGTCGCGACAAGTGATACACATGCAGTGCGACATTTGTCGCAACATGAGGGATGGGAGTGAATTTTGAGAGATGCATTCGCTAATTAATGATTTCGCAAATACGAGTCATGTAGACCGCACACAGCAATACGAGAGAAAATCCGCACACAGCAATAGGAGAGAAAATCGTATGAATGGGCAGGCTCCAACCCACTTCGAAATCAGGCAACGGGGGCAATAGGAGAGAAAACGCGTTCAGCGCCGATTAGCTAACACGGCGCCTGCACGTTTCTTCGTTGGGCCGATTCTGGAGCTGGCCTATTCCACTACACGCAGGACCGCCAAAATTCATTAATAGCGCAAAAATCAGCACTGCTGAGCATTTGATCTCATGCCCTCCACTACCGGTGCATGTTGCCCAACCCCTAGACCAAACAGGCTTTACTAAATCATTAGGGCAAACTGTTTAACAAGTAAGTATAACCACGCTGTTTACTGCATATCTAAATTAGAAAAACGTGATTTTAAAAAATGTGAAGAACATTTGAAATTTGCAGAACTCGAAACAAACCATGAATTCCAAAGAATTTTCACGTATTAAAAAAAATCAATGATTTCAAAAAAGTTCACAAAGTTGAAAAGATTCATCAATTTTTAAAAATAATTCATCGATTTTTAAAAAAGTTCATTATTTTTGCAAAGATATATTCAATGTTAAAAAAAGTTCATAAGTTTAAAATCATTTCATATATTTTCAGTAAAAAGTTCATCAATTTTGAATAAAAGTTTATCATTCTTTATTTAAAAATATATTTTAAAAAATTCAATTAATTTTTAGGAAATACATTTATTTTCAGTTAAAGTTCATCAATTTTGAATAAATCTTCCTCGTTGTTTAAGAAAAGTTCATGGATTTTGAAAAAAGTTCATCATTTTTGGAGAAAACTTCCAAAACTTGAAAAAAGTTCATCAATTTTGAAAAATTGTTCATAAAATTTGAAAAAATTCGTAGATTTAAAAAAACTTCAGCATTTTTTTAAAAGGTCATAGAAATTGGAAAAAAGTTCATGGATTTTACAAAAAATCTACAAATTTGATAAAAGCTCATCAATTATTTAAAAAGTTCATTGAATTTGAAAAATAAATCATTGAATTTGGGAAAAAAATGTTCATCCATTTTCTAATGAATTTGAAATAAGTTCATCGAATTTGAAAAAAGGTTCATCGATTTGAAGAAAAAGTTCACGAATTATAAAAATATCATCGAGACAGAAAGAAGACAAAGAAAAAAAGTAAAAACAGAAATGAAAAACGAAAAAAGAGAAACGAAAAAGCAAAAAGGGGAATAATGAAAGATGCAAATGAATGTTAGGAATCATTTCAGGTGAGGTGGCGTGATGGTTACTACCTATTAGCTTGACCTCTAGATCTCGAGTTCGACAGCTCCCCAGCGCTGCTCTCTTTTGCATCTATAAATCGAAAAGAAAAAAGTTGACATGGGCCGGCCCAACGCGGGGCGCCTGCAACGCCCGTTTGCAAAATTGCACTGTAACGGACGCCTATGACGTCAAATATGATTTGCCGGGGCAGGGGCGGCTTTGCTACACCTACGTACAGTTCCTACATAAACCTACGTAAAGGCTGACTTGGTGTGGTTTAATTGGAACAAAAAGCGACCCAGGCCCCACTCACGAGAATCGGGGGGAGAGAGAATTAGATTAGAGGAAGTTACGTAAGTGTTTAACTATGTTACGTAGGTGTAGGATTATTGGGGGGAGGGGGCTACCCTAGGCCCCTAAGACCGAGTCTGTGCTAGGCTTGGGCCAAAGTATTAATGATGCATGTCGTCAGAGGCCAAGCTGAAAATTAGACGCGACTAATTAGGGTATACGAGCAAAAGGGCCGTGCGTTGTAACGGAAAAAAATCTTCCATATTTATGGATCTGTGCAACACTCACGTATGCGATGCTATCAACAGTCATATTAACCGAAAACTTAATTATCCATTTGTTAAAGTACCATACATGCACAATACATGTAATTGTCTACATAAAGAGATCTATAGTTGAATACCCATGCATCGCTATGGAGGTAAAAAAATCAACTGATTGCAACTCTCATTTCCCAATTAAACCTAGACACATTGACCACCCTTAACTCTTGTGTCACCCAGGTAACATCTACTTTAGTCACGACTAACGCAGGACAAAAGTCTGTGATTAAAAAAAAACTATAGATCGAAGGTACTTTAGGAAGCTAGTTTGGGAAGAGGGTATGTATTCCCATCCTTGACTATCTAAATTTGTTCGTAGCCTCCTATATATTTTTGGAAACATCTCACATCAATATCACGGATAGCAATCTCAACCGTGGTATTGTCTGAATCTCGTTGCAAAAGTTCAGAACATATATCCTATCTACTGCTTCTCGGCTTCAGTAATTGGGCGAAATTACCAATGCAGTGTACGACTGACCAAACAAAATCTGAGTTTACACGTTACACTATAATCCATTGTGATCTACATGCTTGAGTTACCTAACAAAATATTAGTAGACCTGACAAACAATCAAAACTATCATAGCACCGCACGTCTTCACATACGCATAAAATTACAGCTCAAAAGCTTATGCCGGTTTTACCTTTCCTTATTTTTTTCCATGAGTTCTTTTCCGATGAAAAGCCCATCAGGCAGAAGAATCATATCGAACATGTAGGCATCCATGCTCCTCGAGCGCCGCCGCTTGTCTTCTCTCTCCATCTCTCTCTGTCACTCGTCGCCGCATCTCCACTGTCCATGATTGCGACCTCGCCCCCTCTCTCTCCGTAGAGCCAACAGATCAAGCAAAGGAGCTGCGTCCTCCCTGTTTTCTTCCTCCATAGAGCCAACGGATCAAGCACAGGAAAGCCCACAAATCATGTCTCACGTTTCCCGCTTGGCCTCTCTTTCTTTCACTCCTAGGGCAATCAGATTCACATCACACCTCATCCCATCATATAATTCTCGAAACAGCTTCTTGATTCTACATGCAACTTAAGAACGTATATAAATTGGTAACGGGCGAGGTGGGACTATCCAGTTTGATACCGAACACGTTTTACATCACAGCAAAATTAGGCCAGCTCGTTGGCTTCAGCCTTGTGGACTGGGGATAGGTCGCAAGTTCAAAACCCCACGCACGCAATTGGAGTATTTTTTTTTTGCTACTCGACCGAAAATTATACGGGTACCGGCCAAAATCTGTTGACGGACGAAAATTCGAAGGTAAGAAGCAGTAATCAATTTATTATTAAGTACGTAGGTATATATAAATTCCCTCAAAAAAAAGGTAGTTATATATAAATAGATTCTCTCCTTGACTCCCCCTTCCGATTTGACTAGGCATGATGGCCCCCGCCGCAAAAAGGCCGTTGATCCGCTCTTCCTCTTGTCTTCCTCGTGTTGCTTTCCATCGTCGGGGGTCGGGCTGGCACTAGGATTGTGAACTTGCGGTGGTTTTGATGTTGTCATCTTGGGAGTTACATTGCCGATCAAGAAAAGAAGAAACTTGTACCTGCTACTGCTGCGTGGTTCTATTCATGGTTGCCGATCAAGGCAAAAACTAGGGCTGACGGAAGGTAAGCAAAGCTGCAGTTTCTCTTCAAAAATCTAGCGGTATTATTGTATACGATATCTCCTTGTTTGCCGTTTACTTATTAGCCAACGAAAGTGAACGCTGTAGAAGCAGTAGTAATTAACCTGTCATGCATGGTTGACTCGGTTTTTGCATAAGAAAATCTGAATTGTCTACATATCTTGAGTAACGTACGTCCAGATGTTCATAATGTTTTTTCAGCATCATTTGCCTCACTTTTCTTGTGTGAGGAATTCAATCACAAGTTTTCCTTTGGCTATGTTTCCAAGATTTGTTGTCATCGATTTTCAGACACACGCTTAGTTTGTTCTTACAATATGACCAGTGATAATCAAATGATCGTACGTTATTTAGGGATATAGAATACTAGGAAAATATTGATTTGTGAGTATGCCATGATAATCGGTAAGATTATATTAAGTTGATCTAGTGTGTTGTGGCTTTGTAGCTTTGATCTGGTATATCAATACATGCATTTGTTAGATTATTACTTTTGTATGTATATATTAAGGGGCTCGGTTTTTAGTTTCGCACTAGGCCCCGAAATCTCTGGACCGACCTTTTGGGCCATGATGCTACTAGGCGACTAGTCATTAGTGAAGGCAGGTGATCCACCGTCCATCTGCTCATTCAAGGTAGAGTCTGAGAGTCTTAGAGCGTTGGCTGAGCCGTCTGAGAGTCTTAGAGCACCAAGTTTTCCTTTGGCCGCAACTCTTGTCTTCGAAGGGACCTTGGCTCCCGACTGGCTATGGCCTACGCCATGGCTTCACCCAATGGCTGTGGGGAAACCCAGCGGCACCGGAACGGGCTTTCCTCTGCAACTGAAGTGTTGGTCCTGGTGCAGGTGCGACAAGATCAATGGTGTTACTGCCCGGAGTAGTACTTGTAGCACTTCCCGATGTCCTCAAAGAACACCTCAAGCTTCAGGTACATGTCTATGCGCTGCTTCACCGGGATGACATCCATGCGGATGATGTCCCAAGAATCAGTCGCCTCGAATTTGCGCCTACAGAGGTAGTCAATGATGACAAGAATGGTTTGTAAGGTGGGCCACGTGAATAGTTTAACACACCGCCTGAGAACTTGGTGCCACGTCGACCCAATAAATGGGACCCATCGATCAGTTTTTACAACAACAGTTGTTAATCGACGGATCAATATTTAATACAAATTGTCATCACACTAATGGTGGGTTTTTTGAAAAGGAAAAAACGAATGATAGTGGTTTTTTTGATTTAGGGTCCACAATTATTGTCATTTCTTTGCAATTTACACCCTGCAGAGGCAGTCAGTGATAGCAAGAATGGGTTTGTAAGGTGCATCAGACATGAGAACACTTTCCACTATCCAAAACAAGACACAAAGCATTGCATTGGGTTGCCTTAGGACGCTGCTATAGCGTATCTCTGATGCTCGACCGTAAAATCAACCTAAAATCGATCCTTGTACACTACTGCTATTATAGATTGATCAACCCAAAGGCAATGTGGTACGCCTACCACGCTGACCAGCAGTGCGAGCATGCCTTGGGGCGGAGAAAACCCGGTCAAGAATCACAGAGACCACCTCCAATGGTGGCGGTGGCCCACTGGTACGCAGTGATAAGCGACGCCTGAATGTGCCGCGGAACGGCAAAGTACGAATGGAAGGCGGCAGAGCCGTCACGCAGGGTGTCAATGTCTTGGTTATCCTGGTTCAACTACAGTGCGCCGTACCAACCATTTGAGCTCCTGACCGCACTGACTATGGCAGTGTAGTAATTAATCTAGTTGTAATGTGTGTCCTAGTTTGCTTAGTATTGCAAACCGAGTAGGATTAGTAGTACTACATCGAATAGGATTAGAAGTAGGCTACGCTTAGCATATATATATGCGTCTACCCCAGCCCTTGTAATCACAACGAAGATCAAAGCAATACAAACGAAACATAGGTGTGACACGCACCTATTAGCCATCAAATCGCCTCGTATTCTCTCGTGCGTTGAGTAGCCGGCGACTCGTTCAAGCTAGCTAGCTGCCGTAGCTAGAATCAATCCACCTGCCTCAGTGCCTGCTTGGTTGCGTTGTACGTGTGTGTGTGTTGGCCAAAAGCATCGGCTGGCTAGAACACGTCAAGCAGCAGGGTTGTGCACGTGTGTCACCTCTACGAAAAGTACTTGTCAGCGTTGCATCGTACGGGACCAGTGCCAACAATTGGTATCAGAGCCTCGACGATCTACGATCTACGATGACGGACAGCGACGCTGAGTCGGTCAAGTCCGGCAAAGGCGGTTCCAAGGCAAACAAGAACGGCGACAAGGTGAAGAAGAGTGGCAAGTCAGCGACCAGTGGTGGAGGAACAGGCGGCGCCAACGTCCAGGCGCATCGCAACATCCCCATCCAGTACCCGATGCTCACCGACGCCAACTATGGCGTGTGGGCGGTGAAGATGAAGATTATTCTCCGAACTCTTCGAGTGTGGCAGGCAATCACGGACGACGACGTCGACGAGGAGTGCGACGAAGGTGCCATGGCCGCCATAGCCTAGTCCGTGCCGGATTCCGTGCTGATGACATTGGCGGAGTTTGAGACGGCAAGAGAGGCGTGGAACGCACTCAAGGAGATGAGGATCGAAGAAGATCGCGTCACCAAGGCTCGGGCACAAGTGCTGAAGCGCCAATTTCACAAGTTGCAGATGGAAGAAACTGAATCGGTGAACGACTATGCCATGCGTCTTACTACTCTGGTGGGAGAGATCCGCGCGCTTGGTGCAAAGCTCGAGGAGACCGAGATTGTGGAGAAATTTTTCAGTTCAGTGACTGACAAATTCACGTACATCATCGGCACACTCGAGCAGCTTTACGACATCGACGACATGACCATAACGGAGGCAATCGGACGCCTGCAAACGTGGGAAGAGAATGCTCGTGGCTGTCGGAAAGGCAAAGGAGGAGGTAGTGACCAACTCATGTACTCGCGCACAGATTGGGAGGCCCCAAGTAGAAAAGGAAGGCATGACGGTAGTGAAAGCTCAAGCAACGCGAAGCGCGACGGACAAACCGGAAAAGGCAAAGGAAAAGGCAAGCCACAAGGTCGTGGTAAGGCGGACCAATCTAAAGGGCGGAAGCCACGGAACTTGGATTTATCCGAGGTCAAGTGCTATAACTGCAACGAGATGGGTCACTTTGCAAAGGATTGTCCGAAGCCTAACAAGCGGGAGATCAAGGCAAATTTGGCGAAGCAAGAAGGCGAAGGTCCAGGTCTTCTGATGGCCGAAGTTTGTGATCTCGTTGAAACGGTGGTTGTGAAACCAAGCCGGAAGGTGCTACTTCATGAGAAGAAAGTGACACCAAAGCTATCCGGGGATCAGAACATGTCGTGGTATCTCGACACGGGTGCCAGTAACCACATGACGGGGTGCAAGGAGAAATTCCTCGAGCTGGAATACGATGTTGAAGGCTCGGTCAAGTTCGGTGATGGTTCAGCTGTGGAGATTTGCGGGCAAGGATCTGTCCTCTTCGAGGGTCTCACAGGTGAACATCGCATACTCACCAGAGTGTACTACATCCCACGGCTTCGCAACAACATCATCTCTATCGGGAAGCTTGACGAGAATGGATGCAAGGTGAATATCGAGAACGGAGTGATGACGATCTTCGACAACCTCCGAAACGTGCTGGCCCGTGTTAATCGCACACGGAACAGACTCTATATCCTCAACCTTGATCAATCTCAACCGGAGTGTTGGCTCGCCAAGAGTGATGATGATTCGTGGTTATGGCATGCTAGATTTGGACACGTTAACTTCTACGCCTTGAAGAAGATGTCAAAGATGGAGATGGTATCCGGGATGCCATTTATCGACCATGTTGATCGAGTATGTGACGGGTGCTTGGTTGGAAAACAGCACCGCAGGCCGTTCCCTGCTCAGTCTACCTATCGTGCAAGTGATGCACTCGAGCTGCTCCATGGTGATCTTTGTGGCCCTATCACCCCGGCAACTCACGCAGGAAAGAAGTACTTCTTCCTTGTGGTAGATGACTACTCGAGATATATGTGGGTCGTTCTCCTACGATCTAAAGATGAGGCGTTTGAAGCGTTCAAGAAGCTGAAGGCTGCAACAGAGATGGAACACAAGTTGAAGGTTTGCGCTCTACGGACAGATCGCGGCGGGGAGTTTACGTCAAACGAGTTCAACGACTACTGTGAGAAGATTGGCATAAAAAGGTTCCTCACGGCACCTTATACGCCGCAGCAGAACGGGGTTGTTGAAAGGCGCAATCGAACCGTCGTTGACATGGCAAGGAGTTTACTCAAGAGCAAGAACCTGCCGGGGACTTTTTGGGGAGAAGCTATCTCGACGACGGTCTATCTTCTCAATCGAGCTCCAACAAAGGCGGTGATTGGCAAGACTCCGTATGAAGTAATTTACGGACGCAAGCCGAATGTGTCTCATCTACGGACGTTCGGGTGCGTGGCGCATGTGAAGACGGCGGAGCCGCATCTCTCAAAGCTTGCCGATCGTAGCACCAAGATGGTGTTCATCGGATACGAGAGTAGTTCCGGCACCAAGGCATACCGCTTCTATGATCCACAAACCAAGCGTCTGCGGATTTCACGCGACGTCGTGTTTGAAGAAAACAAAGCGTGGAATTGGAGCGAAGCAGCCAACGATGCTCCAAACGGTAACATATTCACAGTTGAGTTTCCTGATGATGATGCAGGGGAAGACGTCCAGGTGGTTGGCAAGACACCCAACCAAGGTGACCACAATGGTAGTGATCATCATGGTGCCGACACCGACGATGGCGCACATGGGTCGCAAAGTGATAGCGACGACGACGTGCACGACACAGGCGGAGATCTCGGCGACGACATCGACAACAAGGCGCATAGTGACAACGACAATCAAGATGATGGTCACGGTCACAACGACTACGTCGACGGCACGGATGTCGACGACACGCCCGAGACTCAGCCATCTTCCTCAAGTGCATCAAGGCCGACACAATTTGTGTCGCCTCCTTCGCAAGCCACAACGGACTCCTCCGGGCCTCGCTGCTACAAGACCCTCAAGAAAGTCTACAAGTACACAAAGCCAGTTACACTCGAGTACTCCGGACTATGTCTGCTCGGAGTTGAGGAGCCGACGAACTTCGTAGAGGTGAGCAAAAACCTTAGTTGGACGCACGCCATGGATGAGGAGATGAAGGCGATTGAGAGCAATGGCACGTGGACTTTGGTAACCCGACCTTCGAACCAAAAGACCATCGGTTTGAAGTGGGTTTACAAGTTAAAGAAGGACACGGAGGGTGCTATTGTGAAGTACAAAGCAAGACTCGTTGCAAAGGGCTACGTACAACGTCAAGGAGTTGACTACGATGAGGTGTTTGCATCGGTTGCTCGACTCGAGACTGTGAGAGTGCTCCTAGCTTTGGCAGCACAAGAGGATTGGAAGGTTCATCATATGGATGTTAAATCCGCTTTTCTCAATGGTGATCTCACAGAAGAAGTGTACGTAGAACAACCCCTCGGCTACGAGAAGAAAGGCGAAGAAGGGAAAGTTTACAAGCTCAAGAAGGCACTTTACGAGTTGAAGCAAGCACCAAGAGCTTGGAACTCAAAGTTAGACCGAAGTTTGGTCTCGCTCGGATTCAAGAGATGTCCCCTCGAGCATGCAGTCTATACAAAGAACTCCAAAGGCTCAAACCTGCTAATGGGAGTTTACGTCGACGATTTGATTATCACCGGAGATAGCGTACAAGAAATTGAACGTTTCAAGGCGCAAATGAAGAACAAGTTTAGCATGAGCGATCTGGGATTACTCAGCTATTACTTGGGCATCGAAGTGAAGCAAAGCTCCGGTGAGATTTCCCTATGTCAATCGGCTTATGCGGTCAAGTTATTGGAAAAGTGTGGCATGTCAGATTGCTACGAGACACAAGTTCCAGTGGACCAACGTCACAAGTTGAGCAAGCGTAGCTCAAATCCGCCGGTGGACACCACAATGTATCAAAGCGTTGTGGACAGTCTAAGATACTTGGTGCATACCCGACCTGACTTGGCTTATTCAGTCGGGATCATGAGTCGTTTCATGGAGAATCCGACAACCGAACACATGAGCGCGGTCAATCAAATCTTGCGCTATGTGAAAGGCACTATTAATCTTGGCTGCACGTACAGAAAGGGAAAGGAAGGATTGATCCTTCGTGGATATTCAGATAGTGACATGGCAGGTGATGTGGATGACCGGAAGAGCACAACGGGCATGGTATTCTACCTTGGTCCGAATCCGATTAGCTGGAATTCTCAGAAGCAAAAGGTGGTGGCACTGTCTTCATGCGAGGCAGAATACATAGCGGCAAGCACGGCAGCTTGTCAAGCAGTGTGGCTGAGAAGACTCCTAGCTATTCTTGCGAAGCGGGAGGTGCAGAAGGTGTCATTGAAGATCGACAACCAAGCTGCAATCTCATTGTGCAAAAATCCGGTTCATCACGAAAGGAGCAAGCACATAGACACTCGGTTCCACCACATCCGGGAGTGCATTGAGGAAGGGATGATCGAAGTTCAGCACGTGAACACGAAGGACCAGCTTGCCGATATTTTCACCAAGTCCCTCGGTCGACAGAAGTTCGTCGAGATGAGGAAGAAAATCGGAGTGCAAGCAATGGAGACAAAGCAACCAGATTAAGGAGGTGAATGTAGTAATTAATCTAGTTGTAATGTGTGTCCTAGTTTGGTTAGTATTGCAAACCGAGTAGGATTAGTAGTACTACACCGAGTAGGATTAGAAGTAGGCTACGCTTAGCATATATATATGCGTCTACCCCAGCCCTTGTAATCACAACGAAGATCAAAGCAATACAAACGAAACATAGGTGCGACACGCACCTATTAGCCATCAAATCGCCTCGTATTCTCTCGTGCGTTGAGTAGCCGGCGACTCGTTCAAGCTAGCTAGCTGCCGTAGCTAGAATCAATCCACCTGCCTCAGTGCCTGCTTGGTTGCGTTGTACGTGTGTGTGTTGGCCAAAAGCATCGGCTGGCTAGAACACGTCAAGCAGCAGGGTTGTGCACGTGTGTCACCTCTACGAAAAGTACTCGTCAGCGTTGCATCGTACGGGACTAGTGCCAACAGGCAGAGCCAGTATTTTTGGTCAGGGTGGTCCAACTGATATAAAAAATATTTACATAACTACATTACTAGCAGAAATTGAACTATGTGTTAAGATGAGGGGGCTAATGCCCCCCCTCCCCACCCACCTTAACTTTGAACCAGTTTCAGGAAAAAAATGGGAGGGCTTGGATGGGGATTATTTTTGCTTTTGTCTTTCCTCTTCCGCGAACACTCATTGTATGTCCGGGAGGGGATACATGGAGAAGAGTGGGGAGGGGGGAAAATAAGGGAGAGGGTCTGGAGAGTGTGCAGCCATCGGCGATTGAGTGGAGAGAGCCGACGATCACCATAGGGGGCGAACTTCCTGTTTTGCCTCCTGCGCCAGACAGTGAGGGGAGGAACATGCCGAGACGCACGCGTGGTAATGGGTCTCCGCTGATCATCGATATGGAGGCAGCGAGGAGGGATGTTAGCGGATCCCTACTGGTGGGGTGTTTTCTATTGCCCTTCCAAGTGAACCCACGAATCCTTGTGGATGAACTCCGAACTTGTTCAGCATGGAAGTTGCAAGGCACGGTCACTATCCAAGATGTGGCTAGCGAGGACGGACGGTTCGTTCTCAACTTCACCTCCGAGGAGGACAAGTTGTTCGTCCTCAAGGCCCAGCCGTGGCACTACAAGCGCGACGGCATTATCTTTGCTGAGTTTGATGGCAAGGGTGACCCGCGCAAGTTGACCTTGGAGTCATGGCTATATGGGTACAGGTTCGTGACCTTTCGTTCGAATTGAAAATTGAGAGTATTGGTTGGTCTTTAGGGGATCAAACTGGGGAGGTGATTACAGTCTCTCATCGGAATCACGTGATAGGAGAAAAGCACCTGTGTATGCATGTTAAAATTCCATTACATGAGCCGCTCAATAGTAAGGTAGAATTCACTCCCCTAAGTAGTACAGAGAGTATCCGGTATGATGTAACATATGAAAAGTTGCCATCGTATTGTGAGTGTTGTGGGCTGGTAGGACACATGTCTGAGAGGTTTTGTAGGATCCCTAAGGATAGGAGAGTAGTTTCTTTTCCAAAAAACTTAAGTGTGGATGCTTATTGGAAGGGTCAAGTGTCTCGTAAGGGAGCTCTTTTATTTGGCGGCTTAAACAATAGTAACTCATCTAGACCCACAAAAGGAATGGTGGTCAAGGTGACCAAAGCCGTGAATGATCCCACGGTGATGGACAAGGGCGCTACGACGTCCATGACGACTGCCCAGGTGGGCCACTCGCTCGGCCAGTAGGGCCGAGCTCTTGTCACCCACCAACGAGCCTCCCCCGATGATGATCCTGATCAGGAGGACCTAGCGGCAGTTTCGCTCGTCCAGGCCAGCCCTGGCCACGAGGGCATGGAGCTGGAGGCAAAAGGATACTCCAACACAGGCGCGCCGCAGTTCAGCCAGGAGGGCCGAGTTCCTGCGATGCAAATGATATATACATCTGCTGCAGCACCTGGTCAGGTGGACCGGGTTGCAGCTCCAGACTAGGACGGGAGGGCCTTGTTCTGGTGGTGTTGGTAAGTTCTCCATATGTACTGCTTGACCAGGTGGGTCAGGAACATGTACGTGGGGGAGGGCCTGGAGCAACCAAGTTGACCCCTGGAGTTGATGGAACTTGGCAGTTCCCTCTTGGCCAGGAGAGCCAGGGGACTCGAATTCAGCAGGGAACAATATGCGCGTCTTCTGTAGGTTTTGATGCTCATGAGCAGTCCGAGCAACTCCTGTTCAAACCGGGTGTGTTGGAGGCACTCTCGGGAGTTGTGGTTGCAAGACTAGCTGCAGCTAATGAAAATACTAGTAATTTATTCATGTTCAGTGCACAAAAAACAACCATGCAGGTCAAGCCAATAGGAAAGGGGAGGAAAGAGAGGAAAGAGAGTGGTACTGAGAGGTCAGGCGAAGCGCGCAAAAATATCATAGGTAAAAAAAGGAAGAATTTCTTTGAAGCACCACCGACGGGTAGTGAAGCAGATTTTTCTTTTGAAGAAACCATGGATAGCTATGAGCGCATGTTGTATGGAGATATAAGTGTCTCTTTTAAAAGAATGTGTACAGATAGAGTGGAAGCAGTGAGAGATGGGAATGGGGCTACCTCACATGTGGCTAAAGAAGTAGAAGAGAAAGAAGAAATGTACATGCAACAGAGGAGGGAATCTGTTGAAGATGATGGCGCATCGGTGGCCTTTGAGGAGGAGGTCCGCCGGGCCAAATGAAAATCATAGGGTGGAACTATCGTGGCATGCTCTCCCCCGCGGCAGTTCATGAGCTCTTGGACCTTCAAGGGCGTGTCAAAGCATAGTTGATTTTCCTTTCCGAGTCTCAATTGAATAAGTATAGAGCCGATGAGCTACGTCGTTGTTTGTAGTGGAAAGTGATGGTCAGGCCGGTGGCGTTATTTAGTTTTATCAAAAGTTGAATAAAGTTTCTTTGAACTATGTATTAGCTCATTTTATTGATGTACTTTTCATGAATGAAAATATTGTACACTGACGTTTTATGGGCTTTTATGTTTACCCGAATTGGAATGAGCGTAATCTTTCTTGGGAGGATATTCGCAATCTTTATAATAAAGGCGACCATTCCTGGATAGTGTTGGGAGATTTTAATGAAATACTATTGTCTTTGAAAAAGAAGGAGGAAACGTCAGGCCTAATGTTCATGATCTAGTTGGCCTAACTAAACCAAAGATTCGAAGAGGAAATACGAGACTATAAGTAATTATGCAAATAAGAGATCAAAGAAGATTCAAATCATATTCGTGGATAGAACCTGATCATGAACTCAAAATTCATCGGATCCCAACAAACACACCGCAAAAGTCATTACATCAAATAGATCTCCAAGAGACCATTGTATTGAGAATCAGAGAGAGAGAGAGAGAGAGAGAGAGAGAGAGAGCCATCTAGATGCTGCCTACGGACTCATAGGCCTATGGTGAACTACTCATGCATCATCGGAGAAGCACTCATGAAAACGGTGCACCCCTCCGTGATGGTGTTAGATTGGATCTCGAGGTTCTAAAACTTACGACGACTGGAATTGTATTTCGTCGACTACTCTAGGGATTTCTGAATATTTGGGAATTTATAGAGCGAATATTCGGTTGAGAGGAGTCCCGAGGTGGGCACGCTCCACCAGGTCGTGCCAGGGGCCTCTGGCGCGCCCTGGTGGAGGGTGGCCACCCTGGGTCCCCTCTCTGGTGGTTGTTTGGCCCAACCTGGGTCTTCTGGTCCAAACAAAATCTCAAAAATTTCCGTGATGTTTGGGCTCCGTTTGGTACTAATTTTCTGTGAAGTAAAAAACAAGCAAAAATAACAACTGGCATTTTGGCACTATGTCAATAGGTTAGTTCCAAAAAATGATATAAAGTTGCTATAAAGTAATTGTAAAACATTCAACATTGATAATATAACAGCATGGAACAAGAAAAAATTATAGATACATTGGAGACGTATCATAGTATTGTGTTAGCTCATCCCTAGCATAGCATATTGCCATGTCATGCATCGTGTTGCATCTGGTTGCTTGTATTTATTGTTTCTTCCCCCACTTCTCTCCCGTAGACACTGCGACTGACACTACCGCCGAGTACGACTACACCACTAACGATCAGTCTTTTGTAGCAGAGTAACAAGGCAACCCCCCCCCCCCCTTGATCATTCCGATACCGCCCATTTCTTTCCCTCATCTGCCTCCTGCTGTGTTGCATAGCCTGTTTTAGTTAAACTGTTATTATACCTTACTGCATATTAAATGCTTAGTATAGGTTGATTAGTGATCCTCAGTGACCCCACTTGACCCTGTTGCCCCTGCTTCATCATCGACGACTCAAAGACTCCATCTACTGATCAACAAGTCACGCCCGTCAGATTCACCGCACACCCTCTTAGTTGTACGACTCTGTAGAGATACTATCGAGTACCGAGGGTGACACCTCGTAAAGTACTCATGATGCTAACTCTATAGTGTAGCCAGTCGGTCATGGTTATCGAGGGTGATTCCTCCTTCACCACTCTCGACGACGACTCTGTCGTGGCACATCAAGCATAGACCATCGAGGGTGATTCCTCTCTGGTCACCTTGACGGTTACATCGGGTGGGATCCTTCGAGGTTGACCCCTTGGGTTTTCCCCTTGATGTTATGGACACACGGTTACATAACTTTACTACTGAAACATGTTGAGGTCAGGATGACCTCAAGGGTGTTGGTGTAATAATGACGAGGCATGGCCAGACATTCTTGGCCTTTGCCACAAGTCCTCGAGATGGGGCGACGGGACCAAATATCATGGATCATTGATCGTCACCGTAACTAACAAAACATTAATGGGTTTGTATATGTGATCTAATAAGGCCTCTAGCCTGTTTCGCACTAACCACCACGCGGAAATAAATATGGGTACTCTATGTCGTACATTCGCCCAAAAGCTTTTCAGATGCCATAGTTGAGCGGCACGTGCCCGGGTGCCAGGACTGACACCGGCCATCCTCGCAACGCGCAGGATTGTGAAGGGATATTGGCCCATGACCCCTTTGCCATTAGGATGTTAACCGGCGTGTGGCCTCTCTGTTGAGCCTAGGTAGGACTACGGCATGTCGATCAACCGAGGTCGGGAATTACTCGAGCAAGTGTGTCCCATCAGGGTTAATTGAGCGTGTTGGGAAAGTTGATGCACCTTTGTAGGGAAGTGTGTCTATTCGAATAGTTGTGTCCACGGTAACGAACGCTCGGAGTTGTATTATAATCTTATAAACTAGAAATGGAGATTTTGAAATGAATGTGTTGGCTCTGAGGTTGCCTTCTCGCAAGGAGTCTAGGAGGAACCTTCGGGCGGTACTTAAATAAGTTACTACTTATGAAAAATGCTAACCTACACTCTTCTAACGCTGCAAGACACTTGAGATGCTAGTATTCGATATGACTAGGCCTTCCCCTCCTATTATGGCATTTCTGCAGCTAGTCCAAAGATAAAGCCCCATTCCTTTGATAATATTGCACACTTAGCATAGATCTGGTGTAAGTCTTGCGAGTACTTTGGATGAGGACTCACGTTTGCTTTGCTCTTCCTTTCCCCCCTCGATATGAATATTGCATTCATATGAGGGAGCCCAGGAGACAGTTGATCCCGCCAACGACTACTACTACCATGACGGAGCTTACTACTATGTGGAGGTTGCCCCTGACCAGCAGTAGGATAGGAGGCTCCCAGGTAGGAGGCCTTGCCTTTTCGATCCGTTGTTTATGTTTGCGCTAGCTTTCTTAAGGCAGACTTGTTTATTTATGTCTGTACTCAGATATTATTTGCTTCTGCTGACTCATTTGTGTTCGAGCTTATGTATTCGAGCCCTCGAGGCCCCTGGCTTGTAATATGAAGCTTCTATGACTTTAATTTGTGTCTAGAGTAGTGTTGTGATATCTTCCAGTGCGTCCCTAATCTTGATCATGCGCATTTTCATGTATGATTAGTGTGCGATCAAAATGGGGGCACCACACTCCATCTATACCTGGTGTCGATGCTTCCCCTACCTCTCCCTAGCGCGCCGTCGCTCCCCCTGCTTCTATTGCAGCTCGGTGCCCGCAAGGTGTTTGACAAAATACTTGCAAGGTATGTATTGCTTTAAATTTTTATATTTGTAGATGAATTTGGTGCATAGTGTTTGTAGTTTTAAATTAGATTAAATTCAAGTTTGTACATGAGTTCGTCCTACGATTCTTTCGATGAAGAATTTGATCTTCAAGAGGAGGAGGAAGTCGTAATGATCCTAGCCATCCACGTCATTAAAAAGATGAAGCATGGTGGTTCAGTTTTCGGTCGTAAAAAATTGTGGAGAGAAAGGATCGATGCCCACAACAGATTGATGAGGAACTATTTTCTGGAGAATCCCACATACCCCGCATCCTACTTTCGAAGTTGCTTTAGGATGAGCATCGAGTTGTTCAAACAGATTGCGCAGAAACTAGCGACCCATGATCGGCATTTTTAGCAAAGGAAGAATGCCGCCAGAGAACTCGGGCATAGCACCTTCCAAACGATGACCGACACTTTGCATATGTTGGCATACGGTATTCCGGTGGATCCAGTTGATGACCACTTAGCCATGGGTGAGAGTCAAGCCATCATGTGTGTCAAGCGCTTCGCAGTTGAAATTGTGCAAGCGTTTGGTTTGGAATATATGAGAGCTCCCAAAGTTGAAGACACTGCAAGGCTTTTTGAGTTCAACAAAGCTCGCATGTTCCCAGGTATGCTTGGCTCAATAGATTTCATGCAAAGGAGTTGGAAGAACTGTCGTATGGCATGGCATGGACAATTCCATTGCCAGAAAAAGGGTTTCACTATAATCCTTGAAGCGGTGAGACTTATATTTGGCATGCTTTTTCTGGAATGCCCGGATCATGCAATGACATCAATGTTATTCGACGGTCACCACTCTATATACCTATGCCCAGGAAGATAATTGCAACGTCTCCTCTCAATACACACAAGGTACTTGGACCATCAAACTACATGTCAATTCATCCTTACAAGCATCTACAGAGCTCGAGTTTCTACTTCTGGGGCTGGCAAACCATCAGCCGAACTACAATATGGATGACACGCGATCTTCTTTAGTGTTTCCCAAAGGTTTAACAACAAGATCATTCTATAACCTGTTGACCTACAGAGGAGTGACATGGGAGGCTCAAAAATATATCTGGCATAAGGTTATTCCTCTCAAGCATGAATTCTTCCTATGGCTTGCCTTCAGGAGTCGTCTCAACACTAAAGATAACATGGTCCGAAAACACTGGACAACTATTGCCCAGTGGTAGATTGTGATCTATACCCAGCCACGGAAACTATTAGTCACATAATTATGCGCTGTCGATTCAACCAAGTTCTTTGGGACAAGCTCTAGCTCACCAACCTTGCAACTGGAGTGCCCAATATAGATGATTTTGTTGATCGAGTAGTTCAATCACATATTCCAGGATGCCTGTGGTACATCATTTTTGACGGCCTACGCAGTTTCAGCTTGGCAAGCCAGGAATGGCCAGATTTTCAATGACATTTTCTGGACAGGGAGGCGCATCTGAAGCAACACAGTGAAGTTGCTAAGACTGTGGAGCAAGCGTGCTAAGAAAACTACGGATGAAGACTTGATCATTCTCTGGGCAGAAAAGTTCATAACTTGAGTTGTACTTTGTAATTTCTCGCCTCTTCTCTCCCTCTATGTCTTGTATCCTCTTGTAACTCTTCTCCTGGTCTGAAGCTACCTGCTTCAAACAAACTTTACATGTAATTGGTGTTGGTCATCCGAGCTACGGGTACTCTCTATGGTGAAGCCTCGGTAGCTTAACTTCATTCAGGATAAAGAAAAAACGTTGCTCTAAACATGCTCCTGGAGCCTCCTATTCCCACGTGTTTTTTCAGCTCTTCTAATCCCCCCTCGCAAATCATTTTCCTTTGTTTATTTGATTGCCACTACATGATGTGCTAAGCTAGGTGCTACCAAACAAGTTAGGAGAAGGCACTATCCAACAAGTTAAAACAAGGTGAAACTATGAAAGGTGATATCTACTCTACTGAAGTTGGAGCTATATATAAGGGGGATGCATTATTAACGCAAGTCAAAGTTGAAGTGTGTATTTTGTTTCACGTGGCCAATGCATAGAGTTTCATTATGAATGTTGTCAAGCAATATAAACCTTGCACACATGCCGGTTCACTTTGAAAGCCTTTGCCATAAAAGCTCAAGCTACCGCGAAAAAGTTGGCTACCCTAAACAGCTTCTACTTCACTTGATGGTTTATACATCCTCGAGTCTTCATTCTTTCAACATGTTCTCAGTGTTCCGTTGTTCAGAATCCACGTGGAAAACAACACACGCACAGATAAGCTCCCTTTATCACTAATCATTGTTATCACAAACAACTCCATTAACACGACCTTCTTAGTATTTAGAATTTTATATGCAGTTAAAAAAAATCTGTATACATAGTACCATCAAGTGAAGCACCCAGATATCTAATCCATTTTTTTATACACGTGTTGTTGATTACAACCACCGTATACAGTCCAATACCTAATTAACAATGCATAAATAATTAGATATGTGAACCGCACACAATAACAACACAAAATCCACATGTGTGCAGGATGCACATGGAAGACAAGATGCATGTAGTTATGCCTACTTTTATCATTAATCATTGACATCACAAACAGCTGTGTCATTTGGGTCTTGTCGGTATGAGGGATTTCGGATACATGTAAATAATGAAATAGGAATTTCATACAGAGTATTGTCCAGTGAAAGTACACAGATAACTCATTATCACAATTCATTTTCATTATAAATAGACGTGATACTGACTAGCATCATATAACAAGTGTGGGTTACAATAGGAGAGAAAATCGTATGAATGGCTCTGGAAAAACATAGGGGCTCCAACATCTCTCACCCTCTTCGAAATCACCCGGCCCCAGGACATTCTCCGTTCTTGCCATTGGCTGCGCCGGCCATGGTGCTACTAGGCGACTACTCACTAGTGAAGGTAGGTGATCCACCGTCCATCTACATTTTCAAGGGAGAAGCGGAACGTCAGCTGAGCATGCTGCTGGTTGCGGCTCTTGTCTTGGAAGGGACCTTGTCTGCCGAATGGCTATCGTGGCCTCCGGCATGGCATCGCTCTTTGGCTGTGGGGGAACCTAGAGCCACTAGAATGGGCTTTCTCTGCAACTGATGTCGATGTTGCTACTGGTACATGTGCGAGAGCATCAATGGTGTTACTACCCCGGTGTAGTACTTGTAGCACTTCCTGATGTCCTCGAAGAACACCTTAAGTTTGTACCTCTAGGAATGATGATTCAGGTACTAGTCTATGCACTGATGTCCCAAGAATCAGCCACCTCGAATTTGCACTCGACAATGCAGCTGGCTACAAAGGAGTAAATTGCAAAAAAACACCACAATTTTGGACCCTAAATCGAAAAACCATCACCATTTAGTTTTTAAGAAAATCCACCACTATTGTGGTGATTGTTTGCGAAAAACATTGATCCATCAATTAGAACGGTTTTGAGTGAAAACGTGAGGTCACGGTCCGCTATCAAGTGGCCTGGGTGGAGACGGCGCTCAGTCACTGCACCGTTAGCTCGTGTGTTTCCATGCTCTGGCCAGTGCTCCCCCATGCCATCACGTGCTCCCCGCCGGCCCGATCTCCTATGTGCTCCGAGCTCCGCTCTGTGTGGCGTGCTCAAGAAGCAGTGTGGCTTCCGGCTTGCAGCACAATGTGTGGGCCGACTGCCGATGTCGTCTCCTCACCCCATGCGCACACACCCCACCTTCAACGCCGCTGCTACCACCCCTGAGCATGCGCCGCCGCGGGGAGCTTCTTCTCTGTCCCTCGGGTGCCAGATCCATCAGGAACCGGCAGCACCGCGTCGCGAGCTCCGACAACCATCCCTTGATTCCTTCGGCAGGAAAGCTCCCATGTGCACGGCTGAGGTGCCAAACAAGGTCCTCCTGAAAGCTGACGTGTGGGCCCCGTGAATAGTTTAACTGGCTTATCAAAGGGAAAAGTTTATCATCATCCGGTGGATGGCAACGTGTGCGTCCGTCCCGTTCCCTGCATGACACATGTCCATGTCCGAATACCATCCTTCTTGGAACGCATTCCTACCGCAATGACTATATTTCTGAAACATGTACATTGTTGTAATGGTTTACGACGGATTTATGTTTTGCAACACAATCTCTATTACGATTTTTTTTTAACAAAACCTCAGTTGCAAAAAAAAACTTGCAACAAAACCTTAGTTGCAAAAGAAAATTACAACAAAAAAAACTTACAACAAAACCTTAGTCGCAAAAGAAAATTACAACAAAAAATTCTACAACAAGACATACATTGTAGAAATAATTCTGCAACAAAACACGCGTTGCAGTAATCAAGGTGCGCTCGGCTCGTTCGATACCACAAATCTCGCGACCGGGTTGATCTTTCAAAAAAGATCAGCAGGCGGACGCGTAGCACGCCACCTTATCAAACTGCATGAGAACTTGAAGTCACGTCAACCCAACAAGTGGGACCCATCGGTTAGTTTTTGTGTCAACGACTGCTAATCGACAAATCAATGTTTTTTGCAAACTGTCAACACAATAATGATGAGCTTTTGAGAGAGAAAAAAACAAATGATGTTGGTTTTTTATTTATGGTCCACAAATGTGATGGTTTTCTGCAATTTACTCCCTACAGATGCAGTCAATGATAGCAAGAATAGTTTGTAAGGTGCATCAGACATGAGTACATTTTGCACCATCTAAAACAAGACACAAAGCATTGCCCTAGGTTGCGTTGGGACGCTACTATAGCCTAATCTCTGATGCTTGGGAAAGCCCTTGAGTGCCAACAAAAAATCAACGAGAAATCGATCCTTGTGCACTACTACTGCTGCAGATTGATCAACCCAAAGGCAACCAGGTACACCTACTATGTTGAGCAATGCGAGCACGCCTTGGGGCAGAGAAAACCCGGTCGACAATCACAGCGGACACGTACAATGGTGGTAGTGGCCTGCTGGCACACAGTGCCAAGCAACGCCTGCATCTGCAACGGAATGGCAAAGCAGGACTGGAAGGAGCTGGAGCCGCCACGCAGAGTGTTCATCCCGATTCAACAACGGTGCACCGGACCAACCAGCTGAGCTCCTGACCTCACTAATGCCTCTCTACACACATTCCTGAAGCCTCCTGTTCCGAGTTTCCTTTTGTTAATGTGGTTGCCCCTAGCTATGTGCTACCCTACAATTTTTTGGGGGGAGGTGCTAGCTTACAAGTTACAACAAAGTGAAACATTGTAAGCTGATATCTACTCTGCTGAGGTCAGAGCAGTATATATAATGGGGAATTATTACAAACATAAGTGAAATTTGGAGTGTGCATTCAATATGTATGTCATCAATCAACATAAATTGAACAGCCTACCGGTTCCCTTTGAAAGCTACTAGCCAATTCGTCATAAAAGCTCGAGTTACCGCCAAAAAAGTTAGCTATACTAAGCAATTTCTACTTCACTTCACGGTTTGAACATGCCAAGTTACCAGCAAATGAACAAACCGCCTCATCGAGTATTTCAGAACCCACATGGAAACAAGACACAAACAGACATGCTCATTGCATCAACAATTATGCCTATCACAAACAGCTGCGTTATATGGCCACATTATTCGGAGTTTTAGATACGAGTAGAAAACATATATAATTTCATATACATGATAGTATCGTCAAGTGAAGCACACTAACTATTCCCTTTTCACTTTACACAGACGTGCTTCTAATTACAACCATCTCACCATAAAAGCTTGAGCTACCATGAAAAAGTTGGGTACGTTAAGCAATTTCTACTTCACTTCATGGTTTGAACATGCTGAAGTTGCTTCACTCTTTCAACATGTTTTCAGTATGCCGTCGTTCATAATACACATGAAATCGACATGGGCGCGCACACAGGGATATGCTCATCTATCAGTAAAACTGCTGATAAGTATGGCCTGCTCGGTACTCGGAATTGTAGATACAGATAGGAAATATGAGTAACTCCGTATACATGGTACCGTCAAGTGAATCACACATATATTTTAATCCATTTTTTCTTATACACGTGATGCTAATTACAACCATCATATGCTGTTTCCAATACCTACTTAACAATGCATAGATAATTAGATATGTGAACCGCACATAATGCAAAATCGTATGAATTGCTCTCGTCAAAATCAGGCGGCTCCAGGCCCTTCTCCATTCTCACCGTTGGCCGCGCCAGCCATGGTACCCATGGCAGCGTTGCTACTAGGCAACTCGTCACTGGTGACAGCAGATGATACACCGTCCATCTCCTCATTCATGGCAGAGTCTGCCAGTCTCGGAGCGTGAGCTGAGTCTGCTGCTGGCTGTGGCTCTTGTCTTGGAAGGGACCTTGGCTGCCGAATGGCAGCCGCCGCCTCTGGCATGGCGACGCCAGGTGGCTGTGGAGGAACCCAGTGGCGCTGGAATGGACTTTCCTGTGCAACTGGTGTCCCTGCCGGTGCTGGTGCTGGTACTGCTACTGGAGCTGGTGCCGGTGCTGGAGAATCAACGGTGTTGCTGCCCCCAGAGTAGTACGGAGGAGAACCGTAGTAGCCCTCCCGAGTGCCAGGGTTCGATCTGTCATAGCCCATCTGCGGCTGGAACCCGTACCCAGCCCTCGGCACCCGCGGCTGCAAGTACATAGCATCTAATTTAAGCGTAATTCTAGAAGCACTGTCCTGTTTTTGCCATCTTAAAGGATGATACAGTAGCTTACATCAACATAAGATCTTGGAAATGATCCCGATGTAGGTTCTGCAGGTAATGGCATGAACGATTGCCTCCCTGTCCAAACATAAGACAGGAGTGAACAAGTATAAGACAGGAGATATGGTGGCGTCAGCTCATGTTAGTTCCTTAGTTCTTACCAGAGTCAAAATCACCATTTGGCGTCGTTGTGTACATATTGGTTTGCTACAAACAAAAACGCTGGGTAAGACATAAGGACTGCAAACCTATGTAAATGTTGGCAAACAGAAGGAATAACTACAAGACTACAAAACATACCTGGGAAGATCTCCATGAATTAGTAGTTGGCCCTGTTTGTACAATACAATAACAATATTGTGAGACACAATACCAATAGATGTTAAGAAGAACTCGTTAGGAACCCTACAACCTACCAATCTAGTACTTTGTATGCAGAAGGTTCACATAAGCAAGGTCCCGGTTGAGAATAATCAATTAAAAATCAACAGAATAATGAGCCAGTTTAATGCATAGATATTGATTTCTAACCATTCCATGGTCCAGGTTGAGCATGCTCTTCCAACGTATTGTACTGCGAAAATCGATTCTCCCTTGTGTGATGTAAGGTCTCGCTCAAGGATTTCAAAACTTCTGCCTGAGAATCCAAGGCTTCTGTTAACTTCACAAGTATCTTCTTATCTGTTAATAAGAGAAAAACATTAACATCATCAAATTGGAATAATAATGGCCATCCTAATGAAAGAACATTCTATAAATTATTGAGATGTTCTGAACCTTCGTCCTTTGAAGCCAGCAATTCTTGGTTTGTTTTAGCAATAGCAGAAAAAGCTGATGAGGAAGCTTCCATAGCCTCTTTGATTTCATCATAAAGCTTGGATTTCAGTTCATTGTCCGCATTTTCATCTCCTTCAGAAACGACTCTACGGGTCCAGGATTTTAGCCTAGGCAGGAACAATTTCTGTGCAAAATACACACGCAAACAAAGTTAATCCCTCAATTCTTCCACTAAAATTATGACCATTTGCAGAAAACACAATATACCTTGATGATGAGAACTGAACTAGCCCCAACTCCAAGGAAAATACCAGCACCAAGGACCGTATGATACCAGCTAAATTGTGTCTGCGTTTGTTGGACGATATGACCAGTGGCGACAGAGCCAGTTGGTGCCTGTGGCGACTGAACTGATGTGTAAGGCTGCACCCTGGTAGATTGATTTGGATTGCTTGCTGGAAGCAAAGTAAGCAAGGCAGCCTCTTAGCATATAATAAGTTAACAAACATGGTACGTTTCTCTGAATATGGCAAGATTTCAGGACAGAACTTTGAAGCATATGTATTAAATGTCATGCAAGGAAGATATTCTTTTATTTTGAATAGGCCAGCAAGAGCTATATGGGAAGTTTGCCTATTCCGGATTTCAAAGTGAGGAGTCAAAATAGCATAAGGACTATTTTCAACAATCGAAAATATCTTATAATTATTTACTCGTACTATTTGTTCTGAAGCTATCCCAGTAATTTTTCCGAAACAAAATGTGTGTCTGAACTAGATGAACACCCCTTGAAGAAAACACCACTTAGATGCTTTACCTAAAGTACTTTTGTTCGCATCAGTCAGATGATAAAAAGGGAGTCAGTTCAGTCAAAGTAACAAAAATAGTAGACGATGTGTGCAAGGCATAGACTGAACATAATGTAAAGATCCATCCAATTAGACAGCAAACAAATTAAAAGAGTAATACAACGATATCACTGTAAACCATTACTTCATCAGCTCAACCATTCAACACATGGAGATACCTTGTTGCGAACCAACAGCTGCAGCATCTGTACTGTTTGTCGGCGGATCCTGCAAGACATCAAGCCACTCAGGAACACAACACTTGATTCTCTTCTCATTTTCTCAGCTAAAACATCCCTGCCGGAAAATAGTAACTTACAGGAACCCGACGGAAGGCCTCGTCAATCTCCTCCCTTGTGAGCCCTTTCTTCTCCAGGAAAGAGTACCTGTAGGAGACCGGAGAACCCTTCACCTTTGGATGCTCAAGGAACTTGACGGCGTTCTGTATGTAATCCTCCCGTGCTGCCTGTGGGGCTTGGAATACCAGATTCTCCGAGGATCCGCCTCCGCCGGAACCATCTGCAGCATTACAAAAGTTAGAATATATATATATACAGTTACACTAAGAACAGTGCAACTGTGACAGAATCAATTAGTTAACATCAGGGATTGACCACCTACAACTCTTGGGGAAAACAATTAGGGGGGTAAGGACCTTAATTACAAAAGGTTCCTATGATGCTTGAAACCTCTAAAATTTTCAGCCTTGCCTCAAGGTGGAGCATAGCCTTTTCTCCAAGGAAAAGTCACCCGAGCTAGACAAGCACGAATCATGGAGATAGCCCACACGAACTCACTCAGGAACCCAGTTCGATCCGCATCAATCTGACGAACTTTGGGGACACTCTCCACTCTCCAGAGGGCAACCGCGGCCTCTTATCGCCTGGTTCTGCTGATACAAACGCTCGCCTCTCGTTCCCCAGAAGATCCCCACAAGGGGTGCTGCCTAACCAGCGAGGCGCGAGGAGGGTTCCCAGCCAGGGCAGCTGAAGAAATCGGGCGGAGATTCGGACTCGGCGGGTTAGGAATCTGACCTTGCGGCGAGGAGCTGGGCGGCTGCGCGGCCATCGGTGGGCGTTCACGGCCGCATCAACCACGGGATCTCGCCGACGACGAGGGCGACGACGGGCGGCGGCGGCGGCGGCGGAAGTGGATAATAGCAGGACCGGAGAAGAGTATGCGCGTCACGTATATTCACACGTGCTTTATCTTCAGATGAGAATATGAAGAGGAAAGAATACATAAAAGAACTCTATGCATATATTGAAATAACTTTTCAAAGAGAAATTGGCTAGTGTAGCAATTTATAGGAGGTTAATCTGTTCTACAAAAGTTTACTTTTTTGCATCTTATCAATGGAGGTTACTATTTTATTTACAGTATTAACTAGATTGTAAGATTATATGGAACATTTTTGTTACAATTCGCTCGAGCCGTGGCGGAATAAAAGGTGACGAAATTAAAAGCTACCGCAAAGCCCTCGGCTACTCTCTCTAGCAGAAAGACCCTTCATGTTTGCTTGTTATCTACGTGCATATAGTCTAATAAAACAGACAAGATAACTCGTAATGGTAGCTGTTTCGAGTAAATTAGCTGTGTGTTTTTTAGGTCATGATCGACTTGGCAAAAAAGTCTTGGCATCATAATCATTTCAATCATGTGGCATATGAGATAGTCGCTCCACCCCGATTACCGACACCTTCTATTTTTACTGTGTGCCCATTTATCTTTTAAGCTTCTCTCACTTGCCCTCTGTCTACCTATTTGATGAAGTAGTCAAATGCTACTAACATGTTGAAAAAAACTGAAACCCCGTCATATCTATCTACTCCTGTGAAAACATAGTGGATTATATAAAGGAAGAAATTAATATTTTGGCGTGCAAAAGGTGGTGGAGAATTTATTTATCTGCATGTAATAAATTTTCTTGAGTTACGTTAGGTATTTTTTTAACTAATATAGAAATTACACATCTTAAAACTTGAGAGGATGCAGTAAATCGTATAGGTGCTACATGTTTCACCTTACAAGATACACAAGTGTAGGACTTATTGGATAATAATCAGACACATGCATGTGCCAAATAAGCGGTACACACACTACTTATGAATGGGGCCAATCTCTAACAACCCACTGGACTAGTAAGCAGGCATTGAATGAACCCATTTCATTGTTTGGATTAGTGATGGGAATGTATATCCTCTCTCTTCCTTGCTTTCGTCTGAGGCTACCATCAATTAAGAATAGTTTAAGAAAAATGATGTTGTTAAAAATAATTTAAAGACATAATCACAATTTCATTTATTCTTCGCACTTGATTTATTCGCGTCTTAGCAATGGAGGTTGTCATTGATTTACAATATTAACTAAGCAGTAAGAACTATATAAAATATTTTTGTTCAATTTCGCTCGAGCGATGGCGGAACAAAATGTGACGAAATTAAAAGTTACCACAAAGCCCTCAGCCACTCTCTCTAGAAGGAATACCTTTTATGCTTGCTTGTCATCTACTCCCTCCGTTCCTAAATATAAGTCTTTTTAGACATTTCAATAAGGAACTATATTCGGAACAAAATGAGCGAACCTACGTTCTAAAATATGTCTATATACATTCGTATGGAGTTTAATAATAGAATCTTTAAAAAGACTTATATTTAAGTCATAAAAGCTAGCTGTTTCGAGTCAATTAGCCGTATGTTTTCGAGGTCATGATCAACTTGGCACGAAGGCTTGGCATCACAATCATTTCGATCATGTGGTATATGACATGATCGCTCCACCCCGATTACCGACGCCTACTATTTTTATCGTGTGCTCACTTATCTATTTACCTTCTCTCACTTCCTTGAAACCGTCCAGCGTATCTATCTGCTCTTGTGAAAAGAGTGACCTATATAAGGGGAGAAATCAATATTTACACAAGTGAAAGTTGATGGAGAATGTATTTATCTACTCCATCTATCCAAAATGTAAGCTTTTTTAGAGATTTCAATATGGACTACATACAAAGCAAAATGGGTGAATTTACATTCTAAAATACGTCTATATACATCTGTATGTAGTTTGTATTGATATCTCTAAAAAGGCTTATATTTAAAAACAGAGAGAGTACATGTGATAAATTTTCCTAAGTTGCGGTAGCTAGGTATATTTTACTAACTAATATAGAGATTAGACATCTTAAAGCTTGAATTGATGAAGTAAATTGCTAAGGTGCTACATGTTTCACCTTATATGATACACAAGTATAAGACTTACTGGAGAATAATCAGACTCACGCATGTGCCAAATAAGCAGAACACACACTAGTTATGAATGGGGCCAATCCCTAGCAACCCATTGGACTAGCATGCAGCCATTTGATGAACTCATTTCATTGTTTGTATCAGTAGTGGGAATGTATACGAAAAGTAAATGGATGAAGCATATGAACCCACTTCGGAAAAACCATTTCTAGTAGCGAAAAAATCCGGAAAAAAATTCACACATACATCTTCACATTCTATGTGCGGGCAGAAGTTTCACGAAAAAAATAGCTTTTTGTTTGGCCTGTGCAAAAAAGACAAATGGAAAATGTGTCGTGGAACTAGGGATAAAAAATGAAGCGGAACTTTCCGCTTTTCCAGGGAAAAATGAAAACGAAGAGCAAATATGGAAACGGAAATGAAAATTTGCAAAATGAAAATGGCATTCGTTTATGCAAAAATGGAAATAAAAATGAAATCGTATTTTCCGGTGGAACAGACGTACAAACAAAACTTTCCACTTTCATGGATATGTAATTTCCATTTTTAATATAGTCCTATGGGTGTTTTGTAGCCCAACCACCAAACATCACATAATGACATAATGAGGAAAATTACAAAGTGGACCATTTGAGGTTCAACTTCTACTACCATACATATATTCAACTAGACCCTAAACGCAATTATCCAGTACTACTATAATACTACGTTAAGTTGCTAACATAAGCATATTATTTTGTAGCCATGTTAACAATTCATTAAATTTCTTTGTGTTTGTGTGTATTTCTCTATGATTTAAGGGGTTTTGAAGTTCCGGTCAACCTCCGCTCCGAATTCGCTCCATATTCCTTTTCCGTAGTACCTGTTTCCATATCCATTTCTGAGATTTCTGTAATCATTTCTGTTTCTACAAGAAAATATGAAAAAAAAATGTGGTAGCATCCAGATTCGTCTGTTTTCATCCCTACGTGGAACGCTATTTGGGAGCCCTAAAATTTGTCTTTTTCACATAGGCAACATTAAAAAGGCTTTTTTTTTTGCACAAAACTTTGTGCCATTGTGCCGCGCGCACATATTGCGAAAATATATGCATGGAATTTTGTTTCGATTTTTTGACATTTTAAAACACATTTAAATACATTTTTAGAAAGTGGGTTCATATGTCCATGGGTTAACGATGTACACACTGTGAATGCATACCCTCTCTCTTCCTTGCTTTCGTCTGAGGCTCACATCAATTAAGAATTATTTAAGAAAAATGATGCTCTTGAAAATAATTGAAGGACGTAATCACAATTTTACTTATTCTTCACTCTTCTGATTTTGTCCTCTTTCATTTGGAACAGGAATTTTTCCTCGTATTTGATTGCCCTGTTCTGCTGATACAAACCCTCGTCTCTTGTTGCCCACAAGATTCCCACACAGGGTTCCCAAGTAGCTCAAGAAATCACGCTGAGGTTTCCATTGACCTTGCTGGGAGGAGCTGGGAAGCTGTACGGCCATCGGGGGAGTTCACGGAAGCACCAACCACAGGATCTCACCGACGACGAGGACGACGATGGGACGGCGGCAGCGGCGGCTTAAATGGATAATATAGCAGGACCGGAGAGAGTACACATGTCACATATATTCACACGGGCTTTATCTCCAGATGAACAAGAATACTATGCACGTATAAATAACTTTTCCAAGAGAAATTTGCTAGAGTAACAATTTGCCAATTATCAGTTCTATAATTATTATCACTTTGCATCTCAACAAAGGAGGTTATTATTGATTTACGCCATTAACTAAGTTGTAAGAACTACTGGTATATCTTTGTTCTGGTTCACTCGAATACAAATTGTGACGAAACTAAAAGTTACATCCACCCCCCCCCCCCCTCTCTGTGTGGAAATGACAATCGTGCTTGCTTGTAATCCACGTGCATGGTGTCTAATGAAACACACAGGATAACTTGTAATGGTAGCGCTTTCGAGCACTTCAGCTGTGTGTTCTTCAAGTCTTCCTCGACTTGGGGCGAAGGCCTAACACCATAATCATTTCAATCCCATGTCAGTTGGCACGAATGCTCCACCCCAATTACCGGCTCCTCATATTTCCATCGTGTGCTCATTTATGTTTTTAGCTTCTCTCATGTGCATGCCCCTCTTTTGTTAACATGACTGACCTATTTGATGAACTGAGCTATTGTTACCAACAAGTTACAACAAAGTGAAGGCGTACACCATATCTATCTACTCCTATGAAAAGGGAGTGGCTTATATAAAGGGGGAGATCAATATTTGAGCCGGTGAAAGTTGGTGGAGAACTTATTTATCTACGTGTGATAAATTTTCTTGAGTTGCGATATAGGTATACTTCTCTTAAGTAATATAGATTTCACACATCTTAATTAATTGCTTTTTTTTGCCGTTGATGAAGTAATTGCTAAGGTGTAGTATATGTTTCACCTTAATCAGACCCACACATGTGCCAGACAAGAAGTACACATATTAATATAACTAGCAAACATTGCACCGGTAGAAACAATGACCCATCATACCAACACCCGACGACATCAGCAAATTCTTTGAAATCTTTCACGCTGTTCGGATGAACACCTCATACTTGTTGTAACCTTTAGCATATGGTAGTTTATTGGAATCAACATCCCCGACGGTGCTGATAATAGCTTTTGTGCCATTTTAAATGATATAAAAAGATATATAATAGTCATTTTCAAAATACATCATATAAAGAAGGTATTAATTAAGATCGTATCTCAAATCAAATTTTAAAAATGATTAACATGCAAGATGATAGTATATTGAAATCTACACATTTTTCTGAGAAGTTTTCATATATAATATGTTAGATTTTGAGTTAGGATTAAAAAGATACGACTATTTTAAAAAGTACTCGAATATGCTCAATAGATAAAAGTACACAGAAAATTGCAGTGACATGGGATCGAACCCAAGTCTATCAAGTGCAGTGGTCACGCCCTAGCCATTGGGCGGCTTGCATATTGGTAGCAAATCTGTGGGCCTCTTTCTAATTAACCATAATCCGTGTAGCGGCTTAAAACGTTTTTTCTAACTTATAGGTAACGTAATGGGTAATTTGGAACAACTTAGGAAGCAATTTTTGTGATGTACGGGCAGAAGCAAAGCCTTTTTAATAGTAAGTATAGATTATTCTAGAGAACTAAAACTACCCTGAACGTCCACGGATGGGGCCAATGCCTAGCAAACCACTGGACAACCATACAACCATTGGATGAACTCTCTGGATTGTTTGGATTAGTGGTGCGAATCCGCTTTCTTCGTTGCTTTCATCTGAAGCTCCCGAAAGGACATAATCGCAACTTCATTTCTTCCTCGCGAATATGATTTGGTCTTGTCTCATTTTTAATAGAATTTTTGTTCCCAGCGATTAAAATTTCGATTCCATTTATTCATGTTCCTCGTCGAGAAAAATTCAATGATGTTGAACTGTTAGTCGGAAGATATGAAGGGCGTAAAATTATCAAGAAAATAATAAAATAAAAACTATATTCAACGGCTCCCGCCACTGCATGGCCCGACAGCGGCACTGGCAAAGGGTTAATTAGGGGCTCCGTATGATCAAGCACAAGTCTCGTACAATTCCCAGAACCAACGTCATCAAGTAGGTTTGCTCACCACAGGAATTTCACAACACAAGTACTCTCTCCGTTCGGAAATACTTGTCCTAAAAATAAATAAAATGGATGTATCTAAAATTAAAATAAAACTAGATACATTCATTTTTAAGACAAGTATTTTCAGACTGAGAGAGTATATTCTTCTATCTATACAACATTTTGTATTCTCACCACAGAGGAGCAGAAAGTCCATGCCCCAAGAGTGTTTAACCCGCCCCCTCATTCGAATTGTGCTGAGACGTCTCACTTCTAGTACCAAAATGGCCGAAAACTATTTTTTTTTCTTACCGCTCTTTCAGTCTCACAATGCATGCACGGCTCAGATAATTGTGCCAAAGTCATTACTCTGACTGAAAAAACAATAATACTACGCACATGGACGCTGGCCACGGACTTTCACAGACAGTTGTGCGTGCCCGGCCTCCTCTAATCCCCCCCCCCCCCCCCGAGTTTCACTGGTGGGCCTGCCTCCTTTATTTAAATCTCAGCCAATCAATCCTTAACCATCCTGTAAAACCCCGTAAAGGGCCCGTGTGCCTAGCATTACTCCTGAATGCAAGAGCAGGAACAAGATTACGAAGAGTTTAATAATAATTACAGTTACAGAGGTTGGCTTGTTCATGGTTCCACCTCTTATAGGTAAACGAAATCGACAAATAATATGCATGGAGAACTGCTTTGTCATATCTAGAAACCCAAAGGCTGGATTCAACAAGAAGACGAAGTCAATCAGAGCGAGCTACTGCAATAATAGAGGGCTGGCGCATAGAGAGGAAGAAACTCATGGGAAAATGGACCTTATACAGGGCGAGGATGAAACCCCGAAATTTTCAGCCTTGTCTCCAAAAAAAAAAGTAACGCTGAAATCAATCTGCTGAACTTGGGTGGTACTCTCCACTCTCCAGAGGGCAACCGCGGCAACTAATCACCCGTTTCTACTTATGCAAATTCCCGCCTCGCGCTCCCCACGAGATCCCCCATGCAGGGTGCTGCTTAATCAGCGAGGCGTGAGGAGGGTCGCCAGGCCGAGATTTAGACACGGCGGGTTAGGAATCTAACCTTGCAGAGAGGAGCTGCGTGGCCATCAAGGAAGTTCACGACCGCATCAACAACGGGATCCCACTGAAGATGAGGACGACGACGGGTGGCGGCGGCGGCGGCTGAAGTTGATAATTGCAGGATCGTAGAGAGCACCCGCGTCACGTATATTAACACGTGCTTTATCTTCACATGAAAATATGGACAAAAAATATTCTCCAAGAGAAATTGGCCAGAGTAGCAATTTGTCAATTATCTCCTCTATAATAGAGAAGATCATTTCAACAAAAGAGGTTATTATTGATTTACGCCATTCTTTTTGCGGGTAGATTTATGCCATTAACTAAGTTGTAAGAACTATATGGTATACTTTCTTATGGTTGGCTCGAATACAAATTGTGACGAAACTAAAGGTTACGTCAAAACTCGATCAAGCTCTCTCTAACAGAAAAGATAGCCATGCTTGCTTGTAATCCACACGCATGGATAACTTTGTAATGGTAGATGTTTCGAGCACTTTAGCCATGGGTTCTTCAAGTGTTGCTCGACTTGGGGCGGAGGCCTAACACCAGAATCATTTCAATACCGTCTCACCTGGCACAGTCGCTCCACCCCAATTGCTGATGCCTCATATTTACATCGTGTGCTCATTTATCTTTTTAGCTTCTCTCATGCGCATGCCCCTCGGTTGCTTATATGACTACCACATATTTGATGGACGGGGCTAAAGTTACCAACAAGTTCACACCGAGGCAGAACGATCAAAGTATCGTCAGCGTATAACAAGTTTGTTCAACTTTCTCTTAAACTAACCTAAATCTTCCAATGCATCTATGGGAGTAAACCTAAATCATCGAATGCATCAGAATCTGGAAAGGTAGGTGTCAGTCTCGGTGTGACCGAAATTTCCGCCTCGGTTGTACCAAAATACACTTGACAAAATGCAAAATTTGGAAAATCTTTTGTTCAAACTTTCAAAAAACATCCGCATTTTGTGATGACTTGTCATATTCTACTCTTCTATACTCTATTCATAGGGTCCGCATGTTAGGCTCAGACAGTCAGAATTTGCCAGAGCAGAACATTGAGATGAGTTCAGGCACGAGTCCTGAGTCCAGTTCTTCCACAGATCCAGGCACTCCCAGTTTTCATGGGTTGGCTAAGGCTGCCACTAGGACAAGGAAGAGACTGAACTCAGAGGAAGAGGATTATGATTTTGTCCCAGAAGAGGTTCTTGCTAAGAAGCAAGAGAAGGCTGCTAGGAAGTCTGTCAATGAGGCCACCTCATCTACGGAGGTGGTCAGCAAAAATTTATGCTCCTGCATCAACTTTCAAAGCACATGAGAGTGCTAGGGCATCAATGTCTGTTGAGGTCCCCAAGAAAGCTGTGCCAAAGAAGATAGCCAGGAAGAGGATCATCCGTGTGCAGGGCAGGCCTACCTCAATGTATGAGGATCCAGAGGAGGCTGCTGCTGCTGGTGCTGCTACTACTGAGGAGGAAGAGGAGGAACCTGCTGCTCAGGCCCCTCCTAAGAAGAAGGCCAAGAAACTTTTGGTTGATGCTATGCCCAAGCCAGGCACCTCCAAGAGCAACAAGGCTACTTCAAAGAAAGCTGCTGCACAGAAGTCCAAGAGGACTACCAGAGACATACTTGCTGCTGAGAAAAACAAGCAATCCACTTTCAGAGAAGCAGATAATCATGATGATGATGCTATGACTGTTCTAATGAAGCTCAAACCTCACCTTCCAGTTCATGATGCTAGCCACCCAGTAGCTGAGGATATGAAGAAGAGGAAGGATTTAGGGTAGAGGGCATGGATAGCTATTGATCCATATGCCCAGAGGAGAAAGACTGTTGTGGACTACATGTTTTACACCAAAGAGCAGCAAGACTTCTATGAGACAGTTTTGCTAGACAAGAGCCCTGCAGTCAGTGACATGAGATATGTTGACTGACAGTACATCAAGGACAAGGTGGATTACTTTCCTTGTGTCCAAGAAAACTTCCACTGCATTGGACTTGAAAAATTGGTTGGGAAGGAGTTCACTGCTTGGAACGATGAGATAATCATGCAGTTCTATTCCACTGCTCACTTTTATGGGGATGGCAGGATTGTCTACATGATTGAAGGAGCAAGATATGAGTCTTCTGTTGATGAGTGGGCTACCATCTTAGAGTCCTAGAGTTTCAGGATGGAGATTTGGATGTCTACATAGATACCAAGGAGATCCACAATGCCATGAAGGATATGTATAATCCTATCCCTGCAGATAAAGTGCAATCTCACAAGTTTGGTTCTATCTACTTTCTCTATCCAGGCCTCCGTACCATGAAGACTATCCCGAGGCATACCTTGATGCCCAAGTCTGGATATGAGAAGATGATTCGTGGATACTCCATCAACATGCTCATCCATCTTGATCGTCACACCAGGATACGAGTGATGGACTTGGTAGTAGAGACTGTGAAGAGGGTTGTTGCTGATCAAAAGCGCTCATGCTACTACGCACACTATATGCAGATGCTTATCAATTCTAAGCTTGAGAAGCACATCTTTGCTCTGGACAGTCCCCATTTGCCACTTCAGCCGGACTTTGAGGACAATGTTGTGGTGATGGACCCAGACCATCCCACATCAGCTGCAGCTCAGGCACATGCAAAGGCAGAAGCAGAGGCATCTCGAGCCACTAGTGCTCGGGTTCCTAGGTCCAGGATCGAGCAGATGGATCTTTTGATCACCATTGTCTTGGAGATGAAGAAGGACATAAAGACCATCATGGATACTCAGGAGAGCCTTGCAAACATCATTGATGATAGAGTGAAAACTCTAAATGACAAGGTTGATGGGCTGACTAAGACAATCAATCGATCATGGATACTCAGGGAGGTTGATGAAGCCCCAATCCGTCGCACCTCTTCAGAGTCTGAGTCTTCTGATGAGGAGGAGGACAGTGCACCTGTCAAGACGATTGCCCAGTTCACGACTAAGGCTAGGACTCCTACAGTACCAGCTCCAGAGACGAGGCCTTCATCTTCTACTCCAGCCATAGTATCTTCAGCACCATCAGCTCCAGTGCCTCTAGTATCTACTCCAGCTCCATCCAGGACTTCAGCATAAGTCTTCGCCGATGTAATTCTCTCGACTCCACCATCGACAACCGGAGGAGATCAGCCGCAGAACGATTACCTATATCTCTTTGAACTTTTTGGTAACTTGTTGCCAAAGGGGGATAAGTTGTATATAGATCTTAGGCTTCGAGTAGGAGAATGTCTGTTTTTATCTGCTTGTTTTACAAAACATTTGGTTCTTTTGGTTTGATGTGAGACACTTTTGTGTTTGTGTGTGATCATACGTTGTTATGTGTGTTGCTACTATTTCCTATCATTTGATGTTTATGTGATGATCACTCACTTTGCTTGTTGTGTTGTGCTATGTTGTTAACTCTTATTACTCTGGCACACCACCAAGTTTTATGTGACATGGAAGAAGTGCCCCATGTACCTAATCGATTGTGCATTTGCATTCAAACGCAAATTTAAAATAATACAAATTTAGGGGGAGATCTTGCTTATCACATACTTCTCAAAGCGACAAAAATATGCATTGATTATATCATATCTCGAAGCTTTGATCTATATGTTGTCATCAATTACCAAAATGGGGGAGATTGAAAGCACATTTGCTCCCTTGGTGGTTTTGGTAATTAATAACAACATATATGTCATTGAACTAATGTTTTCACTAAGTATGTTTCAAGAAAAGTTCAATGATGGGTTGGCAAAAGGATTGTGGAATACCCCAATATGTAAAGAATAGCATTGGCCAAGCATCAAACAAAGATCTCTACATTTTAGATTTGTGAGAAATCACTTTGCATCCGTAGGAAAGCCAATACTATTAAAAGGGGGTAAGGTTTTGTTGATGAACAAAATGCTCATACGTGCACAAGTGATAGTCACCACATACACCCAAAAGCTCTTCCACAAAAGTCTGTCCAAAGACAAATACTCAAAATCGGTGCAACCAACATTCTACACTCGGTGCCACCGATTCCAAACCCTAGACAAACTCAGCCAAACCCTAGATTTTCGGTACTACCGATACTGCATTCGGTGCCATCGAGTTAGGCTGCCAACTTTCTGTTACGCAAGTTCACAGTTTCGGTCCCTCCGAGATTGTTCGATTGGCATTACCGAGATTGGACATTCTGACCGTTGGCCACCTTATCGGTGCCACCGAGATTCCTATATCGGTCCCCCTGAGATTCAAAAGTTGTTAACTTTAAGTAACTTCGGTACAACCGAGATTCACACATCGGTTCCACCGAGTCTGACTTATTGTGTGTAATGGTTGGATTTTTGGAGATGCCTATATATACCCCTCCACCACCACTCACTCGAAAAAGAAGCACTCAGAACTGTTCCCCACTCAGACCTACTGATTTCCTGAGAGAGAAGAACCTACCCTTGTGTTGAGATCTTCCACTCCAACCATATGGATCTTGATTTCTAGCCACCCCAAGTTGCTTTCCACCAAATCAATCTCTTCCACCAAGCATATCTGTGAGAGAGTGATTGTGTGTTGAGGAGTCTATCATCTTGAAGCACAAGAGCAAGGAGTTCATTGCATTACCGAACCTATTACCTTTTGGAGGGTGGTGCCTCCTAGATTGGTTAGGTGTCGCTTGGGAGCCTCCTAATTCGTGTTGTGGAGTGAACCAAGAAGTTTGTACGGGCAAGGAGATCGCCCACTTCGTGAAGATCTACCCTGAGTGAGGCTAGTCCTCCGTGGACGTAGGCCGTCATGGTATAGTCAAGGTTGCTTCTTCGTGGAATCCTCCATGGATAGAGCCCTCCGTGGACTCTCACGACCGTTACCCTCCATGGGTTGAAGACTCCATGAACGTGGATGTATGATAGCACCACCTATCAAAACCACGTGAAAAATCGTCGTGTCACCAATTGCGTTTGATCTTCCTACCCTCTCTTTACTTACATGCTTGTCTTTATTTTTTGCTGCTATACTCTTAGACATGCATGTGTAGGGTGTACTTGACATACTATGCATGATTAAATCTGCCAAGAATTAAAATTGGGAAAAGGTAGATTTTTATTTGGTCAAGTAGTCTAATCACCCCCCCCCTCTAGCACTACTTTCGATCCTACAAGCGGTATCAGAGCATTGGTCTCCATTGCATTGGTCTCACAACCTAGGAGAGTATGGCGTCTAGTGAGGGAAATTATCACCGTAGAGGTTCGGACTTTGATGGCACAAATTTTGCTAGTTGGAAGCACAAAATGAAAATGCATTTTCTTGGTCATAACCCCTCCAATTGGGCTGTTGTTTGTGTTGGCATGCAAGGTGAATTCTTTGCGGAAGGAAGGGAACCCGGTCGTGAAGAGACTGCAGATGAATTCAAGATGTTGCAACTCAATGCTCAAGCATGTGACATTCTCTTCAACTGCCTATGACCCGAAGAATTCAACAAAATCAGCCGTCTTGAGAATGCAAAAGAGATTTGGGATACTTTGATTGATATGCATGAAGGTAAAGAATTTGTGAGAGAATCCAAGTTGGATGTTCTTCAAAGTCAACCTGACAAGTTCAAGATGAAGGATGGTGAAGGAGTCGCTGAGATGTACTCTAGGTTAGCTCTCATCACCAATGCGATTGTCGGCTTAGGAAGCGGAGAAATGACTGACAAATTCATCATCAAGAAGATACTTTGAGCTTTGTATGATTGATATGACACCGTTTTCACATTGATCCAAATGATGCCCAACTATAAAGATCTCAAGCCAACGGAAGTCACTACTAGGAGAAACCTTATAGGTAGGAGCCTACTAGTAGCGCTCGAGAAATACAAAGGCTGCTGCTAAGTACCAGTAGCGTTGTATTCGGGCAGCGCTACAAGTAAGGGCTTAGCAGTAGCGCTGGAATCTAGAAAAGCGATGCTGCTAAGGGGGGCTCGACGATCCCACCGATAGTATTTATAGTAGCAGCGCTTTCCTCAAGAAATCGCTACTGCTAAGCCTCCTATTTGTAGCGCGTGTTACCAACCAGCGCTACTGCTAAGTGGGCCATGCACTTATCCTCTTCACCCCGCACGGCCCCTCTCTCTCACTTTCTCCCTCTCTCCCTCCTCACTCCCTGCCTCTCCATGCGCCGCCGCCGCCCCTCACTCCCTCCCTCTCCACTCCGCGCTGCCGCCTCGCCCCTCACTCCCTCCCTCTCTCCATGCCGCCTCCGCCACACCTCACTCCCTCCCTCTCCCCCTCCTCACTCTCTCCCTCTCCACTCTGCGCCGCCACCACCGCATGTCCTCCCCGACGACCTCACCCCCGACCTTGACCCAGACCTCGACTTCGGCCCTAACCTCAACCTCGACCCTGACCCCGACCCCGACACCGGCCCCGACCACTGGTGAGACATCCCCACGCCTATAGGGTTCTTGCTAGGGACTAGATGATGCCCCGAACGTTGTTGCGGGAATATTTTTCGGGAATATATATGTTGTGTTTTATTATTTTCTATATATTTGCTTGATGAGGTGTCATACTTGCATGTTGAGAACAATAGGTTAGTGGGCGCTAGCTAAATTCAACTAAGATGATTGTTGTACAAATGATAACTAGAAACTAAAACATTAAACGATAACAAAATTTTCTCATAGGAATTTGTCTCGACATCGACGATGCCCGGCCCACATCCTCGTCCTCGAGTGGTTGGCGACAGCCTGCTTGATAAGCGCAATGTCCTGGATTGGGCTCCGCGGGCTGGCACTAGGAGGTGCTACCTTCCTGGGCTCAGAGCTTGGTGAGGAATCCAAGTCTCGTCGTCGACCCACAGCTTCTGTGATGGCGGTCACGTGGGCCACTTTCGGTGTAGAGGGAATGGGCCCCCCCACAGAGGAGGTACGTCACTGTGTCAGGGAGGCGGACGAGCACGTCCGTCGCTACATGGCAGCGTTGGACGCCAGGTTCAACAATACCTGGCAGTTCTTTAGGGATCTCACCCGAGTTATGATCCCGTGATGGTTCCTTATCTTTGGGTGTCCACCACCCGCGACTCAGGAATCGCTAGTGACTTAGATTATTCGATAGTATTCGATCTGTATTAGTGATCTTATATGATAATATTCGAGATGTACTAGTTAATATTTGATGATGCATTAACTAGATTATTCGGGATGATGTATTAGTGATATTATATTCGAGTTCTGTTGGGGATATAACCCTGTGGTAAGACCAGCCCAGGAGGGTCGGGTCATACCTGGCGGCTCATAATCAAGACTTGTAAGGTGGGCCAAAAGACGTAGGCCTGGTTGTACGGCGGCTTACCAGGATGGACCAAGACGAAGGCCTAGACAGAAGATGGCATGAAGACCCGAGCGGTTAAGCCGCCCGGCGACGGCTTGCCTAAGATGGAAAGGCGGCTTAGAGACAGGATTGACTCTGTTGTAAGAGTCGGTGTAGGACTCATGTAACCCAGGGCCTCGACCTCCCATATAAAGGAGAGACCCTGGGGCGGCTTGGATAGAAACCAATCAATCGAGAACTAGGTCAAGCGAATCCGCTCCCTTGTAATCGACACTCCAATCAATACAACATAAGCATGACGTAGGCTTTTACCTCTTCTTGAGGGGCCGAACCTGGGTAAACTCGTGTCCCTCGTTTCGACCAACCCCTTCGAGTCCACCACCTTAGCGATGCCCTCGAACCTAAGTCTTTGCACATCTGCTGTGATAAAACCACGATAGTTGGCGCCCACCGTGGGGCTAGCGCTCGGTGGTGTTGAGTTCTCAAAGGACTCTATCCCAGGGATCGAGGGGTACGTTGTTGGCAGGATGAACAAGAGTCGCCATGGCCGGCTCTACATCAATGACGCCGGCTGGGGCCCCAAGGCCAACTCAATTGAGTACGGTTTCTGGGTTCCCTTCGGCAGAATCCACGTCTTCATCGGCAAGATCGGCGGATCTAAGCCCGGGCCGGACATCTGCACTGACATCATCGAGCCGGCTCGGCGCGTGCAACCTGCCCGACACGTGCAATCCGCCCGTGCTAACCCGGGCACGAAGCATGTCTTTGTCGGCTTCACTCATGCCATGGATCTGGAAGATTCTATGTCACAGGGAACTCTCATCTGCTCGGAGGATGGATCTTCGAGCGGAGAGACGGAATCAATTTACCAACTTCACGATGGCGGGTTCGGGGGCTATGTCGAGCCTTACCTCGAGTCAGAATATCATGAGCCAGAGGATTATGAGCCGTCGAACTGTGCTGTCGTCTTCATGGCGGGTTCAGCGCAAGCCCCGAGCAGCACAGCCACTGGTGCAGCTGGATCGGGGGCTGGCTGGCCGTCAGCTCAAGTTCTTCTAGATCCGATGAACGAGCTTACAACCCTGATGGCAACTAAGGTCACAGCTGAAAATCAAGCGACTCGGAACACGGAGATTTAGAGGCTGAAGGACCAGATGACCGAGGTCCAACAAGAGATTAGTGCGCTGAAGGCTCAGATGGATGCGGAGGCGGAGCACCTTAGGGTGGATGCTTTCCGCCTTGAGCTGGAGCAGCAGTCTGAAGTGGCGGTTGTTGGGGAACGTTGCATGGGAAACAAAAAATTGCCTACGCACACGCAAGATCTATCCATGGTGATGAGCATCTATGAGAAGGAGAGTGGATCTACATACCCTTGTAGCTCGCTAAGCAGGAAGCGTTAAGAAACGAGGTTGGTGTAGTCGAACGTCTTCGCGATCCAAATCGCCGAGCGTCCCACGATCTCATCACGATCCATCCCGCGATCCAATCATGATCCGTCCCGCGAACTCATCACGATCCGTCCCGTGATCTCATCACGATCCGTCTCGCAATCTTGATCACGGTCCTTCCGATCTAGCGCCGAACGGACGGCACCTCCACGTTCAGCACATGTACAGCTCGATGACGATCTCCGCCTTCTTGATCTAGCAAGAGGGAGCGGAGAGTTAGACAAGTTCTCCGGCAGCATGACGGTGCCGCGGCGATGGTGGTGGAGCAATTCTGGCAGGTCTTTGCCTAAGCACTGCAGAAAACCGATCTAGAGGAGAAACTATGCACTAGAGGAACGGGTAGCACGTGGCTGAAAATCTAGTGCCAAAAACCCTAAAACCTCTAGTATATATAGGAGGAGGAGAGGATGAGGCTTGGCTCCCAAGGAGCCAGCCCTTGGGTTGGCCGAACCAAGGAGGATTGGAGGAGGAATCCTCCAATCCTAGTAGGACTAGGACTCCTCCTTATTTTTGCCTTTTTTTGCCTTTTTCCACCTTTTTCTCTTTGTGCTTTTCTTCCCAGCCGCATGGGACTTGTGTGGGACTTTCACCAGCCCACTAAGGGCTGGTATTTACTCTCCCACAGCCCATATAGCCTCTTAGGTCGAAATACCCCTCCCGATGGTCTCCCGGTACACTACCGGCACTCCCGATACACTACCGATGAGCCCAAAACCTTTCCGGCGATCAAAACAGGACTTCCTATATATCAATCTTTACCTCCGGACCATTCTGGAGCTCCTCGTGACGTCTGGGATCTCATCCAGGACTCCGTACAACCTTCGGTCACTACCATACATAACTCTATACTACCGAAACGTCACCAAACCTTAAGTGTGCAGACCCTGCGGGTTCGAGAACTATGTAGACATGACCGAGACACCTCTATGGTCAATAACCAATAGCAGGACCTGGATGCCCATATTGGTTCCTACATATTCTATGAAGATCTTTATCGGTCGAACCTCTATGTCAAGGATTCAGTTAATCCCGTATGATGTTCCCTTTGTTCTTCGGTATGTTACTTGCCCGAGATTCGATCGTCAGTATCTCCATACCTAGTTCAACCTCGTTACCGGCATGTCTCTTTACTCGTTGCATAATACAAGATCCCGTGACTAACACTTAGTCACATTGCTTGCAAGGCTTATTGTAATGTTGTATTACCGAGTGGGCCCTGAGATACCTCTCCGTCACACGAAGTAACAAATACCAGTCTTGATCCATGCCAACTCAACAGACACCCTCAGAGATACCTGTAGATCACCTTTATAGTCACCCAATTACGTTGTGACATTTGATACACACAAGGCACTCCTCCGGTGTCAGTGAGTTGCATGATCTCATGGTCATAGGAACAGATACTTGACATGTAGAAAACCGTAGCAATAAACTGACACGATCATATGCTACGTTTGTAGTTTGGGTCTTGTCCATCACATCATTCTCCTAATGATGTGATCCCATTACCAAATGACATCTCATGTCCATGACTGGGAAACCATAGCCATCTTTGCTCAACGAGCTAGTCAATTTAGAGGCATACTAGGGACATTGTGTTGTCTATGTATCCACACATGTATCTAAGTCTTCGACCAATACAATTATAGCATGGATAATAAACGATTATCATGAAAAATGAAATATGATAATAACTAATTTATTATTGCCTCTAGGGCATATTTCCAAACGTCTCCCACTTGCACTAGAGTCAATAATCTAGTTCACATCACCATGTGATTCACATTGTTATGAATCTAACACCCAATGAGTTCTGGGGCTCGATCATGCTTTGCATGTGAGAGAGGTCTTATAGTCAACGGGTCTCCGACATTCAGATCCGTGTGTACTTTTCAAATCTCTATGTCAAACTGTAAACACTGCTACCACACTCATGTTGATCATATCTGCTATATGACTCATGTTCGACCTTTCGGTCTCTTGTGTTCCGCGGCCATGTCTGTACATGCTAGGCTCGTCAAGTTTAACCCCGAGTGTTCTGCATGTGCAACACTGGCTTGCATCTGTTGTATGTGAACGTAGAGTATCACACTCGATCATCACATGGTGTCTCAACATGACGAACTTTCGCAACGGTGCACACTTGGGGAGAACACAATTCATCTTGAAATTTAAGTGAGGGATCACCTTATAATGCTACCGTTGTCCTAAGAAAAACAAGGTGCATAAAAGGATTAACATCACATGCAAATCATAAGTGACATGATATGGCCATGAACTTGTGCTTTTGATCTCCATCTTGAAAGCACCATCATGATCTCCATCGTCACCAGCACGACACCATGATCTCCATCATCTTGATCTCCATCAGCATGTCGCCATCGGGGTTGTCACGCCCATCATGCTTGTACTACTATTGCTACCATTTGGCAATAAAGTAAAGCATTACATAGCGCTTAATGATTGACATGCAGGACATACAATAATTAAACACAACCCCATGGCTCCGGCCGGTTGTCGTAGTCATCGACATGCAAGTCGTGATATTCTATACAACACATGATCATCTCATAGATCACATATATCACATCATGTAATTGGCCATATCACATCACAACATACCTTGCAAAAACAAGTTAGACGTACTCTAATTGTTGTTGCATGTTTTACATGGCTGCTACGGGTATCTAGCAAGAACAATTCTCATTTACGCAAAAACAACAACGGTGATACACTAGTTGCTTTTCAACCTTCTCAAGGACCGCTATCGTGGATTTATCACGGTAGATGTCCAGGTGAACGGACTTGGATTCGAGGCCATCGCTAACATGATAGACTCAAAGGGGTTGACTGGGACAAAGGACACAAGTTTATCCAGGTTCGGCCCCTCAAGGCGAGGTAATAGCCTACGTCTTGCTTGTGTTTGTATTGCTTGTTGTATCGATTAAAAGGGAGCTAAAGCTTGACCTAGTTCTCGATCACCTGATCTCTAAGTCGTCCCAGGTCTACCTTTATATAGGAGGTAAAGACTCCAGGTCATACAAGTTGTAACCGACTCTCATTGTCTATCCGAGTCTTCCTCTATCTTCTCTGCCAAGTTACCTCCGGGTGGCTTACGCACCCAGGTCTTCTCTGTCCGGGCCACCTGGCGGCCCACGCAATGAGCCGCCTATCTTCCTGGGCCTTAAGTCTCATGGCTCATTCTTCGGCCGGCTCATCGAGCCATCAGGTATAACCCGGAGCCCTTTCGGCGGGTCATATCGCGGGATTATATCCCCAACATTAGGCCCCAGGTTGATTTGAGCTTGATCACTTCATCCTTTTCTTCTGTTCCTCGGCGAGTCGCCCGGTAATGACCCGTCATGACGTCACGTGGGCCCTGCAAAAAAGATTCGCTCACGTACCAACAAATCTCTTATTAACTGGTCAGCCCGAAAATCGAGGCGTCTGCCTCGGTCGAATGATTTCTATCGCCTGGATTTTCGCGCCTGCCCGTTTTCCTTTTAAATTGGACCGCTTCGGGCGGCATTTCCTTTCCCCTGCTAGCGCTTCCATCTTCTTTCTCTCTGACGCTTCCGCTCCTGCTCCGGCGCCGTCCCCGGTTCGCCGTCGACCGTCCGCTGCATCAATTTGTGGCGGACCAGAGTTCATCTTGCGCTCGTCACACCGTCGCCGGTAAGTCTTCTTCCCGTAGATCCATAGCCGCCTTCGGTAGGGTTTCTATAGAACTTCACCGCCGCCGTCGTTTTAGAGCTCGAACTCCATTGTCGCCGGCCGCGCTTTAGCGTATGAACTCCGGACCGTCGCTCGTCTTCACGATGCCACTGTGTAATAGGCGGTAAACAAGAACACATACATTGATCCTTGCTCCGCTTGCCATTTTGGATTTCGTTCGCTTCGCCTCTTCGTCCTTAGGTCTGAAAATAAAGACATTTACCCTGTTTTTGTAGATCCGTCATTTTAGCTGAACTTTACGAAATCTTTTTCCTGGGACTTAGCCGATTTTCGCTCCTCCTCCTTTCTTTGTTGACCCGCCAGGCCTCTCCGGCTCTCATCAGCTGGACCATGGCATATTATTTGTAGAGCCTTTAAAATTGTAAGCCGTCGTAGATATTTGTTTGCTCTTGACTCGTCGTACTTTTAGTTTGCACAGTCTTTAAGCCGCCAGCATGTCTCGTGCCTCCAACTCATGCAACTGGGTCGGGTCTTGCATCACGGAGGAATTCTTACTGGATTTTGTTCACGTGGGTACCCTTCCTTCCAAGGAGGTCCTTCATTCGCGCGTCCCGGGTGATGAAACGCGGCCCACTCCTCAAGAAGGCGAAGTAGTGGTTTTCTCTGATCATATCGAGCGAGGATTCGTGCCTCCCGGCTCGAAGTTCTTTCATGACATCCTTCACTTCTACAAGCTTCACCCCCAGGACTTGGCCCCCAACTCCGTCTCAAATATATGCAATTTTCAAGTGCTCTGTGAAGTCTATCTGCAAGCCAAGCCATATGTGGGGTTATTTCGAGAATTATTCTATGCCAACCGGCAAACTGAGATGAAAGACGGTCCGAGTCTAGAGCTTGGCGAGATCTCCATCCAATGGCGTAGGGATATTACTTTTCCGGCCATGCAGATGTCGAGTTATCCAAAGGACTGGAACAAGACTTCATTCTACTGCAAGGATACCTCTCCTGAGAATGAGCGTCCACTGCCGGGTTATCGTCCCTCCCGGCTCAAGACAACTTCAGAGCTTCCTGGCCAGCTATCAGCTTCGGAACGTGCAAGGTACGAGCCGGCTCACGCCAAGATCAAGGCCCTCATGGCCAATGGTTTAACCGGACTGGATTTGATCCGCTGCTAGATTTCTTGGCGGATTATGCCCTTAAGTCATAGAAGCCGGCTCATGTGTGAATACGAAGGCAAGTATGATAGTTCATTATGCTTCAGCCAATCAACACTGACAGAGGATGACATCACCACCGTCATCCGGAGCCTTGTCCATGAAGCATCCGGATCATGCAGCGCCATTGGCCTGGTGCCTTTTAACGCCAAAAAATCTGGCTCCAGATGTAAGGCGACTCTTCACCCCTTTTTCTCCTTGTCACTCATACCTTTCTGACTCATTACCGTTTAACCGTTTACCTTTCCAGGCCAACTCTGATTTCTGGAAGAAGGAATATGTTCCTCCCTTGAAGAAGCTCAAGAAGAAAGCTCCGGCTAAGAAGTCCAAGAAGACCGCCCCACAAGAAGTATGGTTTGACCCACCGTAATCGTCCGACTCGGAGGTAAACCTTGGCTGCTTTCTGCCATTTTATTATCTTATTTTACTTACACTTGTTTTACTCACAGGATGATGTTGAAACAAGTCGTGCCAACGCCCCTGAGGTAATCTATATTTCTTCCGGCTCAGAATATTTTGTCCCCCGGAAGCCGCGGCGGGTTATTGGAAAAGTTCCTATTTCTCATCCTCTTGCTTATCTGGCTCCCGACTTTCTTTTGAAAAAGCAACAACAGGCCGAGCGTCGCCAGACCCAGAGCGTTGGTTCTACTGAACTTATGTCCGTCTTGCCAAACTCGCCAGCTCTGAAGAAACGCCCCGTAGAGGTATGTATGTCCGTTTAATTCATTTTACTTTGCGACCTCGACGCTGTCTCATCTTTCTTGAATTGTCTCTCAGAAATCACCCTCTTCCGACGACTCTTCGGCGACCGCTCTGCCGCCTCCCAAGATCAACCCGTTGTAAGTATTTCCCACTATGACATCCGGCTCTTTATGCGGCAGTAGTATCCTTTGGATTCTGATCCTCACATTTTAAAGTGCTCAAGCCAAGCGTCAGAAAACCAACAAGTCCTACCCCGGCCCTACTGCCCAAGAGCCGGAGCATTCAAAGCCGGATGACTCGCGGCCGGCTGAAGATATCCCAGCAGCTTCTGCAGAGCCGACCGCTGATGACATTGTCCCAGATAGTCCACCAAAGAATTCTTCTAAGCCGTCGAGCCCTGCCCAGGTGGCTAAGGACACGATTGGCCTAGAAGTTGAAATCACTAGCGCTGGTTTGCATTCTCCCACGGCTCACGTGCTGACCAAGCAGGGTGAAATAGCTGAAGCTTCTAGGAAGCTAGAATTTGAGCCTTCTGCCTTGGAGAAGATGACAGCTGAGGAGCTTCATGCTGGCTACATGACCCGCCTATCCACCAGCCGGGACCTGGATCTCCAACTGGTTAACCTCATGAAGAGGAAGTATGAGGTATTCTTTTCCTCCTTATATCCCTACGTAGCCCCCAAGTGCCGACTTAATCTCTCAACATATTGAGCCAGGACTTTGCATAGTTATCTTTTAGATAAAATTATTCTGTAGAAGATTATCAGAAGAGCCGATAGTATCCCCCAAGGTCCGGCTCAAACTTGTTCAAAGTTGAGTCGGGACTTCTTAGAAGATAATATAAAAAAGCTAATAGTAGCCCCCAAGGGCCAGCTCAAACTTCTTCAAAGTTGAATCGGGACTCTTCATAGTGAACTTCTGAAAAATAGACATTAGCCCCAAGTGTCATGCATATTGCTTGCAATCTGTTTGAGACTTGTCCGTTTTACTCTCTGCTTTGAAATGTTTACAGGAATCCTTGACTGAAGCCGGGTCACAGTTGGCCGGCTTGAAGACCAACCTGGCTGATCAACAGGTTGCCCGGAGCACCACCGATGAGAAAAGTCGGCTCTTGACCAAAAAGCTGGTTAAAGTCAAGGCAGAGTTCACCGCTTTCAGAGAGTCTATCATGTCTGAGAAGGCCACGCTGACCAAACGGGTGGACGACGCTGATCAGCGGTTGATGATCGTCTCTGACAAGCTGCAATCCTTGAAACGCCATATCACAAAGATGACAGCCGCCCTCTTTGGTGAGCTCTTGACAACTTTTCCTTAATTCCTATTATAACATCTAAACTAGCGACTTATCATGAAAACCTCCGGCTTATACAGGTCCTAGAAGCCTTCAACTGGCGTTCGCCAGCTTACTGCCTCTGAAGGCTATCTACACCCTGGCAGAGCAGCTCTACTGCGGCGCGATGTTCACCATCAAGTCTGTTCAGTACAAGGACAAGATCCCTTCAACTCTCAAGGGGTCTTGGAACTTTTCTCCACCATGCCGACGCAGATCGCTGAATTGAAGAAATCAGCCGCCCGCCAGGGAGCAATCGCAGGCATAAGCCGGGCTCTGGCCTTCGCTCCGGAGCTTACTCCGGCTGATATGATGGAAGGCTTCCCCTCCAAGAAGGATGACGGCTCTGAGTTCACACAAGCCGACTACATCCGGTGCGCCAAGGACTCCAGGTTTCTGGCTTCCCTCTTAGCAGAAGAGGCTGACCTGGACACTTACCAGGCGGCTTATGATGCTGACCAGAAGAGAGTTCGTGGCCCACTCTATGAATGGAAGGACTTGACGCCCACCCGCAGTAAGGACCTCTTCGCTTATGATCTTGACCCGTCTCCCTTGTTTGAAGAAGGGACTTTTGCAGCTCTAGCTGACTTCAACTGGAACTTGGACAACCTTCAGATCCAGGCACCCGAAGAGCCAGAGTAGGATGAGCCGCCGGCCAGTTGATCAACTCCACTTTGTAATAGCCGGCTCTCCTTAACTCGTCGTAGGGGACTTGAAAGACTTGATCAACACTTTTGGGCTCTACATAGAGCGTTTGTAATATATTTCCTGTGACATTTGCTCTGCTGATCTTTTTAAATGAGAAAAAATCCGGCTTCCAAAGTGCCATCTTCCTTGTATGCATTCCTGACTTGTCGCCGTTTGTCTCCTCTTCTTGGGTCGAGAGTCGGCCGAAAGGACTTTATAATTTCCGTCCGCGGCTAATCATGTTAACCGGAGTTTTGTAGCATGAAGCCAGTTAACAAGCATTATAAGTTGTACCCGAAGGTAATAATACAGTGTAAACGCCGGCGGATAAGCGTTAGAAGCTGTACCCGAAGGTAAGAAGCCGCCCTCGCTGCGGCTAATTTTCCTTAGCCGGATTTTTGTGCCATAAGGCCGGCTAATAGGCATTATAAGCTATACCCGAAGGTAAGAAGCCGCCGTTCGCGGGTTATTAGGTGTTAGCTACCTGTCGGTAAAAAAACCTCACAACCGCGGCTAAACGCGTTAGCCGGAAATTTGCATAAAGTCGGCCGATAGGGTGTTAGAAGCGATACCCATCGGTAAGAAGCCCCCTTCAGCAGTACGGCATATAATGCCGGCGGATAGGCGTTAGAAGTTGTACCCAAAGGTAAGAAGCCACCCTCGCCACGACTCATTTTCTTGAGCCAGTTTTTTGTGGCATAACGCCTGGTGCCACGACTCATTCCTGAGCCGGTATTTTGTGTCATAACGCCTGGCGCCGTGACTCATTTTCCTGAGCCAGGCTTTTGTGGCATAACGCCTGGCGCCACGACTCATTTTCCTGAGCCGGGCTTTTGTAGCATAGCGCCTGGCGTCGCAACTCATTTTCCTGAGCCAGGCTTTTGTAGCATAGCGCCTGGCTAATAGGCATTATAAGCTATACCCGAATGAAAAAAGCCGTCGTTCGCCCATCTCAGTTGATACATCAACCGGAACATTCTTTAACCTTCTCTCATATGAGGATGTATAAAACATCAAGGACTTCACTTTTGCAGTGATACTTCTTTATTTATTTATATAACTATGACATGTACAATGATAGTGTACAATGAAGGGTCTCTACACCCTTAAGTGAAATAAGGCCAGAGATGCGCGATGTTCCACAGCCGGCGGGTCTCCTGACCCATCGTATCTGAGTCATCTCGGATATCGATGAGGTAATATGACCCGTTGTTGAGATTTCTGCTGACTACAAAAGGTCCTTCCCATGGAGGAGAGAGCTTATGCATATTTGTCTGGTCCTGAATCAGCCGGAGCACTAAGTCGCCTTCCTGGAATGTCCGGGTCTTGACCCTGCGGCTGTGATAGCGACGTAGGTCTTGTTGATAAATCACCGACCGGGCCGCTGCTAGCTCTCGCACCTCTTCCAGAGCATCCAATGCATCTTGACGTGCCATCTCATTGTCCGCCTCAACGTAAGTCGCCACCCTTGGCGAGTCATGCCGGATGTCACTGGGCAAAACTGCCTCGGCCCCGTACACCATAAAGAAAGGCGTGAAACCCGTGGATCTGTTAGGGGTGGTCCTGATGCTCCATAAGACGGAGGGTAATTCTTCTACCCAACACCCGAGCATTTGCTGCAAAGGAACCATAAGCCACGGTTTAATCCCTCTTAGAATTTCCTGATTGGCACGCTCCGCCTGACCGTTGGATTGTGGATGCGCCACTACTGAAAAATCAAGCCGGATATGCTCTTCGTCACAGAATTTTTTCATAGCCCCCTTGGATAGATTTGTACCATTATCAGTGATGATGCTGTGTGGGTAACCAAAACGGTAGATCAACTTTTTAATAAATAAAACCGCTGTAGTCGCGTCACATTTGCTGACTGGCTCTGCCTCTACCCACTTGGTAAACTTGTCCACCGCCACTACAAGGTGTGTTTTCTTATCCTTGGATCTCTTGAAAGGTCCCACCATGTCAAGCCCCCAGACCGCAAACGACCAATTAATTGGTATCATCCTTAACTCCTGAGCCGGAATATGAGCACGCCGGCCAAACTTCTGACAGCCGTCGCACTTACGGACTAGGTCCTCTGCATATTTATGAGCCGTCAACCAGAAAAACCCGTTCCGGAAAGCCTTGGCCACCAAAGACTTTGAGCCGGCGTGGTGTCCACAATCGCCATCATGGATTTCATTCAAGATCTACTGGCCCTCCTCTGCTGAAACACAACGTTGGAAAACTCCCGTCACGCTGCATTTATGCAACTCACCATTAACTATTGTCATGGACTTAGAACGCCGGGTGATCTTTCTAGCTAGGTCTTCACCCTCAGGTAACTCGCCCCGGGTAAAATAGGCGAAATAGGGAATACTCCAATCTGGGATAGCATGCAGAGCTGCCACCAATTTTTCCTCCGGGTCAGGAATAGCCAAATCTTCTTCTGAAGATATCTTGACGGTCGGATTGTGTAAGACGTCCAGAAAGACACTGGGTGGCACCGGCTTTTGTTGAGAACCTAACCATGATAAGGCATCAGCCGCCTCATTCCTGCGATGATCAATGTGATCTACCTGATATCCTTTGAAGTGACCCGCAATAATATCAACCGCCTGACGATAAGCCACCATCCGCGGGTCTTTGGAATCCAAAGTGCCAGAAACTTGCTGAGCCACCAAATCTGAGTCGCCCAAACACCTGACTCGGCTCAAATTCATCTCCTTGGCTAACCTAAGACCATGAAGCAAAGCTTCATACTCAGCTGCATTGTTAGTGCAGGGGAACATCAGCCGGAGCACATAACAAAACTTATCACCCTTGGGGGATGTCAGAACAACTCCTGCCCCTGATCCCTCTAACTGCTTGGATCCATCAAAGTGTAAGTCCAGTATGTGTCATCCAGCTTTTCCTCGGGAGCTTGACACTCCGTCCAATCATTTATGAAATCCACAAGGGCTTGGGACTTGATAGCCGTGAGAGGCACATATTTTAAATTCAGAGGTCCCAGCTCCAATGCCCACTTAGCAATCCTTCCCGTGGCTTCTCTGTTTTGGATAATATCCCCTAGCGGAGCAGAATTGACCACAGTTATCTGGTGCCCTAAGAAATAGTGTTTTAACTTGCGGTTGGCCATGAAGACCCCATATACCAGCTTCTGCCAATGCGTATACCTTTGCTTAGACTCTGTCAGGACCTCACTGATATAATAAACTGGTCTTTGCACTGGATACTCCTTCCTGACCTCCTTGCGCTCGACCACAATTGCAGCACTCACTGCCTGGTTATTAGCCGCCACATAAAGGAGTAACGGTTCTTTCTCAGCCGGAGCGGACAACACTGGCGGCTCAGTGAGCTGTTTTTTAAGCGCCTCAAGTGCTTCACCCTCCGCTTTGCTCCAGACAAATTTGTCTGTCTTCTTCATCATTTGATATAAAGGAATAGCCTTCTCTCCAAGACGGCTTATGAACCGGCTCAACGCAGCAATCTGCCTTGCCAAGCGTTGAACATCATTAATGCAAGCTGGCTCTCCCAAAGAGGTAATAGCCTTGATTTTATCCGGGTTAGCCTCGATACCACGCTCAGAGACCAGGAAACCCAAAAGCTTGCCCGCCGGAACACCAAACACACACTTGGTCTGGTTAAGCATCATCTTGTAGACCCGGAGATTATCAAAAGTTTCCTTTAAGTCCTCCAAGAGAGTCTCCTTCTTTCTGGATTTGACCACGATGTCATCTACATAAGCATGAACATTACGGCCAATCTGACTGTGAAGGCAGTTCTGCACGCATCGCTGATAAGTCGCCTGGGCACTCTTGAGCCCGAAAGGCATAGAGACATAACAGAACGCCCCAAAGGGTGTAAGAAAAGCCGTCTTCTCCTGGTCTTTAACCGCCATCTTGATCTAATGATAACCTGAGTAAGCATCTAGGAAGCACAAACTTTCACACCCTGCCGTAGCATCAATGATCTGATCAATACGAGGGAGGGAAAATGGATCAGCCGGACAAGCTTTGTTAAGGTCCGTGTAGTCCACACACATATGCCATGTGCCATTCTTTTTGAGCACCAGCACCAGGTTAGCCAACCATTCCGGGTGAAAAACTTCAACGATAAAACCTGCTGCCAAAAGCCGAGCAACTTGTTCCCCAATAGCCTTGTGCCTCTCCTCATTGAACCGCCGCAAAAACTGTTTAATCGGCTTAAACTTTGGATCCACATTAAGGTTGTGCTCAGCGAACTCTCTCGGTACACCCGGCATGTCAGAAGGTTTCCATGCGAAGATGTCCCGATTCTCACGGATGAATTCGATGAGCGCGCTTTCCTATTTGGGATCCATGTGAGCTCCAATGATGAACTGCTTAGATGAGTCGCCCAAAGTGAAATCTACTGTCTTGGTATCATCCGCTGACAACTTGAGGGGCGGCTCAACCTCCGTGGTGGGCTTTTTCAGCGGGGTCATATCCTCCAGATCAACATTCTCCTTATAGAACTTAAGTTCCTCTTGGGCGCAACTGGACTCTGCGTAAGCCGCATCTCCTTCTTCACACTCAATAGCCGTATTTCGATCACCATGAACGCTAATGGTACCGTTTAAGCCGGGCATCCTGAGCTGCAAGTAAACATAGCAGGGCCTAGCCATGAACTTAGCATAAGCCGGCCGTCTAAATAACGCATGATAAGGACTCTTGATCTTGACCACCTTGAACCACAATGATTCCACCCTGTAATTGTACTCATCGCCAAAAGCCACTTCCAACGAAATCCTGCCCACCGGATACGCCGACTTACCCGGCACCACACCATGAAAGACGGTGGATGAAGGTTTTAAATCCTTGTCAAGCAACTTCATCCGCAAAAAAGTGTCATAATAAAGGATGTTTATGCTGCTGCCGCCATCCATAAGCACCTTGTTCATCATATATCCGCCCACCTGGGGGGCCACAACCAAAGCCAGCCGCCCCGAGTCATCGACACGCGGTAGGTGATCCTCTCGGCTCCATGTTATGTCATATTCAAACCACTTTAAGTACTACGGAAAAGCCGGTGCAACCGCATTAACTGTCCGCTTACGCAACTTCTGGTCCCGTTTATTGAGACTGATCGTGAAAACGTGGTACTGCCCGGAGCTGAGCTGCTTCGGATTACTCTGATAACCAGACTGATTACGATGTTGCTGTTGTTGTTGATTATTGTTACCAGAATGCGGCTGGTGTCCCCCTGATTATCCTGACCCGAATGACTGGATCCTGAGCCGCCGGAACCAAACCCAGCTCCAGACCCACCATGTCCTGAGCCGCCTGGCGGGCCACCATCTCGATTGTTAGGTTGTGTGAAATACCGCTTGTGCTTCTGCATGAAATTGCAATTCTCCCATGTGTGGTTTGCTGGCTTATCAGGCAGACTGTGATTTGGACAATATCGCTTAAGTAACTCCTCCATGTTCGAGGAAGAGTTATCCTTGCCAAAGGGCGATCTGAACCTCCTATTGCCTTTGGGGTAATTCTGCTGGGTGTTTGTATTAGCCACCAGCTCTGACCCGACCTCTGGATTCTTACGCTTGCTCTGGCTACCATTGTTTGTTGCACCCTTACCTTGATTGCTCTTCTTACCTTGGCCAGCCTTCTCATCATCAGAACCCGGATCCTTCATGTTGTCAGAGTCGGCATATTTCGTGAGAGCCGTCATGAGCTCTCCCATGTCCTGACACGTACGTTTGAGCCGGCCAAGTTTTTGCTTCAGAGGAACAAAGTGGCAGTTCTTCTCCAAGATCAACACCGCTTGGGCCGCCGTGATCTGCTCCGATGAGTGGATGATTGTCAAGACCCGCCAGACCCAATGATGGGCCGACTCGTTCTCCTATTGGACACAGTGATCAAGATCCACAATGGTCATAGGCTGCTTGCACGTCCCTTGAAAGTTTTTAATGAACCGGGCCCTGAGCTTTGCCCATGAATTGATGGTATTAGGTGGTAACCCCTTTAGCCATGTGAGAGCCGGGCCTTCAAGCATCATGACGAAATACTTGACACAAACCACCTCACTGACATCCAGCATCTCCATGGCCAGTTCATAACTTTCCACCCAGGCCTCCGAGGGTAAATCAGCGGTATAATTTGGGACCTTGCGGGGCCCTTTGAAGTCTTTCGGCAACCGTTCGCTCCGTAGAGCCAGTGACAAACACGGTAGCCCTACCGTCCTGGAGTTTACTCCTGCCCCTACCGAAACGAAAGGCACGGGCTCCTGGTAAGCCGGCCTAGCTAGCGCCTCTTGTGGGCTTCCCGTATGGTTTACAAATGCTGGCGTGTCTCTACTCGGCCGGTGACCCGTCGGAATCTCTCTATGCCGGTTGCTGCTAGAACCTGCTGGTGACTCGTAGCGCCGGCTAAAGCTGCGGCTGGGGAGAGGGGTTGAATGAATATGGCTCCGGATGTGAGTATATTTCTCCTGCTGGGCCATGGCCGTCTGTAGGTACCCGATGGCGTTCCGCACATCCTCCGCAAAGGGTGCTCCATACGGGATAGGAATTGTCTCAATCCGGGTGGCCGCTGCCACCATATTCTTGGCCGGGTTGGAATAATGACCCGCCGGCATTGGAAAGCCCCCAGGTGAAGCTTGGTTACGCCAGGCCAGATGAGTCGTTGGCCGCTCCGTCGGGCGGCTTTCGGGCGCGTCTGTTACTCGCCCCGCGCCAGGAGTATTGAAGAGGTTCCTTGCTTCATAGTGCTGTGGTAGACGGGATTGATGCCTCCTCCGATGTACCGCTGTCGCTGATATTTGCTCCAGCCCTAGACGGAAAGCATCTGCCTTGATACGTTCTGCCTCTTCTTCCATCTGGATCTTTAGCTCAGCCATCCTTTGTCGTTCCTCTGTCATCCGGCCCTTGATCCTTGTGATCTCTAAATTCTGAGTTGCTTGATTATCTGGTGTGACCTCAGTGGCCATTAAAGCCGCGAGCTCGTCCATCAGCTCCACAAGAACTTGAGCCGGCGGCGACGGGTTATCACCCGAGGTGGCGGCTCCCGCGGCTGTACTACTCGTGCCTGGGGCTGTCCCCGCCATGAACACGACAGCATGAACCGAAAGCCCAAGACCATTCGGCTCAGAGCGATCTAACTCACGGCAGACGTTGTCGTAGCCCCCAAGGCCACCGTTGCGGAGTTGGTACACCGACTCCGTTTCTCCACTTGAAGATTCGTCCTCTGAATAGACGAGAGTTTCCTGTGATCCGGAAGCGGATGAGGCATCAGTCCCAGTTGTCGAATCAGTATGAGGCCAGAAACCATTTCAACATGCCAGGAATGTGACGGAACATACCTTTAACCTTAGACCGGACAGCGAAAGAACCTGGAAGCTGACCGGTGGTTCAGCATCAGCATCTTAACCCGCCCCGACGGAACCAACCCCACCAGTGTCTTTCCCAACACCGGCGGGTCACTATTCCAACCCAGCGGAGAACATGGTGGCGGCAGCAACCTAGCTTGGTACACTCCCTATCCCAGACAAGGCACCTTTCGCAGAGGAGGTGCGGAACACCATTGGATACCTGTAGACGGTGATGGCCCAGCAGGAGAAGTACACTTACAGCCAGAGCCGCATGCATTCAACCCCCATCCCCAGCCACAGCTATAGCTGACATTATGAGTCGCCGGCGGTTTCTAGCAGTGATCAACACCGGAACCCGCCACGAGTTGACCGGGCAGCTCTGGATGCTCAGGCTCAGGTGGATCGGGCGAGAGCACAGGGAGAGGTGGCGGCTCTGGCGGCGGCGGCGGCTCATGAAGAACCCGCAAATGCACGTTCCATCTCGGTAGGAATAGGAGTAACCTCCAGGGCTGTGGGAGTGCCGTGCTTAGCGTCGGCTTTGCGGAATGAGCGTCTGCTGAAGGATTTCAAGGGCCCTCGCAAGGTCCCAAATTATACTGTTGACCTACCTCCGGAGGCATGGATTGAAAGCTATAAGCTGGCCATGGAGATGTTAGACGTCAATGATGCAGTATGTGCCAAATATTTCATCATGATGCTGGAAGGACCGGCTCGCGCGTGGTTGAAGGGCTTGCCACCCAACACCATTAATTCCTGGGCCGATCTAAAGGCAAAGTTCATCAAAAATTTCCAAGGAACGTGCAAGCATCCCATGACGATTGTGGATTTGGATCATTGTGTGCAACAGGAAGACGAATCGGCTCATCATTGGGTCCGGTGGGTCTCAACTATCATCCACTCGTCTGAGTAGATTAGGCAGCTCAAGCGGTTTTGATTCTGGAAAAGAATTGCCACTTTACACCTCTGAAGCAGAAGCTTGGCCGGCTCAAGTGCTCGTGGCAAGACATGGGGGAACTCATGGCGGCTCTCACCAAGTATGCCGACTCTGACAACACGAAAGACCCAGGCTCTGATGAGGAGAAATCAGGTCAGGGTAAGAAAAGTAACAATGGCAAGGGCGCGGCTGTAAATGGCAACCATGGCAAGCAGAAGAATCCGGACGGCGGGTCAGAATTGGTGGCAAACACCAGTGCTGGGAACAATCGTGCTAAGGGCAACGGGAATTTCAGGCAGCCCTTTAATAAGGGTAAAACTCCTTTCAACCTAGAAGAGATGCTCAATAAACCTTGTCCAGAGCACAGCTGGCCCGATAGACCGGCGGGCCATACGTGGAGGAATTGCAGCATTATGCGGCAGTTTCGGGATTACAGCTTGCGGCAGCATCATAATAACGATGGTGGCCCGTCAGGCGGCTCAGGGCCAGGCTGGTCAGGAGCCGGTTTTGGTACTGGCGGCTCAGGATCCGTCTATGAGGGTCAGGGCAATCAAGGAGGTCATCATTAGCAATCTGGCGGCGGTAATCCAGAGCAGAATAACCAGTCCGGGTACCAGAGTAACCCAAAGCAGCTCAGCGCGGGTCAGTACCATGTTTTTAGAACCTTCCTTGACAAGCGAGACCAGAAGGTGCGCAAGCAGGCAGTTAATGCAGTCATGCCACCTCTCCCGCAATATTTGAAGTGGTCTGAGTACGACATAACTTGGAGTAGAGAGGATCACCCGCCACGTGTTGATAACCCAGGGCAGCTGGCTTTAGTAGTTGCCCCCCATGTGAGAGGATACGTGTTTACTAAGGTAGTTTTGGATGGCGACAGCAGCATTAATATCCTGTACTATGACACTTTCCGCCGGATGAATTTGCTTGATAAGGATCTTAGGCCTTCTTCGACGGTCTTTCATCGCGTGGTACCCGGAAAGTTGGCTTATCTAGTGGGTAAGATCTCTTTGGAGGTTGCTTTTGGTGATGAATACAACTACAGGGTAGAATCCTTGTGGTTTGAGGTGGTCAAAATCAAAAGTCCATATCATGCTCTGTTTGGATGACCGGCTTACGCCAAGTTCATGGCCAGACCTTGCTATGTCTACTTACAACTCAAGATGCCCGGGTTGAACGGGACGATTATCGTGCATGGTGATCGGAAGACGGCCATTGAGTGTGAGGAAGGAGATGCAACTTACGCAGAATCAAGTTGTGTTAAAGCACAGCTCAAGTTCTAATTTTACTCCGGGCGACTCATCACAACAGTTCACTATTGGGTCCAATATGGATCCCAAATAGGAAAGCGCGCTCATCGAATTCATCCATGAGATTCGAGACATCTTCGCATGGAAACCTTTTGACATGCCGGGTGTACCGAGGGAGTTCGCTGAGCACCATCTTAATGGGGATCCTAAGTTTAAGCCGATTAAATAGTTCCTCCGACGATTCAATGGAGAAATGCGCAAGGCTATTGGGGAAGAGGTGGCCCGGCTTCTAGCAGCAGGGTTCATCGTTGAAGTGTTTCACCCGGAGTGGCTTGCTAACCTGGTGCTAGTGCTTAAGAAGAACGGCATGTGGCGTATGTGTGTGGATTACACGGATCTTAACAAGGCATGTCCAGTTGACCCGTTTGCTCTCCCCCATATAGACCAGATTATTTATGCAATGACGGGTTGTGAGAGCTTATGCTTCCTAGACACTTATTCCGGTTATCACTAGATCAAGATGGCAGTCAAGGCCCAAGAGAAGACGGCTTTCATCACGCCTTTTGGTGCTTTCTTCTATGTTTCTATGCCTTTCAGGCTCAAGAGTGCCCAGGCGACTTACCAGCGTTGCGTGCAGAACTGTCTTCACAGTCAAATTGGACGCAATGTTCATGCATATGTGGATGATATTGTGGTCTAGTCAAGGAAGAAGGAGACTCTACTTGATGACCTGAAGGAAACTTTCAATAACTTACGGGTCTACAAGATGATGCTTAACCCAGCTAAGTGTGTTTTTGGAGTTCCTGCAAGCAAGCTCCTGGGTTTTCTAGTCGCCGAGTGTGGCATTGAGGCTAATCCAGACAAAATAAAGGCTATTACTTCCCTATCTGAGCCGGCATGCATCTATGATGTTCAGCGCCTAGCGGGTTGAATCCCTGCGTTAAGCCAGTTCATAAGCCGCCTGGGTGAGAAGGCTATTCCTTTATACCAGATAATGAAGAAAACAAACAACTTTGTTTGGAGTACGGCGGCGGGTGAGGTGCTTGAGGCACTGAAGAAGCAACTCACTGAGCCGCTGGTCTTGGCCGCTCTGGCTGAGAAGGAACCCTTGCTCCTATATGTGGCAGCTAATAACAGGGCAGTCAACGCCGCGATTGTTGTTGAGTGTAAGGAGGCAGGGAAACAATATCCGGTTCAGAGGCCGGTTTACTACATTGGTGAAGTCCTGATAGAGTCCAAGCAGAGGTACCCACATTGGCAGAAGCTGATATATGGGGTGTTCATGGCAAATCATAAGCTGAAGCATTACTTCCTGGGACACCAGGTCACAGTGGTTAGCTTTGCCCCGTTGGGAGATATAATTCAAAACAGAGAAGCCACCGGCAGGATTGCTAAGTGGGCATTGGAGCTTGGACCTCTTAATCTGAAATACGTGCCTCGCACGGCGGTCAAGTCTCAAGCCTTGGTGGATTTTATAAATGACTGGACAGAGTGTCAGGCGCCCAAGGAGAAGCCAGACAACACATACTGGACGATTCACTTTGACGGATCTAGGCAACTGGAAGGATCAGAGGTTGGGGTTGTCTTAACTTCCCCTAAAGGTGACAAGTTCTGTTATGTGCTAAGGTTGATGTTTCCTTGTACTAACAATGCAGCTGAGTATGAAGCTTTACTTCATGGCCTCCGGGTGGCTAAGGAGATGAACCTGAGCCGGGTTCGATGTCTCGGCGACTCAGGTCTCGTAGCCCAACAAGTTTCCGGCATGTGGGATTCCAAGGACCCGCAGATGGCGGCTTATCGTCAGGCAGTAGATATCATTGATGGTCACTTCAAGGGGTATTAGGTGGATCATATTGATCGTCGCAGAAATGAGGCGGCTGACGCGTTGTCAAGGCTCGGCTCCCAGCATAAGCCGGTACCGCCTAACATTTTCTTGGACGTGCTACATCACCCGTCAGTTAAGCTACCTTCAGAGGAAGACTTGGCTATACCTGACCCGGAGGGACAGCTGGTGGTGGCTCTACATGCTATCCCTGACTGGACGTTGCCTTACCTAGCGTACCTGACTAGCGGCGAGTTACCTGAGGATGAGACCTTGGAAAGACAAATCATCAGACGAGCTAAGTCTATGACGATCATCAATGGTGAGTTACATAAGTGCAGTGTTACCGGCGTTTTTCAATGTTGTGTTTCACCTGAAGAAGGTAAAGAAATCTTGAATGAAATTCACGCTGGCGATTGTGGTCATCACGCCACCTCAAAATCTCTAGTGGCGAAGGCTTTTCAGCATGGTTTCTTCTGGTTGATGGCTCATAAGGATGCGGAAGACTTGGTTCTCAAGTGTGATGGATGTCAAAAGTTCGGGCGGCATGCTCACGAGCCGTCTCAGCAATTGCGAATGATTCCAGTTACCTGGCCGTTTGAGGTCTGGGGGCTTGATATGGTCGGGCCTTTCAAGAGATCCAAGGACAAGAAGACCCACCTCTTGGTGGCGGTGGACAGGTTTACCAAGTGGGTGGAGGCTAAGCCGGTCAGCAAGTGTGACGCGGCTACGGCGGTTCAGTTTGTCAGAAAATTGATCTACCGCTTTGGTTACCCTCATAGTATCCTCACAGATAACGGTACGAACCTATCCAAGGGGGCTATGCAAGCATTATGTGAAAGTGTGCACATCCGGCTTGACGCTTTTGTGGTTGCTCATCCACAATCCAATGGTCAGGCAGAGCGTGCTAACCAGGAGATCTTGAGAGGCATCAAGCCTCGGCTTATGGTTCCTCTACAGCAAACGTCGGGTTGTTGGGTAGAGGAGTTGCCATCAGTCTTATGGAGCATCAGAACTACTCCCAACATATCAACATGCTATATGCCTTTCTTCATGGTTTATGGCGCAGAGGCCGTGTTACCAAGCGATATACGTCATGACTCGCCGCGGGTGGCGGCTTAGGTTGAGGCGGATAATGAGACAGCGCGTCAAGACGTGTTGGATGCTTTGGATGAAGAGTGTGATCTGGCGGCGGCTCAATCGGCAATTTATCAACAAGACCTGCGTCACTATCATAGCCGCAGAGTTAAGACCCGGATGTTTCAAGAAGGTGACTTGGTGTTGTGTTTGATTCAAGATTAGACAGATGCACACAAAATATCTCTTCCATGGGAAGGACCTTTCGTGGTCAGCAGAAATCTCAACAACGAGTTGTATTATCTCATTGATAGACGAGACGAGTCAAGCACTTCTAGGCAGGAAACCCGCTGGTCGTGGAATATAGCTCATCTGCGGCATTACTATACTTGAGTCATCAACTCCCACCATTGTACATCATCATTGTACATATCACATATATATATAATAAAGTTAGCATCCCTGCAATCCGAGGCCTCTGCCGTTTTACGTATCTCAGCTTGTGCAAAAGTTGTCTCCATCAACATGGTCATCTGGGGGCTTCTAACCTGCCAGGGTTCAGCTTACACACCCTTTTGATCGGTCTTCAGCCACCGTAAGTCGGGTTGTATACCCAAAAGTTGACTCCGTCAACAAGGTCATTTGGGGGGCTTCTAACCCGCCATGGTTCAACTTACACACCCTTTTGATAGGCTCTTTAGCCACCGTAAGGCGGGTTGTCTACCCAAAAGTTGACTCCGTCAACAAGGTCATTTCGGGGCTTCCAACCCATCGGGTTTAGCTTACACACCCTCTTGTTCGGCTCTTCAGCCACCACAAGTTTGAGTTAAACCTGCCTGTATTCTGCTACTGCTCCGCTATGTGACCCGTCGAACTCTTGCCAGTTAATCTCGATTAGAGACCCTGATCTATTCAAACATATTTGGTAGTCACTCTCTCTAGAGACCCTATACCGGTCAAGGTTAAACCGATGGTTCTTGTCACGTGAGGGGCGGCTTACGAAAAGCGAGGACAAACTCACCCATCTGCTGTCGACTCTCCGCTATGTGGCATGTTCGTACTCTTAAACAATTACTCTTTTAAAGACCCTCCACTGTTTAAGGTTCAAACGACGGATTTGTGTCATGTGAGAGGTAGCTTATTGGCCCTAAGGGTACTCATGCCCTGTTGCATCTCTTTCTGGTTCGTTGCGTTCTTAGAAGTTAATCTCGCCTAGAGACCCTGAGCCGTTCAAAGAAATTGACGATCACTCTCGATAGAGATCCTGTACTGTTAAAGAGTTCTAGTAGCGAGTCCACCCAGAAGAACCGACAAATGAGTTTTCAAAAAAGCAAGGTCAGGAAAGATTTCACATCTCTAGGTTGTGCTTTTTCAAGCCGCCCTCATAGCAATGTAGAACATATTATGCTGTTTGTTTTTGCAGGCTTTATCTCTTAAGATAAGCCGCCATGAAGTCTGATGACAAGATATGAGTGAAACACAAAGCAACTAAAGATATATCAAGTTGTGCAGTTTCCTATGTGCATGATGGCACGGTTCGGACAATCACGATTTTTTTCTAAGCCTATTACAAAGCTCTCCAGAGAGCCCAAAAAGCAAGACTTAAGTTTTTGTACACTGATAAAGTTTCGGCGGGTCAAGGAGCCGGTTTATCCCAACGCAGGATCAACTAGTTCAGCTTGACGGCGGGTCATCCCGCGACGGGTCTTCGACCTCCTCGATCTGAAGATTGTCCATGTCCCAGTTGCAGTTTTTTAATGCTTCAAACTGGGCCTCATCAAAGAGGGGAGACGGGTCAATTTTAGGGGCAAAGAGGTGCTTATGGCATGCAGGAGTTAAGTCCCTGGCTTCAAAGGTTGGGCAGCGCACTCGTTTGTTGTTTGCGTTGTAAGCCGCCTCGTAAGTAGACAGATCATCTTCATCCGCCAGTACCGATGCGAGTACCCTAGAAGCCTTCATACAATGGGCATAGTCAGCTTCTGTGAGCTCTGAGCCGTCGTCTTTCTTGGATGGAAAGCCATCCATCATCTCTTCTGCAGTTAGCTTAGGGGCAAAGGCCAAATCCCGGCTTACCGCAGCCATTGCTCCCTTCCTGGCGGCTGATCGTTTGAGCTCTTCGATTTGCTTAGGCAGAGTTGATAAGAGTTCTATCACTCCTTTCATGAATTTGGGGATGCTTTCTTTGTTCAGCATTGCTCTGATAGTGCAAAGGGTCCCGCAGTACAGTTGCTCTGATAAGGTGTATACGGATTTTAGCTGCAATAGGCTGTCTGAAGCGAGCTGGCGGCTTCTTTGACCTGCAAAGACGGGTTTAGCATTTTAAGCCGCCTGCACAGTTTTTCAACAAGGAAATTTGCTGAGTTTTCAGTACTTACCAAATATAGCAGCAGTCGTCTTCGAGATATGTCGCTTCAGGGTCTGCAACTCATCTGATACAAGCTTGAGCCGCTGGTTAGCATCATCTGCATGCTTTGTCAGGGTGGCATGATCCGCTTTAGCGGTTTTCTTGAAAGTAGCAAAGTCAGATTGAACCTTTGTAAGTTCTTCGACGGCAACCCAACAACTCTCCTCCGCTTCACCCGGGTGGTTTGCTGGGAAGCAAGATTGTCTTTTAAGCTGGTCAGATCAGACTCGGCCTTGCTTAAAGCCTCCTGTGACATACAAAAACAAAGTCGCCCAGGAGGGGTAAGTCGCCAGGTTAAAATATTAGTGGATGATTGGCTAAGGGAATATAATACAAGTCTCAAGGAGATTGCAAGAAATATACTTGACACTTGGGGGCCTAATGTATGTTTGCTCTCCAATTCTACAATGAAGTTCCGACTCATCTTCATAAAGATAAACCGACACTTGGGGGCTACATATGGCTCTTCGATTCAAGTAAGTTCTGGCTCATCTTCATAAACTTAAACCGGCACTTGGGGGCTACATTGATGCTTTCCAAGTTTACAGTGAAGTTCCGGCTCATTATTTCTATACTGACCCGGACTTGGGGGCTACCATTGATCAACTCGTCAAACTGAGTACCGGATTAATATATACATATTAAACCGATACTTGGGGGCTACATGCTAAGCTATTCTAGTTATGAGAAGGATTGGAAGACCCGGTTTACCATTTGCAATACTAAACCAGCTCTTGGGGGATACATAAGGGTATAAGGGAAAAGCAGGAGTACCTCATATTTTTTCTTCATCAAACCAACAAGTTTGAGCTCCATGTTCCGACTCGTGGAGAGGCGGTTCAGATAACAAGCATGTAACTCATCTATAGTTAACTTCTCCAGGACAGAGAATTCAAAGTCAAGTTTGTCAGGCGAGGAAGCTTCGGCCTTATCAGTGTGCTTTGTCAATACATGAGGTTTGGGGGATTGAAAACCCGTTCCAGTGATGATGATGTCCGGGAGAACTGTGTCTTGAACGGCTGTTGAAGGGCTGGGCGGCTCAGAATCGGTCCTTGGAGGACTATCAGTTGCCATCTCATGGTCTGCCAGCTCAGAGGACCGATGAATATCTTCAGGCACATCTTTCATAGCTTCGGTGGGCTCAGCATGAGCTGCAGGAGAGTCCGGCTTAGCAGTCTTCGTCTCTTGGGCAGTGGGGGCAGAGGTAGACCTGCCAGTCTTCCTTCGCTTTGCTTGAACCCTGGAAAACACAGAAGATTATTGTATAAAGAGCAAGGATGGTAACAAGATATGATGCAGACACAAGGATAGACTCCGGGTTGATCTTCAGAGGTGGCAGCTTAGTCGCCATAGAGTCACCAAACGATGGGTGCGTTTCCTGAAGGCAAGTAAGGCAATATAAAACAGAGTAAGTTTTAATACAAGGTTGACAAAGCTGAACTTAGTTAAACGAGTACCTTAGCCGGCCGTTTCCGTTGAGCCAGAGAATTGGATAGCCTGGCCACAAGATCTTCAGAGCCGGTGCTCCGGGTTTGGCGTCGGGAGGTGTGTCATTGCTTTTTCAAAAGAAAATTGGTTTCTAAATGAGCAAGAGGATGAGAAAATGGGACTTTTCGGGGGACCCGCCGTATCTTCTTTGGTGGAAGGTGTTCTGAGTCAAAGGAAATGTAGGTTACCTCAAGGGCGTCTACATGGCTTGTTTCCGTTTCCTCCTGTGAATAATTATTGTCAATAAGGCACATGAAGAGATGGCCAAGAGAGTCAAGTTCTACCTCTGAGTCATCAACCTCAGGCTGTTCTTGAACAACAATTTTCTTCTTACGGCCGCCGGTTTTCACCTTAGGCTTCCTCGCAGGCGAGTTGTACTTTTTCTTCGAGAAATAAGAGTCGGCCTGTAGATAAGCCGCTAGCAAGGATTAGAAGAAGTAAGAGGGAAGTTAGACAAATTTGACCTATTTGGTGGAACAAGAGTTTCTTATAGCCGAAGCTGGATTCTTGGCGCAAAAGGGTTTCAACCCGTCTTGTTGCAGGTCGCCTGCTTCTCGCCAAGAAGAGCTTTGACAGAGGAATTGATGTCTTGTTCTGTCAGAGGAGTGGTGTTGAAGCAGAGTGAGTCATTTGGTTCACCCGTAAATTCATACATAAGCCGGTCACGCCGGCTCAGTGGTAATATTTTCCAAGAAACCTAGCAGTGGGTTAGGTCGGCGCCTGTTAAGCCGTTCGCTAGTAAGGCCTTGATCTTTGCAAACTCCAGAGCATATTTAGCTCGCGCTGCGGCGGACATCCGGTCTGGGAGTTCAGTGTGGCAAAGCCGGGTAGGATGGTAACCCAGCAGAGGATTCTCTTCTTCAAGAGAAGTGTCTTTGCAGTAGAACCAGGTCTTGTTCCATTCTTTGGGGTGACTTGGTAAGACGGTTGATGGATAGGGAAAATCTCTCTGTCTCTGAATGGAAACACCGCCAGGCTCCAAACTTGGCCCAGCCGCCACTTCAATTTGGCGGTTGACATAATAATAATCACGGAAGAGGTCAACAGACGACTCTTCTTGCACGTAAACTTTGCATAACACTTGGAAATGACACATGGTGGAGACAGATTTTGGGCCTATGTCTTGAGTGTGAAGCTTGAAGAAATGAAGAACATCTCGGAAAAAATTTGACCCAGGCGGGCTGAATCCACGAAGGAGTTGATCAGTAAACACAACCACTTCTCCCTCCTTAGGTTTAGGCTTTGATTCTGCCTGGGAACCTGCCAGTGTATGACGTCCTGAGCCAGAAGGATACCCATTTCTACGAAGTCAAGTAAGAGTTGTTCGGTGACTTCGGAGCTGGCCCAATCGCAAGATGAAGGTGCTCTCGACATGATGGCGGGTCAAACTGCGAAAAGGCCCAGAGTATGGCGGCTTAGAAAAATATTAACTAGTCGAGGTAGTTGTGGTCAGTGTAACGGTGAGGTATTAAGCCGCCGAAGTATCTTATCAGAGAGCCGCCAACTCAGTGACGGGTTAAGTTGACAGAGCGACGCTGGAAAATACAGCTAAGTGCGAGTAAACATGTTTCAAATGTTGTCTTTATAACTACAGATCTACAGGCAAAGGGAAAAAGAAATATATCTGAACCCAAAAAATAGTAGTGGAAGAACAAGCAGTTATCGCACGAAAAAGAATGGGATGCAGATCTATAACAAGTGGATATCTACTACGTATGAACAGCCGTGATGGACTAGCAACATTGCGAGACTTAGGGGACTAATCATTAATCTACATTAGGATGAACAATCTAATGGGCGGCGAAGAACGCTAATGGAAACCCGAAAAGCTTGGGGGTTTCCAACGATAGGATTGCGGATCTGGCAAGGAATGACAGGAGTACCTTGCGGATGCGGTCGACGCAAGTGAGAATCTGGACTAATCAGATTGATGCAGCGGCCGGCGTTGTGGGCGACGACGAAGTCTGGTTGGCGTAGCGAAGCTTCGGAGGAGTGAAGCATCGAGAGGAAGAAGAAGACAGGGGCGGCGGAGAAAAAGAAAGGGCCCCCTCGTGTCCATATTTAAGAGATGAGGTGGCAGAACAGGGCGCACGGGAATCGAGGAGGCAAAATGATGATGGACCGAAGGGGACGCCTCGATTTTCAGGCCGACGGTTTTAATGTGAGGATCCGTTGCGAACGTCACAAAATCTTTTTAGCATATTCGAGATGACGTCACGGCGGGTTAGGTATTTTCTTTTTCATGCAATAGAATGTGAGACTCGCCGCCAAGTGAGTTTGAAGATTGACATGAGCAGGCTCAAATCAACCTAGGTCCTAATGTTGAGGATATAACCCCGTGGTAAGACCCGCCCAGGAGGGGCCGGGTCATACCTTGTGGCTCATAATCAAGACTTGTAAGGTGGGCCGAAAGACGTAGGCCTGGCTGTACGGCGGCTTACCAGGATGGGCCAAGACGAAGGCCCAGACAGAAGATGGTATGAAGACCCGGGCGGTTAAGCTGCCCAAAGACGGCTTGCCCAAGATGGCAAGGCGGCTTAGAGATAGGATTGACTACGTTGTAAGAGTCGATGTAGGACTCGTGTAAGTCAGGGCCTCGACCTCCTATATAAAGGTGAGACCCCGGGGCGGCTTGGACAGAAACCAATCAATCAAGAACTAGGTCAAGCGAATCTGCTCCCTTGTAATTGATACTCCAATCAATACAACATAAGCAGGACGTAGGCTTTTACCTCTTCTTGAGGGGCCAAACCTGGGTAAACTCGTGTCCCTCGTCTCGACTAATCCCTTCGAGTACATCACCTTAGCGATGGCCTCGAACCTAAGTATTTGGACATCTGCCGTGACTAAACCATGACAAGTTCATTATAAATGTATTAGTGATATTTTATCGGTATAATGTGTGTGTGACTTTCTGTCTATCAATGCTCCTTGTGTGACTTTCATGTGTGCTCTTAATGGAGGAATCCCGACTGTTATCGTGGGGGGCGCCTCCTCTTCTTCTCTTCTTTGCGATATATTCAAGAGCGTGCCGTAATTTTTGAATCATGAACACATGAAATGTCATCGTCATCAGACGATGATAGGATCCAAGCGTGTGAATTTTGCGGTGAAGATAACGGTCTTTGCAACCAGCCTGGGCTGCGAGATGGCAGGTTCTTCACCATGAAGCTTTACAAGGACTTCGATGTTTCTACGGTACGCAATGATGGCAATGTTGGAAATATGCACCTAGAGGCAATAATAAATGTATGGATAATCGCTTATTATCCATGCTATAATTGTATTAATCGGAAACTCAGATACATGTGTGGATACATAGACAACACCATGTCCCTAGTATGCCTCTAATAGACTAGCTCGTTGATCAAAGATGGCTATTTTTTCCTAGTCATGAACATGAGATGTCATTTGATAATGGGATCACATCATTAGGAGAATGATGTGATGGACAAGACCCAAAATACAAACATCGCATATGATCGTGTCAGTTTATTGCTATTGTTTTTTGCATGTCAAGTATTTGTTCCTATGACCATGAGATCATGCAACTCACTGACACCGGAGGAGTGCCTTGTGTGTATCAAATGTCGCAACGTAACTGGGTGACTATAAAGGTGATCTACAGGTATCTCCGAGGGTGTCTTTCGGGTTGGCATGGATCAAGACTGGGATTTGTTACTCCGTGTGTCGGAGAGGTATCTCAGGGCCCACTCGGTAATACAACATCACAATAAGCCTTGCAAGCAATGTGACTAAGTGTTAGCCATGGGATCTTGTATTACGGAACAAGTAAAGAGACTTGCTAGTAACAAGGTTGAACTAGGTATTAAGATGCCAACGATCGAATCTTGGGCAAGTAACATACCAAAGAACAAAGGGAACATCATACGGGATTAACTAAATCCTTGACATAGAGGTTCGACCGATAAAGATCTTCGTAGAATATGTAGGAACCAATATGGGCATCCAGGTCCCGCTATTGGTTATTGACCGTAGAGGTGTCTCGGTCATGTCTACATAGTTCTCGAACCCGCAGGGTCTGCACACTTAAGGTTCGGTGACGTTTCGGTAGTATAGAGTTATGTATGGTGGTGACCTAAGGTTATTTGGAGTACCGGATGAGATCCCGGACGTCACGTGGAGCTCCGGAATGGTCCGGAGGTAAAGATTGATATATAGGAAGTCCTGTTTTGGTCGCCGGGAAAGTTTCGAGCTCATCGGTAGTGTACGGGGAGTGCCGGTATTGTACCGGGGGACCATCGGGAGAGGTATTTCGACCCAAGAGGCTACATGGGCTGTGGGAGGAGGTAAACCAGCCCCTAGTGGGCTGGACTAAGCCTCCTCTAAGGGCCCATGCTGCTGGAGTGGTTTGAGAAGGAAAAAATCCAAAGGTGGAGAGGTGGAAAGAGTTTCCAAGTGGAAAGGAGGAATCCTACTCCTAATAGGATTAGAGTAGGACTCCTCCACCTCCAATTTCGACCAAACCTTGAGGGTTTCAGGCTTACTCCTCCCCTCCCTCTCTCCTATATACTCTAGAGGATTTAGAGGAAAAATCTAACCGTAATAGCCACGTGCTACCTCTCAGCTAGATCGTAGTTTCTCCTCTAGATCGGTTTTCAGTGTTGCTTAGGCGAAGCCCTGCTAGAATTCCTCCACCACCATCGTCGCAGTGCCGTCGTGCTACCGGAGAACTCGTCTACCTCTCCGCTCCCTCTTGCTGGATCAAGAAGGTGGAGATCATCATCGAGCTGTACGTGTGCTGAACGCGGAGGTGCCGTCCGTTCAGCGCTAGATCGGAAGGACCGTGATCAAGATCGCGAGACGGATTGTGATGAGATCGCGGGACGGATCGTGATGAGTTTGCGGGAAGGATCATGATTGTATCGCGGGACGGATCGTGATGAGATCGCGGGATGCTCGGCGATTTGGATCGCAAAGACGTTCGACTACACCAACCACATTTCTTAATGCTTCCCGCTTAGTGATCTACAAGGGTATGTAGATACACTCTCCCTCTCGTACATGCTCATAACCATGGATATTTCTTGTGGGTGCGTAGGAAAACTTTTGTTTTCCTTGCAACGTTCCCCAACAGTGGCATCATGAGCTAGGTCTATGTGTAGATGAGATCTCGAGTAGAACACAAAAAGTTTGTCGGCGTTGATGCTTAGATTGCTTCCTCCCTTGGTCGTGTTTTGGTTCAGCGGTATTGTGGGATGAAGCGGCCCAAACCAACCTTACTCGTACGCTTATGAGAGACCAGTTCCATCGACTGGCGTGTAACCTCTTTGCACAAAGATGGCTGGCGGGTGTCCGTTTCTCCTACTTTAGTTGGATCGGATTCGACAAAGGCGGTCCTTGAGAAGGTTGAAAATCAACTTATGTATCACCATTTTGGTTCTTGCGTAGGTGAGAATTGTTCTTGCTAGATACCCATAGCAGCCACGTAAAACATGCAACAACAATTTGAGGACGTCTAACTTGTTTTTGCAGGGTTTGTTGTGATGTGATATGTCCAATTACATGATGAGATATATGTGATGTATTAGATGATCATGTTTTGTATAGAATATCACGACTTGCATGTCGATGAGTACGGCAATCGGCAGGAGCCATAGAGTTGTCTTTAATTATTGTATGACTTGCGTGTCAATCATTAAGCGCTATGTAATGCTTTATTTATCGCTAAATGGTAGCAATAGTAGTTGAAGCATGGTGAGCGCGACAACCCTGATGGCGACACGTTGATGGAGATCATGGTGTCATGCCGGTGATGATGGAGATCATGCCGGTGCTTTTAAGATGGAGATCAAAAGCACAAGTTCATGGTCATATCATGTCACTTATGATTTGCATGTGATGTTAATCCTTTTATGCACCTTGTTTTGCTTAGGATGACAGTAGCATTATAAGGTGATCCCTCACTTAATTTCAAGATAAATTGTGTTCTCCCCGAGTGTGCACCGTTGCGAAAGTTCGTCGTGTCGAGACACCACGTGATGATCGGGTGTGATCGACTCTACATTCACATACAATGGGTGCAAGCCAGTGTTGCACATGCAGAACACTCGGGTTAAACTTGACGAGCCTAGCATGTACAGATATGGCCTCAGAACACAAGAGACCGAAAGGTCGAACATGAGTCATATAGTAGATATGATCAACATGATGATGTTCACCATTGAAACCACCTCAACTCACGTGATGATCAGACTTGAGTTGGTGAATTTGGATCATGTATCACTCGAATGACCGGAGGGATGTCAATTTGAGTGGGAGTTCTTCAGTAATATGATTAATTGAACTCATTATCATGAACATAGTCAGTAGTGTCTTTGCAAATTATGTTGTAGATTACTTGCTCACGCTGTAGCTCCCTTGAATTTCTATATGTTCCTAGAGAAATGGAGTTGAAAGATGATGGTAGCAATATTGCGAACTGGGTCCGTGATCAGAGGATTGTCCTCATTGCTACACAGAAGGCTTATGTCCTTAATGCACCGCTTGGTGAGCCACCCCCTCTAGCATCGTCTGTAGATGTTGTGAACATCTGACAAGCACGTTCTGATGACTACTTGATACTTTAGTGCATCATGCGTTATGTCTTAGAATTGAGGCTCCGAAACATTTTGAATGTCACGGAACATATGAGATGTTCTAAGAGCTGAAATTAGGATCTCAGGCTCGTGCTCGTGTTGCGAGATATGAGATTTCCAACAAGATTATTTGTCTGCAAGATGAAAGAGAATAGCTCAATCGTTGAGCATGTGCTCAGATTGTCTGGGTGCTACAATCGCTTGAATCGAGTGGGAGTTGATCTTCCAGATAAGATAGTGATTGATATAGTTCTCCAAGTCACTGTCACTAAAGCAACTAGAACTTGGTGATGAACTATAAAATGCCTAGGATAGAAATAATGATCCCTGAGCTATTTGTGATGTTTGACACCGCGAAGGTAGAAATCAAGAAGGAGCGTCAAGTGTTGATGGTTAGTCAAACCACTAGTTTTGAGAAGGGCAAGATCAAGGAGGGAAACTTGATGGATAGCAAGTTAGTTGCTGCTCCGGTGAAGCAACCCAAAGTTGAACCCAAACCCGAGACTAAGTGCTTCGATTATGAGGAGAGTGGTCGTTGAAGCGGAACAACCCTAGATACTTGGTAGATAAGAAGGCTGGCAACATCGACAGAAGTATATTTGATATAATTGTTAATGATGTGTACCTTGCGAGTACTCCTAGTAGCACCTGGGTATTGGATACCGGTTCGGTTGCTAAATATTAGTAACTCGAAATAAAAGCTACGGAACAAACGGAGAACTAGCTAAGGGTGAGGTGACGATGTGTTTTTGAAATGTTTCCAAGGTTGATGTGATCAACATCGCACGCTCTCTCTACCTTCGGTATTAGTGACAAACCTAAATAAATGTTATTTGGTGTTTTGCGTTGAGCATGAACGTGATTAGATCGTGTTTATTGCAACACGGTTATTCATTTAAGATAGAGAATAATGGTTATTCTGTTTACATGAATAATACCTTCAATGGTCATGCATCCAGTGAGAATGGTTTGTTGAATCTTGATCGTAGTAATACACATGTTCATAACATTGATGCCAAAAGATACAAAGTTAATAATGATAGTACCACATACTTGTGGCACTGCCGCTAAATGTCATATTGGTATAAAGCGCATGAAGAAACTCCATGCTGATGGATCTTTGGACTCATTCGATTTCGAATCGGTTGAGACATGCGAACCATGCCTCTTGGGCAAGATGGCTAAGGACCCCGTTTTCAGATGGATGGAGCAGGCAAGTGATTTATTGGAAATTATACATGTTGATGTATGCAATCCAATGAGTCTTGTAGCGTGCGGTGGATATCATTATTTTCTTACCTTCACTCATGATTTGAGGAGATATAGTGTATTTTTACTTAATGAAACACAAGTCTGAATCGTTTAAAAGGTTCAAGCAAATTAAGAGTGAAGTTTAAGATCATCGTGACAAGAAGATAAAAATGTCTGCGATATGATCGTGGAGGTAAATATCTGAGTTATGAGTTTGGCATAGAACTTTAGACAATGTGAAAGTTGTTTCACAACTCACGCCACCTGAAACACCATAGTGTGATGGTGTGTTCGAACGTCATAGTCATGCTCTATTGAAAATGGTGCTTGCTATGATGTCTCTTATCGTTTTGCTACTATAATGTTGGGGTTATGCATTCGAGACAACTACATTCACTTTAGATAGGGCACCATCTAAATCCGTTGAGATGACACCGTGTGAATTATGGTTTGATAGAAACCTAAGCTGTCATTTCTTAATGTTTGGGGCTGCAACACTTATGTGAAAAAGGTTTTCACCTAATAAGCTCGAACCCAAAGCGGACAAATGCATCTTCACAGAATACCCTAAAGACAGTTGGGTAAACCTTCTATCTCAGATCCAAGCATAAAGTGTTTGTTGCTAAAACTGGGTCCTTTCTCGAGAAAGAGTTTCTCTCGAAAGAATTGAGTGGGAGGAAGATAGAACTTGATGAGGTTGTTGAACCTTTGTTTCAACGAGAGAGTAGCGCAGCACAGGAAGATGTTTCTATGAAGCCTACGTTAGTTGAAGAGGAAGTTAATGATGATGATCGTGAAGCTTCAAATCAAGTTACTATCGAACCTCTTAGAGGTCATGTTGTTGGACAACTATGAACCTACGAGGTGTGGAGAAGCAATGATGGGCCCGGATTCCGTCAAATGGTTAGAGTGTAACATCCCAAAATTTCATTTTGGAATGTTATGAATATAGCTATGCATCCATCATCATCATTGCTTGATTTTATGAAATAGTTGAAATGCCTTTTCTGACTTTCTGAAAGTCCTTTCTACTTTTCCCTAAGTTGCTTTCACCTATTTGAAATTTTGGTTAAAAGTTCAAATAAGAGAGGAGGAACATGACACTCCACACCAGGGACTAATTGGTGGTTTATTTGAACAATAAGAACCAGGGGTTATTTTGAAAATATTTGCAAAAAGGGTTTAAAAACAATTAGGCAATTTCTGAAAAATATTATTTTTTAAAAGTGTTCAAATGACAGAATAGAAATGTTCATTAAATAGAATTTATTATTATGTTAATTTTGATATATAATACCCCTATATTTAGAGACGATTTGAATGCTTTAAAAGCTTTTGAATGTCTCTGGAAAATTATTAAAAAGAAACGGTAACCGTTTCCGGTATTAAACGGGCCGGCCCACGGCAGTTATTCGCGCTTTTACTACCGACCGGCCGACCGCGCGTAACGGACACGTCCCCTTTCGCTGACACCGGGCCCCACCTCGTTCGCTCGTAATGACCGAACGGTTATCTCCATGTAGCTCACATTTTGCATGTAGTTTTGCAATAGCTCACATTTTTCATGTAGTTTCACCATGTACTTTTAAATTTCAAATTTGAACTATAAAATTTGAATTTAATCAAATTTGCTCAAAATCTTCAAATCTGAATAACTAGAGTTTGAAAATAGTTTTCCACATGAATCTTTTTGCTACTGTTTGGTATTAGTTAGGACTACCTTCATGCTTAGTTTGAAGATTTTTAGGATATATTTGAGTAGTGTTTTAGCTATAAACAGAATCTGCTTAGTATTATAATATAGTTTTATAAACTCAATTTTAATTAGTTTGATTTAGAATTGGTTTTATTTGTTTATTAGGTTCTGTTAGTAAACATTTAGTGTTTTCACTCACTGATAATAAAAATATAAATTTGCTTAGTTTAATTTTATTTAACATAGGAATCACAACTTCTTTTCGAATAGGCATAATTTGATTAAAACAACTAAATAGTAATAGTTTTCTTTTCAAACAAAGTTTTGTATATTTTAATTCTGTTTTCTAAGACAGATTTAATTGTAAATTATTTTCTGTTAAGAACATGTTTTACAAATAAATAATAAGTTTAGTTTTTCATTCTTTTGTTAATATAACTATAGTTGATTCATATAGTGTTTATCACAAACTTGTATAAACTTTACTAAACTTTTCCCAACAAACTTAAATTGATTATATTCTGTTTATTAATAAAATATTCTATTGTTTCCTTGCTGACAACAATTGTTTTGTTATTACAAATGATTTCATTATGTCAGTAGTGTTTTCATTCCTCACCTTTTTGAAAACAAAACTTTGTGTGTTTTCTTACTTGAGATTTGTGCATTGTTTTGTCTTGATTGTTTATGAGTTCTTGGTTGATGTTTGTGAGTTACAATATTCTGTTGTATGCTTATTGAGTGCTTGTTTGCTTCGTTAGATTATCCGGAGTGCGAAGCTTGTTACTTAGAGTCACTCACGTACGAAGATCATCAATCAGGCAAGTCACTTTGACCATGTTTACCCATGTTTTATATGCATTAGTTCTACCATCTCCCCAATTGCATGCAAGATAGGTTAGTTGGAAACTTGGTTACATTGTAGTAGTATCATGTGGTAGGTACCCCCCTCAACCTCTTGACACATTGGCCCCGGGAAACGTTGTTTTACCTTTTGCTATGCTATTAGTAGACGGGGTTGGTTGTGTGATTCATGAGAGTTGAGAGAGTTAATAATTTCAAGACCTACATAATGATCAAGATTTAAGACTCCGAGTTTTCAACATACCTCTGGGTGGATGATGGTTGAACGGCACCCTGGAGAAACCAGTGGATTTGCCTAGGTGATGCTGGAGATGGCCAGTATTCACGCGGAAAGGTCCACCCAGGCACAAAGAGATGGATGGATGCTTTAAAACCCAAGGCTTACCTGCACAGCAACAAGTCATTATGGGCTCTGGCTTGGTTGGATATCGTGGTGACGCTGGACAGGCGGTGCTACGAGAGGTAGAAGAACGGTAGGAAAGGATGGGCACCGACAGAGTCGCAGGGAAACCCTTTGGAAGACCATGTTTTGGTCATCCGTTTCTCAAACACCCTGAAGTGCGAGAAATCAAACGGAGGCGACCAAATCTTGTGAGGAACGTGTGCAAAACTCTGCAGAGTACTTAAACCTAATCGATTAGCCGTGTCCACGGTCATGGACGACTTGAGCCAAAGGAATTGAAACTTCCGGAACTCTCAACACAATTAATAATGATGATGTGGGTATTAATAATTTTGGGAATGAGAATTGGTTGGTGGAACCATCTCATTAATCAACCAACTTAGTAATATTTTGCTTAGCCCCTTTTCTTGATGTAGGAAAAATTGGCTTTACGCAAAACTTACCACCCCACCTGCCATATATGCATATAGACTAGCTGATTATTTTCACACCTCTACTGTGACTTTGACGGCATATTCCATATGCTGACCTACACGGCTGCAACGTATCATGTTGCAGAGTACTTTTCCGACCAGGAGTGAGGACACATTCTATGCTCAGTGAGATGCCCTTGGAGTCAGATGGACTCATCTACCTTCGACGCTTCCGCAAGATTTAGATATTCTCATGAGTTGGCTTTTAGCCACTTTATTGTAATTTTCATTGTAATAAAGGACTTGATATGAGATTTCGATTAATATAATGCTGTGTGATTTCCCTTTGATATATACATGGATGTACCGTGTGTGTACCAGCATGATCTTGGGATGGTACGGAAACACCGGAGACTTGACCTTTCTGGTCGGGTCGCTACAGAAATGGTATCAGAGTACACGCTGACCGTAGGACGTAACCTCTAGGATTGGAAAGCCTTAGGATTGTTTCTCTTTGTCTTTAAATATCTTATACTCTCATCTATTCATTTCTGACTCCTCTCCGATTATTTCAAAATTTATAGATGGCCACCTTCATCCCAGTGTTGATCACGGAGTTTTGCCAGCCTGACGCAACGATGCCCTTTGGTAAGGAGCTGATGAGGATCGTCAAGGACGTAAGGATTGCTTTGCCGAGCATCACCGGGACTCCTATCATGTCATTTCCCCAAGATGGACGCTACAAGATCGAGGTGCACATCCCAGGGAAGACCTTTGGGAATCGGAAGAAACCCATCGACTTCAAGTTCGTGGCACCCAGCTGGATACTTGGAAGAGACATGGCCATTCATCGTGCCCTTGGACGTATTCAAGAGGAATACAGAGGTGGAACCATTTCACCAGGCTCAGCATGGTTTGCCGCAGAGATGCTCATGGCAACATCATAACCCCTCCCACTGGAGACTCCACCATGTCATATATCCAGACCCTGGAGACTCACATCAGGACTCTGGAGCTTCGAGTTCGTGCTGATACAAAGACAATCAAGAATCTGATGAACCGCGAGCTGGACCTTGAAGCTGATCTGCGAGAGGCCAACTATGAACACGAGCATGAAGTGAAGGACTTCCTAGAGAGGATTGATGAGCAGAATGCACGCATCGCAACTCTGGAGGAGCAGCTAGACATGGGGGAAAACCTTCATCCCGAAGGAGACATGGCACCCTTCATCAGCGACGATGAAGACTATGAGGAAAGCACCACCGGAGGACCTACGACTATGCACTTTTGAGGAGAACCTTAGTTATGCCCTCCAATGTATCTTTTATTTTAATCATTAAAGCGTAGGTCGATGCTTAGTTGTTTGAGATTTGTATTCTCGATGTTTGACATTGATTGAATAAATGAATGAGTGTTTGGTGTGATATGTTTGTTGCATTGCATATGGGTAGTGAAATTCTTCTAGACCCTTGTTCTATTCTAATTCTCATCCCTCTGAAAACAGCAAGATGCCTCCACGACGTGAGACCGACTTCACTTTCCCGCCGGAACTCACTCAACTCCTTCAGCAACAGAATGCACTGATGCAGTTATTGATTCAGAATCAGACCAACAACCAGAACAACAACAACCACCATCCACCCCAGACTGACAATCTCACCCGTTTTCTGAGGTTGAACCCTCCAACTTTCTCCAGCAGTACTGAGCCCATTGTGGCGGATGACTGGCTCCGTAAGATGGAGAGAGAACTTGTCACCGCTGGATGTACTGATGCTGAGAAGGTGCGATTTGCCGCACATCAACTTGAAGGACCAGCAGCTTCATGGTGGGAGAACTACACCACCACTTATCCTATTGCAGATGTGACTTGGGAGCAGTTCCAGCAAGCTTTCCGCACCGCACATGTTTCAGTTGGAGCCATGAGTCTGAAGAAGCGCGAGTTTTGCAACTTGCGCCAGAGTAATCGCTTTGTGGCCCAGTACGTGGACGACTTCAACACATTGGCACGTTATGCACCAGGAGACGTGGCCGATGATGCGGCCAAGCAAGAGAAATTTCTGGAAGGACTCAACGATGAGTTGAGCATGCAGCTGGTAGTGGCTAATTTCAACAACTACCAAGAGCTGGTGGATAAGGCAACCGCAAGAGGAAGTACACTCAGGGGAAGTTCAACTCTGGAGCTCATCAGAAGCTTCGCTACTCCCCGTACTCAAGGAATACCGGATCAGGGACCGGTAAGTTTGGAAGACACACTCATGCTGTGCACAACCATGGAGGCCACCATCATGGAGGAAATGGGAACAACTGTCTCAACCATGGCAATTTCAAGACTGACAATGGGAATGGGAACAACAACCAGCACCGTCAAGTTCCTGCTCAGAAGGATCTGAGTCACATTACCTGTTTCAAGTGTCAGAAGACAGGGCACTATGCTACTGAGTGTTCCCAGAGCAAGCAAGGCAGTGGAAACGGCAACAACAACGGCAATTCCGCAGCCAAGAAGCCAAACCTTTTTCCTCGTGCCCAGGTGAACCATCTCGACGTGGAAGAAGTCTATGATCAACCCGAGACTGTGGTTGGTAAGTTTTTATTGCATTCACGTCCTGTTACAGTACTTTTTGATTCCGGTGCAACTCATTCATTCATATCAAGGGTAGTTGTGGATAAGTATGGCTTGCCCACCAAAACCCTTAGTCAGCCCATTAAGGTCAGTTCCCCAGGAGGTATGATGATGGCAGGGATAGGATGCCATGCCTTGAAACTCAATATAGGAAACCATGTTTTTCCCACCGACCTCATCGTCTTAGAATCCCAGGGATTGGATGTAATCGTAGGCATGGATTGGATGACCAAGTATGAAGGAAATCTTGATTGCCTCAGCAAGTCTGTTTCACTCACCACCCCGGAGAACAAGAGGATTAAGTATGTATCCCGAAGCACACGTATGAGTGCTCGGTTAAATTCTCTCACGGGAGTTGTTCAGGAGGAAGTACCTGTGGTAAAAGACTTTCCAGATGTATTTCCGGAAGAATTACTAGGCATGCCACCAGATAGGGAGATTGAGTTCCTAATAGAGCTACAGCCAGGGACAGCCCCAATTTCCAAGAGACCCTATCGGATGCCCGCAAATGATCTGTTGGAAATCAAGAAGCAAATTAAGGAGTTATTGGACAAAGGTTATATACGACCCAGTTCTTCACCTTGGGGAGCCCCAGTTCTTTTGGTGGAGAAGAAGGATAAAACCTTGAGAATGGTAGTCGATTATCGTGCCTTGAACGAGGTGACTATCAAGAACAAGTACCCTCTGCCGATGATTAATGATTTGTTTGATCAGCTCGTAGGAGCCAAAGTATTCTCCAAGATCGATCTTCGATCAGGGTATCACTAGTTGAAAATTCGTGAACAGGATATACCCAAAACAGCTTTCACCATGAGGTATGGCTTGTATGAGTATACGGTCATGTCTTTTGGATTGACTAATGCTCCTGCCTACTTCATGAATTTGATGAACAAAGTATTCATGGAATACCTAGAAAAGTTTGTTCTGGTGTTCATCGATGACATTCTGATATTCTCCAAGAACGAGGAAGAGCATAAGGAACATTTGCGTTTAGTTCTGGAGAAGCTGAGAGAGCATCAACTATATGCCAAGTTCAGCAAATGTGAATTTTGGCTGACGGAAGTCGGATTCCTTGGACATGTTATTTCCGGAGATGGAATAGCAGTGGACCCTACTAAGGTTGAAGTCGTCACCGAGTGGAAGTCCCCTACCTTAGTTAAGGAGATCCGCAGTTTCCTCGGACTTGCCGGATATTACCGGAGATTCATTGAGAATTTCTCAAAGATTGCCAAGCCCATGACAGAGTTGTTGAAGAAAGAATCTAAGTATGTTTGGACTGAGGAATGTGAAGCCAGTTTTCAGGAGTTGAAGAAACGTTTGGTCACAGCCCCAGTGTTGATTTTGCCCAATATTCGGAAGGACTTCCAGGTTTACTGTGATGCTTCACGTCAAGGACTTGGAGGAGTACTTATGCAGGATGGAAAAGTTGTAGCCTATGCATCCAGACAACTACGACCTCATGAGTTGAATTATGCCACGCATGATTTGGAACTAGCAGCCGTAGTGCACGCACTCAAGACTTGGAGACATTTTCTTATCGGAAATAGTTGTGATGTTTACACCGACCATAAGAGCCTGAAGTATATCTTCACGCAGAAAGTGTTGAACCTCAGACAGAGGAGATGGTTAGAGTTAATCAAGGACTATGACATGAGATTACACTACCATCCAGGTAAGGCTAATGTTGTAGCCGATGCCTTGAGTCAGAAAACTTATGTGAACACACTCACAGTTGGAGGATTACCTCAAGAGTTAGTCAATGATCTCAGAGAGCTCAAGCTAGAGATAGTTCCAAGAGGATATGTTGCTACACTGGAAATTCAGTCCACCTTGACCGAAAGAATTCGTGAAGCCCAGAAATCGGACAAGGAGATAGCTGAGATTAAACAGAGAATGGAAGATGGTAAAGCTAAAGGTTTTCGTGAGGATGAACACGGAACTTTGTGGTTTGAGAACCGAATCTATGTGCCCAATGACCCAGAGCTCAGGAAGTTGATACTTCAGGAAGCCCACGATTCACCTTACTCGATACACCCAGGTAATACCAAGATGTATCTCGATTTAAAGGAAAGATATTGGTGGACAGGTATGAAGAAAGATATTGCGGAACATGTTGCAATATGTGATGTTTGTCAGCGAGTAAAGGCAGAACATCAGAAACCAGCAGGGTTACTCCAACCTTTGCTGATACCCGAGTGGAAATGGGAAAAGCTTGGTATGGATTTCATCACAGGATTGCCCAGGACCCGTTCAGGTTATGATTCCATCTGGGTAGTGGTAGATCGCTTGACCAAGGTAGCTCATTTCATTCCAGTGAAAACCACTTATACCAGTGCTAAGCTAGCCAAGATATATATGACCAGGATCGTATGTTTGCATGGAGTTCCGAGGAGTATCGTGTCAGATAGAGGAACACAGTTTACCTCAAAGTTTTGGCATCAATTACATGAAACTTTGGGTACAAGGCTAGAGTTCAGTACAGCCTTTCATCCGCAGATAGATGGACAGACTGAGAGGGTCAACCAGATTCTGGAAGACATGTTGAGAGCTTGTGCGCTAGATTATGGATCTAGTTGGGATGACAACTTACCTTACGCAGAATTTTTGTACAACAACAGTTATCAGACCAGTCTAAAGATGGCCCCTTTCGAAGCTTTATACGGAAGGAGATGCAGAACACCACTGACGTGGGATGGTTTTGGAGACCGACAACTTTTTGGTCCCGACCTTATCCGAGATTCTGAAGAGAAAGTCAAGATGATTCGTGACAGACTCAAGGTAGCTCAATCTCGACAGAAGAGTTATGCTGACAACAAACGCAAAGAAGTGACGTATAAAGTGGGAGACCGAGCTTATCTACGTGTGTCCCCGCTTCGTGGAATCAAGAGGTTTGGTGTTAAAGGAAAATTAGCACCCAGATTCATAGGCCCCTACAAAATTCTTGAACGTAGAGGCGAAGTTGCATACAAACTGGAATTGCCGGAAGGATTATCCGAAGTTCATAATGTGTTCCATGTTTCCCAGCTAAAGAAATGCCATGCTGAGATGGCTGACATCCCTTTTCGAGACACCGTGCCCCTAGAGGCCATACAGCTTGACAGTGATCTGACTTACGAGGAGAAGCCTGTCAAGATCCTCGAGACATCCAACAGAGTTACCCGCAGCAAGACCATCAAGTTCTGCAAAGTTCTGTGGAGTCACCACACCGACGAAGAAGCCACCTGGGAACGCGAAGAAGATCTTCGTAGAGACCATCCGCACCTATTTTCTAGCCAACCCGAATCTCGAGGGCGAGATTCATCTTAAGGTGGGTAGGTTTGTAACATCCCAAAATTTCATTTTGGAATGTTATGAATATAGCTATGCATCCATCATCATCATTGCTTGATTTTATGAAATAGTTGAAATGCCTTTTCTGACTTTCTGAAAGTCCTTTCTACTTTTCCCTAAGTTACTTTCACCTATTTGAAATTTTGGTTAAAAGTTCAAATAAGAGAGGAGGAACATGACACTCCACACCAGTGACTAATTGGTGGTTTATTTGAACAATAATAACCAGGGGTTATTTTGAAAATATTTGCAGAAAGGGTTTAAAAACAATTAGGCAATTTCTGAAAATATTATTTTTTCAAAGTGTTCAAATGACAGAATAGAAATGTTCATTAAATAGCATTTATTATTATGTTAATTTTGATATATAATACCCCTATATTTAGAGACGATTTGAATGCTTTAAAAGCTTTTGAATGTCTCTGGAAAATTATTAAAAAGAAACGGTAACCGTTTCCGGTATTAAACGGGCCGGCCCACGGCAGTTATTCGCGCTTTTACTACCGACCGGCCGACCGCGCGTAACGGACACGTCCCCTTTCGCTGACACCGGGCCCCACCTCGTTCGCTCGTAATGACCGAACGGTTATCTCCTTCCCCCCCCCCCCCCCGCGCGCCGGACCCGACGCCGGCCATTTCCTCCCCTCGCCGGATCTCTCTCCTCTCTTAACTCCCTCTCGCTCCCCGCACCCCTATAAGTACCGGCCAGCCCCTCTCTTAATTATCCCCCCTAGCCCCCTCTGTCCCTCTCCGGAAGGCTACGCAATTGCTCGCCGGAGCTCCCACCATCACCGGACCTCGCCGTCGACCGTAGCCACCGATTCCGTCCACCATTCCACCCACCGTTGCCACCAATCGACTCCGGAGAACCGTCGCCGTCGCCCGGACCACTTCCCCGTTTTCCCCGACCACCGGAGCGCCTCGCCGTCGCATTCGCCGCTTCCGGACTCGCCGGAGACCCCGACGCCGGCGACCTCTTAACACTGTGAGCATCCCCACTCGTTCGATCTGTAATCGACGACCCAGATTAGATCGGATTTAATCCGAACCGTTTTCCTTTACGGACCGGTCGCCCGCTCGTAACCCCCGAGCGCACACCCCCCTTAGCCAATCGGACAGCGCCACGTAACCCCCCCTGACCGTCGCAAATCATTTTTTCTTTTTCTGTTTTTGTTTTAATTAACAGAATGTTTTCAAAATTTGTTTTGCTTATATATTTTAATATATTTAGTGTTTTGAATTGATTCTTTTTGCAATAGCTCACATTTTTCATGTAGTTTCACCATGTACTTTTAAATTTCAAATTTGAACTATAAAATTTGAATTTAATCAAATTTGCTCAAAATCTTCAAATCTGAATAACTAGAGTTTGAAAATAGTTTTCCACATGAATCTTTTTGCTACTGTTTGGTATTAGTTAGGACTACCTTCATGCTTAGTTTGAAGATTTTTAGGATATATTTGAGTAGTGTTTTAGCTATAAACAGAATCTGCTTAGTATTATAATATAGTTTTATAAACTCAATTTTAATTAGTTTGATTTAGAATTGGTTTTATTTGTTTATTAGGTTCTGTTAGTAAACATTTAGTGTTTTCACTCACTGATAATAAAAATATAAATTTGCTTAGTTTAATTTTATTTAACATAGGAATCACAACTTCTTTTCAAATAGGCATAATTTGATTAAAATAACTAAATAGTAATAGTTTCGTTTTCAAACAAAGTTTTGTATATTTTAATTCTGTTTTCTAAGACAGATTTAATTGTAAATTATTTTCTGTTAAGAACATGTTTTACAAATAAATAATAAGTTTAGTTTTTCATTCTTTTGTTAATATAACTATAGTTGATTCATATAGTGTTTATCACAAACTTGTATAAACTTTACTAAACTTTTCCCAACAAACTTAAATTGATTATATTCTGTTTATTAATAAAATATTCTATTGTTTCCTTGCTGACAACAATTGTTTTGTTATTACAACTGATTTCATTATGTCAGTAGTGTTTTCATTCCTCACCTTTTTGAAAACAAAACTTTGTGTGTTTTCTTACTTGAGATTTGTGCATTGTTTTGTCTTGATTGTTTACTAGTTCTTGGTTGATGTTTGTGAGTTACAATATTCTGTTGTATGCTTATTGAGTGCTTGTTTGCTTCGTTAGATTATCCGGAGTGCGAAGCTTGTTACTTAGAGTCACTCACTTACGAAGATCATCAATCAGGAAAGTCACTTTGACCATGTTTACCCATGTTTTATATGCATTAGTTCTACCATCTCCCCAATTGCATGCAAGATAGGTTAGTTGGAAACTTGGTTACATTGTAGTAGTATCATGTGGTAGGTACCCCCCTCAACCTCTTGACACATTGGCCCCGGGAAACGTTGTTTTACCTTTTGCTATGCTATTAGTAGACGGGGTTGGTTGTGTGATTCATGAGAGTTGAGAGAGTTAATAATTTCAAGACCTACATAATGATCAAGATTTAAGACTCCGAGTTTTCAACATACCTCTGGGTGGATGATGGTTGAACGGCACCCTGGAGAAACCAGTGGATTTGCCTAGGTGATGCTGGAGATGGCCAGTATTCACGCGGAAAGGTCCACCCAGGCACAAAGAGATGGATGGATGCTTTAAAACCCAAGGCTTACCTGCACAGCCACAAGTCATTATGGGCTCTGGCTTGGTTGGATATCGTGGTGACCCTGGACAGGCGGTGCTACGAGAGGTAGAAGAACGGTAGGAAAGGATGGGCACCGACAGAGTCGCAGGGAAACCCTTTGGAAGACCATGTTTTGGTCATCCGTTTCTCAAACACCCTAAAGTGCGAGAAATCAAACGGAGGCGACCAAATCTTGTGGGGAACGTGTGCAAAACACTGCAGAGTACTTAAACCTAATCGATTAGCCGTGTCCGCGGTCATGGACGACTTGAGCCAAAGGAATTGAAACTTCCGGAACTCTCAACACAATTAATAATGATGATGTGGGTATTAATAATTTTGGGAATGAGAATTGGTTGGTGGAACCATCTCATTAATCAACCAACTTAGTAATATTTTGCTTAGCCCCTTTTCTTGATGTAGGAAAAATTGGCTTTTACGCAAAACTTACCACCCCACCTGCCATATATGCATATAGACTAGCTGATTATTTTCACACCTTAACTGTGACTTTGCCGGCATATTCCATATGCTGACCTACACGGCTGCAACATATCATGTTGCAGAGTACTTTTCCGACCAGGAGTGAGGACACGTTCTATGCTCAGTGAGATGCCCTTGGAGTCAGATGGACTCATCTACCTTCGACGCTTCCGCAAGATTTAGATATTCTCATGAGTTGGCTTTTAGCCACTTTATTGTAATTTTTATTGTAATAAAGGACTCGATATGAGATTTCGATTAATATAATGCTGTGTGATTTCCCTTTGATATATACATGGATGTACCGTGTGTGTACCAGCATGATCTTGGGATGGTACGGAAACACCGGAGACTTGACCTTTCAGGTCGGGTCGCTACATAGAGGCCATGAAATCCGAGAAAGGATCCATGTATGAAAACCAAGTATAGACTTTGGTAGACTTGCTCGTTGGACGGCAGGTCGTTGAGTACAAATGGATATTTAAAATGAAGACAGACGCTCATGGTAAATGTCACCATTTGTAAAGCTCGACTTGTTGCAAAGAAGTTTATGAGAAGTTCAAGGAGTTAACTGCGATGAGACTTTCTCACTCGTAGCGATGCTAAAGTCTGTTGGAATTATGTTAGCAATTGCTGCATTTTTCAATTATGAAATCTGGCAGGTGGATATCAAAACATCGTTTCCTTACCGGTTTACTTGAGGAAAGGTTGTATGTGATACAACTAGAAGGTTTTTTCAGTCCTAAGGATGCTAAAAGGTGTGCAAGATTCAGTGATTCTTCTATGAACTGAAGCAAGCATCTCGGAGTTGGAATATACACTTTGATGAGGTGATCAAAGTTTTTGATTCTATACAAAGTTTACGAGAGACTTGTATTTACAATAAAGTGAGTGGGAGCACTATAGAATTTCTGATAAGTATATGTGGATGACATATTGTTGATCGGAAATGATGGAGAATTTCTGGAATGCATAAACGGTTGTTTGAAAAGAGTTTTTCAAATGAAGACCTGGATAAAGCTACCTAATTGTTGAGCATCAAGATCTATAGAGATAGATCAAGATGCTTGATGAGACTTTCAGTGAGTACATACCTTGACAAGATTTTGAAAGAGTTCGAAATGGATCGGTCAAAGAAAGAGTTCTCGCCTGATTTGTAAGGTGTGAAGTTGAGTGAGACTCAAAGCTCGACCACGGCGGAAGAAAGAGAAAGGACGAACATCGTCCCCTATGCCTTAGCCATAGGCTCTATATTATGCCATGCTATGTACCGCACCTGGTGTGTGCCTTGCCATGAGTCTGTCAAGGGGTACAAAAGTGATCCAGGAGTGGATCACTGGATAGCGGTCAGGATTATCCTTAGTAACTAGAGGACTAAGGAAATATTTCTCGATTATGGAGGTGATAAAGAGTTCGTTGTAAAGGGTTACGTCGATTCAAACTTTAACACCAATCTGGATGACTCTGAGTAGCAATCCAGATACGTATAGTGGAGCAGCCATTTGGAATAGCTCCAAGTGGAGTGTGGTAGCAGTGTCTACAATATGACATAGAGATTTGCAAAGTACACACAGATCTGAATGTCGCAGACCCATTGACTAAAAGACCTCTCTCACATGCAAAACATGATCGAGCCCCAGAACTCATTTGGTGTTAGATTCATAACAATGTGAATCACATGGTGATGTGAACTTTATTATTGACTCTAGTGCAAGTGGGAGACTGTTGGAAATATGCCCTAGAGGCAATAATAAATTGGTTATTATCATATTTCCTTGTTCATGATAATCGTTTATTATCCATGCTATAATTGTATTAATCGGAAACTTAGATACATGTGTGGATACATAGACAACACCATGTCCCTAGTATGCCTCTAATAGACTAGCTCGTTGATTAAAGATGGCTATGGTTTCCTAGTCATGGACATGAGATGTCATTTGATAACGGGATCACATCATTAGGAGAATGATGTGATGGACAACACCCAAACTACAAACGTAGCATATGATCGTGTCAGTTTATTGCTACTGTTTTCTGCATGTCAAGTATTTGTTCCTATGACCATGAGATCATGCAACTCACTGACAACGGAGGAGTGCCTTGTGTGTACCAAACATCGCAACGTAACTGGGTGACTATAAAGGTGCTCTACAGGTATCTCCGAGGGTGTCTGTCGGGTTGGCATGGATCAAGACTGGGATTTGTTACTCCGTGTGACGGAGAGGTATCTCAGGGCCCACTCGGTAATACAACATCACAATAAGCCTTGCAAGCAATGTGACTAAGTGTTAGCCACGGGATCTTGTATTACGGAACGAGTAAAGAGAGTTGCTGGTAACGAGGTTGAACTAGGTATGGAGATGCCGACGATCGAATCTCGGGCAAGTAACATACCGAGAACAAAGGGAACATCATACAAGATTAACTAAATCCTTGACATAGAGGTTCGACCGATAAAGATCAAAATATGTAGGAAACAATATGGGCATCCAGGTCCTGCTATTGGTTATTGACCGTAGAGGTGTCTCGGTCATGTCTACATAGTTCTCGAACCCGCAGGGTCTGCACACTTAAGGTTCAGTGACGTTTCGGTAGTATAGAGTTATGTATGGTGGTGACCGAAGGTTTTTCGGAGTCCCGGATGAGATCCCGGACGTCACGAGGAGCTCCGGAATGGTCCGTAGGGAAATATTGATATATAGGAAGTCATGTTTTGGTTGCCAGAAAAGTTTCGGGCTCATCGGTAGTGTACCGGGAGTGTCGGTAGTGTACCGGGGGACCATCAGGAGAGGTATTTCGACCCAAGAGGCTACATGGGCTGTGGGAGGAGGTAAAGCAGCCCTTGGTGGGCTGGCCGAATCCTCCTCTAAGGGCCCATGTGGCTAGAGTGGTTTGAAAAGGAAAAAATCCAAAGGTGGAGAGGTGGAAAGAGTTTCCAAGTGGAAAGGAGGAATCCTACTCCTAATAGGATTGGAGTAGGACTCCTCCACCTCCAATGTCGACCAAACCTTGAGGGTTTGAGTCTGCCTCCTCCCCTCCCTCCCTCCTATATATACTAGAGGATTTAGAGGAAAAAGCTAACCCTAATAGCCACGTGCTACCTCTCCTCTAGATCGTAGTTTCTCCTCTAGATCGGTTTTCAGCGTTGCTTAGGCGAAGCCCTGCTGGAATTCCTCCACCACCATAGCAGCAACGCCATCGCGCTGCCGGAGAACTCATCTGCCTCTCCGCTCCCTCTTGCTGGATCAAGAAGGCGGAGATCGTCATCGAGCTGTACGTGTGCTGAACGCGGAGGTGCCGTCCGTTTGGCGCTAGATCGGAAGGACCGTGATCAAGATCGCGAGGCGGATCGTGATGAGATCGCGGGACGGATCGTGATGAGTTCGCGGGACGGATCATGATTAGATCGTGGGACAGATCGTGATGAGATCGCAGGATGCTCGGTGATTTGGATCGCGAAGACGTTCGACTACACCAATCGTGTTTCTTAACGCTTCCCGCTTAGCGATCTACAAGGGTATGTAGATCCACTCTCCCTCTCATAGATCCTCATCACCATGGATAGATCTTGCATGTGCATAGGAATTTTTTTGTTTCCCTTGCAACGTTCCCCAACAAGCAATTGTTTTTTCGTAATTAAGCATGACTTCTGTTTCTTTGCTTCAACGTGTAATTTATGTTTTATACAATTCGACTAGTTCATCCCCTATCATGGAAGACGGTATTTCTTGGAGAGGCTCGGTTTCGAAGAGCACGAGAGTTGCGAGATGAGGACAGCCAACCTAAGGACTAAACATGGTCACAAATTTCTGGTGAAACTAATGAATGAACTTAATAACACAAAATTAGGGTGTTCAAATTGGGAAGCTCTTTGCAAGGCATATTGGATTTCAGGAGGATATGAAAATAACCTTCGATCTTCGTCCTGAAGATCATATTGAAGGTAACATTGACATTTGGGTGGATGTCGATATGCTTCCTGTTTTACCTCCATGTGAGTTTGTCAACCATGCATATTTGTCAAGTAATTTGCATTCTATATTTTAAAATAGTGGTGTTCATCCATACTAAATTTGTCAATTTATAATTTACAGCTTATTTTGTTTCTTCGAGTGAAACACATAACATAATTGACACGACACACTACACTTATGGATCTAATCTAACTTGGGAAGAGAAGGATGATCCTATCAACTTTGTTATTGGTGTCCTAGTTGGTAGGGAGATCTTCCCGTATAATTTGGGAACTGGCCCAAATTATAAATTGTAGAGGACACTAGTGCATAGGTTGAGGACGGATGACATTCACCGAAATATCTTGGTAAGAGTTGCTAATAAAGTACACTATTATTACGTAAATGATATTGATTACATTGCTAACTAGGCTAATATTATGTTTTTCAACAGAAAGTGCCAAATGAATTTGGGCCTCCGTTGATGGAACCCGAAGGTAATATGACAATTAAAAGCCCTATGAGGCCAGAGTTATCTTTTGCATACTCGACTTAGCGCAAACCACCAAGACGGCTCTAAATTGAAGCATGGGGACAAATAAACACTACTAGGGAAAAGCCTAGTAGTAGCGTGGGTTTAGTGCATACTAGTAGCATTGTAGAAAAGCCTAGTAGTAGCGTGGGTTTAGTGCATACTAGTAGCGCGGGTTACCGCGCTACTAGTAAGGTGCTACAGCTATTACTTACCAGCAACGCGTGTAAGACGGGCTACTGCTGAGACATATAGTTGTAGCGTGTATCATACAAGCGCTACTGATAAGACAACTATTAGTAGCGTTCTTGCAAACCCGCGCTACTAGTAATCTGTTTTTCATTATTTTTAATTTTTAGTGTATTTATATGCCATTATACAAATTTTGATATAGTACCAATTAATAGGTTATTATATCATTATGTTCATGATGAATTATTACATCATTGTGAGGAAGAAACATGGATTTTATTCATCCAAATGAATAAAAAGTGATCAAAAGTTGAATTAGTAGGACGACGATCCTACTAATATAACTTTTGGTCACTTTTGATCCATCCACATGAATCTAATCTGCTTTCCTTCCCCCAATGATATAAGAAATCATCATGATAATCATGATCAACATCATCATCATATTAATATAAAAACTCTTGCATCATATCATCATCAACAACACTATAGCTAATAATCATCATAGTGCAGTTTGGAAGCTTGATGTACTCCCTCTGCCATAGACATGTACTCCTCAGGGCACGAACCAGCTTATTCTCTCCTTCACCTGTACATTGGTCAAGCTCGAGCTCCTCAAATTCCTTCATTACTTCATCCACCATCACAACAGCATAGCCATGTGGAATCGGACGGCAGTGAAAAGTTCCGTTGGGTTGAGGAGGTGCAACAGAGCCGACAGCCGCCTTGAAAGTGAGGTTCCGGCATTTCGTCATAAGCTCGCAATGTTGAGCCTCCGTGATAGTATCCACGGGGTAGCTAGGAGACGTGAAGTCAGGCTGAACGGGCTCCATGGAAGCAGCGCTGCTTCTCCACTAAGATGGCGGGGTAGCTTCTGGGGTAGCTTCATGCTGTTGAGATGGTTGGCCAACAGCTCGCTGGCTCTCAGCTTCCTCTAGCTTTTGTAGTCTTGCATTGAGCTTCTGAATTTCGCTCAGCTTCGCTTTCCTCTTTCTCTCCTGGCTTCTATAACCGCCTGCGTCGGGAAACCCAACCTTCCACAGAACGGAGCCTGGTGTGCCTTGTGTTCGTCCAGGGTGCTCAGTATTCCCTAGGGCCTCAGTCAGCTCATCCTTCTCTCTGTCGGGAATGAACGTCCCTTCCTGCATTGCGGTGATATACTTCTGAAGCTTGTTCATGGGTATTGCAAGTTGCTCGTTCGTCCAACGGCACTTCCCTGTTTCGGGGTCCAAAGTTCCCCCAACCCCGAAGAACCAAGTCCTTGAACGGTCTAGCCAATTCGATGTCTGTGGTACGATGTTTTTAGCAATCAAGTCATTCTTAGCTTTGTCCCACAACGGCCGGGCTTTGAGGTAGCCACCTGACCCCGTGTGATGGTGATACTGCTTCTTTACACCATTGACCTTGTTTGTCTGTGACACTTTTTTACTCTTGTCCGATGTCTTGTGGTCCACAAATGCGGGCCAGTAATCTCTTAGATTCTCAAATCGGTCGGTGAATTCTGGAGTCTTCCCTTTGTCGACAAACTTTGATTTCAACTCATTCTTCCACCTCCTGAATAGATCCGCCATCTTCTTAAGAGCACACGCCTTGACTAGTGGCTCTATAACTGGCTTATTCGGATCCTCCTCTGGCGGTAGGGCGAAATTTGCCTTCAGCACGGTCCAAAGATCATCTTTTTGTCTATCGGTGACATAATCACCTTCAGGGGCGCCATCCTTAGGCTTATTCCATTGCTTGATGCTGATCGGGATGTTGTCCCTAACAATAACTCCGCACTGAGCAAAAAATGCATTCTTGGTCCATTTGGGTTCAATTGGATGGCCATCGTTCGCGAGTGCTGTGATGGTGAACTTTTCATCCTTACGCAACCTCTTCTTCGGGCCTCGTCTCGTTACCGAAGTTTGGCTCGATCTGAAGAGCTATAAAAGAAGAAAGAAGAGTTAATTAATATATGTACATACCAAAATAATTAAGTCATCGATTAGCTAGTCACCGGAGCCAAGACTTAATTAATATATATACCTCGCCGGACTTTGCAACAACTCCCTCCTCTGATCGGTCACCGGAGCCATCATCATGGTCTCCTTATTCCTCCGGCATTCGGTCACCGGAGCCATCATGATCATGTCCTTCCTCCTCCATTGTTCGATCACCAGAGCCGTCATAATCCTCTCCTTCCAGACCATTGGTGTCATTGAGAAACAACAAGATATCACGTCCGCCATGGATTATGTCCCCCAACAATTGTTCTAGTTCTTCGTCTCTTGGATCCATAGTTTCTGCAAATATTACAACATGGCAATTAATATACAAACATGAATGTCCAACGTCCGGACCGCCTCTCTCATGAATGTCCGACGTCCGCACCGCCTCTCTCATGAATGTCAAACAAGGGTTCTGTTAACCTTTAAAGGATTTAATTAACAAAATGGCGCCATTCTGAATGTGCAGAAAATGGTCCATATTTTTCCTGATCTCATCTACCCTTCTATATGTCACGTTGTCTAGTGTCAAAGGATTCAAGAAAACCAAGGCTTCATCATTAGTCAGAAGTAACAGGCACATAATGGTACGAAGCTCTCCAAAATTGTGTTGTAACGGAGTCCTGGATAGGATAATTAATTAGCTTTTTGGTACGAAGTTTAGCAAGAGCCATCCGAATATCGCTAGTTGGTCGGGTAGGGACGGGGTAGATCGACAACGACGCTCTTTCTTCTATTGTTTGGGTGGCCTCGATAGTTGGTCGGGTGAGCGGACCGCCTCTCTCTCATGCATGTCCGACGTCCCCTCTCATGTCGAAGTTATCGGGGAGGGGTAGATCGACAACGATGCTCTTTATTCTAGGGTTTGGATGGCCTCGATAGTTGGTCGGGCGAACGGTCCGCCTTGCTCACTCATGCATGTCCGATGTCCCCCCTCATGTCAAAGTTATCAGGAAGGGGGTAGATCGACAACAACGCTCTTTCTTCTAGGGTTTGGGTGGCCTCGATAGTTGGTCGGGTGACCGGACCGCCTCTCTCTCATGCATGTCCGATGTCTCCTCTCATGTAGAAGTTATCGGGGAGGCGGTATATCAACAACGACATACATTCCGGATCTGTTGGAAAGCTCTTAGGGAGCCGAGGCCAACGTGATGATAGGGGGCCGGGGTGCTCCCATGGCCTTGTTGATAGATAGAGCCGATGCCAACGTGATGATAGAGCCGATGCCAACATTTTCATTTAACAAAAAAACTACCTTCAAAAAAAGACTTGCTTTGCCGTGGGTGCTCGGTGTGACGTGGACTCGGTGGAAAAACTTTATGAAAATGTGGTGGTGGCCGGGCCAAGCGGTTTTCTTTTCCTTCTTAATTTTTTACTTTGTTTTTTCTTATATGTTTGTTTTCGTTTTCACTCTACATTTTCGTACATATGAAAAACAACAAAGACTTTTTACATGAACATATACACACATATACATGAACATATATACATATATATGAAAAAAAACATATACATGAACATATACACACATGACACATATACATGAACATATATACATGTACATGGAAAAAAACATATACTTGAACAAAATATATACATGCGGCTCAATGGGGGGGCGGCGATGGGGAGGCGACGGGGACGACAGCGGCGGCGACAAGGCAACGGGGACGGGGGTGATGGGGAGGCGATGAGGAGGCCACGGGGATGGCAGCGACGGGGAGGCGACAAGGACGGCAGCGATAGGGAGGCGACGGGGACGAGGACGGAGGCTACGGGGAGGCAACGAGGACGGCGGCGACGGGGCTGGCGGCTCGGGGACGCGATGGGGCCGACGACGGGGAGGCGACGAGGAGGGGGCCGGCGACGGGGAGGCGATGAGGACGGCGGCTCGGGGAGGCGATGGGGACGGCAATGAGGACGGCGGCTCGGGGAGGCGACAGGGATGAGGGCGGCGGCTCGGGGCAACTGGTAGATCAAACCTGCGAAATTTCCTATGTGCTTCTTATATACAAGAAGCATTGGTCCCGGTTGGTGCCACCAACTGGGACGGAATTGCTGCATTGGTCCCGGTTGTAGCCACCGACCGGGACTAAATGGTTGGTCTTGGCTGTGGTGGGAGTTTAGTCCCACCTCGCCAAGCGAGGGGCGCTCGCACTGGTTTATAAGCCCACCCCTCCCTGCCTTATTGAGTTCCTCTCAAATTGAAAATAGATGCCCTTATGTGGGAAAATTTGACGTGAAATCAAACTGAATTTCAGTCTGATTTCCGGTCCAATTTTACTTACATAAGCACATCTATGTTCATTTTTTTATTTTTTTATGTTATCTAAAGTGATTTCATTCTTTTGAACTTATTTGAACTCCATACTTTTTGTGTGTTCAAAATGCACCATTCAAAGCCACATCATCAATTTTTAACCCTTTCTGACTTCATTTGGTATTTTCCATGCACTTACTGATTTTTTTGAGCTAAATAACCCTAAAATTGAAAAGCACTTCAAATGAACTCTGAAAAGGTTGAAAGTTGGCATGGTATTATCATTTCACCCACATAGCATGTGCTAAAAAGTTGAGATGGTTACGGCAAAAACTGGATGCACTTCGTCTACAAAATGGACAATCTCTTTCGAAGTATCACGGTTTCGGACGAAAAATCATCTGTTACAAAGGGATTTCATTTTTTTCAACTTATTTGAACTCCATACTTTTTTGTGTTCAAAATGCACCATTCAAAGCCACATCATCAATTTTCAACCCTTTCTGACTTCATTTGGTATTTTTCATGCACATACTGATTTTTTTTAGATAAATTACCCTGAAATTGAAAAGCACTTCAAATGAACTCTGAAAAGGTTGAAAGTTGGCATGGTATCATCATTTCACCCACATAGCTTGTGCTAAAAAGTTGAGATGGTTACGGCAAAAACTGGATGCACTTCGTGTACAAAATGGACAATCTCTTTCGAAGTATCACGGTTTCGGACGAAAACTCATCTGTTACAAAGGGATTTCATTTTTTTGAACTTATTTGAACTCCATACTTTTTGTGTGTTCAAAATGCACCATTCAAAGCCACATCATCAATTTTCAACCCTTTCTGACTTCATTTGGTATTTTTCATGCACATACTGATTTTTTTGAGCTAAATGACCCTGAAATTGAAAAGCACTTCAAATGAACTCTGAAAAGGTTGAAAGTTGGCATGGTATCATCATTTCACCCACATAGCATGTCATAAAAAGCTGAGAGGGTTACAGCAAAACTGGATGCACTTCGTGTACAAAACGGAAAATCTCTTTCGAAGTATTAGGGTTTCGGACGAAAACTCATGTGTTACGAAAGGCATTTCATTTCTTCACATGTCACTGCAATGATATAGTTGTGGAGAGAAAGTCTTCACTTTTTCTTCGCTTGTGTCCTTTGCTTATTGTGCCGTAACCATGGATAATCGTCATCGTTTAACAGGGTGCTTGGGTCAGCCTTGACTTTGAAGGGAGGAATTTCATGAAACTTTTCATAATCTTCAGACATGTCTGTCTTGCCCTCCAATCCCACGATGTCTCTTTTTCCTGGAAGAACTATGTGGCATTTTGGCTCATCGTATGATGTATTCGCTTCCTTATCTTTTCTTTTTCTCGGTATGGTAGACATGTCCTTCACATAGAAAATCTGCGCCACATCATTGGCTAGTACGAATGGTTAGTCTGTGTACCCAAGATTGTTCAGATCCACTGTTGTCATTCCGCACTGCGGGTCTTCCTGTACCCCGCCTCTTGATAGATTGACCCATTTGCACTGAAACAAAGGGACCTTGAAATCATGTCCATAGTCAAGTTCCCATATGTCCACTATGTAACCATGATATGTGTCCTTTCCCCTCTTGGTTGCTGCATCAAAGCGGACACCGCTGTTTTGGTTGGTGCTCTTTTCATCTTGGGTGGTCGTGTAAAATGTATTCCCATTTATCTCGTACCCTTTGTAAGTCAATACAGTTGAAGATGGTCCCCCGGCCAATGAGTACAGCTTATCAGAAACAGTTTTGTCACCCATGAAACATGTTTGCAACCAACTGCTGAAAGTCCTGATGTGTTCATATGTAATCTAGTCGTCACACTGCTCCGGGTGTTTGGAGCGCAGAATATTCTTGTGTTCATCGACATACGGGGTCACCAAGGTGGAATTCTGTAGAACTGTCTAGTGTTCTTGAGACCAAGAATGCCCGTCCCTACATTTTATTGAGTCCGCTCCTACCGTGCCTTTTCCAGACGGTCTCCTCTCATACCGCGATTGAGGGAGACCAATCTTCTTAAGGTTAGGAATGAAGTCAACACAAAACCCAATGACATCCTCTGTTTTATGGCCCATGGAGATGCTTGCTTCTGGCCTAGCGCAGTTACGAACATATTTCTTTAAGACTCCCATGAACCTCTCAAAGGGGAACATATTGTGTAGAAATACAGGGCCCAGAATGACAATCTCGACGACTAGATGAACTAGGACGTGCGTCATGATATTGAAGAAGGACGGTGGAAACACCAGCTCGAAACTAACAAGACATTGCACCAAATCACTCCTTAACCTTGGCAGGATTTCTGGATCGATCACCTTCTGAGAGATTGCATTGAGGAATGCACATTGCTTCACAATGGCTAATCGAACGTTTTCCGATAGAAGCCCCCTCAATGCAACCGGCAGCACTTGCGTCATAATCACGTGGCAGTCATGAGACTTTAGGTTCTGGAACTTTTTCTCTGCCATACTTAATATTCCCTTTATATTCGACGAGAAGCCAAACAGGATCTTCATACTGAGTAGGCATTCAAAGAAGATTTCCTTCTCTTCTTTGGTAAGAGCATAGCTGGTAGGACCTTCATACTACTTTGGATGCATGTCATATTTTTCATGCACATGTTGTTGTTCCTCTCGTGCCTTCGGTGTATCTTTTCTCTTCCCATACACTCCCAAGAAGCCTAGCAGGTTCACGCAAAGATTCTTCGTCACGTGCATCACGTCGATTGCAGAGCGGACCTCTAGGTCTTTCCAATAGGGTAGGTCCCAAAATATAGATTTCTTCTTCCACATGGGTGCGTGTTTGTCAGCGTCATTCGGAATAGATAGTCTGCCAGGATCCTTTCCAAATATTACTTGTAAATCATTAACCACATCAAGTATGTGATCACCAGTACGGAAGACGGGCTTCTTCCGGTGATCTGCCTCACCTTTGAAATGCTTTCCTTTCTTTCGACATTGATGGTTGGTCGGAAGAAATCGATGATGCCCCAGGTACACATTCTTCCTGCATTTTCCCAAATATATACTGTCGGTGTCATCTAAACAGTGTGTGCATGTGTGGTACCCCTTGTTTGTCTGTCCTGAAAGGTTACTGAGAGCAGGCCAATCGTTGATGGTTACAAACAGCAACGCATGTAGGTCAAATTCCTCTTGTTCGTTCTCATCCCACACACGTACACCTCTTCCATTCCATAGCTATAAAAGTTCATCAACTAATGGCCTTAGGTAAACATCAATGTCATTGCCGGGTTGCTTAGGGCCTTGGATGAGCATTGGCATCATAATGAACTTCCGCTTCATGCACAACCAAGGAGGGGAGGTTATACATACATAGAGTCACAGGCCATGTGCTATGTTGGCTGCTCTGCTCCCCAAAAGGATTAACACCATCTGCACTTAAACCAAACCATACATTCCTCGGACCCGTAAAGTCGCTCAACTTTCTCTCGATCTATCTCCACTACGACCTGTCAGCGGGTGCTCTCAACTTCCCGTCTTTCTTACGGTCTTTTTTGTGCCATTGCATCAACTCGGCATGCTTTTTGTTTCTGAACAGACATTTCAACCATGGTATCATAGGAGCATACCACATCACCTTGGCAGGAACCCTCTTCCCGGTGCGCTGGCCCTCAACATCACTAGGGTCATCTCTTCTGATCTTATATCGCAATGCACCGCATACCGGGCATGCGTTCTGTTCCTCGTACTCACCGTGGTAGAGGATGCAATCATTAGGGCATGCATGTATCTTCTGCACCTCCAATCCTAGAGGGCATACAACCTTCTTTGCTGCGTATGTACTGTCGGGCAATTCGTTATCCTTTGGAAGCTTCTTCTTCATTACTTTCAGTAGCGAACTAAATCCCTTGTCAGATACACCATTGTCTGCCTTCCATTGCAGCAATTCTAGTGTGGTACCGAGCTTTTTGTTGTCATCTTTGCAATTTGGGTACAACCCTTTTTGTGATCCTCTAACATGCGATCGAACTTCAACTTCTCACTTTCACATTTGCATTCTCTCTGTGCATCAACAATGACCCGGCGAAGATCTTCATCAGGCACATCGTCTAGTTCCTCTTGATCTTCAGCTTCCCCCATTGCAGCATCACCGTATTCAATGGGAGCGTAGTTGTCGTCATCCTCTTCTTCTTCATTGTCTTCCATCATAACCCCTCTTTCTCCGTGCTTGGTCCAAACATTATAGTGTGGCACAAAACCCTTCTGAAGCAGGTGGAAGTGAAGAGTTTTAGAGTTGGAGAAAGACTTCGTATTCTCACAGACAGTACATGGACAAGGAATAAAACCATTCTGCTTGTTTTCCTCAGCCTCTTCGAGAAAATTATGCAGGCCCTTAATATACTCGGAGGTGTGTCGGTCACCGTACATCCATTGTCGGTTCATCTGCGTGCATTATATAATAAAGTGTATTAAAAACCATTACAAGATATCATGAATAGAGAAGTGAACAATAATAAAATTAAGAAAATCATACGAGTAAGTATATTTTCTTTTAGCAAGAAGATAAGATCAAGAGGCTCACCACGCGTGGGCAATCGACGGTGGTTTCAGGACGAGGACGGGACAGGACGGACCGCCAAACCTAGACAAATCTTGACAAAAATGGAGTTTGGACAAGGTGCTTCGAGAGGAGAAAGCTTAAGTTTGGCTTAGGCATATCATCAAACACCTCATGTGCATAGGAGGTGAGATAGAGCACCACGAAGCTCTGCCCTCGCCGGCCAAAAAAATAGAGCAGTGTGGAGTGCTCTGCTCGCTGGCGAGGGGGTATATATAGGCATTTCATTGGTCCCGGTTCGTGGCTGGAACCGGGACTAAAGGACCCCCTTTGGTCTCAGATCCAGCCACGAACCGGGACCAATGATTGTGGGCCAAGAGCGAGGCACGTTGGTCCCGGTTCGTGTCTGGAATCGGGACCAAAGGTTCCAGACAAACCGGGACCAATGCCCCACGTGGCCCGCCCGGACCCCTAGCCTCGCAAACCAGGACCGTTACCCCCATTGGTCCCGGTTCGTGACTGGACCGAGACTAATGGGCTGGCCCGGCCCGAATCAATGCCCTGTTTTCTACTAGTGTGTGTTAGGTTTTCGTGAATTTGATGATTGTTCCTTAAATTTGCATCTTGCGGATTCCACTATAAAGAAACCTATGGGAAGAATTAATGATATTCTTATTGTTGCAAATAGGAATTATGTGCTCGTTGATTTCATTGTTCTTGATATAGATTGCAATCCTACATGTCCTATTATTCTTGGTAGACCTTTCCTTAGAACGATTGGTGCAATTATTGATATGAAGAAAGGGAATATTAGATTCCAATTCCCATTAAGGAAAGGCATGGAACACTTTCCTAGAAATAAATAAAATTACCTTATGAATCTATCATGAGAACTACTTATGGATTGCATACCAAAGATGACAATACCTAGATCTATTGTGTTTTGCCTAGCTAGGGGCGTTAAACAATAGCGCTTGTTGGGAGGCAACCCAATTTTATTTTACTTTCTGCTTTTTGCTTATGTTTTGGTGTGTTTTGCACATTATTGCTTCTTTAGTAATTGTGTTTTTGTGTTTTAATTAGTGTTTGAGCCAAGTAAAACCTTTGGGTGATCTATGTTAGTTGTTGATTTAATCTTGCTGGAAAACAGAAACTTTTGCGCTCAGTCCAGGAATTTTCTAATTTTTTCAGAGCGTCGAATTGATCCGAAATTTTTACAAAAGATTGATATACAAATTTTCCGGATTGTACTAATTTTTAAGAATTTTTAAAGTTCCAGAAGTATTCGAAGTTTACAGATTTATCAAACTGTTCTATTTTTGACAGATTCTGTTTTCTTTGTGTTGTTTGCTTATTTTGATGTATCTATGGGTCGTATCAGGGGGTATGAGTGATGGAAAAGTTAGAATGAGGTAGGTATAACACAAATACAACTAAATAAGGACTTCACAATAGTACCTTAAGTGGTGATTTGTCTTTTTATACTAACGGATCTCATGAGTTTTCTGTTGAGTTTTGTGTTGTGAAGTTTTCAAGTTTTGGGTGAAGATTTGATGGACTAGGGAATAAAGAGTGGCAAGAACCTAAGCTTAGGGATTACCAAGGCACCCCAAGTCATATTCAAGGATACCAAAAATCCTAATCTTGGGGATGCCCCGGAAGGCATCCCCTCTTTCATCTTCAATCCATCGGTAAATTTACTTGAGGCTATATTTTTATTCACCACATGATATGTATTTTGCTTGGAGTGTCTTGTATGATATGAGCCTTTGAATTTTAGTTTGCCACAATAATCCTTGCTGCACACATATTTTGAGAGAGACACGCTGAATCATGAATTTATTAGAATACTCTATGTGCTTCACTTATATCTTTTGAGCTAGGCAATGTTGCTCTAGTGCTTCATTTACATCTTTTTAGAGCATCGTGGTGTTATATTTTATAGACATATTGAACTATCGTACCTCACTTATAAATTTTAAGAGTTTCTTAAAAAAACATGGTAATTTGTTTAGGTTATGAATTTAGTCCTAATATAATGGGCATCCAAGAGGGATATAATAAAAACTTTTATATTAAGTGCATTAAATACTATGAGAAGTTTGATTCCTTGCATATAGCTTTGAGATAATAGAGATGGTAATATGAGAGTCATTCTAGTTAGTAGTTGTGAATTGGAAGAGATACTTGTGTTAAAGCTTGTGATTCCTGTAGCTTGCACGTATGGTGAACCGTTATGTAACGAATCGGAGCATGATTTGTTTAATGATTGTCAACCTTTGTGTGAGGGTCGGGAGCGCGCGATGGTCCACTCCTACCAACCTCTCCCCTAGGAGCATGCGTCTAATGCTTTGTTTGATAACTAATAGACTTTTGCAATAAGTATGTGAGTTCTTTATGACTAATGTTGAGTCCATCGATTATACGCACTCTCACCCTTCCATCTTTGCTAGCCTCTCTAGTACCGCGCAACTTTCGCCGGTACATCAAACCCTCCTTCCTCAAAACAGCCACCATACCTACCTATTATGGTATTTCCATAGCCATTCCGAGATATATTGCCATGCAACTTCCACCATGTAGTTTTTCATGACTTGCACCATCACTTCATATTGCATATAGAGTCATACTTTGTCATAGGTATTGAGTTGTAATTTATTTTTGAGTTATAAGTAAATAAAAGTGTGATGATTTTTCATTAATAGAGCATTGTCCTATGAGAGAAAAGGATGATAGAATCTATGAATCCCTCACAAGTTGGGATGAGCATCCGAACTTTACAAAAAATAAAAGAGGCCCGCGAAGCCCAAACAAAAAAAGAGGCCAAAGAAGCCCACCAAAATAAAAAAATAAATAAAATGAGAGAAAGAGAGAAGGGACAATTGCTACTACCTTTTTCCACACTTGTGCTTCAAAGTAGCGCCATAATCTTCATGATAGAGAGTCTCCTATTTTGTCACTTTCATATAACTAGTGGATATTCATCTTGCACGACCACTTGGTTTACTTTTTGAGCTTTCATACATTTATAGCTCTAAGTGCATTTATTGCATGGCAATCTCTACTCACTCACATTGATATCTATTGATGGGCATCTCCATAGCCCGTTGATACGCCTAGTTGATGTGAGACTATCTTCTCCTTTTTCTCCTTGCACCTCCTCCATATTCTATTCCACCTATAATGTTATATCCATGGCTCACACTCATGTATTGCGTGAGAGTTGAAAAGGTTTGAGAACACCAAAAGTGTGAAACAATTGCTTGACTTGTTCATCGGGGTTGTGTATGATTTAGATACTTTGTGTGGGGAAGATAGAGCATAGCCAGACCATATGATTTTGTAGGGATAACTTTCTAAGGCCATGTTATTTCGAAAGGACACGACTACCTTGTTGGTGTGCTCGAAGTATTACTGTTTTTATGTCAATATTAGACTATTGTTTTGAATCTTATGGATCTGAATATTCATGCCACAATAAAGAATATTACATGGATAAATATGTTAGGTAGCATTCCACATCAAAAATTCTGTTTTTATCATTTACCTACTTGAGGATGAGCAGGAATTAAGCTTGGGGATGCTGATACGTCTCCAACATATCTATAATTTTTTATTGTTCCATGCTATTATATTATCTGTTTTGGATGTTTTATATGCATTAATATGTTATTTTATATTATTTTTGGGACTAACCTATTAATCTAGAGCCTAGTGCCAGTTTCTATTAATCTAGAGTCGGTCGATGTGTGGAGTAATAGTAGTAGATGCAGAATCGTTTCAGTCTACTTGACACAGACGTGATGCCTATATGCATAGTCATTGCCTTGGATATCTTCATAACTATTCGCTTTTCTATCAATTGCTCGACAGTAATTTGTTGACCCACCGTAATACTTGCCATCATGAGAGAAGCCATCTAGTGAAACCTATGGCCCCCGAGTCTATTTTCCATATTATACTTTCAGATCTAAAACCAAAAATACCAAAACTACTTGTTGCATTATTTTTACTTCTAGTTTTACTTTCAGTTCAAGCATCCTATTATATCTATCTCTATTAGATCGCAACCTTACAAGTAACCGTGAAGGGATTGACAACCCCTTTATAGCGTTGGGTGCAAGCGTTTGATTCTTTGTGTAGGTACATCTATTGGGGACTAGCTTGTATCTCCTACTGGATTGATATCTTGGTTCTCAAAAACTGAGGGAAGTACTTATCTACTTTGCTGCATCAAACTGTTCCTCTTCACGGGAAACCAACGCATGCTCGAGAAGTAGCAAGAAGGATTTCTGGCACCGTTGCCGGGGAGATACACACCAAGCCTACCAAGTACCTATCACAAACTCATCTCTTGCCTTTGCATTATTTTCCATTTGCCTCTCGTTTTCCTCTCCCCCACTTCTAAAACGATTTTTGGAAAATACCAAAAGGATTTTCCTTTTTATTCGCCCTTTTTCGTTCGTTTTTTCATTTGCTTTCTGCTTGCTTGTGTGCTTGATTGCTTGCTTTGTCGCGATGACTCAAGAGAATACCAAGTTGTGTGACTTTTACAATACTAATAATAATGATTTTATTAGTACTCCGATTGCTCTTGCCACTAGTGCGGAATCTTATGAAATTAATGCTACTTTGCTCAATCTTGTTATGAAAGAACAATTTTCTGGCCTTGCTAATAAAGATGCTGCATCCCATCTAAATACTTTTGTTGAGTTGAGTGATATGCAAAAGAAGAAAGATGTGGATAATGCTATTGTTAAATTGAAGCTATTCCCGTTCTCACAACAAGATTGTGCTAAAACTTGGATAATAATATGAAGCATGAAGCACCATGTTCAAGTAGAGGGTACAGCGGGTTGCGGGAGAGTGGACCGCTGTAGATAGATGGGGGAAGGTGATGGAAGTGTTGGTGAAGATGACAGAGTTATTGGAGTGGATCACTGTCACGATGATGGCCCAGGCGGCGTTCCGGTGCCACCGGCAGAGAGGGGGAGAGAGCACCCCCCCCCCTTCTTCTTCCTTGATCTTCCCCCTAGATGGGAGAAGGGTTTTCCCTTTGGTCCATGGCCTCCATGGCGGCGGAGGGGCGAGAGCCCCTCCGAGATTGGATCTCTCTCTCTCTCTCTCTCTCTCTCTCTCTCTCTCTCTCTCTCTCTCTCTGTTTCCTTCTGTTTTTGCGCTCTCAGATTCTGGCCTTTCAATGTTTCTTAAATATCCGGAGATCCGTAGCTCCGATTGGGCTGAAATTTTGAGGGGATATTTATCCAAAAATTAGCTTTCTTGTGGCCAAAGGAAATCTCCAACCGACCTAAGGGGTGGCCACAAGCCCTCAGGGCGCACCCTACCCCCCAGGGCGCATCCTCTAGGCTTGTGGGCCCCTCAGGCACCGCCTTCTGTTGATTCCACTTCCCAAAATTTACATATATTCCAGAAAAAAATCTCCGTAACTTTTTATCCCATTTGGACTTTGTTTGGTATGGATTTTCTACGAAACAAAAATCATGCAACAAACAGGAACTGGCACTGGACACTGGATCAATATGTTAGTCCCAAAAATAGTATAAAAAGTTGCCAAAAGTATATGAAAGTTGTAGAATATTGGCATGAAACAATCAAAAATTATAGATATGATGGAGACGTATCAGCATCCCCAAGCTTAATTCCTGCTCGTCCTCGAGTAGGTAAATGATAAAAAAGATAATTTTTGATGTGGAATGCTACCTAGCATATTGATCATATAATCTAATCAAGGCATGAATATTAAGATACGAGTGATTCAAAGCAATAGTCCATATTGACATAAAAACAGTAATACTTCGAGCACACCAACAAGGCAATTGCGTCCTTTCAAAATAACATGGCCTTAGAAAGTTATCCCTACAAAATCATATGGTCTGGCTATGCTCCATCTTCCCCACACAATCTAAATCATGCACAACCCCGATGAACAAGTCAAGTAATTGTTTCACACTTTTATGTTCTCAAACTTTTTCAACTCTCACGCAATACATGAGCATGAGCCATGTATATAGCACTATAGGTGGAATAGAACATGGTGGAGGTGATGAGGAAAAAGGAGAAGATAGTATCACATCAACTAGGTGTATCAACGGGCTATGGAGATGCCCATCAATAGATAACAATGTGAGTGAGTAGGGATTGCCATGCAACGGGTGCACTAGAGCTATAAGTGTATCAAAGCTCAAAAAGAAAACTAAGTGGTCATGTAAATGATGAAAATTCCACTAGTTATATGAAAGTGACACAATAGGAGACTCTCTATCATGAAGATCATGGTGCTACTTTGAAGCACAAGTGTAGAAAAAGATAGTAGCATTGTCCCTTCTCTCTTTCTCTCAGTTTTTCTTTCTTTCTTTCTTTCTTTTATTTTTTGTTGGCATCTTTGGCCTCATTTTTTTATTTGGGCTTCGCTGGCCTCTTTTATTTTTTATAAAGTCTGGAGACTCCTCCCAACTTGTGAGGGAATCATAGCTTCCATCATCCTTTTCTCACACGGGACAATGCTCTAATGATGAAAATCATCACACTTTTATTTACTTACAACTCGATACCTAGAACAAAAATATGGCTCTATATAAATGCTTCCGGTAGGATATCGGGATGTGCAACAATCTAGCCTAGCAAATGACATCAAAAAACGGACAAGCCATGAAAACATCATGCAAGTTGTCTTACGATCATGCAAAGCAATATGAAAATGATGGTGCGTGTCATACTAAATGGAACGGTGGAAGTTGCATGGCAATATATCTCGGAATGGCCATGGAAATTTCATAATAGGTAGGTATGGTGGATGTTTTGAGGAAAATATATAGTGGTTGTTTTGAGGAAGGTGGGTTTGATGCACCAGCGAAAGTTGCGCGGTACTATAGAGGCTAGCAAAGGTGGAAGGGTGAGAGTGCGTATAATCCATGGACTCAACATTAGTCATAAAGAACTCACATACTTATTGCAAAAGTCTATTAGTTATCAAACAAAGCATTAGACGCATGCTCCTAGGGGAGAGGTTGGTAGGAGTTAACCATCGCGCGCTCCCGACCCTCACACAAAGGTTGACAATCATTAAACAAATCATGCTCCGACTTTTTTACATAACGGTTCACCATACGTGCATGCTACGGGAATCACAAACTTCAACACATGTATTTCTCCAATTAAAAACTACTCACTAGCATGACTCTCATATTACCATCTTCATATTGCAAAACTGTTGCAAGGAATCAAACATATCATATTCAGTGATCTACAAGTTTTATGTAGGATTTTATGACTAACCATGTGACTGACCAACTCCTGTTAACTCTCTAAATAGGTATAAGTGAAGCATGAGAGTTTCATTCTTTCTACAAAAGATATGCCCACACTCTAAAAAATATAAGTGAAGCAAAAGAGCATTCTACAAATGGCGGTTTTCTATGTGTAGAGAAACAGGCAATCCAAACATCAAATTATATAAGTGAAGCACATGAAACATTCTATAAAGCCATACTCAAAAAATATAAGTGAAGTGCATGAAGCATTCTATAAATCGACCAAGGACTATCTCATACCAGCATGGTGCATTATTAAAAGAAAAATAAAAAGCACACTACGCTCCAAGATTTACGCATATCATGTGACGAATAAAAATATAGCTCCAAGTAAAATTACCGATGGTTCTTAGAAGAAAGAGGGGATGCCTTCCGGGGCATCTCCAAGCTTAGTTTCTTCGGAGTCCTTGAATATTACCCTGGGGTGCCTCGGGCATCCCCAAGCTTAGTCGCTTTCCACTCCTTATTCCTTCATCCATCGTGATCTCACCCAAAACTTGAAAACTTCAATCACACAAAACTTAACAAAACCCTCATGAGATACGTTAGTATAATAAAACAAATCACCACTTTAAGTACTATTGCCAACCAATTCATATTTTGTTTTTACACTGTAGCTACTGTATTATAATTTTTCCATGCCTTATATCACCGATACAATCGATAGTTTCATCAAAACGAGCAAAACAATGCATCAAAAACAGAATCTGGCTTAAACAGGACAGTCTGTAGTAATCTGAACATTCACCATACTTATGTAACTCTAAAAATTATGAAAAATTAGCAAAAAAATTCATAGCAGTATTGTGTAAAAAAAATTAGAAACTTTTGACATTCCAGTAAAAAATGTAAATTCACGCACTACAGCCAAAGATTATGTTTTTGCACTGCACACACCAAACAAGCAATCTAATCATCCTAAAGGCAAATCGTGGCACACTATGTTTATAATACAATGGATTTATGATTGGAACTCTAGCAACCATCAGCAACTACTAAAGATCATTAAGGTAAAACCCAACCATAGCATTATAAGGTATCAAGTCCTCTTTATTTCCATACGCAAACAACCTATTTACTCGGGTCTGTGCTTTTGTCACTCACGCCACCCACCATAAGTGAATCATAAACATATTGCAAACCCTACAGCAGGGATCCCTCACGCTTGCGTGACATGGAGAGCACCATAGGATAGCACCAATAATAAAACATGCAACTCAAACCAATCATGATCATCAATCAACCCATAGGACAAAATAGATCTACTCAGACATCATAGGATGGCAACACATCATTGGATAATAATATGAAGCATAAAGCACCATGTTCTAGTAGAGGGTACAGCGGGTTGCGGAAGAATGGACCGTTGTAGATAGATGGGGGAAGGTGATGGAGGTGTTGGTGAAGACGACGGAGTTGTTGGAGTAGATCGCCGTCATGGTGATGGCCCTGACGGCATTCCGCTGCCATCGGGAGAGAGAGGGGAGAGCCCCCCTCCTTATTATTCCTTGACCTTCCCCACAGTTGGGAGAAGGGTTTTCCCTCTGGTCCATGGCCTCCATGGCGGCGGAGGGGCGAGAGCCCCTCCGAGATTGGATCTCTCTCTATTTCCTTCTGTTTCTGCGCCCTCAGATTCTGGCCTTTCACCATTTCTTAAATATCCGGAGATCCCTAACTCCGATCGGGCTAAAATTTTGAGGGGCTCTTTATCCAAAAACTAGCTTTCTTGTGGCCAAAGGAAATCTCCAACCGACTTAAGGGGTGGCCACAAGACCTCAGGGCGCGTCCTACCCCCTAGGGCGCGTCCTCCAGGCTTGTGGGCCCCTCGGGCACCGCCTTTTGTTGATTCCACTTTCCAAAATTCACATATCACTACTGGAATCAAAGGATTTGCCGTCTGCCACATCTTTGCCGTCTGCTGGTGGACGGCAAAGAGTGGCTTTGCCATCAGCTAGCAGACAACAGATGGCAAAGAGTTAGCAGCCGGCAAAGGGTGGCTTTGCCATCAGCAAGTTCTTTGCCGTCTGCCAGTTGATGGCAAAGATTCTTTACCGTCGGCTAGCAGACGGCAAAGAGGTGGGGTGGGGGCCCAGTGGAGGCTAGCTTAGGGCAATGGCCCACCCCACCTCTTTGCCGTCTGCTAGCTAACGGCAAAGAACTTCCTATCTAACGGACCGTTACCCCCCTCCTTTCTTCTCTCTCTCTCTCCCTCTCTCTCTCTCTCTCTCCGACCGCACCCCGCCGCCGCCCCCGACCGCCACCCTGCCGCCGCCCCGACCCCATGCCGCTCCGGCCCGTCGCCCGCCACCACCGACGCCCGCCGCTCCCCCCCCCCCCCCCGCCGCCACTGCCCCGAGCCCCACCGCCACTGCCCCGCCCCTCCCTTGTCCCAGCCCCGCCCTGCACCCTCCCCTGCCCTAGCCTTCTCCACTGGCCCCGCGCCCGTCCCCTTCCCTGCCCCGGGGTCCTCCAACGGCCCCGCCCCGCCCCCTCCCCTGCGGCGATGCCGCCCCCTCCCCTGCCCCCTCCACCGCCCCCCCTCCATCGGCCCTGACCAGGCCACCCCGCCCGCCGACACCGACGCACCTCCACTGCTGCACCCCGCCACCGCCTCGACCCCCACCTGTCAGTTTAATTAGGTTTAGTTTTTTTCTGTTTTTCTGTTTTTTTAGATTTTTCTATTTTTTTAGATTTAGGTTTAATTATTTTAGTTTAGTTTATTAGGTTAGAAAAAAAATAAGTTAGTTAGTTAGTTTTTCTGTTAAGTTAGTAAGTTAGTTAGTTAGTTAGGAGCAGGAGGAGAGGAAATGAATAAGAAGAAGAAGAGAGAAGAGAGAAGAAGAAGAGGAGGAGAAGGAGACGAAGAAGAAGAAGGAGAGGAAGGGGAAGAATAAAAAGAAGAAGAAAAGGAGGAGGAGGAGGAGAAAATAAGAAAGAAGAACGAGATAAGAAGAGAAGAGGAGGAGGAGTGCGAAGGAGAAGAGAAGAAAGGAGGAAGAATAGGAGAAGAAGAAAAGAAACAAGAGGAAAACTGGGTCGAGGATCGGCGATGGGGTGCGTCGGCGCCGATCCGTAACCAGGTCGAGGTCGGCGACGCGGTGCGCGCGCCGACGTAACCGGTCGAGGACCACCGAAACGGACACCACCGACACCCCGACCCCGACACGACACCCCGACACGGCAACCCAGACCCCAAAACAGCACCCCTACCACGACCAAGAAACCACCGACACCCAACACCGACCCGACCACCCCCCGAAAACGGCAACCCAGACCCGAACAGCACCCCTACCCCGGACACGGGACACCCCTGACACCCCGACCCCGAACCGGACCCACCCCCGACACCCCGATCCCGAAAAAGATGCTCTTCGGCCTTCCAGAGGCCGACGGGTCATATATTTGTGAATTATGAGTTAGGTCATATATTTTTCGATTTTGTTATAGAGAACATCATATTTATGTTGATCAGGTGGATTTAAATGTGCAGTTGTTTTGTCGCTACGAGGGTCTGGTGTTCGACGACCTCCCCATGCGTTCGACGAGCTCCGCCCCTACGTTCGTGGGTGAGCACAAATGACATCTCCTCTTGCCCCCTTCATTTCCTCTGTTCCGGTCTTCGTGCCGATGAAACTTGCTAGCTATAGGTGTCTTCAATCATCAGTATGCGTGACCACTATGTGTCTCCCGTTTGAAAGGGTTGCATCTATAAATATGCATTCATTAGCATATTTATAACCGTGATTCTTTCGAATTGTCCAACGTTATCCATGGACAGCCCGAGTATGTGTAGATTGGGTTCGTTTTCCCATATGCTCTGCTCCGGATCCGATGCAGAATTTCGTCAGTGTCTCCCTGTTATTCTCCGGGTACACATCCTCTCTGCTTATTGTTGAGACGTGTATCAGGAGAATAGCGGGGAGGTGCTGCCGAAATTGTGCGTCGGATCCGGAGCAGAGCATGGGAAAACGAACCCAATCTACACATACTCGGGTGGGATTAGGACCTATCTTTACCTACTAGCGTCTAGGTTGCATCGACGTAATAAAACTAACAAACTTTATTAACTGGTGAATATGGTTTGCTGAATTATGTATATATTTTTTATGTGTCCAGTAGCTAGGCAAGATGAGTGATCGTGGGTGGATGTACACCGGTCACACTAGTCAGAAAGACATGACCCGTGAATTGATAACAAAAACCAAGGAGTTTGTGAGAGTCGCATTTGCAAATGGACAGAAAACAACCTGGTGCCCTTGAAAAGAATATCATGAAGGCCCTTTTTGGTACATTGTTCGGCATAGAGGGGAAGTCGAAGGATAATCCTAAGGCTAGAGTCGACCAGGAGGCTCTATGTGATAGACCGTTACAAAACATTCGACAACCGAAAGTAAAGAAGAACTGGTGGAAGCAAAAGGCATGGTTCAATCCTGGAAGGCCAGCTATGAGGGAAATGATCTTGTGGGTGAAAATGCAGTTGATGTTCCCCGATGGGTATGCAGCGAATCTAAAGAGGGGAGCGAGTCTTGACAAATTGAAAACATTTGGTCTCAAGAGTCATGATTGGCACATATGGCTTGAGCGGGTAATGCCGGTGATGTTGTGTGGCTTTACCCCTGAGGATGAATGGCTAGTACTGGTAGAGCTGAGCTATTTCTTCCGTGCTCTTTGTGCGAAAGAACTATCGCCTGACGTGTTAGACGAACTGGAAGAGTTGGCGTCGGAGTTGATCTACAAGTTAGAAAAGATCTTTCCACCAGGCTTCTTTAATCCAATGTAACATTTGATTTTGTATCTCCCGACCGAGGCAAGATTGGGGGGCCCGTGCAAAATCTTTGGTGCTTCACAACTGAGAGGATGCAGAAGACGCTTCGAGCAAAATGTAAAAATAAACGTAGAGTTGAAGCATCGATGGCCGAGGTATTCATTACTGAGGAGGTGGCAAACTTCGTGACAGCACACTACAAAGCCAAGAATCGTCATTTGCATAATCCGAAGCCTCGGTACAATGATGGCGACCGTGAAAAAGGTCGATCCAACCTAAGCCTATTCAAAGGGAAGCTCGCACCAGCCGGTGCTTCGAAATCAATAGCGTTGGATGTCGAAGAATGGCGGACCATTTCATTGTATATCTTCAACAACCTAACAGAAGTGCGGCCGTACATCGAGTAAGTTCTCAGCACATTGTTTCGCAACTTCTAATTCCTTTGAAATGCTCTTATTCCCGGATATGTGATACAGTCGATACGTCGCCAAATTCTCGGATGGAGCGGTGATCCAAAAGGATTCCATCGAAGAGCATGAGCTTCTGGAAAATCATGGAGGCAGCTATCCCAGTTTCATCTCTTGGTTCAAGAAAACGGTAATTTCCATTAATTAGACGATTTCATTTATTCGCCTAGTTTTCGGCTAATGCAACAATCCTTTCGTATTAAACTTGTAAGCTAATGCAGAGTCTATGGACTCCGAATTGAGACAAGTCGCTAATGGTTTTGACTATAAGGTCCGTTCATTTGCAAAATACGACATCAATGGGTATTGCTTTCATACTTTTGGCAAAGAGCTATCTATGGCCGACCGAAAGTCTACAAATTGTTGTGTCTCTGCTGTCGGCGAAGGAGGGGTCGAGTATTATGGAAGAGTTGAAGCAATTTATGAACTTACATTCTTTTGTGAAAACCCACCAAACGTCGTAGTCTTCAAATGTTATTGGGTCCAGCCGAAGGAGACTAGAAGGACTCATGAACATATAGGGCTAGTCAAAATCAAACAAAACACCCATTTAGATGTTCCCGATGTCTATATTACAGCTCAACAGGCGACCCAAGTTTTCTATCTACCGTGGGCCTGCCAAACGAATCCAAATTTGAAAGGTTGGGATGTCGTTTATGATGTGCCGCCACATTTTAGACCACCTCCCCTCAATGAAGATGATTATGAACCTCACATTAACCCAAACACATATGAAAGAGAATTCTTCCAAGAAACACGTGTTTCCAAGAAACGTTTCAAGAACCGCTCTACTTCACCCCAGAACATTGAGGTCAACGGCGACAGTGAACCCGACTTCACCCCTGAGCCAGAACAAGAAGAGATGGAAGAAGAAGAGGTTACTGCTGCGGATGACCTGACAATGCTTGATCGATTACATAGAGGCCTTCCACATGTTGATGCATTTATTGATGATGCTGATGAGCACGTCATTACTGATAGTGATGATGATTATGCATTTATTGATCCCGAAGCATATATAGACGATGAAGATTAATATTAGTAATGTGAGGTATTCAATTATTATTATGTACATATATATTATTAATTAGTTCATGTTATTAGGTATTCAATTTCTTATGTTGAACTAATTTCGTTCACTCTTTGTCATTGCAGGTGTTGACAGATGGTGGGCTCGGGTCAAGAGGGCTCTGAGCCTCTTTCCTCGGCGCGTGCTGGGAGGGGTGCTATTATTCCACCCCAGCAACTCCGGAGAGCGCTGGTACACTGCATGCAGACACCATGGGGCGCTTCTTCTTCGACCGGGAGAGGTTAGGGGAAGACGAAGAGAGGTGCTAGAGGTAGGAAGACTGTTGCGCCTTCCTCGCCGCTACCCCCAGCTGATTCTCCCGACCACAGGAGTGCTCCGTCTCAGGTGGACCCGTCTGACTTGGACCCATCTCGGACTCCGGTCCACGAGCCTCGGGTCGACGAGCCTCGGATCACCGAGCCTTCGTCCCAAGAGACTCCGGTCCCAGAGTCTTCGTCCTAGGAGACTCGGGTCCCAGAGTCTTCGTCCCATGTGACTCCGGAGGCTAGTGGCCATGCTCATGGTGGCAAGGACAACTTGTTTGAGGACACCTATAGCAAGGGCGAGCTGGTTGAGGAGGGCAAGAAGGTCTACCAGCGTGGTTGTACAAATCTCCCGCCCGTGCCGATGACCCGCGAGCAGAGGTGGTCGATTGCGCCTAATGCGGAGAAGTAAGTGCATTTACTCCTTTTTAAAACTTTTGCCTTCATGTTTTTCAAATTAATATCTAATGTGTTGGCCTTGTCATACTGCAGGGGTTGGAAACACGAGCGTGGTGTCCGCAGGCCCAACGAGGTCCTTGGTGTGCTTCTCCGGCACCACTTCCTGGGGAAGGTCCAGTTGCCCGGTGAGGGTGAGGCTCCACAGGTAGCACTGACCTGGGAGATGTACATGGCTGCCCCGGCTCCGCCGGAGGAGATGGTCGACGGTGTCTTGTGCGAGACGGTGGAGTTTCCCGGTGAGGGTGAGGCTCCACAGGTAGCACTGACCTGGGAGTTGTACATGGCTGCCCCGGCCCCGCCAGAGGAGATGGTCGACGGTGTCTTATGCGAGACGGTGGCTGACATTGTGATCCGTCGCTTTTGGGTAATTTCTCCTTTACAGAATTAAAAATCAACAGCACCTAGTGATTGTACTAATCAGTGTTGTCTTGTTTGATTGCAGACCTTCTACAGGTGTCTTGAGGAACACGAGGCCAAAGCAGCTGTTGTTCTCGAAGCCGAGTGCAAGCACCTACTTGAGAACTTACGACACGAGGCTCGGGTGTAGGCTATTCGAGACTACTACGCCTCGACTAACATTAAGAGGGCCAAGAATAAGTGCCGCAAAAATTATCTGAGTAAGGAGAAGTTAATGAAGGTAATTATCTATTGTTAAGGCCTTGTACTTAGTTTCTTTGATTTGATTCGTAGCATAGCGCTGAAATTTCTCTTATCTAACTTAGGTGCCCCCGAGATGGTGTGCGGATAGGATGGACTGTTGGGAGGCATTGGTGGATGAGTGGTGCTCTCCCGAATGGCTAGCCGAACACAACAAGGCCAAGGATAAGCGTGCCCAAATGAGAGGTGTGCCACACCATCAAGGGAGCTCCAACCTATTTGAGTACGGGGATCACTGGGTATGTGGTTTGCTTCATGATTCATGCAATTTCATTCTTCATGCTAGCTTGAGCCCTTAACTAATATTTTGTTCCTCTATTTTAGGCACGAGAAAACAAGAAGGAGGTGCCACCTCTGTTCGACCTCTATGCCATGGCCCATACTGCCTCGTACAAGAAGGCCAAGGCATTCTCTGAGGATGATCTCGATCATCCAGAGAGCTTCAGCAACATCTCCTCCCACAACAAGCTCGTGAGGTACAGAGATGAGGAGAAGGCGGGGAAATGGGGGACTTTAACCCGAGCCAGAGTCCTTTTGATCCAGAGCTCGTGATGATATCTGGTGGCGGGAGGCCCCATGGCTCGATAGCCATTGGGGATGGACTGATATGTTGTCCTAGACCTCTCCCGGAGATCAAGAAGCGCCAGACGAGCTCTGATCCTGAGATAAGGCCTCATCCACGGCCAATGGATCTCGCCATTGAGGCTAGGGCCCAGGAGCTTCTGGCGGAGGCAAGCAGGCAGGCGGCACAGAGGGAGAGGGACATGGAGGAGAGGACGCCTAGGCTCTTGGAGGAGGAGAGGAACCGGAATGACGTGTCTCACCAGGCCCTATACGAGCTCCTCGTGGTAAGTTTCTCCTGTATATTAGCCAAATCATGCACGTATTGTTCGTTTCATCACTAACTACTATGAATGACTTGTGAAAACAAAATATGCAAACCGTGTGCTAGAACAATGGTCAGACCCCTCCGCCGATGTCCCATATTGCTATAGCACCCACGGTGAGTTTCATTTGAATGGTCATTAGTTACTAGTATTCACATTTGAGTTGCATCATGCTAAGGATACATTGCTTGCAAATGATCTTTGGTGCAGCGTGCCTCCCGAAAAGCATCGACCGATCCTTCTGCGTCTATCGCAACCCCGACCGGTCCTTCTACATCTCACCCTAGCGCAAACCCGACCGGTCCTTCACCTCCGTGATGATGGTAAGTTTTCCCAAGTGTTTTGCTTAACAAATGCATACTTAGCTTAAGAAATGACCTAATTAGCTCCAAAATGACCTATACTTAGCTTATTTTCCTCAAAAATGACATAATAACCTTACTTAGCTCCAAAATGATATATTCTACCTAGGATAGCTATAAAATGACCTATACTTAGCATTTTTCCTCCAAAATGACTTGATATGCTTAGTGAGCTACAAATGGCATAACTACCAAGGATAGCTCAATAATGATCTATAGCTAGCTTAGCTAGTTCATTTATGACATAATTAGCTCACTTAGGTACAAAATGGCATAACTACCTAGGATAGCTCAATAATGATCTATAATTAGCTTAGCTAGTTCATTTATGACATAATTAGCTCACTCAGGTAAAAATGGCATAATAACCTTGGTTTAGCTCCAAAATGACCTATACTTAGCTTATTTTCCTCAAAAATGACATAATGACCTTACTTAGCTCCAAAATGATATATTCTACCTAGGATAGCTATAAAATGACCTATACTTAGCATTTTTTTCCTCCAAAATGACTTGACATGCTTAGTTAGCTAGAAAATGGCATAACTACCTAGGACAGCTCAATAATGATCTATAGCTAGCTTAGCTAGTTCATTTATGACATAATTAGCTCACTTAGGTACAAAATGGCATAACTACCTAGGATAGCTCAATAATGATTTATAATTAGCTTAGCTAGTTCATTTATGACATAATTAGCTCACTTAGGTAAAAAAATGCATAATAACCTTGGTTTAGCTCCAAAATGACCTATACTTAGCTTATTATCCTCAAAAATTACATAATAACCTTACTTACCTCCAAAATGATGTATTCTACCTAGGATAGCTATAAAATGACCTATACTTAGCAAAAAATTTCCTCCAAAATGACTTGATATGCTTAGTTAGCTAGAAAATGGCATTACTACCTTGGAGAAGAGGAGAGGAGAGGAGAAAAAGAAAGAGAAGATAAATTCTTATTATTATTATTCTTTTTCTTCTTCTTTTTCTTCTTTTTTCTTCTAGCTAGTATTCTTCTTCTTCTAAATTTTATCTTTCCTAATTTGTAGATTTGCTATAGATGAGGAAGCTTGCATTGATGGAGTGTACTCTTCTACTTGTGCTTCCTTTTTGTTTATGGAAACTTATTGGAAACTTGTTTTGGATATGTATGTATGGATATGTTGTTGTAAACCATTGTATGTTGGATATGTTGTTGGAAACTTGTATGTTGGATATGTTGTTGGAACTTATTGTTGGTATGCTTGTTGAAACTTATTGTTGGTATGCTTGTTGGAAACTTGTATTGTTGATATGTTGGATATATATGTGAAATTCTATCAAATTGAATGATTTTAAGAAAAAACAGGAAAAAAACAGGGGCTATATAGCCACTTTGCCGTCTGCCAGCAGACGGCAAAGCTGCCACATGGCAGCTACCTGTGCAACCTGGGGTAGCACTAGGCTGGCCTAGGTGGGTTCTTTGTCGTCCGTTGGCAGACGGCAAAGAACCTTAGGTCTTTGCTGTCTGCCAGCGGACGGCAAAGAACCCACCTAGGTCGGCAAAGAAACACGTGCTTTGCCGTCAGCTAGCAGACGGCAAAGATGCAAAGGTCTTTGCCGTCTTCCAGCGGATGGCAAAGCGCCCTTTACCGTGGCTTATTCAGCCGGACAGTTGGCCGTCTGCTGGCGTACAACAAAGCCTTTGCCGTCCGACATGCATGCCTTTGCCGTCCGGGATGGCTGACGGCAAAGTGCCTGATTCTTGTAGTGTATATTTCAAAAAAAATCTTCGTAAGTTTTTATCCCATTTGGACTTCGTTTGGTATGAATTTTCTACGAAACAAAATCATGCAACAAACAGGAACTGGCACTAGTAAGAAATTGCATTACTAAACAACGTGTGACAGAAATTGCATTAGTAAGAGCATCTCCAATAGCCGCCCACCGCGCCGCACGCTAAAAACTACTTTGTTGCGCGCCCTTCGCCTGGTTTGGCGTGGCTGGCAGCGTTGGCTCCAACAGCCGCGCTAAAATGCAGCGCGCGTGCCGCTCCAGCAGCGCGCAAAAATGCAGCGAGCACGACTCGCCATATATTGCATTTTGGACACAAAATCGATTTCAAACATTCAAAATGCAATGAACATGGCATATAAATTTCACACAAACAAGTTGATGAATAAAAGTTCATGCCCACAAGTTCAAAATCATGCCCACAAGCTCATCCAACCAAGTTCAAAATGCAAACCAAGTTCATGACACAAATGAAAGACACATCAAGCCTCGTCCTCGTCTTTGTCCTCATCTTCCGAAGACGATTCTTCCTCCTCCGAAGATGATTCTTCCTCCTCATCATCATCATTGTCGCGCATCGCATCACGTGAAGCTCGAACGGTGTTGGCAAGATCTTCAACGGCATCTTCATGGGAAGGTGTGTGAGGCACACCGGAAGACATTCCGCCCATGGCGGCCGGAGGTGCACCCATGCCTCCCATGAGAGATGCAAAACTCATGCCTCCCATGGTGGCCATGGCGGCGGGGGGTGCTCCAAAGCCACCCATGCCTCCCATGGTCTCCATGGTAGCCTCAAAACCACCCATGGCACCTAAGCCGCCCATGGTAGCTCCGAAGCCACCCATGCCTCCCATGGCGCCAAGGCCACCGCCACCCATTGCGCGAATCATGGCTCTTTTTTGGATCAAGACTTCTTCACGGGCAAGATTGACATACTCCTTTCGTGCCTCATTGAGGATAGGTGTGTCCAAGAAGAACAAGTGCTTCTCCCATTCCAGCAATCTAGTTTGCTCCTCATTGCTCACCTTCCTCTCCTTCAAATCCACCTTCCTCTCCTTGGCCTCCACCCTCCTCTCCTCGACCGCCAACCTCCTCTCCTCGGCCGTGGCATCTTGGTTCCTTGCCATTTTCCTCACATCGTTGGCTTCTTTTCTTGCCTTCACAATAGATTCCATAGCATTTTTCAGCTCATCATCTCCTTTCCTCTTCTTCTTTTCTTTTGCGTCTTTCTTGCACCCATCTGGTCGTTTTGGCTTCGAGTATGAAACCGAGTTGGGTGTGGGGCTTCTCTTGTCGTCATCACTTGATGCTTCCTCCTCATCATCATCATCCAACCCAATTGTTTGCTTGCGTTTGTTGCTCAAATCCAAATCGTCCAAATCATCACGCTTCTTCCATTTCTCATCATTCTTCAACACCTCATAGCAATGAGGCAAGGTAAATGGCCTTCCTTTCTTGATATTCCCCTTCTTGGTCCTCTTCTCCTCTCCTTTGAACAAGTTTTGTGCAATGTTGTACTACATGAAAACAAAACAAGTTAGCACGTCAAACACCAACAACAGGTATGATGAACATGGATGAAATGCCACTTACTCTATCGTCCTCATTGGTGCCACTTGGGTTCAACTTGTCAACCGCCTTTTGTGCAGCCGCACACTTTTGACAATCCTTGTTGATTGTCGACCACCGGGACCAAAGAGATCGGTCGGAGCGGTCAATTCCACTCACATTGCGAGCATCAAAGTGTTCCTTCATCCAGTTCCAATAAGCATCTCTACTTTGATCACCTCCAACAGATGAATCCCTCGACACTTCCAACCAAGTATTACATAGTAAGATGTCTTCGGCGTTGGTGTAATTGCCCGCTCTTCCTTTCGGTGTGTCGGCAATGCCCTCACCATGCTCGTGCACCTCGAACTCATTGGTTTGAGACCAATGCGAATTGTTGGATCCAACACCCATAGTTAATATGTATGCATCATCGTCGAGACTACAAAATATATAGAACAATGCAAATAAGCTATCTATATGTATGCATTCAGAAAATAACAAGAAAAAAAAGTTGGGGAAATTTTCTACCTTTGGGACATGGCGTCGAACGCATTGTGCGCGTCGGCCGCCGACTCAACGAGTGAGCTTGCCGGCGCTTCGGTAGCCGTCGCGCCCTTCACACGCCCTGCAAGCTTCTTCCTCGAGGCCTTCGAGGTGCCGGAGCCGTCCGCCGCATTGTTCTTCTTCGCGGATGTCTTGCCCTTCTTCGGCCGCGCCACATTTGAGAGCTTCGAGGGGGGCACGGGGCGGCGCCGGCGCGATGCCACCCGTTGCCGAGGTCATCCGCGGCGGCATGAAGAGGCCGCGCGCAAGGCCGATGCTCGGAGGAGCTCCGGCGGAGGCAAGGCCAACGCTCCCTGCGCTAGGGTTTGCGGCGGCGGCGGCGGTGGAGGGGTCGCGGCTGTAGGATGGGGTGAGCGGGGTGCCGACGCGTGCGTCCATCGGGTCCAGTTCGCCGGCACCGGCGCGCGCGGAGCGAAGGTGGCACGGAGGAGAGAGTGCGGCGTGAGCGCTCGTGTGTGCCGCGCGCGAAAGCGGACGTCCCAAATACACAGCGCGCGTTGGCGATTCGGACCGCGCGCCTAACTCCATATGCCGCGCGCGCGGTCATTGCGCGCCGCTAGAGCCACTCTACCGGTTGCGCGCGCTAAAATGACCAAATTTGCGATGTGACGCTTGTTTAGCGCGGCTGTTGAAGATGCTCTAATAAAGCCATATGTCAACATATTTAATTGTGTAGGGGGGAACTACACTTGGTTTTGAGTATAAGTCGCTACCAGTTTGTTGTGATTTTTATTCACTACCGACCAACCATTAGAGAGGCTTTTTTCTCGCTTTGTTCCTTCTATTTATTCAAATAAAGCTCTTCTCATGTCAATATAAACGATGTCTACAACAAAATCTATTATTGGCCCATCATGGATTAGAAGATTTAGCAGTTGGGCATGTCGCTCAGAGGATTAGATCATGTGGCTATGAACCACGGTGTCAAGGGTCCCTCCTTGTTCGCAACCTTCCAAAGGGGGAAGAGCCTTCACTTTCTGCCCGAGGGTAGGAAAATCAGACTATTTGGCAATAATTGGAGAACTGGGCAGTGTTGTTCAAAGAATTGCTTCCAATTCATTTGGTTTGGGCTTGATCCAACAAAATATATTCACATAATTTAGAAAAGTATTTTGAGACATTAAAAAAAATCTTCAATGTGTGTTTAAAAATGTTTAACATGCATTTCAAAAATGATGGAACATCTATTTGAAAAAATTATGTGTCACATATGTGAAAAATGTTCACCGTGCATATATACCTTGTATTAAAAAATTGTCACGTATTTGGAAAAATAACAAGAAAAACAAGCACAGAAAATAGAAGAAGAAAAACTGCATGAAAGATTCTAAAACTGGTCCAAAGGTCTACAGAACCTTTCAAACCGGCTTAATGGGTTGACCTACTAAGGCCATGTTTGGAACCACTCAGATTATGATAATTCAGTTTTTATAATCTATACTGTCTCCAAACAGAACAGATTATGTTGTAGATTATAAAAACTAGATGGATAGATTATTAAAAGCTCACAATTTACTCTACCCCAGATAAACCAGATTATGGATTGTTAATGACCCATTATCCTTGTAAAATTGGAGGTAATTACTAATTTCTGCCACCACACCCTCCTTTTTTCTCCTCGGCGCATGCACACAACAAACAGGTCATTATGCAATGTAAAAATCTGGATTACAGTTTATATAATCTGACCTCCAAACATGGCCACCTAGATTATTTTTATAAACATGATTATATAATCTATCTTTATAATCCAGATTATTATAATCTATTGTGGTATCAAACAGGGTCTAAGACGTGCGTGCTCCTAGAGGCAAGCCGGAGCCACGTCATGTACGGTTCCTTAATACTCCAGCCTTAATTATATTTCCCATGACTTTGTTTAATGATCAATAAGATGAAGTCTTCGATGGATCTATCTTTAATTGATTTGCTCGGATCCGGTCGTTGTTGTCCATGTTCGTGTCTTCGGCGGGTTGGATTCTATGGGTCTACTCTTCACCGTTGTCGGATGTTGTTCTAATGCCATGGTCTTATGAGGTCTTAACATAACGAATTTTTGACTGTCCTACAACAAGTTTTGCCTAGCTCCGACAAGGGAGGCGCGATTACAGCGGTGCGCATTCGGACCGCTTCAATGCTTGTAATCGTTGCTAGCTGATCCACGGATCTGAATGTTGTTTTTATTATTTCTAGTGTTCGTTGTACTATTATGATTGCACATGCATAGATGAGAAGTTTCCCTGCAAAAGGTAAAATAAAATGAAGCATGTTTAGACTAAAGAAAAGAAAAGAAAAGCCGGAACCACGTCTCATAAAATGGAGTAATTTACGGGCTAACGGGCTACAGCCCACTGGTAACAATCTAAGAAGGCCGTCTAGCCTTTCACAAGATTAAGGCCGTCGATCCTCAAAAAAAAATGATAAAGGCCGTCTAGCTGATCGGGCTTGCGCTCATAAATGCAACTGCGGTCTGCAGACAGCTGCAACGTCCGCGGAGGTGAGAACCAGAACGTCGGCGATCCGCAGTCTGACGCCGGCTGCGCAGCTTCCGCTTCACTCCGGGAGACAGGTTATTAGGCGCTCCCTCGCTCAGTTTACTTGCCAAAAATCCACAATGCACTTGGAGCAAATCTACTCTCATGCGCCAGGTTTTCACAAAGGAGACGGAACCAACTCATCCCCTCCAGACAAAAACAGATTCTAATCAGAGCCAACGAGACAGAGTAGCCACTATTTCTACAATCATACACCTGATCATAATCCTAAAGCTTGCTGCTTGTAGATGAATACACATATTAGACCGTGGATCGATCACGGGAACTTCTGAAATTCAAGAGTAGTAAAAAGAATCTCTGAGCATCCTCAGCATTCTGTTAACCACAACAGCAACCAATCCACAACCACAAGGCCAACAAAATTCCCCACCCTTCATGTCTTTTTGTCTGTCTCTCGATTCAGTTCCGTATGGGAGCACCAAGAATTCCACCAAGGTCCTATAAACATCCGCACAAGGTCGTTCAACCGATCGCTACTAATTACAAACCCCAACCAAAAGCTCCCTGGCCTCCAACAATGCTGGGATGCAATGCAGCAGTGAGAGACCTTCCAAGTCATGACAGCTACCAAAAATATCTTGAAAGAATGGGCACGCCTCTCACCTTGATGAGAGACCTTGCAATGCAGCAGTGAGAGACCTTCCAATGCTCACAACCCAGCGGCATCAAAAATGCTCCCAGGGGAGGCGGAAATGCTGGAGTTCTGAATGCGTGGAGAGCCACTCGATCTGTGCAAAATGAGACATGCTCGACTGCGGGAAAGTGCAGCCTCGCGGTTCAGTGCTGTTATTGCGCACATGAGCTGTTGCTTGACTTTGATTCTTCTAGGATCTGGTCCATGTATCTGCGGAACTTCTCGGCCTGGGGGCCGGGTCTTACGATGTTGACATTGCTCCACTGGGAGCATGGATCGCTGAACCATCTCTTTCTGCCTGTGCACCACGCTCCGGGAACAGGTCTGTGACGCCACCGCTGGAGTATTTTCTCATCAATCTTGTCCAACAGATATTCTTTCTCTTGAAACTTCCTAGCAAAGGGAACTCCGCTCCCGACTATCTCATCATAATGTGTAATGTTTAGAAAACGGGGTTCCATCTGAGGTGGATCGTCCCAGGCCACGTACCGCAAGTCATTGTTCACCGTGAAATTATGGAAGTCCGAGTTGCACGCAACTGAGTGGAAATAACCTTCCTGAGGCAGCATCACGTTCGTGAAGTACATGAGAAGGGTTCGAGGGAGGTTCTCCCATCCAAAAATGCAATACTCTATAAACCGCCGGTTTAGAATGACCCAAGGAGAACCTATCAGAAATGCAACACATATAAGGATGAAAATTATTGGATCGAAAGGACAGGAAAGTAGAAGCAGAGGTATAATAATACCTGTGAAGAATTTGAAACCATCTGGAGTTGCCCGTTTCTCTGTGGCTTGGAAGAACTGATTCCTCCCAGCCAGGTATATCCCAGCATCTACTATGACTGGCTGCACTCTCTGAGACCTGCAACAATATATTGGTGAAACTAATACCAGTGGAACGAAATTCTTACTAAGTTCAGATAGTACATACTCTTTCCATCCAATATCACTAGTGTGATCGATGAAGTTGAGGTTCCTTGGCACAGATGAGAAGACATGAATCAGGTCTGCAGCAAGAGAAAACATAGAAGACCATAAATACCAGAAAATTCAAGAATAGTCAAGCTTCATTAATTACCATACAAAACTTTATGAGTTGAGACATGTCCACACATGCACAAAGGTAAAGTGTATACGCCAAACTTAAATAACTCCAGACTGACGATAAGCATGTTTTTTTCTTGAAACCATCTTAGCAACATAAACGGAACCAAACACAGATCAATAGTGTGGGTTCACCAGGACTTAGGAAAGAGAGAATAATAAAAGCGGAGCAAGGTGTGGGAGAATAACTTGTGCGTGTTGGGGCTAGCATATTACACACATTTTCAGCAAGAAAGATACAAGAGATCTATCATGTATGAAAAGACAAAATATCTGATGAGGTCCAGGCAAGGATGACTGTAGTCTGTGGACATTCTACTTACTGTACTATGTGAAAGATAACAGGGTAAAATGTATTAATAAATACCAGATTATTATTATGTTAAAGCAAGCTAACCCTACGAAGTGTATTATGGACAAGCTGGGGAACGAGTATATGAGTAAGAGAGCAACAGCAGCACATAACTTCTAAGTATGTAGTGAATCTATGAGAGATGATTTTTGCTTTTAAGTGACTGTTGCATTACTGCGACAACTTTGGAATTTCAGAGCAGGAAATCCGGAGACGAAGGCCTGGGAACGTGACATCTTTGGAAGGAACGAGCACAAGAAGGGGACTCTCAGGAGTCAGGAGTCAAAAAAGTTGTTGTGTCTTTTGTCCGATACATCAGTCATGTTGGCTTAAAATTTAAGGTTTCCTCATGCACAACTCATGGATTTCGGGAGGAAGCACACGAGATCCATTTCTCAACTGAATGCCGATATTCTTTTCCTCCATTTTTTGCAATTCCTGTTTATTTATTCAGTTTCACCAAAGACCCCCCTTATTTGTTAGAAACAACTTCCCCCAGACAACCAGCATAAATGAAACATGAGTACAGCTAGATGTTGTTAATTACTAGCATTTTATCATATGTTCCGTAAAAAAAGGTGACTGCTACATGTTGGAAACAAAGCTACATCTAGAGTTGCATAGCTTATTGCTGACAAGATCGATGAGCTCCGGTATGAACAGAATAAGATAGGTAATTCAGTGGGTTTGGGCTTTGACAACAGGAAGCAGGAACACAGCAATTGACGAAAACAAGATGCCAAGCTATATTAGTAGTACTATATAAGTTCCTGTCAAGGCAGCTTTAGTACCAGTGCCTAAACAACATTGTAGACAGTACAGATACTCCTTGGTTACAAGTCAACCAAACCTAACAGCAGCAACAACATTCCTAGTTTATAGGTATAACTATGCATCTACTAGTAACTGTACTACAATGTGACAGCAAGCATTAAACAGCGCTTAAAACAAAGCAGCATCACAAGACAGATTTAATTCCCGGGGCTACAGCAACAGCTCAACCGAACTGCCGAAAATGTCCCTATGCAGCTCGACAATTGAAGAAAGAAACGCCTCCCGAATCCCCAAAATAAGGCACCAGTCAGATCCGTGCTACTAGATCCGTAACCCAATCGTGCTAGATTGGGGACGAACATTTCGAATCTTACCGTCCTGGGTGAGGAGGGGGTAATCCGCGGCGCTGAGCGTGACGAACCAGTCCCACTCGGCGTCGAGCCGGAGCAGAGCCGCAGCGGCGCGGAGCGTGGCGGCGAGGCCGGAGGAGCCCATGGGGGTGCCCGCGGCGGGGCGGCCGACGACGTCGACGTTCCCGAAGGCGGCGACGGCGGGGGCGGCCCGCGCGACGGCCGCGGCGAGCTCGGCGCGCTCGGACTCGGGCGCGTCCGCGGAGAGGTGGAGCAGGTACTGGTTCCTGGGGTGGTAGACGGCGAGGAGCAGGCGCAGGAGCCTGCGGCCGTCCCCGCGGCCGCCCGAGAGCAGGTAGGCGAAGGCGGGCGGCGCGGCGGCCCCGCGGCGCACGTAGGAGGGCGGCGGCAGCCTCGCGAAGAGCGCGGAGGAGGCCGAGAAGCCCGAGAGCGCCGAGAGAAATAGCATGAGCGAGACGAAGGAGACCGACACCAGCGGCAGCAGCCACTTGTCCGCTGCCCCCATCGCCGCCCCCGCCTCCAAGCCGGGCAGCGCAGAGCAGGAGCTGCGCCCGCGCGCCTGCGCTACGAAGCAGCAGCAGCAGAAGCAGCGAGGGGTGGGGCTGAGCTGCAGCTGGCCGGCCGCGCGGAGGCCGCGAGCAGGCGGCGGGTCAACGCCGAGGCAGGCGGCGGTAGGAGGACCCCGGCGGCGGGATCGCTGCTAGGGTTTGGCCTGGCGGCGAGATCGCATCGGGGGTGGGAATGGCGGGCGAGATCGGCAGCTCGATCTCCTCTGCCTCTCTCTCTCTCTCTCGCTCGCTCGCCTAATACGTTTCTCTCTCTCTCTGCCTGCCTCGCGTACGGAGGTGGGAGAGAGAGCGTGAGGCGCCTGTCGCTATGTACCGGCGCCAACGCGAGGGGGACACGTCGACGCGGCGGCCAAGGTCCCTATGACATGTCGTCCCGCCTCGTCTGGACCCGCACGTCAGAGGGACCGCGGCAGCTGGGTCTGGGTGGCGTGGCGATCGGGACGGGGCGGGCGGGCCCCGCCGGGCAGAGGGAGCGGGGGGTTGTCGGATGGGGCGAGCGAACGGCGCTTGCTTCGGGTCAAAGACACTGACGTGCGGGCCACCGCGGGGCGCCGGCTCTACCGCGCGGTAAAGAATCCAGAATCGATCGGCTGAGGCGGGACCCATGGGTAGGTGGTGGGGAGTAGGGGGGTGGTATCCACGGACCGTGGCCCGCCGTGCCAGTGAGAGGTTCGGGGGGGGTCATCGTCGTGGGGCCCCGATGTAAGTCAGCGAGTAGTGCGAATTTTTAATTTTGATTTCCTGCGTCCGGAGCGGTGCGAACTTTAACCGCTAGTGTGTTGTCCCGCGCGCGTGTGCATTGACGTAAGTACGTACGTGTTTGCTTAATTAGTGTAACTATAAGACGACTTTGCTTAACTAGTACCACTAGTAGTTGCTAAAGTAATAACCTCCTGGTGTGGGTGACCGAAACTCTGCCTTCTTTTCTCTTTTCAAATCGAGTCTCTATCGCGCTTTGCCGCGGGCAGCTGGGTGGCATCAGGTTAGCTGAAACGACCCCTGCCAACCATCCCATCTTCTGCGTATATGGATGAACCCCACACGCTCGAAGCTCCGGTGGATCCTTTTCCTGCCCTAGCTGCAAAGCCGGCTAGGGTCAAGTTCCCAATCCAAAGTTTCATCGTCAGCCTATGGATTCTTCTTTCCTCTACTCGTCGTTCCGATGACTCGTGATGCGGAGGGGAAATTTGATGTCTCGGCTCTGGCTAGTGCTTTAGATTACGCTTTATGGTTCTTGTTGGGTCGGCGTTCGAGCTGATGGCGGCAATTCATTGTCGAGTTCGCCTTTAGATCTTTGATCCTTCCTGATTTCGTCTGTCAAGGCGAAGTCGAAGGAGCTCCGTCATACATTCCTTTCATCTTCATTACGCGACGAGGTTATGGTGCTTGTCGTGCGTGCGCGACGATGAAGTCCGGTGGCGGGCGCTTTGCATCAATTCAAGAGTTCAATGACCATGATTTTGGATCCAGAACACTAGTCTTTAGGGGTACGCACACGAAAACTTTTCAACTATCATCAATAAAAGTCAGGTCGGCTTCAGTATGGAAATGGCTTGTTATGGCAGCGGCAGGAGTAGTGCTCGCTCAATGATCTAGGAACCTTGATGTAGTTTTTTATATTGTGATGATTTGTATTCCGATGAACTTCTAGAACTAATTGTGTGTTTCTTGAAAAAGAAAAATCCAACATGCTCAGTTCTGAATTTCCTTCTTGGTTCTCTTTTTCGAATAACCGAGATAGGACCTCACCCTTTTGTCTTCCTCTTTCCAAATTGAGTCTCTATCGCCTTGCTGCGAGCAACTGTGTGACATCAATTTAGTTGAAACGACCCTGCCAACCATCCCAAACTAGTATCATATATGGACGAACCCATCACGCTCAAAGCTCCACTGGAATTGTTCCTCCCATCACGCAAAGGCGACTAGGGTAAAGTTCTCATTCCCTTCTCCAACGACCACCCCATGAATTATCTTTCAATCTTCGGTCCTTCACAAATTCGTTCGTCGAGACGGATTCGACATAGCTTTGGCGTAAATCCCTTCCATCTTCATGGGCAGCGAGGTTAGAGTTTTTCGTTGTGCGTGAGCCACGATGAGATCCGGTGTTAGACGTTCCGGATCAATTCAATGGTTCAACTACCACGACTTTGCCTCCAGGGCACAGGTACGTCCTTAGGGATGTGTGTGTGAATACTTTTCAACAATCATCGAACAAAGTCAGGTCGGTTCCTATACAGGAGTGGCAATAGGGGCGCGTTGACAGCTTGTTCTGGTGATGGTAGCGAGCGTTCAGTGGTCCAAGGACTTGATGTAATTTTCATTATCGTTTGGATGATTTGTATTTTTGATTAACTTCCATAATAGATTTGTGTATTTAGAAGAAGAGAAAAACACGCTAATTTCTGAAATTTTCTTCTTGATGTTTTTTTAATTCTTAACCTAATACTCCCTTCGTCCCGAAATAAGTGACTCAATTTTACACTAATTTTAAAATAAATGACTCAACTTTGTATTAGCTTTAATATAAAGTTAGTAAAAAATTGAGTCATTTATTTTAAGACGAAAAAAATACAGAAGCTTATTTCTGAATTCTCATCCTCCTTACAAACAATTATAGGTGGGAAGCGGGATCTACGTTGACTAGCCCGCGCTTTAGAAATCCGTTTGCTAGTACTCCACTACATCGCACCAGAGTTCTGACTTCTGGGTGTGTTGGCAGCTTGCTATCTTCGTTTTTTACTTTTATTTTATACTATCTTGTAGTACTACCAGAGTACTGTAGTATCCATGTCGTCAGCACTTTGAGAGAAAACTGTCCTCAATTTCCTTGGAAAGATCAATCGCTAATTTCCTGATACAGAGAACATCATGTCCGGTTTTGTCCCCAATTTTTCAATTTCGTCCATACGTTAAACATACACGCAATGCGTACGGTCAAGATTAGGAACTCACTGATCAATATCACAACACAACTCTAGACACAAAATAAAGTCACACAACTTTATATTACAAACCAGGAGCCTCGGGGGCTCGAATACAAAGCTCGACAAGCATGAGTGAGCGGAAGCAAATAATGTCTGAGTAAAGACATAAGTTAAACAAGTTTTGCTTTAAGAAGGCTAGCACAAACATAATTAACGGATCGAAAGAGGCAAGGCTTTCTGCCTGGGAACCTCCTATCCTATTGCTGGTCGGGGGCTGCCTCCACGTAGTAGTAGGCTCCTGCGGTGGTGTAGTAATCGCCTCCGGCGTACTCCAGCTCCTGGGCTCCATCGTCTGAGCGCAGAAACGCATCAAGGGGGAAAGAGAAAACAAAGCAGCGGTGAGTACTCATCCAAAGTACTCGCAAGACTGACATCGAACTATGCTAAGTATGCATCATTATCAAGGGGTGGGGTTATATCTGGACTGACTGCAAAAAGCAATAATAAGGGGAAGGCCTAGTCCTATCAAAGACTAGCATCTTTAGCATCTTGCAGCATTAGAAGAGAGTAGACTGGTAACTCATACATAGTCATATTATTGTATCAATTTTATTAAGTAACCACGCCCAGAGATTCTTCCTCGACTCCCTGCGAGGAAGCAATCCCGGAGCCACATTTCATTTAAAGTAAATCACAATTATAGTTGTATAAGGTCAAGGTACAACTCCAAGTCGTCCTGTTACCGTGGACACGGCTATTCGAATAGATAATTTCTTCCCTGCAGGGGTGCACCACATTTCCAACACGCTTGATCACCTCCGGCCGGACACACTTTCCAGGGTAATGCCCGGCCTCGGGATCCAAAACGTCATCGCCCCACCTAGGCTCAACGAAGAGGCTAGCCCGCCGGTCTAAATCCTTAGCGCGCAGATTCGTGGGCCCAATTGCCCTTGCACTCCTGCACGATGCGTAGGCGGTCGAAAGCAGACCTAGTACACTCAGTCCGGGAGTTGTACCTTCCAGCCCAATCCGACGTGCGTCGCTCCATTGCTGACGTCCGAAGAGCTTCGGCTGATACAACGACGCTGAGTACCCATAACTTCTCCCACGTGAAGGTTTAGTGCGTAAAAGGTCAACGACCAACTCAGAACAAATACCCAACCCATTAGCATTTTATTAATGCGGGGCAAGCGCGAACCATATGCAGTCCGCCGCCCCGCCAATAACTCTCGGGTGCCTTACTGGCGCACCCCACCAAGTCTTCGGATGCCTTATGGCGCATCCCACCAAATCTTTCTCACACGGGTACCCTTGGGGCCGACTCATCACCAACATGTTTCTGTAACTAGGTCATAGTAACTGTGTGTCTAAAACATCAAGGCGGGAACTGAGGAATCACCCTCAATGGTCCCCGCTCGATGTAACCGCCAAGGTGGACTTAGAGGAATCACCCTCGAGGGTCACACACTTGAGGGCTTGCACGACAGAGACATCGTCGGGAATGGTGAAGGAGGAATCACCCTCGATAACCACGACCGACTAGCTGCACTACAAGGCTAGCATCATGAGTACTTCACGAGGTGTCACCCTCGGTACTCGATAATAGCACTGCAGAGTCGCACAACTAAGGGGGGTGCGGTGATGTGAGGGGCCTGGCTTGTCGGTCGGTTGACCGAGTCAACGAGTCGTCGGGTCGTCGATGAAGAAGCAGGGGCACCTGGGACTAAGGGGTCACTGGGGGTTCACTAACCAACCTATACTAAGCAGTTGGTATGATTGCAGGAATAAATAGTAGTTCATCAAAAACAGGCTATGCATCAGAATAGGAGCTAACTAAAACAGTAGCAAAATTCTAATGCAAGAATAAGAGGGAGAGAGTTGGGTGATATCGGAATGCCCTCAAGGGGGTTTTGCTTGCCTTGCTGCTCTGCGGCAAAGGCCTGATCGTCAGGCGCGTAGTCGTACCCGGTAGCAGCATCAGTCTCGGGGTCTACCGGAGAGAAGAGGGGGGAAGAAACAATAAATATAAAGCACAGATGCGATCAAATTGCATGACATTGCAATATGCAGGGCTAGGTATGCACTAACACAATACTACACGCATCAGACGGAGCGGGAGAATACCTGACGATATTTCCCGGGTCTGCAGATTTATCGAACAGTCGAATTGGATGGGAAAGTTCCATGTTCATCATGCTATGAGCATGTGATAGATGAGTGGACGGCATATTTGGATACGTGGAATTTTTCTGATCAACTTTCATATATAAATTATTTTCATCTGAGCTATGGTTTAAAAGATATGATTTTCTAAAGTTTTTATTAATTTCTGGAATTTAACAGATTATTATTAATTCGAAAAATGTTTTGTGACGTCAGCATGACATCATCACTGCATCAGCAGTCAACTCTGGCTGACCAGAGTCAAACCTGACATGTGGAGGCCATCTATCAGTGAGAGATTAGGTTAATTTATTTAAACTCAGGGTTAATTCAGTTTATTAAATTAATCTAAACAGGGTTAATTATCTAGTGGGACCCATCTATCAGTGAGAGATTAGGTTAATTTATTTATTTTAATTAATCTAATTACTTAATTAGGCACCTAACAAAGGGGGCCCATATGTCATAAACAAATGGGGAGGGGCCCCACCAGTCAGTGATTGGGCCGTGCCTAGTCAGCCAGTTAACCAAGTCAACTAGTCAACTCGGGTCAGCCTGGCCCACTGGCTGTGGCACTGGGGGTGGCCCCAGCCCAGCCATGTTGGCGGCGGCCGGCGGCTCAACGCCGGTGACGCCAAAACGCGGTAGAGGCACGGGAGGGGCTCGGGATTTGGCCACAGGGGGCCAAATCGAACGCGGAGAGGCTCATTCGAGAGCTGGTGCGAGCGCGGTCCCATCTCGACCGTCGAGAGGGTCGGGGGTGGACGAAGCTCGCCGGAATTGAGCCCGCGGCGCCGGATGGAGCTCAGGCTCGAGCGGTCCGAGCACCGAGGCCCAACTACGCTGCCCTAAAGGCCCTAGCAGCATCTGCGGGGTGCGGCAAAGACGACGAGTAGGAGCCCGGGGCCGTTTGGCCACCGGAGCTCCGTCTGCGACGAGACCGAGCGAAGCTCAGGCATGGTCATGGCGATTAAGGGGGTTACAGGACTGGAACACGCTCGGAGAGGGGGCGGGAAGGGACTGGAGCTCACCTACATTGTTGGGAAGGCCCGGGGAGGAGCGGAAGCTGCGGAGGGGAGGACGAATTGGCGGCGGGGCTCGACGGAGCCGAGGAGGAAGAAGAGGTCCAGGGCGAAGCTGCGACGCGCCTCGGTTCAATCCAGCACTCGGGAGGGACGAGACAGACGATGCGGGGCTTCTGGACTCGACGGAAAGGAGCAAGGCAGGCGATGGCCACACGTTCCACGGAGCTGCATCCACGACGGAGCTCGGGCGAGCAAGTGAACCGAGGGAGAGAGAGCAAGATGAGCACGGGGGAAGGGGGATCTGGATGCGTTAGGGTTCGCGGGGGAGAGGCGCCACGATGTTGGTCTTAACCCCACATCGCCGGCCGGTGAAGGGGTGTGGCATGGACGCCGCCCTGTAGCGACCTCGCCGGTCGCTATAGAGGGGGGAAGGAGGCACGGGGAGAAGATGGGCTGGGCCTGGCTCGGTTGCACTTGGGCCACGAGCACAGTGCCCTCCTTTGTTGTTATTCCCTTTTTTGTTATTATTTATTTTTTACTTTTTTATTAGTTTCGGTTATTACTTATTTTATTTATAAAATACCTTTACAAAAAGCAAAGAACATGCCCAATATTATAAATGCAATATTAGGCAGTACCATAAAAAGTTTGGGGGTAGTTTGAAACTGTTTGGAATTTTTTTATAAATCCAAAGGTAAATAATTAATTGTTTTGCCCAACATTAAATTAGATTTGAGACACTTAGTTACATGATAAAATGTTGGTTAAAATTTTAGAATAGCTTAGAGAATAATTGAAACCCTTTCATGATTTTTAATGCCTGGTTTGCAAAACTTTTAAAATCACTTTTCAAATGATTTTGAATTGCAAAGGAATTTGAATCAGGGTTGATTCCAACAATGATCTTAATTGGATTAGCAAAATGATTATGCTTGATCAAGGTCATTAATGTAGCTTAATTACAGAGTTTACTGTAGCACTTAATCCGGGGCGTCACAACTCTCCCCTACTAACAAGAATTCTCGTCCCGAGAATTTAGAGGTAGAGGTAAGGGGGCAAAGTTTAGGTTACGAAATTCTAATGGGTCCTCTCGTTCTACGCTGTTCTCACCGAATAGGTTGGTCCTTCTTGTAGAGGTATCCATTACTCTGGTTCAGGTCAACCTGATGGAGTCGTCATCCTTTCTTCGGGATATTCATCGTCCTACGTATGCGACAAGTGTAGGGGAACGTTGCATGGGAAACAAAAAAATTCCTACGCACACGCAAGATCTATCCATGGTGATGAGCATCTACGAGACGGAGAGTGGATCTACATACCCTTGTAGATCGCTAAGCGGGAAGCGTTAAGAAACGCGGTTGGTGTAGTCGAACGTCTTCGCGATCCAAATCGTCGAGCGTCCCACGATCCAATCATGATCCGTCTTGCGATCTCATCACGATCCGTCCCGCGATCTCATCACGATCCGTCCCGCGATCCAATCACGAATCGTCTCGCGATCTTGATCACGGTCCTTCTGATCTAGTACCGAATGGACGGCACCTCCGCGTTCAGCACACGTACAACTCGATGACGATCTCCGCCTTCTTGATCTAGCAAGAGGGAGCGGAGAGGTAGATGATTTCTCCGGCAGCTTGACGGTGCCGCGGCGATGGTGGTGGAGCAATTCCAGCAGGGCTTTGCCTAAGCACTGCAGAAAACTGATCTAGAGGAGAAACTATGCACTAGAGGAATGGGTAACACGTGGCTGAAAATCGAGTGCAAAAACCCTAAAACCTCTAGTATATATAAGAGGAAGAGAGAGGGAGGCTTGTCCCAAGGGCCAATCCCTCTAGTCTTCGGCCGAATCAAGGAGGAGAGGAGGAATCCTCCTCCAATCCTAGTAGGACTAGGACTCCTTCTTATTTTGGTCTTTCGCCTTTTTCCATCTTTTTCTCTTTGGGTTTTTCTTCCCAGCCGCATGGGCCTTGTGTGGGACTTCCACCAGCCCACTAAGGGCTGTTATTCACTCCACTACAGCTCATGTAGCCTCTTGGGTCAAAATAACCCTCCCGATGGTCTTCCGGTACACTATCGGCACTCCCGGTACACTACCGATAAGCTCGAAACTTTTCCGGTGACCAAAACAGGACTTACTATATATCAATCTTTACCTCCGGACCATTCCGGAGCTCCTCGTGACGTCCGGGATCTCATCCAGGACTCCGAACAACCTTCGGTCCCCACCATACGAAACATCACCGAACCTTAAGTGTGCAGACCTTGCGGGTTTGAGAACTATGTAGACATGACCGAGACACCTCTACGGTCAATAACCAATAGCGGGACCTAGATGTCCATTGTTGGGGAACGCGATAGAAAACAAAAATTTCCGGTATAGCGAGCACGCCCAGGACCACTATGGAGACTGCATACAAGGTTTGATCTGATCCGTACCGACTCGAAGCGCAGCGGAAGAAGAGTCGGTGGAGATCGTTGGTGCAGATCCCCGCAGCTAGGATTTTACAACCTCCCAACCGCGAGGATGTACTCCCTCGTCGGACAGCCCTTCGGGAGGCGGTCGAACAGTCCCCCGGACGATGTCGCGGACAGCCCTTCGGGAGGACCCTCGAAACTCGAACGAAGACTCGGACAGCCCTACGGGAGGACACACGAACAGCCCCTCAGGCAAAAGATCGAAACTACGACCTCTCTACGGGGTTGCACACATACGGTGTCATCTATCCGGCAGGGCTTCGCCGTCCAGAACTAGTTCCTGCCGGAACCCAGACAGCCTTCCGGCTCTACGAAAGACTCTTTTCGTGGGAGGGAGAGAGAGAGCTTGCAAAGCAAAGCATGTGTATGAGAGCACAAGGATGATCAAATGGCAGCCCACTCACCTCCTATTTATAGGAAAACCAAGGGGTAGGGTGGTTTTACAATCAAACCCAAAATGCACATGAATGAAGTCCTTCCACAAGGGCATAAAAGTGAAACCAAGGAACAAGAGGGACTCCATGAAGGAGTCCACCATGTGGCCGGCCACACCCTCATGTGGGGCCCCAAAAATGGCTCCAATCCATCCATGTCATCCCCAAGATCTTTTGGAGCAAAGCCCCAAAAGGTGGCTTTCCATAAAGTAGTCCAAAAAGCACTTTCACTATTCACGGCGACATTTTTCAGCGTCTGCTCGAACTGAAAATATTTATGTGGGCTTAGAACAATTCTAGTACCCCACTAAAATAATTTTCAATGCGATCCGGAACAATTCCGGAATAGTGATTTTCATCTGCGAAAAGCATCTGAAGTGGTTCCGGCAGCTCCGGAACATTTCCGGTTTTCATCCCGGAAAATTCCAGAAAGTTTCCAGAACGATTCTGGCACCCTTCAAGAATTATCAGGCATGTGCCGAAACCAATTTGACTTTTTGGTATCCCCTGAAACAACTTTTCAGTTTCACCGAAACTGTTCCGGTGACCTGTCTGCGGAACTTTTCCGCTGTCCGAAACTTTTCCGGTGTCCGAAACTTTTCGGTGATTTTCTCTCAGACTCCCTGTCTAGTATTCAACAGATAGATGACCCTTAAGCGTGTGACCCTATAGGTTCGGTGAAGCATAGACATGACCCGGAACCCCTTCCGATCAATGATCAACATCGGAGCCGTGGACACCCATATTGACCCCTATACCCACACGAATGAATATTCGAGTGAACCTCTAGTTGTCGTGAGCTATTCCTGTTGCTTCGTGATATGTTTACAATTACCCAAGGTGAGACATGCAAGCATCCTCGTGGATCAACAACTTGTCCACTATGCCAGTTACCTCGTTGCCGGTATTGTTCTCTTTTCTCGTTCCCGTGTTCCGGCATCCCCGTGATCAAATCACAAAGTGTCTGGCCAGACGATGATGGATACAGTAACGCCGAGAGGGCCCAGAGATATCTCTCCATCGTCGGAGGAGCAAATCCCAATCTTGAGCTATCAAGTTACTTGACATACTTTTCCATGAACCCGTAAGCCGCCGTAATAGCCACCCATTTACGGATGACGTTTAACAAACCCCAAAGTTCATGAAGCAAGCATGAAGAAACTCGATACTCTCATGGTCTAAGGAATTATGCAAACGTTAACCATCCCTGTGTTATTAACCATTAACTTGTGACGAATGTATCTCATAGCATAACATCAATTCGGATCGATTCAACACGAGTGTTCTACCAACATCGCGTCCTCAAAATTGCCGGCATAGCCATGCCCATGATCAGGAAAACAGGACCATCATGCAACACTTGAGCCAGTCTTAGAGGCAAGACTAGGAATACAATTTACCGTTTATTATACCACACGTGCACATGAGTTTCCCTCCAAGCCTCGTTTAATTTGTAGACTCGAGAATCATTGCAGTTATAGCATGGAACATAAACATTCATTACAAACTTTGGAGATACAAAATAGCTGTTATTACTGCCTCTAGGGCATATCTCCTACATCCATATTGGTTCCTACATATTCTGCGAAGATCTTTATCAGTCGAACCTCTATGTCAAGGATTCAGTTAATCCCGTATGATGTCCTCTTTGTTCTTCGGTATGTTACTTGCCCGAGATTCGATCGGCGGTATCTCCATACCTAGTTCAACCTCGTTATTGGCAAGTATCTTTACTCGTTCCGTAATACAAGATCCCGCAACTAACACTTAGTCACATTGCTTGCAAGGCTTATTGTGATGTTGTATTACCGAGTGGGCCCTGAGATACCTCTCTGTCACACGGAGTAACAAATCCCAGTCTTGATCCATGCCAACTCAACAGACACCCTCGAAGATACCTGTAGAGCACCTTTATAGTCACCCAGTTACGTTGCGACGTTTGATACACACAAGGCACTCCTCCGATGTTCGTGAGTTGCATGATCTCATGGTCATAGGAACATATACTTGACATGCAGAAAACAGTAGCAATAAACTGACACGATCATATGCTATGTTTGTAGTTTGGGTCTTGTCCATCACATCATTCTCCCAATGATGCGATCCCGTTATCAAATGACATCTCATGTCAATGGCCAGGAAACCTTGAGCATCTTTGATCAACGAGCTAGTTCACTAGAGGCATACTAGGGACAGAGTGTTGTCTATTTACCCACACATGTAATGTGTTTCCAATTAATACAATTATAGCATGGATAATAAACGATTATCATGAACAAGGAAATATAATAATAAACACTTTATTTATTGCCTCTAGGGCATATTTCTAACAGTCTCCCACTTGCACTAGAGTCAATAATGTAGCTCACATCACTATGTGATTTACATTGTAATGAATCGAACACCCATGCAGTTCTGGTGTTGATCATGTTTAGCCCTTGGAAGAGGTTTAGTCAACGGGTCTTCAACATTCAGATCCGTGTGCACTTTGCAAAAATTTATGTCCTTCTCCTCGATGTAATCGCGGATGGAGTTGATGCGTCGCTTTATGTGTCTGGTCCTCTTGTGAAAGCTTGGTTCCTTGGCCATAGCAATGGCACCAGTGTTGTCACAGAACAGGTTCATTGGATTCAGCATTCTTAGGATCGACAAAACCTTCTGGCTGTATCATGTATACATCCTGTTCAAGGTTTCCATTTAGGAAAGCCGTTTTGACATCCATCTGCCATATTTCATAATCGAAATAAGCAGCAATTGCTAGTAATATCCGAACAGACCTAAGCATAGCTACGGGCGAGAAAGTCTCGTCGTAGTCCACTCCTGGAACTTGCGTGAACCCTTTCGCGACAAGTCTAGCTTTGTGGATAGTAATGTTACCATCCGCGTCCGTCTTTCTTTTGAAAATCCATTTACAACCAATGGGTTTTACGCCATCTGGAAGTTCTTCCAAGTTCCAAACTTGGTTTTCGTACATGGATTCCATTTCGGATCTCATGGCCTTGTGCCATTCCCTTGAGCTAGGCCCCGCCATCGCTTCCTTGTAGTGCGCAGGTTCATTTCGGATCTTATCAACGCTACATCTTGTGGCATCAATGTTATGAACATGTGTGTCATCACTATCAAGATTCAATATGAATAAACACCAAGCATTGGGTGCATGACCATAAAAGATATTACTCATATAAATAGAACAACCTTTATTCTCTGATTTAAATGAGTAATCGTCTCGCAATAAACAAGATCCAGATATAATGTTCATGCTTAACGCAGGCACTAAATAACAATTATTCAGGTTCATCACTAATCTCGATGGTGATCGAAGAGAGAGCGTGCCGACGGCGATCACATCAACCTTGGAACCATTTCCCACGCGCGTCATCACTTCATCCTTTGCTAGCTTCGTTTATTCCGTAGTTCCTACTTTGAGTTGCAAATGTGAGCAACCGAACCGGTATCAAATACCCAAGTACTACTACGAGAGCTAGTAAGGTACACATCAATAACATGTATATCATATATACCTTATTTGTCGTTGGCCGCCTTCTTGTCAGCCAGGTACTTGGGGCAGTTCTGCTTCTAGTGACCAATTCCCTTGCAATGAAAGCACTCAGTTTCTGGCTTGGGTCCATGCTTGGGCTTCTTTACAGGAGTAGCAACTGCTTTGCCATCCTTCTTGGTTTTACCCTTCTTGCCCTTGCCCTTGACCTTGCCATTTTTCTTGAAACTAGTGATTTTATTGACCATCAACACTTGATGTTCTTTCTGGATTTCAGACTCAGCGACTTTTAGCATCGCAAATAGCTCGGCGACTGACTTGTTCATCCCGTGCATGTTATAGTTCATCACAAAGCTCTTGTAACTAGGTGGCAGTGATTGAAGAACTCTATCAGTGATCGCCTCTGGCGGAAGGGCAATTCCTAACTCCGCTAGACGAGTTGAATATCCAGACATTCTGAGTATATGTTCACTGATAGACCCGTTCTCCTCCATCTTGCAAGCATAGAACTTATCGGAGGTTTCATACCTCTCGATTCGGGCATTCTTCTGAAAAATAAACTTCAACTCCTGGAACATCTCATATGCTCCATGATGTTCAAAATGTCTTTGAAGTCCCGGTTCTAAGCCATACAATATTGCACACTGAACTATTTAGTAATCTCCAGTACGTGCCTCCCAAGCGTTCTTAACGTCTTCGGAGGTCATGTCTTCTGGTTGGTCACCAAGCGGTGCATCAAGGACATATGATTTCTGGGAAGCCATGAGGAAAATCCTCAGATTACGGGCCCAGTCAACACATTTACTTCCATCATCTTTCAACTTAGCTTTCTCTAGGAACGCATTAAAATTCAGGGGTGCTACTACGCGAGCCATTGATCTACAACATAAATATGCAAAGTTTACTTAGACTATTGTTCAAGATAATGAGTTTAGTTAATCAAATTACTAAAGCTCCCACTCAAATTGACATCCCTCAGATCATCTGAGTGTCACATGATCCAAATCCACCAACTCAAGTCCGATCATCACGTGAGTTGAGGTGGTTTCAATGGTGAACATCATCATGTTGATCATATCTACTATATGACTCATGTTCGACCTTTCGGTCTCTTGTGTTCCGAGGCCATGTCTGTACATGCTAGGCTCGTCAAGTTTAACCCGAGTGTTCTACGTGTGCAACACTGGCTTGCACCCGTTGTATGTGAACGTAGAGTCTATCACACCTGATCATCACGTGGTGTCTCAACACGACAAACTTTCGCAACGGTGCACACTCGGGGAGAACACAATTCATCTTGAAATTTAAGTGAGGGATCACCTTATAATGCTACCGTCGTCCTAAGCAAAACAAGGTGCATAAAAGGATTAACATCACATGCAATTCATAAGCGACATGATATGGCCATGAACTTGTGCTTTTGATCTTCATCTAGAAAGCACCGGCATGATCTCCATCGTCACCGGCATGACACCATGATCTTCATCATCTTGATCTCCATCAATGTGTCGCCATCGGGGTCGTCGCGCCCAACATGCTTCTACTACTATTGCTACCATTTAGCAATAAAGTAAAGCATTACATAACGCTTAATGATTGACACGCAGGTCATACAATAATTAAAGACAACCCTATGGCTCCTGCCGGTTGCCGTACTCATCGACATGCAAGTCGTGATAATCTATACATCACATGATCATCTCATACATCACATATATCACATCATGTAATTGGCCATATCACATCACAACATACCCTGCAAAAACAAGTTAGACATCCTCTAATTGTTGTTGCATGTTTTACGTGGCTGCTACGGGTATCTAGCAAGAACAATTCTCACCTACGCAAAAACCACAACGATGATACACAAGTTGCTTTTCAACCTTCTCAAGGACCGCCTTTGTCGAATCCGATCCAACTAAAGTGAGAGAAACTGGCACCCGCAAGCCATCTATGCAACAAGTTGCGGTCGAGGGAACCGGTCTCTCGTAAGCGTACGAGTAATGTTGGTCCGGGTCGCTTCATCTCACAATACCGCTGAACCAAAATCAGACCAAGGGAGGAAGCAATCTAACCATCAACGCCCACAAACCTTTTGTGTTCTACTCAGGATCTCATCTACACATAGACCTAGCTCTGATACCACTGTTGGGGAATGTTGCATGGGAAACAAAATTTTTCCTACGCACACTCAGATTTATCCATGGTGATGAGCATCTACGAGAGGGAGAGTGGATCTACGTACCCTTGTAGATCGCTAAGCGAGAAGCATTAAGAAACGCGGTTGGTGTAGTCGAACGTCTTCACGATCCAAATCGCCGTGCGTCCCGCGATCCAATCACGATCCATCCCACGATCCAATCACAATCCGTCCCGCGAACTTGATCACGATCCGTCCCACGAACATGATCACGATCCTTCCGATCTAGCGCCAAACGGACGGCACCTTCACGTTCAGCACACATACAGCTTGATGACGATCTCCGTCGTCTTGATCCAACAAGAAGGAGCGGAGAGGAAGAAGAGTTCTCTGGCAGCATGACAGCGCTCCGGCGATGGTGGTGGATCTATTCCGGCAGGGCTTCGTCTAAGCACTGCAGAAATCCGATCTAGAGGAGAAACTGTGGACTAGAGGGTAGGGTTGCACGTGGCTGAAAATCTTGTCCAAAAACCCTAAAACCCTCTAGTATATATAGGAGGATAGGAGGATAGGAGGCAGCCTTGGCTTCCAAGCCAATCTGGTTCGGCCGAACTAGGAGGGAGGAGTCCACCTCCTCCACTCCTAGTAGGATTAGGACTCCTTCCTTATTTTGCCTTTTTTTGCCTTTTTCCACCTTTTTCCTTTTGGGTTTTTCTTCCCAGCCGCATGGGCCTTGTGTGGGAATTCCACCAGCCCACTAAGGGCTGGTATTCACTCTCCCACAGCCCATGAAGCCTCTTGGGTCGAAATACCCCTCCCGGTGGTCTTCCGGTACACTACCGGCACTCCCGGTACATTACCGATTAGCCCGGAACTTTTCCGGCGACCAAAACAGGACTTCCTATATATCAATATTTACCTCCGGACCATTCTGGAGCTCCTCGTGATGTCCGGGATCTCATCCAGGACTCCGAACAACCTTCGGTCACCACCATACATAACTCTATACTACCGAAACGTCACCGAACCTGAAGTGTGCAGACCCTACGGGTTCGAGAACTATGTAGACATGACCGAGACACATCTACGATCAATAACCAATAGCGGGACCTGGATGCCCATATTGGTTCCTACATATTCTACGAAGATCTTTATCGGTCGAACCTGTATGTCAACGATTTAGTTAATCCCGTATGATGTTCCCTTTGTTCTTCGGTATGTTACTTGCCCGAGATTCGATCGTCGGTATCTCCATACCTAGTTCAACCTCGTTATTGGCAAGTCTATTTACTCATTCCGTAATACAAGATCCCGCAACTAACACTTAGTCACATTGCTTGCAAGGCTTATTGTGATGTTGTATTACCGAGTGGGCCCTGAGATACCTCTCTGTCACACGGAGTAACAAATCCCAGTCTTGATCCATGCCAGCTCAACAGACACCCTTGGAGATACCTGTAGAGCACCTTTATAGTCACCCAGTTACGTTGTGACGTTTGATACACACAAGGCACTCCTCCGATGTTCGTGAGTTGCATGATCTCATGGTCATAGGAACATATACTTGACATGCAGAAAACAGTAGCAATAAACTGACACGATCATATGCTATGTTTGTAGTTTGGGTCTTGTCCATCACATCATTCTCCCAATGATGCGATCCCGTTATCAAATGAAATCTCATGTCAATGGTCAGGAAACCTTGACCATCTTTGATCAGCGAGCTAGTTCACTAGAGGCATACTAGGGACAGAGTGTTGTCTATTTACCCACACATGTAATGTGTTTCCAATTAATACAATTATAGCATGGATAATAAATGATTATCATGAACAAGGAAATATAATAATAAACACTTTATTTATTGCCTCTAGGGCATATTTCCAACAACTAACACTTAGTCACATTGCTTGCAAGGCTTATTGTGACGTTGTATTACCGAGTGGGCCTTGAGATATCTCTCCATCGCACGGAATAACAAATCACAGTCTTGATCCATGCCAACTCAACACACACCTTCGGAGATACCTGTAGGGCACATTTATAGTCACCCAGTTACATTGCGACGTTTGATACACACAAGGCACTCTTCCGGTGTCCATGAGTTACATGATCTCATGGTCATAGGAACATATACTTGACATGTAGAAAACAGTAGCAATAAACTGACACGATCATATGCTATGTTTGTACTTTGGGTCTTGTCCATCACATCATTATCCTAATGATGTGATCTCGTTATCAAATGACATCTCATGTCCATGGCTAGGAAACCATAACCATCTTTGATCAACGAGCTAATCTACTAGAGGCATACTAGGGACATGGGGTTGCCTATGTATCCACACATGTATCTGAGTTTCCGATCAATACAATTATAGCATGGATAATAAACGATTATCAGAACAAGGAAATATGATAATAACCAATTTATTATTGCCTCTAGGGCATATTTCCAACAGTCTCCCACTTGCACTAAAGTCAATAATCTAGTTCACATCACCATGTGATTCGCATTGTTACGAATCTAACACCCAATGAGTTCTGGGGCTCGATCAGGCTTTGCATGTGAGAGAGGTCTTTTAGTCAACGGGTTTGCGACATTCAGATCCGTGTGTACTTTGCAAATCTTTTAGTTACTAAGGATAATCTTTGACCGCTGTCCAGTGATCCACTCCTGGATCACTCTTGTACCCCTTGGACGGACTCATGGCAAGGCACACACAGGTGAGGTACACAACATGTCATACTATGCAGAGCCTATGGCTAAGGCATAGGAGACGACGTTCGTCCTTTCTCTTTCTTCTGCCGTGATCGAGCTTTTGAGTCTCACTCAACTTCACACCTTACAAATCAGGCGAGAACTCTTTCTATGACTGATCCATTTTGAACTCTTTCAAAATCTTGTCTAGGTATGTACTCATTGAAAGTCTCATCAAGCATCTTGATCTATCTCCATAGATCTTGATGCTCAACAATTAGGTAGCTTCATCCAGGTCTTCCTTTGAAAAACTCTTTTCAAATAACCCTTTATGCTTTCGAGAAATTCTACTTCATTTCCGATCAACAATATGTCAACCACATATGCTTATCAGAAACTCTATAGTGCTCCCACTCACTTTATTGTAAATACAAGTTTCTCATAAACTTTGTATAGACTCAAAAACTTTGATCACCTCATCAAAGCGTATATTCCAACTCCGAGATGCTCGCTCCAGCCCATAGAAGGATTGCTGGAGCTCGCACACCTCTTAGCATCCTTAGGACTGATAAAACCTTTTGGTTGTATCACATACAACCTTTCCTCAAGGAAGGAAACGATGTTTTGACATCCATCTGCCAGATTTCATAATTGAAAAATGCAGCAACTGCTAACATAATTCCAACAGACTTTAGCATCGCTACGAGTGAGAAAGTCTCATCACAGTCAACTCCTTGAACTTGTCGTAAACTTCTTTGCAACAAGTCGAGCTTTATAAATGATGACATTTACCATCAGCGTCTGTCTTCATTTTAAAGGTCCATTTGTACTCGACGACCCGTCGTCCAACGAGCAAGTCTACCAAAGTCTACACTTGGTTTTTATACATGGATCCTTTCTCGGACTTCATGGCCTCTAACCATTTGTCGGAATCCGGGCCCATCATTGCTTCTCCATAGTTCGTAGGTTCATCGTTGTCCAACAACATGACCTCTAAGACAGGGTTGTCGTACCACTCAGGAGTAGTACGCATTCTTGTCGACCTACGAGGTTCGATAGCAACTTGATCCGAAGTTTCATGATCATCATCATTAACTTCTTCTTCAACTAACGTAGGCTCCATAGAAACATCTTTCCGCGCTGCGCTACTCTCTGGTTGAAACAAAGGTTCAACAACATCATCAAGTTCTATCTTCCTCCCACTCAATTCCTTCGACAGAAACTTTTTCTCGAGAAAGGACCCAGTTTTAGCAACAAACACTTTATGCTTGGATTTGAGATAGAAGGTATACCCAACTGTTCTTAGTGTATTCTATGAAGATGCATTTGTCCGCTTTGGGTTTGAGCTCATTAGGTGAAAACATTTTCCACACAAGCGTCGCAGCCCCAAACATTAAGAAATGACAGCTTAGGTTTCTATCGAACCATAATTCACACGGTGTCATCTCAACGGGTTTAGATGGTGCCCTATTTAAAATGAATGTAGTTGTCTCTAATGCATAACCCCAAAACTATAGTAGCAAAATGATAAGAGACATCACAGCACGCACCATATCCAATAGAGCATGACTATGACGTTCGGACACACCATCACACTATGGTGCTCCAGGTGGCGTGAGTTGTGAAACAACTTTCACATTGTCTAAATCTGTATGCCAAACTCGTAACTCAGATATTCACCTCCACGATCATATCACAGACATTTTTATCTTCTTGGCACGATGATCTTAAACCTCAGTCTGAATTTGCTTGAACTTTTCAAATGATTCAGACTTTGTGTTTCATTAAGTAAATATACACCATATCTACTCAAATCATCAGTGAAGGTAAGAAAATATCGATATCCACCGCACGCTACAAGACTCATTGGATTGCATACATCAACATGTATTATTTCCAATAAATCAGTTACCCGCTCCATCAAACCGAAAAACGGGGTCCTTGGTCATCTTGCCCAAGAGGCATGGTTCGCATGTCTCAACCGATTCGAAATCGAATGAGTCCAAAAATCCATCAACATGGAGTTTCTTCATGCGATTTATACCAATATGACATTTAGCGGCAGTGCCACAAGTATGTGGTACTATCATTATTAACTTTGTATCTTTTGGCATCAATGTTATGAACATGTGTATTATTACGATCAAGATTCAACAAACCATTCTCATTGGGTGCATGACCATTGAAGGTATTATTCATGTAAACAGAATAATCATTATTCTTCAACTTAAACGAATAATCGTGTTTGCAATAAACACGATCTAATCATGTTCATGCTTAACGCAAACACCAAATAACATTTATTTAGGTTTGTCACTAATCCCGAAGGTAGAGAGAGCATGCGATGTTGATTACATCAACCTTAGAAACATTTCCAACACACATCGTCACCTCACACTTAGCTAGTCTCCATTTATCCTGTAGCTTTTACTTCGAGTCACTAACATTTAGCAACTGAACCGGTATCCAATACCCAGGTGCTACTAGGAGTACTAGCAAGATACACATCAATAACACGTATATCAAATATACTTCTGTCGATGTTGCCAGCCTTCTTATCTACCAAGTATCTAGGGTTGTTCCACTTCAGCGACTGCTCTCCTCATAATCGAAGCACTTAGTCTCGGGTTTGGGTTCAACTTTGGGTTGCTTTACTGGAGCAGCAACTGACTTGCCATCCATGAAGTTTCCCTCCTTGCCCTTGCCCTTCTCGAAACTAGTGGTTTTACTAACCATCAACACTTGATGCTCCTTCTTGATTTCTACCTTCGAGGTGTCAAACATCGCGAATAGCTCAGGGATCATCAATTCTATCCCTGGCATTTCATAGTTCATCATGAAGCTCTAGTAGCTTAGTGACAGTGACTTGGAGAACTATATCAATCACTATCTTATCTGGAAGATCAACTCCCACTCGATTCAAGCGACTGTAGCACCAGACAATCTGAGCACATGCTCAAGGATTGAGCTATTCCCTTCATCTTGCAGGCAAAGAATCTTATTGGAGATCTCATATCTCATAACATGGGCACGAGCCTGAGATCCCAATTTCAGCTCTTAAAATATCTCATATGTTCCGTGACGTTCAAAACATTTTGGAGCCTCAATTCTAAGCCGTAATGCATGACGCACTGAATTATCAAGTAGTCATCGGAACGTGCTTGTCAGATGTTCACAACATCTACAGACGACGCTAGAAGGGGTGGCACACCGAGCGGTGCATTAAGGACATAAGCCTTCTGTGCAGCAATGAGGACAATCCTCAGATTACGGATCCAGTCCGCAATATTGCTACCATCATCTTTCAACTCTATTTCTCTAGGAACATATAAAAATACATGGGAGCTACAACGTGAGCTAGTAATCTACGACGTAATTTGCAAAGACACGACTGACTATGTTCATGATAATGAGTTCAATTAATCATATTACTTAAGAACTCCCACTCAAATTGACATCCCTCCGGTCATTCGAGTGATACATGATCCAAATTCACCAACTCAAGTCCGATCATCACGTGAGTTGAGGTGGTTTCAATGGTGAACATCATCATGTTGATCATATCTACTATATGATTCATGTTCGACCTTTCGGTCTCTTGTGTTTCGAGGCCATGTTTGTACATGCTAGGCTCGTCAAGTTTAACCCGAGTGTTCTGCATGTGCAACACTGGCTTGCACCCGTTGTATGTGAACGTAGAGTCTATCACACCCGATCATCACGTGGTGTCTCGACACGACGAACTTCCGCAACGGTGCACACTCGGGGAGAACATAATTCATCTTGAAATTTAAGTGAGGGATCACCTTATAATGCTACCGTCGTCCTAAGCAAAACAAGGTGCATAAAAGGATTAACATCACATGCAAATCATAAGTGACATGATATGCCCATGAACTTGTGCTTTTGATCTCCATCTTGAAAGCACCGACATGATATCCATCGTCACCGGCATGACACCATGATCTCCATCATCTTGATCTCCATCAATGTGTCGCCATCGGGATTGTAGCGTCCATCATGCTTCTACTACTATTGCTACCGTTTAGCGATAAAGTAAAGCATTACATAGCGTTAATGATTGACACGCAGGTCATACAATAATTTAGCGATAAAGTAAGACATTCACTCTCACAGATTGTTGGCAAAGCATCAACAATTGCCCTAAGTTCAAAGATCAATACCGTCAGCTTCAAAGGAAGAGAGGCAAGAAGGCGGTCGCCTTGGCCGGAGGTGGAGATGGTGAGGCGTTGAAGAGGCCGAGGGGCAAGACCAACTCCAAGATGGACGACAAGCGTGGTGCGGAATTGTATGCTTTGCATGGCATGATGTCTCAAAAGGAAGTGAGGGACGAGAAGAAGCGACAAGGCAAGGAGGAGCAAATGAAGCAATACATGGAGCTGCAAACAAAGAAGCTTGAGATGGAGGAGGCATCCAAGAAGAGGAAGATCGACATGGAAGAGGCGGCCAGGCAGAGGCAGCTCAACATCAAGGCCGCCAATGCCGCGGCCAGGCAGAGGCAACTTGACATCGAGGTCACCAATGCCGCAACCAAAGCAAAGGAGGTGGCGCTGGCGATCATGAGCGTGGACTTGAGCAAGATGAGCGAGAAGACAAGGAGCTGGTTCGAGGCCCGGCAGAATGAGATGTTTGACGCCGATGGCCTGAACTAGGGCGTCTGATCGGCCGTGGGCGTTCTTTTTTTGGAGGCTGGCATGGTGAGCGAGCCGCTGGGTGTGTGCCGGCGCGAAAAACCTATTCTTTCTGGAGGCTGGCTGTGTTGCCAGCGAAAAACCTATTCTGTTTTGGAGGCCGACTGTGTTGCCGGCGAGGACGTGTAGGCTGGATGTGTTGCCGGCGTGATCTAGAGCTGCTTGTATGAAGTATGGGCCGTGGCTATTCGAATGCTTGTGTTTGAAAATGAGGCGGACAGGATGCGGCCAAGGATGTGTCCGTCCAACAACGCACGGACATTGCATCCCAGAAATGCCCTGAACACGACTCCATCGCTCGCCCTAAACGAACAAAATCCGAACAAAACGAAAGTTTGGATGGGGTTGCGTCGTTGGAGTTGGCCCGAAAGCAGCGCATACTCTCCGTAGAGGACACGGTTTTGTCACCCGAGACAAATGCAATTAACACATCTCCCCGTAGTCTAGTCTAGCGTCCATCCATCCTGGAATCAGCGTCACCGAATCATGCCTTGTTCTTTTGCGCGTGGCCAACGGGCAACGGCTACTCGACTTCACTCGCGGACTCCAGAACTAGCTAGCTGTAGCTGCTGCTGCTGACCACGACGATGCTACCACTGCTCGTTCACGGGTCACCCGCCACATGGACCACAACGTGGATCCGATCTCTCTCTCTCTTTCTTTTTTAAATGGTCACCGGGAGAGAGATTTCCCTCCTTTTTTTTGTTTTGAGATCCTTCTTTTTTTTTTGAGAAAATCCTTCTGTTCTCTTTTTGTTCGAACCGTGTGTCGTCCGACGGCCCAGTGTGATAAGCGTCCGTTTCCAAGGCCCCGCTGCACAGACGAACGGCCCAGCGGCCCAGGTCGCCGGTGGCAACGAGCTCGCTCTCTCTCTCCCCATCCCATCATGCCATGCCGCAACAAACTAACCACCACCACACAACGCGCCTCGCTGGAGCTGGACGAAGAAGACGAGGCTTAAGCCTGAGGCTAAACCCCATCCCCGTCCTCCTCCTCCGCTCACCGCCGCTCGCCGCGGGATGGAGATCAAGGGGCTGGGGCAGCTCCTGGCGGCGCTGGCCGCGGCGCTGCTCCTGCGGGTCGCCGCCGCGGGGGCCGGCCCCGCCCTCCTCCCGCCCGCGGATGACGAGGGCGACGACGACGCGGAGTCCGGCGAGGGGGGAGGCGGCGGCGGGGTGCGGCCGGTGACCATCCGGTGGGCCCGCGTCACCTGCGCCCTCAAGAACAAGCGCGGGGACATGGTGAGTCTGTCTGATCGGCGCCGCCCTCCCTCTCCAACTCTCTTCTCGCCGGAGTCCCGCGGCCGAACACCTTGCGCGCGCGCATTGGTCTCGTCTCTCTCTCGTGCTACATGGGTCGGGGGCGCACGATAGTGAGGGGCCACGTTCGGCTAGGCTGAGTGGCTGGCGCTGGGCCCTTGATGGGGCGTTGACTGGTTGACCCGGCGACGTGTCAGTGGCACTCGACAGTGAGTGAGGCCATACTGTTAATGTAGGCCAAATCGCATAATTTTGCGTGGGCTAAGAATTGTCTGAATCTCCCAGAGTATACACGCCGGACATGGTTCATCATGCGCTGGGTAATCATCGCAGGACGGAGTCGCGTAATTTTGCATCAGACAACGAAGATTCAGAGCATGCACACCCTACATTTGACCCCTGGGATGTAGCAGTGGCAACAGTGATGCCAAACTATTACTGTAGGACAATTTGCATAAATTTGCGTGGGCTATGAATCTCCCAGAGTATGCACACCCTGTATGTATTGTTTGTGATGTGTTGCGTGATTGTTTGCAGGCGAGGTTCTTGCTGTCGAATCTGTCTGGGGAGGCGAAACCAGGGAGGCTGCTAGCGCTCATGGGGCCGTCAGGGTCCGGCAAGACGACACTGCTCAACGTGCTGGCAGGGCAGCTCGCGGCGTCCCCTTCCTTGCACCTCTCTGGGTTTCTCTATGTCAATGGCCAGCCTATGTCGCAGGGCGGTTATAAGTAAGCTATGCTGATTCCAATTGGGGTCTCATCTTTTTGCAAAGGTTTGTGGAATAGAAACTCATGTTGTAAGTGTTACGTTCTGTAGGATCGCTTATGTGAGGCAAGAAGACATTTTCTTCTCACAGCTCACGGTGCGGGAAACACTCTCGCTTGCCGCTGAACTACAGCTTCCCGACACGATGCCTCCTGAGAGGAAGGAGAAGTATGTTAATGATCTCTTGTTTCGCCTTGGATTGGTAAGTTATCGATGAATGGCCGATGGCAACATGGTTTGGTTGTTCCTTTTTCAATTTGTAGGGGAGCATACACAGCTGCTGGATGAATTTACAGGGAACTTACATGATTGTTGGATGATCAATATATGTCACTCTTAGTACAATTTGATTTGCATTTTATGGCACTATAATTATGTATTCATTTCTTTTTGATGAAAGGTCAACTCTGCTGATTCTATTGTGGGTGATGCAAAAGTACGCGGAATTAGTGGTGGTGAAAAGAAGCGCCTCTCGCTTGCGTGTGAACTGATTGCAAGTCCTTCAGTCGTCTTTGCGGATGAACCAACAACAGGTATTTTACCTGATTACCATTTCCTTACGTTCCCTGGTTTGTATTGGCCTTTCATTTTATTTCTGTACAGTTATTATAGTTAGATTTACTTGCACGGTAGCAAATGCTTGGTCACTTCTTCTTCAACCTAGCAAATTTGTGTCAATAGATAGTGATATACAGAAACTTAATGAAAAAAAAGTAGTAACACATAAACCCACTTCACTGAAATGGAAGGTTAACTGTGATTACATGGCACCTTGACAATGTTGTGGCCTTCCCAAAGGGCAAGGAGGTTGTTGTCCTGGTTATTCCCGTAAAAAAAACATCATGGTAAGAGCATCACTAGTAGTGCCCTCAAACCCTCAAACCCTTCAAGGTGACACTCCGATGAGTGGTGGTGGCGATGGCGGTATGGAGGACTCCACCATCGGTGCTTGATGGACGTGGAAGTGGTCTAGGAGATGGCGTCGAGGTGCAACTTTTTGGTGATGGTGCCGATGAGAGGGGGAAGATGATGATTTTGTGATGTAAACTATTAAACCATGCATCAATGATTTTCATTTCCTAGTTTGTTTCAAGGTTGATTGTGTTTTTCTAGTGATAATTGTGATATGTCCAATGACAGTTTTAAGGGTTGGGGTTACGGCAAAGACTAGAACCCTCAAACTCAACCCTTATAATGGAATATTCCGTTATAAGGGTTGGGTTTGAGGGTTCTAGTCTTTGCCCCTGTTTTTCAACCCTTAAAAGTGCCAAAAAATGCCAATTCTCAACCCTTAAACTGGTTTGGGGGTTTGAGGGTTTAAGGGCACTACTAGTGATGCTCTAATACTATAGAAGTACATGATGACTGTAAAAAATAAATTCTCTGTTTGTACTGTCACCAGCCTAAGTATCGTCTCAGGAAAGACAATCCACCAAAGTATTTCCCACAACCCTACGAAGGGAAAATGATAGACTGTTCTTGCTGTTAAGCTTCATGCACTAGCCAACGCAACCAAAAGTCCGAACTTATGGGAAGGGCTAGGCAATCCGCATATACACTTCAACACTTGCAACTTTCTTTTTTAAGTGGGATCCCTTATTGAAGTGTTGAATTTTCATGTGAATCAGTTTTTGTTTTTCTGAGACCCTATCCTGAATATTAGTTACAGAGTGTTTTATTCGATTGGTATGCCAGCTATAAAATATGAACTGATAACACATGAATTCTTTTAGGCCTTGATGCATTCCAGGCAGAGAAGGTGATGGAGACTCTTAGACAACTTGCAGAAGATGGACACACTGTAATATGCTCTATACACCAGCCGAGGGGTTCAGTGTATAGCAAATTTGATGACATTGTGCTACTGTCAGAGGGAGAAGTTGTATATATGGGGCCTGCAAAAGAAGAACCTCTTAAATACTTTGCATCATTAGGGTTGTTATTCTGTCATCACTTACATCCCTTTCTGGCATTCGATCTTTTTTGAAACATAATATTTTCCATGATTTCTTAGTACATATCTCGAATGTATGTACTGCACTAGTTTTATTTATAATACAGTTACCAGAGCTAAGTTAATACCAATGCATAGATTGAATTTTGGTAACACATCTCAGTCATTGTGTATTTGACACCGTAGCATGTCACGATCACTTTGTTATAAATATGGATATGGTGACGTGTCAACATTTTAGTATTATCCATGTGGCCAACACTTCATGTTTTCAGCAGTTCAGGTTCTATTGTATATTTGATTTTTCACACTTGCTTCAAGCTTAAGTACTTCTTCATTCGAGTGTATGTATCCCTGTTAGGAGAGCCCTAAAATCGAACATTCACGATGCTGGATTTTTTTGCACAGTCACTGATGTTTGTTTAGCTGTCTATGCCGTGAGACATACTTCAGGCCTATTTTAACTGCTTAAGTTTGGCCTGTATCTCATTCTGCATATTCTGCACCTGTACTATTACTGATTAATAATTTGAGTTTGTTTACTTCATCAGGTACCAGTGCCCAGATCATGAGAACCCTGCCGAGTTCTTGGCTGATCTCATTTCCACTGATTATAGCTCAGCTGAAAGTGTACAGTCATCACAGAAAAGGATTGAGAACCTAATTGATGAGTTTACAAATAAGGTTCTGATTACTGAATTTAACAGTCCAGTAACACAATCGGAGGGCTCTGAATTTTCTACCAAACTTGCTCAGAAGTCTACTAGAAAGCAAAGACGTGGTTGGTGGAGACAATTTCGTTTGCTGTTCAAGAGAGCATGGATGCAGGTTTTTCACTAAACCTTGTTTGATAGTGTCTTCCAGCTTTTGACCTCTTTAATATATTTTTCCTACTTCCGCCTTTAAACACGTTAATAGGTTATTTTGGCATATATATGTGTTTAGTGTAAAATAAATTGAACAAGTTGTATTGCTGTACACTTTAAACACGTTAATAGGTTACTGTACCAAATTTAGGAGATCTATCTTTTCAATGTTTGCTGTAAGGTGACATGGGTGGCATAATTGTGCTTTCATCAAGTCTGTGGCTCATGTAGATGTCATACCTAACTACTGCATGAAACACACAAGTAAACAAGAAAACGACTCTTGATGCTAAAAAAAACAAATTGAAGACTGTTAATTGGTTATTTTCTAAATTTTGATTCTTAGCTTCCGTAGCTTCGAGATATCTGAGCTTAGCTGCCTAAAATCTAAGTGGTGTTTACCTGAAGATTGACTATAACCCTGCCATTAGTTGATTCTTAGAAGTATTTCAGGCTTTTCGTGATGGACCAACAAACAAAGTGAGAGCAAGAATGTCTGTTGCTTCAGCAATTATATTTGGATCAGTATTCTGGCGAATGGGGAAAACTCAAACTTCCATACAAGATAGGATGGGACTTCTTCAGGTAGAATGTCTTGGATCTATGCAACATACACATTATGATATTTGATTTATCTTATCACTGTTCCCATTTTGTCTTAAAGAACAGTTTTTCTCTAAAAAATGCCTGAGCACCACCTCATATCTTTCTGTTTCCTTTGATTTCACGAGTTAGGTGGCTGCCATAAACACAGCAATGGCTGCTCTAACAAAGACGGTGGGAGTTTTTCCGAAAGAACGTGCTATAGTTGACAGAGAACGAGCAAAAGGTTCCTATGCACTAGGACCATATCTCTCATCTAAGCTGCTGGCCGAGATTCCGATTGGAGCAGCATTTCCGTTGATTTTTGGATCCATTCTCTATCCAATGGCTAAACTTCATCCAACAATTTCTAGGTCAGTATTATCCCCAAATCAAAGTTAATCTTTATGCGTCACCATAATTAATGCCAGATGGTAGAATTTATCACTGTGTAGCTTGTGCACGGTCTAAACAAATAATTTCATGCTCCGTATTCAGATTTGCCAAGTTCTGTGGCATTGTGACTGTTGAATCGTTTGCCGCATCAGCCATGGGTCTTACTGTGGGAGCAATCGCTCCTACAACCGAAGCTGCGATGGCTCTTGGGCCATCCCTTATGACAGTGTTCATCGTCTTTGGAGGATACTATGTGAACCCTGATAACACCCCCGTCATCTTCCGCTGGATCCCCAAAGCATCTCTGATCAGATGGTAATACACTTTCTTGTGATACCTTTTTTTGCGGCAATCTTTCTTGTGATACTGAATTGGCTCCTAGCATAGCGCGGGATAGCTTACATCTAGATGCCCTTTCCCACTATTATTTTCCAGGGCCTTTCAAGGACTTTGCATCAATGAGTTCAAGGGTCTGCAGTTTGAGCACCAGCATTCTTATGATGTTCAAACTGGTGAACAGGTATGGCCCATTCACGTGAAAGGCAGTTTTACTGCCAGCAAATACAGAACTTGCTCAATTGTCAGGAAATATTGTTTAATCATGGTTGATGTTTGGCTAATGATGGATGCAAACGAACAAAGAGCTTGTATTTTAAACACAAATACTTGTTTGAACGTATGATTTTGTCGGTGGCAGGCCCTGGAGAGATTTTCGCTGGGAGGAATCCGCATTGCCGACACGCTAGCTGCGCAGGGCAGGATCCTGATGTTCTGGTACTGGCTGACCTACCTTCTTCTGAAGAAAAACAGACCGAAGTACCAGCAGCTCCTGCCGCCTTCCGAGGAAGATCAAAGTAAGCTGCAGGTGGAGTGAATTAAGTGGCGTCGCTGCGTAATCTTAATTTGTACGCAACCTTAATTTTCACTTCATGTTTAGTCTGTGAACACATCATAGCAGGGCCGGCCGTGCTGTAGCTAAGGCCAGCTTTTTTTTTGTCCACTGTAACGTTAAGCATGCCCCTTTCGAAGAATAAATTCAAGAGAAATCAAATCATGAGAGAACCATTGCATGGATTTTTTCTTTTTTTGACATTTGTTAGTTGGAAAGACCTGGCCCAATACGCTCATACAGGCCTTGTCAGCCCAGCATACGCGCCAACCGGTCAGTGGTCATGTGACGACGCGAGCCTTCCCTCAAAAAGAAAAAAATATGTGATGACGCAAGCCGTGTCTCGGTGTGATTAATTTTTTTTAGGATCTCACAAAGCTTTATTACTGTGTCACAATGTTTACGGGGACGAAGAAAAGATCTCCGGGTTGACCTAACCACACATGCCGACAAAACCCTGAGGATAAAACATACTTTGCCAGATTATGAGCCTCCACATTTAAGGTTCTATACCCATGGCTAAAAATACAAGAAGAAAAACTACTAGCCCTAGCTACTATCTCCTTATTAACTGGATCAGGCCACCAGCTTATTAACTGGATCGATCCCGTCAAAAAGGAAAAACAATATTAACTGGATCGACGGCCTATGCCCTGCGCCTCCTCCACGGTCGAAGCACGGCGTCACTCAGTGTATAAGTCCACGGGCCGAAGCCGATGCATACGGTCGAAAAAATAGATATGCGGAGTGCGCTGTGCTAGACAATACAACTTGTTACGCGCGAGGTTTTGTTTTACAGAAAGTCCACATAGCTTGTTTTTTCACGCGTAACTGTTTAAATTTATATATCTTTTTTCAGGACCAAAACCAATCAAAATTATTGTATATCTTCATCTTATTTAAACATACAAAATTATTCTAAAAAATAGACAATGTTTTATTTTGAAAAAAATTCAATATGCGTACAAATTATTGTATAATACCAATAACTAAATCTAGAAATATATTAAAACATTTATGTAGAAATTTAAGAACAAATTTACACAAAACTTTTGAATACACGTTGAATATTTTCTTGAAGCATGTTGGACATTTTTAAAATACAAGTTGTCAATTTTTTGAATGCATGCAAAAAATCGGATGCATGTTTACAAGTTTTTAAGTGAAAGTGTGTTATTTTTCTTACATTTCTTTCTATCAAATTGAAAAAATAATACCAAAAGGAACAAAAATTACGAACTTTAAAAAAAGTTGTGCAGGCCCATTGGAGCGTCCTATATAAGAAAAACGTCGCTTGAAGAGGTACATGCGAGAGCTATATATAACATTCTAGCTCGTGTATGCCGGACGCAACTATTTTGAGCCCGAGCTCAAATGCACCTGACTGAAAAGTAAATTCATAAAAAAATCAGAACAAATCAGAAAAATATGATTTTTTTGTCAGAAACATTGACAAAATTTCTAGATGCCTATAAAATTTCATCATGAAAACACATTTGCGGAAGTCACAGTAAAAAACAAAAACAAAAACAATACTTCAAAATGCATCAATGCAAAAACACGTCCCTGCATTGATCAGAAACCACGCACCGAAGCTGATGCATACGACCGAGATCAAATCAAATGTGTATCACCGTTGGGCGCTGTGCTAGACACTGGCACACTGCTTTTTTTCCAAAAGAAATTTATACTCCTTCCGTCCTAAGCGGAATGATTTTTTCAAATGTTAATTTTACAAAATTTTAACAAATCATCTAGAAAAGTATCTGCATCTACAAATATAGACATACATATTTCTCAGAAAAATATACACATGAAAGTATTTAATGGTGCTCATTTGGTATTCTAGATCTCGATACATTAATATGTGAATTTGGTCAAACTTTAAAATGGTTAAATTTCAAGAAAATTAACATGTACTATATTTTAGGACAAAAGGAGTAGATGTTAGATATTCGGAATCGCATCATTTTTCTTTATCGTAAGTCACATCTTTGAAATAGATCACAAGAAAATGTCCATGTATCATAGAGATCACAAGAAAATGTTCATCTATCCTACGAAAGTTATTGATAGCTAAGGAAAAGAGCATTATGTGATTCATGTGATTTATTCTCATGTACTACAGTGGAGCACACACCGTCTTATTTTTTTTGGGGGGGGGGGGGGGGAGAGAACTTGTATTACTCAATCAAATGATTACAGTCTAAAGTACATAAATGTACTGCACTATCTAGTCTAGAACCTAACCAGACTGTAGTATTACATAACAAAGTTTTGACATCTGGTGAAGTGTTAATATTAGTAATAAAAGTGCTACGGTTCCCTACCATAATCTCATTTATTTCTTGCGCCGAGAAAGAGTGGCTTGATCGTTCATGCTTCCAGATTTGAATCATCTTCATGCCTTTTTGATATTTATTGATGTACAAATTAGCACATTCCTTTTGATATTTATTGATGTACAAATAAAAAACAAAATTTTGCATTACAATCTTGTTGTTGTTATGGAAACAACTTTTGAGTGTGGGTACCTTTAGCAGTGTCGTTGGTATGTGTTGGTGAGGGCGTGCATGTGACCTTATAGGGAAGGTCGTTGCACACCGGTAAAGTGATACAATGATGTTTTTCAAATTAGTCACCTTGTTGGAGCGTGACCCACATCCTATGAGGATAGGTCGTCGAGAATGTGTTGGGGAACGTAGTAGTAATTCAAAATTTTCCTACGTATCACCAAGATCTATCTATGAGAAACCAGCAACAAGTAAGGGGTTTGAGTGCATCTTCATACCTTTGAAGATCGCTAAGCGAAAGCATTACAAGAACGCGGTTGGTGGAGTCTTACACGCAATGATTCAGATCGCGGTCGATTCCGATCTAAGCGCCAAACAACGACGCCTCCGCATTCAACACACGTACAACCCGATGACGTCTCCCGCGCCTTGATCCAGCAAGGAGGAGGGAGAGGTTGAGGGAGACCACTCCAACAGCAGCACGACGGCATGGTGGAGATGGAGCAGCGTGGCAACTTCGATAGTGCTTCAACAAGGACTACGGAGGAGGAGGAGGAGGAGAGGGGCTGCCCGAGGGAGATTGGTGTGTGTGCCAACAGCCCCTAGGCCTCTCTATTTATGGGAGGAGGAGGAGGGGGGTGCAGCCCCTAGGGTTCCCACCCTAGGGATGGCGGCCAACCCTAGATGGCCCCTTGGGGCGGCGGCCAAGAGAGGGAGAGGGGGGAGGCGCCCTAGGGTGGGCCTAGGGCCCATCTGCGCTAGGGTTTGCCCCCCTTGCTCTTGCTGTGCCTTGGGCCTTGGTGGGAGGCGCACCAGCCCACCCAGGGGCTGGTTCCCTCCCACTTTAGGACCATGCAGCCCTCTGGTGCCAGTGGCCCCACACGGTGGACCCCCGAACCCTTCCGATGGCCCCGATACGTTACCGGTGATGCCCGGAACACTTCCGGTGACCAATACCTTACTTCATATATATTAATCTTTACCTCCGGACCATTCCGGAACTCCTCGTGACGTCCGGGATCTCATCCGGGACTCCGAACAACCTTCGGTAACCACGTACACTATTCCCATATAACCCTAGCGTCATCGAACCTTAAGTGTGTAGACCCTATGGGTTCGGGAACCATGCAGTCATGACCAAGACACCTCTCCGATCATTAATAAATAGCGGGATTTGGATACCCATATTGGCTCCCACATGTTCCACGATGATCTCATCGGATGAACCATGATGTCGGGGATTCAAACAATCCCGTATGCATTTCCCTTGTCAATCGGTATGTTACTTGCCCGAGACTCGATCGTCGGTATCCCTATACCTTGTTCAATCTCGTTACCGACAAGTCTCTTTACTCATTCCATAACACATCATCCTGTGACTAACTCCTTAGTCACATTGAGCTCATTGTGATGATGTATTACCGAGTGGGCCCCGAGATACCTCTCCGTCACACAGAGTGACAATTCCCAGTCTTGATTTGTGCCAACCCAACAGATACTTTTGGGGATACCCGTAGTGTGCCTTTATAGCCACCCAGTTACGTTGTGATGTTTGGCACACCCAAAGCATTCCTACAGTACCCGGGAGTTGCACAATCTCATGGTCTAAGGAAATGATACTTGACATTAGAAAAGCTTTATCAGACGAACTACACGATCTTGTGCTATGCTTAGGATTGGGTCTTGTCCATCACATCATTCTCCTAATGATGTGATCCCGTTATCAATGACATCCAATGTCCATGGCCATGAAACCGTGACCATCTATTGATCAACGTGCTAGCCAACTAGAGGCTCACTAGGGACATGTTGTGGTCTATGTATTCACGCATGTATTACGGTTTCCGGTTAATACAATTATAGCATGAACAATAGACAATTATCATGAAGAAGGAAATATAATAATAACCACTTTATTATTGCCTCTAGGGCATATTTCCAATAGTCTCCCACTTGCACTAGAGTCAATAATCTAGTTCACATCGTCATGTGATTAACACTTACATCACCATGTGATCATATCATCATGTGATTAACACCCAATTAGTTCTCGGGTTTGGTCATGTTTTGCTCGTGAAAGAGGTTTTAGACAACGGGTCTGCGACATTTAGATCCGTGTGTACCTTGCAAACTTCTATGTCATACTGTAGATACTGCTCCCACGCTCCACTTGGAGCTATTCCAAATGACTACTCCACTATACGTATCCGGATTTGTACTAAGAGTCATCCGGATTGGTGTTAAAGCTTGCATCGATGTAACCCTTTACGACAAACTCTTTATCACCTCCATAATCGAGAAAAATTTCCTTAGTCCTCTAGTTGCTAAGGATAATTTTGACCGTTGTCCAGTGATCCACTCCTGGATCTCTCTTGTACCCCTTGATAGACTCATGGCAAGGCACACTCAGGTGCGGTACACAACATGACATACTATATAGAGCCTATGGCTAAAGCATAGGGGATGACACTCACCTTTTCTCTATTTTCTGCCGTGGTCGGGCATTGAGCTGTGCTCAATCTCACACCTTCTAATACAGGCAAGAACCCTTTCTTGGACTGATCCATATTGAACTTCTTCAGCATCTTGTCAAGGTATGTACTCATTGAAATTATTATCAAGCATCTTGATCTATCTCTATAAATCTTGGTGCCCAACAATTAGGTAGCTTTATCCAGGTCTTCCTTTGAAAAACTTTTTTCAAACAACCATTTATGCTTTCCAGAAATTCTACATCATTTCTGATCAATAATATGTCAACTACATATTCTTATCAGAAATTCTATAGTGCTCCCACTCACTTTCTTGTAAATACAAGTTTCTCATAAACTTTGTATAAACTCAAAAACTTTGATCACTTCATCAAAGCTCATATTTCAACTCCGAGATGCTTGCTCTAGTCCATAGAAGGATCGCTAGAGTTTGCATACCTTTTAGCATCCTTAGGATTGACAAAACCTTCTGGTTGTATCACATGCAACTCTTCCTCACGGAAACCATTAAGGAAGCCTTGTTTTGACATCCATCTGCCAGATTTCATAATCGAAAAATGCAGCAACTGCTAACATAATTTTAACAGACTTTTAGCATCGCTACGGACGAGAAAATCTCATCGCAGTCAACTCCTTGAACTTGGTGGAAACTTCTTTGCGACAAGTCGATCTTTATAAATGGCGACATTTCACCGTTAGCGTCTGTGTTCATCTCAAAGGTCCATTTGTACTCAACGACCCGCCATTCAACGGGAAGTCTAACATCTCCTTTTTAGAACTTGGTTTTCATACATGGATCCTTTCTCGGATTTCATGGCTCCTAACCATTTATTGGAATCCGGGCCCAGCCTCGCTTCTCCATAGTTCGTAGGTTCATCATTGTCGAATAACATGACTTCCAAGACAGGGTTGCCGTACTACTCTGGAGCAGTACGCGTCCTTGTCGACCTACGAGGTTCGATAGTAACTTGATCCGAAGCTTCATGATCATCATCATTAACTTCCTTTTCAACTGACGTAGGCTCCACAGAAACATCTTTCTGTGTTGCGCTACTCTCTGGTTGAAACAAAGGTTCAACCACCTCACCAAGTTCTATCTTCCTCCCACTCAATTCTTTCGAGAGAAACTCTTTCTCGAGAAAGGACCCGTTGTTGGGGAACATTGCAGGGGAAACAAAAATTTTCCTACGCACACGCAAGATCTATCCATGGTGATGAGCATCTACGAGAGGGAGAGTGGATCTACATACCCTTGTAGATTGCTAAGCGGGAAGCGTTAAGAAACGCGGTTGGTGTAGTCGAACGTCTTCGCGATCCAAATCACCGAGCATCCCGCGATCTCATCACGATCCGTCCCGCGATCCAATCACGATCCATCCCGCGAAATCATCACGATCTGTCCCGCGATCTCGTCACGACCCGTCTCGCAATCTTGATCACGGTCCTTCCGATCTAGCGCCGAACGGACGACACCTCCGCGTTCAGCACACGTACACCTTGATGACGATTTCGGCCTTCTTGATCCAACAAGAGGGAGCGGAGAGGTAGAAGAGTTCTCCGGCAGCGTGAGGGTGCTGCGGTGATGGTGGTGGATCTATTCCGGCAGGGCTTCGCCTAAGCACTGCAGAAAACCGATCTAGAGGAGAAACTATGCACTAGAGGAACGGGTAGGACGTGGCTGAAAATTCTGTCCCAAAACCCTAAAATCCTCTAGTATATATAGCAGGAGAGGAGGAGGAGGCTTGGCTGCCAAAAAGACATCCCTTGGGTCGGCCAAAGTGGGGAGGAGAGGAGGACTCCTCCTCCAATCCTAGTAGGACTAGGATTCCTCCTTTTTTTGGCCTTTTCCCACCTTTTTCCCTGTGGGCCTTTTCTCCCAGCCGCATGGGCCTTGTGTGGGACTTCCACCATCCCAAAAAAGGCTGGTATTTACTCTCCCACAGCCCATGAAGCCTCTTGGGTCTAAATACCCCTCCCGGTGGTCTCCCGGTACACTACCGGCACTCCCGGTACATTACCGATTAGCCCGAATCTTTTCCGGCGACCAAAATGGGACTTCCTATATATCAATCTTTACCTCCGGACCATTCCGGAGCTCCTCGTGACGTCCGGGATCTCATCCGGGACTCGGAACAACCTTCGGTCACCACCATACATAACTCTATACTACCGAAACGTCACCGAACCTTAAGTGTGCAGACCTTGCGGGTACGAGAACTATGTAGACATGACCGAGACACCTCTACAGTCAATAACCAATAGAGGGACCTGGATGCCCATATTGGTTCCTAGATATTCTACAAAGATCTTTATCGGTCGAACCTCTATGTCAAGGATTCAGTTAATCCCGTATGATGTTCCCTTTGTTCTTCGGTATGTTACTTGCCCGAGATTCGATCGTCGGTATTTCCATACCTAGTTCAACCTCGTTACCGGCAAGTCTCTTTACTCGTTCCGTAATACAAGATCCCATGACTAACACTTAGTCACATTGCTTGCAAGGCTTGTTGTGATGTTGTATTACCGAGTGGGCCCTGAGATACCTCTCCGTCACATGGAGTAACAAATCCCAGTCTTGATCCATGCCAACTCAACAGACACCCTCGAAGATACCTGTAGAGTACCTTTATAGTCACCTAGTTACTTTGAGACGTTTGATACACAAAAGTCACTCCTCCGATGTCAGTGAGTTGCATGATCTCATCGTCATAGGAACATATACTTGACATGCAGAAAACAGTAGCAATAAACTGACACGATCATATGCTACGTTTGCAGTTTGGGTCTTGTCCATCACATCATTCTCCTAATGATGTGATCCCGTTATCAAATGACATCTCATGTCCATGTCTAGGAAACCTTAACCATCTTTGATCAACGAGCTAGTCCATTAGAGGCATACTAGGGACATGGTTTTGTCTATGTATCCACACATGTATCTAAGTCTCTGATCAATACAATTATATCATGGATAATAAACGATTATCATAAACAAGGAAATATGATAATAACTAATTTATTATTTCCTCTAGGGCATATTTCCAACAGTCTCCCACTTGCACTAGAGTCAATAATCTAGTTCACATCACCATGTGATACGCATTGTTAGGAATCTAACACCCAATGAGTTCTGGGGCTCGATCATGCTTTGCATGTGAGAGAGGTATTATAGTCAATGGGTCCGCGACATTCAGATCCGTATGTACTTTGCAAATCTCTATGCCAAACTGTAAACACTGCTACCATGCTCCACTTGGTACTATTCCAAATGGCTGCTCCACTATATGTATCCAGATTGCTACTACGGGTCATCCGGATTGGTGTTAAATCTTGCATCAACGTAAATCTTTACGATGAACTCTTTATCACCTCCATAATTGAGAAACATCTCCTTAGTCTTTTTTTAGTTACTAAGGATAATCTTGACCGCTGTCCAGTGATCCACTCCTGGATCACTCTTGTACCCCTTGACGGACTCATGGCAAGGCACACACAGGTGCGGTACACAGCATGGCATACTATACAGAGCCTATGGATAAGGCATAGGGGACGACATTCGTCCTTTCTCTTTCTTCTGCCGTTGTCGAGCTTTGAGTCTCACTCAACTTCACACCTTACAAAGCAGGCGAGAACACTTCTCTCTGACTTATCCATTTTGAATTCTTTCAAAATCTTGTCAAGGTATGTACTCATTGAAAGTCTTATCAAACATCTTGATCTATCTTTACAGATCTTGATGCTCGACAATTAGGAAGCTTTATCTAGGTCTTCCTTTGAAAAACTCTTTTCAAACAACCGTTTATGCTCTCCAGAAATTCTACATCATTTCCGAATAGCAATATGTCATCCACATATACTTATCAGAAACCCTATAGTGCTCCCACTCACTTTATTGCAAATACAAGTTTCTCGTAAACTTTGTATAGACTAAAAAACTTTGATCACCTCATCAAAGTGTATATTCCAACTCCGAGATGCTTGCTTTAGTTCATAGAAGAATCACTGAAGCTTGCACACCTTTTAGCATCCTTAGGACTGACAAAACCTTCTAGTTGTATCACATACAACCTTTCCTCAAGTAAACCATTAAGGAAACGATGTTTTGACATCCATCTGCCAGATTTCATAATTGAAAGTGCAGCAACTAACATAATTTCAACAGACTTTAGCATCGCTACGAGTGAGAAAGTCTCATCGCAGTCAACTCCTTGAACTTGTCGTAAACTTCTTTGCAACAAGTCGAGCTTTACAAATGGTGACATTTACCATTAGCGTCTGTCTTCATTTTAAAGATCCATTTGTACTTAACGACCTGCCGTCCAACGAGCAAGTCCACCAAAGTCTATACTTGGTTTTCATATATGGATCCTTTCTCGAATTTCATGGCCTCCAAGACAGGGTTGTCGTACCGCTCAGGAGCAGTACACGTCCTTGTCGACCTACAAAGGTCGCTAGTAACTTGATCCGAAGCTTCATGATCATCATCATTAACTTCCTCTTCAACTAACGTAGGCTTCACACAAACAACTTCCTGCGTTGCGCTACTCTCTGGTTGAAATAGAGGTTCAATAACCTCATCAAGTTCTATCTTCCTCCCACTCAATTCTTTCAAGAGAAACTTTTCCTCGAGAAAGGACCCAGTTTTAGCAATTAACATTTTATGCTTGGATATGAGATAGAAGGTTCAACCAACTGTTCTTAGGGTATTCTATGAAGATGCATTTGTTCGCTTTGGGTTCGAGCTCATTAGGTGAAAACATTTTCCACACAAGCTTAGGTTTCTATCAAACCATAATTCACACGGTGTCATCTCAACGGATTTAGATGGTGCCCTATTTAAAGTGAATGTAGTTGTCTCTAATGCATAACCCCAAAATTATAGTAACAAAACGATAATAGACATCATAGCACGCACCATATCCAATAGAGCACGACTATGACGTTCGGACACACCATCACACTATGGTGTTCCAGGTGGCGTGAGTTGTGAAACAACTTTCACATTGTCTAAAGTTGTATGCCAAACTCGTAACTCAGATATTCACCTCCACGATCATATCACAAACATTTTTTATCTTCTTGTCATGATGATCTTAAACTTCACTCTGAATTTGCTTGAACCTTTCAAACGATTCAGACTTGTGTTTCATTAAGTAAATATACACTATATCTACTCAAATCATCAGTGAAGGTAAGAAAATAATGATATCCACCGCACGCTACAAGACTCATTGGATTGCATACATCAACATGTATCATTTCCAATAAATCACTTGCCTGCTTCATCAAAACAGAAAACAGGGTCCTTAGTCATCTTGACCAAGAGGCATGCTTCGCATGTCTCAACCGATTCGAAATCGAATGAGTCCAAAGATCCATCAGCATGGAGTTTCTTCATGCGTTTTATACCAATATGACATTTAGCGGAAGTGCCACAAGTATGTGGTACTATTACTATTTACTTTGTATCTTTTTGGCATCAATGTTATGAACATGTGTATTACTACGATCAAGTTTCAACAAACCATTCTTACTGGGTGCATGACCATTGAAGGTATTATTCATCTAAATAGAATAACCATTATTCTCTAACTTAAATGAATAACCATGTTGCAATGAACATGATCTAATCATGTTCATGCTCAACGCGAAAACACCAAATAACATTTATTTAGGTTCGTCACTATTCTCGAAGGTGAAGAGAGCGTGCGATGCTGATCACATCAACCTTAGAAACATTTCCAACACACATCGTCACCTCACACTTAGCTAGTATCCGTTTATTCCATAGATTTTACTTCGAGTTACTAACATTTAGCAACCGAACCGGTATCCAATACCCAGGTGCTACTAGGAGTACCAGCAAGGTACACATCAATAACACGTATATCAAATATACTTCTGTCGACTTCGCCAGCCTTCTTATCTACCAAGTATCTAGGGTTGTTCCGCTTCAGCGACCGTTCTCCTCATAATCGAAGCACTTAGTCTCAGGTTTGGGTTAGACTTTGGGTTGCTTCACTGGAGCTGCAACTGACTTGCTATCCATGAAGTTTCCCTCCTTGCTCTTGCCCTTCTCGAAACTAGTGGTTTTACTAACCATCAACACTTGACGCTCCTTCTTGATTTCTACCTTCGCGGTGTCAAACATCGCGAACAGCTCAGGGATCATTATTTCTATCCCTGGCGTTTTATAGTTCATCACCAAGTTCTAGTAGCTTAGTGATAGTGACTTGGAGAACTATATCAATCGCTATCTTATCTGGAATATCAACTCCCACTCGATTCAAGCGATTGTAGCACCCAGAAAATCTGAGCACATGCTCAACGATTGAGCTATTCTCCTTCATCTTGCAGGCAAAGAATCTTGTTGGAGATCTCATATCTCATAACATGGGCACGAGCCTGAGATCCTAATTTCAGCTCTTAGAACATCTCATATGTTCTGTGACGTTCAAAACGTTTCGAAGCCTCAATTCTAAGCCGTAATGCATGACGCACTAAACTATCAAGTAGTCATCAGAACGTGCCTGTCAGATGTTCACAACATCTACAAACGACGCTAGAGGGGTTGTCGCACCGAGCGGTGCATTAAGGACATAAGCCTTCTGTGCAGCAATGAGGACAATCCTCAGATCATGGACCCAGTCCGCAATATTGCTACCAACATCTTTCAACTCTATTTCTCTAGGAACATATAAAAATTCAAGGGAGCTACAACGCAAGCAAGTAATCTACAACATAATTTGCACAGACACTATTGACTATGTTCATGATAATGAGTTCAATTAATCATATTACTTAAGAACTCCCACTCAAATTGACATCCCTCCAGTCATTTGAGTGATACATGATCCAAATTCATCAACTCAAGTCCGATCATCACGTGAGTTGAGGTGGTTTCAATGGTGAACATCATCATGTTGATCATATCTACTATATGACTCATGTTCGACCTTTCGGTCTCTTGTGTTCCGAGGCCATGTCTGTACATGCTAGGCTCGTCAAGTTTAACCCGAGTGTTCTGCATGTGCAACACTGGCTTGCACCCGTTGTATGTGAACATAGAGTCTATCACACCCGATCATCACGTGGTGTCTCGACACGAAGAACTTTTGCAACGGTGCACCCTCGGGGAGAACACAATTTATCTTGAAATTAAGTGAGGGATCACCTTATAATGCTACCGTCGTCCTAAGCAAAACAAGGTGCATAAAAGGATTAACATCACATGCAAATCATAAGTGACATGATATGCCCATGAACTTGTGCTTTTGATCTCCATCATGAAAGCACCGACATGATCTCCATTGTCACCGGCATGACACCATGATCTCCATCATCTTGATCTCCATCAACGTGTCGCCATCGGGGTTGTCGTGCCCAACATGCTTCTACTACTATTGCTACCGTTTAGCGATAAAGTAAAGCATTACATAGCGCTTAATGATTGACACGCAGGTCATACAATAATTAAAGACAACCCTATGGCTCCAGCCGGTTGCCGTACTCATCGACATGCAAGTCGTGATAATCTATACATCACATGATCATGTCATACATCACATATATAACATCATGTAACTGGCCATATCATATCACAACATACCCTGCAAAAACAAGTTAGACGTCCTCTAATTATTGTTGCATGTTTTACGTGGCTGCTACGGGTATCTAGCAAGAACAATTCTCATCTACGCAAAAACCACAACGGTGATACACTATTTGCTTTTCAACCTTCTCAAGGACCGCCTTTGTCGAATCCGATCCAACTAAAGTGAGAGAAACTGACACCCGCAAGCCATCTATGCAACAAGTTGCGGTCGAGGGAACCGGTCTCTCGTAAGCGTACGAGTAATGTTGGTCCGGGCCACTTCATCTCACAATACCGCTGAACCAAAATCCGACCAAGGGAGGAAGCAATCTAAGCATCAATGCCCACAAAGTCTTTGTGTTCTACTCGAGATCTCATCTACACATAGACCTAGCTCTGATACCACTATTGGGGAACGTTGCATGGGAAACAAAAAAAATTCTTCGCACACGCAAGATCTATCCATGGTGCTGAGCATCTACGAGAGGGAGAGTGGATCTACATACCCTTGTAGATCGCTAAGCGGGAAGCGTTAAGAAACGCGGTTGGTGTAGTCGAACGTCTTCGCGATCCAAATCGCCGAGCGTCCCGCGATCTCATCACAATCCATCCCGCGATCCAATCATGATCCGTCCCGCGAACTCATCACGATCCGTCCCATGATCTCGTCACGATCCGTCTCGCAATCTTGATCACGGTCCTTCTGATCTAGCGCCGAACGGACGACACCTTCGCGTTCAGCACACGTACAACTTGATGACGATCTCCGCCTTCTTGATCCAGCAAGAGGGAGCGGAGAGGTAGAAGATTTCTTCGGCAGCGTGACGATGCTGCGGCGATGGTGGTGGAGCTATTCCGGCAGGGCTTCGCCTAAGCACTGCAGAAAACCGATCTAGAGGAGAAACCTTGCACTAGAGGAATGGGTAGCACGTGGCTGAAAATTCTGTCCCAAAACCCTAAAATCCTCTAGTATATATAGGAGGAGAGGAGGAGGAGGCTTGGCTGCCAAAAAGCCAGCCCTCGGGTCGGCCAAAGTGGGGAGGAGAGGAGGACTCCTCCTCCAATCCTAGTAGGACTAGGATTCCTCCTTTTTTTGGCCTTTTTCCACCTTTTTCCCTTTGGGCTTTTTCTCCCAGCCGCATGGGCATTGTGTGGGACTTCCACCATCCCACAAAAGGCTGGTATTTACTCTCCCACAGCCCATGAAGCCTCTTGGGTCGAAATACCCCTCCCGGTGGTCTCCCGGTACACTACCGGCACTCCCGGTACATTACCGATTAGCCCGAAACTTTTCCAGCGACCAAAATGGGACTTCCTATATATCAATCTTTACCTCCGGACCATTCCGGAGCTCCTCGTGACATCTAGGATCTCATCCGGGACTCCGAAAAACCTTCGGTCACCACCATACATAACTCTATACTACCGAAACGTCACCGAACCTTAAGTGTGCAGACCCTGCGGGTTCGAGAACTATGTAGACATGACCGAGACACCTCTATGGTCAATAAATAATAGCGGGACCTAGATGACCATATTGGTTCCTAGATATTCTACAAAGATCTTTATCAGTCGAACCTCTATGTCAAGGATTCAGTTAATCCCGTATGATGTTCCCTTTGTTCTTCGTTATGTTACTTGCCCGAGATTCGATCGTCGGTATTTCCATACCTAGTTCAACCTCGTTACCGGAAAGTCTCTTTACTCATTCCATAATACAAGATCCCGTGACTAACACTTAGTCACATTGCTTGCAAGGCTTGTTGTGATGTTGTATTACCGAGCGGGCCCTGAGATACCTCTCCGTCACACGGAGTAACAAATCCCAGTATTGATCCATGCCAACTCAACAAACACCCTCGGAGATACCTGTAGAGTACCTTTATAGTCACCCAGTTACATTGCGATGTTTGATACACACAAGTCACTCCTCCGGTGTCAGTGAGTTGCATGATCTCATCGTCATAGGAACATATACTTGCCATGCAGAAAATAGTAGCAATAAACTGACACGATCATATGCTACGTTTGAAGTTTGGGTCTTGTCCATCACACCATTCTCCTAATGATGTGATCCCGTTATCAAATGACATCTCATGTCCATGGCTAGGAAACCTTAACCATCTTTGATCAACGAGCTAGTCCATTAGAGGCATACTAGGGACATGGTGTTGTCTATGTATCCACACATGCATCTAAGTCTCCGATCAATACAACTATAGCATGGATAATAAACGATTATCATGAACAAGGAAATATGATAATAACTAATTTATTATTGCCTCTAGGGCATATTTCCAACACCCGTTCTTAGCAACAAACACCTTTTGCGCTTGGATGTGAGATAGAAGGTATACCCAATGTCTCCTTAGGGTATTCTATGAAGATGCCATTGCCTGCTTTGGGTTCGAGCTCATTAGGTGAAAACGCATTTTCACATAAGTGTTGCAGCCCCAAACATTAAGAAATGACAGCTTAGGCTTCTATCAAACCATAATTCTCACGGTGTCATCTCAACAGACTTAGATGGTGCCCTATTAAAGTGAATGGATTTGTCTTTAATGCATAACCCCATAACGATAGTGGCAAAACGATAAGATACATCATAGTACGCACTATATACAATAGAGCACGACTACGACGTTCGGACATACCATCACACTATGGTGTTCCAGGAGGCGTGAGCTGTGAAACAATTTCCACATTGTCTTGAATTGCATACCAAACTCGTAACTCAGATATTCATGTCCATGATCATATCGTAGACATTTTATCTTCTTGTCATGATGATCTTTAACTTTACTCTAAAACTCCTTGAACCTTTCAAACATTTCAGACTCGTGTTTCATTAAGCAAATATCCCCATATTTACTCAAATCATCAGTGAAGAAAATAACGATATCCACTGTGTGTTTAAACACTCATTGGACCACATACATCAACATGTATTAATTCCAATAAGCCACTAGCCCGCTCCATCATACCGGAAGACGGGGTCTTAGTCATGTTGCCCAAGAGGCATGGCTCGCATTTCTCAACCGATTCGAAATCGAGTGAGTCAAAAGATCCATCAGCATGGAGTTTCTACATGCGATTTATACCAATATGACATTTAGCGGCAGTGCCACAAGTATGTGGTACTATCATTATTAACTTTGTATCTTTTGGTACCAATGTTATGAACATGTGTACTACTATGATCAAGATTCAATAAACCATTCCCAGTGGGTGCATGACCATTGAAGGCATTATTCATGTAAACAGAATAACCATTATTCTCTAACTTATATGAATAACCGTATTGCACTAAACATGATCTAATCATGTTCATGCTCAATGCAAACACCAAATAACATTTATTTAGGTTTGTCACAAATCGCGAAGGTAGAGAGAGCGTGCGATGGTGATCATATCAACCTTGGAAACACTTCCAACACACATCGTCACCTTTTACTTAGCTAGCCTCCGTTTATTCTGTAGCTCTTATTTCGAGTTGCTAACACTTAGCAACCGAACCGGTATCCAATACCCGGGTGCTACTAGGAGTACCAGCAAGGTACACATCAATAACACGTATATCAAATATACTTTTGTTGACATTGCCAGCCTTCTTATCTGCCAAGTATCTAGGGTTGTTCCGCTTTAGCGAACATTCTCCTCATAACAGAAGCACTTAGTCTCGGGTTTGGGCTCAACCTTGTGTTTCTTCACTAGAGCGGCAACTGGCTTGCCATTCCTGAAGTTTTTCCCTTCTTGCCCTTGCCCTTCTTGAAACTAGTGGTTTTCACTTAACCATCAACACTTGATGCTCCTTCTTGATTTCTACCTTCGTGGTGTCAAACTTCACGAACAACTCAGGGATCATCTTATCCATCCCTGGCATGTTATAGTTCATCACGAAGCTCTAGTAGCTTGGTGGCAGTGACTTGGAGAACTGCATTAATCACTATCTTATCTGGAAGATTAACTCCCACTCGATTCAAGTGATTGTAGCACCCAGACAATCTGGGCACATGCTCACCGATTGAGCTATTCTCCTTTATCTTGCATGCAAAGAATCTTGTTGGAGGTCTCATACCTCTCAACATAGGCATGAGCTTGAAATCCCAATTTCAGCTCTTAGAACATCTCATATGTTCCGTGATGTTCAAAACATTTTGGAGCCTCAGTTCTAAGCCGTAATGCATGACGCACCGAACTATCAAGTAGTCATCAGAAAGTGCCTGTCATATGTTCATAACATCTACAGACAACGCTTGAGGGAGTGGTGCGCTTAGCGGTGCATCAAGGACATAAGCCTTTTGTGCAGCAATGAGGACAATCCTCAGATCACAGACCCAGTCCGCATTATTGCTACCATCAACTTTCAACTTACTTTTCTCTAGGACCGTATCAATAAAACAGGGGATCTACAGAGCGAGCTATCTACGACATAATTTACAAAGACACTTTTAGACTAAGTTCATGATAATTAAGTTCATCTAATCAAATTATTAATGAACTCCCACTTACAAAGACATCTTTCTAGTCATCCAAGTGACACATGATCCACGTCAACTAGCCCGTTTCCGATCATCACGTGAGACGGACTAGTCATCAATGGTGAACATCTCCATGTTGATCGTATCTTCTATACGACTCATGTTCGACCTTTCGGTCTCTCGTGTTCCATGACCATGTCTATACATGCTAGGCTTGTCAAGTCAACCTAAGTGTATTGCGTGTGTAAACCTGGCTTACACCCGTTGTATGCGAACGTTAGAGCCTATCACACCCGATCATCACGTGGTGCTTCGGAACAACGAACCTTAGCAACGGTGCACAGTTAGTGGGAACACATTTCTTGAAATTTTAGTGAGAGATCATCTTATTTAAGCTATTGTCGTTCTAAGAAAATAAGATGTAAAACATGATAAACATCACATGCAAATCATAAAGTGACATGATATGGCCAATATCATCTTGCGCCCTTGATCTTCTGTTGGGGAACGTTGCATGGGAAACAAAAAATTTCCTACGCACACGCAAGATCTATCCATGGTGATGAGCATCTACGAGAGGGAGAGTGAATCTACATACCCTTGTAGATCGCTAAGCGGGAAGCGTTAAGAAACGCGTTTGGTGTAGTCGAACGTCTTCGCGATCCAAATCACCGAGCGTCCCGCGATCCCATCACGATCCATCCCGCGATCTCATCACAATCCGTCTCGCGATCTCATCGTGATCCGTCCTGCGATCCAATCACGAATCGTCTCGCGATCTTGATCACGGTCCTTCCGATCTAGCGCCGAACGGACGACACCTCTACATTCAGCACACATACAGCTCGATGACGATGTCTGCCTTCTTGATCCGGCAAGAGGGAGCGGAGAGGTAGATGAGTTCTCCAGCAGCATGACGGCGTTGCAGCAATGGTGGTGGAGGAATTCCAGCAGGGCTTCACCTAAGCATTGCTGAAAATCGATCTAGAGGAGAAAACGTTCTAGAGGAAGAAGAGGGCAGCACATGGTTATTAGGGTTAGATCTTCCCTCTAAATCCTCTAGTATATATAGGAGGGAGGGAGGGGAGGAGGTAGCCTCAAAACCCTCAAGGTTTGGTCGAAATTGGAGGAGGAGGAGTCCTACTCCAATCCTATTAGGAGTAGGATTCCTCCTTTCCACTTGGAAACTCTTTCCACCTCTCCACCTTTGGATTTTTTTCCTTCTCAAACCACTCCAGCCGCATGGGCCCTTAGAGGAGGCTTAAGCCAGCCTACCAGGAGCTGGTTTACCTCCTCCCACAGCCCATGTAGCTTCTTGGGTCGAAATACCTCTCCCGATGGTCCCCCGGTACACTACCGGCACTCTCGGTACACTACCGATGAGCCCGAAACTTTTCCAGCGACCAAAACATGACTTCCTATATATCAATCTTTACCTCCGGACCATTCCGGAGCTCCTCGTGATGTCTGGGAGCTCATCCGGGACTCCGAACAACCTTTGGTCACCACCATACATAACTCTATACTACCGAAACGTCACCGAACCTTAAGTGTGCAGACTCCGAACAACCTCGTTACCGGAAAGTCTCTTTACTCGTTCTGTAATACAAGATCCCGTGACTACACTTAGTCACATTGCTTGGAAGGCTTATTGTGATGTTGTATTACCGAGTGGGCCCTGAGATACCTCTCCGTCACATGGAGTAACAAATCCCAGTCTTGATCCATGCCAACCCAACAGACACCCTCGGAGATACCTATAGAGCACCTTTATAGTCACCCAGTTACATTGCAACGTTTGATACACACAAGGTACTCGTCTGGTGTCAGTGAGTTGCATGATCTCATGGTCATAGGAACAAATACTTGACATGCAGAAAATAGTAGCAATAAACTGACACGATCATACGCTACGTTTGTAGTTTGGGTCTTGTCCATCACATCATTCTCCTAATGACGTGATCCCGTTATCAAATGACATCTCATGTCCATGACTAGGAAACCATAGCCATCTTTGATCAACGATCTAGTCTATTAGAGGCATACTAGGGACATGGTGTTGCCTATGTATCGACACATGTATCTGAGTTTCCGATCAATACAATTATAGCATGGATAATAAACGATTATCATGAACAAGGAAATATGATAATAACCAATAACATTGGTTTGCATGTCTCAACCGATTCGAAATCGAATGAGTCCAAAGATCCATCAGCATGGAGTTTCTTCATGCGCTTTATACCAATATGCATTTAGCGGCAGTGCCACAAGTATGTGGTACTATCATTATTAACTTTGTATCTTTTGGCATCAATGTTATGAACATGTGTATTACTACAATCAAGATTCAACAAACCATTCTCACTGGGTGCATGACCATTGAAGGTATTATTCATGTAAACAGAATAACCATTATTCTCTAACTTAAATGAATAACCGTGTTGGAATAAACACGATCTAATCACGTTCATGCTCAACGCAAAACACCAAATAACATTTATTTAGGTTCGTCACTAATCCTGAAGGTAGAGAGAGTGTGCGATGTTGATCCCATCAACCTTGGAAACATTTCCAACACACATCGTCACCTCACCCTTAGCTAGTTCTTCGTTTATTCCATATCTTTTATTTCGAGTTACTAACATTTAGCAACCGAACCGGTATCCAATACCCTGGTTCTACTAGGAGTACTAGCAAGGTACACATTAATAACACATATATCAAATATAATTCTATCAATGTTGCCAACCTTCTTATCTACCAAGTATCTAGGGTTGTTCCGCTTCAGCTACCGCTCTCCTCATAATCGAAGCACTTAGTATCGGGTTTGGGTTCAACTTTGGGTTGCTTCACTGGAGCAGCAACTGACTTGCCATCCATGAAGTTTCCCTCCTTGCCCTTGCCCTTCTCGAAACTAGTGGTCTTACTAACCATTAACACTTGACGCTCCTTCTTGATTTCTACCTTCGCGGTGTCAAACATCGCGAACAGCTTAGGGATCATTATTTCTATACCTGACATTTTATAGTTCATCACCAAGTTCTAATAGCTTAGTGACAGTGACTTGGAGAACTATATCAATCACTATCTTATCTAGAAGATCAACTCCCACTCGATTAAAGCGATTGTAGCACCCAGACAATCTGAGCACATGCTCAATGATTGAGCTATTCTCTTTCATCTTGCAGGCAAAGAATCTTGTTGGAGATCTCATATCTCGCAACTCGGGCATGAGCCTGGGATCCTAATTTCAGCTCTTAGAACATCTCATATGTTCCGTGACGTTCAAAACGTTTTGGAGCCTCAATTCGAAGCCGTAATGCATGACGCACTAAACTATCAAGTAGTCATCAGAACATGCCTGTTAGGTGTTCACAACATCTACAGACGACGCTGGAGGGGTTGGCGCACCGAGCGGTGCATTAAGGACATAAGCCTTCTGTGCAGCAATGAGGACAATCCACAGATCACGGACCCAGTCTGCAATATTGCTAACATCATCTTTCAAATATATTTCTCTAGGAACATATAAAAATACAAGGGAGCTTCAGTGCGAGCAAGTAATCTACAACATAATTTGCAAAGACACAATTGACTATGTTCAAGATAATGAGTTCAATTAATCATATTACTTAAGAACTCCCACTCAAATTGACATCCCTCCGGTCATTCGAGTGATAGATGATCCAAATTCACCAACTCAAGTCCAATCATCATGTGAGTTGAGGTGGTTTCAATGGTGAACATCATCATGTTGATCATATCTACTATATGACTCATGTTCGACCTTTCGGTCTCTTGTGTTCTGAGGCCATATTGTACATGCTAGGCTCGTCAAGTTTAACCCGAGTGTTCTGCATGTGCAACACTTGCTTGCACCCGTTGTATGTGAATGTAGAGTCTATCACACCCGATCATCACATCGTGTCTCGACACAATGAACTTTCGCAACGGTGCACACTCGGGGAGAACACAATTTATCTTGAAATTAAGTGAGGGATCACCTTATAATGCTACCGACGTCCTAAGCAAAACAAGGTGCATAAAAGGATTAACATCACATGCAAATCATAAGTGACATGATATGGCCTTGAACTTGTGCTTTTGATCTCCATCTTGAAAGCACCAACATGATCTCCATCGTCACCGACATGACACCATGATCTCCATCATCTTGATCTCCATCAACGTGTCGCCATCGGGGTTGTCGCGTCCACCTTGCTTCTACTACTATTGCTATCATTTAGCAATAAATTAAAGCGTTACATAGGCTTAATGATTGACACACAGGTCATACAATAATTAAAGACAACCCTATGGCTCCTGCCGGTTGCCGTACTCACCGGCACTCTCGGTACACTACCGATTAGCCCGAAACTTTTTCGGTGACCAAAATAGGGCTTCCTATATATCAATCTTTCCCTTCGGGCCATTCCGGAGGTCCTCGTGACGTCCGAGATCTCATCCGGGAGTCCGAACAACCTTCGGTCACCACCATACATAACTCTATACTACCGAAACGTCATCGAACCTTAAGTGTGCAGACCCTACGGGTTCGAGAATTATATAGACATGACCGAGACACCTCTACGGTCAATAACCAATAGTGTGACCTGGATGCCCATATTGGTTCCTACTTATTCTACAAAGATCTTTATCGGTCGAACCTCTGTGTCAAGGATTCAGTTAATCCCGTATGATGTTTCCTTTGTTCTTCGGTATGTTACTTGCCCGAGATTCGATCGTCGGTATCTCCATACCTAGTTAAACCTCGTTACCGGGAAGTCTCTTTACTCATTTCGTAATACAAGATCCCGTGACTAAAACTTAGTCACATTGCTTGCAAGGCTTATTGTGATGTTGTATTACCGAGTGGGCCCTAAGATACCTCTCCATCACACGGAGTAACAAATCCCAGTCTTGATCCATGCCAACCCAATAGACACCCTCGGAGATACCTGTAGAGCACCTTTATAGTCACCCAGTTACGTTGCGACATTTGATACACACAAGGTACTCCTCCGGTGTCAGTGAGTTGCATGATCTCATGGTCATAGGAACAAATTCACTACAACAGGACAGAGCTTTGGTAACACAGTGTTGTGTTACTACAGACGCAAAACAGTGTTACTAAGTCATATAGTAACACATTTTAAAATGTGTTCCATTAGACCGTGTTACTAAGGGTGTCCTCTGTCACATATAATAATTGTTACCGTGTATCAAAAATTGTGTTACTATTACATTGTAGTAACATGCATATTATGTGTTACCAAATGGCATTGGTAACACATCTTTTTAACTATGGTAACACCTGCAGTAACATATTTTCCTTAGACATATAACATGGTTATAACATGTTTGTGTACCTATTGTAACACAACTTGTGACACAATATCCAAGTATCATAACACTATAATTTATAATTGTCGACAACCAAGTAACACATTTTGTGATTACGGTAACACCATGACTAACACTACTATATTAGTATGGCAACATAATTAATGTATTTTGATTTAATTATTAACCACAAATTAGGTACCCAATTTATAGGTTTATTTAATGAAATCACTACAATTGCTCAAATAGTCAATTATTTTATTTTGATGCTTGGCACCATTAAAATAATAGAGAAACAGAAGCATGGCACACACGCAAATTGGAAATACCAAGATATTTAATATGAATATACAAAAGTGTAGGATACATATGCATTACAATAAACAAATACCAATAATATTGGTCCAACAACATATCATTCATATAATTTGACTACAGAGAAGAGAACATATGTATGGAGAATACTACGCCATAGCCTTTGCATCAATTCAAACACAGAAAAAGATCTTCTGCATGATATTACATTTGCTACGGAGAATATTACAGCATAACATTTGCATCAATGCGACGAAAGAAAAAGATCATGTGGATGATATTACACTTTTCAATCTATCAATGTAAACTATGACTATTTGTAACTAAAATCTTCAGATTTTATTTGCTTCTTGATCCAAGGATTCAGCTGCAACTCAATTATCCTTCGCTTGAATCTGTAAAAGAAAATTGCACCTTAGATATATGGGATTAAATGCACACAAATATGATTTCAAAATGTGGAAGAGAAGATTTAACTTACAAAAGATGAAGGCCATGCAATTAAGTATCCTGAAGAGAACGCCTCACCAATTGTCTTGCAATCAGAAACTTCCCTTACCAACTCCTCATTATCAAGCATAGGTTGATCTATATGTGCACAAGGGCAAATTCAGCACCTAACTCAATACCACCCGTCTTAGTTCTTGGATCAATACTCCGAATAGTACCATATGCAACATTCCGCTTGTTGGGATATGTTGAAGTCTTTAAAACTACTTTGGAACCAGCCTATATTATGAACAATATTAGCATTCAATGACAATGATAATATAATTTGCATGAACAATGTGAAAACCTTGGTATTAAATACTTTGAAGTGTTTGGCTTAAAAAATTATTGTAGTTTAAGTTACTATGAAATCTTTCAGACTGGCTGTGTTTGATAGCAAAGTATTATATAAACCAATGTATCAAAAACTGCAGTATTTTTTCTGTTGGTATGAGATACCATGGTTTTATCGTAACAGAGTATTTTGAAGTATTCACAATACATTAAGCATGGTTGGTTGTTACCGCACAGCGCAGTAATTTTTAGCCGTTGCGTTCAAACAAGTTCAGCTACCTCACCTTAGCAGTTGGCCGGCCATTTGAATAGATTTCTGTTGTGTTTTCGTAGCACACGTGCACTTGCTAGCACACACGCAGCTGGCCGGCCGTTTGAATACATTTTTGTTGCGTTTTTGTAGCTGGTTAGCTGGCTATCTGTTATCATCTGAATGCATAACCACTGAAGTTGGACGGTTAGCTAGCTTGTGTATACTAATCGTCTCCCGCACAATATACAGGTGCATGTAAATCTCTAATCAATCAGTTAAAAAGGGACCGATCCAAAGCAAATATTCAGCTAATCAGCAACCAGCAAAAGCATATTCCATACAAGGTCAAACAACTGGAATAAGAATGCTAGCAGACTACAAGATGAATTAAGAAAAGTAGTAACTAAATGACGCCCGCCATTTATTATTTCGATACTAAGCATATACAAGTTAAGCATATACTACCTTGATTGTGAACTTGACCCTCTTCATTGACCAATGCTTCTGATTCATGACCTGGTGCAAGTTGCTCACCATTGTTGCAGTCTCCATCTTCATCATCACGTTGGTCAGTAACCTGAATCACATTCAACCTTTTTGACCTACACAATGGTCCTGCAAAACAACCATACATCTTTTATTCCAATAATTACAACAGTATATACAGGTATGTATAAACATGGTTCAAGAGGGATACTTTGCGGCTTTCTCATAGTAGAGAGACCACCATCCTGTAAGAGAACACTCTCATTCGGATGGTTAGATGGAGCAATACCAATTTGCTTGCTAGGTGGAGCAATATCATCATCAGCCTTCTCCTTAGACACATACAGGTGGACATCTTTCACAATATCAGGGTCGGACAACATTTTCATCACAAGACCTTCATCATAAATGTGAACCAAGTAGGGGCTGCCTAAACGGTTTTTTTTCTCACATAGTACAGAAAATCAACTGCTTGAAAACCAACTTCCTCGATCATCAAGATTAAGTCATATTACGAGACATCATGCTTCATCATGGACCTTTGTAAAATTTTGGTTTCCTGATTTGCATCTTCATAGTGCAGGTATATGGTCAACATGTCCCTCGCCATCCTAGATATATATTAAAATGTCAATTAAACTATTAAAAGTAAAGACAAATTAACTAATGACATAACAAGGACAATTTAATTTACCAATAAACATGTGAGTGGAGAGGGCAGAGAAGTAGACAGTACCATGTCAATGCACTATCAGCATGGTGTGCCAACCAACAATATTAGTGTGCATGATCGCCATGATATTGCTACATCAGGCATATGCACATCTACGATTCCACCAACTATTCAGAGCCGTATAAAATGGGACTGTCTATTTAACAGTCGGATGAAAACGAATTGGGTTTCAGTCATATTTTTTGACGTACCACTACTTGACAAGTGTCCACTGCCCAGTTGTGTTCATGTCAGTGTTTGTCCTTGTGCCTGTCCTACCTGCGACTGTCCTTTCAAAGGGTCCGCGGGAATGGCAAACAGGATCCGCCCCTAGAAAAGGAGCAAAAAACAAGACTAAACGGGAATACCCCGTTTCAGACCCGATAGAAACAGAAGAGGGGATAGAACCATCCACCAGAACCTGTCGTAGTCCTCAAAATCTGAGGAAAAACATACTACATAGGATCATGGAATCATGGGATCAAACTTAGACAGGACAGCATGTCAACCTTCTTAGGTGTTAGAGTGAATCTGAAAATCTTATTAGATGATACAGTGAAGCTAGCCGTACAAAAATACATGCAGAAAATTCAGAAACTTTGGCACTGAAGAATGGTCAAGTTACTGTGAATTTGCAGTTCAAATTACTGTGACCTTGTCTCATGTTTACGTTGTTGTTTACACTGAAAAAATGCAGACAATGCACCGTAACTACAGTTCAGAAATTACATACAACATTTACAGTCGAAAAGACACCAAGATCTATGAAAAAATGCAGACAATGCACCGTAATACACTGAATTCTTAAAAAAAAACACTCAATTCTTCACAAATTACTTCCGTAAATTACACATTACTGAAATTACAAAGAAAAATACACTGAATTCTTCACAAATTACTTCAGTAAATTACACATTACTGAAATTACAAAGAAAAATACAGTGAATTTACAGTGTAATATACCCATGGTTTACGGAGTACTTAGCTCCTCCTTTTTTCTACAAGAAGTCTGATGATGTTTTCTATTTCCCTAAACAGAAGGGTAAACACAATCTGACCAGTGACATGCTACCTCGATGGTTCAGATGAGAGAAGGGTTGGACATTAAGATCAGAGAATGGTGGGTGTTCAGATCAGAGAAGGGGTGGGTGTTCAGAGCAATACCAGCCACGATAGGTGTCGGAGCTGAAGACCGACGGAGCTGTAGCCGCACCGATCCAGACGGCGCCGAGGCAAGTCGAGGAAGAGCCAGATCGATCCGGTGGTTGAGGTGGGGACGTGGGTCGTTGCAGCCGACGACGGGGCTGGGTGCTGAAGGGCGGCGTGCTCGGCGTTGGAGGGCAGCTAGGTAGAAGCCATAATCGGGGGCGTCCTGGGCACACAGCGGTGAGGTGGCGGCTGGGCTAGGGTTGAGTTGAGGAGGGAGGTTGCAGGCGATGACCAGGCTCGGCGCCGAACAACGGCGATGGAAGGGGCGTGCTGGGCGGTTAGACAGTCACCGTGATTTATTTAGGCTATTTTTAGGTAATTGGAGGGAAAAGTAATCGCGTAATTAGAGTTTTGGCGTCAGGAAAAATCTTAATTTATTTTTTTTGGCATGAAAAATATCCGAAAGTGTTTTTTGCATGAAAAATATATTTGATTTTATTTATTTTTGAGAGGGAAATTAGATATAGTTAAATATTACTGACGATTGGCGGGCCGGTATTATTATGACCATCGACAATGGTTGGTTAAATAAAAACATTGTAATTCGACCGATTTGAGAGTGCCATGGAAGAAAGCTGTGGCCACAAGGCTGACGTGGAAGAAAACTACGACCACAAGGTCGACGACTTTCGATGGGTGCTAAGAGCACATGAGGTGGTGCTAAAAAGTTTAATAAAAGGGGGGAGGAACGTACAGGTCAGTTGTGTGGAAATGATATAATCTCCATTGAGGCGATCAATTAGGACTGATATCGATCGGCCGAGTTGCAATCTTTTTCTTTAACTAACAATCGAGGTCGTGAGTTTTCTTTTTTCTATTACGACTGCATCGTACGGCCGGTTTTTTGAACCATGGGTGTAGCTGGGATATCCTTCCCTTATGCTCCATCACCATGGAGGTGGAACAAAGGAGGTGACTAGATTGATGTGCCGGCCTCTTGAATATGTCATTACAACACCGTCGATGGTCGGTTGCAGGTGACGCATGTGGTCGTCGCCACTTTACAACACCACCCCATGCGCTCTCAGCACCGATCAAAAGTCGTCGGCCTCGCTGGTCACAACATGCACCTGGGCTGGTCGTGGCTTCTAGCATTGTCGGTCGTAACTTTCTCCCACACCAATCGTAGCTTCCTTGGTCAGTCGTGTGGGAATGACGCGATCTTCGTTGATCGATTAGGACTGATATCGGTCGGCGGAGTTACAATGCTTTTCTAACTAACAATCGAGGTCACGAGTTTTCTTTTTTTCTATTACGATGCACGTACGGCCGGTTTTTTGAACCATGGGTATAGCTGGGATAACCTCCCCTTATGCTCTGTCATCATGGACGTGGAACAAAGGAGGAGACTAAATTGATGTGCCAGCCTCTCAGATATGTCGTTACAACACCATCGGCGGTCGATCGGAACTGACGCATTGTCGTCGGCGGTCGATCGGAACTGATGCATTGTCGTCGTCGCCACTTTGTAGCACCACCCCATGTGATCTCAGCATCGATCAAAAGTCGCCGGCCTCGCTGGTCACAACATGCTCCCGGGCTGGTCGCCCCTCCCACCCCCACCTCAACTCCTTTATCGATCTGCACGTTCCTCGACCTGCCTCGGCATCGCTTCCTCGATCTGCCTCGGCGCCGTTTGGATCGTTGCGGCGACGGCTTCGTCGGTCTTCAACTCCAGCGCCTACATCCTAAATGAGTACGATCTCGTCGCTGGTATGAATCTGAACGCCCACCCGTTCCATGATCTGACTGCTATGAACACTACAACAAAACTAATATATAGACACAGTTTGGATGAGACGACTAATTATTCAGTGTCTAACTGAACCCAACCGAATCCCCGCTACTATCGTACTGACAGAAAGATGTGACGGGTCAAAATGCCATCTCTACATTGTGTTTAGAGCTGTCGATCTAATCAAAAAAACAAGGAATCCCCGATCTAATTACGTTATCATGAATACGAGCGAACTAGAGACGGTACAAAGGATATCCCTAAAAAAAGATGATACAAAGGGACGACACTCTGCCGTATCTAGCAATTTTCTCGTGGCGCGAAGGGAAATAAGAATCGCGCCAAATTTCCCACGAAAATAGAGATTTTTCTGTTCATGTCCTGGTTTTATGGGTAGTTATGACCGAATACAGCACGTCGCACAATAGCTCCTCACCATATCCGCCTTCCCCTCTACCTCTCGCTGCAGGACCCCTCTCTTGACAAGATCGATCATGGCTTGCCCTCTGCCTCCCTCCTGAATCTCATAGCTGGCCCCGCACCTGCGGATTCCACCATTGAGGTTGAAGGCACAAGAGCGTGTGTTCTTTAGCAACTGGGACGGAATGCAGATCAATCCCCACCCCGGATTCATATAAACACAAGGTAACTAGTAGTACGAGTTGAAGATTTTTGCATCCTCCCCTCTTCTCCGTTCAGATATGTCCCTTCTATGCTTTATAATTACTCTTCTCTTGACTGAATTTGATAGTGCACACCAAGTGTTCGATGGTTGTCCTTTGTGATTGGTTTAGAAATTTAGGGTCCCTTTAGATTGACGGGTTATTTCTGATTCTTCTTTTACTTCCCCTATATAAGGTTACACCTTCCCTGTACTTGTTTGAAATTAGCTTTTTAGGTTTAATTCATTAGTGCCCTGACGCTTGTTTGTTTTGCTGTTCATAGATTAAGCTGAACATAAACAGGTTGGTTAGGTAGCTTAGCCTGCTGTGTATAACTGTGCTCCAAGCACCAATCAATCTACTCCACAATCTAAGCCTCCGCATGTGTGATTGTGTTCCCAACCGGCGCTAATTCGTTCGTATGTGTAGGTGCACTGTCCGATAGGACCTAACGTCTAGCACTATCTAATTTGCAGGCTGCCTCTTGTTGCACTGGAACAATAGTTAACAATTGAAGAGATAGCTGACAGAGTAGTCGAGCTTCCCAGGTTGTAATATTTCTGTATAGAACTCTGTTTCTGGCTATCATGTTCTGTTTAGGTAGACAATTGCATTAGTTCTTGCCTAGGCTGACCACATGGCATGGTTTCTTTTTGTCTTTCCGTGTGACAGATACTTGTGACCTTGTTCTTTTGTTTTTTTCTATCATATTGTAATCTAGCTGGGGTGTTGTTTCTTAAAAAATAAAAATGGAGCATTCGCGAACATGATTTGCAACAGCATAGCAACAAGTCCAGTCTGCAGAGCCACACACTTGTTTTGAAAATAAATGTTAATGAACAACCATGTGCATGATAGTTGTTGAATTTCACATGAATGTGAAAGAATCTGTGGACACACTCCAAGTAGATTAACCTTATCTTGTTATTTCTGTCCTACAAACAGGTCTGTCCAGTTTTCAGTCTTTAAAACAAAAATCTTGCAGTCTGAATAATTATGTCTTTAGAACTTGAAGTTCCTACCTAAATCAGCAGGTTCTCAGAACACAAAGCATGAATGCCATTTTATATTTGGCTCGGAGTGGTTAGTGCATTGAGCAATGGATTTTTTTTGGCTCGGAGTGATAAACTGTACATAAACAATGAACACAAATAAGCGTCCACTTACTGGTAACATGCAGCTGCTAGCTTGATGAACATGTACATCTCTGCTTTTTCAGTAGTATTACTTTTCTTTTTCAGTATTAGTTTCTCCATATTTGCATACTAGGTTGTCTATCTCTCAGTTTTTTGTATTATTTTCCTCCATATCAGCTTGCTATATATTGCATTATGTCTCGAAGAAGTCAACGCAAAAATCCGCTTCAATGCGCGAAGCATCATCTAGTTTCTCTGTTCGAGCAACATTTTCATGATTTTATCTACACTGTAGTTTTACCTGAAGTCAAAGCTGAGTTTGTATGACATTAGGAACCAATGTATGTTCTTGCAGATCGTTGGCTGAGGTTACACCCTTCAGAAAATTTGAAGGAATGATGATCCCCCGGATTAACAACAATAGCAGATCTTCATCATCAGCATGTTCTTCATCATCATGCAACATGCGTGCGTGGAGTTATTTTTTATACAAGTGCTAGACTCAGACAATTAGCCGCCCCGGCGACGACGACAGTAGCAGCAGAAAACAAAAATTATACATGTAGTAGGTTCACAGCAGGTCCTCATCTTATTTAAGTTTCTGTTATTCTGAACATGCAAACAGTTTTGTACAAAAAACATGGTTTTCTCGATATATATCTTGCTGAATTTTGTTAAGCCTGTTTTTGTGGGATTAGCACTGGCCCAGTTCAATTTAAAGATAATAGGTCAATGATTTTGTGTTCAACAGCTTGCTTATTTTTCCTTAACTGCATCCATATTTTGTAAAGTATGTGTGGCTGCACAAGGATTGACCGGAGGTCAACTGTGCTAATCTTCTAATTATCCAATCACATACTCGCCTGACATTGTTTAAAAAATACGTATCCTAATGAATTAGTTGTACAAAGTATGTAAATGAATAAAAAGACAGTGTGGCTCCCAGTCTGGTTAGGCATGTGACCTTTCCTTTTTTTCTCTTTCCCTCGATCTCTCTTTGAATATGTTCTCTCGAGCGAGGCCTTGCATGGCATGGCAGACATCGTCGCTGAGGTGTTTGGTGGATCACGTGACTATTTTTTCTTTTGAAAAATTACATGCCTTTCTACTTTGCCCTCGCCCGATCACAAAAATCAAACACAGTTGGTATTGGGCCGTTGGCCATGCGACGACTCAAGGTCAATTGACCGATTCCTAGTTTCACACGCTTTTTTTATTTCATCAAAAAACACAATTAACTAATAATTTACTACTTTTTAGTTAAAAGACCCACACACCTTAAAAACCCCGGACGAGGCCTTGGTTCCCTTTTCTTCCGGTCAAACCGCCGGTCCGGTTCTTAAATCAAATGGTCAAATTTATGCTCTTGTTTGTTGTTGGTTTTCGACTCCTTTGTGAGTATGACATTAAATACTTAATTTCATATGATCATTTCAAAGTGCGTATTTCGCATTTATGGTCACCGAGTCATCCTAAAATTCGCGTAAAATATGGTTAATATGATATTCATTGCAACCATATCAAAAATAGTTTGGTATTTACCAACCAAAGTGTATTGTTTTTTCATACCATATTACCAAAGAATGAGAACACTATTTACCAAGACAAGAACATATTTATAAAAAATTATGTTGACACATGGGCCCAATGTCTCAAGGTATTTGTGATCTATGTATGCAATTGATTTTAAGTTATTCTAATCCCACTATAATAGAGTTTGTAACACTATGTATCAACCATGATTATGTGTTACTTAGTTGAACTAACGTAACACATTTACTAACACATATTTATATGTCATCATGTCAGAATATAGGTAACACGTTTGCCCAACACATATTTATATGTTACAATTATAATACCCCTGTAACACGTTTTGAGGCCTTATATAATATGTGTTACTGTCTGTCGTTGGACACAAAATGATGTGTTACAGTAATTTTTCATGTAACATATTTTTCAATGTGTTACATGATTGTGTTATTTAATGTCTGTTTTGTTGTAGTAAATACTTGACATGAAGAAAATAGTAGCAATAAACTAACACGATCATATGCTACGTTTGTAGTTTGGGTCTTGTCCATCACATCATTTTCCTAATGACGTGATCCCGTTATCAAATGACATCTCATGTCCATGACTAGAAAACCATAGCCATCTTTGATCAACGAGCTAGTCTATTAGAGGCATACTAGGGACATGGTGTTATCTATGTATCTAAGTTTCCGATCAACACAATTATAGCATGGATAATAAACGATTATCATGAACAAGGAAATATGATAATAACCAATTTATTATTGCCTCTAGGGCATATTTCCAACATCTTCATCTTCTGGGCGCGTCATGATCACCATTGTCACCGGCGCGGCACCATGATCTCCATCATCATGATCTCCATCATTGTGTCTCCACGAAGTCGTCTCACCAAATATTACTTCTACTACTATGGATAACGCTTAGCAATAATGTAAAATAATTACATGGCATTGACACGCAGGTCAATTTATAAATTAAGACAACTCCTATGGCTCCTACCGGTTGTCATACTCATCGACCTGCAAGTCGTGAATCCTATTACAAGAACATGATCAATCTCATACTTCACATATATCATATCACATTCTTTGACCATATCACATCACATGACATATGCTGTAAAAACAAGTTAGACATCCTCTAATTTTTTGTTTGCAAGTTTTTTCGTGGTTGCTATAGGGTTCTAGCAAGAACGTTTCTTACCTATGCAAAAACCACAATGTGATATGCCAATTTCTATTTACCCTTCATAAGGACCCTTTTCATCGAATCCGATCCGACTAAAGTGGGAGAGACAGACACCCGCAAGCCACCTTATGAAACCAGTGCATCTGTGGTGGAACCAGTCTCACGTAAGCGTACGTGTAAGGTCGGTCCGAGCCGCTTCATCCCACAATGTTGCCGAATCAAGATAAGACTAGTAACGGCAAGCCAATTGACAAAATCGACGCCCACAACGCCTTGTGTTCTACTCGTGCATAGATTCTACGCATAGACCTAGCTCTAATACCACTGTTGGGGAATGTAGTAGTGGTTCAAAATTTTCCTACGTATCACCAAGATCTATCTATGAGAAACCAGCAACGAGTAAGGGTTTGAGTGCATCTTCATACCTTTGAAGATCGCTAAGAGGAAGCGTTACAAGAGTGCGGTTGGTGGAGTCGTACTCGCAGCGATTCAGATCGCGGTCGATTCCGATCTAAACGCCGAACAACGACGCCTCCGCGTTCAACACACGTACAGCCTGGTGACGTCTCCCACGCCTTGATCCAGCAAGGAGGAGGCAGAGGTTGAGGGAGACCACTCCAACAGCAGCACGACGGCGTGGTGAAGGTGGAGCAGCGTGGCAACTTCGACAATGCTTCAACAAGGACTATGGAGGAGGAGGAGGAGGAGGAGAGGGGCTGCTCGAGGGAGATTGGTATGTGTGCCAACAGACCCTAGGCCTCACTATTTATAGGAGGAGGAGGAAGGAGGCGCAGCCCCTAGGGTTCCCACCCTAGGGCTGGCGGCCAACCCTAGATGCCCCCTTGGGGCGGCGGCCAAGAGAGGGAGAGGGGGGAGGCGCCCTAGGGTGGGCCTAGGGTCCATCTGCACTAGGGTTTGCCCCCCTTGCTCTTGTTGCGCCTTCCGCCTTGGTGGTAGGCGCACCAGCCCACCCAAGGGCTGGTTCTCTCCCATTTTAGGCCTATGCAGCCTTCTGGTGCCGGTGGCCCCAGACGGTGGACCCCCGGAACCCTTCCGGTGGTCCTGGTACGTTACCGGTGATGCCCGGAACACTTCCGGTGACCAATACCTCACTTCCTATATATTAATCTTTACCTCTGGACCATTTCGGAACTCCTCGTGATATCTGGGATCTCATCCGAGACTCCGAACAACCTTCGGTAACCATGTACACTAATTCCATATAACCCTAGCGTCATCGAACCTTAAGTGTGTAGACCCTATGGGTTGAGGAACCATGCAGTCATGACCGAGACACCTCTCCGGTCAATAACCAATAGCATGATCTGGATACCCATATTGGCTCCCACATGTTCCACGATGATCTCATCGGATGAACCACGATTACGGGGATTCAAACAATCCCATATACAATTCCCTTGTGGATCGGTATGTTACTTGCCCGAGACTCGATCGTCGGTATCCCTATACCTTGTTCAATCTTGTTATCGGAAAGTCTCTTTACTCGTTCCGTAACACATCATCCCGTGACTAACTCCTTAGTCACATTGAGCTCATTTTGATGATGTATTACCGAGTGGGCCCCGAGATACCTCTCCGTCACACGGAGTGACGATTCCCAGTCTTGATTCATGCCAACCCAACAGATACTTTTGGGGATACCCGTAGTGCGCCTTTATAGCCATCCAGTTACGTTGTGACGTTTGGCACACCCAAAGTATTCCTACGGTACCCGGGAGTTACACAATCTCATGGTCTAAGGAAATGATACTTGACATTAGAAAAGCTTTAGCAGACGAACTACACGATCTTGTGCTATGCTTAGGATTGGGTCTTGTCCATCACATCATTCTTCTAATGATGTGATCCCGTTATCAATGACATCCAATGTCCATGGCCACGAAACCGTGACCATCTATTGATCAACGTGCTAGCCAACTAGAGGCTCACTAGGGACATGTTGTGGTCTATGTATTCACACATGTATTATGGTTTCCGGTTAATACAATTATAGCATGAACAATAGAAAATTATCATGAACAAGGAAATATAATAATAACCACTTTATTATTGCCTCTAGGACTTATTTCCAACAGAATGATGCTCACCGCACTGAACACTTAGATTGTTGCCACTTTCAAAGTACCATGACTCCCGATAGTCATCCAATTTCCAGCCTTGGAGTTAACTGCACAAAACTACCATATTTACGGCTAGTTTTTCATAAAACCACCAAGTTGGTAGTCCGTTGCAAAAATCACCGCATTCCCAGTAATCTTAATCTTTTGCAGAAGGCAAATTTTAACATGATCCGGCATACCTCCTCTTTTCACATGGGAGGTAAGAGTATAAAATAAATGCAAACCATTGTTTGCATTAAATAGTGGATTTGGTTAACTCTTACCTTCTTATCTTTCATGTAAAAAGAGTTGGTAAGAGTATGTTAAAGTTTCTCTTAATACAACTCCATGTACTCCCTCCATTCCTAAATATAAATCATTTTAGAGATTTCACTATAGACTACATACAAAGCAAAATGAGCAAATCTACACTCTAAATTATGTCTATATACATTCGTATATAGTCCATAGTGGAATATCTAAAATGACTTATATTTGGGAACAGGTGGAGTATGCAATAACAACTCATTGAACATCAGACAACAAGTATTACCGTGTACTAAATATTCATGACCGCTCGTTTACAACCAATTGGGCAAACACAAGATCACCAGCTAGCTATATATCCCTCACAACTCAGAACAAACATGGATACATATTTAAAAAAAATAAGTTCATATATATTTGTAAAAAAATGTTCATATTTATTTGAAAAAAATGAAGACCATAGATATGCAATGTCATGGCTCGATAGTTTATACAGAATTTAGTTCATCTCACTGATCGTCTTCCTGATGAGCTCCCAAGCGCTCAAAATATGCCTCTCCTCCTGAAGTGATGATCCCACAACTAAGTGCAGCACGAGCCTGCCACCTACCACTGTGTGCACAAGGTACGCCTTGCCGGTCATGTTCATGTTTATCATGAGCAAACGGTTCACCTCACTTCGCCCGCCCTAACTCCAGTCTCCTTGATTCTAAAGCAGATCAGAGCAAATTTTTTCGGCACAACGATCTCGAACCAGCCATCGGCACAGACCAAGTCCTCAAACATCTTGGCCATGGTGACATCTCTTCGGATGTCCTCTTGGAGATTGGGAGTGTTGGAGATATGCTCTAGAGACAATCATGTATGATGATATTTTCTATGTGTTTATGAATAAAGATAGTCCTTAAACATTATCAGTGATGTGTATTAATAAGTACATGACTTGTTTGTGAGACTATGCATTGTATGATAACTGTCCTAAATGGTCCCTAGTCGAAAGGGTTGTGTGGACGCGCAACTAATCAGACTTGCATATGACACGATGGATGGTTCAGTCTCACTGACCATATAGCATTGGATGCTAGCTGAATAATATGGACTCAAAAAGGTCTGGTCGGATTCGACATAATCGGATCCGAGTCGAGATAAGGTCTGAGTTGGACAGACCCAACTATGAGACGCAGCGATAGTTCATCTATGAGTCTCTAGTACAACATACATTCTATGTCCTAAGACCTGAGCTGGCGCATGTACTCGGGATGGTGACGGACTTGCTTTGGGCCGACCAAACGTTACTTCATGACTGGGTAGTTACAAAGGTAGGTTTCGGGCTTGTCCAGACCCATGCCGCGAGACATGGTCGAGCAAGATGGGATTTGCCCCTCCTACCAGGAGAGATATACTCTGGCCCCCCTCGGGTGATCCGACCTGGATAAGAATGACCATGCGATGAGGATTATGAGATAATCTGAAGTGTTGGTCGGATTCACCGGAACGAGAAAGAGGTCGTGCTGCAACACGGATGACCATGTCGCCTTGTGCACGATAACATATATCGTGTGGCAAAGGGAACAAAAGTGTGAAGTACAGGTTCGCCTAACCAGCTTCATCGGACACTTGGAGTCGGCACGTCTTGCTAGAGGCCTCTACCTACTGGTCGAGTCGGATGTCATCTGACTTGCGACCAAGTGGACGAGAACCTAAAGGGTCGCTCGCTTAAGGGAAGGAACACGTGGGCTTTAGGATCCGTGCGAGGCCCAAGAGTTGAGCCCGCGCGGATGCCTATATATAGTGGAGGTGCGGCACACCCATCCGGTTGATCGCTTTGGCGCCGCCATTAGGGCTTTGCATGAGTTGCAACTAGCCACCTCCACTCGCTGCCGTCGACCGTGTGATCGGACCTAGCTGTCCGCCGCATGGGTGTTCCTCCTGCATGCGCAGATACCGTTACAGGCGATGCATTTGCGCCGCTCCGGCGAACCTGTACGTGGGATCTGGCGACCGGCTATTCGAGGGAGATCGGAACGGCTGTTCGAGGGAGATCGGGCGAGGAGGAGACGGACCACACGAACGCGCTGCCCCAACTCTACTTCCGCTGCACGGCACTGCGCGTCTAGTGGTAACAATCTGTGATCCATCTTTGTAGCATGTTCTTGGATGTTCTGCACGTAGGAAAGTTTTAATTTGCAGGTGATGCACCTATGGTAGAACCCAACAGTGGTAGCAGAGCCTCTGTTATAGGATTTGGATTCAGATCAGATGCATATTTGATATGCGGAGGCAGCGGATGAGATCTATCATCATTCATGACATCAACTATGTGCACGGTTGATGAGATCAACTTCACATCAGGATAGATTGAGGCTATATTTTCTGTCAATCGAAATCGATGAGGTCGTGACACAACGTACCCCTACCGATCGGTATTCGCCATCAGGGTTAACCATGAAACGTAAATCCGAATTGGGTTCGCGATGATCGATGAGATCGTTCAGATCAAAAAATTCGGCGTGTTCGAAGTGCAGATGCGATATGTGATTTCCGAAAATGTTGGGCGCTCTGCCCGCACCCGCGAGGGGCGCTGCCCCTTCAAACCCCGCCCGCTAACCGGCTAGCGGGACCACTGTGTACGTTCTGCCTTGTATTTCGTACATGATCACACAAACCGGTAGAATGCGATTCTATGCATAAGTTTGTTTTGCAGGTTTGATGTGAATAGTATGGCTCACATGTAAGTGATGCATGTGTGTAATTTAACATGACCCGCGTGTCATGATTGTCAGCCGGCAGGAGCCAAAGTGCTGTCTTTATATTGTATAACGACCTGCATGTCGACTTGTGATTCTCTGTAAATTCATTACTAGTTGTAGTAGTTGGAGGATAGAGATCGAGTTCGAGGTTTTGGCATCCTAGCGTGACGGACAAGATGGAGTTCCACCTTGGTCATCGGAGTAGGAGCCGGCCATGGAAGGACGCCCATGAAGGAGCCATACTATTTCACATATTTATGTTTATATGTGATTGATATTGCTTCTTGTTTCTATGCATGTTATAATGGTAGAAAGACCCCTCATTAATATCAAGTATATTGCCATTCCGGATGTTGCACCTTCGCATGTCAAGTACGTCTAGTAGTGGGCTCATAAAATTGAGGTGCTACTAGGTGTCCTTGGACTAGAGGGTTCGTGTCGGACACGGACATGCGCTGCATCGGGTTAACTTGACAAGGATATCAAAACGGTTTTGGGCCTTGTGGCAAAGAAGGTTGGGAGCCCGGGTATGAGATACCTACCCAACCGACAAGAGTCGTATAGAGATACGATTAGCAAGATGTTGCTTACCGAATAGGCAAGTTGGCTAGCAGTGATGCTAAAGCTCACTAGTCGCTCGCGCTAGATGGATCCTGAATCACTGAGAGTTTGCGGAGGGATGCCGACTTTAGTGGGAGTAGTTCTGTTTAAGGCTTGAATTGCTCTACATAAACACATTGCTTAGTGATTGCATATTTTCTGTTGTAGATCAATGGCATCACCTGCTCAACCCAACTTTGCATTAAAATCAATTCTGAAAAAGGATAAACCGAATGGAACAAACTTTACCACCTGGTATAGAAATCTAAGAATTGTTCTCAAGCACGATAAAAAGGAACATGTTCTAGAGGATCCACTTCCAAAGGAACCCTCCGAGAATGCTAACGCCACAACCAAGAATGCCCACCAGAAACCCGTTGATGAATCAAACGAGATCAGCTGCCTCATGCTAGCTTGTATGGAGCCCGATTTGCAACAACATTTCAAAAACATTCAGGCTTTCGATATGATCAAGAGTTTGAAGAGCATGTTTCAGGTATAGGCTAGGACCGAAAGGTTCAACGCCTGGTAGTCTTTGACGGATTGTAAGCCAAAGGAGGGTGATCCACTGAGCCCGCATGTGATCAAGATGATCGAGTACGTGCAAGATTTGGATCGGTTAGGCTTCCCACTTGGGGACGAGCTGTCCACGGATGCAATTTTGGGTTCTCTTTCACCTAGCTATGGGACGTTCGTATCGAACTATCATATGCACGGCATGGATAAGAAGCTCACTGAATTGCATGGGATGCTCAAGGTGGTAGAGCAAGATATTAAGAAAGGCACACATCAAGTGTTGATGGTGTAGAACTCGGCTAAGTTCAAGAAGAGTTGGTCCAAGAAAAAGGGAAGGCAAAGGGAACGGAGAAGGTTTACTGCAAAGACCATTTACTTTCACTGCAAGGAAGCTGGTCACTAGAAGAGGAACTGTAGCAAGTGGCTTGCTGAGCACGACAAGAAGGCCGGAGATGCTTCTTCAGGCAAAGGTACACTTGTTACATATGTTATAGACATTTACCTTGCTGGCATACCTAGTAACTCTTGGGTATTTGATATCGGATCGGTTGTTCATATTTGCAACTCGATGTAGGGGCTGGTAAGAACTAGGCGTGTGGCACAAGGGGAGATTGACATCAGGGTTGGCAACAAAGCAAGAGTTGTTGCGTTGGAGGTTGGCACGATGCAGCTCAAGCTTCCTTCTGGATTTATTTTGGAATTGAATAATTGTTATTACATTCCCGCACTTAATTATAACATTATTTCTGCCTCATGTTTGATGAGTCAAGGTTATGAATTCAATATAAAGGACAATGATTGTTCATTTTATTTGAATGGAATGTTCCATGGCTATGCACCCATAGTAGATGGGTTATTTATTTGAAATCTAGAAATGGAACCAGTCTATAACGTGAATGTCAAGAGGCATAAGCCTAATGAGATAAATCCGACATACTTCTGGCATTGCCGGCTTGGACACATTAGTCTGAAACGCATGAAGAAGCTCCATGATGATGGAATCCTAACCTCGTCCGACTTCGGGTTGTTTGAGACATGCGAATCATGCTTGCTAGGCAAGATGACTAAGTCTCCTTTTACAAAGAGTTGCGAGAGGGCGTTCGAGCTATTGGAGCTTATACACAGTGATGTGTGTGGTCCAATGAGCACAACGGCCAGAGGTGGCTATGAGTACTTTGTGACTTTTACCGACGAATTGAGTAGATATGGATATATCTATTTGATGAGGCACAAGTCAGAAACTTTTGAAAAGTTCAAAGAGTTTCAGAACGAGGTTGAAAATCAGCTCGACAAGACGATAAAACTTCTAAGATTAGATCGTGGAGGTGAGTACATGAGCCAGGAGTTTGATAATCATCTGAAAAGCTGATGTATAGTACCTCAGCTCACACCTCCGGGTACGCCACAGAGAAACGGTGTGTCAGAAATGAGAAATCGAACCTTGTTGGACATGGTCCGGTCAATGATGAGCAAATTGGATTTACCCTTGTCATTCCGGGGATACGCTCTAGAAACTACAGCTCTCACACTTAATAGGGTACCATCAAAATCCGTAGACAAGACACCACATGAGATGTGGACTGGGAAGAGTCCTAGTTTGTCTTTTCTAAATATTTGGGGTTGTGAAGCATTTGTCAGGCGACTCATGTCGGACAAGCTTACACCCAAGTCGGATAAATGCATATTCGTGGGATATCCGAGGGAAACCTTGGGATATAACTTCTACCACCGAGAAGAGAACAAAGTGTTTGTTGCTCGGAACGGGGTTTTCCTAGAGAAAGAGTTTCTCAGTCGGGAGGCCAGTGGGAGAACGGCGCGACTCGAAGAAATTCGAGAGCCACTCGCGGACAACTCGGTTGGTGATGAGATCACACCGGAGTCGGTGAAAGAACCCGTAGTGGAGTCAGCACCGGAGCCACAGAGGTCGAAAAGATTGCGCAGAGTGCGCGATGTTTTGTTGCTAGAAAGTGACGAGCTGGCCACATATGCGGAAGCGATGGTGAGCCCAGATTCCGAGGCATGGCTAGAGGCCATGAGATCCGAGTTAAAGTCTATGGATGACAATCAAGTCTGGGACTTGGTTGATCCGCCACCTGGTGTAGTTGCCATTGGTTGCAAATGGGTCTTTAAGAAGAAAACCGATGTGGATGGAAATGTTCAGATCCACAAAGCTCAGCTTGTCGCTAAAGGTTATGGACAAGTTCAAGGTATTGACTACGACGAGACCTACTCGCCGGTAGCGATGCTAAAGTCGGTGAGGATCATACTAGCTATAACTGCATAATTTGATTATGAGATATGGCGGATGGATGTCAAAACGGCTTTCCTTCATGGAAATTTAAAAGAGGATGTATACATGATACAACCTGAAGGTTTTGTCGATCCAACTAACGCTGGTAAAATATGCAAGCTCAAGAGATCCATTTATGGATTGAAGCAAGTAACTCGGAGTTGGAACATTCGTTTTGATGAAGTCATCTTTGACCTTGGTTTCATCAAGAACGAAGAGAACTATTGTTTATACAAGAAGTCTAGTGGGAGCTTGGTAGTATTTTTGATCTTGTATGTGGATGACATACTGTTGATCGGAAATGATGTTTTGATGCTAAACTCAGTCAAAGAATCATTGAATGGTAAGTTTTCGATGAAAGACCTTGGAGAGGCAGTGTACATTTTAGGCATCAAGATCTATAGAGATGGATCAAGGAGGCTGCTCGGCTTAAGCCAGACACGTACATAGACAAAGTGTTGAAGAGGTTCAACATGAGTGAGGCCAAGAAAGGGTTCTTGCCTGTCTCACATGGTATAAGGCTAAGCAAGACTCAGAGTCCTACGACTTCTGATGAACGAAACTGGATGAGTAGGATTCCCTATGCCTCGGCAATTGGATCCATCATGTATGCCATGCTATGTACACGGCCCGATGTTGCTTATGCAATAAGCTTAACAAGCAGATACCAGGGCGACCCAGGTGAGAGTCACTGGGTAGTGGTGAAAACTATCTTGAAGTACCTGAAAAGGACTAAAGAGATGTTCCTAGTTTATGGAGGTGAGGAGGAGCTCTGCGTAAAGGGTTACACTGATGCTAGTTTCCAAACCGACCGGGATGATTGTCGATCGCAAACTGGATTCGTGTATGTCATGAATGGAGGAGCAGTGAGCTGGACGAGTTCCAAGCAAGATACGGTGGTCGACTCCACAACAGAGGCCGAATACATTGCGTCTTGTGAAGCCGCAAAGGAAGGTGTTTGGATTCGGATGTTCCTCGAAGATGTTGGTGTGTTCCTGGGCTGGTCAAAACTGTCGGACCTTTATTGCGATAATTCAGGTGCCATCGCACAGGCCAAGGAGCCGAGACAACACCACAAGACCAGACACATAGGCCGAAAATATCACTTGATACGAAAGCTCGTACAGAAAGATGATACCAATTTGTGCAAGATTCATACGGATGCAAATATTGCAGATTTGTTGACTAAGCCGCTTCCACAACCCAAACATGAGGGGCACGTTAGAGCTATGGGCATTCGATGTCTATTTGATTGACTCTAGTGCAAGGTGGAGACTGTTGGAGATATGCCCTAGAGGCAATCATGCATGATGATATTTCCTATGTGTTTATGAATAAAGATAGTCCTTGGACATTATCAGCGATGTGTATTAATAAGTACGTGACTTGTTTGTGAGACTATGCATTGTATGATAACTGTCCTAAATGATCCCTAGTCGAAATTGTGTGGACGCGCAACTAATTAGACTAGCATATGACACGGTGGATGGTTCGGTCTCACTGACCATGTAGCATTGGATTCTAGCCGGATAATATGGACTCAGAAAGGTTTGTTCGGATTCAACATAGTCGGATTCGAGTCGAGATAAGGTCTGAGTTGGACAGACCCAACTATGAGACGCAGCGATAGGTCATTTATGAGTCTCTAGTACAACATACGTTCTATGTGCTAAGACCTGAGCTGGCGCATGTACTCGGGATGGTGATAGACTTGCTTTGGGCCGACCAAACGCTACTCCGTGACTGGGTAGTTACAAAGATAGGTTTCGGGCTTGTCTAGACCCATGCTGCGAGACATGGTCGAGCAATTTGCCCCTCCTATCAGGAGAGATATACTCTGGGCCCCCTCGGGTGATCCGACCTGGATAAGCATGGCCATGCGATGAGGATTATGAGATAATCCGAAGTGTTGGTTGGATTCACCGAAACGAGAAAGAGGTCGTGCTGCAACAAGGATGACCATGTCGCCTTGTGCATGATAACATATATTGTGCGGCAAAGGGAACATAAGTGTGAAGTACAGGTTTGCCTAACCAGCTTCATCGGACACTTGGAGTCGGCACGTCTTGCTAGAGACCGCTACAGACCGGTCGAGTCGGATGTCATCTGACTCGCGAACAAGTGGACGAGAACCTAAAGGGTCGCGTGCTTAAGAGAAGGAACACACGGGCTTTAGGATCCGTGCGAGACCCAAGAGTTGAGCCCGCGCGGATGCCTATATATAGTGGAGGTGCGGCACACCCATTTGGTTGATCGCTTCGGCGCCGTCATTAGGGCTTTGCATGAGTTGCAACTAGCCACCTCCACTCGCCGCTGCCGGTCGTGTGATCGGACCTAGCTGTCCGCCGCACGAGTGTTCCTCCTGCACACGCGGATACCGTTAGAGGCGGTGCACTTGTGTCGCTCCAGCGAACCTATACGTGGGATCCGGTGACCGGCTGTTCGAGGGAGACTGGAACGGCTGTTCGAAGGAGATCGGACGAGGAGGAGACGGACCACACGAACGCGCTGCCCCAACTCTACTTCCGCTGCACGGCACTGCGCGTCTAGTGATAACAATCTGTGACCCATCTCCGTAGCATGTTCTTGAATGTTCTGCGCATAGAAAAATTTTAATTTCCAGACGATACGCCTACGATAGAACCCAATAGGAAGGCCAGCGAGCGTCTCAGCTGTAGGTCCGTGGCTACATCAATGCAAAACGCGTTCCTGCACTGATCAGAGACCACGGACCAAAGATGATGCATAGGGTCCGTCCTGCTAGACACTAGCACCATGCTTTTTTGACATTTTTACTTTTCTAATAATACCCTTTTCGTCGTATATGGTCTGCTTATTCCGAAGGTTAATTTAACAAAATGTAAACAAATTTATTTAGAAAACTGTATCTACAAACATCAAATATAGACAGACAAATTTTTCAGAAAAATATGCACATGTAAATATTTAATGGTTTTGATTTGGTATTCTAGATCTTGATACATTTTTATGCAAACTTGGTCAGACTTTACAATGGTCAAATTTCAAGAAAATTAACACATACTATATTTTAGGACAGAAGGGGTAGATGTTAGATATTCGAAATCGCATCATTATTTTTATCATAAGCCACATCTTTGAAAGAGATCACAAGAAAATGTCCATGTATCATAGAGATCAAAAGAAAATGTTCGTCTAACCTACTAAAGTTATTGATAGCTAATAAAAGGAGCATTATGTTCGTGTACCTCACAAGGATTATTTTCAACCGAACATAAAATGTTCGTGTACCTCACAAGGATGGGTTTTCAATGATAATATAATAATATTCCCGTGTGTAAGAAAAAAATGTGTACTTTCAAAAATACTTAAGTTCCACCATTTGTGACCAATGGCATGTGTTATTTGAGTACCCACGGGTAAGAGCAACTCTAGGAGATCCGCTATAATTGTGTACTGCAAAACTCGTTTGAGGGATCGAATAAAAACGTTAGTCAAACCACCTGGGTTGTGTTTATTATAGAGTTCAGCTAGTCCAAGTGATCTAGGTTATCCTATGTTTTATCCCTGTTTTGATATTCTTTGGAAAGAGAGGAGTTTTATAGTGCAAGTATGTTTTTGGTTAATTCCAAATTAATGGACTGTTTTATAATAACTCCCTAAATATTAGGGAGGATGTGTTTTAGAGAGAAATCACCGTGTGCATTTACCTCAACTAAAATACATCAAAGATGTATGCGGTTTATTTATTTGAGTTAAATTGGGTTGCAAAATTTAATGGCATCATGACAACTTCGTATCAAACGAAGTCCAAACGAGATAAAAAATTATGGTGATTTTTTTGGAATATATGCGAATTTCGGGAGTCGGAATTAATGCAAGACGATGCTCGAGGGCCCCACTAGCCAACATGGCGCGACTTGGGGGGAGGGGTCGTCCTGATGGCTTGTGGCCATCCCTAAAGTCAGTTGAGGCTCTCCTTACACTGCAAGAAAGATATTTTCAAGATTAAAATCTCCTCAAAATTTTAGCCCGATCGGAGTTACAGATTTCCAGATATTTAAGAAACAGTGAAGGGGTCAGAAACCAGTCGCGAAAACAGGAGAGGAATAGAGAAAGATCCAATCTCGGAGGGGCTGCTGCCCTCAGGGAGCCATGAAAGCCATGGACTAGAGGACAAACCCTCCTCCCACCTAGGGAGGAGGCCAAGGAAGAAGAATAAGGAAGGGGACTCTCTCCCCCTCTCTCCCGGTGGCGTCGGAGCGCCACCGGGGCAACCATCGTGACGGTGATCTACACCAACAACTTCGTCGCCGTCATCACCATCACCATCACCTTCCCTCATATATCTATAGCGGTCTACTCTCCCGCATCCCGCTGTACCCCCTACTTGAACATGGTGCTTTATGCTACATATTATTATCCAATGATTTGTTGCTATCCTATGATGTTTGAGTAGATCCCTTTTGTCATATGGGTTGATTGATGATCTTGATTGATTTGAGTTGCGTAGTTTATATTGGTACTGTCCCGAGGTGCTTTCCGTGAGGCGCACACATGAAATATTCATCCTGAAGGGTGTTGCAATATGTTCATGATTCGCTTATAGAAGGTGGCTAGAGTGACAGAAGCTTACACCCGAGTAAGGGGGTTGTTTACGTATGTGAGTAAAGGGGACTTGATGTTTAATGCTATGGTTGAGTTTTACCTTAATGATCTTTATTAATTGCAGATGCTTTCTAGAGTTCCAATCATAAGTGCATATGATCCAAGTACGGAAAGTATGTTAGCTCATGCCTCTCCCTCGTATAAAACTGTAATAATGATCATCGATCCTATTATGAATTGTCTAGGACAATCTTGCAAATCCTATCACCACTTTTCCACACTCACTATAGTTACTTTATTGTTATTTTATAAAGAGCAAGTACAATAGAGCTGACTCAGCGGGTTATAAGAAATAAACTAATATATTTTTGCTTAGTTGGAGGAGAGAGAAGAGGAGAGCGGGCTCTTCGTGAAGAACCAGCTCTAGCACGTGCTCCTAGGCACTTTGTGAGAGTGAAAGGTGGGCCACATAACAAAAAAGTAGTATACTCTATTGTACATGTTGGCTATAAGATGGACTATAGATGACATGTCAATGGCTTATAGCCAGCAACTGGCTATACTATTAACCATGCTCTAAAACAAACACCTAACATTTATTTTTACGTTCTTTATTACCTTGGAAACCTATCTATTACACCTACTAAGTACTTCTAATTTCTTTCTCGCAAAATAGTTTCATACTTGTTCTAGGTAAAGTAAGCATTATCGTGCGTAGAGTTGTATCGGTAGTCGATAGAACTTGAGAGAATATTAATTCTACCTTTAGCTCCTCGTTTTGTTCGACACTCTCACTTATCGAAAAAGGCTACAAGCGATCCCCTACACTTGTGGGTTATCACTTTGTATTACAAAGCAACCAACCGATACATCCAACGATAGGTGCTGGGGTGGAAGCAACACAACCACACCCAGAAGAAACGAAAGAGAAAATACAAAAGGAACAAATGCTGACAACGGAGGATCGACAAAAACGAATAAGCCACGCAACCGCTGCGCCCATCGGGGGTCTTCCACCAAGCTCCAAGACTCTGAAGCACCGGTACCAATCAACACATCCAAGAAGGTCTGCGACGGTGGCGACGCTGCTGCCAAGGGTTTCCCCCAGTACACGAGGAGGTGAGAGGAAGGGTAGCCCTTGACACCCTCCAGGAAGGTTCGGCAGCACCCACAGGCACCACCGCGTCGGTGTTGGCCAGGCCGACAAGGGTTTCCACCGATCCCAACCTGCACCTCGGGCGCTCCGGAGCCTACCACCAAACCGACCACCACCCTGCGCCAACACGGTCTTGAAGCCCCCACACCGTCTCACCACGGCACCACGAAGAGAGGCATGCACAACGACAAAGAGGAGTCGGGAGTAGGGGCAGCAACACCGTCGGCACGTGGGAGGGCTCAACCTCCACCGTCAACGACGGTAGCCGATCGGGCGCAATAGCAGGAGCATACTAGGCACGCACTGGCAGAGAAATGGCTAGCCACAACTCTTGTTGGTGGCGCCCCATTTCCCTTCAACGCCACCATTAATATTTTCAAATAGTGCCCGCGTTGGCTAAATTTGTACGTTATTGCTGCACACATAATGGTGGCATTGAAATTCTGCTGAACGTCACTTGTATGTGGACCCAACGCTCTCACCTTTCACATATTATTGTTGGCGTAGCCAAAGTTCCTACGACAACACTAGGCACATTAATTTTGTCGTGCAACTTCTATGGCACGCCATAGGTATATTTTGTCGTGTCCAGTGTTGCGCATTCAGGCCCTTTAGGCCGACGCCAACACTATGAGGCAGTAAAAAACCCTTATCGACTATATTGTCCTCGCTCTCCCTCAATCCGCAACTCCATCCGTCCTCCTCTCGATCCCCACCGCCGCCTGCCGTCGCCCCGTCGCCGCCGCCTGACGCGACCCGTCTCCATCCGACGCCGCCCCACCCGTCACCCCGCCCCGGCCTGTCTCTGCCTGACGCCGCCCCACCTGATGCTCAAGCACACGTACCCCCCCCCCCCCCCCCCCCCGCGCTCAAGCACACATATATTCCCCGCCCGTGTTAGGTCTGGTCAACATATCGGTTAATTTTTTCCCACCAAAAAATGACAAATAAATAAATAAATACAGTATTTCAGCAACTAATATTTTCCCAAGAGCAATACATGCATAAGGGCCAAACCTAGGGCAACTTGTGCCCGCCTGCCTTAGGTCTGTAATTCAATACACAGTACAGCTTGAGACAACATTAGTATTGATAATTAGATAAATACTTTATATATGTTCTCAGTCATAAGAAAGTAAAATTCATATTCAGAGAAGTACTCTATGTTGTACACATCAGCCAAAACGAACATCTAGAATTTTATTTGCTTCCACTCTAAATTCATATTCAGAAAATTACACTATTTTTGGCCTTTTCTTGCTTCCACTCTAAACTAGCATGGCCTTTTCTTAGACCTCCATCATATAGGCTGTATGCAAAGGGCACATATCTTGTGCTTACTGCTGTAGTACTACAAGTATGGTAGTACCTTAATACACCATCATACAGAGACATAATCTAGCAATCTAGCCAAATTTTAAACTGCATGTTATTTAAAAAAATCATTCTAAGATGGTGAGCCTTCATTACAAGTTTTAATTTGCTGGTGTACATAATTTGAAATAGCGCATATGGACGTTTCAAGCAACAACGAATCAGTGGGCGACGTGGAGAAGTGTAATCAGTGGCTCTTAGAGTCTTCAGGGTGGAGAATAAAAAAACTCGAAGAAAACAATGCCGAAGTGAAGAATGAAAGGGATAGTTGCTCATAGAGGGTGATAATGCCCTCACTAAGGTAAACAAACTGAGGGAGCTAAGAGATAAGTTGAGAGAGGATAGGGATCAACTAAAGCTGAAGAAAAAACAACTCAGGATAGAGAGGATTGAGCTACAGAGAGTCGTTGCTCATTTCAAACAAGATGTAAAGAGCAATCGGAAGAAGATAATCCTTGATGATGAAGAGTAGTTAGTTGATCAGTTCCAAGTTTTAAACAATGATGTTTATGAGTATGTTTAAATGATCAGTACTAAGTTTTAAACTATGAAGTTTATGAGTATGCTTAAATGATCAGTACCTTTTGTGAAGCTTAAGCTCTTAGTTTTTGAAGTAGTATTTTTTTAATTATAATTTTGTTTTGCTGACGTTGGACAACGACGCACGAACAAAAGTAATATAGATGGATAACTAGCGTTGGTCACATGACACGCCATAAACATGTGAAATACCGGGCGTCGTCTCCAACGCAGTAGTATTTTTTAACTTTGGCGTCATATTGGTGGGATCGGGTGTCTACGCCAGCAAGACCATTTTTACCACGCCATAGCTAGACTTTTCTACACTAGTGACGTGGGCCCGTAGGCCCGGACGGGCCCTTAGAAGCTTGTAAAGCTCCTGCCATCATGCTGCAGCGGACACGCCATGAGCGTCGCCGCCCCCATTCCGAGCTGCTCCTCCCCCTCACCACGCAGAAGACATCGAAGCCACGCCGGGGGCTGGCCTGCGAGGACCCAGATGGGACCTACAGGGCCTAGATCCGAGTCGAGGGCGCGCCGCTGGCCACCCCTCACCACCACGCCGCCAAGGAGCAACGCATCCATCTCACCCAGCGCCGCCGGGTCACCTGGTCGTTGCCTAGGCGAGCATCACCCGAGCCAGAGCCGGGGGCGCGAGTACAGGATGTCCCGCCGCTGCCGACACCACCCGGGCCAGAGCCGGGGGCGCCCGGTGGCGTCGGGGGGGGGGGGGGGGGGAGGAGGGGGGAGGGGAGGGGGAGGAGGGAGGCCGACAGTGGGGAGGAGTACGCGCCGCCCCGGCCGCCTCCCGGAAAGGCGGCGCTAGGGCGGGATCGGGAGAAGGGTGGGGGTTGGAGTTAGATGCCTTTGTATCGTCCTTGGATGTGTGTGTTTTGCTTTCTTGATGCAGGGAGCATAAGGCAGGCAACCAAACTATATGCATATGTTAATATGTTAATTTTTGATATGTATTAGCGTAAAAAGGCTTAACTAAGGCAAGTATGCATAGACCCCTAAAATAAAAATCTCAACCAAACACGCCCCAAATGTGTCACCGTTAGGCAAATCTTTGTCTTTAGGTCTGGCACTATGTGCATGAGATTTCTTTGCAGAGGCTATTTTTTTTCAAATACTTTGCTGAGACTATTGAACGTGCACTAAATGACTTGTTAAGTTGGATCAGGTGGTGAAGGAAGCGATTGATCGGACACCCTGTGCAATCTTGACAAGCAATCTTTTATTTCCTTTGCTGCAAAAAGGGGGCAATTTGACCTGCTGTTTCGTTGGCTTTGGTTCGCTGAAACACATATTAAGAAGCGAATACCGGCGCCTGCCCGAGGTAGATATGATGGCATCAATACTCAGATGTCAAATTCTACCTAGAGATGCTGGTTGTGTATGAGTTCTTTGGTAGGAACTATCTTAGGACTCCTCAGGAACTGTTCACTCTCAGGCACTCCAGGTTTATAGTAACGGCTAAGAGGGCATTTGAAGCTCCGAAGAATAGGTTTAAGATCATACATCAGAAGCATTCCATCCTTATCCTATCCAGTTTAAGCTTCTTGCATGTTGCATCCTTCACAACTGGATCTTAAAAGAGGGTTGTCATGAACTTGTGCCATAGGAGGAAAATGTGATGCCTTATGATGTGGTTAGCTCCGACCATTGTGTGGAGGCGTTTGACAACGAAGTGTGGAAGAACAAAATATCAAAATGGCTCAGGCTATTTGGGATAATAGAGGCACACAAAAATCTAAAGAAGAAGAAGAGGCAGTAGTACAAGAGAAGAAGAAGAAGAAGAAGAAGAAGAAGAAGAAGAAGAAGAAGAAGAAGAAGATGGTTTTCTATCTAGTTAGCATCGTTAAACTTTTCGCTATTCAGCCATATGGCTCTTGATAATTTATACTGCCATTTGTTAGTAGCTAGAATAAACTGACATTTGTATCCTAGCTAGAACAAGACAGTACCAAGAAGTGAGGCCTGCATAGTGACGAAGAGAAGCCGGGACTAGGGGCAACATCACCGTCGGCACGCGGGAGGGCTCAATCTCCACCGTCGCAGGAGCATACCTAGCCCTTAGAAGCATGCAAAGCTCCCGCCATCTCACTGCAGCAGGCACGCCGTCGGCGTCGCCGCCCCCCGTCTGAGCTGTTCCACCTCCTCACCACGCAGAAGACAACGAAGCCACACCGGGGGCCAGCCCGCTAGAACCCAGATGGTGCCCGCAGGGCCTAGATCTGAGCAGGGGGCGCGCCGTCGGCCACCCCTCGCCACCACGCCGCCCACGAGTGACGCCTCCACCTCGCCCACCGCAGCAGGGTCGGCGGGCCGCCGCCTAGCCGAGCATCACTGCCGTCGCCCTTGCCCCGAAAGGGAAGACGCGCGCGCGGGTGCAGGTGGTCCCGTCGCCGTCGACAGCACTCGGGCCGGAGCAGGGGGCGCCCGCCGACGCCAATAGGAGGGAGAAGGGAAGAGGGCGAGGATGGATACCGACAGGGGGGGGGGAGAAGTACGCGCTGCCCCGGTGCCTCCCAGGGAGGCGGCGCAAGGGCGGGATCGAGAGAGGGGCGGGTGTGGAGTTAGATGCCTTTGTATAGGCCTTGGGTGTGTGTCTTGCTTTCTTGATGCGAAGCCTAAGGCAGGCAACCAAACTATATGCATATGTTATTTTTAATTCAAAACTATATGCATATGTTAATATGTTGATTTTTGATATGTATTATCTTAAGCAGGCTAAACTAAGAGAAGTATGCACAGACCCCTGAAATAAAAATCTCAACCAAACATGCCCTAAAGGTGCCGTTGTTTGGCAAATCTTAGTCTTTAGGTCCGGCACTATGTGCATGAGATTTCTTTGCAGAGGCTTTTTTTTTCTGGAATACTTTTCTGGGACTACTGAACCTGCACTAAATGACTTGTTAAGTTGGATCCGGTGGTGAAAGAAGCGACTGATGGGACACCCTGGGCAATCTTGACAAGCTGTTTCGTTGGCTTTGGTTCGCTGAAACCAGGGCATTGTTACACACGGCCTGTAAACCTATATCAAGAAAAAGATCCCGGCGCCTGCCCGAGGTGCAGCGCAGGACGGCGGAGACCGGCACACCGGCGAGGCGGCGAGCACCAGCGTGACAATGGCGACGACGAGACCCACGGACCGACGGACAGCAGCTGCAGGGCGCCGGAATACGCCGGACGGACCAGAACCCTAGCCGGTGATCGTACGAGGATTTGTCTCCGCCCCGGCGACGATGGATCCTCTGCTCGTCCGGTGGCTATGGCTACCCGGTCTTTCTGCACCTCACCACTGGGTCCGGCCCAATGCATTCTGACGGCCCACTTCAATCCAGCACGATTAGTACCATACCGGTAAATTAGGAACCAGGCGATCAGCTTATAAGCTGGATTGACTGCATTTGCTTTGCGTCCAACGTTAGATACCCGGCCGTCAGCCGATGAAAAAAAAGCCCAGTTCAGCGAGATTGCCTCTCGGTTGTACGTCCGTGGCTGCATCAATGGAAAACGCGTCCCTGCATTGATCAGAAACCACGCACCGCAGCTGATGCATACGACCGAAATTCAAATGTGTATCACCGTTGGGCGCTGCGCTAGACACTGGCGCAATGCTTTTTTTCTTTCAAAATATTGTTATACTCCTTCCGTCCTATACGGAATGATTTTTTCAAATGTTAATTTTACAAAATGTTAACAAATTTATTTCGAGAACTATCTGCATCTACAAATATAGACATACGGATTTCTCAGAAAAATATACACATCAAAATATTTAATGGTTTTCATTTGGTTATTATGTAAATTAGGTCGAACTTTACAATGGTTAAATTTCAAGAAAATTAACATGTACTATATTTTAGGACGGAGGGATTAGACGTTAGATATTCGAAATCGCATCATTTTTTAATCATAAACCACATCTTTGAAATAGATCACAAGAAAATGTCCATGTATCATAGAAATCACAAGAAAATGTTCATCTATCCTACGGAAGTTATTGATAGCTAACGAAAAGAGCATTATGTGATTCATGCGATTTGTTCTCATGTACTACCGTGGAGCACACACCATATTATTTTTATTTCTGGGTGAAAGAGAACTTGTATTACTCAATCAAATGATTACATTCTAAAGTACATAAATGTACTGCACTGTCTAGTCTAGAACCTAACCCGACTGTAGTATTACATAACAAAGTTTTGACATCTGCTCAAGTGCTAATATTAGTAATAAAAGTTCTACGGTTCCCTACCATAATCTCATTTATTTCTTGCATCGAGAAAGAGTGACTTGATCGTTCATGCTTCCAGATTTGAATCATCTTCATGCCTTTTTGATATTTATTGATGTACAAATTAGCACATTCCTTTTGATATTTATTGACGTACAAATAAAAAACAAATTTTTTCATTACAATCTTCTTGTTGTTATGGAAACAACTTTCGAGTGTGGGTACCTTTAGCAGTGTCGTTGGCATGTGTTGGTGAGGGTTTGTATGTGACCTTATAGGGAAGGTCGTTGTACAACGGTAAAGTGATACAATGATGTTTTTGAAATAGGTTTAGTCACCTTGTCGGCGCGTGACCCACATCCTATGAGGAAAGGTCGTCGCACTGAAAACTTAGAGTGTTGCCACTTTCAGATTACCATGACTCCCGGTAGTCATCCAATTTCCGACCTTGGAGTTAACTGCACAAAACTAAAAATTTACGGCTAGGTTCGCATGAAATCACCAAGTCGGTAATTCGTTGCAAAAATCACAGCATTGCCAATAATCTTTTGCAGGAGGCAAATTTTAAAATGCTCCCTCTTAACCATTTTTTTATATGTAAGGTAAGAAGGTAAGAGTTAATCAGGACACTAATTAATAAGATCAACGACTCAGGTCTAATATATATTCTTACCTCTCATGTGAAAAGATGAGGTAAGAGGAAGCATGTTAAAACTGCTTTCTTATCTTTCATGTAAAAGGAGTAGGTAAGACAAAGTATGTTAAAAAAATTCTTAAATACAATTCCATATACTCTTTCCGTTCCTAAATACAAGTCATTTTAAAATTTTCACTATAGGCTACATACAAAGCAAAACAAATAAATCTACACTCTAAATTATGTCTATATATATCCGTATATAGTTTATAATGAAATCTCAGATAAACATATATTTAGTAATCAATGGAGTATGCAATAACAGCTCATTGAACATCAGACACCAAGTACTACCTCTTGGTTGATACACGGCCGTCAGCTGAGAAAATAAAACAAGGCCAGATCAGCGAGATTGCCTCTCGGTTGTACGTTCGTGGCTGCATCAATGTAAAAGACGCCCCCTGCATTGATCAGAAACCATGGGCCGAAGGTGATGCATATGGTCCGTAGATATTACCATGGGGCCTTGTTCTAGACACTAGCACACTGCTCTTTTTTATATTTTCATTTATTTCTATATATTCTTGTCGTTCTATACACATTTGTTTTTATCGAAAGTATCTTTTTTTTAACACAGTACAAACGCAATCGCTCGTATAGACGCACATATACTCACCTATATGACGCATACATACACACCTTACCCTTATGAGCATCTTCGAAAGACTGAGCCGACATATTATCTTGAGATTTACTAAGTCACTGTAGGTGCCTTGCAGTCGACGGGAACGTCTTCTCCCACTGAACGCGCATCGTCGGAAATCCTGAAATAAAATTCAAAAATAATGCGGACACCAGGACTTGAACCGAGAATTATCTATATCTACTATACCAAATAAATACGTACACATCAATAACATTTATATCTTGCTGCTCGATGCCGAATGGGACGAGCGAGCGGCGGCGGCGGTCAACCGCGATGGCGCCCGGCAGGGCAGGAGGTCCGGTGCTGCGGGATCGAGCGGATCTGGAGGCGGGGCGGCGGCGGATCCGGCCCTTCACGGTGGCGGACGGAGCTCCGACGCGAGCTGCAGCGCCCATAGCGGCAGGAAGGAAGGGGCGACCATGGGAGGCGCGGGGACGAGCGATGCGCGGCGGGCCGGCGACGGGGAACAAGGTATGCGGGCGGCGGAGCGGCTCGGCTACGGGAGGCTCCGGTGGCCGGGGCTCACTGCGGTTGCAGGCGCTGGCGCTCTATGGCGGCTGCGGTCGGAGAAGCTCGGGCGACAGAGCGGTTGCGGCGGCGGCGGGCGCGTCCGGGCCCGAACGGGCCTCCAGATGGGCTCGGCGGGCCCGCGCGAGGTGGGAGGAGGAGCTGGCGGCTGCGAGGTGGTGGGAGACTGGCGGCGGCGTGGAAATCGAGGCAAGGATTAGGTTTTCCCAATTAGGAGGGCTAGGCCTTCCTTTTATAGCATGGGAATTAGGGTTTGGGGTTCTTGTTCGTTTTCAGACCGTTCGATCCCGATCGGATGGCCCGGAAGCGGAGGGGGGCTAGCTAGGTGATAGTGGGCTGTGTAGAGGGGCTTGGGGGATGAGAGGGAGGTTTGCGGCCCGTGACAAGAGGTTTATAAACTGAAAACGTGTGACGACTTACCGATGACCGCACCGCTACGGTTGACCGTTCGGGTACCAAACGAACTCGGAATGCAACGAAATTTGACAGGCGGCCTACCTACACTATAATAAGACCGCACGCCAAGTTTCGACCCAATCCGAGAATATTTTAAACGCACTTTGAAAACAATATTTTCTCGATGCCTCGGGCACGTGCGTGTGTGGTTGGTCTCGAAATGGTCAGCGACACGAACGGAGAGAACCAGCAACTACGAACGGATGCAAGTTTTCCAAAATGAGTGCCGATGCCATGTAGATGATGGGAATGATGCGATGATGAATGCAACAACCAAACTAAACACAAACGAGAATGGAAAAAAAAGGGAAATCTTCTGGAGCGTCGGTCCCGGGCTGTTACACGTTGCATGGAAAACAAAAAATTTCCTACGCTTCACCAAGATCAATCTAGGAGATGAGCAGCTATGAGAGGAGAGATCGGATCTACGTACCCTTGTAGATCGCTAAGCGAAAGCGTTAAAGAACGAAGTTGATGTAGTCGAACGTCTTTAGGATCGAATCACGATATGTCCAGCGATCTCATCACGAGCCGTCTCGCGATCCCATCGTGGTCCTTCCAATCTAATGCAGAACGGACGGCACCTCCACGTTCAGCACACGTACAGCTCGATAACGATCTCCGCCTTCTTGATCAAGCAAAAGGGAGCGGATAGGTAGACGAGTTCTCCGACAGCGCGACGGCGTTGTGGCGACGTTGGTGGAGCAATTCCAGCAGGGCTTCGCCTAAGCACCGCTGAAAACCGATCTAGAGGAGAAAACGATCTAGAGGAAGAAGAGGGCAGCACGTGGCAATTATGGTTGGGGCTGCCCTCAAAACCCTTCAGTATATATAGGAGGGAGAGGAGAGGAGGGAGCCTAGCCCTTCCTACAAGGAGGGCTTCGGCCGAACCAGAGGGGAGGAGTCCACCTCTCACAAGGAAGGTGGACTCCTAGTAGGACACTCTCCTATTTGGCCCTACTCCTTCCTCCTGCACACATGCCTTCTTGGGCTGGCCTCCCAGCCCACCAGGGGATGGTGCGCCACCACTAAGGCCCATGTGGCCCCTTGGGGTGTGTGGGCCCCACTTGATGGTCCCCCGGAACCCATTCGTCACTCCCGGTACACTTTCGGAAATGCCCGAAACTTTTCCGGAGTCCAAACACCACTTTCCTATATATCGATATTTACCTCCGGACCATTTCAGAGCTCCTCGTGACGTCCGGGGATCTCATCTGGGACTCTAAACAACCTTCGTTCACCAACATACATAACTCAATACTACTAAAATGTCACCGAACCTTAAGTGTGCAAAACCCTGTGGGTTCGAGAACTATGTAGACATGACCGAGACACCTCTACGGTCAAGAACCAATAGCGGGACATGGATGCCCATATTGGTTCCTAAATATTCTACGAAGATCTTTATCGGTCGAACCTCTATGTCAAGGATTCAATTAATCTCGTATGATGTTCCCTTTGTTCTTCGGCATGTTACTTGCCCGAGATTCGATCATCGGTATCTCCATACCTAGTTCAATATCGTTGCTGGCAAGTCTCTTTACTCGTTCTGTAATACAAGATCCCGTGGCTAACACTTAGTCACATTGCTTGCAAGGCTTGTTGTGATGTTGTATTACCGAGTAGGCCCTGAGATACCTCTCCATCACACAGAGTAACAAATCCCAGTCTTGATCCATGCCAAACCCAACAGACACCCTCGGAGATACCTGTAGAGCACATTTATAATCACCAGTTACGTTGCGACGTTTGATACACACAAGGTACTCCTCCGGTATCAGTGAGTTGCATGATCTCATGGTCATAGGAACAGATACTTGACATGCAAAAAACAGTAGCAATAAACTCACACGATCATATGCTACATTTATAGTTTGGGTCTTGTCCATCACATCATTCTCCTAATGATGTGATCCCGTTATCAAATGACATCTCATGTCCATGGCTAGGAAACCTTAACCATCTTTGATCAACGAGCTAGTCCATTAGAGGCATACTAGGGACAAGGTGTTGTCTATGTATCCATATGTATCTGAGTTTCCGACCAATACAATTATAGCATGGATAATAATCGATTATCATGAACAAGGAAATATGATAATAACCAATTTATTATTGCCTCTAGGGCATATTTCCAACAGCAGCCCTCTAGCGCACTCGCACGGGATGTCCCAAGACCTCATACTGAGAGTAGTCGAAGTCTTGGCCACGCACATTCTCGATGACCATGTTATGCATGATCACACAAGCGTGCATGATGTACCAAAGGATCTTTTGATCCCAAAGTCTAGCCGGTCCTCTCACAATAGAAAATTGGACTTGCAAAATTCCAAAAGCTTTCTCCACATCTTTCCTAGCCGCCGCGTGAGCATTGTGGAAATCTAGATTTTTCTTACCTTCCGGTTTTTTCATCGGCTTCACAAAAGTTTGTCACTTTGGGGATAATAGCCATAGTTCTATGTATATATGGCCATTTGCTACAAACTGCACCGGTGGTAGTTCACCATTTGCAATCTTATTCATGAGTGGTGACCGATTAACAAAGTTGATGTCATTCAAAGATCCAGGCATACAAAAAAAGCATGCCAAATCCAAGTCTCTTGATCGGCCACCGCTTCAAGGATTATAGTTAGACCCTTTTTCTGGCCGTGGACTTGTCCATGCCATGCCTTAGGACAGCTCTTCCAACTTCAATGCATGCAATCTATTGAGCCAAGCATACCTGCGAACCCACGAGCTTTGTTCATCTTCAAAAGCCTTGCGGCGTCTTCAGCATTGGAAGATCTCATATACTTCAGGCCAAACACTTGCACAATTCTGACTGCGAAGCGCTTGCTCATCCATGGCCAAGTGGTTAGCAACTAGATCAGTCGGAATATCGTATGCCAACATACGTAAAGAGGCTGTCACCTTTTGAAAGGTGCTATGTCTGAATTCTTCGACGGCATTCCTCCTTTGCTGAAAAAACCGGTCATGGCTCGCCAGTTTCTCTGCAATGCGTCTGAAAAACTCGGTGCTCATCCTAAAACGACGCCGAAAGTACGACTTAGGATATGTGGGATTCTCCACAAATAGTGCCTCATCAATCTATAGTCGATATCAATCTTATCCTTCCAAAAATTTTGCCGACCCATAACCGAACCACCGTGCTTCGGCTTTTTATTGATGTACAAAGCTAGGATCATTACAAGGTCCTCCTCCTCTTCAATATCAAACTCTTCTTCGGAATAATCATATGACGAACTCATCTATAATATTTTATTTAAACTTGTCTATAAAAACTACAAACAACATGCACCAAATTTATGTAAAATTTGTGAAATTAAAGCAATACATACCTTGCAAGCGTTTTGTCGAACACCTTGCGGACGCTGAGCGACAGTGGACGGCCGGGCGCTGTTCGTCAGAGGAATGCCGCGCGCGAGGGGCGGCAGCGACTCGAGGGAGGCGGAGGAAGCAGCGGCGGCACAGGGATAGGCTGGGAAAGCGTCGCCAGTTAGTCGGAGCAAATGGGGTGGTGCGGGCGGCGGAGCCAGCGCCTGGAGATGGCGGTAGGTGGAAGTCGTAGCGCGAGCGTAAGAAATAAGCGACGCGCGATGCCATTTCTCTCCGCGGGCTGAACCACTTATGCCGCGCGCACATTTTTTGCGCGTCCGCTAGAGCGCCGGGACGGCTGTGCGCACAAAAAATGCTATTTTTTCAGCGTGACGCTAATATCGCGTGGCTGTTTGAATATGCTCTTAGATGTTAGCCTTTATAGGAATTTTGGATCACAACTTAAGACCTGGTTTTGGTGGAGACATGAGTCATTTAAATTCAGAAAACATTACTATTTGAACTTATTTTCTCAAGACACTGAGTGTTAGGTGCTTTGATTGCCGACGCTTGTTTTTCCACAGTGAAAACCAACAACCTAATTTTTACTTGATCAAATCCAAGGCATGCAGCGGAGATCACAATGCAGGCCGTCAACTGAACTTGGCCAGCTCGGCAAGGAAGGCGCCGCCGTGCTCCTCCCTGAGAAAGCGGGACAGGACGTTGGCCACGCCCTTGTCCCTGCACGGCAGGCACGCCACGCACATCGGCAGCGACTCCGGCCCCACGTGGCACATCACCCGCGCCGGCGTCCCGCCGCCAAAGTCCGTCGCCTCGAAGCCCAGGTTTCGCCAGCTCGTCACGAACAGCGCGTTGTACCCGAACAGCGTGTCCACGCATGGCGGTGGCACGCTTTCTTCTCCTTCTCCGGCGAAAGTGGCCGGTATCTGCTCCTTGCTGCTCTTGATCAGCTTAACAACGTCTTTGATGTCCCCTTCTGCCACCTCACGGATCGTCGGAGGCGGCACGATTACCTGGGTCGTGATGCAGTTACTGTAGTAGCCCTCCGCCGCGCCGACGATCCTGCGCGCGTCGGCCGCGAAGACGAGCGGCGCCGGGTTGTCCAGGTCGTCGTCCGGCATGATAACGCGGCTGCGACACTGCCACAGGACGGCCGTGACCGCCTCGAATACGGTGCACGGCGCGCCTAGCTCATTGCCGAGCTCGGCTTTGATGCGGTCGATGGTGCTCATCGGCACGGTGATGTCGAGGTAGGCGTAATCCTTGGGCTTCAGCTGGCCAACCATGGTCTGCTCTATAGCGGCGGCCAACGGCGGGAGGTCCGGCAGGAGCTGGTCGCCGCACGTGACCGGGGGGATGGACGGCTGATCCATCCCCCGCGCGAGCTCGCCCACAGCCCGTAGGAGCAGCGCCATCCCTGTGCCGTCGACGACGACGTGGTTCCACGTGACCCCAAGGACGAACGCGCCGCAGGAGAACTCGGTCACCTGCATGAGCAGCAAGGGGTCGGTCACGCGGCAGCTGGCCTCCGGGTATTCGACGGCGAGGTCTCCAAGAAGCGCCGCGAACGGCGGGTCGAAGAGCTTGACGTCCTCTAAGGCGCAGTTGGCCGTCGCGGCCACGAACTCCACGCCCTCGCCGGTGCATGCGATGCAGAGATCGCCATCGTCTTCTCCCACGACAACGCGACCGGCAATGAGGCGGAAGTGGTCGAGAGCGCGAGACAGCGCCCTCTTGATGGTCTCGGCGGGCTCGTGCATGGCGCGGTCGAAGACGTGGAAGGACGAGAAGGCGGAGAAAGCGAGAGGCTTGTCGAAGGAGGAGACTTTGATGTGGTCGACCATCGCCGGCGTCGACTGCTCCGTCGACGGACGGACAAGCAACGGCCAGGACTTGGTCACGATTACCCTCATAATTTCCAATAGGAATGTCAAGTGTTCAACTAAGTGGCATCGCCTCTGAGCATTTTGCCCTGGCTTATATGCAAGGCCTTGTCTACTTTCTTTTTATTGACGGGTTGTCTGCTTATTATAACTTGTTGGCAATGTGTATGTAAGAGCTGATGGCTTTATTTGGAGACCGGATGAACGAGCTCTCATGCATGATCCATCCATTGATTGTTCCGCCACGATTCGTGCCAGAAATGACCTCAAACTCTTGCACCATTCTAATTCTAGCACAGTATGATATACTCCCTCCATCCCACAGCTGTACTAAATCAGCGACATTTAATTTGGATGGAGGGATCTCCCGCTATACACGACGTGGCCGGTTTCTCGACAATTTATTGTCAAGAACATAATTTGGCTAGGTAATATACGCCGGGGTCTTCCGGGTGTGACTCAAGAATTTGGCTAAGAACATAATTTGGTCATCAAGAATAGAATTTGTTTTCCCTACCTGAAACTCAGCTCCGGGCCTTCTGGGTGTGACTCTTCTCTGACTTTTGCTAGAAATATACCTATACACCATGCTTCCTAATCTATATAAGTCTTCACATTCAATTGAAATCTTCAATTAAAATTGGATCATCCGATTTTAATCGGGTCAACAATTTCTCAAAGCTCTCATTCAATTATTTTATACTACACACTATGCTTCCAAATTTTTATGGTCTCACTATTAATTGAGATCTTTAATTTAGAACTAGGTCATCCGATTTTGACCAGGTCAACAATTTCTTAAGAAGCCCTTCCATTTAATTACTTTAACTCGCTATGTTCCCTAATTTCGAAGATTGAGCTATTCAATTTTAGATTTGATGTATGATTTTCATGGGCCCAACATTTTTTAAAATCAATCAGCAGTAACCGTCCTATAAAAACATATCAACCCCACGCACTCTCCCACCATCTAGAAAAAAGGAGGGCCACCATGTGATACATAAATTTTTTCACATAATTATGAGTTAATTAACGGATAACACAGAATCACAACGTGAAAGTCCCACCACACAGTCGCATTATGCCAAACTAAATACTTCGTCGCTTCCAAAGTATAAGTGGTATTAGGTTTGTGAAAAGTCCTTTTTTAAACTTTGACCAAGTCTGAGCCAAAAATATGGGCATCAACAATATTAAAGCAAAAAAACATGGAAATTCATTTCATGATGAATCTAATGATACTAATTTCATATATTTCTACAAATTTGATCAAACTTAAAGAGGTTTGAATTTTCAAAAAAGTAATACACTTTTCATTTGAAACAGAGGGAGTGCATTTTTTAAGAATCTTAACAACACCAACGGCGCAGCAAAGCGGCGTCCATCTCTTCTAGTAAGGACTAATTCTTGGGCTGACTAATAGTCAAACATATTTTTGGAACAAACATTGTTTCTTAATAACCAAAATGTAAATAAAAAATCGACAAACATATAGAAACATAAATTATTCTAAACAGAAATGAATTAAGAGAATTGATATTACACTAAAAGAAGAAAGGTAGTGGAATAAAAAATAGAAAATGATAAAAATTCACAGCTTGGCAATATGCAACAACGTGCAATTTTTCAACAACAATATGATTTACATGCCAAGTTTTCTACGACAAGTCATATAGTATACGACACATTCCATAAACTCGCCAAATTTGTTTGGCAATGGATCTGACATCCCTCCGCACTTTCGAAACAGGCTTTCGTCCCGCTTTATATATAAAGCAAAATCACCCAAGTTACACAGCGAAACAATACAAAGTGGTGAGGTAGCCCTCCGATACAGCAGATCCCAAAAAAACCGAGCCAACACAATCACACACGACTGCGTGGTCGGACAACTAGTGATAGGAGGACCGGAGAACAACCCAACACACGACCAAGGACACCTAGCCTCCACGACAACGCCCTCAGGAGGGGAACGCAAGCATCGCCGCTGCCGAGGCCAAATGGACAAGGGTTTTCACTCGGAGACTCGCCACGGAGAGGAGAACCACGACGACATCGTCAAGAAGATAGCCACACCCACATATGTCGGGGGCGGCGGCGCCAAAGCGCAGAGCTTTAGCTAGGCACCGCACGTGTGTTGCCAAGAGACACACAGGCCAGTCGCGACGAGAACCGGCCTCCAGATCCGGATCCGGAAAACACCATTGCCAAGGACAGAAAGTGAGCCCGAGCCACCCACCGCCACACCCCTCGTCGTCCAAACGACCAAGGAGCATAGCCACCACTGCTGTCATGGGACCTGCTGGAAGGCCACCATACGGACCACCTCCGGGGCCGCCGCCCCGACATCCATGTCCCGAGACACCATCAACCGTGACATCACAACACGCAACCACTGTGGGAAGAACATAAGGGATCTCCTTCTGTCCCTAGCCTGGCATCAGCCACCTAGCTTGGGTGAGCACCACCATCGTAGGGGCATCCACGCCTGCGTCCCTAGTCGATCCCGGTGGATCGAGGGAGACACGACCTAGTAGCTACTGAGGGCCAGCATCAAGCTCGACCTGACACAGGTCCCGGACCTTGTCCGAGTCAAACTCAGACGCCGCCACACCCGCGGCCACCGGCGTCGATCCGACCTACATAATAGTAGTACTGCGGGCACCACTCGGACCCACGTTGCAACGACCCAACAAGGTAGGAAGCACTAACGCTAAGGCAAGCCAACACGGACTATGTCGGCCCCTGCACCTGCACTTCATCGGACGCCATCCACCCCTCGACACAGATCCAAGCCACCGTCGGCGACCCGGACCACCTCTGCAGGAGAGCAACGGGCTGCCCCATAACCACTTGGAGAGGCCCGAGCAGCACCACCACACCAGGCCCGCGCCGCCGGCAACAAACCTAGCCACCGCAGCCACCCCACCTGGTGCCGGCCGAACCGACGCAAACCAACGAGGGCCGCTGCCCAGAAGGAGACAGCCGACCCCCACGCAACGCCCTGCGCCGCAAGCCCACAACCCAGGCACAGAGACGGCCGGAACTGGCCTAGAGCGGAACCAGCCAGCCGGATCTAGCCTGGAGCGTCCTGGACGCATCCGCGCCCGAGGAGAGTACCCCGCAGCCGCCGCGCTAAGGTCAGGACCCGAGATGCCGACGTGCCGCCCGCAGACGACCACCCTGCCGCCCAGCTCGCCCCCCACCATGCCGCCCAGCTCGCTTGCCACCACGCCGCTGCGCCCCACGGCAGCCCAGCGCCGCCGCCTGAAAACGCCGTCCCACACCAGCACCCATAGGAGGAGGGGAGGAGAGGCCCCACCGCCGCCGCGCCAACCGGGCTTCGCCCGTCAGTGCCTGCTAGCGGCGGTGGGGGAGGGGGTTGAGAGAGAAGGGAAGTTGGGATGGCAGCTAGGTTTCCCTCCTCGCCGCTCGCGGGAGCGGCGCAGGATGGTGGGTGAGGAGGGGGAGGATGGTCCAACTGATTCATCCCTCCGCACTCATTAGATCAACCTTAATTCATTTTTTGGCCTCATTGGCTTGAAGTGAAATTTTGCTACACCAACGCGATGGCGAGATTTGTTTTTTAATTTAGGGTAACGAGCCAAATTTTTGGTAAGACAAACAAAGGGCATTTGGTTTGGTACCGAACACGCAAGGATCTGGCCTTGCCAACGCTGTAGGCACTGCCAAAAGTTTGCCACCACACAAATGGAGTGTCATATCTATCTATCTATCTATCTATCTATCTATCTATTACTTTACTATACTAATCAGAGACTCCCAAGAAATTCTCACTTTAATAACATAAAGGAGTTAATTGCCAATTGCAATTTAGTGGGACCGAGTTATAACAACCAAATTTAACACCTGCAAATTCCCATATTGATCTGAGAAACAAAGAGAATTTCCCAACCGTCAAATTTGTGAGACCAAGTAATAGCGGTCATAGTTAATCCCTAGAAATTCTCATGTTAATCTGAAAAAAGAGAAAGTTATAATAGTAATCTGTTTTTTTTTGTGAATTTGAATGTTCAAATTCCTGAGTTAACCTGTAAAAGTGAAAGTTATAATGGCCAGATTTAATCTATATTTTTGTGGATTTGGACTTTCCGTGCACACATACTAACCCTTAAAGACACCCTCCCCCCCTCCCAATTTTTGCGTATTCAAAAAAACAAACTTGCATATAACATCCTTAAAAATAGATGACCCATAGAGATCCGAATAGAACTCTATATGCAGCATGCCCATCAGATATATCTGTTCTCTTGCTAATTACTTCCAAAGTTGCAAGCTTAGCCATCGGATAAACACCGCCGGCGGGCTTCCGAAGGAAAATTCATCATCGAGAGATCCCTCGCGGTAGCCCTTCCTCATCCTATGTCTCTCTGTGTCATTTCTCCATGCCTTCATTAGCTTCATTGTTGCATCAAAACATGAAACAAGACTTAAATCGATAGAGAATGTGTGGTACATTCCAATCCATCCTTCTTCTTGAAACTATGCAGCAGAAGAGAAATTGTACAGGGGGGTGCCCGATAGCAGTTTGAAGTAGATCGAGTGGCTTAGTCGTCGTTACTTGTGCCCCTCTCCTACTGTCTACTTACTCAACATAAGTAGTACGAGACCAGGCGCAAGCAAGAGAAGGATGAGGTTGAAGAGACAAAGGATGATGTCGGGTCATGACTGAATAATGATGAAGGTATCAAAAAGGAGCCATGGGAGACCGATCTGTGTGGCAGTATGTCCGCCCCATAAGCGGAAGCACTTCAACATCATCAGCAATGACTTGGATGAGGGAGAGACCGAGCCATACATGTGATTTAAATATTTATGTAACTACTCTACACTTTATTTCGTACCGTGAGACGATTTTCCTATATTTTACAAATTTACCTGAAGTGTCAATTATAATGGAGGGCAGTCCACGTGTTTGACAAATTGATAACTGCTGAAGCGTCAATTGTAATGAAGGGGCTCTCCTCAGAATATCAAGTTTATTTTTCATCAATGAGTAAATAAATCATGGTACATATATCATTGTATTCTCAAACTTTCTGTGCTGCTTCTATTTACGTACAATTAGTGATGCTAAGCAAATGCTCCTAAGTCAACTATTATTAGAGAAATATATTTTTAGCTTTTATAGTTGAAACGCAATCTTCTGAATCAGTCAATATAGCAATCATCTTAACATGCTTCATTTTGGGTGTTTGCAGTTATATTCTTCATAAGTGCGTATATAAATTCTCAATCAAAAAAGAATACATCACCTGATTGTTTGTTTCTAACATGGCTATCCTTTCTAGAATGACTCTATGATAACAGCTTTGAGGTATGCGTTACTGCTAGCTATATATGTAGTACATGGTAATGGGTTTTGGCTATATTTGTTACCTATTATCTTAAGGCTTTAGGTACAATCATTATTGGTGCAGCATCATGCTTACTTTATGTCAACATGTGGTATCGCTGGATAAAGCAGGAACATTATTCATGAAAAAGGCTTTCTTCCCGCTTTATAGATAAAGTACAAAACACAAGTATACGGCCAAACGATATACATAATGGTGAGGAAGCCATCAAAGAAACAGAACCTAGAAAAACAATAGACAACATACATCGAAACAACGATGTCGTCGATCAAGATAAAAAGGAGGACCGAAAGACTACATGACAACATAACTGACACCACATGAGTTCCACGGCCATGCCCTCAAGTATGCACTGTATGTTTTTCAAATACGAAGATTCTCCGAGCCAGTCTATGTGTTTTATCAAGAAGTTTAATTATTAAAAAGTTATTTGTGAGATTAACCTTTTCCATCCATATTGTTATTCAGAAAATTAGCATGATAATGAGAGAAAATGACACTAAGTTGTTAGTGAAATGTGATCTCTCAAGAAGTTTAATTACTCCTTACACCGCATGGATTTATCTGTGGATAATTAAAGTGGAAAAAACGTCTTTATCTGTGGATTCAGTGACAACTTAGTGTCTTTTTCTCTCATTATCGTGCTAATTTCCTGAGTATATAGTAATATGGATGAAAAAGGTTAAGCTCACAAATAAATTTTAGATAATAACTATTTAATAGTTATATTATTGACAACAGTCCGTGCAAGCGCACGGGATGACGACTAGTCTTTCAAACTTGCTAATATGTTGGAAGGTGGCTTCAAACCAAGCAATCCCTTTATATATTTTTTTGTTTACTTATTGTTGGGTAACTTGCTGAGTAGAGCCTTGGATCTACCAATGTAGCTAGCTGAATCCAACGTGCTGTGATTTTTGGTTCTGTTCCTTGGTTGCTTCGATGCCTCCTTTTTTTTCTCTGTCAAGGAAGGGACATGCTTTTGGAGACGATTTGTTCTCTTGGATGTATCATCAACGTGTTGTTGCCTTTTGGGGCTTGGCATTTTGATAATGTTGGTTCTTTTTAGATAAGATAAGTGGATCTGGTCAAGAATTAGGGAAAGATAATTTCAGAGATGTTAGATTTGGTGTTTTTGCAGGCTCTGGCATCCATCTTAGGTTTCGATGTTAGCTTGTGGTAACAATTAGGTGCCAACCTGGGACATGAACTAAATTTACATTTGTGGACGGTACCAATGAGATGGGTGCCTTGTTTACTGTGCGGCTCATGTGTTGCTTCTGCTGTGAGGTCATTTGCGATGTATGGAGTCCTTACTAGTTGTAATATAATAGAGGTACGTGGTGCTGTTAATTAGTACCAAAACCAAATGGAGCTAGTAACACAGCTATCTCACTTTCTTCTTTTCTGGTCGATTCCATTCCTGCAAGAAGCATGGGCAGCTGCGACGCCAACCTCCTCACCGCCTTCGGTGAGCTGCCAGCCTTCCAGCCACTCAACGATGATGACCTACGCTCCTACCTCCACAAGGCCGTCGACTTCATTTCTGACTACTACAAGTCCGTCGAGTCCATGCCGGTGCTGCCCAGCGTCAAACCTGGCTACCTGCAGGACGAGCTCGGGGCGTTTCCACCGGTGCACTCGGCCCCTTTCGACGTCACCATGAAAGAGCTCAAGGCGTCTGTGGTGCCTGGTATGACACACTGGGCCAGCCCAAACTTCTTCGCGTTTTTTCCGGCGACCAACAGCGCCGCGGCCATCGCAGGAGATCTCATCGCCTCGGCAATGAACACCGTCGGGTTCACGTGGCAGGCGGCTCCCGCCGCCACAGAGATGGAGGTGCTTGCGCTCGACTGGCTCGCTCAGCTTCTGCGGCTTCCAAGGAGCTTCATGAACCGCACCGGTGCTTCCCGAGGGACGGGCGGCAGCGTCATTCTAGGGACGACGAGCGAGGCCATGCTTGTCACGCTTGCCGCCGCCCGTGACATTGCTATGCGTCGGAGTGGGGCTGGGATTCCAAACCTGACCGTCTACGCCTCTGACCAGACGCACTCCACGTTCTTCAAGGCGTGCCGGCTGGCGGGCTTCGACCCTGCAAATTTCCGCTCCATTCCCACCGGGCCAGAGACTGACTACGGCGTCGATCCGGTGAAGCTACTCGCGGCCATGCAGGCTGACACAGACGCTGGCCTCGTGCCGACCTATGTTTGCGCCACGGTGGGCACCACGTCCTCCAATGCCGTCGATCCCATAGGCGATGTCGCTGACGTTGCAGCCATGTTCAATGCGTGGGTGCACGTCGACGCCGCCTACGCCGGTAGCGCGTGCATTTGCCCAGAGTTCCGGCACCACCTCAACGGCGTCGAGCTCGTGGACTCCATCAGCATGAGCCCGCACAAGTGGCTGCTCACGTGCCTGGACTGCACTTGCCTCTACGTGCGTGATGCACACCGCCTCAGCCAGTCACTCGAGACTAATCCCGAGTACCTCAAGAACGATGCCAGCGCGTCCGGTGCCGTCACTGACCTCAAGGACATGCAGGTCGGAATCGGCCGCCGCTTCCGTGGCCTCAAGCTTTGGATGGTCATGCGCACCTACGGCACTGCCAATCTCCAAGAGCACATACGCAGAGACGTCACCATGGCCAAGATGTTTGAGGACTTGGTTCGTGCCGATGGCCGGTTCGAGATCGTTGTGCCGAGAAACTTTGCTCTGGTCTGCTTCAGGATCAAGGCGACTGGAGTTTGGACGGACGATGAGGTGAACCGTTTGCTCATGGTAAACGTGAACAAGACGGGCAATGCGTTCCTCGCGCACACAGTGGTGGGTGGCAGGTTCGTCCTGCGCTTCGCTGTGGGATCGTCTCTTCAGGAGGAGAGGCACATTTTGAGCGCCTGGGAACTCATCAGGAAGACGATCAGTGAGATGATGAACTGAGTTCACTATCGACTATCGAGCCATGACATTAGATATCTATGGTCTTAATTTATTTTTCCAAATAAATATGAACATTTTTTTACAAATACTATATGAACATTTTTTTCTTCTAAATATAGCTAGCTGGTAATTTTGTATTTGCCCAATTAGTTGTAAAAGAGTGGTCATTAATATTAAGTGCACGGTAATACTTGGTGTTTGATGTTCACTGAGTTGTTATTGCATACAGGGAATTGTTTTAATTTGTCACATAGATTTTTTTCTTTGCCAAGAAATTTGTCGTTAGATTATTGATGGTACACGTTGTCGCAACTGTTAATTTTAACGTTATATTGACAGGGAGTCATGCAAGTATATGAAAAGAGAAACAATGTTACTTTGTAGTCGAATTGGCATGAAGTAACATCTACATATTTGTTATGACTTTTTGAAGTAATGCAATTTCATATAAGAAGTAGAGGGTTATTATTAGAACGTTATGTTTCTATGGTGGTGACTGGTGAGCTACCATAGGAGAGTTTATACAGGGAGATGCCTCTTGGTGCCTGGTAGCATATGTCTCCTGAATCCGACCAGTCATTTGTCTAGTGATTTGTGCCATTCTATATGTATCTCACATGAGTATTCCGTCATTCACTTAACATGTAGTAACGATATTTGGTACCTGTCACGCTGCGCCAACTGACTCCCTGACTTGATAATCGCAACAGGCATGCACTATCAGCCCGCAACCTGCACCAGCTCGTAGTCCATCGGGCTTTGTGCTTCTTAGTAAATTATTCATTTTCATATCTACCAAATCACCACTGCAAAACAAAATCCACCTTGTAGAAGAAGTAAACTTATCTGTTTATGCTTGTAATTAACCCCCCCAGGAAATTGTTGTAAGATACTCCATCGGGAGTACAACACAGTTAATCCATCTAGAGCTACGCATTAGGTAATCAAGACAATTTCTTCTCGGGTAATCCTGTACTAACAGGACATACATTTTTTCCAAATATTTGAATATTTGAAAATATTTTGGACATTTGAATATTTTATCTTTTTGGTATAACAACATATTTTAAAATGCAACAATACACTTTAACTCTCGGATGTATATGCACATGACATGGAATAAATAGTAATCACAAAAAAGTAAAAAAAATATGGTTTTCTTTTGGTAATAAACTTGACCTTCTTTTATAGTTGTATGAATTTATTGACAAAGAGCAAACCCCCATTGACTTCTCGGTGAATAAAAAAATCAAGGACAGAAAGTTTGAATAATAACTTGTATATAGTTTTGATTGTTTTTTCCCAGAAGTCAATTTGAGTTTAGTTCAGCAAAAAAATTATACAAGTACAAAAAAAGTCAAATTTATTTACATTTTTTAATTTCCTGACTCCTTTTGTATTTATAATTTTGTTTTTTCGCCGGAAAGTCAACGAGCGTTTTTATTCACCAAAATTTATACAACTGCAAAAGAAAGTCAAATCTATTTCCAAAATAGTTTCATATTTTTTTACTCCTTTTGTAATTAAGATTTTATCTCTTCGCCCAGAAGTCAATGACGGTTCTTGTTTCGCCAATTTTTTTATATAAGTATAGAATAAAATCATTTATTTTCGGGAAAAAATCATAATAGATGAGATGTAGAGCCAAACGTCCAATTATGAATTTCATATGAAGATTGACAGTAAAAAATGTTAAAATCACGGAAGAACAATAAACCAGTGTGATCTGACCAACACTTAAATTCCCGGGAGGACACGATTCTGAACAGAGCCGCCCTCGCCCTAAAGAAGACGTGCATGTGAAGCACAACATTTATTGGATCTTGCTGCCAAACGCATCAAGTAACTGTTGAAGATCCTATTCGTTCATGTTTGCTCCAATATTTGTGTTCATACCGCACTATTTATACCACATATACTGTACTTCTCAACAATTATGCATCGACGTATTCCGACTTTCGCCTTTAGCTACGAATCCCAACGCACCACTAGACGTTGCTGATTCCAGGGACATATGTCACAATGGACCAAACATCCGGCGTCCGACATGTAATTCGCTAGTGTGTGATGTGTGTATGATAAACCGTTCCCAAATGCCATTGTGTGTTTTGTGTAAATATAGCAATCCAACATGCAAAGACTATCAAAGCAACAAAAACAACATCGGTTTTGCTAAAACACATCTGGATGTGACATAAATATTGCACATCTAAGTACTATATCATTGATCTTATGTGAAGATTTGTGTGGGTATTTTTTTTTCTATTTAGTCATTTAGATGTGCCCTAGACACACACAAAACATATTGGATTGCTAAACCTTCTCTCTTCTCTTTCTATCACCGATTTTTAGCAATCCAATATATTTTTGAAGATGCTCTTAAGAGGTAAAAATACACACTGCTAAAAAAATATCGACGGTAACGAAACTTACTGTAGAAGGGAAAGAGAAGGATTGACGTAATGCGGTGAATGTATTATTGAGCCTCGATGGTGAGTATATATTAAGTACAAGACTTGAAAGGCAAGAAACCTCCTAGAGATAAAATAAGATGGAAATAATTATATCTAATCCCGGGCAATCTATAACTACCAAATATATCTCTAATATCTCCTCGCAGTCGTAGCAGTAGTGTTGCGAACAATATGAGCATCACAAGCAGTCTTACGGGAGGGAATAGCACCCGACGGGTTGACATCTGCCGCAGTCGTAGCGGTAGCATCACGGACAGTGTCGTGTCATCGACGAGTTGACTGTAAAGGAAACCGACGAGTTGCTCAAGCGAGGTGATAGCTCTCTATGCTGATGTCAGTGTAGCTAAGAGTGCGTAGTGGTGTAGCCGTGGTCGAGATAGCCATGCGAGGGACAGCGTGATCGATGTCGAGTCGGGGTGACCGATGTAAACGTAGTCGTGGTGGACCGAAAAGAAGAGCGGTGACGGCCTGAAGAGGCGACGACGGCGGTGGCTAGGTTAGAAGCGCGGTGACAGCGCTATGTGTAGAAGTGATAGATAATGATTGTTGTAATACGATGAATGTATTATTAGACCTCGAGGGTGAGTATATATTAAGTACAAGACTTAAAGCGCAAGACTTCTCCCAAAGATCACATGAAAAATATTTTTATCTAATCCTGAATAATCTCAAACAATCAAAAATATCTCTAATACTTACAGTATGATGGTTAATTTGGTTCATAAACTTAGAGGATTACATATCTCCGTTCCATTGTCCATGGATAGACTATAAAGTATAGCCACAGATGATTCTAAAAAAAAAGTATAGACACAGAAGGCACACATTGCGTACGAATGAATGATGATCAATCAAGAAACATGTTGCAGAACGGATCCCACCGCCTGACCGAGTAGGTGCAGGGCTGTGATAGCTGTGACCGGCACGCCGGCGAGCAGCAGCGCGGTTACGGCGGCAGCGACGCCAGGCCTGGTGCCCATGGCCAGCAGCTGCAGCGCTCCGGCGAGCGCGGACACGTCGGAGACGTAGGCCGGGTAGTAGCGCTTCTCCCAGTCCGCCCATCCCGCCGGCGCCTCGTAGTTTGTCTCCGCCATCCGCGCCTCCTGGATCCTCCGCCGGAGCACCGCCATGCCCACGTCCACCAGCGCGCCCCCGTAGTGGTCCTGCCCGAAAGCCGCGCAGCGCCTCGTGCTCGGTCGCAGCGCCAGCAGACCGTGGCACGGCACTGCTTGGGACCTCCTCGGTCGCAGCGTCGGAGCGTGGCGCGGTGGCGACCCGTAAAGCTGGCGCCCAGGCCCGTAGGATGCCGGGCGTACCGTCGCCGGTAAAGAGATGGCAGACGACATCGATCGAACAGAATCGGCTCAAGATTGAACTGAAGGTGTGATCTCTCGGGCAAGAAGATGAAACAGCAAGAAAGCGATGGAGGGAGGAGCAGGAATGAAGCGATGGAATTGAGTAATGAATAATGGCGAGAGATGCAGCTCGAGAGGGCTGGTGTTGCGTCTTATAGGTAGTGGTACAGACTACAGCGAGTTGACGCGGTTTCATGCATGGACGGTCATCCTTGGCGCGTTGGCGGTTTTTGGCCGGTGATTTGACGTTGTTTAATTGTGGTTTGGATCCAGCTGACGATGGAGTGGTAATCACCTGGCTAGCTCGCTCGTTAAGCAACCGCGAAGGATCGTGGATTCCAACTAACACCTGCCTGCCTGCCGCCTCTCAGTTTCATCGATTAATTGATCAATCATCGCCGAGTTGAATGGTGCTACCACGAGTGCCAAATGATTAAAAAGAGTACTATATATCGCGTTTTGATATGGGTTGACCTGGCAGTGCCTCGGTAGCCTGGCCGTCGGGTTATCTTTAAAGAAAAAAAGTCCAAGCAACATGTTCTATGGATGGGTACAGATATGCACATACTAAATTCATTTCTATGATCGACGACGGTTTTTCCACAATGAATTTCTGACTTTTATAGAGTACGATTTAATTATTGTTTCTGTTTATGGTTTTTTGTTGGAAGGAACGCAGCTGATGGGCATGCCAACTTTTGCGTTGAACTGAATACTAATATCACCGAATAAGAAAACGTGTGCAAACGATCATGATCATCGCATATGTCACAAGTGCCAGTCGAGCGCAGCTGCACTTGTTTTTTTCATCATCTACTCTTTGTCATTTTCTCACAGACATACTGCTCCCTCTGTTTTTAAATATAAGATCTCTTAAAGATTCTAATACAGACTAAACAGAAAGAAAAATGAATGAATATATATTTTAAAAATGTATTTATATATATCCATATATAGTCGATATTGAAATCTTAAAAATGTCTTATATCTAGTAGTACCTGGACGATCATGATCATCGCATGTGTCACAAGTGTCGGTCGAGCGCAATATTTGTTTTATTTTCATCTACTCTTTGTCATTTTCTCATAAACATATTACTCTCGCCGTTTCTAAATATAAAATCTTTTAAATATTATAATACATACTAAAAATAGAGCAAAATAAGTGAACCTGCACTCTAAAATACACATATATTTTTCTTATATAGTCAGTATTAAAATCTCTAAAATGTTTACATTTAGCGGAGGGAGTAGTACAATAGTACCTTGAGTTATTCATCCAAGTATCTTAGAAAAAGGTTAATTAGTCGTTGTTGTTTTTGCATTGGAGAGAGTACCTAATTAATATATTTTCTGTTGAAAGGAACATGCTATGTAATCTGCATCGATCTGAATTCATTTGTAGCTGACGAAAGTATTAATAAAGATGTGCTGGCCGCCGCCCGCCGGTGGATGGAGCGATCAATCTTAGCACGTACTTTTGCTTGGGTTTACCATTTTTCTTTCTTTGATTATTTGTCACCGTCCCAGCGGCTAGCTACCTCGAGGCTCTTCTGGTTATTCAATTGATGCATCCACGAATTAGTCCGAGGTCCAAAAAAATGTAACCGCGTGTGTGTGTGTATATATATATATATATATATATATATATATATATATATATATATATATATATATATATATATATATATATATATATATAAGGAAAACACATCCTATGACCGGGTGTAGTTACTCCCATGTCTCATATACTATCATGTGGTGGTATATATATTATTTTATTATTTTTAGTATGTTCATATACTATATCTAAGATACTCCAAAGTAAATTCTATGAAAAAATTGTAAGTTGACTCATATTTTTATTATATTTATAAAATACGTACATATTTGTACGTAAAAAAGTATCATACTACTAATTTTTCTGTATATATACTACCTAAATATTTTTATATACTACATACTACGTGTACATATACTTCAGAATGATAGATACTACCTATAGCATACGAAACAAAAGTGGGAGTAACTACACCCGGTCGTATCAAACATTTGTCCTATATATACGTACAAATGTTTTGGCAGTATGTCTCATATTCTGAGCATATACTTTTTTACCTACAAATATGTACGTATTTTATAAATATAATAAAAATATGAGTCAACTTGCAATTTTTTTCATACAATTCACTTTGGAGTATCTTAGATATAGTATAGTCCAACATACTAAAAATAATAAAGTAGTATATATACTACCACATGATAGTATATGAGACATGAGAGTAACTACACCCGGTCGTAGGATGCATTTTCCCTTATAATCTGAACTTCCCTTTGTAAGAACCCGACCTTCGGGCTATCTTCGTAATTGTGTCTCCCTGCGCGAATTATTCTGGTCAGTCATGTTCTATGTGATGTAAGTGTAATTTGAAAGCGGTTTTTAGCAGCTAAATGCCCGTTTTAAATAGGAATCTCTCTCGTTGGCGGATTTGCTTTCGGGACGTGATAAACTTGTGTCTGTTACAATTTTACTGTGTGAGTTGTTCGACCTGAACTTCCCTTAATGAGAGGTTGAACTTTTCGTAACATTGTCCAAATGAGGCTTGCAATATACTGTTGGAAAGCCGTGGACACGGCGGTCACGACCTAAGTTAATTTTTTGTCAAAACCTAAATGGTTTAAGAGCAGTTTTGAAAACCGTTTTTTTCACACACAAAAACGTGAATCGTATTTTTAAGCCTATTTCTAAACTGTTTATCGGAATGATGCAAATGAGATGGTGTTGGATAGCTACTGCATATCCGCTTCTTGTTTGTAGTGAAAGTTGTTTCCAATTTTAAACTATTTAAACGTAATTTTGGAAATGGCTGAAGTCCCGCCGAGTTCGTATTTACGCATTATTTTCTCAATGGTTTATCAGAATGCAGCCAATTGTATGGCGTTGGAAAGCTCGAAGTAAAGCGAAACTTTGTTATGTAGATTGTTTTTCCCAATTCTTTACAGTTTTAAGTCAATTTTGAAAATGACGAAAAACATTTTTGAACGTAATTTCTACGAAATTTATTGAAATGAAGCAAATAATATACCGTTGAGAAGCTATGTAAAATGCGAAAGTTTTTCATGTAGATGGTTTTCTCTGATTCCTAGTCGTTTTTAAGCAATTTTGAACACAACGAGATCATCTGTTGTGCCTTTTATCACAAAACATAGCCTTCGAAAATGCACCGCATGAAGAACTTGAACTTCATCAACATGTCTACCTAAACTTCACTTTGTTTTTTCACGTGCTATTTTTTGCTCCTAGCCCTCCATCCACTCATCGGAATTGAGCAAGTGATATACCAATGGAAAGCTGATGTAAACACGCAACTTTTACGTCTTGATCATTTTTTCATACTCGCGACAGTTTAAAAGATTTTTATTTGAAATTCGTCCAGTGTAGTAGCTGAACTTCTTGCTATTTTCATGTTGACCTTCTGTTGCATATTTTCGTTTGTAATTTCTCACACATTCGTCAGTGTTATACAAATGATATTCCTTTTTATATAAACCTCTCTCATAATATTTTTCTAACTTTCTCCGACCGAGGACTTGAACTTATAGCAACAAAAAATTGAACCTTGCATTTTTATTTATTTTTCTCACTCACAAGAATGGGTGAGAAATACATAGTGAGCCACATTCACAAGAAGTTTTGAACTTTCCCATTTCGAGCACTTGAACTTCTAGCAACGAATTTTGTATAGTTTGTCTTTTTATTCCTTTTTCTCATATGAAAACACCCACCATGAAACACGTGAACTTCTGGCTGATTTCACTTTGAACTTCTGTGTTATTTTAATATGAACTTCACATTTTCTATTTTTGAGTAAATAATTCTAGTAACGAGAAAAAAAAAATCTGAGTTTTTTATAAACTTTGAACTTCTATGCTGTTTTAATTTGAACTTCTTTATTTTATTATTTAGTAACGAGAAAAATATGACTGGTTTATATACTTCGAATTTGTCTGTTATTTTTTTAAAAGTAGAGAATTTCAATTTTTTGAAAGTACTTCGATGTTTACTTAAAAATAATTTATTTAAGAAATATTTGACCGTTCGTTATATAATTTGAGTTTTTTATACACATCAAACTTTCCCGGGCAGAGCACATGAACTTCTTTGAACAAACCTTTTAAGTTTTTAGTTTTATATTCTTTTATTCTCACTTGAAACACATTCCTTGTAGTACTTGAACTTCTTGTTGTTTTCATTATAAACTTCTAACACGTTTTTGTGCTTCACATCGAATTACACATAATTGAAGGTAAGCCGTCATCTTTTGCCATTTTAAACATCTAATTAAAGGTCGGAGGTCCCGCAATATAAATTATGAACCGTGTGCACAGAGGTGCACGTGAACTTCTTACAACAAACCTTTTAGGATTTTAGTTTTGTATTCTTTTATTCTCATGTGAAACGCATCCCCGTGTAGTAGTGAAACTGTTCGCTGTTTTCACATGGAACTTCGGTCACGTATTTTTGTTCGTAATTCCTCACCCATTCCTTGGAGTTCTTTTTTTATATTGAACATCATACTTTTATTTTTCCCAAGAAACATGATGATTTGAGTTTTTGTACACAATGAAACTTTCAGTTTTTTAAATGTGAACTCCATGGCTTTATTATTTAGTAACAAGAAAAATCCCTTCAAACTTCTATATTTTTGGAATTTGAACTTATTAGTTCTATTTTTTGAAACTAAAGAAGTTATGTAAACAACAAACAATTTTTTTAAATTGAACTTCTTACTTTTATTTTCTCTAAAAACAAAAAGAATTGTGTTTTTTGTATACGTCGAACTACTGTTTTTTTTAATTTGAACATCTTGATTTGCTTTTCGTAATGAGGTAACCTTGATCGTTTGGACTTATTGTTTTATCCATGATGAACTTCATGTGGTTTGTTATTTAATTGTAATTTTTCTACCTTTTTGGAACTTCCTCGCTTAAACTTGTAATTAGGTTTGACTAACACATTTAGGGAAAGTAACGTGAACTCCTCCTAATAGTACTTTCAAAAAATAAATAAATAATGATTTCACGTGTTACTATGGAACACCAAAAAGAAACTACCCAATTATTCATTTTTTTAACATTTTGGCCCTGCCCAGCTACATAGTTTCCTGTAGCCCATGTCTGCTCATGATATCTTCAGTCTACAGTGACACGAACAGAGTTGAACTTCCTGTCAGGGAACGTAGTAATAATTCAAAAAAATTCCTACATGTCACCAAGATAAATCTAGGAGATGCTAGCAACGAGAGAGAGGGAGTGCATCTTCATACCTTTGAAGATCGCTAAGCGGAAGCGTTACAAAGAACGCGGTTGATGGAGTCGTACTCACGGCGATTCAAATCGCGGAAGATCCGATCCAAGCGCCGAACGGACGGCGCCTCCGCGTTCAACACATGTACAGCTCGAGGACGTCTCCTCATTCTTGATCCAACAAGGGGGAGGAGAAGTTGAGGGAGAGCTCTGGCAGCACGATGGCGTCGTGGCGGTGGAGCTCGCGGTTCTCCGGCAAAGCTTCGCTAAGCGCTGCGGAGGAGGAGGAGGTGTACAAAGGGGGGGGAGGGCTGCGCCAGGGGAAGGGTGCGGCTGCCATCCCACCCCCTAGTATTTATAGGGGGGAGGGGAGAGGTGGCCGGCCCTCCTAGATCCATCTAGAGAGGGGCGCGGTGGCCAACGAGGGGAAACTTGCCCCCAAGTTAGGTGGGAGGCGCCCCCACCCCTAGGGTTTCTAACCCTAGGCGCCTTGGGCCCTTGGGGCACACCAGACCACTAAGGGGCTGGTTCCCATGCAACTTCAGCCCATTAGGCCCTCCGGGGCAAGTAGACCCTCTCAGTGGACCCCCGGAACCCTTCGGTGGTTCCCGGTACAATACCGATAAACCCCGAAACCTTTCTGGTGACTGAAACTGGACTTCCCATATATAAATATTCACCTCCGAACCATTTCCGAACTCGTCATGACGTCGGGGATCTCATCCGGGACTCCTAACAAATTTCGGTAACCACATACAATTCCAATTACAACTCTAGTATCACCGAACCTTAAGCGTGTAGACCCTACGAGTTCGGGAACCATGCAGTCATGACCGAGATACCTCTCCGGCCAATAATCAATAGCGGGATCTGGATACCCATATTGGCTCATACATTTTCCATGATGATCTCATCGGATGAACCACGATGTCGGGGATTCAATTAATCCTGTATACAATTCACTTTGTCCATCGCTATGTTACTTGCCCGAGATTCGATCGTCGGTATCCCTATACCTTGTTTAATCTCGTTACTGAGAATTCTGTTCACTCGTTCCGTAACACATGGTCACGTGACTAACTCCTTAGTCACATTGAGCTCATTATGATGATGTATTACCGAGTGGGCCTAGAGATACCTCTATTGAAAATATGCCCTAGAGGCAATAAATAAAATGTTTATTATTATATTTCCTTGTTCATGATAATCGTTTATTATCCATGCTATAATTGTATTGATTGGAAATACATTACATGTGTGGGTAAATAGACAACACATTGTCCCTAGCATGCCTCTAGTGAACTAGCTCGTTGATCAAAGATGGTCAAGGTTTCCTAGCCATTGACATGTGATGTCATTTGATAACGGGATCACATCATTAGGAAAATGATGTGATGGACAAGACCCAAACTACAAATGTAGCATATGATCGTGTCAGTTCATTGCTACTGTTTTCTGCATGTCAAGTATGTGTTCCTATGACCATGAGATCATGTAACTCACGGACACCGGAAGAGTGCCTTGTGTGTATCAAACGTCGCAACGTAACTGAGTGACTGTAAAGGTGCTCTACAGGTATCTCCCAGGGTGTCTGTTAGGTTGGCATGGATCAAGACTGGGATTTGTTACTCCGTGTGATGGAGAGGTATCTCAGGGCCCACTCGGTAATACAACATCACAATAAGCCTTGCAAGCATTGTGACTAAGTGTTAGTCATGGGATCTTGCATTACGGAATAAGTAAAGAGACTTTCCGGTAACGAGGTTGAACTAGTTATTGAGATACCGACGATCAAATCTCGGGCAAGTAACATACCGAAGAACAAAGGGAACATCATACGGGATTAACTGAATCCTTGACATAGAGGTTCGACCAATAAAGATCTTTGTAAAATATGTAGGAACCAATATGGGCATCCAGGTCCCGCTATTGGTTATTGACCATAGAGGTGTCTCAGTCATGTCTACATAGTTCTCGAACCCGCAGGGTCTGCACACTTAAGGTTCGGTGATGTTTCGGTAGTATAGAGTTATGTATGGTGGTGACCGAAGGTTGTTAGGAGTCCCGGATGAAATCCCGGACGTCACGAGGAGCTCCGGAATGGTCCGGAGGTAAAGAATGATATATAGGAAGTCCTGTTTTGGTCGCCAGAAAAGTTTCGGGCTCATCGGTAGTGTACCGGGAGTGCCGGTAGTGTACCGGGAGACCATCGGGAGGGGTATTTCGACCGAAGAGGCTATGTGGGCTGTGGGAGAGTGAATACCAGCCCTTAGTGGGCTGGTGTAAGTCCCACACAAGGCCCATGCGGCTGGGAAAGAAAATCCCAAAGAGAAAAGGTGGGAAAAAGGCAAAAAGGCAAAAGGGAAGGAGTCCTAGTCCTACTAGGATTGGAGGAGGAAACCTCCTCTCCTCCTTGCTTGCTTCGGCCGAAGCCTAGAGGGCTTGGCCCTTGGTCTAAGACTTCTCCTCTCTTCCTCCTATATATACTAGAGGTTTTGGGGGTTTTGCACAAGATTTTCAGCCACGTGCTACCCGTTCCTCTAGTGCATAGTTTCTCCTCTAGATCGGTTTTCTGCAGTGCTTAGGCGAAGCCCTGCCGGAATTGCTCCACCACCATCGCCGCGGCGTCGTCATGCTGCCGGAGAAATCAACTACCTCTACGCTCCCTCTTGCTAGATCAAGAAGGCGGAGATCGTCATCAAGCTATACGTGTGCTGAACGCGGAGGTGCCGTCCGTTCGGTGCTTGATCGGGACGGATCGTGATTGGATCGCGGGACGCTCGGCGATTAGGATCGCGAAGACGTTCGACTACACCAACCGCATTTCTTAACGCTTCCCGCTTAGCGATCTACAAGGGTATGTAGATCCACTCTCCCTCTCGTAGATGCTCATCACCATGGATAGATCTTGCGTGTGCGTAGGAAATTTTTTGTTTCCCATGCAACGTTCCCTAACAGTGGTATCAGAGCTAGGTCTATGTGTAGATGAGATCTCGAGTAGAACACAAAGTGTTTATGGGCGTTGATGCTTAGATTGCTTCCTCCCTTGGTCGTGTTTTGGTTCAGCGTTATTGTAGGATGAAGCGGCCCAGACCAACATTACTCGTACGCTTACGAGAGACCGGTTCCCTCAACTGTAACTTGTTGCATAGATTGCTGGCGGGTGTCTATTTCTCCTACTTTAGTTGGATCGGATTCGACAAAGGCGGTCCTTGAGAAGGTTGAAAAGCAACTTATGTATCACCGTTGTGGTTTATGAGTAGGCGAGAACTGTTCTTGCTAGATACCCGTAGCAGCAACGTAAAACATGCAACAATAATTAGAGGACGTCTAACTTGTTTTTGCAGGGTATGTTGTGATGTGATATGGCCAATTACATGATGAGATATATGTGATGTATGAGATGATCATGTGTTGTATAGAATATCACGAGTTGCATGTCGATGAGTACGGCAACCGGCAGGAGCCATAGGGTTGTCTTTAATTATTGTATGACATGCGTGTCTATTATTAAGTGCTACGTAATGCTTTACTTTATCGCTAAACGGTAGCAAATAGTAGTAGAAGCATGGTGGGCGCGACAACCCCGATGGCGACACGTTGATGGAGATCAAGATGATGGAGATCATGGTGTCATGCCGGTGATGATGGAGATCATGCCGGTGCTTTCAAGATGGAGATCAAAAGCACAAGTTCAAGGCCATATCATGTCATTTATGATTTGCATGTGATGTGAATCCTTTTATGCACCTTGTTTTGCTTAGAACGATGGTAACATTATAAGGTGATCCCTCACTTAAATTTCAAGATGAATTGTGTTCTCCCCGAGTGTGCACCATTGCGAAAGTTCGTCGTGTCGAGACACCACGTGATGATCGGGTGTGATAGACTCTACGTTCACATACAACGGGTGCAAGCCAGTGTTGCACATGCAGAACACTTGGGTTAAACTTGATGAGCCTAGCATGTACAGACATGGCCTCGGAACACAAGAGACCAAAAGGTCGAACATGAGTCATATAGTAGATATGATCAACATGATGATATTCACCATTGAAACCACCTCAACTCATGTGATGATCGGACTTGAGTTGGTGAATTTGGATCATGTGACACTCAGATGACCTAAGGGATGTCAATTTGAGTGGGAGCTTTAGTAATTTGATTAACTAAACTAATCATCTTGAACAATGGTCTAAGTAACCTTTGCATATTTATGTTGTAGATCAATGGCTCGCGCAGTAGCACCCCTGAATTTTAATGTGTTCCTAGAGAAAGCTAAGTTGAAAGATGATGGAAGTAACTTTGTTGACTGGTCCTGTAATCTGAGGATTATCCTCACGGCTTCCGAGAAATCATATGTCCTTGATGCGCCGCTTGGTGACCAACCAGAAGACCTGTCATCCGAAGACGTTAAGAACACTTAGGAGGCACGTTCTGGAGATTACTCAATAGTTCAGTGTGCAATATTGTATGGCTTAGAACCGGGACTTCAAAGATGTTTTGAACGTCATGGAGCATATGAGATGTTGTAGGAGTTGAAGTTTATCATTCAGAAGAATGCTCGAATCGAGAGGTATGAGACCTCCGATAAGTTCTATGCTTGCAAAATGGAGGAGAACGGGTCTATCAGTGAACATATACTCCGAATGTTTGGGTATTCGACTCGTCTAGCGGAGTTGGGTATTGCCCTTCTGCCAGAGGCGATCACTGACAGAGTTGTTCAATCACTGCCACCTAGTTACAAGAGCTTTGTGATGAACTATAACATGCACATGATGAACAAGTCAGTCGCCGAGCTGTTTGCGATGCTAAAAGTCGCTGAGTCTGAAATCCAGAAAGAACATCAAGTGTTGATGGTCAATAAAACCACTAGTTTCAAGAAAAATAGCAAGGGCAAGGGCAAGAAGGGTAAAACCAAGAAGGATGGCAAAGCAGTTGCTACTCCTGTAAAGAAGCCCAAGGCTGGACCCAAGCCATAAAATGAGTGATTTCATTGCAAGGGAACTGGTCACTGGAAGCGGAACTGCCCCAAGTACCTGACTGACAAGAAGGCGGCCAACGACAAACAAGGTATATATGATATACATGTTATTGATGTGTACCTTACTATCTCTCCTTGTAGTGCCTTTGTATTTGATACCAGTTCCGTTGCTCACATTTGCAACTCAAAACAGGAACTACGGAATAGATGAAGGCTAGCGAAGGACGAAGTGACGATGCGCGTGGGAAATGGTTCCAAGGTTGATGTGATCGCCGTCGGCACGCTCTCTCTTCGATTACCATTGGGATTAGTGATGAACCTGAATAATTGTTATTTAGTGCCTGTGCTAAGCATGAACATTATATCTGGATCTTGTTTATTGCGAGACGGTTACTCATTTAAATCAGAGAATAATGGTTGTTCTATTTATACGAGTAATATCTTTTATGGTCATGCACCCAATGTGAGGGGTTTATTCATATTGAATCTTGATAGTAATGATACACATGTTCATAACATTGATGCCAAAAGATGTAGAGTTGATAATGATAGTACCACTTTCTTGTGGCACTGCCGTTTAGGTCATATTGGTGTAAAACGCATGAGGAAGCTCCATGTTGATGGACTTTTGGAGTCACTCGATTTTGAATCACTTGACACATGTGAACCATGCCTCATGGGCAAGATGACTAAAACGTCGTTCTCTGAAACAATGGAACAGGCAAGTGACTTATTGGAAATCATACATACTGATGTGTGCGGTCCAATGAATGTTACAGCGTGCGGTGGATATCGTTAATTTATCACCTTCACTGATGACTTAAGTAGATATGGGTATATTTACTTAATGAAACACAAGTCTGAAATGTTTGAAAAGTTCAAGCAATTTTAGAGTGAAGTTGAGAATCATCGTAGCAAGAAGATTAAATTCATGTGATCTGATCGAGGAGGTGAATATCTGATTTATGAGTCTGGCAGTCACTTAAGACAGTGTGGAATTGTTTCACAGTTGACATCGCCTGGAACACCGCAGCGTAATGGTGTTTCCGAACGTCGTAATCGAACCTTATTAGATATGGTGCGTTCTATGATGTCTCTTGCTGATTTGCCACTATCGTTTTGGGGTTATGCATTAGAGACAGCTGCATTCACTTTAAATAGGGCACCATCAAAATCCGTTGAGACGATGCCATATGAACTATGGTTTGGCAAGAGGCCAAAGTTGTCATTTCTTAAAGTTTGGGGTTGTGATGCTTATGTCAAAAAGCTTCAGCCTGAAAAGCTGGAACCCAAAGCGGAGAAATGCGTCTTCATAGGATACCCGAAAGAGACAATCGGGTATACCTTCTATCTTAGATCCGAAGGCAAAGTGTTTGTCGCTAAGAACGGAACATTTCTTGAGAAAGAGTTCCTCTCGAAAGAATTGAGTGGGAGGAAAATAGAGCTTGATGAGGTTATTGAACCTTTACTTCAACCAGAGAGTAGCGCAGCGCAAAAAGATGTTTCTGTGGAGCCTACGACAGTTGAAGAGGAAGTTAATGATGACGATCATGAAGCTTCGGATCAACTTACTATTGAACCTTGTAGGTCGACAAGGGCACGTACTGCTCCTGAGTCGTACGGCAACCCTGTCTTGGAGGTCATGTTGTTGGACAACAATGAACCTACGAGCTATGGAGGAGCGATGATGGGCCTGGATTCCGAGAAATGGTTAGAGGCCATGAAATCCGAGATGGGATCCATGTATGAAAACAAAGTATGGACTTGTTGGTGAACGTTGCATGGGAAACAAAAATTTTGCTATGCACATGCAGATCTATCCATGGTGATGAGCATCTACAAGAGGGAGAGTGGATCTACGTACCCTTGTAGATCGCTAAGCGGGAAGCGTTAAGGAACGCGGTTGGTGTAGTCGAACATTTTCGCGATCCAAATCGCCGAGCGTCCCGCGATCAGATCACGATCCGTCCCGCGATCCAATCATGATCCGTCCCGCGAACTCATCATGATCCATCCCGTGAACTCATCACGATCCGTCCCGCGAAGTCATCATGAACCGTCTCGTGATCTTGATCACGGTCCTTCCGATCTAGCGCCAAACGGACGGCACCTCCGCGTTCAGCACACGTGCAGCTTGATGACGATCTCCACCTTCTTGATCCAGCAAGAGGAAGTGGAGAGGAGCAAGAGTTCACCAGCAGCGCTCCGGCGCTCCGGCGATGGTGGTGGAGATATTTCGGCAGGGCTTCGCCTAAGCACTGTGGAAATCCGATCTAGAAGAGCACCGGTGGAACGGGTAGCACGTGGCCATAAAATCTAGTGCAAAACCCTAAAATCCACCGGTATATAAGAGGAGAGGAGGAGAGGCTGGTGCAAGGGCCAAGGCTCCTATAGGAGTCGGCCGAACCAACTAGGGAGGAGTCCACCTCCTCCACTCCTAGTAGGATTAGGACTACTTCCTTAATTTGCCTTTTTCCACCTTTTTCCTTTTGGGCTTTTCTTCCCAGCCACATGGGCCTTGTGTGGGACTTTACACCAGCCTACTAAGGGCTGGTATTCACACTCCCACAGCCCATGAAGCCTCTTGGGTCGAAATACCCCTCCCGGTGGTCTCCCGGTACACTACCAACACTCCCGGTACACTACCGATGAGCCCGAAACTTTTCCAGCGACCAAAACAGGACTTCCTATATATGAATCTTTACCTCCAAACCATTTCGGAGCTCCTCGTGACGTCCGGGATCTCATCCTGGACTCCGAACAACCTTCGGTCACCAGCATACATAACTTTATACTACCGAAACGTCACCAAACCTTAAGTGTGCAGACCCCGCGGGTTCGAGAACTATGTAGACATGACCGAGACACCTCTACGGTCAATAACCAATAGCGGGACCTGGATGCCCATATTGGTTCCTGCATATTCTACGAAGATCTTTATCTGTCGAACCTCTATGTCAAGGATTTAGTTAATCCCGTATGATGTTCCCTTTGTTCTTCGGTATGTTGCTTGCCCGAGATTCGATCGTCGGTATCTCCATACCTAGTTCAACCTCGTTACCGGCAAGTCTCTTTACTCGTTTCGTAATACAAGATCCCGTGACTAACACTTAGTCACATTGCTTGCAAGGCTTGTTGTGATGTTGTATTACCGAGTGGGCCCTGAGATACCTCTCCGTCACACGGAGTAACAAATCCCAGTCTTGATCCATGCCAACTCAATAGACACCCTCAGAGATACCTGTAGAGTACCTTTATAGTCACCCAGTTACATTGCGACGTTTGATACACACAAGGCACTCCTCCGGTGTCAGTGAGTTGCATGATCGCATGGTCATAGGAACATATACTTGACATGATACATGCAGAACACAGTAGCAATAGACTGACACGATCATATGCTACGTTTGTAGTTTGGGTCTTGTCCATCGCACCATTCTCCTAATGATGTGATCCCATTATCAAATGACATATCTGTTGGGGAACGTCGCATGGGAAACAAAAATTTTCCTACGCACACGCAAACCTATCCATGGTGATGAGCATCTACGAGAGGGAGAGTGGATCTACGTACCCTTGTAGATCGCTAAGCGGGAAGCGTTAAGAAACGCGGTTGGTGTAGTCGAACATCTTCGCGATCCAAATCGCCGAGCGTCCCGCGATCTCATCACGATCCGTCCCGCGATCCAATCACGATCCGTCCCGTGAACTCATCACGATCCGTCCCGCGATCTCATCACGATCCGTCTCACGATGTTGATCACGATCTGTCCCGCGAACTCATCACGATCCGTTCCGCGATCTCATCACGAACCGTCTCACGATCTCGATCACGGTCCTTCCGATCTAGCGCCGAACGGACGGCACCTCCGCGTTCAGCACACGTGCAGCTTGATGACGATCTCCACCATCTTGATCCAGCAAGAGGAGGTGGAGAGGAGAGAGAGTTCACCGGCAGCGTGACGGCGCTCCGGTGATGGTGGTGGAGTGATTCCGGCAGGGCTTCGCCTAAGCGCCGCGGAAAACCGATCTAGAGGAGAAACTGTGCACCGGTGAAACGGGTAGCACGTGGCCGGAAATTCTGTCCAAAAACCACCCAATCCACTAGTATATATAGGAGGAGAGGAGAGGAGAGGCAGCCAAGGCCTTTGGGTCGGCCGAAATAGGAGGTGGGAAGAAATCCTACTTCACCTCCAATCCTAGTTGGAGTAGGATTGCCTCCTATTGGCTGATTTTCCACTTTTTGCTTTAGGACTTTCTCTCCTGCGCCATGGGCCTTTGTGGCTGTTTTCCCAGCCCACTAAGGGCTGGTTATTATTCTCCCACAGCCCATGGACCTCTTGGGGTCGAAATACCCCTCCCGGAGGCCTCCCGGTACACTACCGGCACTCCCGGTACACTACCGGCACTCCCGGTACACTACCGATGAGCCCGAAACTTTTCCGGAAACCAAACTGGGACTTCCTATATATGAATCTTTACCTCCGGACCATTCCGGAGCTCCTCGTGATGTCCGGGATCTCATCCGGGACTCCGAACAAACTTCGGTCACCACCATACATAACTCTACACTACCGAAACGTCACCGAACCTTAAGTGTGCAGACCCTGCGGGTTCGAGAACTATGTAGACATGACCGAGACACCTCTACGGTCAATAACCAATGGCGGGACCTGGACATCCACATTGGTTCCTACATATTCTACGAAGATCTTTATCGGTCGAACCTCTATGTCAAGGATTTAGTTAATCCCGTATAACGTCCCCTTTGTTCTTCGGTATGTTACTTGCCCGAGATTCGATCGTCGGTATCTCCATACCTAGTTCAACCTCGTTACTGGCAAGTCTCTTTACTCGTTCCGTAATACAAGATACCGTGACTAACACTTAGCCACATTGCTTGCAAGGCTTGTTGTGATGTTGTATTACCGAGTGGGCCCTGAGATACCTCTCCGTCACACGGAGTAACAAATCCCAGTCTCGATCCATGCCAACTCAACAAACACCATCGGAGATACCTGTAGAGCACCTTTATAGTCACCCAGTTACGTTGCGACGTTTGATACACACAAGGCACTCCTCCGATATCCGTGAGTTGCATGATCTCATGGTCATAGGAACATATACTTGACATGCAGAAAACAGTAGCAATAAACTGACACGATCATATGCTATGTTTGTAGTTTGGGTCTTATCCATCACATCATTCTCCTAATGATGTGATCCCGTTATCAAATGACATCTCATGTCCATGGCTAGGAAACCTTAACCATCCTTTGATCAACGAGCTAGTCCATTAGAGGCATACTAGGGACATGGTTTTGTCTATGTATCCACACATGCATTTAAGTCTCCGATCAATACAATTATAGCATGGATAATAAACGATTATCATGAACAAGGAAATATGATAATAACTAATTTATTATTGCCTCTAGGGCATATTTCCAACAGTCTCCCACTTGCACTAGAGTCAATAATCTAGTTCACATCACCATGTGATTCGCATTGTTATGAATCTAACACCCAATGAGTTTTGGGGCTCGATCATGCTTTGCATGTGAGAGAGGTCTTATAGTCAACGGGTCTGCGATATTCAGATCCGTGTGTACTTTGCAAATCTCTATGTCAAACCGTAAACACTGCTACCACACTCCACTTGGTACTATTTCCAAATGGCTGCTCCACTATACGTATCCAGATTGCTACTACTAGTCATCTGGATAGGTGTTAAAGCTTGCATCGACGTAACTCTTTACGACGAACTCTTTATCACCTCCATAATCAAGAAACATTTCCTTAGTCCTCTGGTTACTAAGGATAATTCCGACCGCTGTCCAGTGATCCACTCCTGGACCACTCTTGTACCCCCTGACAGACTCGTGGCAAGGCACACATAGGTGTGGTACACAGCATGGCATAATATAGAGCCTATGGCTAAGGCATAGGGGACGACATTCATCCTTTCTCTTTCTTCTGCCGTTGTCGAGCTTTGAGTCTCACTCAACTTCACACCTTACAAATCAGACGAGAACTATTTCTCTGGCTGATCCATTTTGAACTCTTTCAAAATCTTGTCAAGGTATGCACTCATTGAAAGTCTCATCAAGCATCTTGATCTATCTCTATAGATTTTGATGCTCAACAATTAGGTAGCTTTATCCAGGTCTTCATTTGAAAAAACACTTTTCAAACAACCTTTTATGCCTTCCAGAAATTCTACATTATTTCCGATCAACAATATGTCAACCACATATACTTATCAGAAACTCTATAGTGCTCCCACTCACTTTATTGCAAATACAAGTTTCTCGTAAACCTTGTATAAACTACAAAAACTTTGATCACCTCATCAAAGTGTATATTCCAACTCCGAGATGCTTGCTTCAGTCCATAGAAGGATCACTGAAGCTCTCTCATCTTTTAGCATCCTTAGGACTGACAAAACCTTCTGGTTGTATCACATACAACCTTTCCTTAAGTAAACCGTTAAGGAAACGACGTTTTGACATCCATCTGCCAGATTTCGTAATTGAAAATGCAGCAACTGCTAACATAATTCCAACAGACTTTTAGCATCGCTACGAGCGAGAAAGCCTCCTCGCATTCAACTCCTTGAACTTGTCACAAACAACTTTGCAACAAGTCGAGCTTTACAAATGGTGACATTCACCATCAGTGTCTGTCTTCATTCTAAAGGTCCATTTGTACTCAACGACCTGCCGTCTAACGAGCAAGTCTACCAAAGTCTATACTTGGTTTTCATAAATGGATCCTATCTCGGATTTCATGGTCTCTAACCATTTGTCGGAATCCGGGCCCATCATCGCTTCTCCATAGCTCGTAGGTTCATCGCTGTCCAACAACATGACCTCGAAGACAGGGTTGTCGTACCGCTTAGGAGCAGTACACATCCTTGTCGACCCACGAAGTTCGATAGTAACTTGATCCTGAAGCTTCATGATCATCATCATTAACTTCCTCTTCAACTAACGTAGGCTTCACAGAAACATCTTTCTGCGCTGCGCTACTCTCTGGTTGAACAAAGGTTTAACAACCTCATCAAGTTCTATCTTCCTCCCACTCAATTCTTTCGAGAGAAACCTTTCCTCGAGAAAGGATCCGTTTTAGTAACAACCACTTTGCACTCGGATCTGAGATAGAAGGTTCACCCAACTGATCTTAGGGTATTCTATGAAGATGCATTTGTCCGCCTTGGGTTCGACCTCATTAGGTGAAAACATTTTTCACACAAGTGCCGCAGCCCCAAGTATTAAGAAACGACAGCTTAGGTTTCTATCAAACCATAATTCATATGGTGTCATCTCAACGGATTTAGATGGTGCCCTATTTAAAGTGAATGTAGTTGTCTCTAATGCATAACCCCAAAATTATAGTAGTAAAACGACAAGAGACATCATAGTACGCACCATGTCCAATAGAGCATAACTATGATGTTCGGACACACCATCACACTATGGTGTTCCAGGTGGCGTTTAGTTGTGAAACAACTTTCACATTGTCTTAAGTTGTATGCCAAACTCGTGACTCAGATATTCACCTCCACGATCATATCGCAGTCATTTTTATCTTCTTGTCACGATGATCTTTAAACTTCACTCTGAATTTGCTTGAACCTTTCAAACGATTCAGACTTGTGTTTCATTAAGTAAATATACACTATATCTACTCAAATCATCAGTGAAGGTAAGAAAATAACGATATCCACTGCACACTACAAGACTCACTAGATTGCATACATCAACATGTATCATTTCCAATGAATCACTTGCCCGCTCCATCCAACGGGGTCCTTTAGTCATCTTGCCCAAGAGGCATGGTTCGCATGTCTCAACCGATTCAAAATCGAATGAGTCCAAATATCCATCAGCATGGAGTTTCTACATGCGCTTTATACCAATATGACATTTAGCGGCAGTGCCACAAATATGTGGTACTATCATTATTAACTTTGTATCTTTTGACATCAATGTTATGAACATGTGTAATACTACGATCAAGATTTCAACAAACCATTCTCACTGGGTGCATGACCATTGAAGGTATTATTCATGTAAACAGAATAACCATTATTCTCTAACTTAAATGAATAACCGTATTGCAATAAACATGATCTAATCATGTTCATGCTCAACGCAAAACACCAAATAACATTTATTTAGGTTCGTCACTAATCCTGAAGGTAGAGAGAGCGTGCGATGTTGATCACATCAACCTTGGAAACACTTCCAACACATATCGTCACCTCACCCTTAGCTAGTTCTCCGTTTATTCCGTAGCTTTTATTTCGAGTTACTAACATTTAGCAACCGAACCGGTATCCAATACCCAGGTGCTACTAAGAGTACTAGCAAGGTACACATTAGTAACTCGTATATCAAATATACTTCTATCAATGTTGCCAGCCTTCTTATCTACCAAGTATCTAGGGTTGTTCCGCTTCAGCGACCTCTCACCTCATAATAGAAGCACTTAGTCTCGGGTTTGAGTTCAACTTTGGGTTGCTTCACTGGAGCAGCAACTGACTTGCTATCCATGAAGTTTCCCTCCTTGATCTTGCCCTTTTCGAAACTAGTGGTTTGATTAACCATCAACACTTGACGCTCCTTCTTGATTTCTACCTTCGCGGTGTCAAACATCGCGAACAGCTCAGGGATCAATACTTCTATCCCTGGTGTATTATAGTTCATCACTTAAGTTCTAGTAGCTTTAGTGACAGTGACTTGGAGAACTATATCAATCACTATCTTATCTGGAAGATCAACTCCCACTTGATTCAAGCGATTGTAGTACCCAGACAATCTGAGTACATGCTCAACGATTGAGCTATTCTCCTTCATCTTACAGGCAAAGAATCTTGTTGGAGATCTCATATCTCGCAACACAGGCACGAGCCTGAGATCACAATCTCTGCCCCTAGAACATCTCATATGTTCTGTGACGTTCAAAACGTTTCGGAGCCTCAATTCTAAGCCGTAATGCATGACGCACAAAACTATCAAGTAGTCATCGAAACGTGCCTGTCAGATGTTCACAACATCTATAGACAACGCTAGAGGGGGTGGCGCACCGAGCGGTGCATTAAGGACATAAGCCTTCTGTGCAGCAATGAGGACAATCCTCAGATCACGGACCCAGTCCGCAATATTGCTACCAACATCTTTCAATTCTATTTCTCTAGGAACATATAAAAATACAAGGGAGCCACAACGCGAGCTAGTAATCTACAACATAATTTGCAAAGACACTTTGACCATGTTCATGATAATGAGTTCAATTAATCATATTATTTAAGAACTCCCACTCAAATTGACATCCCTCCGATCATTCGAGTGATACATGATCCAAATTCACCAACTCAAGTCCGATCATCACGTGAGTTGAGGTGGCTGCAATGGTGAACATCATTATGTTGATCATATCTACTATATGACTCATGTTCGACCTTTCGGTCTCTCGTGTTCCGAGGCCATGTCTGTACATGCTAGGCTCGTCAAGTTTAACCCGAGTGTTCTGCATGTGCAACACTGGCTTGCACCCGTTGTATGTGAACGTAGAGTCTATCACACCCGATCATCACGTGGTGTCTCAACACGACGAACTTTCGCAACGGTGCACATTCGGGGAGAACACAATTTAGCTTGAAATTAAGTGAGGGATCACCTTATAATGCTACCGTCGTCCTAAGCAAAATAAGGTGCATAAAAAGGATTAACATCTCATGCAATTCATAAGTGACATGATATGGCCATGAACTTGTGTTTAAGATCTCCATCTTCGAAACACCGGCATGATCTCCATCATCACCGGCACAACACCATGATCTCCATCATCTTGATCTCCATCAATGTGTTGCCATTGGGGTTGTGGCGCCAGCCCTGCTTCTACTTCTATTGCTACTGCTTAGCGATAAAGTAAAGCATTACATAGCGCTTAATGATTGACACGCAGGTCATACAATAATTAAAGACAACCCTATGGCTCCTGCCGGTTGCCGTACTCAACGACATGCAAGTCGTGAAATTCTATACATCACATGATCATCTCATACATCACATATATCTCATCATGTAATTGGCCATATCACATCACAACATACCCTGCAAAAACAAGTTAGACGTCCTCTAATTGTTGTTGCATGTTTTACGTGGCTGCTACGGGTATCTAGCAAGAACGATTCTCACCTACGCATAAACCACAACGGTGATACATAGATTGCTTTTCATCCTTCTCAAGGACCGCCTTTGTCGGATCCGATCCAACTAAAGTGAGAGAAACTGTCACCCGCAAGCCATCTAAGCAACAAGTTGCGTCGAGGGAACCGGTCTCTCGTAAGCGTACGAGTAATGTTGGTCCGGGCCGCTTCATCTCACAATCCCGCTGAACCAAAATACGACCAAGGGAGGAAGCAATCTAAGCATCAACGCCCACAAACCTTTTGTGTTCTACTCGAGATCTCATCGAACCATCAACCTAGCTCATGATGCCACTGTTGGGGAACGTCGCATGGGAAACAAAAATTTTCCTACGCACACGCAAACCTATCCATGGTGATGAGCATCTACGAGAGGGAGAGTGGATCTACGTACCCTTGTAGATCGCTAAGCGGGAAGCGTTAAGAAACGCGGTTGGTGTAGTCGAACATCTTCGCGATCCAAATCGCCGAGCGTCCCGCGATCTCATCACGATCCGTCCCGCGATCCAATCACGATCCGTCCCGTGAACTCATCACGATCCGTCCCGCGATCTCATCACGATCCGTCTCACGATGTTGATCACGATCTGTCCCGCGAACTCATCACGATCCGTTCCGCGATCTCATCACGAACCGTCTCACGATCTCGATCACGGTCCTTCCGATCTAGCGCCGAACGGACGGCACCTCCGCGTTCAGCACACGTGCAGCTTGATGACGATCTCCACCATCTTGATCCAGCAAGAGGAGGTGGAGAGGAGAGAGAGTTCACCGGCAGCGTGACGGCGCTCCGGTGATGGTGGTGGAGTGATTCCGGCAGGGCTTCGCCTAAGCGCCGCGGAAAACCGATCTAGAGGAGAAACTGTGCACCGGTGAAACGGGTAGCACGTGGCCGGAAATTCTGTCCAAAAACCACCCAATCCACTAGTATATATAGGAGGAGAGGAGAGGAGAGGCAGCCAAGGCCTTTGGGTCGGCCGAAATAGGAGGTGGGAAGAAATCCTACTTCACCTCCAATCCTAGTTGGAGTAGGATTGCCTCCTATTGGCTGATTTTCCACTTTTTGCTTTAGGACTTTCTCTCCTGCGCCATGGGCCTTTGTGGCTGTTTTCCCAGCCCACTAAGGGCTGGTTATTATTCTCCCACAGCCCATGGACCTCTTGGGGTCGAAATACCCCTCCCGGAGGCCTCCCGGTACACTACCGGCACTCCCGGTACACTACCGGCACTCCCGGTACACTACCGATGAGCCCGAAACTTTTCCGGAAACCAAACTGGGACTTCCTATATATGAATCTTTACCTCCGGACCATTCCGGAGCTCCTCGTGATGTCCGGGATCTCATCCGGGACTCCGAACAAACTTCGGTCACCACCATACATAACTCTACACTACCGAAACGTCACCGAACCTTAAGTGTGCAGACCCTGCGGGTTCGAGAACTATGTAGACATGACCGAGACACCTCTACGGTCAATAACCAATGGCGGGACCTGGACATCCACATTGGTTCCTACATATTCTACGAAGATCTTTATCGGTCGAACCTCTATGTCAAGGATTTAGTTAATCCCGTATAACGTCCCCTTTGTTCTTCGGTATGTTACTTGCCCGAGATTCGATCGTCGGTATCTCCATACCTAGTTCAACCTCGTTACTGGCAAGTCTCTTTACTCGTTCCGTAATACAAGATACCGTGACTAACACTTAGCCACATTGCTTGCAAGGCTTGTTGTGATGTTGTATTACCGAGTGGGCCCTGAGATACCTCTCCGTCACACGGAGTAACAAATCCCAGTCTCGATCCATGCCAACTCAACAAACACCATCGGAGATACCTGTAGAGCACCTTTATAGTCACCCAGTTACGTTGCGACGTTTGATACACACAAGGCACTCCTCCGATATCCGTGAGTTGCATGATCTCATGGTCATAGGAACATATACTTGACATGCAGAAAACAGTAGCAATAAACTGACACGATCATATGCTATGTTTGTAGTTTGGGTCTTATCCATCACATCATTCTCCTAATGATGTGATCCCGTTATCAAATGACATCTCATGTCCATGGCTAGGAAACCTTAACCATCCTTTGATCAACGAGCTAGTCCATTAGAGGCATACTAGGGACATGGTTTTGTCTATGTATCCACACATGCATTTAAGTCTCCGATCAATACAATTATAGCATGGATAATAAACGATTATCATGAACAAGGAAATATGATAATAACTAATTTATTATTGCCTCTAGGGCATATTTCCAACAATATCATGTCCATGGCTAGGAAACCTTAACCATCTTTGATCAACGAGCTAGTCCATTAGAGGTATACTAGGGACAGGGTTTTGTCTATGTATCCACACATGCATCTAAGTCTCCGATCAATACAATTATAGCATGGATAATAAACGATTATCATGAACAAGGAAATATGATAATAACTAATTTATTATTGCCTCTAGGGCATATTTCCAACAGTCTCCCACTTGCACTAGAGTCAATAATCTAGTTCACATCACCATGTGATATGCATTGTTATGAATCTAACACCCAATGAGTTCTGGGGCTCGATCATGCTTTGCATGTGAGAGAGGTCTTATAGTTAACGGGTCCGCGACATTCAGATCCGTGTGTACTTTGCAAATCTCTATGTCAAACTGTAAACACTGCTACCACACTCCACTTGGCACTTTTCCAAATGGCTGCTCCACTATACGTATCCAGATTGCTACTACGAGTCATCCGGATTGGTGTTAAAGCTTGCATCGACGTAACTCTTTACGACGAACTCCTTATCACCTCCATAATCGAGAAACATCTCCTTAGTCTTGTAGTTACTAAGGATAATCTTGACCGCTGTCCAGTGATCCACTCCTGGATCACTCTTGTACCCCTTGACGGACTCATGGCAAGGCACACACAGGTGTGGAACACAGCATGGCATACTATACCGAGCCTATGGCTAAGGCATAGGGGACGACATCCGTCCTTTCTCTTTCTTCTGACGTTGTCGAGCTTTGAGTCTCACTCAACTTCACACCTTACAAAGCAGGCGAGAACACTTCTCTCTGACTAATCCATTTTGAACTCTTTCAAAATCTTTTCAAGGTATGTACTCATTGAAAGTCTTATCAAACATCTTGATCTATCTTTATAGATCATGATGCTCAACAATTAGGTAGTTTTATCCAGGTCTTCCTTTGAAAAACTCTTTTCAAACAACCATTTATGCTCTCCAGAAATTCTACATCATTTCTGAATAGCAATATGTCATCCACATATACTTATCAGAAACTCTATAGTGCTCCCACTCACTTTATTGCAAATACAAGTTTCTTGTAAACTTTGTATAGACTGAAAAAAAACTTTGATCACCTCATCAGTGAAGGTAAGAAAATAACGATATCCACCGCACACTACAAGACTCATTGGATTGCATACATCAACATGTATCATTTCCAATAAATCACTTGCCGCTTCATCAAAACAGAAAACGGGGTCCTTAGTCATCTTGACCAAGAGGCATGGTTCGCATGTCTCAACCAATTCGAAATCGAATGAGTCTAAAGATCCATCTGCATGGAGTTTCTTCATGCATTTTATACCAATATGACATTTAGCGGCAGTGCCACAAGTATGTGGTACTATTATTATTAACTTTGTATCTTTTTGGCATCAATGTTATGAACATGTGTATTACTACGATCAAGTTTCAACAAACCATTCTTACTGGGTGCATGACCATTGAAGGTGTTATTCATGTAAATAGAATAACCATTATTCTCTAACTTAAATGAGTAACCGTGTTGCAATGAACATGATCTAATCATGTTCATGCTCAACGCAAAAACATCAAATAACATTTATTTAGGTTCGGCACTAATCTCGAAGGTAGAGAGAGCGTGAGATGTTGACACATCAACCTTGGAAACATTTCCAACACACATCGTCACCTCACACTTAGCTAGTATCCGTTTATTCCATAGCTTTTACTTTGAGTTACTAACATTTAGCAACCGAACCGGTATCCAATAACCAGATGCTACTAGGAGTACTAGCAAGGTACACATCAATATCACGTATATCAAATATACTTCTGTCAACTATGCCAGCCTTCTTATCTACCAAGTATCTAGGGTTCTTCCGTTTCAGCGACCGTTCTCCTCATAATCGAAGCACTTAGTCTCGGGTTTGGATTAGACTTTGGGTTGCTTCACTAGAGCTGCAACTGACTTACTATCCATGAAGTTTCCCTCCTTGCTCTTGCCCTTCTCGAAACTAGTGGTTTTGACTAACCATCAACACTTTGACGCTCCTTCTCGATTTCTACCTTCGCGGTGTCAAACATCGCAAATAGCCCAGGGATCATTACTTCTATGCCTAGCGTTTTATAGTTCATCACCAAGTTCTAGTAGCTTTAGTGACAGTGACTTGGAGAACTATATCAATCGCTATCTTATCTGGAAGATCAACTCCCACTCGATTCAAGCGATTGTAGCACCCAGACAATCTGAGCACATGCTCAACGATTGAGCTATTCTCTTTCATACTACCGGCAAGGAATCTTGTTGGAGATCTCATATCTCGCAACACGGGCATGAGCCTGAGATCCTAATTTCAGCTCTTAGAACATCTCATATGTTCTGTGACGTTCAAAATGTTTCGGAGCCTCAATTCTAAGCCGTAATACATGACGCACTAAACTATCAAGTAGTCATCAGAACGTGCCTGTCAGATGTTCACAACATCTACAGATGACGCTAGAGGGGTTAGCGCACTGAGCGGTGCATTAAGGACATAAGCCTTCTGTGCAGCAAACGAGGACAATCCTCAGATCACGGAGCCAGTCCACAATATTGCTACAATCATCTTTGAACTCTATTTCTCTAAGAACATATAAAAATACAAGGGAGCTACAGCGTGAGCTAGTAATCTACAACACAGTTTGCAAAGACACTACTGACTATGTTCATGACAATGCGTTCAATTAATCATATTACTTAAGAACTCCCACTCAAATTGACATCCCTCCGGTCATCCGAGTGATACATGATCCAAATTCACCAACTCAAGTCCGATCATCACCTGAGTTGAGGTGGTTACAATGGTGAACATCATCATGTTGATCATATCTACTATATGACTCATGTTCGACCTTTCGGTCTCTTGTGTTCCGAGGCCATGTATGTACATGCTAGGCTCGTCAAGTTTAACCCGAGTGTTCTGCATGTGCAACACTGGCTTGCACCCATTGTATGTGAACGTAGAGTCTATCACACCCGATCATCACGTGGTGTCTCGACACGAAGAACTTTCGCAACAGGTGCACACTCGGGGAGAACACAATTTATCTGGAAATTAAGTGAGGGATCACCTTATAATGCTACCGTCGTCCTAAGCAAAACAAGGTGCATAATAGGATTAACATCACATGTAAATCATAAGTGACATGATATGGCCATGAACTTGTGCTTTTGATCTCCATCATGAAAGCACCGGCATGATCTCCATCGTCACCGGCATGACACCATGATCTCCATCATCTTGATCTCCATCAACGTGTCGCCATCGGGGTTGTCGCGCCCACCATGCTGCTACTACTATTGCCACCGTTTAGCGATAAAGTAAAGCATTACATAACGCTTAATGATTGACACGCAGGTCATACAATAATTAAAGACAACCCTATGGCTCCTGCTGGTTGCCGTACTCATCGACATGCAAGTCGTGATAATCTATACATCACATGATCATCTCATACATCACATATATCACATCATGTAATTGGCCATATCACAGCACAACATACCCTACAAAAACAAGTTAGACGTCCTCTAATTGTTGTTGCATGTTTTACGTGGCTGCTACAGGTATCTAGCAAGAACAATTCTCATCTACGCAAAAACCACAACGGTGATACACTAGTTGCTTTTCAACCTTCTCAAGGACCGCCTTTGTCGAATCCGATCCAACTAAAGTGAGAGAAACTGGCACCCGCAAGCCACTTATGCAACAAGTTGCGGTCGAGGGAACTGGTCTCTCGTAAGCGTACGAGTAATGTTGGTCCGGGCCGCTTCATCTCACAATACCGCTGAACCAAAATCCGACCAAGGGAGGAAGCAATCTAAGAATCAACGTCCACAAACCTTTTGTGTTCTACTTGAGATCTCATCTACACATAGACCTAGCTCATGATGCCACCGTTGGTTAACGTTGCATGGGAAACAAAAAATTTCCTACGCACACGCAGATCTATCCATGGTGATGAGCATCTACGAGAGGGAGAGTGGATCTACGTACCCTTGTAGATCGCTAAGCGGGAAGCATTAAGAAACACGGTTGGTGTAGTCAAACATCTTCGTGATCCAAATCGCCGAGCGTCCCGCGATCACATCACGATCCGTCCCGCGATCCAATCACGATCCGTCCTGCGAACTCATCACGATCCATCCCGCGAACTCATCACGAACCATCTCGCGATCTTGATCACGGTCCTTCCGATCTAGCGCCGAACGGACGGCAGCTCCGCGGTCAGCACAAGTGCAACTTGATGACGATCTCCACCGTCTTGATCCAGCAAGAGGAAGTGGAGAGGAGGAAGATTTCACCAGCAGCGTGATGGTGCTCCGGCGATGGTGGTGGAGCAATTCCGGCAGGGCTTCGCCTAAGCACTGCGGAAAGCCGATCTAGAGGAGCACCGGTGGAACGGGTAGCACGTGACCGTAAAATCTAGTGCAAAACCCTAAAATCCACCGGTATATATAAGAGGAGAGGTGGAGAGTCTAGCGCAAGGGACAAGGCTCCTATAGGAGTCGGCCGAACCAACTAGGGAGGAGTCCACCTCCTCCACTCCTAGTAGGATTAGGACTACTTCCTTAATTTGCCTTTTTTTTGCCTTTTCCCACCTTTTTCCTCTTGGGCTTTTCTTCCCAGCCACATGGGCCCTGTGTGGGACTTTCCACCAGCCTACTAAGGGCTGGTATTCACTCTCCCACAGCCCATGAAGCCTCTTGGGTCGAAATACCCCTACCGGTGGTCTCCCGGTACACTACCGTCACTCTCGGTACACTACCGATGAGCCCGAAACTTCTCCGACGACCAAAACAGGACTTCCTATATATGAATCTTTACCTTCGAAACATTCTGGAGCTCCACGTGACGTCCGGGATCTCATCCGGGACTCCTAACAACCTTCGGTCACCACCATACATAACTCTATACTACCGAAACGTCACCAAACCTTAAGTGTGCAGACCCTGCGGGTTCGAGAACTATGTAGACATGACCGAGACACCTCTACGGTCAATAACCAATAGCGGGACCTGGATGACCATATTGGTTCCTACATATTCTACGAAGATCTTTATCGGTCGAACCTCTATGTCAAGGATTCAGTTAATCCCGTATGATGTTCCCTTTGTTCTTCGGTATGTTACTTGCCCGAGATTCGATCGTCGGTATCTCCATACCTAGTTCAACCTCATTATCGGCAAGTCTCTTTACTCATTCCGTAATACAAGATCCCGTGACTAACACTTAGTCACATTGCTTGCAAGGCTTGTTGTGATGTTGTATTACCGAGTGGGCCCTGAGATACCTATCCATCACACGGAGTAACAAATCCCAGTCTTGATCCATGCCAACTCAACAGACACCCTCGGAGATACTTGTAGAGTACCTTTATAGTCACCCAGTTACGTTGCAACGTTTGATACACACAAGGCACTCCTCCGATGTCAGTGAGTTGCATGATCGCATGGTCATAGGAACATATACTTGACATGTAGAAAACAGTAGCAATAGACTGACACGATCATATGCTACGTTTGTAGTTTGGGTCTTGTCCATCACACCATTCTCCTAATGATGTGATCCCATTATCAAATGACATCTCATGTCCATGGCTAGGAAACCTTAACCATCTTTGATCAACAAGCTAGTCCATTAGAGGCATACTAGGGACATGGTTTTGTCTATTTACCCACACATGCATCTAAGTCTCCGATCAATACAATTATAGCATGGATAATAAATGATTATAATGAACAAGGAAATATGATCATAACTAATTTATTATTGCCTCTAGGGCATATTTCCAACAGGACTTTGCAAGTATTACCTGAAGGGCGAAAGGCCATTCAAAACAAATGGATCTTTAAGAAGAAGACGGACGCGGACGGTAATGTCACCGTCTATAAAGCTCGACTGGTGGCAAAGGGCTTTTCACAAGTACAAGGAGTTGACTACGATGAGACCTTCTCACCCGTAGCGATGCTTAAGTCCGCCAGAATCATGTTAGCAATAGCTGCATATTTCGACTATGAAATTTTGCAGATGGATGTGAAAACAGCGTTCCTCAACGGTTTCCTTGAGGAAGAGTTTTATATGATGCAACCGGAAGGTTTTGTCGATCCAAAGAATGCTGACAAAGTTGCAAACTCCAGCGATCCATTTATGGACTGGTGCAAGCATCTCGTAGTTGGAATAAGCGCTTTGATGAGGTGATCAAAGCGTTTGGGTTTATACAAGTTTATGGAGAAGCTTGTATTTACAAGAAAGTGAGTGGGAGCTCTATAGTGTTTCTAATATTATATGTGGATGACAGATTGCTGATTGGAAACAATATAGAAATGCTGGAAAGCATGAAGGAATATTTTTACAAGAGTTTTCCTTAGGACCTAGGAGAAGCTGCTTTCATATTAGGCAGTAAGATCTATAGAGATAGATCGATACGCTTAATAGCACTTTCAGAGAGCACATACCTTGATAAAGTTTTGAACAAGTTCAAAATGGATCAGTCCAAGAAGGGGTTCTTGCCTGTGTTACAAGGTGTGAAGTTGAGTAAGACTCAATGCCCAGTGAATGCAGAAGATAGAGAAAAGATGAGTGTCATCCCCTATGCTTCAGCCATAGGCTCTATCATGTATGCAATGCTATGCACAAGACCCAATGTCAGCCTTGCCATAAGTATGGCCGTAAGGTTTCAAAGTGATCTTTGAATGGAGCACTGGGCGGCGGTCAAGAATATCCTTAAGTACCTGAAAAGGACTAAGGAAATGTTTCTCGTTTATGGAGGTGATGAAGAGCTCGTCGTAAAGGGTTACGTCGATGCAAGCTTTGACACTGATCCGGATGACTCTAAGTCACAAACCAGATACGTATTTATTCTCAACAGGGGAGCGGTAAGCTGGTGCAGTTCCAAGCAAAGCGTGGTAGCCGATTCTACGTGCGAAGCAGAGTACATCGCAGCCTCGGAGGCAACTAAGGAAGGTGTCTGGATGAAGCAGTTCATGATAGATCTTGGAGTAGTGCCCAGTGCACTGAATCCAATGAACCTGTTCTGTGACAACACTGGTGCCATTGCTCTGGCCAAGGAACCAAGGTTTCACAAGAGGACCAGACACATAAAGCGACGCTTCAACTCCATCTGCATGATTAGATCGAGGAGAAGGACATAAATATTTGCAAAGTGCACACGGATCTGAATGTTGCAGACCCGTTGACTAAACCTCTTCCAAGGGGTAAACATGATCAACACCAGAACTGCATGGGTGTTCGATTCATTACAATGTAAATCACATAGTGATGTGAACTAGATTATTGACTCTAGTGCAAGTGGGAGACCGTTGGAAATATGCCCTAGAGGCAATAAATAAAGTGTTTATTATTATATTTCCTTGTTCATGATAATCGTTTATTACCCATGCTATAATTGTATTGATTGGAAACACATTACACATGTGGGTAAATAGACAACACTTTGTCCCTAGTATGCCTCTAGTGAACTAGCTCGTTGATCAAAGATGGTCAAGGTTTCCTAGCCATTAACATGTGATGTCATTTGATAACGGGATCACATCATTAGGAAAATGATGTGATGGACAAGACCCAAACTACAAATGTAGCATATGATCGTGTCAGTTTAGTGCTACTGTTTTCTGCATGTCAAGTATGTGTTCCTATGACCATGAGATCATGTAACTCACGGACACCGGAAGAGTGCCTTGTGTGTATCAAACATCTCAATGTAACTGGGTGACTATAAAGGTGCTCTACAGGTATCTCGGAAGGTGTCTGTTGAGTTGGCATGGATCAAACTAGGATTTGTTATTCCGTGTGACGGAGAGATATCTCAGGGCCCACTCGGTAATACAACATCACAATAAGCCTTGCAAGCAATGTGACTTAGTGTTCGTCACGGGATATTGTATTACAGAATGACTAAAGAGACTTGCCGGTAACGAGGTTGAACTAGGTATTGAGATACCGACGATCGAATCTCGGGCAAGTAACATACCGAAGAACAAAGGGAACATCATACGGGATTAACTGAATCCTTGACATAGAGGTTCAACCGATAAAGATCTTCGTAGAATATGTAGGAACCAATATGGGCATCCAGATCTGCTATTGGTTATTGAGCGTAGAGGTGTCTCGGTCATGTCTACATAGTTCTCGAACACGCAGGGTCTGCACACTTAAGGTTCGATGACGTTTCGGTAGTATAGAGTTATGTATGGTGGTGACTGAAGGTTTCGGAGTCCCAAATGAGATCCCGGACGTCACGAGGAGCTCCGGAATGGTCTAGAGGTAAAGATTGATATATAGGAAGTCCTGTTTTGGTCGCCACAAAAGTTTCGGGCTCATCGGTAGTGTACTGGGAGTGCCGGTAGTGTACCGGGAGACCATCGGGAGGGGTATTTCGACCCAAGAGGCTACATGGGCTGTGGGAGAGTGCATACCAGCCCTTAGTGGGCTGGTGGAAGTCCCACACAAGGCCCATGCGGATGGGAAAGAAAATCCCAAAGAGAAAAGGTGGGAAAAAGGCAAAAAGGCAAAAAGGGAAGGAGTCCTAGTCCTACTAGGATTGGAGGAGGAAACCTCCTCTCCTCCTTGCTTGCTTCGGCCAAAGCCTAGAGGGCTTGTCCCTTGGTCCAAGACTCCTCCTCTCTTCCTCCTATATATACTAGAGGTTTTAGGGTTTTTGCACAAGATTTTCAGCCACGTGCTACCCGTTCCTCTAGTGCATAGTTTCTCCTCTAGATCGGTTTTCTGCAGTGCTTAGGCGAAGCCCTGCTGGAATTGCTCCACACCCATCGTCGCAGCGCCGTCATGCTGCCGGATAACTCAACTACCTCTCCGCTCCGTCTTGCTGGATCAAGAAGGCGGAGATCGTCATCAAGCTGTACGTGTGGTGAACGCGGAGGTGCCGTCCGTTCGGTGCTTGATCGGGACAGATCGTGATTGGATCGCAGGACGCTCGGCGATTAGGATCACGAAGACGTTCGACTACACCAACCGCGTTTCTTAACGCTTCCCTCTTAGCGATCTACAAGGGTATGTAGATCCACTCTCCCTCTCATAGATGCTCATCACCATGGATAGATCTTGCGTGTGCGTAGGAATTTTTTTGTTTCCCATGCAACATTCCCCAACAACCTCTCCATCACACGGAGTGACAAATCCCAGTCTCGATTCGTGCCAACCCAACAGACACTTTCGGAGACACCTATAGTGCACATTTATAGTCATCCAGTTACGTTGTGACGTTTGATACACCCAAAGCATTCCTACGGTATCCGGGAGTTGCACATTCTCATGGTCTAAGGAAATGATACTTGACATTAGAAAAGCTCTAGCAGACGAACTGCACGATCTTGTGCTATGATCAGGATTGGGTCTTGTCCATCACATCATTCTCCTAATGATGTGATCCCGTTATCAACGGCAAACAATGTCCATGGCCAGGAAACCATGACCATCTAATGATCAACGAGCTAGTTAACTATAGGCTCACTATTGACATGATGTGGTCTATGTATTCACACATGTATTACGGTTTCCGGTTAATACAATTATAGCATGAACAATAGACAATTACCATGAACAAGGAAATATAATAATAACCATTTTATTATTGCCTCTAGGGCATATTTCCAACAGTCTCCCACTTGCACTAGAGTCAATAATCTAGTTACATTGTGATGAATCGAACACCCATAGAGTTTGGTGCTGATCATGTTTTGCTTGTGAAAGAGGTTTAGTCAACGGATCTACGACATTCAGATCCGTATGTACTTTAAAAATATCCATATTGCCATCATGAATGTAACCACGAATGGAGTTGAAGCGACGCTTGATGTGCTTGGTCTTGTTGTGAAACCCGGGCTCCATGGCAATGGCAATAGCTCTAGTGTTGTCACAAAAGAGAGTCATCGGGCCCGACGCATTGGAAATCACTCCTAGGTCTATGATGAACTCCTTCATCCAGACTCCTTTCTGTGCTACTTCCGAAATAGCTATGTATTCCGCTTCACATGTAGATGCCGCCATGACGCTTGGCTTGCAACTGCACCAGCTGACTGTCCCACCATTCAAAATATACACGTATCCGGTTTGTGAATTGGAGTCATCTGGACCTGTGTCGAAGCTAGCATCAACATAACCCTTTACGACAAGCTCTTCGGCACCTCCATAAACGAGAAACATATCCTTAGTCCTTTTCAGGTACTTAAGGATATTCTTGACCGCTATCCAGTGTTCCATTCCGGGATCACTTTGGTACCTCCCTACCAAACTTATGGCAAGGTTCACATCAGGTCTGGTACATAGCATGGTATACATAATAGAGCCTATGGTTGAGGAATAGGGGATGACACTCATCCTTTCTCTCTCTTTTGCCAAGGTCGGGCATTGAGCTGTGCTCAATCTCACACCTTGCAATACAGGCAAGAACACCTTCTTGGACTGATCCATATTGAACTTGTTGAATATCTTGTCAAGGTATGTGCTTTGTGAAAGACCAACGAGGCGTGTCGATCTATCTCTATAGATCTTGATGCCTAATATGTAAGCAACTTCTCCAAGGTCCTTCATTGAAAAACACTTATTCAAGTAGGCCTTTACGCTTTCCAAAAGTTCTATATCATTTCCCATCAACAATATGGCATCCACATATAAAATGAGAAAAGCTACAGAGCTCCCACTCACTTTCTTTTAAATGCAGGCTTCTCCATAAGTCTATATAAACCCAAACGCTTTGATCACCTCATCAAAGCGAATGTTCCAACTCCGAGATGCTAGCACCAGCCCATAAATGGAACGCTGGAGCTTGCATACCTTGTCAGCATTCTTAGGATCGACAAAACCTTCCGACTGCATCATATATAATTCTTCCCTAAGGAAACCGTTAAGGGATGCTGTTTTGACGTCCATTTGCCAGATCTCATAGTCATAAAAGGCGGCCACTGCTAACATGATTCGGACGAACTTCAGCATCACTACGGGTGAGAAGGTCTCATCGTAGTCAACTCCTTGAACTTGTCGATAACCCTTAGTGACAAGCCGAGCCTTATAGATGGTCACATTACCATCCGTGTCAGTCTTCTTCTTAAAGATCCATTTCTTTTCTATGACTTGACGATCACCGGGAAAGTCCACCAAAGTCCATACTTTTTTCTCATAAATGGATCATATCTCGGATTTCATGGCTTCAAGCCATTTGTTGGAATCTGGGCCCGCCATGGCTTCTTCATAGTTCGAGGGTTCACCATTGTCTAACAACATGATTTCCAGGACAGGGTTGTCATACCACTCTATAGCGGAACGTGTCCTCGTGGACCTACGAAGTTCAATAGTAACTTGATAAGAAGTTTCATGATCATCATCATTAACTTCCTGTCTAGTCGATGCACGCACCACAAAAACATTCTCCTGCGCTATGCTACTTTCCGGTTCGAGAGGGGATACAATTACCTCATCAAGTTCTACTTTCCTTCCACTTATTTCTATCGAAAGAAACTCTTTCTCTAGAAAGGATCCATTCTTGGCAACAAAGATCTTCCCTTCGGATCTGATGTAGAAGGTATACCCAATAGTTTCCTTAGGGTATCCTATGAAGATGCACTTTTCCGACTTGGGTTCGAGCTTTTCAGGCTGAAGTTTCTTGACATGAGCATCGCATCCCCAAACTTTTAGAAATGACATCTTAGGTTTCTTCCCAAACCATAATTCATATGGTGTCGTCTCAACGGATTTAGACGGTGCCCTATTTAAAGTGAATGCGGCAGTCTCTAATGCATATCCCCAAAATGATAGTGGTAAATTAGTAAGAGACATTATAGATCGCACCATATCCAATAGTGTGATTACGACGTTCGGACACACCATTACGCTGAGGTATGCTAGGCGGCATGAGTTGTGAAATAATTCCACATTTCCTTAAGTGCATGCCAAACTCATGACTCAAATATTCTCCTCCACGATCAGATCGTAAGAACTTTATTTTCTTGTCACATTGATTCTCTACCTCACTCTGAAATTCCTTATACTTTTCAAAGGTTTCAGACTTGTGTTTCATTAAGTAGACATACCCATATCTGCTTAAGTCATCAGTAAGGGTGAGAACATAATGATAGCCACCGCGAGCCTCAACGCTCATCGGTCTACATACATCGGTATGTATTATTTCCAACAAGTTGGTTGCTCGTTCCATTGTTCCGGAGAACGGAGTCTTAGTCATCTTGCCCATGATGCATGGTTCGCACGTGTCAAATGATTCATAATCAAGAGACTCCAAAAGTCCATCTACATGGAGTTGTGTTCATGTGTTTGACACCAATATGACCAAGGCGGCAGTGCCACAAGTATGTGGGACTGTCATTATCAACCTTACATCGTTTGGTATTCACACTATGAATATGTGTAACATCACATTCAAGATTCAATAAAAATAAACCATTGACCAGCAGGGCATGACCATAAAACATATCTCTCATATAAATAGAACGAGATCCAGATACAATGTTCATGCTCAAAGCTGGTACTAAATAACAATTATTGAGGTTTAAAACTAATACCGAAGGTGGATGTAGAGGTAGCGTGCTGCTGGCGATCACATCGACCTTGGAACCATTCCCGACGCGCATCGTCACCTCGTCCTTTGCCAGTCTCCGCTTATTCCGCAGCTCCTGTTTTGAGTTACAAATATGAGCAACCACACCGGTATCAAATACCCAAGAGCTACTACGAGCGCTGGTAAGGTACACATCAATAACATGTATATCATATATACCTTTAACATTGTCGGCCTTCTTATCCGCTAAGTACTTGGGGTAGTTCCGCTTCCAATGACCGGTTCCCTTGCAATGAAAGCACTCAGTCTCAGGGTTGGGTCCATTCTTGGGCTTCTTCCCGACAACTGATTTACCAGGCGCGGCGACTGCTTTGTCGTCCTTCTTGAAGTTCTTCTTACCCTTGCCTTTCTTGAAACTAGTGGTCTTATTCACCATCAACACTTGATGTTCCTTTTTGATTTCCACCTCCGCTGATTTCAGCATCGAGTATAACTCAGGAATGGACTTCTTCATCCCTTGCATATTGTAGTTCATCACAAAGCTCTTGTAGCTAGGTGGAAGCGACTGGAGGATTATGTCAATAACCGAGTCATCTAGAAGATTAACTCCCAGCTGAGACTAGCGGTTGTGCAACCCATACATTTTGACTCATGTTCGACCTTTCAGTCTCTTGTGTTTTGAGGCCATGTCTGTACATGCTAGGCTCGTCAAGTCAACCTAAGTGTTTAGTGCGTGTAAATCTGGCTTACACCCGTTGTATGCGAACGTTAGAATCTATCACACCTGATCATCACGTGGTGCTTCAAAACAACGATCCTTCGCAATGGTGCACACTTTAGGGGGAACACATTTCTTGAAATTTTAGTGAGGGATCATCATTTATGCTACCATCGTTCTAAGCAAATAAGATGTATGAACATGATAAACATCACATGCAAATCATAAAGTGACATGATATGGCCAATATCATCTTGCGCCTTTGATCTCCATCTTCGGGGCATGGCATGATCACCATCGTCACCGACACGACACCATGATCTCCATCATCGTGTCTTCATGAAGTTGTCTGGCCAACTATTACTTCTACTGCTATGGCTAACGGTTAGCAATAAAGTAAAGTAATTACATGGCGTTTTCGATTGACACGCAGGTCATACAATAAATTAAGACAACTCCTATGGCTCCTGTCGGTTGTCATACTCATCAGCTTGCAAGTCGTGATTCCTATTACAAGAACATGATCAATCTCATACATCACATATATTTCATCACATCCTTTTGGCCATATCACATCACATAGCATACCCTGCAAAAACAAGTCAGATGTCCTCTAATTGTTGTTGCAAATTTTACGTGGCTGCTATGGTTTTCTAGCAAGAACTTTTCTTACCTACGCAAAATCCACAACGATGATATGCCAATTTCTATTTACCCTTCGTACGGACCCTTTTCATCGAATCCGATCCGACTAAAGTGGGAGAGACAGACACCCGCTAGCCACCTTATGCAACAAGTGCATGTCAGGCGGTAGAACCAGTCTCACGTAAGAGTACGTGTAAAGTCGGTCCGGGACGCTTCATCCCACAATGCCGCCGAATCAAGATAGGACTATTAACGGCAAGCAAATTGACCAAATCATCGCTCACAACTACTTGTGTTCTACTCGTGCATAGAATCTACGCATAGACCTAGCTCTGATACCACTGTTAGGGAACATAGTAATAATTCAAAAAAAATTCCTACATGTCACCAAGATCAATCTACGAGATTCTAGCAACGAGAGAGAGGAAGTGCATCTTCATGCCCTTGAAGATCGCTAAGCGGAAGCATTACAAAGAACGCGGTTGATGGAGTCATACTCGCGGCAATTCAATCGCGGAAGATCCGATTCAAGCGTTGAACGAACGGCGCCTCCGCGTTCAACACATGTACAACCCAGGGATGTCTCCTCCTTCTTGATCCAGCAAGGGGAGAGGAGAAGTTGAGGGAGAGCTCTGGCAGCACGACGACGTGGTGGCGATGGAGCTCGCAGTTCTCCGACAGAGCTTCGCTAAGCGCTACGGAGGAGAAGATGTAGAAAGGGGGAGGGCTGCACCAGGGGAAGGGTGCGGCTGCCCTCCCCCCACTATTTGTAGGGGGGAGGGGACAGGTGGTCGTCCCTCCTAGATCCATCTAGAGAGGGCGCAGCGGCCAAGGGGGGAACCTTGCCCCCAAGTTAGGTGGGAGGTGCCCCCTGTAGGAGATATGCCCTAGAGGCAGTAATAACAGTTATTTTGTATCTCCAAAGTTTGTAATGAAAGTTTATGTTCCATGCTATAACTGCAATGATTCTCGAGTCTACAATAACCACGAGGCTTGGAGGGAAACTCATGTGCACGTGTGGTATAATAAACGGTAAATTGAATTCCTAGTGTAGCCTCTAAGACTGGCTCAAGTATTGCATGATGATCCTGTTTTCCTGATCATGGGCATGGCTATGCCGACAATTTTGAGGACGTTGGTAGAACACTCGTGTTGAATCAATCCGACTTGATGTTATGCGATGAGATACATTCGTCACAAGTTAATGGTTAATAACACAGAGATGGTTAACGTTTGCAAAATTCCTTAGACCATGAGAGTATCGAGTTTCTTCATGCTTGCTTCATGAACTTTGGGGTTTGTTAAACATCATCCGTAAATGGGTGGCTATTACGGCGGCTTACGGGTTCATGGAAAAGTATGTCAAGTAACTTGATAGCTCAAGATCGGGATTTTCTCCTCCGACGATGGAGAGATATCTCTAGGCCCTCTCGGTGTTATGGTATCCATCATCGTCTGGCCAGACACTTTGTGATTTGATCACGGGGATGCTGGAACACGGGAACGAGAAAAGAGAACAATACCGACAACGAGGTAACTGGCATAGTGGACAAGTTATTGGTCCACGAGGATGCCTACATGTCTCACCTCGGGTAATTGTAACATATCGCGAAGAAATAGGAATAGCTCATGGCAACTGGAGGTTCACTCGAATATTCATTCGTGTGGGTATATGGGTCAATATGGGTGTCCACGACTCTGATGTTGATCATTGATAGGAAGGGGTTCCGGGTCATGTCTATGCTTCACCGAACCTATAGGGTCACACGCTTAAGGGTCATCTATCTGTTGAATACCGGACAGGGAGTCTGAGAGAATATCACTGAAAAGTTTCGGACACCGGAAAAGTTTCGGACAACGGAAAAGTTCCGCAGACAGAACACCAGAACAGTTTCGGTAAAACTAAAAAGTAGTTTCAGGGGATACCATTAAGTCAAATTGGTTTCGGCACATGCCTGATAATTCTTGGAGGGTGCGAGAATCATTCTGGAAACTTTTGGGAATTTTCCGGAAGAAAAATCGGAAATGTTCCGGAGCTGCCGGAACCGCTTCAAATGCTTTTCGCAGATGATCGCTATTCCGGAATTGTTCCAGATCGCATTAAAAATTATTTTATTTGGGTACTAGAATTGTTCTAAGCCCACATAAATATTTCAGTTCGGTCGAACGCTGAAAAATGTCGTCGTGAATAGTGAAAGTGCTTTTTGGATATTTATGGAAAAGCGCCCGTTTGGATATTTCCAAAAACGCTTCTAGAAGGGATTGGGGAGCAAGGTATCTCCTCATGGGGGGCCCCCAAGGGTTGGCCGGCCAAGGGTGGAGCTCCTCCATGGAGCTCCACATGGCACCCCTTTTCCTTCTTATGATTTTTTATGTATGACATAAAGTGGGGGTAGTTTGGTATTTTCAAGTCCCAACCCTACCCCTTGGTTTTCCTATAAATAGAGGAGATGTGGGCTGCCATCTCCTCATCCTTGTGCTCTCATACACATGCTTTGCTTTGCAAGCTCTCTCTCTCCCTCCCACGAAAAGTGTCTTTCGTAGAGCCGAAAGGCTGTCTGGAGGAACTACTTCTGGACGGCGAAGCCCTGCCGGATAGATGACACCGTATGTGTGCAACCCCGTACAGAGGTCGTAGTTTCGATCTTTTGCATGAGGGGCTGTTCGTGTGTCCTCCCGTAGGGATGTCTGAGTCTCCATTCAAGTTTCGAGGGTCCTCCCAAAGGGGTGTCCGCGACATCGTCCGGGGGACTGTCCGACCGCCTCCAGAAGGGCTGTTCGACGAGGGAGTACATCCTCGCGGTTGGGAGATTGTAAAATCCTAGCTGCGGTGATTTGCACCAACGATCTCTACCAACTCTTGTTCCACTGCGCTTCGAGTCGGTACGAATCAGATCAAACCTTGTATGCAGTCTCCATAGTGGTCCCGGGCATGCTCGCTATACCAGAAATTTTTATTTTTTGTCGCGTTCCCCAACACCCCCACCCCTAGGGGTTCTAGCCCTAGGCGCCTTGGGCCCTTGGGGGGCGCACCAGCCCACTAAGGGGCTAGTTCCCACGCAACTTCAGCCCATTAGGCCCTCCGGGGCAGGTGGACCCTCCCGATGGACCCCCGGAACCCCTTCGGTGGTCCCGAAACAATACCGATAAACCCCGAAACCTTTCCGGTGACTGAAAATGGACTTTCCATATATAAATATTCACCTCCGGACCAATCCGGAACTCCTCGTGACGTATGGGATCTCATCTGGGACTCCGAACAACTTTCGGTAACCACTTACAATTCCCATTACAACTCTAGCGCCACCGAACCTTAAGCGTGTAGACCCTATGGGTTTGGGAACCATGCAGTCATGACCGAGACACCTCTCCGGCCAATAACCAATAGCGGGATCTGGATACCCATATTGGCTCCCACATGTTCCACGATGATCTCATCGGATGAACCACGATGTCGAGGATTCAATTAATCCCGTATACAATTCCCTTTGTCCATCGGTATGTTCCTTGCCCAAGATTCGATCGTCGGTATCCCTATACCTTGATCAATCTCGTTACCAACAAGTCACTTTACTTGTTCCGTAACACATGATCCCGTGACTAACTCCTTAGTCACATTGAGCTCATTATGATGATGTATTACATAGTGGGCCCAGAGATACCTCTCCGTCACACGGAGTGACAAATCCCAGTCTCGATTCGTGCCAACCCAACAGGCACTTTCGGACACACCTGTAATGCACCTTTATAGTCACCCAGTTACGTTGTGACGTTTGATACATCCAAAGCATTCCTATGGTATCCGGGAGTTGCATAATCTCATGGTCTAAGGAAATGATACTTGACATTAGAAAAGCTCTAGCAGACGAACTACACGATCTTGTGCTATGCTTAGGATTGGGTCTTGTCCATCACATCATTCTCCTAATGATGTTATCCTGTTATCAACGACATCCAATGTTCATGGCCAGGAAACCATGACCATCTATTGGTCAGCAATCTAGTCAACTAGAGGCTCACTAGGAACATGGTGTGGTCTATGTATTCACACATGTATTACGGTTTCCGGTTAATACAATTATAGCATGAACAATAAACAATTATCATGAATAAAGAAATATAATAATAACCATTTTATTATTGACTTTAGGGCATATTTCCAACACTTTCCCTAACGATTCCAACTTGGTGCTAGGCAATTAAGGCCTTGATCCCCCACAACCTAAACACAAAATTTGTTGCTTCCCTCACGATGAATCCATTCCATTATGACACCATACTGTGTAGTGTCTGAGGTGATCGATGTGTGTTCTCACCTGATAATGGATTGATTAGAAAGTTTGCCAACCAGGAAGTAGATGAACCTTGTCCAACGTAAGAGTTGGACTTCTGTTAACTTCAGATTTCCTTTCCAACAACATTACGGCTGCTTAAGACACCATCATGACTGCTCCATATGTGGGCACAATTAAAGTCAAACATTGATGCACATTGCAGGGACATGCACACACTCATGTCTCGTCCGCCGCCGGAGGTCCTTTGACTTTGTCTGCCCTGTCAGTGGCATCCCCTACAACGACACTTTGCTCACCACCATCCTCCAAGCTCGAGGGTAGCTGAGGATGAGACAAACAACAGCTCACTGCTCACAGGAGCTCGTTGATCCATTCAGAGAGGAAGGTCGGGAGGGAAAGGACACGGGCTAGAGCTGACTGTAATTGGTGGTAGTGGGCCGGGGCGGCGCGTGCGACCAGCTACAGCCTGCAGGTCGCGACCTCTTTTAGCTGCAGGTCGAGACCTCCCCCGGCTTCAGGTTAAGGCCGAAGGGATGGGGAGGCGGTGGTTGGTCAGGAGACGAGAACAACGAAGAAAGGGAACTGTTGTAGGAGAGGGGAGGAAGGATGCGCTTCCAATGATGATCCAGGCGCCGTTGGAGAGAGGAGGATGGCGGTGTTGTCGACGACCGCAATGAGCTGGTGGAGCACTGGCGATTGGTGGAAGGCAGAGCCGCCGGCGGCTCTATGGAAGAAGGTCGGAGCAGCGCTGAGGGAAGGAGCTTGGCTCTGGGAGCAGGCTTCGATGGGCAGTGACGGCGCCATGGTCGGCCGACGACCCCAGGATCCGGTGGCCCAAGGGGTTGAATTCGACGCCTGGATCTGGGAGGAGGGAGAGCTGCATCTTGATCTGGCGCTGGAAGCGGTGGTCTGCAGCGGCGCGCCGAGATCTATGGCCTAGCTACGGTGCACGGGATCCAAGGATGGCGGCGGTACGATTGGATCAGAGCGTCGATAGCGTGTTGGATTGAGCGTGGGTGGAGGCCTCGTGGTGCAGGAGAGGATCGTGGGCGGGTGGTGGGTAGGCCGCTTTTTTTTATCGGGGCGCACCGGTTCGGGAGCATCGCCTCGGGTCTATGGCTGTGATCCAAATAATTACTTTGATACTAGAATCAGAATAGTGTTATTCTTTTTTTTTCTATATATATGACAAATTTTGCCTACTATGGGGTGTAGTTACCTCCTACCTCAATGCACCTCACGTGTCCCTCTCCTCCCTCCCTCAAAACGCAAGTTAACCAGATACATGGTTAATGTTAACGGGTGCCCATGGAATCAAGGTAGCAACTAATTCAGTTTTTGTAATTTAATAATCCGGCGCTGGTGACGGGCTGTTTCAACTAGCTCCTCAATTGTTGGCTACGTACAACTAGATTCTTATCGGATAAACATGTGGACATGCTGTTGATTATTCTTGTTAGGTATGTCGATATTTTCTATCAAGAGTACGTACGTAGTTTTTGTTAGAAATTGCAAGTATAGGAACATATATCTCCTTTTGGATTTTACTTAATATAGTATGAAGTATGTTGCCTTTTTTTAAACTGAATGGGGTATACTCATGTCTACCTGTAGTATGGAGTATTAACATCAATCAATATATAATTATTGTAGTATGGAGTATGCACTTCGAACGTAGAATTGAAGTATGAAGTATAAACATTTGATTATTGGAGTATTTAGTATTAACACCAAGCTAGAGTACGGAGTATTAAGACTTTTTTTACGTGAATGTCCAGGATATGTGTCCCAAAATATTAGTATTTTGTATGTAACATATACTTTATTTTAGAAGTAAGGAGTATACTAGATAATGTTTAGTATGGAGTATATTTACAAATTTTCATGTGGAGTATGTGCATGTGTACATATACTTTTTGTAACAGAGTGTATGTATTATATCTTGTGTAGAAACTATGTGTCCCAAAATATTAGTATTGTGTATGTAATACATACTTCGTTTTAGAAGTAAGGATGGAACTAGATACTACTATGTTGTAGTATGGAGTATATTTACAAATTTTCATGCGGAGTATGTGCATGTGTACATATACTTTTTGTAACAGTGTATGTTATAGTTTTTGTAACAGTGTATGTAGTATCTCCGTTCGCCGGACCTCCATATTTATTCTGCCGTGCAGCTCAACGACCATGATTAAACTGTCCATAATTTCAGCTATCCATTATTCTATGTTGTAGCTGCAAAAAAAAATCACAAGATAATCTTCTTGTATACTAGAAGTCCTAATCGAATGGATAGTAAAACTTACCCGCCAGCCAACAAAAAAGATACTCCATACTGTCATAAGAATGAATAGTGATGCGCCAATTCACTTGCTGGCCTGGTTTCCATCCATCATGCGTTCACATACTGTCCAGATACAATATTAAATCTGGATGCTGGCTCCGTTTTGCCAATCTGCCGCATGAAACACCAAAGCTAGATTTATAGCCAGCCCCACATGTGACCAGCACGTACCTTCCTTCCTAAAATCCAGGGTGTTCCATTATCTTAAAAAGTATTTACTTTGCTCCACCTAATGCGTAGCGTCCGTTAACGGTTTCTACATATTCACACTCGGTTGGATTGGTGCAACCGTGAAGGACACGTGGAGGGCAAATGGCTAGGAGGACAAATGTTTCGTACGACCGGGTGTAGTTACTCTCATTTTTGTTTGGTATGTTGTAGGTAGTATCTAGCATGTTGGAGAGTATGTACGCGTAGTATGTAGTATATAAAAATATTTAGATAGTATATCTACTATTTTTTAGGTAGTATGTATCATATTTTTAGCATATTCATTTTTACGTACAAATATGTACGTATTTCATAATACGATAAAATTTATGAATCAACTATATTATTTTTCATGTAACACACCTTGAAGTATCTTATATATAGTATATGAACATATTCAAAGTGAGAAATTAGTATATATACTATCACATGGTAGTATATAAGACATGAAAGTAACTACACCCGATAGTAGGAGGTATTTTCCCTTTGCAACTCTCATACCACTGCTATCGATTAAATCATCCTTTTGCAACTCTCATATCCACTTGATCACCTTTGACAACGATCGATCACGTGTAAATAAGCGCGAGGCATTGCGTGCATGATTATTCCCGCAGCATTTAGCCAGAAGAAGTCCAACCAGCATTATACTATACCGAAACTGCGTGTATACATATGGACGGATTGAGGGGGACTTTTGATTCACAGGATTCTCATGAGACGGGAATATAAATGACGCACTGCGTGCATGATTATTCCCGCGACACCATTTTGTCATCAGAGATGAAATACGCCCAATCGAGTGTCGAGGGGATATGAACAATTCAAGTTGCAGCACATGCATCAATGAAGATTTCCAAAATGCATTGTTTGTGCGGTGACAAAGAAAGCTATCATGATTGAAGGTTTGCATTCTTACACACTGTGACAAGATAATCAGTTGGGCATATCAAGTGCACAAAATTTCTGTGGAATATGATGATACTACTAACGTGTGATATTCTTAGTCGAGGAGATCTACGATTGATACCAACTGTTTAAACGGCTTGTGCCCTGGCGCAATGCATACCAGGGTTGAAACCCGCTGATTGTGCCTATTATATCGAGGACTATAGGTCTATCAATAACTTCACTACACGAACAATCGGTATGTTTGCTACGGCGTGATGCAGCTATCGCTTTCACCTATACAACTTTTTTACTGGCGAGCCAATGGAGAAAACTTCCCACATTCATGCCCAACACACCCAAGGGCGAGCTAGCAGTGATATTTATTTTAATACAACTTCCAATTTGAGTAACACATATACTATCCAAAATAATTTTGGATATAGTTAAAAGGTTGGTTATTGTTGTACCTGGCTCCAATTCATTCGGGTTGGGGGCAATGCCCCCCCCCCCCCTACATTTTTACATTTATAAGATTGGTATGATATTTAAAGTGTGTAAGTGATCTAGTTTGAAAACAAGTCTACCTAAGGACGAGCACCATGAAGACACGGTGGCGACATGAAGGACGACCGGAGGTAGATGGCAGTGCAGTGGTAGAGGGGTATTAGGAAGTGGACATATTACAATGATAAGTTGACCGCTAACGTTGTGTTGTGTTCGTTCTTGATACCATCAACAAGATGTTTTGGAATATTCATCATCCCATCTTCAATTACTATTCTGAGGGCAAAGCAAGTTTTATATCATAATACATAAATAGTAAGGTCATGATTTGCATACATCCTCAACTCGATGAGTAAAGCCGCAACATCACTAATATGGATGAGGATGTGCCCTCATTGTTTAGTTAAGGGACAAAATTCCAACTGAAGGACTGAGTAGTTCAACACATAGTTGAGTGCTTGTGGAGTTTGTTCTTGAAAGTGCGTTATATCGACTAGAGGGGGTGAATAGACAATTTTTACGAATTCATCACTTGAGGAATTTCAACTTGAGAAATTTGAAATGTGGTGAATAACTAGCAGCGGAATAAGTACTCAAGTGCATGAGAAACATAACAACAACATAGTCATCATGATGAAATGAAACATGCATAGATTACAGGTAGTGTGATAGAGGATAAGCAGGTGAGGAACAAGGTAACTTGAAGAATTTGAAGTGAGGAAATTGAGAAAGTCTTCAGTCAAATTCTTAAAACAGTAACTATCAATTTCATCAACAGGTATATGAGGAAATGAAAGGGTTGAAGAAATAGAACCAGGTAGCTCGATGAAGACAATGGTTTGGTGACCCAGTTCCAACTACTGTGACAGTCGTATGTCTGGTTTGGAACGTCCTGTTATTTAAACCAGAGGACACCCAGTCCCAGAACACACAGTCCTTACCGTATTCTCCTTGAGCTAAGGACACACAGTCCTTGCCCAACACTCGTGTAAGACTTCAGGGTAGACTTCTGAAACCCTCATAAACTGGTCACCCGACGATCCACAATTGACTGTTGGATGCTCTAGACCAAGATCACTCCGTGATCCCCAATTGACTGCAGGATACACTAGACCATGATGCCTAACCGTCTGGAAGATACACAGTCTTCAAAGGTAACAAGCATCGGTTCCACACAGGAACAATCTCTTCAATGATGCTCAATCACTTTGGGTTTGGTGGTTTGGATTTGGGTTTTTCCTCACTGATGATTTTCTATCAAAGTCCTTGGAGGATGGGTTGCTCTCAAATGACAAGTGTCAGTTCTCTCTCGGACCAGCCAACCAACTAGTGGTTGTGGGGGGTGGCTATTTATAGCGAGGGTGCAACCTGACATGATAAGACATAAATGCCCCCAATGATATGACTGTTATGTGGATAAGATGATTGGGGACAGTTCACTAGTAGAAAACGGCCCATTTGTCCCGGTTCCAGAGGCCCATTAGTCCCGATTCTGGAACCGGGACTAAAGGGTCGGGACTAAGGCCCCAAACCTTTAGTCCCAGTTCACTTACAAACCGGGACAGAAGGGGCTCCACGTGGCCGTTGCGGGGAGACTAGGCAGGAGGACCTTTAGTCCCGGTTGTTAACACCAACCGGGACCAAAAGGCATCCACATGTCAGCATCTCGCAGCAGCTGGGTTTTTTTTTGAAAGGGGGGGGGGTTAGGGGTTTTTGGAGGGTTAATTTAGGGGTTTCATATTGTGTTAACTAGCTAATAGAGAGAAGTGTCCTTTCTTTTTCTGTGCTTGGTTGACGCTAGCTACGATAGCGAGAACTCGACACGCTAGCTAAGAAGCAAATGAAGGACCATTAAGCACACAAGATCGTCATGAACATATACAGAGAGAAGTGATCGACCTCTCTTTCTTCGAGAGATTGGTCAAATAACAAGTTTTCGTATATCTATCTGATGCTACTAGCTACATATATACAATATTAGATCTCTTACAATCCCTAAGATCCAATCACAAATCCACATAGTATTCTCCGTCTTTAGGTATGACGTGGTCAAGAAAGAATCCCGCCAATTCCTCTTGAATTGCTCGTATGCGATCATGTGGTAGGAGTTCATCCCGCATCTGCCGGATCTAATTTAAAGAAGGGGGTCAATACATGCATATATATGAATAAAACTCAACACAATTGATGGTAACATAATATGTAAAATAAAATTTTGAATATTATTTACGTACTTCAAATTGTTTGTTAGAGAAGCCCCGCTCAGAGGTCGAGTGGCGAATGAACTCGCATACGTAGTATCCACATAAAACAGTCCCTTCTTTCTGGTACAAGCACTTTACGAGAATAGAGTTCAATCAAACTGGTAAGAAAGCATGGAAATGATATATTGATGAAATTTTGAATCAATTAGAGATGCGCAGAACTAGTTAGTACTACTTACTTTGGGGTGCGTAAATTGCAATTCTTTGTTTAGACCGGGAACCTTTCGGGTGAACTTCTTGCAAACCCTACCAGGCAAAGAAAATGATTACTTGATATCAGGAAATTAACAAAAGTTGCATGCCGATATGGTACCGGTATTGACTGAACTTACTTCTTGAGCATTGCAGTCATGTCCGCATAATTCTCGGGATCTTTACGTCTCGAGTCTAAGACAGTTACTAATGCCCCGTCAAGCTTAATGGATAGCAGAATAAAGTGGTAACTACGCACACATATATAACTCATCAATTACATCACTTAACCTCGATTAAGCAAAACTGAGTATACAGAGAAGACATCAACACTCACTTGAAGTTGTAAGGAAAGAGTATTTCCCTTTTGTTTTGATGTGCAAGGAACGACTTTAGCAAGTTTTCCTCGGTCGCTGCGGGTTCTTTTCGTATCGACCATTCATTTATGGCATCCGGGCTAATGAACCCAACGTCGAAGATTCCTTCTTTTTTGCATTTGACGATCTTCAATCTGCATAATATAGTGATGATAATTATATATATACATGCAATGAACGAGCTGAGCTAGAGACTTAACTATAGAAGTAATACTTACAGGCAGTAGGCAGTCATGAGTTGTTTGTCGAGGGCCCGTTCATTGTATAACTGAAATAACTCCTCAAATTGAATAGGCATCACGGGAAGTCCAATGAATTTGTGCTCTAGTTTCACTGCCACATACATTCTGTACCACTCATGCAAATTGTACATCATCGTTGTTAGAGGAGGAGGATCAGGTTTGATGAGAGGCTTCCTGTGCACGTATTCGTGTTCTTCTTTGGTTACCTCAGCCATTTCAAAAAGTACATCATCCCCCCAAGTAATCACCAAGTTTGGTACCGGGCAGTATCACCGGGTCATTAGTAATGTCGGTAGACACCTTGAGCGGAGGGCACGATTGCTTCTCCTATTCGCCGAGCTGGAATTTTTTTTCCCACTTCTTCGTTCTTTGACTCGGGCAGCACTAGAGGTACTTCCCGACCGCTGCGCTTCATTATATCTCTTTATAATACAGCGATCATAGTTTGATGGCAGCGGAGGCAGTGATGGTCGCTTCAGGGCATCCAGAGTGCGCTTCGCTTTCACCGAATCTACCGTTTCCTTCGGAGGTGGCTGTTTCCATGCAAAATGGGCCTCCACTTCGGCTTTACTGATCTCAGCGCTTTCTTCGTCAGTCCTCTCATATGGTAACTTTGCAACAGGCTTGAGGCTTGGACCAAATTTTTATTTTTTCGCCTATTGTACTGCTAGCCGCCGGAGCAGCGGCGGCGTCTCTCTTCCATCGTGGCTGACGCGCCGGAGGAGGCATAGTGTACTGACGTGCCGGAGGAGGAGGAGGTGGCTGAGTGGCCTAACGCACCGGAGGAGGAGGAGGAGGAGGAGGAGTGGCCTCACGTGCCGGAGTAGGCGAAGGAGGAGGCGGAGTGCCGTCACGCGTCGGAGGAGCCTGAGAAGGAGGCGGAGTGCCCTGATCACTCGCCGGAGGAGGAGGAAAAGCTGAGTGCCCTGAGGCGCCGGAGGAGGAGGAGGAGACGGAGGCATCCAGTTTGGAAGCTTGATGTACTCCTTCGGCCATAGACATCTACTCCTTAGAGCATGAACAAGCTTCTTCTCCCCTTCACCTGTATGGTGGTCAAGCTCGAGCTCATCAAATCCCTCCATTACTTCATCCACCATCACAACAGCATAGCCATGTGGAATTGGATTGCACTGAAAAGTTCCGTTGGGTTGAGGTGGTGCAACAGAGCCGACAACCGCCTTGAAAGTGAGGTTCCGGAATTTCGTCCAAAGCTCGCAATGTTGAACCTCCATGATAGTATCCACGGGGTAGCTAGGAGCCATGAAGTTAGGCTGAACGAGCTCTGTGGAAGCCACGCTGCTTCTTTGCTGAGATGGCAGGGTAGCTTCATGCCGCTGAGATGGTTGGCCGGCAGCTCGCTGGCTCTCAGCTTCCTCTAGCTTTTCTAGTTTTGCATTAAGCTTCTACATTTCACTCAGCTCTGCTTTCCTCTTTCTCTGTCGGCTTTTGTAACCGCCTGCTTCGGGAAACCCAACCTTCCACAAAACGGAGCCTGGTGTGCCTCGTGTTCGTCCAGGGTGCTCAACATTCCCTAGGGCCTCAGTCAGCTCGTCCTTCTCTCTGTCAGGAATGAACGTCCCTTCCTGCGTTGCGGTGATATACTTCTGAAGCTTCGTGACAAGTATTGCAAGTTGCTCGTTCGTCCAACGACACTTCCCTGTTTCAGGGTCCAAAGTTCCCCCAACCCCGAAGAACCAAGTCCTTGAACGGTCTGGCCAGTTATATGTCTGTGGTTGGACCCCTTTAGCAAGCAGGTCATTCTCAGCTTTGTCCCACAACGGCCGGGCTCTAAGGTAGCCACCTGACCCCGTGTGATGGTGATATTGCTTCTTTGCAGCTTTGATCTTGTTTGTCTCAGACATTTTCTTACTCTTCTCCGATGTCTTGTAGGCCACAAATGCGGGCCAGTGATCTCTTATCTTCTGAAATCGGCCGATGAATTCTGGAGTCTTCCCTTTGTCGACAAACTTTGATTTCAACTTTTTATTCCACCTCCTAAATAGATCTGCCATCTTCTTAAGAGCATGCGCCTTGACCAGTGGCTCTATAACTGGCTTAGTCGGATCCTCCTCTGGCAGTAGGGTGAAATTTGCCTTCAGCGTGGTCGAAAGATCATCTTTCTGTCTATCGGTGACATAATCACCTTCATGGGCGTCGTCCTTAGGCTTATTCCATTACTTGATGTTGATCGGGATGTTGTCCCTAACAGTAGCTCCGCACTGAGCAACAAATGCGTCCTTGGTCCGCTTTGGTTCAATCGGTAGGCCATCGTCCGCGAGTGCTGTGATCGTGAAACTTTCTTCCTTGCGCAACCTTTTCTTCGGACATCGTCTCATTACCGAAGTTCGGCTCGATCCGAAGGGCTATATAAAAGAAGAAATAAGAGTTAATATATGTACATACCAAAACAATTAATGCATGAATTAGCTAGTCAGCACATGCTTAATTAATATATATACCTCGCCGGACTTTGCAAGATCTCCCTCCTCCGTTCGGTCACCGGAGCCGTCACCATGGTATCCTTCTTCCTCCGGCATTCGGTCACCGGAGCCATCATGATCATGTCCTTCCTCTCCTTCAAGAACATCGGTGTCGTTGAGATACGACAAGAAATCACCTCCGCCTCGGATTAAGTCCCCCAACAACTGTTCTTGTTCCAAGTCTCTTTGATACATAGTTTCTGCAAATATTAAAACATGGCAATTAATATACTTCTCTATGATTTGGGTGGCCTTGACAACGCTTCCAGGGTTAGGGGTGGCCCTCGACGCTTCTAGGCTTTGGTTGGGCGAGAGGGCCGGGATTCTCTTAACCTTTTAGGGATTCAATCAAAATGATAATTCCACATGACATGTCTGATGTCCCCCCTCATGTCGAAGATATCGGGAAGGGGGTAGAAGACAACGACGCTCACCCCTCATGTCCGACGTCCGACATCCCCCCTCATGTTCGACGTCCGACGTCCCCCCTCATGTTGAAGTTATCGGGGAGGGCGTAGACAACAATGACGCTGACCACTCATGTCCGACGTCTGACGTCCCCCCTCATGTCTCATGTTCGATGTCCCCCCTCATGTCGAAGTTATCGAGGAGGGGGTAGACGACAACGACGCTCACCTCTCATGTCCGTCATCCGACGCTCCCCCCTCATGTCCGACGTCCAACGTCCCCCTCATGTCGAAGTTATCGGGGAGGGGGTAGACGACAACGACGCTCACCCCTCATGTCTCACGTCCGACGTCCCCCCTCATGTCCAACGTCCGAAGCCGCCCCTCATGTCGAAGTTATCGGGGAGGGGGTAGACGACAACACGCTCACCCCTCATGTCCGACGTCCGACGTCCCCCCTCATGTGGAAGTTATCGGGGAGGGGTAGACGACAACAACGCTCACCCGTCATATTCGACGTCCGACGTCCCCCCTCATGTCCGACGTCCGACGCCCCCCCTCATGTCGAAGTTATCGGGGAGGGGGTAGACGACAACGATGCTCACCCCTCATGTCCGACGTCCGACGGCCCCCCTCATGTCCGATGTCCGATGGCCCCTCTCATGTCGAAGTTATCGGGGAGGGGGTAGACGACAACGATGCTCACCCCTCATGTCTGACGTCCAACGTCCCCCCTCATGTCCGACGTCCCACGTCCCCCCTCATGTCGAAGTTATCGGGGAGGCGGTAGATGACAACGACGCTCACCCCTCATGTCCGACGTCCGACGTCCCCCCTCATGTCCGACGTCTGACGCCCCCCCTCATGTCTAAGTTACCGGGAAGGGGATAGACAACAACGACGCTCACCCCTCATGTCCGACGTCCGACATCCCCCTCATGTTGAAGTTATCGAGGAGGGGGTAGACGACAACGACGCTCACCCCTCATGTCCGACGTCCGACGTCCCCCCTCATGTCCGACGTACGACATCCCCCTCATGTCAAAGTTATCGGGAAGGGGGTAGACGACAACGATGTCACCCCTCGTGTCTGACGTCCGACGTCCCCCTCATGTCATGTTCGACGCTCACCCCTCATGTCGTAGTTATCGGGGAGGGGGTAGACGACAACGACGCTCACCCCTCATGTCCGACGTCTGACGTCCCCCCTCATGTCATGTCCGACGTCCCCCCTCATGTCGAAGTTATAGGGGAGGGGGTAGACGACAACAACGCTCACCCCTCATGTCTGATGTCCGACGTCCCCCCTCATGTCATGTCCGACTTCCCCCCTCATGTCGAAGTTATCGGGGAGGGGGTAGACGACAATGACGCTCCCCCTCATGTCATGTCCGACGTCCCCCCCTCATGTGTTGAAGTTATCGGGGAGGGGGTAGACAACGGCGAATATTGACGCGGCCGCGACGACCAAGTTTTCTTGAATAAGAACCATGAACAAAAAATATTGACGAAGTTTTCATGAACAAAAAAGGTTGACCAAATATTGACGCCGCGGCGACGATGGCGACGGTAGGGACAACGGCGACGGAGGGGGCGGGGACGATGGCGACGGTAGGGACAACGGCGACGGAGGGGGCGGGGACGATGGCGACGGCAGGGACGACGACGACGGCGGGGGCGGGGACGACGGCGACGACATGGGAGGCGACGATGGCGAGAATGACGATGGTCGGGGCGGCGACGACGGCGGGGGCGGCGATGACGGCAGGGGCAGCGGTGACGGGGGCGAGAATGATGGTAGCGGCGTGGACGATGGTGATGACGGGGGCGACGAGGATGAGGACGGCGGGCTCAGGGCACCTAGTAGATGAAATTTTCTAAGTGTCAACTTATATACAAGAAGCATTGGTCCCGGTTCGTGGAACCAACCGGGACCAACGCCCACCTTTAGTCCCGGTTGGTGCCACCAACCGGGACCAAAGGTCTCTTTTCGTCAGCCCAAAGGGCAGGAAGCAGAGACCTTTGGTCCCGGTTGGTGGCACCAACCGGGATTAAAGGTGGGTATTAGTCCCGGTTGGTGCCACCAACCTGGACCAAAGGTCCCTTTTCATGAGGGCGGGAAGCAAAGACCTTTGGTCCCGGTTGGTGGCACCAACTGGGAGTAGAGGCCTTTGGTCCCGGTTCTTGGCTCCAACTGGGACTAATGGGGGGCCTATAGTCCCGGTTGCTGCCACCAACCGGGATCAAAGGACTGGCGCATCGGTGTCGAAAATTTAGTCCCACCTCGCTAGTCGAGGGGAGACAACACTTGTTTATAAGCGCTGTTGGAGATAAGATGTCGAACTCATCTCCAAAGCAGGCTATATATAAGCCTAAACTATGACTCTGCCATGTTGGGCCTGTTGGGCCCGCGGGCCTGCGTCCTGGCCCATGTTGATATGAGTTTCTAGTCGTATGCAGGTCATGGTTGTCCAGTAGGCGGCATTTTTTTTGTTTGCTATTAAATCTTTTTAGTCCCGGTTGGTTCCACCAACCGGGACTAAAGGCTGGCGCAGCGCTGTGGTGGGAGTTTAGTCCCACCTCGCCAAACGAAGGGAGCACGAACCTGTTTATAAGCCCCGCCATGGCAGCTATGTTGAGCTCCTCTCAAATTGAAAATAGATGCCCTTATACAGGAAATTTGACCTAAATTTAAAATGCTAGTTAGGCGCCTAACAAGCACTTTGAATTTAGGCTCAATTTTCTCTATAAGCGCATCTATTTTCACGTTTGCCATTTTTTATGTTATTTTTTTGCATATTAAAAGTTCTTAACAAAAAATACTTCATGTACATTATTTTTGCTATTAAAGTTTTAAACAAAAAAAATTGATAATTTTAGTTTTGTTTTCTTTTTTGATTTATTTTTTTCAAGTATTTTTGTTTTGTTTTTTGCTTTTTTGCTTTTTTATTTTTTTCCAGTATTTTTCTTCTGTTATTTTAGTTCATTCTTTTGAACAAAAAACACGTTGATAATTTTGGTTGCATAATTTTCATTATTTTTATTTTGCTTTTTTCTTTATTTATTTTTTTCTTATTTTTTTGCTTTATTTATTTCTTGTGTGTTTTATCATTATATTCTTTCTGCTATTAATGGTTTGAACAAAAAATACTTTGATAATTTTAGTTGCATAATTTTTATATAATTATAATTTTGAAAATACTAGAGGTTTATAAAAGCTTTTTAGTTGATTCTTTTTTGAACTCCACTCCCATGATGTATTGAAAAAATTAAAAATTACTTCAAATGAACTCTTAAAAGGTTGAAAATTGACATGGTATCATCATTTCACCCACATAGCATGTGGTAAAAAGTTGATAGGGTTACGACAAAAATTGGATGCACTTCGTGTACAAAATGGACAATCTCTTTCGAAGTATCACGGTTTCGAACGAAAAACTCATCTGTTACAAAGGGATTTCATTTTTTTTGAACTTATTTGAACTCCATACTTTTTTTGTGTTCAAAATGCACCATTCAAAGCCACATCATCAATTTTTAACCCTTTCTGACTTCATTTGGTATTTTTCATGCACTTACTAACTTTTTTGAGCTAAATGACCCTGAAATTGAAAAGCACTTCAAATGAACTCTGAAAAGGTTGAAAGTTGGCATGCTATCATCAATTAACCCATATAGCATGTGATAAAAAGTTGAGAGGGTTACAACAAAAACTGGATGCACTTCGTGTGCAAAATGGACAATCTCTTTCGAAGTATCACCGTTTCGAACGAAAACTCATCTGTTACAAAGGGATTCATTTTTTTGAACTTATTTAAACTCCATACTTTTTCTGTGTTCAAAATGCACTGTTCAAAGCCACATCATCAATTTTCAACCCTTTCTGACTTCATTTGGTATTTTTCATGCACTTATTGACTTTTTTGAGCTAAATGACCCTGAAATTGAAAAGCACTTCAAATGAACTCTGAAAAGGGTGAAAGTTGGCATGGTATCAGGATTTTACCCACATAGCATGTGATAAAAAGTTGAGAGGGTTACGGCAAAAACTGGATGCACTTCATGGGCAAAATGGACAGTCTCTTTCGAAGTATCACCGTTTCGGACGAAAACTCATCTGTTACAAAGGGATTTCATTTTTTTGAACTTATTTGAAATCCATAATTTTATTGTGTTCAAAATGTACCATTCAAAGTCACATCATCAATTTTCAACAATTTCTGACTTCATTTGGTATTTTTCATGCACTTACTCATTTTTTGAGCTAAATGACCCTGAAATTGAAATACACGTCAAATGAACTCTAAAAAGGTCGAAAGTTTGCATGGTATCATCATTTCACCCACATAGCATGTGCTAAAAGTTGAGAGGGATTACAGCAAAAACTGGATGCACTTCGTGTGTAAAATGGACAATCTCTTTCAAAGTATCACTGTTTCGGACGAAAACTCATGTGTTACAAAGGGATTTCATTTTTTTGAACTTATTTGAACTCCATACTTTTTTATGTTCAAAATGAACCATTCAAATCCACATCATCAATTTTCAACCCTTTCGGACTTCATTTGGTATTTTTCATGCAGTTACTGATTGTTTTGAGCTAAAGGACCCTGAAATTGAAAAGCACTTCAAATGAACTCTGAAAAGGTTGAAAGTTGGCATGGTATCATCATTTCACCCACATAGCATGTGATAGAAAGTTGAGAGGGTTACGACAAAAACTGGATGCACTTCGTGCACAAAACGGACAATCTCTTTCGAAGTATCACGGTTTCGGACAAAAGGGATTTCATTTCTTCACATGTAACTGCAATGATATAGTTGTGGAGAGAAAGTCTTCACTTTTTCTTTGCTTGTGTCCTCTGCTTATTGCGCCGTAACCATGGATAATCTTCATCGTTTAACAGGGTGCTTGGGTCAGCCTTGACTTTGAAGGGAGGAATTTCATGAAACTTTTCATAATCTTCAGACATGTCTGTCTTGCCCTCCAATCCCACGATGTCTCTTTTTCCTAAAAGAACTACATGACGCTTTGGCTCATCGTACGATGTATTCGCTTACTTATCTTTTCTTTTTCTCCGTTTGGTAGACATGTCCTTCACATAGAAAACCTGCGCCACATCATTGGCTAGGACGAATGGTTCGTCTCTGTACCCAAGATTGTTCAGATCCACTGTTGTCATTCCGTATTGTGGATCTTCCTATACCCCGCCTCTTGATAGATTGACCCATTTGCACTGAAACAAAGGTACCTTGAAATCATGTCCATAGTCAAGTTCCCATATGTCCACTATGTAACCATAATATGTGTCCTTTCCCCTCTTGGTTACTGCATCAAAGCAGGCACCGGTGTTTTGGTTGGTGCTCTTTTTATCCTGGGTGATCATGTAAAATGTATTCCCATTTATCTTGTATCCTTTGTAAGTCAGTACAATCGAAGATGGTCCCCTGGCCAACGAGTACATATCATTAGAAACAGTGTTGTCACGCATGAGACGTGTTTGCAACCAATTGCCGAAAGTCCAGATGTGTTCACATGTAATCCAGTCGTCACATTGCTCTGGGTGTTTGGAGCGCATAATATTCTTGTGTTCATCGACATACGGGGTCACCGAGGTAGAATTATGTAGAACTGTGTAGTGTGATTGACACCAAGAATGTCCATCCCTACATATTATTGAGTCCACTCCTAGCGTGCCTTTTCCAGTCAGTCACCCCTCACACCGCGATTGAGGGAGACCAATCTTCTTAAGGTCAGGAATGAACTCAACACAAAACCCAATGACATCCTTTGTTTGATGGCCCATGGAGATGTTGGAAATATGCCCTAGAGGCAATAAATAAAGTGTTTATTACTATATTTTTCATGATAATCGTTTATTATCCATGCTATAATTTTATTAATTGGAAACATGGATACATGTGTGGATACATAGACAAACACAATGTCCCTAGTATGCCTCTAGTGAACTAGCTCGTTGATCGAAAGATGGTTAAGGTTTCCTAGCCATGGACATGAGATGTCATTTCATAACGGGATCACATCATTAGGAGAATGATGTGATGGACAAGACCCAAAATACAAATGCAGCTTATGATCGTGTCAGTTTATTGCTACTGTTTTCTGCATGTCAAGTATATGTTCCTATGACCATGAGATCATGCAACTCACAGATATCGGAGGAGTACCTTGTGTGTATCAAACGTCGCAACGTAACTAGGTGACTATAAAGGTGCTCTACAGGTGTCTCCGAGGGTGTCTCTTGAGTTGGCATGGATCAAGACTGGGATTTGTTACTCCGTGTGACGGAGAGGTATCTCAGGGCCCACTCAGTAATACAACATCACAATAAGCCTTGCAAGCAATGTGACTAAGTGTTAGTTACGGGATCTTGTATCACGGAACGAGTAAAGAGACTTGCCAGTAACGAGGTTGAACTAGGTATGGAGATACCGACGATCGAATCTCAGGCAAGTAACATACCGAAGAACAAAGGGAACATCATACGGGATTAACTGAATCCTTGACATAGAGGTTCGACCGATAAAGATCTTCATAGAATATGTAGGAACCAATGTGGACATCCAGGTCGCGCCATGGGTTATTGACCGTAGAGGTGTCTCGGTCAGGTCTACATAGTTCTCGAACCTACAGGGTCTGCACACTAAAAGTTTGGTGACGTTTCGGTAGTATAGAGTTATGTATGGTGGTGACTGAAGTTTGTTCGGAGTCCCGGATGAGATCCGGGACGTCACGAGGAGCTTCGGAATGGTCCGGATGTAAAGATTCATATATAGGAAGTCCTATTTTGGTCACCGGAAAAGTATCGGGCTCATCGGTAGTGTACCGGGATTTCCGGTAGTGTACCGGGAGACCTCCGGGAGGGGTATTTCCACCCAAGAGGCTTCATGGGCTGTGGGAGAGTGAATATCAGCCCTTAGTGGTCTGGTAGAAACTCCCACACAAGGCCCATGTAGCTAGAGAAGAAAACCAAATAGGAAAAGGTGGAAAAAAGGCAAAATTGGGTGAATCCTAGTCCTACTAGGAGTGGAGGTGGACTCCACCTCCACCACTTGGTTCGGCCGAAGCCTCCAAGGCTTGGAGGCCGATCTGCCTGTCCTCCTCCCGCCCTCCTATATATACTAGTGTATTTCTAGGGTTTTGTACTTGATTTTTCAGCCACGTGCAAACCCTAATCTCTAGTGCATAGTTTCTCCTCAAGATCGGTTTTCTACAGTGCTTAGGCGAAGCCCTACCGGAATTGCTCCGCCACCATCACCGGAGCACCGTCAGGCTGCCGGAGAACTCTTCTTCCTCTCCACTCCTTCTTGCTGGATCAAGACGGTGGAGATCATCATCAAGCTGTATGTATGCTGAACGCGGAGGTTCCGTCCATTCGGTGCTAGATCGGAAGGATCGTGATGAAGTTCGTGAGACGGATCATGATCAAGTTCGTGGGACGGTCATGATCGGATCGGAGGACGAATCGTGATTGGATCGCGGGACGCACGGCGATTTGGATCGCGAAGACGTTCGACTACAGCAACCGCATTTCTTAACGCTTCCCGCTTAGCGATCTACAAGGGTATGTGGATCCACTCTCCCTCTCGTAGATGCTCATCACCATGGATAGATCTGCGTGTGCGTAGGAAATTTTTTGTTTCCCATGCAACGTTCCCCAACAGTGGTATCAGAGGTAGGTCTATGTGTTGATGAGGTCTCGAGTAGAACAAAAAATGTTTGTGGGCATTGATGCTTAGATTGCTTCCTCCCTTGGTCGGATTTTGGTTCAGCGGTATTGTGAGATGAAGCGGCCCGGACCAACATGACTCGTACGCTTACGAGAGACTGGTTCCCTCGACGCAACTTGTTGCCTAGATGGCTTGTAGGTGGCAGTTTCTCTCACTTTAGTTGGATCGGATTCGACAAAGGCGGTCCTTGAGAAGGTTGAAAAGCAAATTGTGTATCACCGTTGTGGTTTATGCATAGGTGAGAATCGTTCTTGCTAGAAACCCGTAGCAGCCACGTAAAACATGCAACAACAATTAGAGGACATCTAACTTGTTTTTGCAGGGTATGTTGTGATGTGATATGGCCAATTACATGATGTGATATATGTGATGTATGAGATGATCATGTGATGTATAGAATTTCACGACTTGCATGTTGATGAGTACGGCAACCAGTAGGAGCCATAGGGTTGTCTTGATTTACTGTATGACCTGCGTGTCAATCATTAAGCGATATGTAATGCTTTACTTTATCGCTAAACGGTAGCAATAGTAGTAGAAGCATGCAGGGCGTGACAACCTCGATGGAGACACGTTGATGGAGATCATGGTATCGTGCCGGTGACGATGAAGATCATGCCGGAGCTTTCAAGATGGAGATATAAAGCACAAGTTCATGGCCATATCATGTCACTTATGAATTGCATGAGATGTTAATCCTTTTATGCACCTTGTTTTGCTTAGTACCGCGGTAGCATTATAAGGTGGTCCCTCACTTGAATTTCAAGATGAACTGTGTTCTCCCCGAGTGTGCACCATTGCGAAAGTTCGTCGTGTCGAGACACCACGTGATGATCGGGTGTGATAGACTCTACGTTCACATACAACGGGTGCAAGCCAGATTTGCACGTGCAGAACACTTGGGTTAAACTTGACGAGCCTAGCATGTACAGACATGGCCTCGGAACACAAGAGACCGAAAGGTCGAACATGAGTCATATAGTAGATATGATCAACATAATGATGTTCACCATTGAAACCAGCTTAACTCACGTGATGATCGGACTTGAGTTGGTGAATTTGGATCATGTGACACTCAGATGACCTGAGGGATGACCTGAGCTTTAGTAATTTGATTAACTAAACTCATTATCTTGAACGATAGTCTAAGTAACCTTTGCATATTTATGTTGTAGATCAATGGATCGCGCAGTAGCACCCCTGAATTTTAATGCGTTCCTAGAGAAAGCTAAGTTGAAAGATGATGGAAGTAACTTTGTTGACTGGGCCCGTAATCTGAGGATTATCATCACGGCTTCCCAGAAACAATATGTCCTTGATGCACCGCTTGGTGACCAACCAGAAGACATGACCTCCGAAGACGTTAAGAACGCTTGGGAGGCTCGTGCTGGAGACTACTCAATAGTTCAGTGTGCAAATTGTATGGCTTAGAACCAGAACTTCAAAGACGTTTTGAACGTCATGGAGCATATGAGATGTTCCAGGAGTTGAAGTTTATCTTTCAGAAGAATGCCCGGATCGAGAGGTATGAGACCTCCGATAAATTCTATGCTTGCAAGATGGAGGAGAACGGGTCTATCAGTGAGCATATACTCAGAATGTCTGGATATTCAAACCGTCTAGCTGAGTTGGGAATTGCCCTTCCGCAAGAGGCGATCCTTGATAGAGTTCTTCAATCACTGCCACCTAGTTACAAGAGCTTTGTGATGAACTATAACATGCACGGGATGAGCAAGTCATCATCCGAGCTGTTTGCGATGCTGAAAGTCGCTGAGTCTGAAATCCAGAAAGAACATCAAGTGTTGATGGTCAATAAAACCACTAGTTTATAGAAAAATGGCAAAGTCAAGGGCAAGGGCAAGAAGGGTAAAACCAAGAAGGATGGCAAAGAAGTTGCTACTCCTGCAAAGAAGCCCAAGCATGGACCCAAGCCAGAAACTGAGTGCTTTCATTGCAAGGGAACTGGTCACTGGAAGCGGAACTGCCCCAAGTACCTGGCTGACAAGAAGGCGGCCAACGACAAACAATGTATATATGATATACATGTTATTGATGTGTACCTTACTAGCTCTCGTAGTAGTGCCTGGGTATTCGATACCGGTTCGGTTGCTCACATTTGCAACTCAAAGCAGGAACTACGGAATAAACGAAGGCTGGCAAAGGACGAAGTGACGATGCGCGTGGGAAATGGTTCCAAGGTTGATGTGATCGTCGTCGGCACGCTCTCTCTTCGATTACCATCGGGATTAGTGATGAACCTGAATAATTGTTATTTAGTGCCTGTGTTAAGCTTGAACATTATATCTGGATCTTGTTTATTGCAAGACGGTTACTCATTTAAATCAGAGAATAAAGGTGGTTCTATTTATATGAGTAATATCTTTTATGGTCATGCACCCAATGTGAGGGGTTTATTCATATTGAATCTTGATAGTGATGATACACATGTTCATAACATTGATGCCAAAAGATGTAGAGTTGATAATGATAGTACCACTTTCTTGTGGCAGTGCCGTTTAGGTCATATTGGTGTAAAACGCATGAGGAAGCTCCATGCTGATGGACTTTTGGAGTCACTTGATTTTGAATCACTTGACACATGTGAACCATGCCTCATGGGCAAGATGACTAAAACGTCGTTCTCTGGAACAATGGAACGGGCAAGTGACTTATTGGAAATCATACACACTGATGTGTGCGGTCCAATGAATGTTACAGCGCATGGTGGATATCGTTATTTTCTCACCTTCACTGATGACTTAAGTAGATATGGGTATATTTACTTGATGAAACATAAGTCTAAAACGTTTGAAAAGTTCAAGCAATTTCAGAGTGAAGTTGAGAATCATCGTAACAAGAAGATTAAGTTCCTGCGATCTGATCGAGGAGGTGAATATCTGAGTTATGAGTTTGGCAGTCACTTAAGACAATGTGGAATTGTTTCACAGTTGACACTGCCCGGAACACCACAGCGTAATGGTGTATCCGAACGTCGTAGTCGAACCTTATTAGATATGGTGCGTTCTATGATGTCTCTTGCTGATTTGCTACTATCGTTTTGGGGTTATGCATTAGAGACAGCTGCATTCACTTTAAATAGGGCACCATCAAAATCCGTTGAGACGACGCCATATGAACTATGGTTTGGCAAGAAGCCAAAGTTGCCATTTCTTAAAGTTTGGGGATGTGATGCTTATGTCAAAAAGCTTCAGCCTGAAAAGTTGGAACCCAAAGCGGAGAAATGCGTCTTCATAGGATACCCGAAAGAGACAGTCGGGTATACCTTCTATCTCAGATCCGAAGGCAAAGTGTTTGTCGCTAAGAACGGAACATTTCTTGAGAAAGAGTTTCTCTCGAAAGAATTGAGTGGGTGGAAAATAGAGCTTGATGAGGTTATTGAACCTTTACTTCAACCAGAAAGTAGCGTAGCACAGAAAGATGTTTCTGTGGAACCTACGACGGTAGAAGAGGAAGTTAATGATGATGATCATGAAGCTTCGGATCAAGCTGCTATTGAACCTCATAGGTCGACAAGGCCGCGTACTTCCCCTGAGTGGTACGACAACCCTGTCTTGGAGGTTATGTAGTTGGACAATAATGAACCTACGAGCTATGGAGGAGTAGTGATGGGCCCGGATTCCGAGAAATGGTTAGAGGCCATGAAATCCAAGATAGGATCCATGTACGAAAACAAAGTATGGACTTTGGAAGTACTACCTGAAGGGCGAAAGGCCATTCAGAACAAATGGATCTTTAAGAAGAAGACAGACGCGGACGGTAATGTCACCGTCTATAAAGCTCAACTTGTGGCAAAGGGTTTTTCACAAGTTCAAGGAGTTGACTACGATGAGACTTTCTCACCCATAGCGATGCTTAAGTCTGTCAGAATCATGTTAGCAATAGCTACTTATTTCGACTATGAAATTTGGCAGATGGATGTCAAAACAGCGTTCCTCAATGGTTTCCTTGAGGAAGAGTTGTATATGATGCAACCCGAAGGTTTTGTCGATCCAGAGAATGCTGACAAAGTTTGCAAACTCCAGCGATCCATTTATGGACTGGTGCAAGCATCTCGGAGTTGGAATAAGCGCTTTGATGAGGTGATCAAAGCGTTTGAGTTTATACAAGTTTACGGAGAAGCTTGTATTTACAAGAAAGTGAGTGGGAGCTCTATAGCGTTTCTAGTATCATATGTGGATGACATATTGCTGATTGGAAACAATATAGAAATGCTGGAAAGCGTGAAGAAATATTTTAACAAGAGTTTTTCAATGAAGGACCTAGGAGAAGCTGCTTTCATATTAGGCATTAAGATCTATAGAGATAGATCGAGACGCTTAATAGCACTTTCACAGAGTACATACCTTGATAAAGTTTTGAAGAAGTTCAAAATGGAACAGTCCAAGAAGGGGTTCTTGCCTGTGTTACAAGGTGTGAAGTTGAGTAAGACTCAATGCCCATTAACTGCAGAAGATAGAGAAAAGATGAGTGTCATCCCCTATGCTTCATCCATAGGCTCTATCATGTATGCAATGTTGTGCACAAGACCCGATGTCAGCCTTGCCATAAGTTTGGCCGGAAGGTTTCAAAGTGATCCTGGAATGGAGCACTGGCAAGCGGTGAAGAATATCCTTAAGTACCTGAAAAGGACTAAGGAAATGTTTCTCGTTTATGGAGGTGATGAAGACCTCGTTGTAAAGGGTTATGTCGATGCAAGCTTTGACAATGATCCGAACGAATCTAAGTCGCAAACCGGATATGTATTTATTCTTAATGGGGGAGCGATAAGCTGGTGCAGTTTCAAGCAAAGCGTGGTAGCCGATTCTACGTGCAAAGTGGAATACATTGCAGCCTCGGAGGCGGCGAAGGAAGGTGTCTGGATGAAGCAGTTCATGATAGATCTTGGAGTAGTGCCCAGTGCACTGAATCCAATGAACCTTTTCTGTGACAACACTGGTGCCATTGCTCTGGCCAAGGAACCAAGGTTTCACAAGAGGACCAGACACATAAAGTGACGCTTCAACTCCATTCGCGATTACATCATGGAGAAAGACGTAAATATTTGCAAAGTGCACATGGATCTGAATGTTGCAGACCCTTTGACTAAACCTCTTCCAAGGGCTAAACATGATCAACACCAGAACTGCATGGGTGTTCGATTCATTACAATGTAAATCACATAGCGATGTGAACTAGATTATTGACTCTAGTGCAAGTGGGAGACTATTGGAAATATGCCCTAGAGGCAATAAATAAAGTGTTTATTATTGTATTTCCTTGTTCATGATAATCTTTTATTATCCATGCTATAATTGTATTAATTGGAAACATGGATACATGTGTGGATACATAGACAAACACAATGTCCCTAGTATGCCTCTAGTGACCTAGCTCGTTGATCGAAAGATGGTTAAGGTTTCCTAGCCATGGACATGAGATGTCATTTGATAACGGGATCACATCATTAGGAGAATGATGTGACGGACAAGACCCAAACTACAAACGTAGCTTATGATCGTGTCAGTTTATTACTACTGTTTTCTGCATGTCAAGTATATGTTCCTATGACCATGAGATCATGCAACTCACAGATATCGGAGGAGTACCTTGTGTGTATCAAATGTCGCAACGTAACTGGGTGACTATAAAGGTGCTCTACAGGTGTCTCCGAGGGTGTCTGTTGAGTTGGCATGGATCAAGACTGGGATTTGTCACTCCGTGTGACGGAGAGGTATCTCAGGGCCCACTCTGTAATACAACATCACAATAAGCCTTGCAAGCAATGTGACTAAGTGTTAGTTACGGGATCTTGTATTACGGAACGAGTAAAGAGACTTGCCAGTAACGAGGTTGAACTAGGTATGGAGATACCGACGATCGAATCTCGGGCAAGTAACATACCGAAGAACAAAGGGAACATCATATAGGATTAATTGAATCCTTGACATAGAGGTTCGACCAATAAAGATCTTCATAGAATATGTAGGAACCAATGTGGACATCCAGGTCCTGCCATTGGTTATTGACCGTAGAGGTGTCTCGGTCATGTCTACATAGTTCTCGAACCCGCAGGGTCTGCACACTTAAGGTTTGGTGACGTTTCGGTAGTATAGAGTTATGTACGGTGTTGATCGAAGTTTGTTCGGAGTCCCGGATGAGATCCCGGACGTCACGAGGAGTTCCGGAATGGTCCGGATGTAAAGATTCATATATAGGAAGTCCTATTTTGGTCGCCGGAAAAGTTTCGGGCTCATCGGTAGTGTATCGGGAGTGCCGGCAGTGTACCAGGAGACCTCCAGGAGGGGTATTTCGATCCAAGAGGCTTCATGGGCTGTGGGAGAGTGAATATCAGCCCTTAGTGGGATTTTGTAAACTCCCACACAATCCCCATGTAGTTGGAGAAGAAAACCCAATAGGAAAAGGTGGAAAAAAGGCAAAATTGGGTGAATCCTAGTCCTACTAGGAGTGAAGGTGGACTCCACCTCCGCCACTTGGTTCGGCCGAAGCCTCCAAGGCTTGGAGGCCAAGCTGCCTCTCCTCCTCCCTCCCTCCTATATATACTAGTGGATTTGTAGGGTTTTGCACTTGATTTTTCAGCCACGTGCAAACCCTAATCTCTAGTGCATAGTTTCTCCTCCAGATCGGTTTTCTACAGTGCTTAGGCGAAGCCCTGCCGGAATTGCTCCAGCACCATCACCGGAGCGCCGTCAGGCTGCCGGAGAACTCTTCTTCCTCTCCACTCCTTCTTGCTGGATCAAGACGGTGAAGATTGTCATCAAGTTGTACGCGTGCTGAACGTGGAGGTGCCGTCCGTTCGGTGCTAGATCGGAAGGATCATGATCAAGTTCGTGAGACAAATCGTGATCAAGTTTGTGGGACGGGTCGTGATCGGATCGCGGGACGGATCGTGATCGGATCGCAGGACGGATCGCGATTGGATCACGGGACACACGGCGATTTGGATCACGAAGACTTTCGACTACAGCAACCGCGTTTCTTAACGTTTCCCACTTAGCGATCTACAAGGGTATGTGGATCCACTCTCCCTCTCGTAGATGCTCATCACCATGGATAGATCTGCGTGTGCGTAGGAATTTTTTTGTTTCCCATGCAACGTTCCCCAACAGGAGTTGTTTCCTTCTGGCCTAGCGCGGTTACGGACATATTTCTTTAAGACTCCCATGAACCTCTCAAAGGGGAACATATTGTGTAGAAATACAGGGACTAGAACGACAATCTCGTTGACTAGATGAACTAGGATGTGTGTCATGATATTGAAGAAGGACGGTGGGAACACCAGCTCGAAACTAACAAGAAATTGCACCAAATCACTCCTTAACCTTGGCAGGATTTCTGGATCGATCGCCTTCTGAGAGATTGCATTGAGGAATGCACATAGCTTCACAATGGCTAATCAAACGTTTTCTGGTAGAAGCCCCCTCAATGCAACTAGAAGCAGTTGCGTTATAATCATGTGGCAGTCATGAGAATTTAGGTTCTGGAACTTTTTCTCTACCATATTTATTATTCCCTTTATATTCGACGAGAAGCCAGATGGGACCTTCATACTGAGCAGGCTTCAAAGAAGATTTCCTTCTCTTCTTTGGTAGAGTGTAGCTGGCAGGACCTTCATACTGCTCTGGATGCATGCCGCCTTTTTCATGCACACGTTGTTGTTCCTCACGTGCCTCCGGTGTATCTTTTGTCTTCCCATACACTCCCAAGAAGCCTAGAAGGTTCATGCAAAGATTCTTCATCACGTGCATCATGTCGATTGCATAGCGGATCTCTAGGACTTTCCAATAGGGTAGGTCCCAAAATATAGATTCCTTCTTCCACATGGGTGCAAGTCCCTCAGCGTCATTCGGAATAGATAGTCTGCCGGGACCCTTTCTAAAGATTAGTTGTAAATCATTGACCATAGCAAGTATGTGATCACCAGCACAGGGGGCAGGCTTCTTCTGGTGATCTGCCTCACCTTTGAAATGCTTTCCTTTCTTTCGACATTGATGGTTGGTCGGAAGAAATCAATGATGACCTAGGTACACATTCTACCTGCATTTGTCCAAATATATATTGTCAGTGTCATCTAAAAAGTGTGTGCATGCATGGTATCCCTTGTTTGTTTGTCCAGAAAGGTTACTGAGAGCAGGCCAATCGTTGATGGTTACACATAGAAATGCATGTAGGTCAAATTCCTCATGTTCGTTCTCATCCCACACACGTACACCTCTTCCATTCCATAGCTGTAAAAGTTCATCAACTAATGGCCTTAGGTACACATCAATGTCATTGCCGGGTTGCTTAGGGCCTTGGATGAGCACTGGCATCATAATGAACTTCCGCTTCATGGACAACCAAGGAGGAAGGTTATACATACATAGAGTTGCAGGCCATGTGCTATGCTTGCTGCTCTGATCCCCAAAAGGATTAACGCCATCTGCACTTAAACCAAACCATGCATTCCTTGGGTCACCTGTAAAGTCGCTCCACTTTCTCTTGATCTTTCTCCACTGCGACCCGTCAGCGGGTGATCTCAACTTCCCATCTTTCTTACGGTCCTCTTTGTGCCATCCCATCGACTTGGCATGCTCTTTGTTTCTGAACACACGTTTCAACCGTGGTATTATAGGAGCATACCACATCACCTTGGCAGGAACCCTCTTCCTGGGGCGCTCGCCATCAACATCACCAGGGTCATCTCGTATGATCTTATACCGCAATGCACCACATACCGAGCACGCATTCTAATCCTTGTACGCACCACGGTAGAGGATGCCGTCATTAGGGCATGCATGTATCTTCTGCACCTCCAATCCTCGAGGGCATACAACCTTCTTTGCTGCATACATACTGTTGGGCAATTTGTTATCCTTTGGAAGCTTCTTCTTCAATATTTTCAGTAGCTCCTCAAATCCTTTGTCAGGTACACCATTCTCTGCCTTCCACTACAGCAATTCCAGTGTGGTACCAAGCTTTGTGTTGCCATCTTCGCAATTGGGGTACAACCCTTTTTTGTGATCCTCTAGCATGCGATCGAACTTCAACTTATCCTTTTCACTTTCGCATTGTTTCTTTGCATCAACAATGACCCGGCGAAGATCATCATCAGGCACATCGTCTGGTTCCTCTTGATCTTCATCTTCCCCCGTTGCAGCAGCATCACCGTATTCAGGAGGCACATAGTTATCATCATCCTCTTCTTCTTCGTTGTCTTCCATCATAACCCCTTTTTCTCCGTGCTTGGTCCAAACATTATAGTGTGTCATAAATCCTTCTCAAGCAGGTGGAAGTGAAGGATTTTAGAGGCGGACAAAGCCTTCATATTCTCACAGACAGTAGATGGACAATGAATAAAACCATTCTGCTTGTTTGCCTTAGCCGCTTCGAAAAAATTATGCAGGCCCTTAATATACTCGGAGGTGCGTCGGTCACCATACATCCATTGCCGGTTCATTTGCGTGCGTTATATAGTAAAGTGTATTAAAAACCATTACAACATATCATGAATAGAGAAGTGACCAAATTAATAGAAATTCATCATCACATTAAAGCCAAAGTACAATAGTGTCCAGAATAAATACATACAGTTCGTACATAGTTCTCATTATTGAACAACATATACCTCTCTAGAGCATCTAATTAAAATATACAGGAAAACTATGTAAAAAACTAAATGCAACAATAAATGCGATCATAATCTCTACTAAGGTACCAATTGATCCTATGGCATAATGATACCAAGCCTCAGTATGAATGACATATTTTCTAATCTTTCTAATCTTCAAGCGCATTGCATCCATCTTGGTCTTGTGATCGGCGACGACATCTGCAACATGCAACTCCAACTTCATCTTCTCCTCTTCAAATGTTTGTAATTTTTCTTTCAAGTCATTGTTTTCTTTTTCAACCAAATTTAACTTCTCGACAAGAATTGCTATGTGGGTTGGAATTTCCGGTTCAACTACCTCCTCCTAGATTAAAAAATCTATGTCACGTTGGTCGGCATAATTGTCATAAACACTAAATAAAACAAATACTTATAAAAGATAATATATACCACATCTGAATCATAGATAGGACGAGGGCCGACGGAGGCGGATACGAAAACCATCGCACTATATAATAACAAACAATAATAAAAGTAAGAAAATTACACAAGTATCTATGTAAATCATACAAGTAAAAACTTTTTTCTTTTAGAAAGAAGATAAGAAGAAGAGGCTAACCACGATGGTGCCGGCACCGAGATGGGTGCGGGCAATCGACGGCGGTGAGGACGGGGACGGGACAGGACGAACCGCCAAACCTAGACAAATCTTGAGGAAAATGGAGCTTGAACAAGAGGCTTCGAGAGGAGAAAGCTTAAGTATGGCTTGGGCATTTCATCGAACACCTCATGTGCATAGGAGGTGAGCTAGAGCACCACAAATCTCTCCCCCCGCCAGAAAAACAGAGCAATGTGGAGTGCTCTGCTCGCTGGTGAGGGGGTATATATAGGCATCTTATTGGTCCCGGTTCGTGGCTGGAACCGGGACTAAAGGCCCCCATTTGGTCCTGGTTCCAGCCACAAACCGGGACCAATGGTTGTGGGCCAGGAGCAAGGCCCATTGGTCCCAGTTGGTGTCTGGAACCGGGACCAAAGAGGTCCGACGAACCGGGACCAATGGCCCACGAGGCCCGGCCGGCACCCTGGCCTCACGAACCGGGACCAATGCCTCCATGGGTCCCGGTTCGTTAGTGAACCGGGACTAATGGGCTGGCCCGGCCTAGACCAAAGCCCTATTTTCTACAAGTGGTTGCCGCTAAGCACAGCAATGGTCGGAATTTCGAACTATGAAAGTCCTCAGGCTTATCATATTCCTCACTTGTAGCAATTCACACTCGCGAGATCCTAACTCCTCAGTCAGATCAATTTCATCAGAGACTAGAAGAACATCATCTCTATCACTAAAGAACTTGACTGAATCATAAGAGATTTCCAAAGGCTTCACTCGAAGAATTGGATAGGTTGAGGATTTTGAGTTTTGCATCAGTTGAAAATTTTCCTTAGTATTACCTCGGCCCCCTTTAACAGTACGGTGTTTCCTATGACTCAAATAAAGGAAATGAAACTACGAAAACAAAAGTCTTCACGTTTCATAGTCCTCGTTCATATCTTCCAGGTCACACCAACTTCTTCATTTTCAAAGTCTTCAGGGAAAACCAAAGTCTTCAGTTGAAGACATACATTTTTAGGGGTCGGTAATTTCTGAATATATCAAACTCCTCATCGACTTATAGAGCATGTGTACACTCACAAACACATTAGTTCCTTAACCTATAAGTCTTCAATACACCAAAATCACTAAGGGGCACTAGAGGCACTTACAATCTCCCCCTTTTTGGTGATTGATAACAAATAGGTTAAGTTTTCAACGGGGATAATAATATGAAGAGTAAGTACTGAGTTTGAGGAATTTGATTGCAAGATATAGAAGAACTCCCCCTGGAGATGTGCATGTTTGAGGAATTAGCTTTGGACGGCAAATGCACATGGCAGGTTAAAAACATGGAGAACTCCCTCTATATCTTGTAATTCATACATGCATTTAACATATGATATGAAGAATTTGAAATGTATGATGAAAATGGTGTCTGACAAAATTCAGCATGCATGCATTAAGGTAACTTGATAAAATAGCATGCGGAAAGCAGTTCAAAAGAGTCAGACCATCATCAGACTTAAGTTTACAACTCAACCAACAAAAGCTTCAGAAGAGCAAGAGTTGTAACTTAAACAAAAACAGCCCATATATAGAGACTCGCTTGAAGACTAACTCAAATTTTCTCCCCCTTTGTCATCGAAGACCAAAAGGCACGAAAACTGAGGACTAACGCCCCTTGAAGAATTTCATCTTGATGGTGATGGAGGAGTGCCAGCGTTGTCGGGGTCGTTTGTCGATGCAGGGCCTGCCGTAGTGTCGTCAATATCCTCAGCCTCATCGGTCTCGCGCAATGAAGAATATGAACTTGTAACCAGCTGACGAACTTGAAATTTCTTGAATATCTTCTGAGGAGTATGAGACCAGTCAAAGTTATGTTGAAAGTCCATGTCCTTGAGTTCCTCAAGAGTGTTGAGATGTGCGAGAATGGCCCACGCACGATCGAAGATTTCATGCACATAGTAGTGATTTTTTCTCACGGAGTTCTACGCCACAGTCATGTTCTGAAGAATTGAAGAAAACTAATGTTTCACCCACTTGTGATTGTGATCAACCTTCTCATGAAGACATATGAGAAGCTCACGATCTGTCATCACACGAGGGGCAGACTCTCGAGGCTTTTGCGCTGAGGCTTTGGCAGCTGAGTCCTGGGTAGTACTGTCATCATTGGTAGAGTAAGATGTAGCTTTGTGAAACTGACCATCCAATGGACGAGTACCTTCATCAATTACATATTTGCCTTTTCCTTCAACTGAGGCAATTGTGTTCTTGAGGACTTCAATCGGAGGCAGGAAGCCGAAGTGATTCTGAAAGTCAGCCTTGAAGGGAACTGAGGACCTTGATTCGATGAATTTCATGATCCAGGGAGCATAATGCTTCAGTTCAAATGGGGCTAAAGCTACATTCGCCAAAGCGCTCATGAAGAAATCATGGAAGTTGATGGGAATCCCATGAATGATGTTGAATAGCATGTTCTTCATGACTCACTCAACTTCTTCTTCTTCAGAGTTGTGGCCCTTCTGAGGACAAAGGGTGTTGGTGAGGATGCGATAAACCGTCCTGGGCACATAGAGCAAATCCTTCACAAGGAAGGTGGTCCTTTGAGGTTTTCCAGGAGCCAGAGGTTTCATCAGCACTTGCATCATGTGGTTGGGCAGAGCAAGTTCATCAAAGAGGCAGCGGGCTTCTTCTGAAGGAATTGGAACTGAGACAGACCGAAGTAATTCTGATGCTGGTGCAGTGTAGTGGGTTGATCCAGTCATCCAGTACAAGACCCAAGAGATGACATCTCAAGCATTACCCGTGATGTGCAAAGTGGCATAGAACTGAAGAATTAGCTCTTCATTCCAATCACAGATGTCCACATAGAATGGAAGAATGCCTGCGTCGTGAAGAACTGCGAGCACCGGTGTGAAGGATGGGATTGTTTCCATATCCACATGAGGAATTTGATGGTGCTCGAAGAATTTCTTCTTGTCAGACAACACTGAAGCATAATAATTCATCTATGTAGGAGTCTAGAATCTGGTGCGACCGGCTCTTGCAGAGTCATATGGATTGGGACTAGTGAAGAAAATGTGCTCATTGAAGAAATTGGTCTTGATGAATTTGGGGCGCTTTGAGCCTTTGAATGGCATTCTTGGCATATGTTGAAGGTTTGGCTTGAAGCAGCCCACAATCTCCTTCTGCATAGGAGGAACTTCTTCAGACTGAGGAATTTGCAAAGCAGTTTCCTCAGTAACCGTTGGAGCAATAATTTCTTCAGCTGATGCAGCTGAAATTTCTTCAGTGGCAGTTGCGGCCAAGTCATCAATTTCTTCAAGTCCGACCTCTTCAGTAGTCAACTGAGGCCGGGGCGATGATACCTGTGGAGTTCAAGCATTTGCTTCCACTTCAATTTCATCATCAATCTTCTCGGAGGTAGTAGCAGATTGATCCTTTTCTTCTTTGTCATCATTTGGGATGACATAGTCAACACCAAATGGTGCAATTGCATAGGCTGGCACAGAGCTGATAGGAGTTGCATTAAACGGTTCTATTGAAGAACTTGACAGTGTCTTTAATTTCTTCACTGCTGAGGAATCTGAAGTTGATGCTTTTCTCTTTAGTGCCTTCTTCTCTGCAGCCTTGGTTTTCTTCGCTTCTGATGTACAAGGAAGGTTGATGATCTTCAACCTTGTTGATTTAGCTGTTTCTGCTGAGGGTGAAGGAGGAGCATTTTCTTCAGGCACGACTGATGCAGTCGCCCTTGTGGAGTCAATTTCTTCAGGCGCAGCAAAAGCTTCAGCTGGCCTGGCTGTTTCTTCATGCGCAACAGTGGAGGTTGCCCTGACAGTTTCTTCAGCAGCCTGAATTTCTTCAACTGCAGGTGCAGTTTCTTCAACAGGCTGAGCAGTTTCATCAGCTTGAGGAATTTGTGGTTGCGACTAAGTTGCAACCCTTGAGTTCTGGTCCTTAACTGCAGCTTGGGCTGCCCTGACAAATCTCACTTTGGTGCCCCTCCATTCAACATCATACTTTGCTTGTTCTTTAGTAAGGCAGTGAATCTCAGACTGAACTATGATGAGTTGATTGGGAGTCAAATTCATCACATTGTTCCTCAGAAACTTCTCTTTTCTGGCCCTGCTTCTCTTAGCTCTCAGAGCATGATCTCTCTTCCATTTTTCCTCAGCAATAAAGTGTGTGAGGACATGGTCCACACCAGGAGGTAGATTTAGTGAGGAAAGTGGAGTGCTGGGATCCTCATGCCATATGTCAATGAAGTTGAGGATCATCTTAGGATCTAGCATGAGAGGAACGGAGCTGCCTTTGGCAATTACAGCCCTTTGCTGACTTTCTCTGATGATTTCTTCCAATTCTTAATCATCATCCTCAGATCCTGAGGGTATATTCATCACAGCTTGGCTTGTGTGAGGACTTGGTCTTTGACCTCATCCAGCAGTTCTCTTTAGCCTTAGGAGAGTAGGACAAGTTGATGACTGTGCTTGGGCTGAGAAACTTGCTGATGCCCCCGAAGCAATTGAGAAGCCCTCGGTCCTCTGACATGTTGCAAGACGTACAGGAGTTGAGGACTTTGCGGCAGCAGCAGAAGACTGAGCAGCCACTGAGGACATATGTGAGGCCTTTGAAGGCTTTCCTTGAGGAATCTGCTGTGATGATTTTGAAGTTGAACACTTTTATTTCACAGCCGGTTTCTTCAGCATGGATTCCTTCGGAGCATTAGCAGAGGCTCCGGCAGTAGCAGTGGCAGCAGAGTCTTCATTGAATTTCTTCACAGCCTCTTTTACTTACTTTGCCAGCTTGGCTTGCTGTCTTTCCCATCCATGAGGAAAGTCATCACCGGTCTTGAGACTTGTGGGATCAGCAGTTTGGTTCGGAGCCAAGGGTGGCCTATTGCAAGGGGGTTTAACTGCAAATTTCTTCATATACTTGGGAGTGACATAGCGATATTCTTTCCACTCCTTTTCCCATCTCCTCTCAATTTTCTGTATGTGAATCTTTCTCTACTTTGTTGTTTCCTTGCCATGAGTTTCTTCATCTGGAGTGCAATATTCCTCATACAAGTCATCAGGTATCTCAAACGCAGTCTGAACTTCAAGTTTCTTTCCACCTTTTTGTGGCTTCTTCCCATCAGCCATTTTCTTCGGCTGAGGATTCTAAACTTTTGAGGATTCTAAAGATGTACACGACTTTTCCTCAAGAAATGTTGTAAATGAGTTAAGTTGATGAGAACCTAGTGATTCATCAACGAACATGTTTGTACCTGTGAACAAAGTATAGGTGCGAGGAATTTGAAGAGGTCATATGCGTTCTCAGAAGTTTTTCAAAATAATCAAGTGTGAGGAATTTGACCATGGGTATCTTGAGGATTTTCACTAAGTGTTCTTTGTCTTAGGTTCCAGAGTTGTGCAAATTTTGAGGATCCGCACAATTGAGGAATCTTGAAGAAAATCATAACTTAGGATAAAAACATCAAGTAAATGAACATCTAAGGTGCTTTTAGAATGAGATTCTTGAAGAATAAACACCTTTGAGGAAATCGTGGACAACTTGAAGATCAAACAAGGGCAGTAAAAACAGATTTTGTTTACCCTGATGAAGAACACGACAAACTGTGAGATGAACTTTAGGAAGTTCGTCAGTCTAGATCTCCCATGCCCTAGCTTGGCAGAGGGAGACGGCTACATCGGTCGCGGGGTGAAGACTTTCGTGGCCGATGCGAGTACGACGACGACGAGGTTAAGGCAGTGAAGCTCTTCCACACTGGCGGCGATGATTTTAGCGATGGTGCTAAGTCGGAGCTCGGGAGAGAGTAGAAGTGAGGAGTAACCGAGCACAGTGAAAAGGGAAGGGGTATTTATAGCGGAGGTGAAAATCAACCTGTCCAAAGATTTTGGACCAGATTGCCCCTGACCCTTGCTCTCCATGCAACATGTGTCACCCACATTGTGAGTAGTGGCGATAGTGGGGGATCGTGGGTTATCAGTCGTGGGAATCGGAACGGTTTGAGCGGGAAGCACTGGAAATTTAGATAGTAAAAATTTGGAAATTTCCGTTCGCAAATTCTTCAGCTGTCAAGGACACAGTGAAGACTTTGAACAAGTTTCAAAGTAGAACGCATATGAAGAATTTGTGAACAGACTTGATTGAGTTCAGCATAGAGGGGAACAGGTCCGATCACATTCACTTAGATGAAAATCAACTTGAAGAATTAGCAATAAGTGAATGTTGTTGAGGACATGAAAAAACTCAAATATATATATATATAGTCAATGAAGAACATGAGTTTCATAGTTTGAAGAATTTGAAGAATTGATGAATTTGAAAAGTTGAGGAATTTGCAAACTTGAGGAATTTGAAAATTTGAAGAATTTGCAAAATGATGAAAACCTCAACTTTGAAGAATTTCAACTATTGTTGGTGGCGTGACCGACCGTATAAGATTGATGATTTCAAACACCGCGTACAATTGTCGTAGGGTTCTGAGGGTCTAATTCTTTATTAATTTCTTCACACTTAGAGGGTTATTCTTCATTGATTGAAGAAAAACGTTACTTCATGTGTTGCACATCTAAGTCATCAATTTTGCATAAGTGTTAGGATGTGTGTCCTTTTCAAAAAACATTCGAAGATTCTAGGATATTTAGCTCACACCACAACTTGCAAAATCTCTTTTCATCCAAGGGCTTAATGAAGATATCGGTCAGTTCTTCTTCAGTGGGGATGTTGTCAATGGAGATGTCGCCCTTGAGTACATGATCTCGAAGAAAGTGATGATGAATTTGGATGTGCTTGGTCTTGGCGTGCTGAATTGGGTTGTGGGCAATCTTGATAGCGCTCTCATTTTCGCAGTAGAGGCACATTCTTCACCTTGATGCCATAGTCCTTGAGAGTTTGCATCATCCATAGTAACGGAGCGCAGCATGAACCAGCAACAATGTACTCAGCTTCAGCAATAGAAAGTGACACACAGTTTTGCTTCTTCAAGGACCAACAGACTAAGGATCGTCCGAGGAAATGACATGTGCTTGAGGTTGACTTGTGATCCACACGATCTCCAGCGTAGTCAGCATCAGAGTATCCGACGAGGTGAAGATCTGAGCCCTTGAGATATTGGAAATATTCCCTAAAGGCAATAATAAAATGGTTATTATTGTATTTCCTTGTTCATGATTATTGTCTATTGTTCATGCTATAATTGTGTTAACCGGAAACCGTAATGCATGTGTGAATACATAGACCACAATGTGTCCCTAGTGAGCCTCTAGTTAGCTAGCTCATTGATCAATAGATGGTCACGGTTTCATGACCATGGACATTGGATGTCATTGATAACGGGATCACATCATTAGGAGAATGATGTGATGGACAAGACCCAATCCTAAGCATAGCACAAGATCGTGTAGTTCGTCTGCCAAAGTTTTTCCAATGTCAAGCATCGTCTCCTTAGACCATGAGATTGTGCAACTCCCGGATACCGTAGGAATACTTTGGGTGTGCCAAACGTCACAACATAACTGGCTGGCTATAAAGGTACACTACGGGTATCTCCGAAAGTGTCTGTTGGGTTGGCACGAATCAAGACTGGGATTTGTCACTCCGTGTGACGGAGAGGTATCTCTAGGCCCACTCGGTAAGACATAATCATAATGAGCTCAATGTGACTAAGGAGTTAGCCACGGGATGATGTGTTGCGGAACGAATAAAGAGACTTGCCGGCAACGAGATTGAACAAGGTATAGGGATACCGACGATCGAATCTCGGCCAAGTATCACACCGATAGACAAAGGGAATTATATACATGATTGGTTGAATCCCCAACATCGTGGTTCATCGATGAGATCATCGTGGAGCATGTGGGAGCCAACATGGGTATCCAGATCCTGCTATTGGTTATTGACCGGAGAGGTGTCTCGGTCATGTATACGTGTCTCCCGAACCTGTAGGGTCTACACACTTAAGGTTCGATGACACTAGGGTTATAGGGAAATAGTGTACGTGGTTACCGAAGGTTGTTCGGAGTCCCGAATGAGATCCCAGACGTCACGAGGAGTTTCGGAATGGTCCGGAGGTAAGGATTTATATATAGGAAAAGAGGATTTGGCCACCGGAAGTGTTTCGGGAATTACCGGTAACGTACCGGGACCACCGAAAGGGTTCCGGGGGGGTCTACCAAGTGGGGCCACCAGCCCCGGAGGGCTGCATGGGCCGAAGGTGGAGGGAACCATCCCCTAGGTGGGCTGGTGCGCCCCTCCCACCTGGCCCAAGGCACAACAAGGAGAGAGGTGAGGCAAACCCTAGGCCTATACGGGCCCTAGGCCCATCTAGGGCTGCTAGGGCTACCGCACCACCTCTCCCTCCCTCTGGCCGCTGCCCAGATGGGATTTGGGGCTGCCGCACCACCCTAGGGTGGGAACCCTAGGGCTCAGCACCCTCCTCCCTCTCCTCCTATATATAGTGGTGGGTTTGGGCTGTTTGAGACACGACTCTCTCTCCCTCTCGGCGCAGCCCTACTCCTCCTTCTCCTCGTTCTCCGTAGTGCTTGGCGAAGCCCTGCCGAGACTACGCAGCTCCACCATCACCACGCCGTCATGCTGCCGGAGCTCTCCCTTAACCTCTCCTTCATCCTTGCTGGATCAAGGTGTAGGAGACGTCACTGGGCTGCACGTGTGTTGAACGCGGAGGAGCCGTTGTTCGGCGCTTAGATTGGATTCCACCACGATCTGAATCGCTGCGAGTACGACTCCACCAACCGCGTTCTTGTAACGCTTCCGCTTAGCGATCTTCAAAGGTATGAAGATGCAATCTCTAGCCACTCGTTGCTGGTTTCTCCATAGATAGATCTTGGTGATCGTAGGAATTTTTTTGATTTACTACTACGTCTCCCAATAGTGGCATCATGAGCTAGGTCTATGCATAGAATCTATGCACGAGTAGAACACAAAGTTGTTGTGGGCGTCGATCTTGTTAATTTGCTTACCACTACTAGTCTTATCTTGATTCGACGATATTGTGGGATGAAGCGGCCTGGACCGACTTTACACGTACGCTTACGTGACACTGGTTCCACCGCCTGACATGCACTTGTTGCATAAGGTGGGTAGCGGGTGTCTGTCTCTCCCATCTTAGTCGGATCGGATTCGATGAAAAGGGTCCTTATGAAGGGTAAATAGCAATTGGCATATCACGTTGTGGTTTTGGCATTGGTAAGAAACGTTTTTGCAAGAAACCTATAGCAGCCACGTAAAAACTTGCAACTACAAAATAGAGGGCGTCTAACTTGTTTTTGCAGCATATGCCTTGTGATGTGATATGGCCAAAGGATGTGATGTGATGCATTGTGATGTATGAGATTGATCATGTTCTTGTAATAGGATTCACGACTTGCATGTCGATGAGTATGACAACCGGTAGGAGCCATAGGAGTTGTCTTATTTTATTGTATGACCTGCGTGTCAATCATAAACGCCATGTAATTACTTTAGTTTATTGCTAAACGTTAGCCATAGTAGTAGAAGTAATAGTTGGTGAGACAACTTCATGAAGACATGATGATGGAGATCATGATGATGGAGATCATGGTGTCATGCCGTTGACAGTGATGATCATGGTGCCCCGAAGATGGAGATCAAAGGAGCAAGATGATATTGGCCATATCATGTCACTATATTGATTGCATGTGATGTTTATCATGTTTACATCTTATTTGCTTAGAATGACAGTAGTAAATAAGATGATCTCTCAATAAAATTTCAAGAAAAGTGTTCACCCTAACTGTGCACCGTTGCTAAGGATCGTTGTTCCGAAGCACCACGTGATGATCGGGTGTGATAGGCTCTAACATTCGCATACAACGGGTGTAAGCCAGATTTACACACGCGATACACTTAGGTTGACTTGACGAGCCTAGCATGTACAGACATGGCCTCGGAACACGGAAGACCGAAAGGTCGAACATGAGTCGTATAGTAGATGCAATCAACATGGAGATGTTCACCATGGATGACTAGTCCATCTCACGTGATGATCGAACACGAGCTAGTCGATGTGGATCATGTGTCACTTGGATGACTAGAGAGATGTCTATCTAAGTGGGAGTTCATTAAATAATTTGATTATGTGAACTTAATTATCATGAACTTAGTCTAAAATTGTCTTTACAATCTATATTGCAGATCCAATGGCCAACGCGAATGTCACCCTCAACTTCAATGCGTTCCTAGAGAAAACCAAGCTGAAAGATGATGGAAGCAACTATGCGGACTGGGTCCATAGCTTGAGGATCATCCTCATAGCTTCCAAGAGATTGTATGTCCTTGATGCACCGCTAGGTGACCCACCCATTTTCACAGCGGACCAAGACATTACAAACGCTTGGCAGACAAACTGTGATGATTACTCCCTCGTTCAATGTGGCATGCTTTACAGTTTATAACCGGGGCTCCAAAAGCATTTTGAGCAACACGGAGCATATGAGATGTTCCAAGATCTGAAACTGGTTTTCCAAGCTCATGCCCGGGTCGAGAGATATGATGTCTCCAACAAGTTCTTCAGCTGTAAGATGGAGGAGAATAGTTCTGTCAGTGAGCACATACTCAAAATGTCTGGGTTGCACAACCGCTTGACTCAGCTGGGAGTTAATCTCCCGGATGACTCGGTCATTGAGAGAATCCTCCGGTCGCTTCCACCTAGCTACAAGAGCTTTGTGATGAACTACAACACGCAGGATATGAAGAAGTCCATTCCTGAGTTGTACTCGATGCTGAAATCAGCGGAGGTCGAGATCAAAAAGGAGCATCAAGTGTTGATGGTGAATAAGACCACTAGTTTCAATAAAGGCAAGGGTAAGAAGAACTTCAAGAAGGACGGAAAAGTTGTTGCCGCGCCCGGTAAGCAAGTTGCCGGGAAGAAGAACAAGAATGAACCCAAGCCTGAGACTGAGTGCTTTTATTGGAAGGGTACTGTTCACTGGAAGCGGAACTGCCCCAAGTACTTAGCGAATAAGAAGGCCGACAACGTTAATGGTATATGTGATATACTTGTTATTGATGTGTACCTAACCAGCGCTTGTAGTAGCTCCTGGGTATTTGATACTGATGCAGTTGCTCACGTTTGTAACTCCAAGCAGGAGCTGCAGAATAAACGGAGACTGGCAAAGGACAAGGTGACGATGCGCGTCGAGAATGGTTCCAAGGTCGATGTGATCGCCTCGGAACACTACCTCTTCATCTACCTTCGGGATTAGTCTTAAACCTCAATAATTGTTATTTAGTACCAGCTTTGAGCATGAACATTGTATCTGGATCTCGTTTGATGCGAGATGGCTACTCATTTAAATATGAGAATAATGGTTGTTCTATTTATATGAGAGAAATGTTTTATGGTCATGCCCCGCTGATCAATGATTTATTTTTGATGAATCTCAAACATGATGTTAAAAATGTCCATAGTGTGAGTACCAAAATATGTAAGATTGATATGATAGTCCCACTTACATGTGGCACTGCCGCCTTGGTCATACTGGTGTCAAACGCATGAAGAAACTCCATGCTGATGGACTTTTGGAGTCTCTTGATTTTGAATCATTTGAGACGTGCGAACCATGCCTCATGGGCAAGATGACCAAGACTCCATTCTCCGGAACAATGGAGCGAGCAACTGACTTGTTGGAGACAACACATACTGATGTATGCAGTCCAATGAGCGTCGAGGCTTGCAGTGGCTACTGTTATGTTCTCACCCTCACTCATGACTTGAGCAGATATGGGTATGTCTACTTAATGAAACACAAGTCTGAAACCTTTGAAAGGTTGAAGGAATTTCAGAGTGAGGTGGAGAATCATAGTGACAGGAAAATAAAGTGCCTACGATCTGATCGTGGCAGAGAATATTTGAGTCACGAGTTTAGCACGCACCTAAGGAAATGTGGAATTGTTTCACAACTCACGCCGCCTGGCACACCTCAGCGAAATGGTGTGTCTGAACGTCGTAATCGCACTCTATTGGGTATGGTGCGATCTATGATGTCTCTTACCAACTTACCGCTATAATTTTGGGGATATGCATTAGAGACTGCTGCATTCACTTTAAATAGGGCACCGACAAAATCCGTTGAGACGACACTGTATGAATTATGGTTTGGAAAGAATCCTAAGCTGTCATTTCTAAAAGTTTGGGGATGCGATGCTTATGTGAAGAAACTTCAACCTGAGAAGCTTGAACTCAAAGCAGAAAAGTGTGTCTTCATAGGATATCCCAAAGAGACTATTGGGTATACCTTCTACCTCAGATCCGAAGGCAAAGTCTTTGTTGCCAAGAATGGATCCTTTCTCGAGAAAGAGTTTCTCTCGAAAGAAGTAAGTGGGAGGAAAATAGAACTTGATGAGGTAATTGTACCTCCACTCGAACCGGAGAGTAGCGCAGCACGGGAAGTTGTTTCCGTGGAGCCTACACCGTCTAGAGAGGAAGTTAATGATGATGATTATGAAACTTCAGATCAAGTTGCTATTCGAAGGTCCACTAGGACACGTTCCGCGCCAGAGTGGTACGACAACCCTGTCCTGGAGATCATGTTGTTAGACAACGGTGAACCTTTGAACTTTGAAGAAGTGATGGCGGGCCCGGATTCCAACAAATGGCTTGAAGCCATGAAATCCGAGATAGGATCCATTTATAAGAACAAAGTATGGACTTTGGTGGACTTGCCTGATGATAAGCAAGCCATTGAAAAGAAAAGGATCTTTAAGAAGAAGACTGACGCGGATGGTAATGTGACCGTCTATAAGTCTCGACTTGTCGCTAAGGGTTATCGACAGGTTCAAGGAGTTGACTATGATGAGACTTTCTCACCCGTAACGATGTTGAAGTCCGTCCGAATCATGTTAGCAATTGTCGCATTTTATGATTATGAGATCTGGCAAATGGACGTCAAAACGGCATTCCTCAATGGCTTCCTTAAGGAAGAACTATATATGATGCAGCCGGAAGGTTTTGTCGATCCTAAAGATGCTAACAAAGTATGCAAGCTCCAGCGCTCCATCTATGGCTGGTGCAAGCATCTCGGAGTTGGAACATTCGCTTTAATGAGGTGATTAAAGCGTTTGGGTTTATACAGGTTTATGAAGAACCCTGTATTTACAAGAAAGTGAGTGGGAGCTCTGTAGCATTTCTCATATTATATGTGGATGACATATTGTTGATGGGAAATGATATAGAACTCTTGGAAAGTGTAAAGGCCTACTTGAATAAGTGTTTTTCAATGAAGGACCTTGGAGAAGATGCTTACACATTAGGCATCAAGATCTATAGAGATAGATCGAGATGCCTCATTGGTCTTTCACGAAGCACATACCTTGACAAGATATTGAAGAAGTTCAATATGGATCAGTCCAAGAAGGGGTTCTTGCCTGTGTTACAGGGTGTGAGATTGAGTACGACTCAATGCCCGACCACGACAAAGGATAGAGAAGAGATGAGTGTCATCCCCTATGCTTCAGCCATAGGCTCTATTATGTATGCCATGCTGTGTACCAGACCTGATGTGAACCTTGCCATAAGTATGGTAGGGAGGTACCAAAGTGATCCTGGAGCGGAACACTAGACAACGGTCAAGAATATCCTGAAGTACCTGAAAAGGACAAAGGACATGTTTCTCGTATATGGAGGTGCTGAAGAGATGGTCGTAAAGGGTTACGTCGATGCTAGCTTCGACACAGATCCAGACGACTCCAAGTCGCAAATCGAATACGTGTATATTTTGAACGGAGGGGCAGTCAGCTGGTGCAACAGCAAGCAAATCGTCGTGGCGGCATCTACATGTGAAGCGGAGTACATAGCTGCTTCGGAAGCAGCAAAGGAAGGAGTCTGGATGAAGGAGTTCATCACCGATCTTGAAGTGATTCCCAGTGCGTCGGGCCCGATGACTCTATTCTGTGACAACACTCGAGCTATTGCCCTTGCGAAGGAGCCCAGGTTTCACAAGAAGACAAGACACATCAAGCGCCGCTTCAACTCCATCCGTGATTACATTCAGGAGGGAGATATAGATATTTGTAAAGTGCATACGGATCTGAATGTCGCAGATCCATTGACTAAACCTCTCTCACGAGCAAAACATGATCAACACCAGAATGCTATGGGTGTTCGATTCATCACAATGTAACTAGATTATTGACTCTAGTGCAAGTGGGAGACTGTTGGAAATATGCCCTAGAGGCAATAATAAAATGGTTATTATTGTATTTCCTTGTTCATGATAATTGTCTATTGTTCATGCTATAATTGTGTTAACCAGAAACCGTAATGCATGTGTGAATACATAGACTACAACATGTCCCTAGTGAGCCTCTAGTTAGCTAGCTCGTTGATCAATAGATGGTCACGGTTTCATGACCATGGACATTGGATGTCATTGATAATGGGATCACATCATTAGGAGAATGATGTGATGGACAAGACCCAATCGTAAGCATAACACAAGATCGTGTAGTTCGTCTGCTAAAGCTTTTCCTAAGCATAGCCCCTAGGTGGGCTGGTGCGCCCCTCCCACCTGGCCCCCAAGGTGCGGCAAGGAGAGAGGTGGGGAAAACCCTAGGCCTAGATGGGCCCTAGGCCCACCTAGGGCTACTAGGGCTGCCACACCACCTCTCCCTCCCTCTGGCCGCCGCCCAAATGGGATCTGGGGCTGCCACACCACCCTAGGGTGGGCACCCTCCTCCCTCTCCTCCTATATATAGTGGTGGTTTTTGGGCTGTTCGAGATACGACTCTCTATCCCTCTCGGCGCAGCCCTACTCCTCCTTCTCCTTGTTCTCCGTAGTGCTTGGCAAAGCCCCGCCGGAGACCACGTAACTCCACCGTCACCATGTTGTCGTGCTGCCGGAGCTCTCCCTCAAACTCTCCTTCCTCCTTGCTAGATCAAGGCGTAGGAGATGTCACCGGGCTGCACGTGTGTTGAACGCGGAGGCGCCGTTGTTCGGCACTTAGATCGGATTCCACCGCAATCTGAATCGCTGCGAGTACGACTCCACCAACCGCGTTCTTGTAATGCTTCTGCTTAGCGATCTTCAAAGGTATGAAGATGCAATCTCTCCCCACTCATTGTTGGTTTCTCCATAGATAGATCTTGGTGATCGTAGGATTTTTTTTGATTTACTACTATGTCTCCCAACATGGGATACCATAACCCAAGCGTTGGTGTGTGAGCTAAGTATCGAAGAATATGTTTCACAGCCTTATGGTGTGATTCCTTCAGTGTTGCTCGGAATTAGGCACACGTGCAAACACTCAGCATAATATCAGACCTAGATGCACATAGATACAATAAAGAGCCAATCATGGAGCTATATACCTTCTGATCGAAATCTTTACCATTTTCGTCAGTGCAGAGGTGGCCTTTTGAAGGCATTGGAATTTTGGCGCCTTTGCATTCGTGCATGTTAAATTTCCTCAGAACATCCTTGAGGTATTTGTCTTGAGAGATGAAGATGTCATTGTCTTGTTGACGAATTTGAAGACCTAAGAAGAATTTCAACTCTCCCATCATAGACATTTGATATTATTCACTCATCATATAGGCAAATTCATCACTGTAATGTTTGTCAGTACAGCCAAAGATAATATCATCTACGTATATTTGGCATATGAACAGTTCATTGTCATAGGATTTAGAGAAAAGAGTTGGGTCGATTGAACCGGGTTTGAAGCCTGTCTTCATGAGGAATTCCTTTAGAGTCTCATACCACGCCTGAGGGGCCTGCTTGAGGCCATAGAGGGCCTTGTTGAGTCTGAAGACTTTGTCAGGATGCTTAGGGTCTTCAAAACCAGAGGGTTGAGCAACATATACTTCTTTCTCAAGCTTACCATTGAGGAATGTAGTTTTCACATCCATTTTATATAAGATGATATCATGATGGTTAGCATAAACAAGAAATATGCAAATAGCTTCAAGTCTAGCAACAGGTGCAACAGTTTCATCAAAGTCAATTCCTTCAACATGTGTGTAGCCTTGAGCTACCAGACGTGCTTTATTCCTTACCACAAGGCCATTTTCATCTTGCTTGTTGCGGTAGATCCACTTGGTGCCTATGATGTTGTGCTTGCGAGGATCTGGCTGCTTGACAAGTTCCCACACGTTGTTGAGCATGAATTGATGCAATTCATCTTACATAGCTTGAATCCACTCAAGCTCCTTAAATGCTTCATCAACTTTGGTGGGCTCTATGATAGAGACAAAAGCAAAGTGCCCACAAAATTTAGTCAAATGTGAAGCTTTTGAGCGAGTGAGAGGACCTGATGCATTGATGTCGTCGATGATTTTGTCAATCTGCACTTCATTTGCAACTCTTGGATGAGTAGGTTGACGTGGCAGAGGATTTTGTTCAGCACCATTTTCTTTAGGTGTATCAGCATGAATGTCTTCATTGATTGGAATGACTTCATCAGTAGGTTGGGGATTTTCTTCAGTGGGTATGACATCTTCAGTAGCCTTCAGCCTACTGGATTCCTCAGGAGACCTTTCACCTATCATAGAAGGCAGGTGCTCTCTTTGCGAGCCATTAGATTCATCAAACCACACATCTATACTTTCAACAACCTTTTGGTGGTGGGTGTTGAAGACTCTGTATGTGTGCGAGTCCTTTCCGTAACCAAGCATAAAACCTTCATGTGCTTTCGATGCAAATTTAGAACTATGGTGAGGATCTCTAATCCAGCATTTTGCAGCAAAGACTTTGAGATAACTTACATTGGGTTTCTTGCCAGTCATGACTCCATATGAAGTATTCTTGAAGAATTTGTGAAGATATACCCTATTGATGATGTGGCAAGCTGTATCAATTGCCTCAGGCCAGAAGCAACAAGGAGTCTTGTATTCATCAAGCATGGTACGTGCCATCTCAACAAGAGTCCTGTTCTTGCACTCCACGATGCCGTTCTGTTGAGTGGGGCAGATAACTCATGAGTAATACCAAGTTCATCAACATATTCATCAAGATTCGTGTTCTTGAACTCAATCCCATTATCACTCCTGATATGCTTGATCTTGACGCCGAAGTTCGTGGAGGCCCTTGAAGCAAATTGTCTGAAGACATCCTGCACTTCAGACTTCTATAGAATAATATGCACCCAAGTGTAGCGAGAGTAATCATTAACAATGACAAGGACATACAAACTCGAAGAATTTGTTAGTATGGAGTAACGAGTGGGGCCAAAGAGATCCATGTGAAGCAATTCAAAAGGTCAAGACGTGGTCATGATTGTCTTCGAGGGATGCTTGGATCTGGTCATCATTCCAGACTCACAAGCACCATAGAGATGGTCCATGAGCAATTTGACACCTTCAATGCCAAGGACATGCTTTTTCTTCACGAGCATGTGCAAGTTCCTCATACCAGCGTGTCCAAGTCGTCAATGCCACAACCAGCCTTCTGAGGACTTTGCAAGGAGGCATGTGGCAGGCTGAGGACCTATAGAGAAATCAACAATGTACAAGTCTCCTTTCCTAAAGCCTTCGAAGACTTTGGGTTTGTCAGATTCCATGATGACAACACAACAATATTTTCCAAAGATGACAATCATATTAATATCACAAAGCATTGAGACGGACATAAGGTTGAACCCGAGGGATTCGACAAGCATTACTTTGTATGTCGGTCCTTGGAGATTGCAACCTTTCCTAGACCCAATACCTTTCTTTTTTACTTTGTTAGCGTAGGTGATATGCTTCAAATGAGATGGGGCGAGTGGCAAATTCATCAGTAGATTCTTATCACCAGTCATGTGGTTGGTGCATCCACTATTGAGGACCCACTCAATAGATTTTGGAGATTCATCATGTAGATGAATTAGTACAACTTACAAACTCATATGCTTCAGAGTGAAGAATATGACATCAAATTCATTAGGCAGAATTTCATCACACAACATAGTAAGTAGAGCAGTGTTAGGCCATGGGAAATGAGGAATTCATTTCTTCATGATTAGCTTGCATCCTTTCAAGCATTTCCTCAGGTCTCCAACAAATTCATCAGATGTTTGAGTTCATCTGGAGACCTGACCCTGCATAAGAGATTAGTTCAATTTTTCACCACCCACATATGAAGAGGTGGCAAAGAGTTCATCATTCTGCGAGCACCGTATGAGAAGGGAGGCATTGAAGCTAGTGCGCTTCGTTTCACAGGACAAGAGTTAGAGTACATATATGAATAAGCAGAGAAATTCTTCGAGGACTTATGAACATAATGATTTGAAGAATAATGCCCATATTCAGAACTCTTAGATTTTTGCTGCGAAATAGATGCATTAGCATGAGAATGATATTTTTGACCATTTGACAAATATGGTCCAAGTGAAAACTTTGGTCCATACGAGGAATTTGATCTGGGGTTCCTGTTCTTCATGAGTGGTGTCATGAGGACATTCACTTGAAGATTTTGTAAGCAACTCTTGGGAACCCAGATTTTCTTCATAGGTGAACCGTTCCTACAGTTAGTTTCAAAAATCTGGCAAATACTTCACCGTTCTGATTTTTGAAGAATTTGTAGTTGGAGTCAAGTGACTCATCAGAGGAATATGAAGTATCACAAGTAAAGCCAGATAAAGTGGATGGATCTACAGGAGGTCCTTTTGTAGCAACCCATGAGGTTTTGGGGTACTGCTCAAGGGTCTAGTTTCCTTTCGAAGGCAATACCCTCTTTCCTAGGGTTCCTGTTCAGAATCTGCTTTTTGAGGATATCACAAAGGGTTTGATGCCCTTTGAGACTTTTGTACATGCCTGCCACATACAATTCCTTCAACCCTGCATTTTCGTCAGTGGTACATGTGGTATCCTTAGATGAGGAATTTGTGACCACGGGCATAGTTGAAGAATTTGCAGCAATAGAAGCATTTGAACATTCAGGTGAAGAATTAGTAGTTTCACGTTCAATGCATTTCAAACAAGGTGGAACAAACTCTTCCTGAGCGGTACTAATCTGTTGATCCAGTAAGGAATCGTTTTCCCGTTGGAGATCCTCATGAGACACTCTTAGTTTCTCAAGATCTTGCTTTCTTTGAAGAAATTCATAAGAAAGCTTCTCATGATCGTCTAAGAGAGTATTAAGATGACTCTGAAGGTTCTCATACTTTGTCTGAAGACTTTTGAGATCATCACATAAAGTTTGAGTCTGATCCACTTCCTCATTCAACAGATCATCGCTTGTGTCTAGCGTTTTCTGAAGCTTTTCAAGTGCACTTTGTTGCCTAGTGGCAATTTTAGCAAGTTTGGAATAGATAGGTTTCACATATTCATCAGATTCACCATCACATGATTCAAAGGAGGAGTGATGCTTGTGTACCTTGGAGCCTTTAGCCATGAAGCAATAGGTGGGAGCATAATCATCATTGCTGACGTCAGATTCGTTGGAGTAGTCATTTTCTTCAACGTTGAAGATGGACTTGCTGACGAAAGCAGTAGCGAGAGCAAGGCTAGCGACACCAGATTCAGATTCCACCTCAGATTCTTCCTCTTCTTCATATTCTTCAGATTCTTCTTCTGAGTCCATTTCATTGCCAATGAAAGTTCGAGCCTTTCTGGAACCATTCTTCTTGTGCATTGAGGACTTTGAAGATGAGGACTTTGCAGATGAGGACTTTGAAGATTTCTTCTTTTTCTTCGAGTCATCAGAACTATCGTCCTTATACTTCTTCTTCTTCTTCTTCTTCTTTGATTCTTTTTCCCAAAGAGGACAGTCAGAGATGAAGTGACCAGATTTCTTGCATTTCTGACAAGTTCTCTTCTTGTAGTCGTCTGAGGAAACTGATTTCCTCAAGCACTTTTTGATGACTTTCCAAATCCACCTCTACTTGAGAACTTCTGGAATTTCCTCACGAGCATTGTCAGCTCCTGACTTAGTTCTTCAGGATCACCAAGGCTACTATTAGATTCTTCGCCTTCGGATGAGGAAATTGCTTTTGCCTTCAGAGCACGAGATCTTCCATAGCTTGGACCGTAGAGGTCTCTCTTCTCAACTTGTTGGAATTCATGAGTATTGAGTCTCTCAAGAATATCAACAGGATCAAGTGACTTGTAGTCTCCACGTTCTTGAATCATCAAAGCCAGAGTATCAAATGAGGAATCAAGAGATCTTAGCAGTTTCTTCACCACTCCGTGATCGGTGATATCAGTAGCACCCAGTGCTTGAAGCTCTTTGGAGATATCAGTGAGACGATCAAAAGATTGCTGAACATTCTCATTGTCGAGTCTTTTGAAGCGGTTGAAGAGATTGCGAAGAACGTCAACACAAGAGTCACGTTGAGTGGAAACACCTTCGTTGAGTTTGGACAGCCTATCCCAGATAAGCTTAGCAGACTCCAAAGCACTCACTCTCCCATACTGACCTTTTCTCAGATGGCCACAGATGATATTCTTCGCTTGAGAATCGAGTTGCTTGAATCTCTTCACATCAGCAGTGTTGACCATGGGAGTGACAGAGGGAACACCATTTTCCACAACGTACCAGAGATCGTTGTCAATAGCTTCAAGATGCATGTGCATCTTGTTCTTCCAGTAGGGGTAATCCGTCCCATCGTAGGTAGGACAACCTGCGGAAACCTTGATCATACCTGCAGTCGACATAACTAGAACTCCAGGCGGTTAAACCAAAATCACACAGAACAAGGGAGTACCTTGCTTTGATACCAATTGAAAGTGCGTTATACCGACTAGAGGGGGTGAATAGGCGATTTTTACGAATTCGTCACTTGAGGAATTTCAACTTGACGAATTTTAAATGTGATGAATAACTAGAAGCGGAATAAGTATTCAAGTGCATGAGAAACATAGCAACAACATAGTCATCATGATGAAATGAAACATGCACAGATTACATGTAGCGTGATACAGGATAAGTAGGTGAGGAACAAGGTAACTTGAAGAATTTGAAGTGGGGAAATTGAGAAAGTCTTTAGTCAAATTCTTCAAACTGTAACGATCAATTTCATCAACAGGTATATGAGGAAATGAAAGGGTTGAGGAAATAGAACCAGCTAGCTCGATGAAGACAGTGGTTTGATGACCCAGTTCCAACTGTTGTGACAGTCGTACGTCTGGTTTGGAGTGGCCTGGTATTTAAACCAGAGGACACACAGTCCTTACCGTATTCTCCTTGAGCTAAGGACACACAGTCCTCGCCCAACACTCGTGGTAAGTGTTCAGGGTAGACTTCCAAAACCCTCACAAACTGGTCAGCCGGCGATCCACAATTGACTGCTGGGTGCTCTAGACCAAGGTCACTCTGTGATTCCAAATTGACTGCAGGATGCACTAGACCATGACGCCTAACCATCTAGAAGATACACAGTCTTCAAAGGTAGCAAGCATCGGTTCCACACAGGAACACTCTCTTCAGTGATGCTCAATCACTTTGGCTTTGGTGGTTTGGATTTGGGTTTTCCTCACTGATGATTTTCTATCAAAGTCCTCGGAGGATGGGTTACTCTCAAATGACAAGTTTCAGTTCTCTCTCGGAGCAGCCAACCAACTAGTGGTTGTGGGGGCACTGGCTATTTATATCCAGGGTGCAACCTGACATGATAAGACATAAATGCCCCCAATGACATGACCGTTATGTGGACAAGATGATTGGGGACAGCTTGCGCTAAGCACAACAACGGTCGGAATTTCGAACTATGAAAGTCCCCGGGCTTATCATATTCCTCACTTGTAGGCAATCCGCACTAGCGAGATCCTAACTCCTCAGTCAGATCAATTTCATCAGAGACCAGAAGAACATCGTCTCTATCACTGAATAACTTGACTGAACTGTAAGAGATTTCCAAAGGCTTCACTCGAAGAATTGGATAGGTTGAGGATTTTGAGTTGAGCATCAGTTGGAAATTTTTCTTAGTATTACCTCGGCCCCCTTTAACAGTACGATGTTTCCTATGACTCAAAAAAAGGAAATGAAACTACGAAAACAAAAGTCTTCACGCTACATAGTCCTTATTCATATTTTCAAGGTCACACCAACTTCTTCATTTTTAATGTCTTCAGGGAATACCAAAGTCTTCACCAAAGTCTTCAGTTGAAGACATACATTTTTAGGGGTCGGTAATCTCCGAATATATCAAACTCCTCATCGACTTATAGAGTCTGTGTACACTCACAAACACATAGTTTCTTAACTTATAAGTCTTCAATACACCAAAATCACTAAGGGGCACTAGATGCACTTATAGTTCTTTAATGGCATTTCGAACGGTGACCCGTAAACTGAACATCGCGTCTGTTTGCGGGCACAACATGCTGGCTATTCAAGATTACCCGCATACATTTTAAATCACACTTCAACAAGATAGAAAATCGCATAAATTATTCATAGATAACTTGCAAATAAATCTAGTAAACCAATAGTTTAAATTGAATGAGAAATATTCAAATTGAACTAGATTAATCAGATATTCAGAAAGTTTTCACGAATGGATCATATGCTCCCACACATACTCCCCTTGAGCTTCATCCGATGGTGTATGTGTGTAAATGGTCTGTCCTCTAGCATGTGGTACATCATAGCTGCACGTACATACTACACAATGTGTAGATGAACATTGAACGAATGAATGAATCAATCAACAAGTTAAACAAGGAGAAGCAAAACTTACGATCTCATGCACAATGGTCACCTTGCCTTCAGTATATCAACCACACGAATAAACTTGGCGACGGTGGTTTGAATGGTGTACCATCGACACGCTAACGTTTTCACATTGATTTCATGGATGATGTTTGTGTCGTAGGGTGCAATGTGCTTCCCTGCGTGAAACGAATAATGCACGTGTTGCCAGAAGAGCTCACTTTTGCTCCTACCTACGAAATCCGTGGATACGGACAACCACACATCACACAACTCATCCTCCATGCTCGAGTACGACACCAATCTTTGTACTCCAAAAAGGATATGAAGTTCGAAAATAAGATAAATGGCATTGGACTAAACAACTGTCGGGCGTGGTGACTGCCATGGACGCTGTCGACAGGGGTGGAGGTACCTGGTTGTGGATGAATCATGGGTGGACAACATTGTAGTACAAGGCGAGTGGTTTGTGGTTGCCGACGTTCGACAATGTCTAGGTGGCGGCCGGAGAGCTACATTGACGATGTCAGAGGAGGAGGGTGTGGATGCAAAAGCAAAGTGGAGCAGGGGCAAAGTGAAAGAGAATGAGACATGAAGGGGTTTTTGAGTGGGACGTGCCGGGGGGGTCCTATGTGGCTGATGTCCAGACTCCCACACCACCACCCCATTTTGCTTCCAATTTGTGAGGGAGAAAATTCCGGACCAGTCAGCGGACCGATACACATCCACGTTGGATGAAAAAATACGTCCGGACCGTTTGGTCTAGATGGATGCATGCAATTTGAGGGTTTGATTAGAAGATGCCCTAAGTTCTTACAAGTCGGTGAACTTCAATCACGAAATGACCACAAAACATTTGACTATGTGTTGTTGTTGTTGTTGTTGTTGTTGTTTGCGGAAATGTGACTCTGTGTTGTTAAAGCCAGCAATTTGACAAGTTGTCTCATTGACTTTGTTGGCTCGCTGAAATCAGTGCAAGAAGAAGAAAAATATTACCCCTGCATATTCATATGGGTAATCGACTCAGCTAAAACCAAAAGAATTACATCCTCCATTGCACTGTGTATCTGATTGTCTATAGGCACATAGCACACACTGCCGGCGAATGAATGGTAGTCAATTGTCAGGAAACAAGGTGCAAAACGGATCCTGCTGCCTGCCCGAGTAGGTGCAGCGCGAAGGTGGCGGACACCGGCACGCCGGCGAGCACCAGCGCGACAACAGCAGCCGTGACGCCGGGCCTGGTATCCATGGCCAACAACTGCAGAGCGCCGGCGAGCGTGGACACATTAGAGACATACGCCGGGTAGTAGCGCTTCTCCCAGGCCGCCCACCCCGTCGCGCCTCGTAGTTGGTCTCGGCCATCCGCGCCTCCCGGATCCTCCGCCGGAGCACCGCCATGCCCTCCTCCACCAGTGCGCCTCCGTAGTGGTTCCATCGGAAGACACCGCAGAGCACCGTCGCGACCACCCGTGGCCTCCTCGGTCGCAGCACCAGACCGTGGCAGGGCGGCGACCCGTGTAGCTGGCGCTCAAGTCCTGAGGCTGCCGGCCGCATCGCCAACTGCAATAACACGGCGGACGACGTCGATTGTACCGAACCTGCTAACGAACAGACCAAGCGTGTGAACTCTCAGTCAAGAAGATATGGTAATAGGTAGCACAACAAGAAGGCGATGGAAGGAGGAGCAGGAAGCAATGGAAGATGCAGCTGGAGTGGATTTGCTTCAATTTCATAGAGTGAATTGCAAAATACCACCACATTTGAAGTTTGCATCCGGATTTACCACCACATTGCCTACGCGTTGCAAAAATCTACCGATTTCCTTTCAATTTTTTGCAATAAACACAAATGACCGATTTGCGGCCGCTAAGTGGATTTCTGACGCTGTTGGCCCACCTATCGGGTGCCACCTCGGATGGCTAAGACGGCGCGGGGTTGACGGCCGTTACACCGATGCTCGTACGTACATAACTGGCATCGCCCACTCCCCCTCACAGCCACTTCACTCACTCTCTCTGCTCTACTCTCTCCCCTCTTTGTCGCCGCCGAGCTCGCCGTTGCTAAGGAGCTCTTCCCTCGCCGCCGTCCAGTGATGCCGTCGTGGAAAGATGGAGAGGAGAGCAGCGAGGAGGAGGAGCTGGTCGGCATGGACATGGAGCACTGGGTAAGTGCTCTGCTCTGCACCAAGGGTTAGGGTTAGGGTTAGGGTTAGTGAGATCTGCGACTAGGGTTAGGGTTCGGCTTTGACAAGTTCTTGTTTGATCTGTGGGTAACAAGTGATGGAGCATCATATGCATCATTCTGTTGATGCATCATTCTGTGGTAGAGCATCAGATCCAAGCATCAAATGCAGGTTTCACCTTGCCCCTTGCTTGAAGCATGTTGCATTTGAAGGAATCAACACAGGGAGGAGGTTCTATGGTTGTGGGGTTTAGGTTAGTGTTATGCATCTAGGGTTTGGATTAGTATGAATTATTTTCAATGGATTAGGACTGATTATGTCATGTACATGTAGTGTAAGTTGACTGAAATGCACTGTTTGTAGATTGAAATGCTAGTTGACAGAAATGCAGTGTTTGTAGTTAATAGTTGACAGATGCTAGTTGACAGAAATGCATATGTGTCTTTATGATTCAGTTATAGTTAATAGTAAATATGTTGACTGAATCTTTCATTTAACTACAATTTTATTACACATTAAATTCATGTCACTGAATACGTGTTGTAACCATAAGTTGACTGGATCTTTCCTTTATGATTCAGTTATAGTTAATAGTAAATATATTATCTGTCTCATCAACTTGTTGTTTCAGTTAGCTTATATATTTAGCATTACTTGTGGAGTTGCAAGATGGTATGGATTGTGGAGTTGCTGAGTGGGTTGATGCCCCCTGGCCTTCAATTCTGCAAAGATGTTTGGTGAAGTTATGGGAGATGTTTCATGAGGAGAACTGTGGCAGAGTTATGGACCATGAGAACCATAAGAAAGAGGTGGCCAAGCTAAACAAGCAGTTGGACCAAGTTAATGATCAGTACAACCAACTGGTTCAGGATGTCACCAAGATGTTTGATTGGGCAGACCAGAACAACAAGTTGATGACTGATGAAGAGATACAACAAAAGCAGATGGATGTGGACAAGGACATGAAGAAGCTAAGTATCAGCAAGGAGAAGGAGAAGGCTGCCATTGAGAACATGGAGGAGATGGAGAAGCTGGCTGAGGAAAACAAGAAACTCAAGTGCATTGTTAGGTCTCAGGGAGAGATCATTAGGAACACCAGGAAGGAGAGGGATCAGATGCATGAGGAGAGGGACTTAATGATAGAGGAGAAGAGGAAGTTGTAGCTCATGGTTGGAGAACTGATGAAAGCTGGTCATGCCAACAAGGAGAAGCTTATGAAGATAAAGTCTGTCTTTGATGAGTGAACACCTAGTTATTATGTTAAGTTAATGTGTGGCCTTGGAACAATATATGTGGCCTTGGGAATGTATATTTTGGGTATCCCTAGTTATGCTATGTAATGAGTATGAGCAAAACTATCCCCACTTATGTTATGTAATGACTAGCTGCAAAACTATCCCCAGCACTTATGTTATGTTATGACTAGCTGCAAAACTATCCCCATCACTTATGTTAAGTTATGAGAAGTTGCTGAAGTTATTTGGTATTAAGAATTTGACATTGTTTTATACATTGATGGCCAAACAGTACTGCCAGTTGGTGCCAAATGGTCAAGACCAAAGGGACTTGCTAAATGGTCAAGACCAAATGACCAAATGGTGCCAAACTGATGAAAGCTGATCAGACAGTGATATACATCCTAGATCCTAGAACAAATGACCACATGATCACTAATAGTATCCAAATGGTCAAATGATCACTAACAGTTATATCCAAATGATCAGAGATAGTAAGCAAAGACATTTGCAAATGAACCAAGATAGTATCTCAAACAAGATTAAACCAAAGTGCTTAGTATCTCAAACAAGACAGTAAAGCACAATTTCAAGCCGAGTTTCTCATGAGCATCTGGCCTTTTCTCATCATACCACTGCCTAGGCTTGGCCCTTTTGGTTTGGCTCTTTCTTCCACAAGGTAGTGGTATACCTTCTAAACCAGCCTCATCATCTGAATCACTAATGCCATAGTCTCCAGGGAAAATGCCTGAATCATCAGATGGAATAAAATCAGGAATGAACTCCATATCAGCCTGATGGTGACTTCTTGTGGTTGGTCCATCTTTTAAAACTTTCTTAAATTTTTGTGGAAGACGTATCTCAGGTTCCGTGTCAGAGTCCCCTGCCTCTGAGCACATCTCTTCCACTTCTGTATCTCCTTCAATGTGATTTTTAGGATCTTCTCTTTGCTTCCTCCTTTGCCTTAGCTGTTCAATAATCTCATCTTCCTCCTCTTTGTCATGATATGCAGCTATCCCTTCATCATCAGTGCTAACATGGTGTTTCTCATCCTCAGCTACTTTATGTTTGCCCTTTGCCATTTGCAAATTAATGCTCTCCTGTGTGTTAACATAAACAAGATCTTCACCTGGCTGTGCAGTACATATTGGCACATCATACAACTCCTCATTGTTACATTCTTCAAAGGGAAACAACAACCCAGCCTCATCTATACAGATTATGTTGGCCTGCCCAACCTAGCCTATTCCTAATTGCTCCTCAACACATGAGCCCCTATTCAAATCTCCTGGATTAGGCTCAGTAGCCCTAATCACAGTGATGTTCAACAAATTCTTGTCTCCATACTGGTCAAGCATCTCCTCCACCCTTTCTTCACTATCTATGACCTGCATACCAGCTGCCCCTTATCCCTCTTCTTTAACATAAAACATGTAGTCAGCATCAGTATATCCCTCCTCAGTCTCCATCAGTGCTAACATGTTCACATAGGTTATTTCAGAAAGAGAAATGGTCCTCTCCAAGTTGTCTTTCCCTTGAAAATGAAATCTAATTTCCCATATCTCATCTTCCAAACTACACAAAAATAAGTTGAATTAGTAACAGAGAGCAAACACTAGACCTAAACCTACTACAAAACATATAGAAAAAATTCCCCAGCAGTAACCAACTTCAAAACTTATTAAAAATTACAACTTACACCTACACATGTCAGTAGTAGTAACCAATTTCAGCACACATTTAGAGAGCAAACATGTGACCTAAACCCTAATTTCAAATCCAAACGAATCAAGTTAAACCCTAACTCCAAATCCATACTACTGAACTAAATCCCTAACACTAAATCACTGCAAATCCTAAAAATGTAACAAAAAGAGGGGGGCACAGAGACTTACTACACGCCTCCGAAATCTGAAGCCCACTGGTGGCCTTCTCCCACGCCAGAGGCCCTTATCTTGCGGGCCAGAGCCGTCGTCGCGCGTCGCTCCAAATCAAACTCCGGCGAAGAGGGTGGCGAATGGGCTCGCGCCGGCGAAGGGGCCCGCTACGTTGGCGAGCTACTGCTACCGAGCTAGTTGTTCACCTCAGAATAGCCATCACCGTCGCCTCCCGTCACCCCTCCGCCTACCGTACCTCCATCGCCGTCGCCGCTAGGTTTAGCCGCCGCTGCCATGGCTCGAGAGAGGGACAAAGTGTGTGGGCGGGGGAGGAAGTGGGTCAAGCGGGGCTGACCTAGCGAGCGTCGGGGTAACGGCCGTCAACCCCGCGCTGTCTCAGTCGTTCGAGGTGGCACCCGACGGGTGGGCCAACAGCGTCAGAAATCCACTTAACGGCCGCAAATCGGTCATTTGTGTTTATTGCAAAAAAAATTGAAAGGAAATCTATAGATTTTTGCAACGCGTAGGCAATGTGGTGGCAAATCCGGATGCAAACTTCAAATTTGATGGTTTTTTACTATTCACTCAATTTTATAGGCACTGGCACGGGGAGTTCACGCGGTTGCATGTCACTGAGTTGCATGGACGGCGGGTTTCTACCGGTGATCTGACGTTGTTTATGTGGATTGGATTCCAACTAACACCTGCCCGTACTGACGTTGATCTCACGTTGTTCAAGCGGTTGCATGGTGCCATCGATTAGTTGATCAGATCAATCATCGTTGGGTTGAATGGTACGTAGCAATGGTATACTAATTTGAGATGAGTTGAACTAGTAATGCAATGCATGCCTCGCCTGGGCGGCCGGTTTATTTGTTAGAAATAGTGCAAGCAGCAGGTTCTCTGGATGTTGGTATAGTATATTCTACAACATACTCCTCGATTTATATGAAGCTGGTCGACGATGTTTTTTCGTAATTATTTTGTGACGTTTTATGTTGGAAGAAACGCCGCTGATCGACCATGCATATACACCAACTACTGAACTTAGATATCTGAATATTCCTTTTTCACCGACGAACAAAGAAAATAAACACCTGCACTTTTATCATTGGGTACATCATCAACGTTTAGTGCCGGACTGCCGGTTGAGCGCAGCACTTTGATTTGTCATGTTATATATGTGTTTCCCTCGTCCCAAAGTAAATGTCAATGATTTAATATAAATTTTATATTAATTTAATAGAAAATTACGACTTTTATTTTGGGATGAAGGGAGTATATGCTCTGCTCTTTATTATTGGACGAGGTAACTGCTCAAAACCATTACAGTTGGGATAGCAGATTTGTATCACTTTTGAGACAACTCACAGTGTGAATCACAATTTTTTTAGATTAATCAGTAGAATAAGGCATTGAAAGCCATTTGAGCTCGTGAAAACTAATCCGAAAGATATGGCCCACCTGTAGGGAGGACAGGGCAAAGGCCAAACATATATATATACAATAATAACGAAGATGCTCTTTAGAGCTCGGGCTCCATGGAGCCCGAGTTCGACTTGAGCAAAATTCATATTTTCATGTTTTAAATTTGTTTGAAAAAAAATACACACATACTTAGAGACATAAAGCACATGTGTATAAATTTTCAGGACGAAACACCTTAAAATAAGTGCTACACAAAAAGAACAAATCTGAGACTTTTTAGTAGATGTACTATTCATCGTCAAAGTCTATGAATTTGCCTTTTTTACACAGATCATATTTTAGGGAATTTCATCCTCAAATTCTACATACACACACATAACATCCTTGTTTACTTGTATGATTTTTTTCAAAAAAAATTTAAACCAAAAAGTACGAATTTTGAATTTTTCAAAAATTCCGGGCTCCATGAAGCCCGTGCTCCAAAACGCCCTACTCCAATAATAAAAGCTACTCCCTCCGTTTATTTTTGTAAGACGTTTCAGACAACTCAGATTGAACTGTTTGGGCATTGTTTCAAATGTCCTCAACGTCTTATAAAAGTGAAGAGAGGAAGTATTAAACTAGCTTCGTTGTGGTGCGTTTCAAGTGCTTGGGCATGTGTTTTCCTGAGGTGCCACATGTCCGCATCTAACATCTTGCCACGTTTAGGTTGAACATTAATTTTGTTAGATATATTCTACATTTCCAGGAGTTTACTGCTCAAGCCTACTAAGCTAGGGCTGCTCACATATGCGTGTGAAGTATTTGGTGTGAATGCATTTTAAGCAGACACGTGGCAACTTTTTTATTTAGTTTATTACTAGGTTTTAACACAGTACAACACAGTTGCTCACATATACATATATATACTCATTCCTAGGAACTCATACATGTGCGACCTATCCGTAAACCTTTAAGATAGCGTGCCGATATAAAATCAGGAGATTGACGAAGTCACAACAGACATCTTCATAGTCGGCAAGAACGTCTCCTCCACTGAACGAATATCACCAGAGAGTCTGAACTAAATTCAGAAAAATACCACCACCAATACCAACACAGTACAACACATATGCTCAGTTTGACAAACTCATATGAGCTGACACGTGTTGGTTATTTATATAGATCGCTACTACATTTTTTCTTTGGTGTTTACTACTGTTATTTACCACAGTACAACACAGATGCTTACATATTCACACCTACACTCATCCCTCAAAACGCATACATGTGCGCCCTACCCGAACATACACTCATTCCTAGGAACGCATACACATGCGCCCTATCCGTAAACCTTCAAGATATCGTGCCGGTACAAAATCTTGAGTTGACGAAGTCATAACAGACGTCTTCGTAGTTGGCAGGAACGTCTCCTCCACTGAACGAGTATCAAACTAGTACAAAACAGGGAACTAGTCCCGGTTTCAGAGGGACCAAAAGGGCTCCATGTGGCCGCTGCGAGTACGTTTAATCCCGGTTGGTAACACCAACCGGGACCAAAAGGCCGCCACGCGTCAGGCGCTAGGTTTTTTTTTGGAAGGGGGTTTAGGAGTTTGGGAGGGTTAATTTAGGGGTTTCATATTGTGTTAGTTAGCTAATAGAGAGAAGTGACATCTCTTTCTCGGTGCTTGGTCGACGCTGCTAGCTACTATACATATAGAGAGAACTCGACGCTAGCTAATAAGCAAATGAAGGAAATCATTAATTACACAAGATCTAACAACTCATCATCATCATCTTAATCATACAAAGTTAAAGTCTCATAAAACAAAAAAAGATAAAATGACATAGTCCTCCCTCATAGGACCTAGTCCTTCCTCATAGGTAAAATGACATAAAAAAGAATAACACCTATGTCTCCATGATGAAGCAAAGAGATCCTTCTTTATTTGTCCCCGTGCTTCAATTTGGAGCCATCTTGGTGGTTTAAGCTCAGTCGAGTATGCAAAAGAGAACTCGGAATGAAGGGGGCTTTTAATTGTCATATTAACTTCGGGTTGCATCAACGGTGGCACAACTTCATATGGCAATTTCTGTTGAAGAACATAATAGTAGCCTAGTTAGCAATGCAATCGATACCATTTACGCAACAGTACTAGTAGACTTAATTAGCAACACTTATCAAGATATTTCGGCGGATGTCATCTGCCCTCAACCTATGTACTAGTGTCATCTACAATGTATAATTTGGGCCAGTTCCCAAATTATACGGGAAGATCTTCTTACCAACTAGGACACCAATAACAAAGTTGATAAGATCATCCATCTCCTCCAAAGTTAGATGTGATCCATAAGTGTAGTGTGTCTTGTCGATTATGTTTTGTGTTTCACTCAAAGAAATGAAATAAGTTGTAAATTATAAATTAACAAATTTAGTACAGATGAACACCAAATATTTTTAAATATAGAATGTAAATTACTTGACAAATATGCATGGTTGACAAACTCACATGGAGGTAAAATAGGAAGCATATCGACATCCATCCAAATGTTGATGTTTCCTTCAATATGATCTTCGGGATGAACATCGAAGGTTATTTCCATATCCTCCTGAAATCCATATGCCTTGCAAAGAGCTTCCCAATTTGAGCACCCTAATTCTGTGTTATTAGACAACTTGTGATTAGATTTAGTATTAAGTGACCAAATTGAAAAAAATATTCCTAAATTACTCCCTCTGAATGGGTATATTAGTCGGCTCACCACCACCAGATATTTCCAAAGCGTAAGTTGTCTGCCTCATTAATTATTGCTAGCCGATACTAAGGACATGTAAAATGGTGCTACCTTAGGAGTGTCACGTAGGATAAATGATGAGGTGGAGGAAAGAGAACTCATAAAAAAGGCTTTGTCTTCTCTTATTTAAGAGAAGACAAGAGGTGATCTCTTAGCACAATATGTCTCACCATGTTTTTAGGAATAGCTACTTATTGAAGATAAGGCTAAGAGATGACCCATTGTAGACTCTTTTTTTGTCATCTCTAAATTACGTGCAAGACTTAAGATAAGACTATCACTACAGGAATCAACAACTTTGCCGTCCGCCATAGCGAACGGCAAAGGCATGCATGGCAGACGGCAGAGGCTTTGTCATCTGCCAGCAGACGGCCAACCGTTCGGCTGAATAAGCTATGGTAAAGGGTGCTTTGCCGTCTGATGGCTAACCACAAAGATGCTTAGGTCTTTGTTGTCTGCCAGCGGACGGCAAAGACCGTGGACGGCACAGGTGGCAGCTTACGTCCGTTAAGGGGTTAACGACGTGCTTTGCCTTCTGCTGGCAGACGACAAAGATGCAAAGTTCTTTGCCGTCTGCCAGCGGACGGCAAAGCAACGATTTCTTTGCCGGCCTATGTGGTTTCTTTGCCGTCAGTTGGCAGACGGCAAAGATGCAAAGTTATTTGCCGTCTGCCAGCAGACGGCAAAGAAACCACATAGGCCAGCCTAGTGCCACCCCAAGTTGCATAGGTAGCTGCCACGTGGCAGCTTTGCCGTCTGCTGGCTGACGGCAAAGAACTTTGCCGTCTACCAGCAGACGACAAAGAACCTGTATAGCCCCTGTTTTTTCTGTTTTTTCTTAAATTCATTCAATTTCATAGAATTTCATACATATATATATATACACATTTCAAAATACTTTCAACAAGCATACCAACACATATCCAACAACAAGTTACCAAAACATATCCAACAACAAGTTTCCAACAACATATCCAACAAGTTTCCAACAACAAAGTTCATCGTACACAATCAAAACAAAAAAGGAAGCACAAGGAGAAGAGTAGAAGAAGAATTGGGAAAGAAGAAAGTTAGAAGAAGAAGAAGAAGAATAGCTATAAGAAGAAGAAGAAGAAGAAGAATTTTTCTTCTCTTTCTTTTTCTCCTCTCCTCTTCTTTATCTTCTTCTTCTTCTTCTTCTTCTAACTAAGGTAGGTAAAAATTCCATTTTTTAGCTAAGCTAGGTAAAAATGCTAAGTGTAGGTAATTTTAGAGCTAAGCTAGGTAAATAGGTCATTTTGGAGCTTCGTAAGCTTATTATGTCATTTTCGAGGAAAATAAGCTAAGTCTATGTCATTTTGGAGCTAAACCAAGGTTATCATGCCATCTTTTACCTAAGTATGCTAAGTATGTCATAAATGAACTGAAGAAGCTCAGTATAGGTTATTTTTTAGCTAACCTAGGTTTTATGCCATTTGTGAGCTAACTAATCATATTTACTCATTTTGGAGGACAAAATGGCAAGTGTAGGTCATTTTAGAGTTGACCTAGTTATAATCGGTTATTTTGGAGGACAAGATGGCAAGTGTAGGTCATTTTAGAGTTATCCTAGTTATAATCGGTCATTTTGGAGGACAAAATGGCAAGTGTAGGTCATTTTAGAGTTATCCTAGTTATAGTCGGTCATTTTGGAGGTAAGTAAGGTTATTTTGTCATTTTGGAGGAAAATAAGCTAAGTCTATGTCATTTTGGAGCTAAACCAAGTTTATCATGCCATTTTTTACCTAAGTATGCTTAGTATGTCATAAATGAACTAAAGAAGCTAAGTATATGTCATTTTGGAGCTAAATTGGTCATTTCTTAAGCTAAGTATGCATTTGTTAAGTAAAACACTTGGGAAAACTTACCATCATCATAGAGGTGAAGGATCGGTCGGGTTTGCGCCAGGGTGAGACAAAGAAGGACCGGTCGGGGTTGCGGCAGACGCAGAAGGATCGGTCGATGCTTGTCGGGAGGCACGCTGCACCAAAGATCATTTGCAGTGTCTCCTTAGCATGATGCAACTCAAATGTGAATACTAGTAACTAATGACCATTCAAATGAAACTCACCGTGGGTGCTATACCAATCTGGGGCATCGACGGAGGGTCTGACCATTGTTCTGGAACACGGTTTGCACATTTTGTTTTCACGAGTCAGTCATATTAGTTAGTGATGAAACGAACATTACGTGCATAATTTGGCTAATATACAGGAGAAACTTACCATGAGGAGCTCGTATAGGGCCCGGTGAGACGCATCTTTCCGGTTCCTCTCCTCCTCCAATAGCCTAGCCATCCTCTGCACCATGTCCCTCTCCCTCTGCGCTGCCTGCCTGTTTGCCTCCACCAGAAGCTCCTGGGCCCTAGACTCGATGGCGAGCTCCATTGGCCGTGGACGAGGCCTTATCTCAGGATCGTAGCTCGTCTTGCGCATCTTGATCTCCGGGAGAGTTCTAGGACAACGTATCAGTCCATCCCCAATGGCTATCGAGCCATGGGGCCTCCCGCCACCAGATATCATCACGAGCTCTGGATCAAAAGGACTCTGGCTCGGGTTGAAGTCCTCCCCTTTCCTCGCCTTCCCCTCATCTCTGTACATCACGAGCTTGTTGTGGGAGGAGATGTTGTTGAAGCTCTCTGGATGATCGAGGTCATCCTTAGAGAATGCCTTGGCCTTCTTGTACGAGGCGGTATGGGCCATGGCATAGAGGTCGAACAGCGGTGGCACCTCCTTCTTGTTTTCTCGCGCCTAAAAGAGAGGAACAAAATATTAGTTAAGGGCTCAAGCTAGCATGAAGAATGAAATTGCATGAATCATGAAGCAAACCACATACCCAGTGATCCCCATACTCAAACAGGTTGGAGCTCCCTTGATGGTATGGCACACCTTTCATTTGGGCCCGCTTATCCTTGGCCTTGTTGTGGTCGGATAGCCATTTGGGAGAGCAACACTCATCCACCAATGCCTCCCAACAGTCCATCCTATCCGCACACCATCTCGGGGGCACCTAAGTTAGACAAGAGAAATTTCAGCGCTACGCCTACGAATCAAATCAAGGAAACTAAGTACAAGGCCTTAAGAATAGGTAATTACCTTCATGTACTTCTCCTTACTCAGATAATTTTTGCGGCACTTCTTCTTGGCCCTCTTAATGTTACTCAAGGCGTAGTAGTCTCAAATAGCCTGCACCCGAGCCTCATGCCGTAAGTTCTGAAGTAGGCGCTTGCACTCGGCTACGACAACAATAGTCGCGTCCGCCTCGTGTTCCCCAAGACACATGTAGAAGGTCTGCAATCAAACAAGACAACACTGATTAGTAAAATCACTAGATGATGTTGATTTTTAATTCTATATAGGAGAAATTACCCAAAACTGACGGATCACAATGTCGGCCACCGTCTCGCACAAGACCCCGTCGACCCTCTGTTCTGGCGGGGCCAGGGCAACCACATACAGCTGCCAGGTCAGTGCTACCTGTGGAACCTCACCCTCACTGGGCAACTGGACCTTCCCCGGGAAGTGGTGCCGGAGAAGCACACCAAGGACCTGGTTGGGCCTGCGGACACCACGCTCGTGTTTCTAACCCCTACAGTATGACAAGGCCAACACACTAGATATTAATTTGAAGAAACATGAAGGCAAAAGGTTAAAAAGAGTAAATGCACTTACTTCTCCGCATTAGGCTCAATCAACCACCTCGGATCGCGGGTCGTCGGCATGGGCGGGAGCTTTGTACAACCACGCCGGTAGACCTTCTTGCCCTCCTCAACCAGCTCGCCCTCGCTATAGGTGTCCTCAGACAAGTTGTCCTCGCCACCATCAGCATGGCCACTAGCCTCCGGAGTCACATGGGACGAAGACTCTGGGACCGGAGTCTCCTGGGAAGAAGAATCTAGGACCGGAGTCTCCTGGGACGAAGGCTCGGTGACCCGAGGCTCGTTGGCCCGAGGCTCGGCGACCGGAGTCCGAGACGGGTCCAAGTCAGACGGGTCCACCTGAGACGGAGCACTCCTCTGGTCGGGAGAATCAGCTGGGGTGGCGGCGAGGAAGGCGCAGCAGCCTTCCTACCTCTAGCACCTCTCTTTGTCTTCCCCCGACCTCTCCCGGTCGAAGAAGAAGCGCCTGTCGCTGTCTGCATACTGTGTACCAGCGCTCTCCGGAGTTGCTGGGGTGGAATAATAGCACCCCTCCCAGCACGCGCCAAGGAAGGATATTCAGAGCACTCTCGACCCGCGCCCACCATCTGTCAACACCTGCAATGACAAACAGTGAACGAAATTAGTTCAACATAAAAAAATGAAATACCTAATAACACGAACTAATTAATAACATATATGTACATAATAATAATTGAATACCTGACATTACTAATATTAATCTTCATCGTCTATATATGCTCTGGGATCAATAAATGCATAATCATCATCACTATCAGTAATGATGTGCTCATCAGCATCATCAATAAATGCATCAACATGTGGAAGGCCTCCTTTATGTAATCGGTCAAGCATTGACAGGTCATCCGCAGCAGTAACCTCTTCTTCTTCCGTCTCTTCTTGTTCTGGCTCAGGGGTGAAGTCGTATTCACTGTCGCCGTCTACCTCAATGTTCTGGGGTGAAGTAGAGCGGTTCTTGAAACTTTTTTTGGAAACACATGTTTCTTGGAAGAATTCTCCTTCATATATGTCTGGATTAATGTGAGGTTCATAATCATCTTCATTGAGAGGAGGTGGTCTAAAATGTGGCAGCACATCATAAACGACATCCCAACCATTCAGATTTGGATCCGTTTGGCAGACCCACGGTAGATAGAAAACTTGGGTCGCCTATTGAGCCGTAATATAGACATCGGGAACATCTAAATGGGTGCTTGTTTGATTTTAACTAGCCCTATATGTTCATGAGTCCTTCTAGTCTCCTTCGGCTGGAACCAATAACATTTGAAGACTACGACGTTTGGTGGGTTTTCACCAAAGAATGTAAGTTCATAAATTGCTTCAACTCTTCCATAATACTCGACCCCTCCTTCGCCGACAGCGGAGACACAACAATTTGTAGACTTTCGGTCGACCATAGATAGCTCTTTGCCAAAAGTACAAAAGCGATACCCATTGATGTCGTATTTGTCAAATGAACGGACCTTATAGTCAAAACCATTAGCGACTTGTCTCAATTCGGAGTCCATAGACTCTGCATTAGCCTACGAGTTTAATACGAAAGGATTGTTGCATTAGCCGCAAACTAGACGAAGAAATGAAATAGTCTAATGGAAATTACCGTTTGCTTGAACCAAGATATGAAACCGGGATAGCCGCCTCCATGCTTTGCCAGAAGCTCATACTCTTCGATGGAATCCTTTTGGATCACCGCTCCATCCGAGAATTTGGCGATGTATCGACTGTCTCGCATATCCGGGAATAAGAGCATTTCAAAGGAATTAGAAGTTACGAAACAATGTACCGAGAAATTACTCGATGTACGGTCGCACTTCTGTTAGGTTGTTGAAGATATACAACAAAATGGTCCGCCATTCTACGACATCCAACGCTATTGCTTTGGAAGCACCAGCTGGTGCGAGCTTCCCTTTGAATAGGCTGAGGTTGGATCGAACTTTTTCACGGTCGCCATCATTGTACCAAGGCTTCGGATTATACAAATGACGATTCTTGGTTGTGTAGTGTGTTGTCACGAAGTTTGCCGCCTCCTCAGCAATGAATGCCTTGGCCATCGATGCTTCAACTCTACGTTTATTTTTACATTTTGCTCGAAGCGTCTTCTGCATCTTCTCAGTTGCGAAGCACCAACGATTTTGCACGCCCCCCCAACCTTGCCTCGGTCGGGAGATGCAAAATCAAATGTTGCATTGGATTAAAGAAGCCCGGTGGAAAGATCTTTTCTAACTTGCAGATCAACTCCGGTGCCAACTCTTCCAGTTCGTCTAGCACGTCAGGCGATAGTTCTTTCGCACAAAGAGCACGGAAGAAATAGCTCAGCTCTGCCAGTACTAGCCATTCATCCTCAGGGAGAAAGCCACGCTACATCACTAGCATTACCCGCTCAAGCCATATGTGCCAATCATGACTCTTGAGACCAAATATTTTCAATTTGTCAAGACTCGCTCCCCACTTTAGATTCGCTGCATACCCATCGGGGAACATCTACCGCGTTTTCACCCACAAGATCATTTCCCTCATTACTGGCCTTCCAATATTGAACCATGCCTTTGGCTTCGTCCAGTTCTTCTTTCCTTTCGGTTGTCATATATTTTGTAATGGTCTATCACATAGAGCCTCCTGGTCGACTCTAGCCTTAGGATTATCCTTCGACTTCCCCTCTATTCCGAACAATGTACCAAAAAGGGCCTCCGTAATATTCTTTTCAGTGTGCATCACGCGATGTTGTGTGGGCAAAGGAGGTCTTTAAAGTAAGGCAGATCCCACAAACATATCTTGTGAGTCTAGGCGTGTTCCGTATTATACCCTTTGAAATACCCTGGACGATTTGGATCCGGCTCGAGAGCATTTATCTGTTCCAGGATCTGTTGGCCTATCAACGTAGGTGGTGCAATGTTTTTGACAACTCTACCTTTGATGAAATTCTTCTTGTCTTTTATGAACATATGGTCAGAATCCAGAAACTGTCTATGCATGTCGAAGCAAGAAAACTTGCGACCCGCCTCCAGCCAACGGAACTCAAGAGCTGCCTTTCATGTGGGGCACGGGAACCTTCCATGCACACACCAGCCAATGAATAACGCATACGCCGGCAAGTCATGCGACGAGTACATGTACCACACATGCATTTTGAAGTTCTTTTTGGTAGCGGCGTCGTATGTCTTGATCCCATTATCCCAGGCTTCTTGCAATTCATCCTTAAGCGACTGCATGTACACATTCATATTCTTCCCCGATATTTGGGCCCTGGAATTATCAACATCAGGAAAATGTTCTTTCTTTTCATAATCTCTCTGGGGGAGATTGGGTGGAACGATAAATACAGGCCAATGACTATATTGTGCTGCCGTCATACCATACACATTGAACCCATCCATGCTGATGGCAACTCGAGGATGCCTTGGATCTGCCGTTTTATCCTTATGTAATGCATCGAAGTGCTTTCACGCAAAAGCGTCTGAAGTGTGTGCCAACATCGGATTCCCATCTGCATCTAGTTCTGTTCTTTTGCCCAATTTATGCCACGTCATCTATCTGGTCGTCTCTTCGACCATGAAAAGACGTTGATGTCTTGGTATGATTGGTAGATACCGAAGAACATTAATGGGGATTTTGGTCTGAATCTTCTCACCCATACCGTTGTCTACCAGAACATACCTATAAGAATTGCAAATGGGGCAATAGTTCAAGGCCGCATACTCAAGCCTAAATAAGGCACATCCATTCTCACAGGCATCTATCTTCTCATAGGGCATCTAAAGCGCATGTAGGATTTTGTCCGACTGGTACAGGTTTGTTGGCAATACATGGCCTTTGGGTAGAAAGCGTCCAAATATCGTCATCATCGCGTCGTAGCATTCTCTGCCTAGGTTGAACTGAGCTTTCAGAGCCATTACTTGCGCGATGGCATCCAGCTGACAAAGCTCAGTGTAGTCGTGGAGAGGACGTTTTGAAGACTCCAACATTTCATAGAAGGCCTTTGCAGATTCCTCCATCTCATCGTTCGAATCCTGAGCATCTTCAAAGTCTTGCACCATGTCTTCGATCCCGGTACCATGCTCGTCGGTGCGACGACGAACCACCTCAGCTCTGGCACGTTGGGCAGACTCACCATGAAATGTCCAGACCGTATAATTAGGTGTAAAACCCCTTTTTATGTAGGTGTTTGATCATTTCAACCTCTGACTTCTTCTTAAAGTTATCGCAATGGACACAAGGGTACCAGGTTATTTTCTGTCCATTTGCAAATGCGACTCTCACAAACTCCTTGGTTTTGGCTATCCATTCACGGGTCATGTCTTTCTGACTAGTGTGGCCGGTGTACATCCACCCACGATCACTCATCTTGCCTAGCTACTGGACACACAAAAAATATATACATAATTCAGCAAACCATATTCATCAGTTAATAGAGTTTGTCAGTTTTATTACATCGATGCAACCTTGACGCTAGTAGGTAAAGATAGGTCCTAATCCCACCCGAGTATGTGTAGATTGGGTTCGTTTTCCCATGCTCTGCTCCGAATCCGACGCACAATTTCAGCAGCACCTCCCCGCTGTTCTCTTGATACACGTCTCGGCAATAAGCAGAGAGGATGTGTACCCAGAGAACAACAGGGAGGCACTGACGAAATTCTGCATCGGATCCGGAGCAGAGCATATGGGAAAACGAATCCAATCTACACATACTTGGGCTGCCATGTTAGGGAACGTTGCATGGGAAACAAAAAAATTCCTACGCACACGCAAGATCTATCCATGGTGATGAGCATCTATGAGAGGGAGAGTGGATCTACATACCCTTGCAGATCGCTAAGCGGGAAGCGTTAAGAAACGCGATTGGTGTAGTCGAACGTCTTCGCGATCCAAATCGTCAAGCATCCCGCGATCTCATCACGATCCGTCCCGCGATCCAATCATGATCCGTCCCGCGAATTCATCATGATCCGCCCAGCGAACTCATCACGGTCCGTCTCGCGGTCTTGATCACGGTCCTTTCGATCTAGCGCCGAACGGACGGCACCTCCGCGTCAGCATATGTACAGCTCGATGACGATCTCCGCCTTCTTGATCCAGCAAGAGGGAGCGGAGAGGTAGAAGAGTTCTCTGGCAGCATGACGGTGCTCCGGCGATGGTGGTGGAGCTATTCCGGCAGGGCTTCGCCTAAGCACTGCAGAAATCCGATCTAGAGGAGAAACTATGCACTGGAGGAACGGGTAGCACGTGGCTGAAAATTCTTTTCCAAAACCCTAAAATCCTCTAGTATATATAGGAGGGAGGGAGGAGAGGCTTGGCGCACGGGCCAAGCCTCCTTTGGGTCGGCCGAAGTGGGGAGGAGAGGAGGACTCCTCCTCCAATCCTAGTAGGACTAGGATTCCTCCTTTTTTTGGCCTTTTCCCACCTTTTTCCCTTTGGGCTTTTTCTCCCAGTCGCATGGGCCTTTTGTGGGACTTCCACCAGCCCACAAAAGGCTGGTATTTACTATCCCACAGCCCATGAAGCCTCGTGGGTCGAAATATCCCTCCCGGTGATCACCCGGTACACTACCAGCACTCCCGGTACATTACCGATTAGCCCGAAACTTTTCCGGCGACCAAAATGGGACTTCCTATATATAAATCCTTACCTCCGGACCATTCCGTAGCTCCTCATGACGTCTGGGATCTCATTTGGGACTCCGAACAACCTTCGGTCACCACCATACATAACTCTATACTACCGAAACATCACCGAACCTTAAGTATGCAGACCCTACGGGTTCAAGAACTATGTAGACATGGAGACACCTCTACGGTCAATAACCAATATAGGGACCTGGATTCCCATATATGTTCCTACATATTCTACGAAGATCTTTATCGGTCGAACATCTATGTCAAGGATTCAGTTAATCCCGTATGATGTTCCCTTTGTTCTTCGGTATGTTACTTGCCCGAGATTCGATCATCGGTATCTCCATACCTATTTCAACCTCGTTATCGGCAAGTCTCTTTACTCGTTTCGTAATACAAGATCCCGTGACGAACACTTAGTCACATTGCTTTCAAGGTTTGTTGTGATGTTGTATTACCGAGTGGGCCCTGAGATACCTCTCCATCACATGGAGTAACAAATCCCAGTCTTGATACATGCCAACCCAACAGACACCCTCGGATATACCTTTAGGGCATATTTCCAACAGTGCGTGGATAACGTTGGACAATTCGAAAGAATCACGGTTATAAAAATGCTAATGAATGCATATTTATAGATGTAACCCATTCGAACGGGAGACGCATAGTGGTCATGCATACTGATGATTGAAGACACCTATAGCTAGCAAGTTTCATCGGCACGAAGACCGGAACAAAGGAAATGAAGGGGGGAGGAGGAGATGTCATTTGTGCTCACCCACGAACGCAGGGGCAGAGCTCGTCGAACGCACGGGGAGGTCGTCGAACAGCAGACCCTCACAGCGATGAAACGATTGCACATTTAAATCCACATGATCAACATAAATATGATGTTTTGTATAAAAAATCGAAAAATATATGACCTAATTCATAATTCACAAATATATGACCCATGTCGTGTCGGGGTCGGGGTGTCGGGGTGTCGTGTTGGTGTCGGGGTGTCGGGGTGTCGTGTCGGGGTAGGGGTGCTGTTTCGTGTCGGGGTAGGGGTGATGTGTAGTGGTCGGGGGTGCCGTGTCGGGGTCGGGGTGTCGGGGGTGTCGTGTCAGGGTCGGGGTGTCGGGGGTGTCGTGTCGGGGTCGGGGTGTCGGGGGTGTCGAGTAGGGGTTGGGGGTGCCGTGTCGGGGTGGCGGGGTGGCGTGTCAGGGGTCGGGGTGTCGGTGGTGTCGTGTTGGGGTCGACCCTCGACTACTTTTCCCCTCGATCCTCGACCCCCGACAATCTAAATAAACCTAAACTAAATCTAGGGGTGTCGGGGTCTCGGGGGTGTCGGCGGTGTCGGGGGTGTCGTGTCGGGGTAGGGGTGTTGTGTCGTGGTCGGGGGTGCTGTGTCGGGGTGTCAGGGTGTCGTGTCGGGGTCGGGGTGTCGTGTCGGGGTCGGGGTGTCGGGGGTGTCGTGTCGGGGTCGGGGGTGTCGTGTTAGGGTGTCGGGGTGTCGTGCCGGGGGTCGAGGTGTCGGTGGTGTCATGTCAGGGTCGACCCTCGACTACTTTTCCCCTCGATCCTCGACCCTCGACAATCTAAATAAACCTAACTAAACCAAATCTAAAAAACAGATAAAAACAGGAAAAAGGAGAAAAACTCACCTTAATTAGGGTTTAGGCGACTGTGCAGCTCCGGTGGCAGGGCGGGGCGGCGCGGCGCGGCTCCGACGGTGGGGCGAGGCGGCGCGGCGCGGCTCTGGCGGTTGGGCAGGGCAGCGCGGTGGCCACGTCCTGCGTTCGTTGGGAGGGGCGACCGGGGCGGGGCAGGTGGGCGGCCGGCGACGGGGCGGGCTCTAGTGGTCGGGGCTGGCCGGTGGCGGCGGGGGCTCCGGGGGGATGAGCGGGGGGCGGCGGCTCGGCCACAAGGCGGCGCGCGTTGGTGAGGTGAGGGGAGAGAGAGGAGGGTGGGGCGACGGGGCAGGCTCCGAGGGGCGGGGCTGGCCGGCGGTGGCAGGGCTCCGGGGGTAGCGCGGGGGCGACAATGGCTTGGGCACGGGGGACGGCACGGGTGAGGGGAGGGGAGAGAGAGAGGGGAGAGAGAGGGGTGGGGCATGGGGTTAGGCAGGTTAATCTCTTTGCCGTCTGCTAGCAGACGGCAAAGAGACTAGCTAGTGGGGTGGGGCCAGGGGGAACGGACGTTACTTCTTTGTCGTCTGCCAGTAGACGGCAAAGAACCGGCTGATGGCAAAGAGCTTCTTTGTCGTCAGCCAGTTCTTTGCCGTCTGTTTTCTGGAAACTGCTGGCAAAGAGCTTGTTTGTCGTCTGCCAGCTGACGACAAAGAACTGGCAGACAGCAAATTTGCTGTTTCCAGTAGTGTATTTTATCAACCATTGTACATGGCCTAATAGGAGGAGATAAAGTTTGCGTGGTGGTTGACTAAACACTTGCTTGCCTCCTTAACTACCGAACCATGCAACGGTTGGCATTAAAATCATGTTTCCATATCCCATCTTAAGGCTGCCACAAGCCAGAGCCCGATCTTTTTATTGCTCTCGTAGTAACATCAAGAAATATTGAAGTTGTTTTCATGCCAACCCATAAGAAAGTGTGCACTTATAATAAGATGTTTTAGCAGAATCGCCAATGTGTCAAGAGAGAACAAAGATCAAATATATCACAATGAAGGCCCCTTCATATTGTCTGAGAACCATGATCTTAAAATATACTCCTGCGGTGCCAAAATGTAGTGTGTATTAGGTATTTCAAATTCAAACATTGTAAACTTCAAATATTTTTTCTAAAAAATACCAATATATAGACTACCATATCAATGCCATTAGATTCATCATGAAATATATGTTTTCATATGGTATATTTTATGTATTATTTGCATAGATATTTTTCTCAATACACTTAGTTTGTGAAGAATGACTTCAGCAAAAAAAAACAAAGTACATTGTATCCATCAATGTCTGAAGTCCTTTAAACCAGAGGCTCCCCCCCCCCCAAAATGAAATTCTCGTGGATCCATAACATTCTCAACAGTGGAAATAAATGGATTCTAAGTAAGTGGATGGGGAAATATCAGGTGCTCCCATCCTTGGAGTGCTCCCTGTGCTCTAGTTTCAAAAAACCAATTTTTGATGTTTCAAATTCTATAAAAAAGTGAACGTTCATAAGAAATGTGACTACCACCCTTAATAATTTCATGCCAAACTTGCAATGCGAATTGAGAAATCAAAAGGAGGAAAATTCTTATGTGAATAATGCCAATATTACTTTTGTGTTTTTTACTCAATTGAAGCTACATTTCACATTTTTGTTTCTCCATATGCATTTGGACTTTGGATCGTAAATTTTTAGGAGTTGTAGTCGCATTCCTTTTGGAAGTTCATAATTTTCAGAATTTTTCAAAACATTTCAAATTGATTTTTGTAATTGAGTGTGGGGAGCTCCATAAGGATTGAAGCATATGCGATTTCCCCTAATTGAAAGAAAGGGTTGCAGGGGTGACCCACTATCCCGATGCCTATTCATAATAATTATGGATAAGCTTCAACAACTTATTCGCAAAAATGATGAACTCGCGCTTCTGCATCACCCTATCTTCATAGACTTGCCCCCCATAACATTGCAATACACGTACGCCACTCGTATCATTGCATCTAGTTCGGTCTCTACCTCCTTTAAACTAAGAAGTATCCTAGACACGTTCTCAGCGACTAGCCTAAACATCAACTTTGCCAAAAAAATCAAACTTTGTACCAATTAATATCACGCTAGACACTACTTCCACCATTGCCGCTATCGTGGGTTGTAAATTCTCCTCCATCCCACATATCTATTTAGGACCGGCTACCGTCCAACGTGTCCCTTCCAATCCTAGAATGTTGCTGCAAAAAAACTGGTTGCTGCACAAAATTACTTTCAAATGGTGATCGCTTAGTTCTACTTTCCTCTAGCATAGATGCGCTTGCCATGTATTTCATGTCAGTCTTCCTAATTCAAACAAAAGGTACTTAAATCTTTAGATGCCTTCCGCATGGAATTTTTGGGCTGCCAAAGAGACTTGTACTGGCTCTCAATACTTGGTCACTTGGTAAAATGTTGTAAACCAGAAAAAAATGGGTGGCCTAGATCTGGAAAACTTACACCAGTAGAATAGATGTTTGTGTATGAAATCTGTGGTCATAGGCCTACTACCTTCCACAACATGATGGCTTGACTAGATTATTCTGCAACACCTCAATGCCTTCATTGCTCCAAACTCGAACCAAACAATGCTTTGCAAAACCACAAGCTCTCACATGCCCGACCTACAAAAAGTTCTTTGTGATCACCAACAACGGATATTAGACTTACTTTTGTGTGACACTTGGCTACTATGACTATATATAGCCTTTATATATGTTTTCGCACACTCAACTACTCCTTTTGTCAAGGTAGAAAATATCTTATGTTTTAGTCTATAATCTAACATGTGAAACCGTCTCGCCTTTGCATCCTCGCATGAGTTTGATGCGTTATCATTTGTGTTGTACAATAGCATGCCATCTACAGAGCTAGACTCGCAGTTTCTCATTGGTGGGAACAATTTCTCCAAAAAATGTCATATGATCTTGTCTTTCAAGGCCACGATGAAGACACATTTGGCAAAGCTATCTGGCACAACATCCCTCCTAACAAAGCTTGGATCTTTGCATGGTTACTATTCAAGGACAGAATAAAGCCCTCAAGAACATCATTGACTCCTCACGTTGCAAGCTTGCAACTATGATGTTGAAGAATTCAAACATATTTTCATCTCGTGCCCCTCTTAGGAAGGATATGACAACAGCTACGAGTCAACCCAGGTACCTCTATCACATGCCTCTGGGACTGTGTCATTGCAGCCAGTCTGGACCCAAATGTATGGCCTAGCATGTTCTTCGCTATTCTCTGGAAGATTTGGGATGCAAGGAATGCCATGAAATTTTTTGAAAGTTGTAATACGACTATTACTTAAGAAAATTGTAGATGACAATGTCTCACCGCATCTCCAGGCCTTGTGAAACGGTGGTTGTTTCCTCGTTGCGGCTATACATCTATTCAAGATCCGTGTGATTATGTGTTTTACTAGTTTAACTAGGTATGTGCTACGTTGCAGCTTGGGAATTGAGCTATAATAGATCTAAAAAATTTCTAAGGGCCTATTTGATTCACAGGATTTTGAAAATAGAGGAATATGAAAATTATAGGATTAGAGTGGCATGTATGTTTGAACCCTGTAGGATTAGCAACTATTGTTTGATGCCATAGAAGAACCAAAGGAATTGTCAAAAGAGGTTGGAGTGGTGAAAGTGATGTTCTACTCCTGAGCTCATGTGATCTCGGGTGAAAGTAAAATCATAAAAAAGTTCAAAAAGTTCCAAAGTTTTTTGTGTGGAACTTTGACAAATGTTTTCATAGTTCTTGTAAAATGTGGCAAAAAAATCGATAGTCTAAAATTCATATGAAAATAATGTGGGGGGGCATCGATTTGTTTTTTTGGCCATGTTTTCCACGAATATCATATGATGGTGAAATTTTGCAAGCTATGAAAACATTTATCAAAGTTTCACACAAAATCGGTTTTTGAATTTGTTATTAATTATCTATGATTTTGCAGTTCGCCCGAGCACATTTGAGCTTGAGATCAGAACAATTATGTCCTTGGAGTGCATGTTAGATTTCCTATGAAATGTAGTACAAAAGATTTTATGGGAAAAATTCCTATATGATTCGATCATATGTATCAAAGGTCCAATGTAGGAAAAATTCTAAGGATTTCAATCCTTCAAATATCGTATAGAACTCTTTTGAATAAAGAAAGGATGCCTGATTTAACATTATCTTAAATTTCGTTTCCCTGTTTGGCATCAAAGATATTTTTCTTCCCTATCTAACATTGAATTTAAATTGTATGCCTTTAATGACATTTTCTTCTATTTTCTCATCCAACACAGTTAATTATACCAAAAAAGACACTTTTACTCCTCATGTAATTTGAACCGGCCATCTGCCTCAACGATGAAAAACGCATTGGATACTGAAGTGCTGCTGATCAATCTCGCTGATGGCCGATGAACATACACGACAAAAGCAACATCCCTCATTAATTATTCCGGTTGTACTCGTACGTAGCTATGGTAGCTAGGGACGCGTTTGGTTGCCTGCATTAGGCCCAACTAGATGCGCGCACGGTGAAAATGGGTTGTTTGGTTATCTAGGTCATATGCAACACTTGGTTCGCATGGAACTTAAAGAAGGCCCGGGCATGGCTCTAGAGGAACGATCGAATCGGCGGTTTTTCGCGAGCCAGGCTCGCGCAAGCCACACGTGGGGAAGCACGAGAGATGACGCGACGTCTCATGACTCCCCACGCCCCTCCCATCACCTCCCTCGCCAGTTCACACCCATCCCTCTCTCTCACCTCTCACCACCAATTGTGTTTCTCTGATGGCAACGCCGCCATCTCGCAAGGCCACAGCCACTCCAGTAATCGCTTGCAACAATCCCATCCAAGAAAGGTGGGTCGCGGGCCTCTCCTTCGCCAAAGTAGATCTAGCAGCAGCGCTGCGAAGTCCTCCTATTTCTGGACCATGCCGCCGCCCGGGAACAATACAGCACCGGCGTTGGTCGCTTCGACTCCGCCACTGGAGTCGGTCGTGTACTCCTTCCACGGGAACCTAGCGGGGATCCAATATCCGTCGGTGTCATCCTTTCTCGGTCCCTCTTATGGGGGTGTTTTTACCCACATAAGAGGGTTTTCTCCTCTGCGTCCGGTGCAAGGGGAGGGAAGCTCCATGACATCGGTGTCGTCTTCGAGTTGGTGCAGGACAAGTTCCACGGTTGCGGCCCTCGGAATTGTAGGGTCCTCTTCATTAGCCACGCCAGGTCCCCTCTTCACACCAGGTTTTTCTCCACGGCTGGCGTACACGCCGCCGGCAACCCCCACTGTAAGCACTCAAATCTTTTGTTGCTTCTTATTTAGGGTTCTTAGGGTAGTTCTAGTTGTGCTCTAGGATAGTAGATTAACCCCGATTCAATTCTATTCAACTGGAGATTTGGCCGTTTTGGGGACGAACCAGAGAGTATGTGTATTGTGTTCATCCCACATGGCTAGTTCTTACTACCACATTGTTAGTCTTAGTGCCACATTGTGTCTTTATAGTGCCACATTGTAAGTTTCTACTGCCACCTTGTTACTTTCTAGTGCTCCAAGCTTAGTTCTTAGTGCTACATTGTTAGTCTTAGTGATGTTACTAGTGTTTGTTACTTGTCAGTACTCCTCTTGCTCCTGTTTTTGTTGTTGTTTGTTACTTGTTAATGCTCATGTTGTTCCTGTTTTTTCTGTTGTTTTTTGTTCTTAGTGCTCCTCTTGCTAGGGCACATGAGTAGATGTGGCATGCAAGTAGGACATAACTGAATGCCAAAAGCAGTAGGTGCAAGTAGGACATGTCTATGTTGGCTTGATCTGATCATTGCTAGCCCTGATCAGGGTGCTTTGATCACTGTTAGCACTGATCATTGCCAGCTTTTGATTAGTTCTAGCATTGATCATTGCTATCTCACTGTTAGTAATTATCATTGGTTAGTAGGGATCATTGTAAGCCGTGTTAACTAATGTCCATCTTGCTGACAAGATGATGAAGACTAAGTAGGATAGAGCCAGTGGTGGTGCACAGGTTGTCGCCGACGTAGAGGGGGCAGAGGACCTCATCCCCATGAACAGATGGCTGAAGAGGGTCCTTCGGCCTAGCAGGGTGTCCTACATTAGGATGCCGCGGGGCGCTGGCAAGAGGCCGAGGACCATCCATGAGGAGGGTGCACATGAACCTATCAGGTTCTACGTGCAGATCAGGGACGATGAGGACATCACCACGCTCATCATCCCACCTAAATTCAGGACGGTGATGAAGCAATGGCTGGTCACCGACCCTCCTCATGTCGTTAGCCTCTCCGCCAACAAGTGGTGGAAGTTGTGGGTCCAGGTGCGGTACTTAAGGGGGGCACATGGTGTTAGGGCGCGACTGGGAGTACTTCTGCCGCTAGCACAAGATCGTCCCAGGCGACCTTGTAGTCTTCAAGCTCTATGGCCTGGGGCTGAAGGTGCAGATCTTCAACGCCAACACCTCCAACATCTGAAGGATCCGGTGCTCCAAGCACAGCTGTGTCGGCGGAATTGCTCATGCTATCTAGCTTGTTCCTGTTAGTCTGTAGTTAAGTAGTGTACGTTGAACTGAAGCTCGATCGACCCTTTTGTCATGAAACTTGTTCATATTTTGCCCTGGGAGCAGCACTGTGGGTCCGGTAGGGGCTTGGGATGCCCTGCTGTTTTAAAACCTCTGTCTAGTACTGGTACTTGGTTTGTTCTTGCTTTCGGCTTTGTTTGATCTTGTTGTTGTGTGTTGTGTGTGTTGTGTATGTTGTGTGCTGATAAATGGATGGTAAGTCCATCACATTTGAAAGGGGTGAGCGGATCAAGTGCTTGCACACAACCAAATAGATGTGATTTGCATCCACTCAAACCCAAAGCACAAACACACGCAACCAAACAAAATGCATCCCGCTAGGCCTTGATGCAATACAGACAACCAATCAACATGGAGATGTTGGTTTTTAGCCTGCATATACTCAGCCAGACCCAACTGGTTCAAGTATGCAAAATGCTTAAATTTAATGCACACAACCAAACGCGTCCTAAACAACCCAATCGACATCATCAATTCTAGTCGTAGCACTAACACAACTCCACGCACATGATAAGCTATTTGATAGCCACAGGCCCATGGACAAGAATGTTGATTTTCATTATCACTTCACTATTTGGTACATAGCCGCATGCCCGCATCTTAGAGCATTGACTGTGCTCAGCTAATCAGCTACGTATCCGCATGCCTGCATAGACACATGCATCTAGTCAGCTACATAGTCGCGTGGAGCAAACCAAGCCAGCTAGAAAAAGTATTTTTATTTCTATTATTATTAGCATCTAAAATTTTCATCACACAACACATGCGGGGCAAATGGTCTTTTTACGTGTCATTTAAGACCATTAAGATAAAAAAATGGACGGAAGTGTCATAAAGAACATAAAATTTACACTGGGTATTACATAGAAAAGAAAATATTTTTTGATGTTAAATAGGAAACAAAAATTTAAGACAGTGTTAAATAAGGAATTCAGTCTTGAAGACCTAACAATATGGAGGTAATTTGAACAAACAAATAAAAAATAGTCAAAAAAAGTTTATGTAGGAAGCAAACAAGCAAGGATCCTCACGAATTGAAAACAATGTATGAGGTGGACGTACAAAGGAAACTTTTTCTAGAAAGCAACGAACAAACTAATACAAATATATTTAATTATACATGCCTTGATTTGAAACTATAGGCAACAAACTAAATTTTAGTAAGCAACGTCGTGATTTGAGGAAACAAATCAATAATAATTAAGTTTAAATACTTGGGTTCACCCGGCGAATCGCACGCGAACATATGTTGCCTCATCTACGTGATGCGTTATTGGGGAAGTTGCATTGGAAACAAAAAAAATTCTACACACAAGGAAGATTTATCCATGGTGATGAGCATCTACAAGAGGGTGATAGGATCTACATACCCATGTAGATCGCTAAGCGGGAAGCGTTAAGAAACGTCGTTGATGTAGTCGAACGTATTCGCGATCCAAATCACAAGACGTCCCACGATCCAATCATGATCCATCCTAATCTAGCGCTGAACGGACGGCACCTCTGTGTTCAGCACATGTACAACTCGATGACGATCTCCGCCTTCTTGATCCAGCAAGAGAGGGCGAAGAGGTAGATGAGTACTCCGGCAGCATGATGGCATGGTGACGGTGGTGGTGGAGCTGATCTGGCAGGGCTTCGCCAAGTACCGCCGAATGAATCTAGAGGAGGGCACGATCTAGTGGGGGAGAGAGGGCTGCACCGTGGCTTGGGGTGCGGCCGCCCTCTCTCCCCTCCAATATATATAGGAGGGAGGGGGAGGGGCCGGCGCCCTAGGGTGTTGGAAATATGCCCTAGAGGCAATAATAAAGTGGTTATTATTATATTTCCTTGTTCAGATAATCGTTTACTATCCATGCTATAATTGTATAGATTGGAAACACAAATACATGTATGGGTACATAGACAACACTGTGTCCCTAGTATGCCTCTGGTAGACTAGCTCGTTGATCAAAGATGGTCAAGGTTTCCTAGCCATAGACATGAGATGTCATTTGATAACGGGATCACATCATTAGGGGAATGATGTGATCGAAAAGACCCAAACTATGAACGTAGCATATGATCATGTCAGTTTATTGGTATAGTTTTCTGCATGTCAAGTATCTGTTCCTATGACCACAAGATCATGCAACTCACTAATACCGAAGGAATACCTTGTGTGTATCAAATGTCACAATGTAACTGGGTGACTATAAATATGCTCTACAGGTATCTCCGAGGGTGTCTGTTGAGTGGGCATGGATCAAGACTGGGATTTGTTACTCCGTGTGATGGAGAGGTATCTCAGGGCCCAGTCGGTAATACAACATCGCAACGAGCCTTGCAAGCAAAGTGACTAAAGAGTTATCCATGGGATCTTGTATTAAAGAACGAGTAAAGAGACTTGCCGATAACGAGATTGAACTAGGTATAGAGATACCGACGATCGAATCTCGAGCAAGTAACATACCGAAGAACAAACGGAACATCATATGGGATTAACTGAATCCTTGACATAGAGGTTCAGCCAATAAAGATCTTTGTAGAATATGTACGAACCAATATGGGCATCCAGGTCCTGCTATTGGTTATTGACCGTAGAGGTGTCTCAGTCATGTCTACATAGATCTCGAACGTGCAGGGTCTGCACACTTAATGTTCGGTGACGTTTTGGTAGTATTGAGTTAAGTATGTTGGTGACCGAAGGTTGTTTGGAGTCCCGCATGATATCCGGATGTCACGAGGAGCTCCGGGATGGTCTAGAATCACCGAAAAAGTTTTAGGTATTTACGGTAGTGCATCGGCAGTGTCGGGAGGGTTTCGGGGGTCCACTGGGAGGGGCACAATCTACTCGGGGGCTACATGGACCTAGGAGGTGGTGCACCAGCCCCTAAGGGCCCATGCGCATGGAGGTGGGAGAGGGGACAAGTGGGAGGAGTCCTACTAGGAGTCCACCTCCCTTGTGGGAGGTGGACTCCTCCCCAAGTTCGGCCGAAGCCCTTGGAGGAGGGGCTAGGGCTGCCTCCCACCTACCCCCTCTCCTTCTATATACGTTGGAGGGTTTTTGAGGGCAACCCTAATCTAAAAAGAGACGTGCTGCCCTCTCTCCCTCTTGATTAGTTTGGCGGAGCTCTACGAAGCCCTGCCGGATTAGTTCACCACCACCGCCACCATGCCCTCGTGCTGCCGGAGAACTCATCTACCTAGCCACTCCCTTTTGCTGGATCAAGAAGGCGCAGATCGTCATCGAGCTGTACGTGTGCTGAACACGGAGGTGCCATCCGTTCGGCGCTATATCGGGACAGATTGTGATTGGATCGTGGGACGGCTAGCAATTTGGATCGTGGACACGTTCGACTACATCAACCGCGTTTCTTAACGCTTACCGCTTAGCAATCTACAAGGGTATGTAGATCCACTCTCCCTCTCGTAGATGCTGATCACCATGGATAGATCTTGTATGTGCGTAGGAAAATTTTTGTTTCCCATGCAACGTTCCCCAACAGTGGCATCATGAGCTAGGTCTATGCGTAGATGAGATCACGAGTAGAACACAAAGGATTTTGTGGGCGTTGATATTCAGATTGCTTCCTCCCTTGGTCTTTTCTTGATTTAGTGGTATTGTGGGATGAAGCGGCCATACCAACCTTACTCGTCCACGTATGAGAGACCGGTTCCATCCACTGACATGTGCCTTTGTTGCATAAAGATGGTTGGCGGGTGTCTGTCTCTCCCACTTTAGTTGGATCGGATTCTACAAAGGTGTTCCTTGAGAAGTTTGAAAAGCAATTTGTTTATCATCGTTGTGGTTTTGTGTAGGTAAGAATTGTTCTTGCTAGATACCCATAGCAGCCACGTAAAACATGCAACAACAATTAGAAGACGTCTAACTTGTTCTTGCAGGGTATGTTGTGATATGATATGGCCAATTACATGATGATATATATGTGATGTATGAGATGATCATGTTTTGTATAGCATATCACGACTAGCATGTCGATGAGTATAGCAACCGGAAGGAGCCATAGGGTTGTCTTTAATTATCTTATGACCTGCGTGTCAATCATTAAGCGCTATGTAATGCTTTACTTTATTGCTAAGCGGTGGCAATAGTAGTAGAAGCAAGGTGCGTGCGACAACCCCGATGGCGACATGTTGATGTAGATCAAGATGATGGAGATCATGGTGTCATGACGGTGACGATGGAGATCATGCCGGTGCTTTAAAGATGGAGATCAAAATCACAAGATCATGGCCATATCATGTCACTTATGATTTGCATGTGATGTTAATCCTTTTATGCATCTTATTATGCTTAGGATGAAGGTAGCATTATAAGGTGATCCCTCACTAAAATTTCAAGATAAAATTGTGTTCTCCCCGAGTGTGCACCATTGTGAAAGATCGTCGTTTCGAAGCACCACGTGATGATCGGGTGTGATAGACTCTACGTTCACATACAACGGGTGCAAGCCAGTGTTGCATATGCAGAACACTCGGGTTAAACTTGATGAGCCTAGCATGTACAAACATGGCCTCGGAACACAAGAGACCGAAAGGTCGAACATGAGTCATATAGTAGATATAATCGACAGGGAGATGTTCACCATTGAAACCACCTCATCTCACGTGATGATCGGACTTGGGATGGTGAATTTGGATCATGTAGCACTCGGATGACCGGAGGGATGTCAATTTGAGTTGGAGTTTTTAAGTAACATGATTAACTAAACTCATTGTCTTGAATAATAGTCTTAGTAACCTTTGCAAATTTATGTTGTAGATCAATGGCTCGCGTAGTAGTTCCCCTAAATTTCAATGTGTTCCTAGAGAAAGGTAAGTGGTAAGATGATGGAAGTAACTTTGTAGATTGGTCCCGTAATCTGAGGATTATCCTCACGGCTTCCCAAAAGGCTTATGTCCTTGGTGCACCGCTCGGTGAAGCACCCGCTCCAGTTTCGTCTGAAGACGTTGTGAACGCCTCGGAGGCACATTCTGGAGATTACTCAATACTTCAATGTGCAATATTGTATGGCTTAGAACCGGGACTTCAAAGACGTTTTGAACGTGATGGAGTATATGAGATGTTCCAGGAGTTGAAGTTTATCTTTGAGAAGAATTCCCGGATCGAGAGGTATGAGACCTCCAATAAGTTCTATTCTTGCAAGATGGAGGAGAACGGGTCTGTCAATGAACATATACTCAAAATGTTTGGGTATTCTAATCATCTGGCTGAGTTAGGGATGCCCCTTCCGCCGAAGGCGATCACTGACAGAGTTCTTCAATCATTGCCACCCTGCTAGAAGAGCTTGGTGATGAACTATAACATGCAAGGGATGAATGGCGGTGTCAAAACAAGCGGATCTTGGGTAGGGGGTCCCGAGCTGTGAGTCTCGGATCGATGGTAACAGGGAACAAAGGAGACGATGTTTACCCAGGTTCAGGCCCTCCTATAGAGGTAAAACCCTACGTCATGCTCGATTGTATTGATGTGTATGAAGGTTGCAGAGTTGATCTACCTCGAGATCAGATAGCTAAAACCCTAGATGAGTTTCTCTGCCTTACAATCTAAAACCCTCTAGCTAATATAGATGCGAGGGGTCCCTAGGGTTACACATAGTCGGTTGCCCACCGAAGGGAAAAGACATGCCTATTCTACTATCTTAAACTTGAAAGACACGTCACGGCTCTGAAGGTCTCCTCCCTAGCGATGGGGCCTTCGATCAGTCCAATCCTTATCGAGCGGCCCATGAGTCTGGGCCATAAGAAATAGGCCGGCAGTCCGAGGACCCCTTAATCCCGGACCCCCTCAATAGCCCTCGGACTAGCCTACAATGCCAAGGTATATTATTCGAACAGTCTTGTGCGTCAAAGTCTTCGGCTTGTGAGGCGAGTCCCTCGACCCCTTCTTATTCGGCAACAATACCGTTAACTATGAACTCTCAATCGTTGAGAACTTGCGGGACCCATTGTAGTAACTTTGACGCTCCTTGATCCTTGTGCGCTGACGGGAGACGGGCGGCCCAGCAGCTTTTTACAAGACTGCCCTTCCCACAACAGGAGGCACCACCCATTTAAATAGGCTGAATCGTGGTCTGGGCCACCCCTTCCCCTTCTTGCCCATCAAAAAAAGCTTCAAACGAGAGATCACCAAAAAACATGGCGAGCATCCCTAGCTCCTCCTCGCGTCCTTATGGCACCCTTCCCGGGGATTGGGCAAGTTGCTTTGTATCTCTCATTTGGCTGTGCAACCTTGAGACCCAAGGTTATATTCCCTCCTCGGATCTGGCGGCTACCCGCGCCGGATTAACTTCTTTTGGCAACGAGACCTTTGCAGAGAACTTCCCTAATCCTCACAAGGGAGAGCGGGTATCATTCGTGCCTTTCCTCTTACGGGGCCTAGGGTTCCCCATTCATCCCTTCTTGAGGGGAATACTGAAATTCTACGGGGTCCAGCTCCATCATCTTACACCCGGATCTATTCTGCACATCTCGGGCTTTGTTGCGCTTTCCGAGATGTTTCTGGGCTGCGAGGCCCACTTTGGATTATGAAGGAAGTACTTCTATCTCGTCCCCCGCAATCGGGGTGAGACAATTTGGGAAGTCGGAGGAGCCGAAGTATGTCGTATAGCCGGGACGGGGTATCCAGTGGGGACTCCGGAGAAGGAGTCTGAAGAAATGTCCTCGGAGTGGTTCTATATTGAGGATGTTCCCCTATTTGATCCAGCTCACAGGGGTTTGCCCGAATACTACAACGCCCCTTTGAGGAAAAGGTATAACTGGCGACCGAAGAGTCCATCCCAAGAGGAAGGTGCCGAAGTGCAATGCCTAGCTGCCCACGTTAGGATGCTAGCTCATCACAAGCTGACCATTATTGACGTGATGGATGCCGCCATCACCCGATGCGTTCAACCCCTTCAGCAAAGGATACACCCTTTGTGGCATTACAATAGACAAGTAACACCACTCGTTCCCGACGGCTGGGCCCTACCAATCAAGCGACGATGACGGCCGCACTTGCCGACATGTTCAAAGGGGAAGAAGAAGACTTTGTTCAGCTATCAGTTAAGGAAGGCTACTCGGGTTATAACCCCTTCGAATGGGTAAGCCTTTCGAGTTTGTGACCTAAGTTTAGGTTTTTTACTTGCCCCTTTTGACCGAAGCTTTCAATCTGTGCGAACAGAGCTGGAGGTGCTTTGTCGAGACAATCAACTGTCTGGTGCCTCAACCAGAGAACTACTCTCATGATGACGATCCAGGATTCCACGATGATCCAGAGTTGTTGATCGAGTACAAAGACGGGGTCTTTGACCAAGAGAGCCTTGATGGTTCCAAGTTGGCTATCATAGCCGATCACCCCGGATCACTGCCTTCCCCTACTACATGCAAAAAGAAAAATCCTTCCCTTAAAAGGCAAGCGACCTTCATCGACCCGAATGCGCCGCTTTCTACTCCCAAGGGTCATCGGTCCACGCGACGAATGTCGACTACGACAACAATGCCCGGACCGAATAGCATCAGGAATCCTTCATTTGAGCCAACCGCGGGGACGACCCCAACCACTCGTCCCACCAAAAGGTACTTCATTTGGCCGCTTAAATCTGTTATTACCATGATCGATAGGTATTCATAGAATATATCATGTCAAAATACTCAGGAAACGTGGACAACCATCTTCTACCGGAAATGTTACCGGGGTGCCTTCCAACACTCATGAATCAAGATCTTCTGCTCATGCTGAACCTGCTGCAGAGGCCCGTGTGGCCAATCAGGCCCCTGAAGATTCTGGGGGCGCATCAGTTACTAACTCCGAGGTAGAGAGTGTGATGAACCACTGGCGGCGACAACAAGCCTTGCACCACCAGGCATTTTTTGGACAAGAGTTTAATGCTCTATGTTCAGATGCGTACATCGGAGCTACCCAAGATGGGCTTGGGGAAGCCGTGAAACTGACATCGTCCAGCCTAAACCCTAATCTACATGACATAGTGCAAGCTATGATTGCTATGATGGCAACTACATCGGAACTAATCGTTGCCATGAAACATATAAGTCGTTGTCCATGACATTGCCTCACAATATGTCCATTTCTACCAAAATATTAGCCAGAGATCATGTCAGCAGAGATGAATAGGCGATACGAACACTTCTAGTTTTAGTGCATGTGTCGATCAAGCTCTCCAAGAGGCATATGTTGTTTTTGCGCTCATGAACAAAGTGGTCATCATGTATAAGGTGTGCACTCATTCCTCTCAAGATCGATTGATCATCTCAAGTGAACATGATATCTATGGAATAGGATGATATTCCCAAAGCGTAAGTTGTCTGCCTCATTGATTATTGCTAGCCGATACTAAGGGCATGTAAAATGGTGCTATATTAGGACTGCCACATAGGATAACTGATGAGGTGGAGGAGAGAGAACTCATAAAAAAGGCTTTGTCTTCTCTTATTTAAGAGAAGAAAAGAGGTGATCTCTTAGCACAGTATGTCTCACCATGTTTTTAGGAATATCTACTTATTGAAGATAAGGCTAAGAGATGACCCATTGTAGACTCTCTTTTTTGTCATCTCTAAAATACATGCAAGACTTAATATAAGACTATCTTATCAACCATTGTACATGCCCTAATAGGAGGAGATGAAGAGATGTTTCGTGATGGTTGGCTAAACTCTTGCTTGCCTCCTTAAATACCGAAGCATGCAACGATTGGCATTAAAATCATGTTTACATATCCTATCTTAAGGTTGCCACAAGCCAGAGCCCGATCTTTTTATTGCTCTCGTAGTAACATCAAGAAATATAGAAGTTGTTTTCATGCCAACCCATAAGAAAGTGTGCACTTATAATAAGATGTTTTACCAGAATCACCAATGTGTCAAGAGAGAGCAAAGATCAAATATATCACAATGAAGGGCCCTTCATGTTGTTTGAGAACCATGATCTTATAATATACTCCTTCCGTGCCAAAATGTAGTGTGTATTAGGTATTTCAACATTCAAACATTGTAAACTTCGAATATTTTTTCTAAAAAATATCAATATATAGACTACCAAATCAATGTCATTAGATTCATCATGAAATATATGTTTTCAGCTGGTATATTTTTTGTATTATTTACATAGATAATTTTCTCAATATACTTAGTTTGTGAAGAATAACTTCAGCAAAAAAAACCAAAGTACATTGTATCCATCAATCTCTCAAGTCCTTCAAACCAGAGGCTCCCCCCCCCAAATAAAATGCTCGTGGATCCATAACATTCTCGACAGTGGAAATAAATGGATTCTAAGTAAGTGGATGGGCAAATATCAGGTGCTCCCATCCTTGGAGTGCTTCCTGTGCTCTAGTTTCAAAAAAACAATTTTCGATGTTTCAAAAGTTCTATAAAAAAAGTGAACGTTCATAAGAAATGTGACTACCACCCTTAATAATTTCATGCCAAACTTGCAATGCACATTGAGAAATAAAAAGGAGGCAAATTCATATGTGAATAGTGTCAATATTACTTTTGTGTTTTTTTACTCAATTGAAGCTACATTTCACATTTTTGTCTCTCCGTATGCATTTGGACTTTGGATCAGAAATTTTTCGGAGTTGTAGTCGCATTCCTTTTGGAAGTTCATATTTTTCAGAATTTTTCAAAACATTTCAAATTGATTTTTTTAATTGAGTGTGGGGGTCTTTATAAGGATTGAAGCATATGCGATTTCCCCTAATTGAAAGAAAGGGTTGCAGGGGTGACCCACTATCCCGATGCCAATTCATAATAATTATGGATAAGCTTCGACAACTTATTCCCTAAAATGATGAACTCGCGCTTCTGCATCACCCTATCTTCATAGACTTGCCCCCATAACATTGCAATACACGTACACCACTCTTATCATTGCATCTAGTTCGATCTCTGCCTCCTTTAAACTAAGAAGTATCCTAGACGCGTTTTCAGTGACTAGCCTAAACATCAACTTTGCCAAAAAATCAAACTTTTTAAATCAAACTTTGTACCAATTAATGTCACGCTAGACACTACTTCCACCATTGTCGCTATCGTGGGTTGTAAAGTCTCCTCCATCCCACGTATCTCTTTAGGACAGGCTACCGTCCAACGTGTTCCTTCCAATCCTAGAATGTTGCCGCAAAAAAACTGGTTGGTGCACAAAATTACTTTCAAATGGTGATCGCTTAGTTCTACTTTCCTCTGGCATAGATGCGCTTGCCATGTATTTCATGTCAGTCTTCCTAATTCCAACAAAAGGTACTTAAATCTTTAGATGCCTTCCGCATGGAATTTTTGGGCCGCCAAAGAGACTTGTACTGGCTCTCAATACTTGGTCACTTGGAACAACGTTGTAGACTAGATAAAAATGGGTGGCCTAGATCTGGAAAATTTACACCAGTAGAATAGATGTTTGTGTATGAAATCTGTGGTCATAGCCCCTCTACCTTCCACAACTTGATGGCTTGACTAGATTAGTCTGCAACACCCCAATGCCTTCATTGCTCCAAACTCGAACCAAACAATGCTTTGCAAAACCACAAAAACATGCCCAACCTACAAAAATTTCTTTGTGGTCACCAACAACGGATATTAGACTTACTTTTGTATGACACTTGGCTACTACGACTATATATAGCCTTTATATACCTTTTCTCACACTCAACTACTCCTTTTGTCATGGTAGCAAATATCTTATGCTTTAGTCTATAATCTAACATATGAAACCGTCTGGCCTTTGCATCCTCGCATGAGTTTGTTGCGTTATCATTTGTGTTGTACAATAGCATGCCATCTACAGAGCTAGACTCGCACTTTCTCATTGATGGGAACTATTTCTCCAAAAAATGTCATATGATCTTGTCTTTCAAGGCCACGATGAAGACAGATTTGCCAAAGCTATCTGGCACAACATCCCTCGTAACAAAGCTTGGATCTTTGCATGGTTACTATTCAAGGACAAACTAAAGTCAAGTGCTCTTTGCCCTCAAGAACATCATTGACTGCTCACGCTGCAAGCCTGCAACTATGATGTTGAAGAATTCAAACATATTTTCATCTCATGTCCCTCTTAGGAAGGATATGACAACAGCTACGAGTCAATCCAGGTACCTCTATCAAATGTCTCTGGGATTGCGTCATTGCAGTCAGTCTGGACCCAAATGTATGGCCTAGCATGTTCTTCGCTATTATCTAGAAGATTTGGGATGCAAGGAATGCCAAGAAATTCTTTGTAGGTTGTAATACGCCTATTACTTAAGAAAATTGTAGATGACAATGTCTCACCGCATCTCCAGGCCTTGTGAAAAGGTGGTTGTTTCCTCGTTGCTTCTATACATCTCTTCAAGATCCATGTGATTATGTGTTTTACCAGTTTAACTAGGTATGTGTTACGTTGTAGCTTGGAAATTGAGCTCTGATAGATCTAAAATTTTTCTAAGGGCCTCTTTGATTCACAGGATTTTGAAAACACAGGAATATGAAAGATATAGGATTAGAGTGGCATGTATGTTTGAACCCTGTAGGATTAGCAACTAGTGTTTGATGCCATAGAAGAAACGAAGGAATTGTCAAAAGAGGTTGGAGTGGTGAAAGTGATGTTCCAATCCTGAGCTCATGTGATCTCGGGTGAAAGTAAAATCATAAAAAACTTCAAAATGTTTCAAAGGTTTTTTGTGTGGAACTTTGACAAATGTTTTCATAGTTCTTGTAAACCGTGGCAAAAAAATTGATAGTCCAAAATGCATATGAAAATAATGTTGGGGATCATCGATTTTTTTTTTGGCCATGTTTTCCACGAATATCATATGATGATGAAATTTTGCAAGCTATGAAAACATTTATCAAAGTTTCACACAAAATCGGTTTTTGAATTTGTTATTAATTATCTATGATTTTGCAGTTCTCCCTAGCTCATTTGAGCTCGAGATCAGAACAATTGTGTCCTTGGAGTGCATGTTAGATTTCCTATGAAATGTAGTACAAAAGATTCTATGGGAAAAATTCCTATATGATCCGATCGTATGTATCAAAGGTCCAATGTAGGAAAAATTCTAAGGATTTCAATCCTACAAATATCCTATAAAACTCTTTTGAATAAAGAAAGGATGCCTTATTTAACATTATCTTAAATTTTGTTTCCCTGTTTAGCAGCAAAAGATTTTTTTCTTCCCTATCTAACATTGAATCTAAATTGTATGCCTTTTAAGAAGTTTTCGTCTATTTTCTCATGTAGCACCGTTAATTATACAAAAAATACACTTTTACCCCTCATGTAATTTGAATCTAAATTTCAACGAATAAGCAGGCATTGGATACTGTAGTGCTGCTGATGAATCTCGCTGATGGCCGATGAACATACACGACAAAACCAACGTTCGTGATTAATTATTCCGGTTGTAATCATACGTAGCTATGGTACCTAGGGATGCATTTGGTTGCCTGCATTAGGCCCAACCAGATCCACGTGGGGTGAAAATGGTTATCTGGGTCATATGCAACACTTGGCTCGCATGGAACTTAAAGAAGGCCCGGGCATGGCTCTGGAGGAACGATCGAATCGGCGGTTTTTCGCGAGCCTGGCTCGCGCAAGCCACGCGTGGGGAAGCACGAGAGATGACGCGACGTCTCATGACTCCCCACGCCCCTCCCATCACCTCCCTTGCCAGTTCACACCCATCCCTCTCTCTCACCTCTCACCACCAGTTGTGTTTCTCTGATGGCAACGCCGCCATCTCGCAAGGCCATAGCCACTCCAGTAATCGCCTGCAACAATCCCATCCAAGAAAGGTGGGTCTCTGGCCTCTCCTTCTCCAAAGTAGATCCAGCAACGGCGCTACGAAGCCCTCCTATTTCTGGACTATGCCGCCGCCCAGGGCCAATATAGCACCGGCGTTGGTCGCTTCAACTCCGCCACTGGAGTCGGTCATGTACTCCTCCCACGGGAACCTAGCGGGGATCCAATATCCGTCGGCGTCATCCTTTGTCAGCCCCTCTTATGGGGGTGTTTTTACCCACATAAGAGGGTTTTCTCCTCTGCGTCCAGTGCAAGGGGAGGGAAGCTCCATGACATCGGTGTCGTCTTCGAGTTGGTGCAGGACAAGGTCCATGGTTGCGGCCCTCGGAATGGTAGGGTCCTCTTCATTAGCCACGCCAAGGCCCCTCTTCACACCGGGTTTTTCTCCACGGCCGGCGTACGCACCACCGGCAACCCCCACTGTAAGCTCTCAAATCTTTTATTTCTTCTTACTTAGGGTTCTTAGGGTAGTTCTAGTTGTGTTCTAGGATAGTAGATTAACCCCAATTCAATTCGATTCGACTGGAGATTTGGCCGTTTTGGGGATAAACCAGAGAGTATGTGTACTGTGTTCATCCCACATGGCTAGTTCTTACTACCACATTGTTAGTCTTAGTGCCACATTGTGTCTTTATAGTGCCACATTGTTAGTTTCTACTGCCACGTTGTTACTTTCTAGTGCTCCAAGCTTAGTTCTTAGTGCTACATTGTTACTCTTAGTGATGGTACTAGTGTTTGTTACTTGTTAGTGCTCCTCTTGCTCCTGTTTTTGCTGTTGTTTGTTACTTGTTAGTGCTCATGTTGTTCCTATTTTTTCTATTGTTTTTTGTACTTAGTGCTCCTCTTGCTAGGGTACATGAGTAGATGTGGCATCCAAGTACGACATAACTGAATGCCAAAAGCAGTAGGTGCAAGTAGGACATGTCTATGGCTTGATCTCATAATTGTTAGCTCTGATTAGGGTGCTTTGATCACTGTTAGCACTGATCATTGCCAGCTTTTGATTAGTTCTAGCATTGATCATTGCTATCTCACTTTAATTAATTATCATTGGTTAGTAGGGGTCATTGTAAGCTGTGTTAACTGGTGTCCATCTTGCTGGCAAGATGATGAAGACTGAGTGGGATAGAGCCAGTGGTGGTGCACAGGTTCTTGCCGACGTAGAGGGGGCAGAGGACCTCATCCCCACGAACAGGTGGCTAAAGAGGGTCCTTCTGCCTGACAGGGTGTCCTACATTAGGATGTCGCGGGGCGTTGGAAGGAGGCCGAGGACCAGCCGCGAGGACGGTGCACATGAACCTATCAGGTTCTACGTGCAGACCAGGGACAATGAGGACATCACTATGCTCATCATCCCACCTAAATTCAGGACGGCGATGAAGCAATGGCTGGTCACCGACCCTTCTCATGTCGTTAGCCTCTCCACCAACAAGTGGTGGGAGTTGTGGGTCCAGGTACAGTACTTCAGGGGGCACATGGTGTTGGGGCGCGACTGGGAGTACTTCTGCCTCTCGCACAAGATCATCCCAGATGACCTTATAGTCTTCAAGCTCTATGGCCTGGGGCTGAACGTGCAGATCTTCAACACCAACACCTCCAACCTCTGTAGGGTCCGGTGCTCCAAGCACATCTACGTCGGCGGAATTGCTCATGCTATCTAGCTTGTTCTTGTTAGTCTATAGTTCAGTAGTGTAGGTTGAACTAAAGCTCGATCGAACCTTTTGCCGTGAAACTTGTTCATATTTTGCCCTGGGAGCAGCACTCTGGGTCCAGTAGGGGCATGGGATGCCCTGCTATTTAAAACCTCTGTCTAGTACTAGTACTTAGTTTGTTCTTGCTTTGGGCTTCGTTTGATCTTGCTGTTGTGTGTTGTGTGTGTTCTGTGTATTGTGTGTGTTGTGTGCTGATAAATGGATGGTAAGTCCATCACATTTGAAAGGGGTGAGCAGATCAAGTGCTTGCACACAACCAAATAGATGTGCTTTGCATCTGCTCAAACCCAAAGCACAAACACACGCAACCAAACAAAATGCATCCAGTTGAGCCTTGATGCAATACAGACAACCAATCAACATGCGGATGTTGGTTTTTAGCCTGCATATGCTCAGCCAGACCCAACTGGATCAAGTATGAAAAATGCCCAAATTTAATGCACACAACCAAACGCGTCCTAAACAACCCAATCGACATCATCAATTCTTGTCGTAGCACTAGCACACCTCCACGCACACGATAAGCTATTTGATAGCCACAAGCCCATGGACAAGAATGTTGATTTTCATTATCACTTCACTATTTGGTACATAGCCGCATGCCCTCATCTTAGAGCATTGACAGTGTTCAGCTAATCAGCTATGTATCCGCATGCCCGCATAGACACATGCATCTAGTCAGCTACATAGCCACGTGGAGCAAACCAAGCTAACTAGAAAAAGTATTTTTATTTCTATTATTATTAGCATCTTAAATTTTCATCACACAACACATGCGGGGAAAATGGTCTTTTTACATGTCATTTAAGACCATTAAGACAGAAAAATGGACAGAAGTGTCATAAAGAACATAAAATTTACACTGGGTATTACATGGAAAAGAAAATATTTTCTGATGTTAAATAGGAAACAAAAATTTAAGACAGTGCTAAATAAGGAATTCAGTATTGAAGACCAAACAATATGGATGTAATTTGAACAAACAAATAAAAAAATAGTCCAAAAAAGTGTATGTAGGAAGCAAACAAGCAAGGATCCTCACAAATTGAAAACAATGTAGCAAGCGGGTCGTATAAAGAAAACTTTTTTCTAGAAAGCAACGAACTAACTAAAAAATATATTTAATTATACATGCCATGATTTGAAACTATAGGCAACAAACTAAATTTTAGTAAGCAACGCATGATTTGAGGAAACAAATCAATAATAATTAAGGGGAAATACTTGGGTTCACCTGGCGGATCGCACGCGAGAATCTGTTGCCTCGTCTATGTGACGCGTTATTGGGGAAGTTGCATTGGAAACAAAAAAATTCCTACCCACAAGCAAGATCTATCCATGGTGATGAGCATCTACAAGAGGGAGAGTGGATCTACATACCCTTGTAGATCGCTAAGCGGGAAGCGTTAAGAAACATGGTTTATGTAGTCGAACGTATTCGCGATCCAAATCACAAGCCGTCCCGCGATCCAATAAAGATCTGTCCCAATCTAGCACCGAACGGACGGCACCTCCGCGTTCAGCACACGTACAGCTCGATGATGATCTCCGTCTTCTTGATCCAGGAAGAAAGGGCGGAGAGTTAGATGAGTACTCCGGCAGCACGATGGCGTGGTGACGGTGGTGGTGGAGCTGATTTGGCAGGGCTTTGCCAAGTACCACCGAATCAATCTAGAGGAGGGCACGATCTAGTGGGGGAGAGAGAGCTGCACTGTGGCTTGGGGTGTGGCTGCCCTCTCTCCCCTCCAATATATATAGGAGGGAGGGGGAGGGGCTGGCGCCCTAGGGTGTTGGAAATATGCTCTAGAGGCAATAATAAAGTGGTTATTATTATATTTCCTTGTTCATGATAATCGTTTACTATCCATGCTATAATTGTATTGATTGGAAACACAAATACATGTGTGGGTACATAGACAACACTGTGTCCCTAGTATGCCTCTGGTAGACTAGCTCGTTGATCAAAGATGGTCAAGGTTTCCTAGCCATAGACATGAGATGTCATTTGATAACGGTATCACATCATTAGGGGAATGATGTGATAGAAAATACCCAAACGATGAACGTAGCATATGATCATGTCAGTTTATTGGTATAGTTTTCTACATGTCAAGTATCTGTCCCTATGACCGTGAGATCATGCAACTCACTAATACTGAAGGAATACCTTGTGTGTATCGAACGTTGCAACGTAACTGTGTGACTATAAATATGCTCTATAGGTATCTTCGAGGGTGTCTATTGAGTGGGCAGGGATCAAGACTGTGATTTGTTACTCCGTGTGATGGAGAGGTATCTCAGGGCCCACTCGGTAATACAACATCGCAATGAGCCTTGCAAGCAAAGTGACTAAAGAGTTATCCACGGGATCTTGTATTACGGAACGAGTAAAGAGACTTGCCGATAACGAGATTGAACTAGGTATAGAGATACCGACGATCGAATCTCGGGCATGTAACATACCGAACTACAAAGGGAACATCATATGGGATTAACTGAATCCTTGACATAGAGGTTCAACCGATAAAGGTCTTCGTAGAATATGTAGGAACCAATATGGGCATCCAAGTCCTGCTATTGGTTATTGACCGTAGAGGTGTCTCGGTCATGTCTACATAGTTCTCGAACTTGCAGGGTCTGCACACTTAATGTTCGATGACATTTCGGTAGTATTGAGTTAAGTATGTTGGTGACCGAAGGTTTTTCGGAGTCCCACATGATATCCGAACGTCACGAGGAGCTCCGGGATGGTCCGAAGGTAAAGATTGATATATAAGAAGTCCCGATTTGCTGACCGAAAAAGTTTCAGGTAATTCCGATAGTGCATCGGGAGTGTCGGGAGGGTTCCGGGGTCCACCGGGAGGGGCACACTCTACCTGGGGGCTACATGGAGCTAGGAGGTGGTGCACCAACCCCTAAGGTCCCATGCGCATGAAGGTGGAAGAGGGGACAAGTGGGAGGAGTCCTACTAGGAGTCCACCTCCCTTGTGGGAGGTGGACTCCTCCCCAAGTTCGGCCGAAGCCCTTGGAGGAGGGGCTAGGGCTGCCTCCCACCTACCCCGTCTCCTCCTATATACGTTGGAGGGTTTTTGAGGGCAACCCTAATCTGAAAAGTGACGTGCTGCCCTATCTCCCTCTAGATTAGTTCGGCAGAGCTCTGCGAGGCCCTGTCGGATTAGTTCACCACCACCGCCACCACGACGTCGTGCTGCCGGAGAAATCATATACCTAGCCGCTCCTTTTGCTGGATCAAGAAGGCGGATATCATCATCGAGTTGTACGTGTGCTGAACACAGAGGTGCCGTCCGTTCGGCGCTAGATCAGGACGGATCGTGATTGGATCACGCGATGGCTAGTGATTTCGATCGCAGAGACGTTCGACTACATCAACCGCGTTTCTTAACGCTTCCCGCTTAGCGATGTACCAGAATATGTAGATCCACTCTCCCTCTTGTAGATGTTGATCACCATGAATAGATCTTGTATGTGCGTAGGAAAAATTTTGTTTCCCATGCAACGTTCCCCAGCAGTGGCATCATGAGCTAGGTCTATGCGTAGATGAGATCACGAGTAGAACACAAAGGAGTTTGTGGGCGTTGATATTCAGATTGCTTCCTCCCTTGGTTTTTTCTTGATTTAACGGTATTGTGGGATGAATTGGCTGTACCAACCATACTCATCCACGTACGAGAGACCGGTTCCATCCACTGACATGTGCCTTTGTTGCATAAAGATGGCTGGCGGGTGTCTGTCTCTCCCACTTTAGTTGGATCGGATTCTACAAAGGTGGTCCTTGAGAAGGTTGAAATGCAATTTGTGTATCACCGTTGTGGTTTTGCGTAGGTAAGAATTGTTCTTGCTAGATACCCATAGCAGCCACGTAAAACATGCAACAACAATTAGAAGACGTCTAACTTGTTCTTAAAAGGGTATGTTGTGATATGATATGGCCAATTACATGATGAGATATATGTGATGTATGATATGATCATGTTTTGTATAGAATATAACGACTTGCATGTCGATGAGTACAACACCAGAAGGAGCCATAGGGTTGTCTTTAATTATTGTATGACCTGCGTGTCAATCATTAAGCGCTATGTAACGCTTTACTTTATCCCTAAGCAATAGCAATAGTAGTAGAAGCAAGGTGGCGTGACAACCTCGATTGCGACATGTTGATGGAGATCAATATGATGGAGATCATGGTGTCATGTCAATGACGATGGAGATCATGCCGGTGCTTTAAACATGGAGATCAAAAGCACAAGATCATGGCCATATCATGTCACTTATGATTTGCATGTGATGTTAATCCTTTTATGCATCTTATTATGCTTAGGACGAAGGTAGCATTATAAGGTGATCCCTCACTAAAATTTCAAGATAAAATTGTGTTCTCCCCGAGTGTGCACCATTGTGAAAGATCCTCGTTTCGAAGCACCACGTGATGATCGGGTGTGATAGACTCTACGTTCACATACAACGGATGCAATCCAGTGTTGCATATGTAGAACACTCAGGTTAAACTTGATGAGCCTAGCATGTACAAACATGGCCTCGGAACACAAGAGACCGAAAGGTCGAACATGAGTCATATAGTAGATATGATCAACATGGAGATGTTCACCATTGAAACCACCTCATCTCACGTGATGATCGGACTTGGGATGGTGAATTTGGATCATGTAGCACTCGGATGACCGGAGGGATGTCAATTTGAGTGGGAGTTTTTAAGTAATATGATTAACTAAACTCATTATATTGAATAATAGTCTTAGTAACCTTTGCAAATTTATGTTGTAGATCAATGGCTCGCACAGTAGTTCCCCTAAATTTCAATGTGTTCCTAGAGAAAGGCAAGTTTAAAGGTGATGGAAGTAACTTTGTAGATTGGTCCCATAATCTGAGGATTATCCTCACGGCTTCCCAAAAGGCTTATGTCCTTGATGCACCACTCGGTGAAGCACCCGCTCCAGTTTCGTCTGAAGACGTTGTGAACGCCTCAGAGGCACGTTCTGGAGATTACTCAATACGTAAATGTGCAATGTTGTATGGCTTATAACCGGGACTTCAAAGATGTTTTGAACGTCATGGAGCATATGAGATGTTATAGGAGTTGAAGTTTATCTTTGAGAAGAATTCCCGGATCGAGAGGTTTGAGACCTCCAATAAGTTCTATGCTTGGAAGATGGAGAGAACGGGTTTGTCAGTGAACATATACTTAGAATGTCTGGGTATTCTAATCGTCTGGCTGAGTTAGGGATGCCCCTTCCGCCGGAGGCGATCACTGACCGAGTTCTTCAATCATTGCCACCTAGCTACAAGAGCTTGGTGATGAACTATAGCATGCAAGGGATGAATGCCGGTGTCAAAGCCAATGGATCTCGGGTAGGGGGTCCCGAGCTGTGAGTCTCGGATCGATGGTAATAGGGGACAAAGGAGACGATGTTTACCCAGGTTCGGGCCCTCCTATAGAGGTAAAACCCTACGTCATGCTCGATTGTATTGATGTGTATGAAGGTTGCAGAGTTGATCTACCTCGAGATCAGATAGCTAAAACCCTAGATGAGTTTCTCTGCCTTACAATCTAAAACCCTCTAGCTAATATAGACGCGAGGGGTCCCTAGGGTTACACATAGTCGGTTGCCCACCGGAGGGAAAAGACATGCCTATTCTACTATCTTAAACTTGAAAGACACGTCACGGCTCCGAAGGTCTCCTCCCTAGCGATGGGGCCTTCGATCAGTCCAAGCCTCATCGAACGGCCCATGAGTCCGGCCCATAAGAAATAGTCCGGCACTCCGAGGACCCCATAATCCCGAACTCCCTCAGTAGCCCACGGACTAGCCAGCAATGCCAAGGTATATTATTCGGACAGTCTTGCGCGTCAAAGTCTTCGCCTTGCGAGGCGAGTCCCTGTACCCCTTCTTATTCGGCAACAATACCTTCAACCGTGAACTCGTAATCATTGAGAACCTGCGGGACCCATTGTACTAACTTTTACACTCCTCGATCCTTGTGCGCTGAGGGGACATGGGCGGCCCGGCAGCTTTTTACAAGACTGACCTTCCCGCAATGGGAGGCACCACCATTTAAAGAGGTTGAATCATGGTCTCGACCACCCCTTCCCCTTCTGGCCCATCAAAAAAAGCTTCAAATGAGATATCACCAAAAAACATGGTGAGAACCCCTAGCTCCTCCTTGCGTCCTTATGGCACCCTTCCCGGGCAATGGGCATGTTGCTTTGTATCTCTCCTTTGGCTGCGCGACCATGAGACCCAAGGTTATCTTCCCTCCTCGGATCTGGCAGCTACCCGCGCCGGATTAACTTCTATTGACAACGAGGCCTTCACAGAGAACTTCCCAAATCCTCACAAGGGAGAGCGGGTATGCTTCGTGCCATTAATCTTGCGGGGCCTAGGGTTCCCCATTCATCCCTTCTTGAGGGGAATACTGAAATTCTATGGGATCCAGCTCCATCATCTTACCCCGGATCTATTCTGCACATCTCGGGCTTTGTTGCTCTTTGCGAGATGTTTCTGGGCTGCGAGGCCCACTTTGGATTATGAAGGAAGTACTTCTGTCTCGTCCCCCGCAATCGGGGTGAGACAATTTGGGAAGTCGGAGGAGCCGAAGTATGTCATATAGCCGGGACGGGGTATCTTGTGGGGACTCCGAAGAAGGAGTCCGAAGAATGGTCCTCGGAGTGGTTCTATATTGAGGATGTTCCCCTGTTTGATCCAGCACTGAGGGGTTTGCCCAAATACTCCGACGCCCCTTTGAGGAAAAGGTATAACTGGCGATCGAAGAGTCTATCCCAAGAGGAAGGTGCCGAAGTGCAACGCTTGGCTGCCCAAGTAAGGATGCTAGCTCATCACAAGCTGACCATTATTGACGTGATGGATGCCGCCATCACCCGATGTGTTCAACCCCTTCATCAAAGGATACACCCTTTGTGGAATTACAATGGAACAAGTAACACCACTCGTTCCCGATAGCTGGGCCCTACCAATCAAGCGGCGATGACGGTCGCACTTGCTGACATGTTCAAAGGGGAAGAAGAAGACTTTGTTCAGCTATCGGTTAAGGAGGGATACTCGGGTTATAACCCCATTGAATGGGTAAGACTTTCGAGTTTGTGTCCTAAGTTCAAGTTTTTTACTTGCCCCTTTTGACTAAAGCTTTCAATCCGTGCGAACAGAGCTGGAGGTGCTTTGTCGAGACAATCAACTGTCCGGCGCCTCAACCAGAGAACTACTCTCATGATCACGATCTAGGATTCCACGATGATCCAGAGTTGTCAATCGAGTACAAAGACGGGGTCTTTTACCAAGATAGCCTTGATGGTTCCAAGGTGGCTATCATAGTCGATCACCCCGGATCACTCCCTTCCCCATGCAAAAAGAAAAATTCTTCCCATAAAAGGCAAGCGACCTTCGTCGACCCGAATGCGCCGGTTTGTACTCCCAAGGGTCGTCAGTCCACGCGACGAACGTCGACTACGGCAACAATGCCCGGACCGAACAGCAACAGGAATCCTTCATTTGAGCCAATCACGGGGACGACCCCAACCACTCGTCCCACCAAAAGGTACTTTGTTTGGCCGCTTTAATCTGTTATTGCCATGATCGATAGGTATTCACAGAATATATCACGTCTAAATACTCAGGAAACAAGGACAACCATCTTCTGCCGGAAATGTTACCGGGGTGTCTGACAACACTCATGAATCAAGATCTTATGCTCATGATGAACCTGTTGCGGAAGACCCTGTGGCCAATCAGGCCCCTGAATATTCCGGGGGTGCATCAGTTACTAACTCCGAGGTAGAGAGTGTGATGAACCACTGGCGACGACAACAAGCCCTACGCCACTAGGCGTTTTCCGGACAAGAGTTTAATGCTCTATGTTCAGATGCGTACATCAGAGCTACCCGATCTGGGCTTGGGGAAGCCATGAAACTAATATCATCCAGCCTAAACCCTAATCTACATGACATAGTGCAAGCTATGATTGCTATGATGGCAACTACATCGGAACTAATCGTTGCCATGAAACATATAAGTCGTTGTCCATGAGATTGCCTCACGAGATGTCCATTTCTACCAAAATATTAGCCAGAGATCATGTCAGCAGATATCACATAGGCGATACGAACACTTCTAGTTTTAGTGCATGTGTCGATGAAGCTCTCCAAGAGGCATATGTTGTTTTTGCGCTCACGAAAAAAGTGGTCATCTTTGATAAGGTGTGCACTCATACCTCTCAAGATCGATTGATCATCTCAAGTGAACATGATATCGATGGAATAGGATGATATTTCTATAGTGTGGTGCGCTCATCGCTTGTATATAAAGAATGACAATCAATACATCGGAGAGTTTTTTCAATGTAGTTGAGGATATCGTCTTACGAAATGGCACAATGCATACTAGGGTTGACACTTGTAGATTTTGCTTTTTATGTGGATTACTGGAGGTCTATCAACAGTTTCATTGGCTGATCAGGTGGGAGGCTTGTTACATTGTGATGCAGCTACCACTTTCACTTGTACAAGTATTTTGCTGGTACGTTGTAAGCCAATGTGGAAACATCCCGCATTCATGTCTAACACACCCAAGGGTAAGCTACCAACGAAAGAATTTGTTGAATACTACTTCTGATCAGTTAGAACTTCAATTTTGAGTAACAAATAACTATCAAAATAATGTTGTGTATGTTTGTAGGGGTGATTGTCCTAGTAATCACACACACACCCTCCTCCACCACCAGTGAATATTTATTTTAACAATTGTATAAGACAACTTGTGATTAGATGTAGTGTTAAGTGACCAAATTGGAAAAAATATTCATAAATTACTCCCTCTGACTGGGTATATTAATCGGCGCACCACCACCAGATATTCCCAAAGCGTAAGTTGTCTGCCTCATTGATTATTGCTAGCCGATACTAAGGGCATGTAAAATGGTGCTATATTAGGAGTGCCACGTAGGATAAATGATGAGGTGGAGGAGAGAGAACTCATAAAAAAGGCTTTGTCTTCTCTTATTTAAGAGAAGACAAGAGGTGATCTCTTAGCACAGTATGTCTCACCATGTTTTTAGGAATATCTACTTATTGAAGATAAGGCTAAGAGATGACCCATTGTACACTCTTTTTTTGTCATCTCTAAATTACATGCAAGACTTAAGATAAGACTATCTTATCAACCATTGTACATGCCCTAATAGGAGGAGATGAAGAGAGAATTTTGCGTGGTGGTTGGCTAAACTCTTGCTTGCCTCCTTAACTACCGAAGCATGCACCGGTTGGCATTAAAATCATGTTTCCATATCCCATCTTAAGGCTGCCACAAGCCATATCCCATTCTTTTTATTGCTCTCGTAGTAACATCAAGAAATATTGAAGTTGTTTTCATGCCAACCCATAAGAAAGTGTGCACTTATAATAAGATGTTTTACCAGAATCACCAATGCGTCAAGAGAGAACAAAGATCAAATATATCACAATGAAGGCCCCTTCATGTTGTTTGAGAACCATGATCTTAAAATATACTCCTTCCGTGCCAACATGTAGTGTGTATTAGGTATTTCAAATTCAAACATTGTAAACTTCGAATATTTTTTCCAAAAAATATCAATATACAGACTACCAAATCAATGTCATTAGATTCATCATGAAATATATGTTTCATATGGTATTTTTATTATTATTTACATAGATAATTTTCTCAATATAGTTAGTTTGTGAGGAATGACTTCAGCACATAAAACCAAAGTACATTGTATCCATCAATCTCTCAAATCCTTCAAACCAGAGCCCCCCCCCCCAAAAAATGCTCGTGGATCCATAACATTCTCAACAGTGGAAATAAATGGATTCTAGGTAAGTGGATGGGGAAATATCAGGTGCTCCCATCCTTGGAGTGCACCCTGTGCTCTAGTTTCAAAAAAACAATTTTCGATGTTTCAAAATTCTATAAAAAAGTGAACGTTCATAAGAAATGTGACTACCACCCTTAATAATTTCATGCCAAACTTGCAATGCACATTGAGAAATCAAAAGGAGGCAAATTCATGTGTGAATAGTGCCAGTATTATTTTTGTGTTTTTTTACTCAATTGAAGCTACATTTCACATTTTTGTTTCTCCATATGCATTTGGACTTTGGATCGGCAATTTTTAGGAGTTGTAGTCGCATTCCTTTTGGAAGTTCATATTTTTCAGAATTATTCAAAACATTTCAAATTGATTTTTTTAATTGAGTGTGGGGAGCTCCATAAGGATTGAAGCATATGCGATTTCCCCTAATTGAAAGACAGGGTTGCAGGGGTGACCCACTATCCGGATGCCTATTCATAATAATTATGGATAAGCTTCAACAACTTAATCCCAAAAATGATGAACTCGCGCTTCTGCATCACCCTATCTTCACAAACTTGCCCACCATAACATTGCAATACATATACGCCACTCTTATCATTGCATCTAGTTCGGTCTCTACCTCCTTTAAACTAAGAAGTATCCTAGACGCGTTCTCAGCAACTAGCCTAAACATCAACTTTGCCAAAAAAAATCAAACGCTGTAAATCAAACTTTGTACCAATTAATGTCACGCTAGACACTACTTCCACCATTGCCGCTATCGTGGGTTGTAAAGTCTCCTCCATCCCACATATCTATCTAGGACCGGCTACCGTCCAACGTGTTCCTTCCAACCCTAGAATGTTGCCGCAAAAAAACTGGTTGCTGCACAAAATTACTTTCAAATGGTGATCGCTTAGTTCTACTTTCCTCTAGCATAGATGCGCTTGCCATGTATTTCGTGTCAGTCTTCCTAATTCCAACAAAATGTACTTAAATCTTTCGATGCCTTCTGCATGGAATTTTTGGGCCGCCAAAGAGACTTGTACTGGCTCTCAATACTTGGTCACTTGGTACAACGTTGTAAACCAGAAAAAATGGGTGGCCTAGATCTGGAAAACTTACACCAGTAGAATTGATGTTTGTGTATGAAATCTGTGGTCATAGCCCCTCTACCTTCCACAACTTGATGGCTTGACTAGATTAGTCTGCAACCCCCCAATGCCTTCATTGCTCCAAACTCGAACCAAACAATGCTTTGCAAAACCACAAACTGTCACATGCCCCACCTACAAAAAGTTCTTTGTGATCACCAACAACGGATATTAGACTTGCTTTTGTATGACACTTGGCTACTACGACTATGTATAGCCTTTATATACCTTTTCTCACACTCGACTACTCCTTTTGTCAAGGTAGCAAATATCTGATGCTTTAGTCTATAATCTAACATGTGAAACCATCTGGCCTTTGCATCCTCGCATGAGTTTGTTGCGTTATCATTTGTGTTGTACAATAGCATGCCATCTATAGAGCTAGACTCGCACTTTCTCATTGGTGGGAACAATTTCTCCAAAAAAATTCATATGATCTTGTCTTTAAAGGCCACGATGAAGACACATTTGCCAAAGCTATCTGGCACAACATCCCTCGTAACAAAGCTTGGATCTTTGCGTGGTTACTATTCAAGAATAGACTAAAGTCAAGTGCTCTTTGCCCTCAAGAACATCATTGACTACTCATGCTACAAGGTGGAACTATGATGTTGAAGAATTCAAACATATTTTCATCTCGTGCCCCTCTTAGGAAGGATATGACAACAGCTACGAGTCAATCCAGGTACCTCTATCACATGCCTCTGGGACTGCATCATTGCAGTCAGTCTGGACCCAAATGTATGGCCTAGCATGTTCTTCGCTATTCTCTCGAAGATTTGGGATAAAAGGAATGCCAAGAAATTTTTTGTAAGTTGTAATATGACTATTACTTAAGAAAATTGTAGATGACAATGTCTCACTGCATCTCCAGGCCTTGTGAAAAGGTGGTTGTTTCCTCGTTTCGGCTATACATCTCTTCAAGATCCGTGTGATTATGTGTTTTACCAGTTTAAATAGGTATGTGCTACGTTGCAGCTTGGGAATTGAGTTATGATAGATCTAAAAAAATTCTAAGGGCCTATTTGATTCACGGGATTTCAAAAATACAGGAATATGAAAATTATAGGATTAGAGTGGCATGTATGTTTGAACCATGTAGGATTAGCAACTATTGTTTGATGCCATAGAGGAAACGAAGGAATTGTCAAAAGAGGTTGGAGTGGTGAAAGTTATGTTCTAATCCTGAGCTCATGTGATCTCGGGTGAAATTAAAATCATAAAAAACTTCCAAATGTTCCAAAGTTTTTTTGTGGAACTTTGACAAATGTTTTCATAGTTCTTGTAAAATGTGGCAAAAAAATCAATAGTCTAAAATGCATATGAAAATAATGTTGGGGGGCATCGATTTGTTTTTTTGGCCATGTTTTCTACGAATATCATATGATGATGAAATTTTGCAAGCTATGAAAACATTTATCAAAGTTTCACACAAAATCGGTTTTTGAATTTGTTATTAATTATCTATGATTTTGCAGTTCGCTTGAGCTCATTTGAGCTCGAGATGAGAACAATTGTGTCCTTGGAGTGCATGTTAGATTTCCTATGAAATGTAGTACAAAAGATTCTATGGGAAAAATTCCTATATGATCCTATCCTATGTATCAAAGGTCCAATGTAGGAAAAATTCTAAAAATTTCAATCCTTCAAATATCCTATAGAACTCTTTTGAATAAAGAAAGGATGCCTTATTTAACATTATCATAAATTATGTTTCCCTGTTTGGCAACAAATATTTTTTTCTTCCCTATCTAACATTGAATCTAAATTGTATGCCTTTTATGACATTTTCGTCTATTTTTCATCCAACACCGTTAATTATGCAAAAAAAGACACTTTTACCCCTCATGTAATTTGAATCGGCCATCCACCTCAACCATGAAGCAGGCATTGGATACTAAAGTGCTGCTGATCAATCTCGCTGATGGCCGATGAACATACACGACAAAAGCAATGTCCCTAATTAATTACGCCGGTTGTACTCGTATGTAGCTATGGTAGCTAGGGACGCGTTTGGTTGCCTGCATTAGGCCCAACTAGATCCGCGGGGGGTGAAAATGGGTTGTTTGGTTATCTGGGTCATATGCAACACTTGGCTCGCATGGAACTTAAAGGAGGCCCGGGCATGGCTCTGGAGGAACGATCGAATCGGCAGTTTTTCGCGAGCCAGGCTCGCGCAAGCCACATGTGGGGAAGCACGAGAGATGACGCGACGGCTCATAACTCCCCATGCCCCCTCCCATCACCTCCCTCGCCAGTTCACACCCATCCCTCTCTCTCACCTCTCACCACCAGTTGTGTTTCTCTGATGGCAACGCGGCCATCTCACAAGGCCACAGCCACTCCAGTCATCGCCGGCAGCAATCCCATCCAAGAAAGGTGGGTCGCCAGCCTCTCCTCCGCCAGAGTACATCTAGAAGCGGCGCTGCGAAGCCCTCCCATTTCTGCACCATGCCACCGCCCTGGGCTAATACAACACCAGCGTTGGTCACTTCGACTCCGCCACCGGAGTCGGTCGTGTTCTCCTTCCACGGGAACCTAGCGGGGATCCAATACCCGTCGGTGTCATCCTTTGTTGGCCCCTCTTATGAGGGTGTTTTTACCCACATAAGAGGGTTTTCTCCTCTGCGTCCGGTGCAAGGGGAAGGAAGCTCCATGACATCGGTGTCGTCTTCGAGTTGGTGCAGGACAAGTTCCACGGTTGCGGCCCTTGGAATGGTAGGGTCCTCTTCATTAGCCACGCCAGGGCCCCTCATCACACCGGGTTTTTCTCCATGGTCGGCGTACACGCCACTGGCAATCCCCATTATATGCTCTCAAATCTTTTGTTGCTTCTTACTTAGGGTTCTTAGGGTAGTTCTACTTGTGTTCTAGGATAGTAGATTAACCCCGATTTGATTCGATTCGACTGGAGATTTGGCCGTTTTGGGGATAAACCAGAGAGTATGTGTACTGTGTTCATCCCACATGGCTAGTTCTTACTACCACATTGTTAGTCTTAGTGCCACATTGTGTCTTTATAGTGCCACATTGTTAGTTTCTACTGCCACGTTGTTACTTTCTAGTGCTCCAAGCTTAGTTCTTAGTGCTACATTGTTACTCTTAGTGATGGTACTAGTGTTTGTTACTTGTTAGTGCTCCTCTTGCTCCTATTTTTGCTGTTGTTTGTTACTTGTTAGTGCTCATGTTGTTCCTGTTTTTTTTGTTGTTTTTTGTTCTTAGTGCTCCTCTTGCTAGGGTACATGAGTAGATGTGGCATCCAAGTAGGACATAACTGAATGCCAAAAGCAGTAGGTGCAAGTAGGACATGTCTATGTTGGATTGATCTGATCATTGCTAGCTCTGATCATGGTGCTTTGATCACTGTTAGCACTGATCATTCTCAGCTTTTGATTAGTTCTAGCATTGATAATTGTTATCTCACTGTTATCGCGGGGTCCTTCTGCCTGGCAGGGTGTCCTACATTAGGATGTCGCGGGGTGCTGGAAGGAGGCCGAGGACCAGCCACGAGGAGGGTGCACATGAACCTATCAGGTTCTACGTGCAGACCAGGGACGATGAGGACATCACCATGCTCATCATCCCACCTAAATTCAGGACGGTGATGAAGCAATGGCTGGTCACCGACCCTCCTCATGTCGTTAGCCTCTCTGCCAACAAGTGGTGGGAGTTGTGGGTGCAGGTGCAGTACTTCAGGGGGCACATGGTGTTGGGGCATGACTGGGAGTACTTCTGCCGCTAGCACAAGATCGTCCCAGGCGACCTTGTAGTCTTCAAGCTCTATGGCCTGGGGCTGAAGGTGTAGATCTTTAACACCAACACCTCCAACATCTATAGGGTCCGGTGCTCAAAGCACAGCTACGTCGGCGGAATTGGTCATGCTATCTAGCTTGTTCCTGTTAGTCTGTAGTTAAGTAGTGTAGGTTGAACTGAAGCTCGATCAACCCTTTTGCCGTGAAACTTGTTCATATTTTGCCCTGGGAGCAGCACTCTGGGTCCGGTAGGGGCATGGGATGCCCTGCTGTTTTAAAACCTCTGTCTAGTACTAATACTTGGTTTGTTCTTGCTTTGGGCTTCGTTTGATCTTGCTGTTGTGTGTTGTGTGTGTTGTGTGTGTTGTGTGTGTTGTGTGTGTTGTGTGATGATAAATGGATGGTAAGTCCATCACACTTCAAACGGGTGAGCAGATCAAGTGCTTGCACACAACCAAATAGATGTGCTTTGCATCTGCTGAAACCCAAAGCACAAACACACGCAACCAAACAAAATGCATCCAGCTGGGCCTTGATGCAATACAGACAACCAATCAACATGTAGATGTTGGTTTTTAGCTTGCATATGCTCAGCCAGAACCAACTGGATCAAGTATGCAAAATGCTCAAATTTAATGCACACAACCAAACGCGTCCTAAACAACCCAATCGACATCATCAATTCTAGTCATAGCACTAGCACAACTCCACGCACACGATAAGCTATTTGATAGCCACAGGCCCATGGACAAGAATGTTGATTTTCATTATCACTTCACTATTTGGTACATAGCCGCATGCCCGCATCTTAGAGCATTGACTGTGTTCAGCTAATCAGCTATGTATCCGCATGCCCGCATAGACACATGCATCCAGTCAGCCAGATAGCCGCGTGGAGCAAACCAAGCTAGCTAGAAAAAGTGTTTTTATTTCTATTATTATTAGCATCTAAAAATTTCATCACACAACACATGCGGGGCAAATGGTCTTTTTACGTGTCATTTAAGACCATTAAGACAAAAAAAATGGACGGAAGTGTCATAAAGAACATAAAATTTACACTGGTTATTACATAGAAAAGAAAATATTTTTGGATGTTAAATAGGAAACAAAAATTTAAGACAGTGGTAAATAAGGAATTTAGTCTTGAAGACCTAACAATATGGAGATAATTTGAACAAACAAATAAAAAATAGTCCAAAAAAGTGTATGTAGGAAGCAAACAAGCAAGGATCCTCACGAATTGAAAACAATGTAGGAAGTGGACGTACAAATCAAACTTTTTCTAGAAAGCAATGAACTAACTAATACAAAATATATTTAATTATACATGCCTTGATTTGAAACTATAGGCAACAAACTAAATTTTAGTAAGCAATGACGTGATTTGAGGAAACAAATCAATAATAATTAAGGGGAAATACTTGGGTTCACCCGGCGGATCGCACGCGAGCATCTGTTGCCTCGTCTACGTGATGCGTTATTGGGGAAGTTGCATTGGTAACAAAAAATATTCCTACACACAAGCAAGATCTATCCATGGTGATGAGCATCTACAAGAGGGAGAGTGGATCTACATACCCTTCTAGATCGCTAAGCAGGAAGCGTTAAGAAACGTGGTTGATGTAGTCAAACATATTCGCGATCCAAATCACAAGCCATCCCGCGATCCAATCACGATTCGTCCCGATCTAGCGTTGAATGGACGACACCTTCGCGTTCAGCACACGTACAGCTCGATGACGATCTCCGCCTTCTTGATCCAACAAGAGAGGGTGGAGAGGTAGATGAGTACTCCGGCAGCACGATGGTGTGGTGACGGTGGTGGTGGAGCTGATCTGGCAGGGCTTCACCAAGTACCGCCGAATCAATCTAGAGGAGGGGACGATCTAGTGGGGGGAGAGAGGGCTGCACCATGGCTTGGGGTGCGGCTGCCCTCTCTCCCCTCCAATATATATAGGAGGGAGGGGGAGGGGTTGGCGCCCTAGGGTGTTGGAAATATGCCCTAGAGGCAATAATAAAGTGGTTATTATTATATTTCCTTGTTCATGATAATCATTTACTATCCATGCTATAATTGTATTGATTGGATACACAAATACATGTGTGGGTACATAGACAACACTGTGTCCCTAGTATGCCTCTAGTAGACTAGCTCGTTGATCAAAGATGGTCAAGGTTTCCTAGCCATAGACATGAGATGTCATTTGATAATGGGATCACATCATTAGGGGAATGATGTGATGGAAAAGACCCAAACTATGAACGTAGCATATGATCATGTCGGTTTATTGGTACTGTTTTCTGCATGTCAAGTATCTGTTCCTATGACCATGAGATCATGCAACTCACTAATACCGAAGGAATACCTTGTGTGTATCAAACGTCGCAATGTAACTGGGTGACTATGAATATGCTCTACAAGTATCTCCGAGGGTGTCTATTGAGTGGGCATGGATCAAGACTGGGATTTGTTACTCCGTGTGACGGAGAAGTATCTCAGGGCCCACTCGGTAATACAACATCGCAATGAGCCTTGCAAGCAAAGTGACTAAAGAGTTAGCCATGGGATCTTGTATTACAGAACGAGTAAAGAGACTTGCCGATAACGAGATTAAACTAGGTATAGAGATACCGACAATCGAATCTCGCGCAAGTAACATACCGAAGAACAAAGGGAACATCATATGGGATTAACTGAATCCTTGACATATAGGTTCAACCGATAAAGATCTTCATAGAATATGTAGGAACCAATATGGGCATCGAGGCCCGCTATTGGTTATTGACCATAGAGGTGTCTCCGTCATGTCTACATAGTTCTCGAACTCGCAGGGTCTACACACTTAATGTTCAGTGACGTTTCGGTAGTATTGAGTTAAGTATGTTGGTGACCGAAGGTTGTTCGGAGTCCCGCATGATATCCGGACGTCATGAGGAGCTCCGGGATGGTCCGAAGGTAAAGATTGATATATAAGAAGTCCCGTTTTTCTCATCGAAAAAGTTTTAGGTATTTCCGACAGTGCATCGAGAGTGCCGGGAGGATTCCGGGGGTCCACCGGGAGGGGCACACTCAACCCGGGGGGCTACATGGACCTAGGAGGTGGTGCACCAGCCCCTAAGGGCCCATGCACATGGAGGTGGGAGAGGAACAAGTGGGAGGAGTCCTACTAGGAGTCCACCTCCCACAAGGGAGGTGGACTCCTCCCTAAGTTCGGCCAAAGCCCTTGGAGGAGGGGCAGGGGCTGCCTCCCACCTACCCCCTCTCCTCCTATATATGTTGGAGGGTTTTTGAGGGAAACCCTAATCTGAAAAGTGACATGCTGCCCTCTCTCCCTCCAGATCATATTCTCCTCTAGATTAGTTCGATGGAGCTCTGCGAACCCCTGTCGGATTAGTTCACCACCACGGCCACCACGCCGTCGTGCTACCGGAGAACTCATCTACGTAGCCACTCCCTTTTGCTGGATCAAGAAGGCGGAGAACATCATCGAGTTGTACGTGTGCTGAACACGGAGGTGTCGTCCGTTCGGCGCTAGATCGGGACGGATCGTGATTGGATCGCGGGACGGCTAGAGATTTGGATCGCGGAGACGTTCGACTACATCAACTGCATTTCTTAACGCTTCCCGCTTAGCAGTCTATGAGGGTATGTAGATCCACTCTCCCTCTCGTAGATGTTGATCACAATGGATAGCTCTTGTATGTGCGTAGGAAAATTTTTGTTTCCCATGCAACGTTCCCCAACAGTGGCATCATGAGCTAGGTCTATGCGTAGATGAGATCACGAGTAGAACACAAAGAGTTTGTGGGCGTTGATATTCAGATTGCTTCCTCCCTTGGTATTTTCTTGATTTAGCAGTATTGTGGGATGAAGCGGCCGTACCAACCTTACTCGTCCACGTACGAGAGACTGGTTCCATCCACTGACATGTGTCTTTGTTGCATAAAGATGGCTGGCGGGTGTCTGTCTCTCCCACTTTAGTTGGATCGGATCTCTACAAAGGTGGTCCTTGAGAAGGTTGAAAAGCAATTTGTGTATCACCGTTGTGGTTTTGCGTAGGTAAGAATTGTTCTTGCTAGATACCCATAGCAGCCACGTAAAACATGCAACAACAATTAGAAGACGTCTAACTTGTTCTTGCAGGGTATGTTGTGATATGATATGGCCAATTACATGATGATATATATTTGATGTATGAGATGATCATGTTTTGTATTGAATATCATGACTTGCATGTCGATGAGTACGGCAATCGGAAGGAGCCATAGGGTTGTCTTTAATTATTATATGACCTGCGTGTCAATCATTAAGCGCTATGTAATGCTTTACTTTATCGCTAAACGGTAGCAATAGTAGTAGAAGCAAGGTGGGCGTGACAACCCCGATGGCGACATGTTGATGGAGATCATGGTGTCATGTCGGTGACAATGGAGATCATGTTGGTGCTTTAAAGATGGAGATCAAAAGCACAAGATCGTGGCCATATCATGTCACTTATGATTTGCATGTGATGTTAATCCTTTTATGCATCTTATTATGCTTAGGATGAAGGTAGCATTATAAGGTGATCGCTCACTAAAATTTCAAGATAAAATTGTGTTCTCCCCGAGTGTGCACCGTTGTGAAAGATCATCGTTTCGAAGCACCATGTGATGATCGGGTGTGATAGACTCTACGTTCACATACAACGGGTGCAATCCAGTGTTGCATATGCAGAACACTCGGGTTAAACTTGATGAGCCTAGCATGGACAAACATGGCCTCGGAACACAAGAGACCGAAAGGTCGAACATGAGTCATATAGTAGATATGATCAACATGGAGATGTTCACCATTGAAACCACCTCATCTCACGTGATGATCGGACATGGGATGGTGAATTTGGATCATGTAGGACTCGGATGACCGGAGGGATGTCAATTTGAGTGGGAGTTTTTAAGTAATATGATTAACTAAACTCATTATTTTGAACAATAGTCTCAGTAACCTTTGCAAATTTATGTTGTAGATCAATGGCTCACGCAGTAGTTCCCCTAAGTTTCAATGTGTTCCTAGAGAAAGGCAAGTTGAAAGATGATGGAAGTGACTTTGTAGATTGGTCCCGTAATCTGAGGATTATCCTCACGGCTTCCCAAAAGGCTTATGTCCCTGATGCACCGCTCGGTGAAGCACCCGCTCCAGTTTCGTCTGAAGTCGTTGTGAATGCCTCGGAGGCACGTTCTGGAGATTACTCAATACTTCAATGTGCAATGTTGTATGGCTTAGAACCGGGACTTCAAAGACATTTTGAACGTCATGGAGCATATGAGATGTTCCAGGAGTTGAAGTTTATATTTGAGAAGAATTCCCGGATCGAGAGGTATGAGACCTACAATAAGTTCTATGCTTGCAAGATGGAGGAGAATGGGTCTGTCAGTGAACATGTACTCAGAATGTCTGGGTATTCTAATCGTCTGGCTGAGTTCCTTAATCCTGGCAGTCCGAGGACACCTTAATCCCGGACTCCCTGAGTAGCCCCCGGACTAGCCTGCAATGCCAAGGTATATTATTCGGATAGTCTTGCGCGTCAAAGTCTTCGGCTTGCGAGGCGAGTCCCTCTACCATTAACTGTGAACTCTCAATCGTTGAGAACTTGCGGGATCCATTGTTGTAACTTCGACGCTCCTTGATCCTTGTGTGCTGAGGGGAGACGGGCGGCCCAACAGCTTTTTACAAGACTGCCCTTCCCACAAATGGAGGCACCACCCATTTAAACAGGCTGAATCGTGGTCTGGGCCACCCCTTCCCCTTCTTGCAAATCAAAAAAAGCTTCAAATGAGAGATCACCAAAAAACATGGCGAGCATCCCTAGCTCATCCTCGCGTCCTTATGGCACCCTTCCTAGGGATTGGGCAAGTTGCTTTGTATCTCTCCTTTGGCTGCGCGACCTTGAGACCCAAGGTTATCTTCCCTCCTCGGATATGGCGGCTACCCGCACCGGAATAACTTCTTTTGGCAACGAGGCCTTCGTAGAGAACTTCCCTAATCCTCACAAGGGAGAGCGGGTATGCTTCGTGTCTTTCCTCTTGCGGGGCCTAGGGTTCCCCATTCATCCCTTCTTGAGGGGAATACTAAAATTCTACGGGATCCAGCTCCATCATCTTACCCCCGGATCTATTCTGCACATCTCGGGCTTTGTTGCTCTTTGCAAGATGTTTCTGGGCTGCGAGGCCACTTTGGATTATGAAGGAAGTACTTCTGTCTCGTCCCCCGCAATCAGGGTGAGACAGAAAGTCGAAGGAGCCGAAGTATGTCGTATACCCTGGACGGGGTATCCAGTGGGGACTCCGGAGAAGGAGTCCAAAGAATGGTCCTCTGAGTGGTTCTATATTGAGGACGTTCCGCTATTGATCCAGCTCAAAGGGGTTTGCCCGAATACTCCGACGCCCCTTTGAGGGAAAGGTATAACTGGCGACCGAAAGAGTCCATCCCAAGAGGAAGGTGCCGAAGTGCAACGCTTGGCTGCCCAAGTAAGGATGCTAGCTCATCACAAGCTGACCATTATTGACGTGATGGATGTCGCCATCACCCGATGCGTTCAACCCCTTCAGCAAAGGATACACCCTTTGTGGCATTACAATAGAACAAGTAACACCACTCGTTTCCGATGGCTGGGCCCTACCAATCAAGCGGCGATGACGGTCGCACTTGCCGACATGTTCAAAGGGGAAGAAGAATACTTTGTTCAGCTATCGGTTAAGGAGGGATACTCGGGTTATAACCCCATTGAATGGGTAATACTTTCGAGTTTGTGACCTAAGTTCAAGTTTTTTACTTGCCCCTTTTGACTGAAGCTTTCAATCCGTGCGAACAGAGCTGGAGGTGCTTTGTCGAGACAATCAACTGTCCGGCGCCTCAACCAGAGAACTACTCTCATGATGACGATCTAGGATTCCACGATGATCCAGAGTTGTCGATCGAGTACAAAGACGGGGTCTTTTACCAAGATAGCCTTGATGGTTCCATGGTGGCTATCATAGTCGATCACCTCGGATCACTCCCTTCCCCTACAACATGCAAAAAGAAAAATCCTTCCTATAAAAGGCAAGCGACCTTCGTCGAGCCGAATGCGTCGGTTTCTACTCCCAAGGGTCATTGGTCCACGCGACGAACATCGACTACGGCAACAATGCTCGGACGGAACAGCAACAAGAATCCTTCATTTGAGCCAACCGCGGGGATGACCCCAACCACTCGTCCCACCAAAAGGTACTTCGTTTGGCCGCTTTGATTTGTTATTACCATGATCGATAGGTATTCACAGAATATATCATGTCTAAATACTCAGGAAATGAGGATAACCATCTTCTGCCGGAAATGTTACCGGGGTGCCTGACAACACTCATGAATCAAGATCTTCTGCTCATGATGAACCGGTTGCGGAGGACCCTGTGGCCAATCAGGCCCCCGAAGATTCCGGGGGCGCATCAGTTACTAACTCCGAGGTAGAGAGTGCGATGAACCACTGGCGGCGACAACAAGCCCTGCGCCACCAGTCGTTTTTCGGACAAGAGTTTAATGATCTATGTTTAGATGCGTACATCCGAGCTACCCGAACTGGGCTTGGGGACGCCATGAAACTGATATCGTCCAACCTGGAGGTGAGTGATCGGCTTTAATAATCCGGATATACATATTAACCCGGTATCCCATGAGCCTTGATTTGGTCAGGGCGGATGAATTAAGGATCTGCATATGGTTTTATTGATGATGTAGGATTCAAGGCAGCAGAATGAGCAATTGGTCAATGACCTGGAGGCGATCCAAACGCAGGTGCAAGCTGTGAAGGCCCGAGTTGAACAAGTGAAGAATTTTACCCGGGAAGCGCATGGTGAGTGTGTCCATTTTGCCGATCTTAGTATATAGTCATGTGCTGACGCAAGGGTACTTTGTAGCAGCTGAGTCTATAGGGCATCTGCAAAAAGATTTAGATGCGGCTCGAGAATCCCAGAGGTACGCCGAGTCCTAGTATGAGGTTGGCTGCCTTTTGTTGCAACGAAATCTTGAGGGGGAAAACCGTCTCCGGGCGAAAAAAAACCGGTAGCAAGCCGAAGAAATTGAGAGTTTAAAAACTCAATTGGCTCAAACCCAAGAAGAGAACCAGAAATTACAGAGGGGCATGTTCGGTAAGTGCGATCATAACGTCGGGGGGTACGTCTAATACATGAAGTGTAATGGACATGCTTCGTCTCGTGTATAGGTCTCCTGGCCGGGCGGCCTGAAGAACAGATCAGATCCTACCGAGGGAATCTTCTGAAGGAACTGTCCGCTGTACATGAGCAGGCTCGAAAGGCTATGAGGAGCATGATGAAAGTGCTATGGCCTGCCGAGAAGCCTCCGGAGGGGATGGCCGAACTGGCTGATCGGTTCAAGGGACCCCGGTGTCGTTTCGAGTTATGGAAGACATTGGCCTTCTAGGAGGGAGCACGAGAGGCGTGGGCGATGATCAATAACCGTTACACCGGTCTTAACCCCAAGCATATGGCTCGGGTTGGGCCGGCAGGGCCGGATGGGCATGAAGTGTCGCTTCATTTGGTGTACGACCAAGTGATGCTTGTCGAACGTCTCTTGCAAGAAGATTGCGCCCTGGATGCCTTAATAGACAATCTTGACCAGTAGCCAGATGTGTGATTTTATGTAACTATGTACTTTAAATCAAAAATTGCTCTGTCTGTGCTATAAATTTTGTATTACCCGGCCATCGGCTTCGACCACCCTTGCTAAGAGCTTGGGAGTGTTCCTTATAAAATATCCTTTGATAAGAGGGAATTCTTTCGCGGAACCAGGCAATCCGGCCATTTGGTGCGAACAGACAGAAAATGCACAGGGAGATATGTTATATTACTGCTTAGCGAAAGAAACAGTACCTCTATCGGTACCTTCCTTCAGGCTGCTACACAAATCGTAGATAGTAAGGCCGTATACTGCTAGTATGCGACTAATGGATTTTTTGAGAAAATAAGCCCAAGTAATGGTGATAACAACCATAATTTTTATTTGTTGCTTCCGTCATAGCCGACCAATTGTCTGCTAAAGATAGCTAGCTTTTGGCTTCATCCGTCTGAGGTAGGTATCCGTGTGATCCGGTCGTAACAATCACAGAGGTGCTCCCTTTACCCTATATCCGAACAATCGGGAACATAGAGGGTAAACACATGAGCGAGGCAACCCAGCTTGACAAATATCTTAGTTCTAATTGATTCATATAATGGCTTAAAAATCGATAAGGGAAACATGCATACACAATAAATTTGAATGGATGCTTAAAATATATAATCATCGGCTTCGGGAAGAAGCCCCCAGGTGTTTTGTTCGGGTTTAACATTTGAGGATGTCTGCCAAAAAACTTAACACGAGCTCGGTTTAGCTGAACATAGACTTGGAAAAAGAAATACGAACCTGCAAAATGAAGGTGGAAGGGAAAGAAATATGAAAACAAAGAAAAGGAAAAGGAAGGTAAAAAGTACGACGACACCGGTCTAGTCGTAAAAGCGCCAAAGACGAGCTGCGTTCCATGGGTTTGGTTCGAGGCGGTTATCTGGCGGGTTACCAAGACTATAAGCCCCTCATGTGAGTACTTCGTCAATTATGAAGGGGGGCTCCCACTTGGGATTGAGTTTATGCTTCTGCTTCTCCTGGAGTCGTAAGACGAGTTTGCCCACATTATACGCCTTTGCCCTGACCTCCCTGTTCTGGTAACGTCGGGCCTGTTGTTGATAAAAAGTAGAGCGAGCCCGAGCTATGCCACGCTCTCCTTCTCAGGCGTCCAAGTCTTCATGCTGATCTAACTCGGCCTCCTTTTCTTCATACATGCGCACCCTTGGTGCGTCGTGAATAATATCACAGGAAAGGAATGCTTCTGCCGAAGGTCCTGTTGAATATGTATATCACAGGGAATAATATACATGCAGATGTTGGTTTTTAGCCTGCATATGCTCAGCCAGACCCAACTGGACCAAGTATGCAAAATGCCCAAATTTAATGCACACAACCAAACGCGTCCTAAGCAACCCAATCGACATCATCAATTCTAGCTGTAGCACTAGCACAACTCCACGCACACGATAAGCTATTTGATAGCCACACGCCCATGGACAGGAATGTTGATTTTCTTTATCACTTCCCAATTTGGTACATAGCTGCATGCCAGCATCTTAGAGCATTGATTGTGTTCAGCTAATCAGCTACGTATCCGCATGACCGCATAGACACATGCATCTAGTCAGCTACATAGCCGCATGGAGTAAACCAAGACAGCTAGAAAAAATATTTTTATTTCTATTATTGTTAGCATCTAAAAATTTCATCACACAACACATGAGGGGCAAATGGTCTTTTTACGTGTCATTTAAGGCCATTAAGACAAAAAATGGACGGAAGTGTCATAAGGAACATAAAATTTACACTGGGTATTACATAGAAAAGAAAATATTTTTTGATGTTAAATAGGAAACAAAAATTTAAGACAGTGTTAAATAAGTAATTTAGTCTTGAAGACCTAGCAATATGGAGGTAATTAGAACAAACAAATAAAAAAATTAGTCCAAAAAAGTGTACGTAGGAAGCAAACAAGCAAGAATCCTCACGAATTGAAAACAATGTAGGAAGCGGACGTACAAACCAAACTTTTTCTAGAAAGCAACGAACTAACTAATACAAATGTATTTAATTATACATGCCTTGATTTGAAACTATAGGCAACAAACTAAATTTTAGTAAGCAAGGCGGTGATTTGAGGAAACAAATCAATAACAATTAAGGTGAAATACTTGGGTTCACCCGGCGGATCGCACACGAGCATCTGTTGCCTCGTCTATGTGATGCGTTATTGGGGAATGTTGCATTGGAAACAAAAAAATCATACACACAATCAAGATCTATCCATGGTGATGAGCATCAACGAGAGGGAGAGTGGATCTACATACCCTTGTAGATCGCTAAGCGGGAAGCGTTAAGAAACGTGGTTGATGTAGTCGAACGTATTCGTGATCCAAATCATAAGCCGTCCCGCGATCCAATCACGATCCGTCCCAATCTAGCGCCGAACGGACTACACCTCTGCGTTCAGGACACATACAGCTCGATGACGATCTCCGCCTTCTTGATCCAGCAAGAGGGGGCGGAGAGGTAGATGAGTACTCCGGCAGCACGATGGCGTGGTGACGGTGGTGGTGGAGCTGATCTGGCAGGGCTTCGCCAAGTACCGCCGAATCAATCTAGAGGAGGGCACGATCTAGTGCGGGGAGAGAGGGCTGCATTGTGGCTTGGGGTGCGGCTGCCCTCTCTCCCCTCCGATATATATAGGAGGGAGGGGGAGGGGCTGGCACCCTAGGGTGTTGGAAATATTCCCTAGAGGCAATAATAAAGTGGTTATTATTATATTTCCTTGTTCATGGTAATCGTTTACTATACATGATGTAATTGTATTGATTGGAAACACAAATACATGTGTGGGTACATAGATAACAATGTGTCCCCAGTATGCCTCTAGTTGACTAGCTCATTGATCAAAGATGGTCAAGGTTTCCTAGCCATAGACATGAGATGTCATTTTATAACAGGATCACATCATTAGGGGAATGATGTGATCGAAAAGACCCAAACTATGAACGTAGCATATGATCGTGTCAGTTTATTGCTATAGTTTTCTGCATGTCAAGTATTTGTTCCTATGACCAAGAGATCATGCAACTCACTAACACCGGAGGAATACCTTGTGTGTATCAAACGTTGCAACATAAGTGGGTGACTATAAAGATGCTCTACAGGTATCTCCAAGGGTGTCTGTTGAGTGGGCATGGATCAAGACTGGGATTTGTTACTCCGTGTGACGGAGAGGTATCTTAGGGCCCACTCGGTAATACAACATCGCAATGAGCCTTGCAAGCAAAGTGTCTAAAGAGTTAGCCATGGGATCTTGTATTACGGAATGAGTAAAGAGACTTTCTGGTAACAAGATTGAACTAGGTGTAGACATACCGACGATCAAATCTCGGGCAAGTAACATACCAAAGAACAAACGGAACATCATATGGGATTAACTAAATCCTTGACATAGAGGTTCAACCGATAAAGATCTTCGTAGAATATGTAGGAACCAATATGGGCATCTAGGTCCCGCTATTGGTTATTGAACGTAGAGGTGTCTCGGTCATGTCTACATAGTTCTCGAACTCACAGGGTCTGCGCACTTAATGTTCAGTGACGTTTCCATAGTATTGAGTTATGTATGTTGGTGACCGAAGGTTGTTTGGAGTCCCGGATGAGATCCCGGACGTCACGAGAAGCTCCGTAATGGTCCAAAGGTAAAGATTGATATATAAGAAGTCCCATTTTTCTCACCGAAAAAGTTTCAGGTATTTCCGGTAGTGCACCGGGAGTGCCGGGAGGGTTCGAGGGGTCCACCGGGAGGGGCACACTCAACCCAGGGGCTACATGGACCTAGGAGGTGGTACACCAGCCCCTAAGGACCCCATGCGCATGGAGGTGGGAGAGGGGCCAAGTGGGAGGAGTCCTACTAGGAGTCCACCTCCCTTTTGGGAGATGGATGCTACTTCTCAAGCATGCGTTGGTTTCCCGTGAAGAGGAACGATTTGATGCAGCAAAGTAGATAAGTATTTCCCTCAGTTTTAAGAACCAAGGTATCAATCCAGTAGGAGATACAAGCAAGCCAGCAATACATATACCTGCACAAGGAATCAAACCCTTGCACCCAACGCTATGAAGGGGTTGTCAATCCCTTCACAGTTATTTGCAAAGATGAGATCTAGTAGGGATAGATATAATAGGGTGCTTGAACGAAAAGTAAAAGTAAAAGTAAAAACAATGCAACAAGTATTTTTGGTGTTTTTGGTTTTAGATCTGAAAATATAATATGGAAATAGACCCGGGGACCATAGGTTTCACTAGATGGCTTTTCTCATGAAGGCAAGTATTACGATGGGTGAACAAATTACTGTCGACCAATTAATAGAAAAGCGAATAATTATGAAGATATCCAAGGAAATGATTATGCATATAGGCATCACGTCTGCGACAAATAGACCGAAACGATTCTGCATCTACTACTATTACTCCACACATCGACCGACTCCTGCCTACATCTAGAGTATTAAGTTCATGAAGAACAGAGTAACGCATTAGGTAAGATGACATGATGTAGAGGGATAAACTCAAGCAATATGATGAAAACCCCATATTTTTACCCTTGATGGCAACAATACAATACGTGCCTCGCTACCCCTACTTTCTCACTGGGTGAGGACACCGCAAGATTGAACCCAAAACTAAGCACTTCTCCTATTGCAAGAATTACCAATCTAGTTGGCCAAACCAAACCAATAACTCGAAGAGACTTGCAAAGATATGAAATCATGCATATAAGAATTCAGGAAAGACTCAAATAATATTCATGGATAATCTGAACATAAACCCACAATTCATCGGATCTCGACAAGCACACCGTAAAAGAGTATTACATCGGATAGATCTCCGTGAAGATCATGAAGAACATGGTATTGAGAAGCAAAGAGAGAGAAGAAGCCATCTAGCTACTAGCTATGGACCCATAGGTCTGTGGTGAACTACTCACGCATAATCGGAGGGGCAATGGAGTTGATGTAGATGCCCTCGGTAATCGAATCCCCCTCCGGGAGATTACCGGAAAAGGCTCCAAGATTGGATCTCTCGGGAACGGAGGCTTCTGGCGGCGGAAAAGTGTTTTCGTGGCTCGTTATGATAATGATGGAATATTCGGGTATTTATAGGCCGAAGATTAGGGTTAGGGGAGTTGCCAGGGGCCCACAAGCCTGCCTGGCGCGGGTGGCCCCCCTGGCCGCGACAAGCGGGCTTGTGGCCCTGTGGCAGCTCCTCTGCCTTGTTTCTCAAGTCTCTTGGCTTCCATATTTTCCAGAAAAATCATTCCGGAGGTTTTATTCCGTTTGGACTCCGTTTAATATTCCTTATCTGCGAAACTCAAAAACAAGGAAAAAACAGAAACTGGCACTAAGCTCTAGATTAATAGGTTAGTCCCAAAAATAATATAAAATAGCATATTAATGCATATAAAACATCCAAAACAGGTAATATAATAGCATGGAACAATCAAAAATTATAGATACGTTGGGGATTTATCAGCATCCCCAAGCTTAATTCCTGCTCGTCCTCGAGTAGGTAAATGATAAAAACAGAATTGTTGATGTGGAATACTACCCAACATATTTATCCATGTAATATTCTTTATTGTGGCATGAATATTTAGATCCATTATATTCAAAACAATAGTCTAATATTGACATAAAAACAGTAATACTTCGAGCACACCAACAAGGTAGCCGTGGCCTTTCGAAATAACATGGCCTTAGAAAGTTATCCCTACAAAATCATATGGTCTGGCTATGCTCCATCTTCCTCACACAAAGTATCTAAATCATGCACAACCCCGATGAACAAGTCAAGCAATTTTTTCACACTTTTGGTGTTCTCAAACCTTTTCAACTCTCACGCAATACATGAGCGTGAGCCATGGATATAGCATTATAGGTGGAATAGAATATGGAGGAGGTACAAGGGAAAAAGGAGAAGATAGTCTCACTTCAAATAGGTGTATCAACGGGCTATGGAGATGTCCATCAATAGATATCAATGTGAGTGAGTAGGGATTGCCATGCAACAAATGCACTTAGAGCTATAAGAGTATGAAAGCTCAAAAAGAAAACTAAGTGGTCGTGCAAAATGAATATCCACTAGTTATGTGAAACTGACAAAATAGGAGACTCTCTATCATCAAGATCATGGTGCTACTTTGAAGCACAAGTGTGGAAAAAAGGTAGTAGCAATTGTCGCTTCTCTCTTTCTCTCTTTTTTTCTTTTTTTTCTTTTCCTTTTTTATTTTTTTATTTTGGTGGGCTTCTTTGGCCTCTTTTATTTTTTTTGTAGGGCTTCGGTGGCCTATTTTATTTTATTTTGTAAAGTCTGGATACTCATCCCAACTTGTGAGGGAGTCATGGCTTCCATCATCCTTTTCTATCACGGGACAATATATTAATGAAATATCATCACACTTTTTTTACTTATAACTCAAAAAAGAAATTACAACTCGATACCTATGACAAAGTATGACTCTATATGCAATATGAAGTGATGGTGCAAGTCATGAAAAACTACATGGTGGAAGTTCCATGGCAATATATCTCGGAATGGCTATGGAAATGCCATAATAGGTAGGTTTGGTGGCTATTTTGAGGAAGGAGGGTTTGGTGTACCGGCGAAAGTTGCACGGTACTAGAGAGGCTAGCAAAGATGGAAGAGTGAGAGTGTGTATAATCCATGGACTCAACATTAGTCATAAAGAACTCACATACTTATTGCAAAAGTCTATTAGTTATCAAACAAAGCATTAGACACATGGTCCTAGGGGATAGGTTTGTAGGAGTTAACCATCACGCGCTCCTGACCCTCACACAAAGGTCGACAATCATTAAACAAATCATGCTCTGACTTCGTTAGATAACGGTTCACCATACATGCATGCTACGGGAATCACAAGCTTTAACACAAGTATCTCTTCCAATTCACAACTACTCACTAGCATGACTCTCATATTACCATCTCTATTATCTCAAAACTATATGCAAGGAATCAAACTTCTCATAGTTTTTAATGCACTTAATATGAAAGTTTTTATTATATCCCTCTTGGATGTCCATTATATTAGGACTAAATTCATAACCTAAACAAATTACCATGTTGTTTTAAGAAACTCTAAAAATAATATAACTAAGGTACGAGAGTTCAAATATTTCTATAAAATATAACACCACCATGCTCTAAAAAGATATAAGTGAAGCCCTAGAGCAACATTGCCTAGCTCAAAATATATAAGTGAAACACATAAGCAAATGACAAGCTACTCTCAAAGGATATGAGTAGTCAAACAATTAAGGAGCTATGTGAGGACTCTCTCTCCCTCAATAAATATTTTCAGATCTTAAGTACTTTATTCAAACAGCAAGCAAAAGAAAAATAGCACTCCAAGAATAGCACGCATCATGTGAACGAATAAAAATTTAGGTTCAACATAGGCTAACCGATAATTGTTGATGAAGAGAGGTAGGATGCGTAGCATCCCCAAGCGTAGATGGTTGAGAGTTCTTGAAATATTTACTTGCGGTGCCTTGGGCATCCCCAAGCTTGAGCTTTTGTATCTCATTCAATCCTCTCATACCACAGTTTCACCTATTCTCAAAAACTTCATCCACACAAAACTCAAAAAGAACTCGTGAGATAGGTTAGTACACATAATAATAGATCAACTCTTTATGTACTGCCAAGACAAGTTGCATAATAATTTTCAAACATTAGGTAATGTATACTATCGTTTCCACAATTTATATCTATCAATATAGGCTATGGAAACTATAGGTTAAGTAGATAACGAAACTATGACAGCAATCTGTCTAAACAGAACAGTCTGTAGCAATTTATGAAAACAGTGTACTTCTGTAACTCTAAAAATTATGAAAATTTAGGTAATTATATAAAATTTATATGAACATACTGTGTAAAACTTTCAGAAACTTTCCACATTCCAGTAAAATATGAAAATTCAAATGCTACAGAATAAGTTTCTGTTTTCACACAGCACACATCAAAACATGCAATGCAAGCATCCTAAAGGCAATTCTTGGAAATTTTTATTTAAAAACAAGATTATAAATAACACCTAACTGAAATTAAAAAAATATAATGATGCTCCAAGCAAAACACATATTGTGTGATGAATAAAAATATAGCTCCAAGTAAGATATACCGATAGTGTTGAAGACGAAAGAGGGGATGCCTTATGGGGCATCCCCAAGCTTAGACGCTTGAGTGTTCCTTTAATATTACCTTGGGGGTTCCTTGGGCATCCCCAACCTTAGGTTATTGTCACTCCTTATTCTTCTCATATCGGTATCTCACCCAAAACTTGAAAACTTCAATCACACAAAACTTAACGAAACTTCGTGAGATGGGTTAGTGTAGTAAATATAGATCATTTACTTAGGTACTGTCAAGACAAGATTCATATTTGTTATCACATAATACCTACTGTATTTAAACATTCGCACAATTTCTATTTCTCAATATAATCTATAGGAACACTTGAAACAAGCAAACTATGCATGCAAAACAGCATCTGTCAAAAACAGAACAGTCTGTAAAGATATGAATGGTGACGATACTTCCCTGACTCTAAAAATTCTGAAAAATTAGGACCGCACAAGGAATTTGCATATAAAGTTTGTGTAAAAATTTCATAATTTTTTGACGCTCCAGTAAAATCATATAATGCATATACTGGACGCAAAACTTCCAGTAAAAATTTCAGAGTTCGTACTAAAATAACACCTTAAGATACACATCAACCAAAACCCTAATGTCACCTAGATACCCCAATGTCACCTCGAGTACCCGTGGGATTGATTATACGATATGCATCACATAATTTCAGATTCATCATGTTCAATCCAACACAAAGAACTTCAAAGAGTGCCCCAAAGTTTCTACCGGAAAGTCAAGACGAAAACATGTGCCAACCCCTATGCATAGATTCCCAAGGTCACGGAACCCGCAAGTTAATCACCAAAACATACATCAAGTGTATCAATAGAACATCCCATTGTCACCACATATATCCCATCGCAAGACATACATCAAGTGTTCTCAAATCCTTAAAGACTCGATCCGATAACTAAACTTCAAAGGGAAAAATCAATTCATCACAACTAGATAGAGGGGAAACACTCCATATGATTCAATCTATATCAACAAAGCTCGTGATACATCAAGATCGTGTCATCTCAAGAACACGAGAGAGAGAGAGATCAAACACATAGCTACTGGTAAATACCCTTAGCCCCGAGGGTGAACTACTCCCTCCTCGTCATGGAGAGCATCGGGATGATGAAGATGGCCTCCGGTGATGGTTTCCCCCTCCGGCAGGGTGCCAGAACAAGCTCCCAATTGGTTTTTCGTGGCTCTGGAGGCTTGCGGCGGCAGAACTCCCGATCTAGGTTCTGCGTTGGGGTTTTTGGGATATTTGACGATTTATAGAGCTGAGAGGGAGGTCGGTGGACTCCCGAGGGGCCCACAAGCCTTGTGGGCATGCCCAGGGGGTGGTCGCGCCCCTGGGGCTTGTGGCCTCCTCGGGAACCTTCTGACTTCATCTCCAAGTTGCATAGGTTCCTTCTGATCCAAAAAAATCATATCGAAGATTTTATTCCGTTTGGACTCCGTTTGATATTCCTTTTCTCTAAAACTCAAAAACAAGGAAAAAACAGAAACTGGCATTGGGCTCTGGGTTAATAGGTTAGTCCCAAAAATAATATAAAGTTGTAGTAAAATGATTGTAAAACATCCAAGAATGATAATATAGCAGCATGAAACAAGCAAAAATTATAGATACGTTGGAGACATATCATATCTCGTCGTGGCTTATAGGCAATTTCGAAAGGAAGGAGTTCAATGGCCCATTTGACTATGCGGATGGTGGCGTCCCTGGTATTGATTATATCATTCAGGGGTACTTCGAATGCCACCGTGACCGAATACTCTTGAAAGTAGTGTCTGAGCTTTCGTGATGCCATAAACACTGTATAGGCTATCTTGTGGTAATGCGAGTATCTGGACTTGCATTGTGTTAGCGCTTCTGACACATAGTAGACCGGCTTCTGTATCCAAAATTTGTGGCCCTCCTCCTCTCGTTCGACGACGAGCACTGCGCTAACCACTTGATTGGTGGCCTATATGTACAATAACATTGGTTCACCAGCGCCTGGTGCTGTGAGTATGGGGTTGCTTGCCAGCAGTGTCTTGATTTCCTCTAACACAGCCGCTGCTTCATTGGTCCACTCGAAATTCTTGGTATGTTTTAGCAACCTGTAGAGCGGTAAAGCCTTCTCACCGAGGCGGGAAATAAAGCGACTTAATGCCGCCAAGCAGCCCGCCAAATTTTGGACATGCTTTAGCTCAGTTGGGATCGCAAGTTCCGATAAGGTGCGGATCTTAGCCGGATTGTCTTCTATTCCTCTATGGGAAACAATGAATCCGAGTAGTTTACCAGTGGGGACTCCGAAGACACATTTATCCGGATTGAGTCGTATATCATACTCACGTAGGCTAGCAAAGGTCTATCTTAGGTCGTCAATCAACTGGTTGACGTGTTTGGTTTTAATGACCAAGTCGTCCACGTATGCCTCGACTGTTTTATCGACCTATTTCTTGAGACATGTCTGAATCATGCATTGGTATGTAGCCCCTGCGTTTTTTAGCCTAAAAGGCATTGTGTTGAAGCAGAATGGCCCGTAGGGGGTGCTGAATGCGGTTGCAGCTTGATCAGATTCCTTCATTTTGATCTGATGGTATCCGAAATAAGCGTCGAGGAACCGTAATGAGTCGTGTCCGGCTGTGGCCTCAATAATCTGGTCTATGTGTGGTAAGGGGAAAGGGTCCTTAGGGCAGGCCTTATTAAGGTCTTTAAGTCGACGCACAGCCGCCAGGATTTATCTTTCTTCGGTACCATCATCGGGTTTGCCAGCATTCGTGGTGCTTGATTTCTCGTATGAATCCGACATCTAGCAATTTGGCTAGTTCTACGCTCATAGCTTGTCGTTTGGGCTCGGAAAAGCGGCGTAGAGTCTGTTTATCGGGCTTGAAGCCTGTGATTATGTTCAGACTATGTTCTGCTAGCCGTCGTGGGATCCTGGCATATCAGAAGGATGCCAGGCGAAGATGTCCCAGTTTTCTCGTAAGAATGCTCGCGGTGCCTCGTCCACCATGGGGTCCAGCTAAGCTTCGATGGACACTGTTTTATTGGGGTCTGTTGGGTGCACCTGAAATTTAACAATTTCTTTTGCAGGTTTAAAGGACGTGGGTTTGGGCCTTTTACTAAGGATCACATCGTCCTTGTCCACTGTTGACCGGACTGCGGTCAATTCCTCTACAGCAAAGGTCTCGGCTAGTGCCTCGAGGGCGAGCGTTGTTGTTTTGTTCCCGGGTCGAAGGGCTATATTCGGTTCACTTGTGACTGTGATTATCCCGTTTGGGCCTGGCATCTTGAGCTTCATATACCCGTAATGTGGTATAGCTTGGAATTTTGTGAAGGCATCACGCCCCAACAGGGCGTGGTAGCCACTTGGGAAGGGCACGATATGGAAGAGAAGTTCTTTGGATCGGTAGTTTTTGGGTGTGCCGAACACCACGTCCAGGGTGATGCGTCAGGAACAACACGCCTCTTTTCCAAGGATGATCCCCCGGAAGGTTGTGTTGCTATGTTCGATGCGAGATCGGTCGAACTGCATTTTTTTCAGGGTGTCCTCGTAGATGAGGTCTAAACCACTGCCGCCGTCCATTAGCACCTTTTGTAACCTGAAACCATCGACGATGGGGTTTAGGACCAGTGCGGACGGTGTTTGACCGGGGCGGGCGGTTGGTTGGTCAGTTTCTCCGAAGGTGATGGGTGTGTCTGCCCATGAACTTGTTGCCGCCACATGGTAGACCTGTTCGAGTTCTCTAAGAGCTCTTTTCCTCCTGTTCCTGGAGGGAAACGTTTTGTAGATCATCAGGACTTCAGCGTTGTATTCTGGTGGCACTGTTGAACGCCTGTTCGGAGGTAGTGCCTCGAGGATGGCCTCTCCACTTTTTGCGACCTGCCTGACGACCCAGCAAGCTTTGAGAATGTGAGTCGGGCTTGTGTTCAGCAAGACAGAATGTATAGGGCATGGCTTGTCCAATAGTCCGTCAAGGGGGTCTATTTCTTTTTTCGGCAGGTTCGTGTTCGGCCAGCCGCTTCGGAGGTATCCGCTTTTTCCAATCTCCTCTAGGGTATTTGGCAAAGACTGGTTCCGAAAGTAGTCGTTCGGCTTGCCAGGTGCTCTCCATGGCACACTATTTTTGTACCAGGTCCGATAGCTCGGTGAAGTCGTGAATGTGTCGACGGGCTAGAGCGTTGAGGATCCCTTTATCATGACAATTGCTACTGAAGGTTGCCATTATCTCCTGGTCACTAGAGCCTGGTACTCTATCTCTAACAAGGAGGAGTCTGGCCCAAAAATGATGAACCGACTTCCCTGGCAGTTGTTTAACATCCCGTAAGTCCAAAAGATTTGGACTCTCGTGTGATGCTTGAATGCTCGACTTGGGTGGTGGGTGGGAAAAAATTTGGTTCCGCGTCATGATGTGAGTCCGGAATCACGGGGTTCGGCGCGGGGGAGTTGGAGTCTGTATCGCTATACATTTTCAACTTTTTCACACAGTTTCTATAATGTTTTTATACATTTTTCATTTCCATGGTAAACTTTTTTTTGATACACATTAAATATATTTTTTAATGCATGATTAACATTTTATATATAATATAATATAAAGTTAATTTTATATCATTAGAATATTTGGAAGTGTCAACAAAGTTAAAAAGAAATCCAAAAGGAAAACTAAAGTAGTGAAAAACAAAAGAAGAAAAAACGAGGCAGTTGCCTCCCGAGCACTAGACTCAGTCTAATGTGGCACAAGACAAAGCCAAGCCCCTTGTGGGGACCTCTTATATGCCGACAGCAAGCACGTATATAACCGCGTTCACAGGGGATCGAACACAGGATCCAACACAGCTGAGCTAGCGAAGGTTATTAATCATTAGCAGCGCAAACTTTCAATAACCAACATCCAACACAGATCCGACATACTTTTAGCATTTCAAATGCAAGTGTCTTTTGTTGAAAAAAAAAACATGAGTGTTTTATGAAAACACAAACATTTTTCAACGTCTACAAAAAATGAATTTTTTTTTCTGATTTTCTAAACAAACCTGGTAAACAGGAACACTTTCTGAAACTCCTGAACATTTTCTAATTCGAGTACAACTTTCTAAACATGCACATTTTTTGAACTTGTGAACAAATTTGGAAAATAGGAATACTTTCGTCAATTCCCAAACGTTTATGAATTTGGGAAAAAAATGATCGTTTTCTGAATTTGTGAACAAACTATGAAAAAGGGAACATTTGTTTGAGTACAGTTAACAATTTCCGAAAGCATAAACATTTTTAAAATTTGCACACATTTTCATTTTGTGGGAAAAATCAAAATGCAAACATTTTCTGAAGTGGCGAACAATATTTGAAACATGAATATGTTTTTGAAGATTTGAACACATTTGAAAACTGAACATTTTGGATAAATTGAACACAATTAAAAAATGGGTAATTTTTTTATTTTACAAACATATTTCGAAAATAACTAGAACTTCTTTTGAAAATCATGAACTATTTATAAATCCGAATTGTTTTAATTATAATTGGAACACAAACATTTTATGAAAAAGTAGAAAGTTTTTTCAAAACTCTGGAACAAAATTTAACAAAACAAACATTTATTGACAAATGCTAACAATTATTGAAATGGGAAAAAAACAAAAGACCTAAAACGTGAACATTTTTTGAAATTTAAGAACATTTTTTACAAATGAGAATATTTTTTCAATCTCCGAACACAAATTGGAAACATGAACATTCTTTGAAATTAGCAACATTCTTTGAAATATTTATTGAAATCCACATTTTTTTGGAAAAATTCTGAATTTTTTGTACAAAAACAAAAAGAGAAGAGAAAAGGAAACGGACAAAAAAAACATAAGAAAGCGAAAAACACAGTGATAAACGGTTCAGGAACAATTTTTTATTATGCAATTTTTTTTCAAAAACATGAACATTTTTTGAAACTCCTGAACAAATTTGAATAGCTGAAGAGTTTTTGGAAATATGCACACTTTTTAACACACGCATAAACTTTATAACACGATACACACGAATATTTTTTTTCAAATCAAGTAAAATCTTAAAAAGGAAAATGAAAACGGTCAAAAAGAAACAGAAAAAGGACAAAATAGAAACAGAGAAAAAACGCCGGTTAAGAAACTTTCTAGAAGGTTCCCGAAATAGCCAAAAAAAACTAGGAACCTCCAAGAAAGTTCTTAAAACCGGGATCAATGAAGCGCTGAACGGGCCGGCCCAGGTCATCGCTGGCTTGTTAATCCCTATGCGACTGCTCCACAACTTGACGCAGCGTGCGTCTTATAAGATTTCTCCCCTTTGGTCCAGCAAGGTTGTCTGGTTCCACCGTGCGAAAGGATTTGCGCATAACAACCTCTAAGCGCCAGGACTCGGTAAAGCGTGATATAGCCTGGCCTCACCTCGACCACTGGCAGCGCTCACGTCTTAGTGCGCCAACCCTTTAAACCATGTTTGCTAAGGTTCTATAGATACATATGGATCGGTTTGAGAACCTCTCATGCGTTCTTTTCCCTTTTGTTTTTCTTTCTGTTATTTAAATAAATGACTACTTTTGTATGCCGGAATCAGTTTTCCGATACATGTTAATTTTTTAAATGCACGATGAACTTTTTCCAAATACACGTTTTCAAATTTATTACAAATACATGTTGATTTTGTAATTGAATTCAGCATTTTCTTTATAGTACACCAACATTTTTTAATTATATTTCATGAATTTATATTTTTATGAACTTATTTTTGAAACCCAGGAATCTAAGTTAAAATGTCACGAAAACTTATGCAATGGTACGTAACATTTTATTATACTACACGAAGATTTGTTTTATACTTCCTATGTCCCGTAATATAAGAGCGTTTTTGACACTTAACATTATGAGACGGAGAGAGTACTAAATTATTGTGAAGCGTCATGGACATATATTTTTAATGTGTCAGATTTTTTGAAAATGTAAAAAAAATAGAACGGCAAAAATAAATATAAATATGAGAACCTTAGTTTACATTGTTTTTTTATTATTTTTTAGAAATTTCACGAATATTTTTTGGAAACACGCCCACTTTTTTTAAGTGGTACGGTTATTTTAAAGATATTCGCCAACGAAAATTATATATTCCATTAGAAAGTGCACAATGGATAAATTTTAAATAATTTGTCAATAAATTTGTGGAACATATGTATTTGTAATAATTGGAAATAGAACAAAAAAATAACGTAACAAATGGAAACTAGTGTCATAAGACTTGCGGGCCCTCTAAAAACTCCCTTGCTAATTCTTATTGCCATAATTCTAGACAGTCAAGTAATTCCCTCATTAATTGTGGAAAAGAATAAATGACACTTTCACCATCTAAAACACTTATTATGACCATACTTACCCTATTTTAAAAACTTGTCCATCATTAACCCATACATTTTTGTTTTTTGTGGCAATAGTTGTCTACTTACCAATGTAAACTTAGGCACTGAAATTTTACATGAGTAGCATCGGAAGGCCTAACAAATGTGAAGGTGGGGGTGTTGAATGTTGAAAATTATTTTAAATGAAGTAAGGAGTGTCGCCACAAGTATTTCTTTTTAAGATACAAAAGAATGTTAATTAGTCTAGATGAGACTAATTATGATCTTGATATTGTGTTTTTAGTATTGCTACATGTTTATGTTTTATTCGCAATATTTTTCATTGAATAAATTTCCTACATGTTCCCACATGGTAAATTATCCACTAAATACAATAGGTAACATTGTACTACATGTAATATTTTTGTTCAAACTGCCTATACTGCTATTTCCTTAAAGAAGAAACATCTTCCCTATTCTCACAATTGCATAGACTGTATTATTTTCCTTGGCCCATCTTCCCATCATCCTTTGCTCAATCCATTGATCCAGGTCTCGCCACCCATGCATATACTATACCTTAATTTTAGCGAGGACGGGGTACTCTATAATTTATAATATAATCGAGAGGAATTGGTGCTGAGTACCAAACAAATTGGGCTAGTAACACAGCTAGCTCCCTTTCTTCCTTATGTCGATCGGCAGAAACCATCCTTCATTATCGGTCCCATTCTTACAAAAGCATAGGCAACTCAGACGGCAACCCATTACCGCCTTTGGTGAGTTGTCAGCCTTCCACAAACTCAATGATAATGAATACCCTCCTACCTCCACAAAGTCATTGACTTTATTTCTAACCACTACAACTATGGCATGTCCATGTCGGTGTTGCTTAGTGTCAAACCTGGCTACCTGCACGATGACGTCGGATCCTTACCGCTGGTGATCTCGACCCCTTTTGATGCCACCAGGAAAGAGCTCAAGGCGTCTATGGTGTCCGACGTGTCTCTCCTTAGTCATTGGTGAAGCTTCATTACTCTCAAGGTAGGAAATGCCCACCCCCCCTCCCCCCATTCATCGCCACCACCTCTTTACATCTACATAATACTAGTTTGATGTGATCAAGTTTGGAACAAAACTTCATACAATGCTAGTTTTTTGCACCTTGTGGTGGTAGCCCCTCCTTGTTCTTTCTCAAACCATGATCATGAAGGTGTCAATCGATAAGGAAAATGTTGATATGTTTTTTACATAGCTTTGCAAAATAGATCGGGATAGAGATGCCATGCACATGCATTGTTACTTATAATAAGATAAAGATATGTGTACCATCATTAGCTGGACTAAGGTCTACTTCGTATTTGTTATTTTCACATGAAGTTGCCTTGCATGTAGCTAACACTTCTTTTAGCTGCCCTTACTTCTTTGTTCCATAGCACGATCTACATGCCATAGCAAAATCTATGATTGCTTTGATGGCAACAACATGGGATCTAATTGTTACCATGAAACATATAGGTTTTTCATGACATTGCCTTAGAAGGTGTCCACATCTTAAGTGGCTTTCGTCCAACTCCTGCCAACCTAAGCATAAAATCTTATTTTGGATGCTATTACATTATAGACTCAATACCAAGAACTTGCTAACAAGGAAAAAATTTCATCTGGACTCATATCTCTGTGCCACTCTTAATTGTGAGTTAGAAGAAACACTTCATCATCTGTTCTAGAGTTGCCCCTTTGATGTTGTCTGCTGGGATTTTGTGTGCCCCAACAGAAACCAAAATCTATCAATCCTTGAAGCTTTTGCTGACATCAAAGAGAAACTTAATATACCTTTCTTTATGGAAGTTATCATTCTGGCATCATGGGCTATCTGGATCACAAGGAATAATTACATTTTTCAGAATATCCCACCATCATTTCTCAGATGGAGAAATACATACTTTACAGAATTGAAATGGGTGAGATTCAGAATGAAGAGAAAATATGTTGACTCATTTAATAATTGGCTAGATGCCCTTGTTTTGTAATATCTTTATTACGTGTCCTCTTCTCTCTCTCTCTCTCTCTCTCTCTCTTTCTTCTCTTTTTTTCTTTTTCTCTTCCTTTTCGTTAGGCTTACCTCAAGCCTAGTAGTAAGGTTTTAAGACTTTTTATTTTGATTCATAAAAATTGCAGTGGGGTTTTACCCTATTGTTTATAGTCAACAAAGGTGTCCACATCTACCAAAATGTTAGCCGGAGATACCATTGTGTCAGGAGAGATCACATACACCCTTATGCAGTACCTAAGCGACACAAACACTTCTAGTTTCAGCACATGTGTTGATGAAGCTCCCCAAGAGGCGGATGTTGTTTTTGCGCTTACGAATAAAGTGATAATCATTGACAAGGTGGGGAGTGTTAACTCTCATGATAGTAAACTAAGCATCTCAAGTGCACACGATATTGACGTCATAGGAGGATGTTTCTATGATGTGGTGCGCTCATTGTTGGTATAGAAAGAATGCTAGTCAATACATCCGGGATTTTTGTAATGTAGTTGAGGATATCGGTGGTGGCTTATGAAATGGCGCAATGCATACCGTGGTCGACACTTGTAGATCGTATCTATTATGTGGAGTACTTGAGATCTATCAGCAGTTTTATTGGATGACCAGGTGGGAGGTTTGCTACAATGCAACACGGCTACCACTTTTACGTGTATAAGTTTTTTTTGGGTAAGCCGACACAGAAACCTCCCACATTCACGTCCAACACACCCAAAAGTAAGCTAGCAATGAGAGAATTTGTTGAATACTACTTCGGATCATCTACAACATCAATTCTGAGTAGTGAATATACTACCAAAATAATTTTGTGTATGTTTGTAGGGATGGTTGTCGTTGTCCTAGTAACCATCCTGTCCTTTGGTTTGTAGGAATGGATTATTGTTCCTATACATGATTGGTTCTTATTCTTCACATTTCAAACAAAAAATAACTTGGACCTAATGGGGGGAGTCCTATCATATGAACCAAATGGCATCTCATTTTCTACATGATTTGAGATATATGATATCTCCTTTCTATAACTCTTCTATCCACATGATAATCATATCCTTTTTAACCATGAATTGTGTTACTCTTGCTAATACTTGGTCAATCAACCCTCCGGGTAATATACCAGTACGGAGAAACTAATACAATTGTTTCTCTACTGATATTGACCCTTCCTTGGTGTTGCACCATCATGGTCCCAGGTTATATTTTTTTAATATTTAATTGGTAGCAAGGGTATCACCCAGATCAATAAAGTGTAGATGTTATTTCTTACATACTTGTTCAATATATATTATAAGTATTTAGAAAAATATAGGTATTATCATGAACTGCATTGGTAACGTTTACTTCGTGGTTGTTATTTTTAAATGAAGTTTCCTTGCATGAATATACCACTTATTTTACTTCTTAGACATGTATGATCTTGAACAACACGAGTGACACAATTTTTTAGGCCTCTTCCAATGCACGGGAGCTTAGATGGAGTGATAAGTGCATGAAAGAGTTTAGCAACAAAATTCACCAATACATAGGTGCTTAGCTTTTTTATAGCTAGCTAGCAACTAAACTGTTTTGTGCATAGGTAAGATTCCTTCATTTAAATGTTTTGCATAGGTCGAGGCGTTTGCATTATTTTTTCCTTGGGTCATTGAACTTCTCTATCTCCTCATTAATTGCTTGGTTATGTCATTTTTTTAACGTGACATGTTGAGCGCATGTACATATGGAGCACGTGGAAGGCATTATTGCTCTGGTGATAACATAAAGAAACATTGAAGTTGTTTTCATGACACCCCATGCCAAAGTGTGCACTTATACCAAGATGTTTTACGAGAGTCGCCAATGTGTCACGAGACATTAAAGATTAAATATGTCATGGTGATGGTCCCTCCATGTTGGTCGAGAACATGATGTTAAGAAAATGCCCCCTCCGTGCCAAAATGTGTTGTGTATTAGATATTCAAATTCAAACCTTATAAACTTTGAATAGATTTATCAAAAAAATCAATATTTAGAATTCCAAATCTATATCATTAGATTCATCATGAAATATATATTTTCATAAGGTATATATTTTGTAGTGTAGACATAGATAATTTTCTCAAAAAAAACTTAGTTTCAGAATAATGACTTTTGTGAAAACCAAAGTACATTGTATCCATCACTCGCTCATGTTATTCAAACCATAGTCCCCCCCCTCCCACAAAGAAAAAATTGCTCGTTCATCCATAGCATTCTCAACACTTGGAAAACAGTACTTCTTTTAAATCAAGTTTCTGGTAAGTGGATTAATTGCAAGAATGGGTGGCGCCGGGGTGACCCACTATCCCCATAATTGCAAATATGCTTTGGTAACTTATTCTCTATGATGATGAACTAGCGCTTCTGCATCACCCTGTCTTCACACACTCCCCCCCCCTAACATAATACATGAACGACGCTCTTATCATTGTATCTGCATTGGCCTCTATTGCATATAAACTAAGAGGTATCCTGGTCATGTTCTCAATGACTATGGCCTTAATATCAACTTTGCCAAAAACAACCTTTGTATCAGTTAATGTCACGTTGGGCACGTCCTCCGCCAATGCCGCTATCTTGGGAACTAATGTCTCATCCTTCCCACGGGTCTATTTAGGATTGCCACTTTAACCCACTCGGTTGCCCTCCAACATATTCCTTTCAATCCTAAAAGGTTGTCACAAATTACTCTTTGATTGGCGTGCAAAATTACTTTCGAAAGGTGATCACTTACTTCTACTTTCCTCCTTCATAGATGCCCTCACCATGTATTTCATGACAGTCTTTGAAATTCCAAAAAAGGTACTTAAATATGTAGATGCTTTCCGCGGGCCATTTTTTTTTGTTGCCGAATGGACTTCTACTGAATCTCAATGTTTGATTGCTTGGAACAAGGTTTATAAACTGAAAATAATTGGTTGGTATGGGCACGAAATCTTTACACCAGTGATTTTGCGTATACAATTTGTTGGCAAAGCCCAACTCCCTTCCACCAAACCTTGTCTTGACTGGATTAGTCTACAAGAGTCAATGCTTTTGTTGATCCAAAATCCCACCAAACAATGCTTTGCAAAACAATAAAATTCGACATCCCTAACCTACAAAAAAAATCCTTTGTGCTCACCAATAATGGATCTCCGAATTTTTTTTGGTATAACACTTGGCTACTCCCAAACCACTATATATAGCCTTTCCCTACCTATGCTCATGGTAGAAAATATGTTACAATTCGGTCTAGAATCTAACATGTGAAATTGCATGACCTTTGTAGCTTCGAGAGAATTAGATATGTTATCATATAAGTGGTAGGATTGCATTTCATCTACGCGGTCAGGCTCGTGCTTTCTCATCGGCAGGAAGAAAATCTCCAGAAAAATGACATATGATCTTATCTTTCAAGGCCACGGTGAATAATGATATTCCATATATGTTTGGCACAAAAGAGCTCCTAATAAAGCTCAGGTCTTTGCATGGTTACTATTCAGGGATAGAATTAACTCAAGTGCTAACCTTGCCTTCAAGAACATCATCGACAATGCTTACTTCTCACGAGGCAACTATGTTGTTGAAGACTTGGAACGTATTTTCATCTCTTGCCCCCTCTCAGCAAGGATATGGCAACATGTAGTGGTCAACCTAGTGTGACGCCCTGGATTTGCAGCTATAGTAAACATGAGGATTGTGTTAATCCATGTGTGATCACTGTTGGAATCAACCCTGATTCAAATCACTTGCAATTAAAAAATTCATTTCAAAGGTGAATTTAAAAGTTTTGCAAACATCAAATTAAAAATCATGCTTAGGTTTCAAATATTCCCTAAGCTATCTTAAATTTGCAACACACATTTTATAAATTGTTTTGGTGTCCTAAAAATAAATAAAACATGTCCAACTCAATTATTAAATGCCTTTTTTTGTTTTGGCAGGTTTTCAAACAATTCAAAAGTTCCCAATTTTGGCACTGTAAATTATTAAATTATAATTATTGGGGTCCAATAGCCATTTTTTAATAATATAATTTTTTCACCATTTTACTTAAAAACAGAAATTTTAATAAAAGGGAAAAAGCCTACAAGCTACTATGCAGCTGGGCTCTATGTAGCTACAGTAGGAGGCCCAGCCCACCACCACCACCTCTCCTCCAACCTCCGTTACAGTGGAGGCAGAGGGCGTGGAGGCCATCCACCATGGTCACCGGCCACGCGCCGGCCATCCCACGGCCCTCCCTGGAGATTAAGAGCACTGCCCCGCACTCCCCCGGAAACCCTAGTCCCCACTTCCCCCCTCCCTCGCTCGCCCTCGTCGATTTCACTCGCGCCCGAGCCGTTGCCGCGACGCTCATCGTCGATCCCGTGGCCACCGGCCTTCCCTCGTCGCGCCAAGATGTCCAGGAGCTCCGTCATCGTCTACTCCTTCACCTACCTCCACTGATTCAAGCTAGGAGGCCCCGTACACTCGCCATCGTCGTCGTCTTCGCCCACGGCCGTCGCATCTCGCCGTCGAGCTCGACGCGTCCGGTCAACCCCGCCCCTCCCCGAGCATGCCTACGGGTCCGCGGTGAGCCCCTCCACCGATTCCTGTCCTTGCCCTCATCGATTCGTCGCCGTTGCCGCCGTCCCGAACGTACGCGTATGCGCGCGAGCTCCCGTGTACACGCTGCTCTGCTGCTGTTGTGCTGCCGCTGCTCCTCGCACCGCTGCCCGCCCAAGCCGCGCGCCGTCCGCGTGCGCCTCGCCGCTGCCTGCTGTTCCTCGCCGTCCGCGCGCGCCCTGTTATGCTGCTACTGCCGTCCTGCGCTGCTGCGTTCAGCTGCGCTTCTACTGCCGATGCGGCTGTGCTGCTGCCTATTGCTGCTGCGCGCGCCCGTCCGCCTGCGGCCACCCTCGCCCGTTTGCTCCTACCGCTGCTGGCTGCTCATGCTCCTGCTCCTCTGCTTACTGCTGCCGCCACATTCTGCTGCTTGCTGCTTTGCTTGCTGTCGCTACTTGCTACTGCTGCCGCTGCTTGCTTACTGCTCTTGCTAGCCATGGCCAGGCCGTGGCCGTGTGTGTGTGTTAGTAATTGTGCGTGAGTTTAGTGCCTGTGTGTGTACGTGAGTGTGAGTTTGTGTAGTGTGTGCGTAGGTGTGTATGAGCCGGCCCTTGTTTAGTCTAGGTTAGGATTAAATTAGTGTTAAGATAGTCTAGTAGTAGATGACATATGGGACCATCCCTGTTATTTAACATTTAGTTAAATCACATACAATGACATGTGGGACCCCATACACTGTTCACCCATTTGACTAGTCAAATATTGACTGGGTCAACCCAACCCCACTGGCCCCACTGTCATACACTGTGGCTAGAATAGCACTAGGTGACAAAAGTATATTCTGTTTATTTTTAGTTTTTTGAATTAATATAATTTCAGATAATCCTAGAAACTTTAGAAAATCATATGAAATAATTTATAACTCAGATGAAAAAGTTTTATATACGAAAGTTGTTCACAAAAATCACACGAATCTAAATTCGTAGTCCGTTCGTTTGTCACGTGCTCCTATCACAGCGAACATGGAACTTTTTCATCGTCTTCGTCTATTCGGTAGAAGCCAAAGACCCGGGAAATATCGTTAGATATCCTCCCGCTCCGTCTACGACATGTAGTACTGCGCTAGTACATGCCTAGCTCTGCATTTTGTCATGTCATGCATGTGGTGCATCTGTTTGCTTTATATTTATTGTTTCTCCCCCTCTTCTTACCGGTAGACCCCGAGACTGACGGTGCTGTCGGGTACGATTACGCCGTTGACGATCAGCCTTTTACCGCAGAGCAGCAAGGCAAGCACCCCCCCCCCTCCTTGAGCATTTCGGTATCGCTCATTGCTTCCCCTCTCATTCTTGCATTAGATTTTTGCTACTGCATTAGTTAGCTCATATTCTGATGCATAGCCTGTTTTTGATAAACTGTTACTATACCTGTAATCATATCAATTGCTTAGTATAGGTTGATCAATGAACCCTCAGTAACCCCTTAGTCCCAGTTGCCCCTGCTTCTTCATCGACGACTCGAAGACCCGAAGACTCGGTCAACCGACCGACGAGCCAGGCCCCTCACATCACCGCACACCCCTTTAGTATGGCACTGCAGAGCTACTACCGAGTGCCGAGGGTGATACCTCACTTAGCACTTCCGGTGTTAATTCTGTAGCGTAGCTAATCGATTGTGGGTATCGAGGGTGATTCCTCCTTTCCATTTATCGATAGCGACTCTTGTCATACACATACCTCGAGTGGGATCCATCGAGGGTGATTCCTCGGATTTCCACTTGGTGTATAAATGCACAATTACTTCAACTTGACCTTGTTTACATGTGGAAGACGGGACTGGAGGGACAGACAATACCACCTGGTTGAGGTGGACGTGAGTTCCCGACAGTCTTGAGACGGGTCAACCCCAAGGGTACCCGTGTGTGAGATGTGGTGGGATGCGTCGATAAGGCATCCGGGTTATGATGAGGCGTGGATTGGCGAGAGAGGCTTTTGCCACACATCCTCGAGACGAGGCGACGGGACCGCACTTTATGGGTCGCGCTTGCCCCACATTAATAAAATGTTAATGGGTTGGGTATTTGATCTGAGTTGGTCGTTTGACCTTTTTCGTACTAAACCTTCATGTGGGAGAAGTTATGGGTACTCAGCGTCGTTGTATCGGCTGAAGCTCTTCGGACGTCAGCAATGGAGTGGCGCGCGTCGGATTGGTTTGGAACGCATCGATCTTGTTACTAAGGGATGCTAGGACTGCTTCTGGCCGCGTGCGCATCGTGCAGGAGTGCAAGGGCAAGTGGACCCACGAACCTGCGTACTTAGGATTTTAGATCGGTGGGCTGGCCTCTTCGTCGAGTCTAGGTGGGGCGACAACGTTTTGGATCCCGAGGTCGGGCATTACCAAGTGTGTCCGGCGGGAGGTGATCAAGCATGTTAGAAATGCAGTGCACCCCTGCAGGGATGAATTCATCTATTCGAATAGCCGTGTCCACGGTAACATGACGACTTGGAGTTTTACTTTGACTTACTACAACTAAAACTATGACTTTAAATTGAAATGAATGTTGGCTTTGGGATTGCTTCCTCGCAGGGAGTCGAGGAAGAATCTCTGGGCGAGGTTACTTAATAAAATTGCTACAATAATATTGTTATATATGAGTTACCAGTCTACTCTCTTCTAATGCTGCAAGATGCTGAAGATGCTAGTCTTCGATAGGACTAGGCCTTCCTCCCTATTCTTGCATTCTGCATTCAACCCAGATATAACCCCACCCCTTGATAATGATGCATACTTAGTATAGTTCTGATGTCGGTCTTGCAAGTACTTTGGATGAGTACTCACCGCTGCTTTGCTTCCTCTTTCCCCCTCGATACGATGATGTGTTTAGACGATGGAGCCCAGGAGATGGAGTTCGCCGGAGACGACTACTTCACCACCGCCGGAGCCTACTACTACGTGGAGAATGCCGACGCCCAGGAGTAGTTTAGGAGGTTCCCAGGCAGGAGGCCTCGCCTCTTTCGATCCGTTGCTTATGTTTGTGCTAGACTTCTTAAGGCAAAACTTGTTTAACTTATGTCTGTACTCAGATATTATTTGCTTCCGCTGACTCGTTCTTGTCGAGCTTTGTATTTGAGCCCTCGAGGCCCCTGACTTGTAATATAAAGTTGTATGACTTAATTTGTGTCTAGTGTTGTGTTGTGATATCAATTAGTGAGTCCCTAATCATGATCGTATGCATTGCGTGTATGTTTAGCGTACAGTCGAAATTGGGGCGTCACACCTAGATACTTTTATCATGTGCCTTAGGGACCATGTCACTCCAACTAGTTTGGACCAAAAAGTATGGCCTTTCATCCTCTTCGCTATTCTCTGGAAGATCTGGGATGCAAGGAATGCCAAGACATTTCGAGGAGATTCTATAAGTTGTAAAACGGCCATTAGGAATAGATGACATTACTCTTTGGTCTCACTTCATCTCTAGACCTTGTGAGAAGGTGGTAGACTCTTTATGGCGGATATACCACTCTTCTAGATCCATGTGATTCTATGTTTTACCTGTTGGAAATATGCCTTAGAGGCAATAATAAAATAGTTATTATTATATTTCCTTGTTCATGATAATTGTTTATTATCCATGTTATAATTGTATTGACTGGAAACACATTGCATGTGTGGATATATAGACAACACTTTGTCCCTAGTGTGCCTCTAGTAGACTAGCTTGTTGATCAAAGATGGTCAAGGTTTCCTAGCCATTCACATGAGATGTCATTTGATAATGAGATCACATCATTAGGAGAATGATGTGATGGACAAGACCCAAACTATAAACGTAGCATTTGATCATGTCAGTTTATTGCTACAGTTTTCTACATGTCAAGTATCTGTTCCTATGAGCATGAGATCATGTAACTCACTGACACTTGAGGAGTGCCTTAAGTGTATCAAACGTCGCAACGTAACTGGGTGACTATAAATGTGCTCTACAGGTATCTCCAAGAGTGTTTGTTGGGTTGGCATGGATCAAGACTGGGATTTGTTACTCCGTGTGACGGAGAGGTATCTCAGGGCCCACTCGATAATACAACATCACTATAAGCCTTGCAAGCAAAGTGACTAAAGAGTTAGCCACGGGATCTTGTATTACGGAACGAGTAAAGAGACTTGCCGGTAACGAGATTGAACTAGGTATAGAGATACCGACGATCGAATCTCGGGCAGGTAACATACCGAAGAACAAAGGGAACGGCATACGGGATTAACTGAATCCATGACATAGAGGTTCGACCGATAAAGATCTTCGTAGAATATGTAGGAACCAATATGGGCATCCAAGTCCCGCTATTGGTTATTGACCGGAGAGGTGTCTCGGTCATGTCTCCGTAGTTCTCGAACCCGTGGGGTCTGGACACTTAAAGTTTGGTAACGTTTCGGTAGTATAGAGTTATGTATGGTGGTGACCGAAGGTTGTTTGGAGTCCCGGATGAGATCTTGGACGTCACGAGGAGCTCTGTAATGGTCCGTGGGTAAAGACTGATATATAGGAAGTCTTGTTTTGATCGTTGGAAAAGTTTCGGGCTCATCGGTAGTGTACCGGGAGTGTCGGGAGGGTACCGGGGGACCATCGGGAGGGGTATTTCGACCCAAGAGGCTACATGGGTTGTGGGAGAAGGTATACTAGCCCTTAGTGGCTGGCCGAAGCCCCGCGGGAAGCCCATGCAGCTGGGGTGAAAAATCCCAAGTGTGGAAGGAGGCCCAAGTGGGAAAGGAGGAGTCCTAGTCCTACTAGGATTGGAGGAGAAGGACTTCTCCCACCCCTTCGACCGAAGCAAGGTTGGCTTCCTTGGGAGCCAAGCCTCCTTCCTCCCCTCCTCCTATATATACTAGAGGTTTGAGGGTTTTTTGATATAGAAAATCAGCCACGTGCTAGCTCTCCTATAGTTCGTAGTTTCTCCTCTAGATCGGTTTTAACGGTGCTTAGGCGAAGCCCTGATGGAATATCTCCACCACCATCGCCGTAATGCCGTCGCGCTGTTGGAGAACTTGTCTACCTCTCCGCTCCCTCTTGCTGGATCAAGAAGGCGGAGATCGTCATCAAGATGTACCTGTGCTGAACGCGGAGGTGTCGTCCTTTCGATGCTAGATCGGGACAGATCGTGATTGGATCGCGGGACGCTCGGCGATTTGGATCGCGAAGACGTTCGACTACATCAACCGTGTTTCTTAACGCTTCCCGCTTAGCGATCTACAAGGGTATGTAGATCCACTCTCCCTCTCGTAGATGCTCATCACCATGGATAGATCTTGCATGTGCATAGGAAATTTTTGTTTCCCATGCAATGTTCCCCAACAGTGGCATCATGAGCTAGGTCTATGTGTAGATGAGATCTCGAGTATAACACAAAGGAGTTTGTGGGCGTTGATGCTTAGATTGCTTCCTCCCTTGGTCGTGTTTTGGTTCAGCGGTATTGTGGGATGAAGTGGTCCGGACCAACCTTACTCGTACGCTTACGAGAGACCGGTTCCATCGACTGACGTGTAACTTCGTTGCACAAAGATGGCTGGAGGGTCTCTGTTTCTCCTACTTTAGTTGGATCGGATTCGACAAAGATGGTCCTTGAGAAGATTGAAAAGCAACTTATGAATCACCGTTGTGGTTTTGCGTAGGTGAGAATTGTTCTTGCTAGATACCCGTAGCAGCCACGTAAAACTTGCAACAACAATTAGAGGATGTCTAACTTGTTTTTGCAGGGTATGTTGTGATGTGATATGGCCAATTACATGATGAGATATATGTGATGTATGAGATGATCAAGTGTTGTATAGAATATCACGACTTGCATGTCGATGAGTACGGCAACCGGCAAGAGCCATAGGATTGTCATTAATTATTTACGTTGTTTTGCTTTACTTTATAGCTATGAGTTAGCAATAATCGTGGAAGAAACAGTCGGCGCAACAACCCCGAAGGCGACACGTTGATGGTGATCAAGATGGTGGAGATCATGGTGTCATGCCGGTGACGATGGAGATCATGTCGGTGCTTTCAAGATGGAGATCAAAAGGACAAGTTCATGGCCATATCATGTCACTTATGATTTGCATGTGATGTTAATCCTTTTATGCATCTTGTTTTGATTATGATGACGGTAGCATTATAAGGTGATCCCTCACTTAAATTTCAAGGTGAATTGTGTTCTCCCCGAGTGTGCACCGTTGCGAAAGTTAGTCGTGTCAAGACACCACGTGATGATCGGGTGTGATAGACTCTACGTTCACATACAACGGGTGCAAGTCAGTGTTACACATGCAGAACACTTGGGTTAAACTTGACGAGCCTAGCATGTACAGACATGGCCTCGGAACACAAGATACCGAAGGTCGAACATGAGTCATATAGATGATCAACATGATGATGTTCACCATTGAAACCACCTCAACTCACGTGATGATCGGACTTGAGTTGGTGAATTTGGATCATGTATCATTCAGATGACCTGAGGGATGTCAATTTGAGTGGGAGCTTTAGTAATTTGATTAACTAAACTCATTATCTTGAACAATAGTCTCAGTAACCTTTGCTTATTTATGTTGTAGATCAATGGCTCGCGCAGTAGCACCCCTGAATTTTAATGCGTTCCTAGAGAAAGCTAAGTTGGAAGATGATGGAAGTAATTTTGTGGACTGGGCCTGTAATCTGAGGATTATCCTCACGGCTTCCAAGAAGGCATATGTCCTTGATGCAACGCTTGGTAACCAACCCGCAGACATGTCATCCGAACACGTTAAGAACGCTTGGGATGGACGTTCTGGAGATTACTCAATAGTTCAGTGTGCAATATTGTATGGCTTAGAATCGGGACTTCAAAGACGTTTTGAACGTCTTGAAGCATATGAGATGTTCCAGGAGTTGGAGTTTATCTTTAAGAAGAATGCCCGGATCGAGAGGTATGAGACCTCCCATAAATTCTATGCTTGCAAAATGGAGGAGAACGGGTTTATTAGTGAACATATACTCATAATGTGTGGGTATTCGACCCGTCTGGCGGAGTTAGGGATGCCCCTTCCACAAGAGGCGATCACTGACAGAGTTCTTCAATCATTGCCACCAAGCTACAAGAGCTTCGTGCTGAACTATAACATGCACGGGATGAACAAGTCAGTCGCCGAGTTGTTTGCGATGCTGATAGTCGCTGAGTCTGAAATCCAGAAAGAACATCAAGTGTTGATGGTCAATAAAACCACTAGTTTCAAGAAGAATGGCAAGGGAAAGAAGGGTAACTCCAAGAAGGGTGGCAAAACAGTTTCTCCTCCCATGAAGAAACCCAAGGCTGGACCCAAGCCAGAAACTGGGTGCTTTCATTGCAAGGGAACTGGTCACTGGAAGCGGAACTGCCCCAAGTATCTGGCTGACAAGAAGGCGGCCAACAACAAACAAGGTATATATGATATACATGTTATTGATGTGTACTTTACTAGCTCTCGTTGTAGTGTCTGGGTATTTGATATCGGTTCGGTTGCTCACATTTGAAACTCAAAGCAGGACCTACAGAATAGACGGAGGCTGGCGAAGGACAAAGTGACGATGCGCGTGGGAAATGGTTCCAAGGTTGATGTGATCGCCGTCGGCACGCTCTCTCTTCAATTACCATCGGGATTAGTGATGAACCTGAATAATTGTTATTTAGTGCCTGCGTTAAGTATGAACATTATATCTCGATCTTATTTATTGCGAGAAGGTTACTCATTTAAATCAGAGAATAATGGTTGTTCTATTTATATGAGTAATATCTTTTATGGTCATGCACCCAATGTGAGGGGTTTATTCATGTTGAATCTTGATAGTGATGATACACATGTTCATAAAATTGATGCCAAAAGATGTAGAGTTGATAATGATAGTACCACTTTCTTGTGGCATTGCCGTTTGGGTCATATTGGTGTAAAACGCATGAGGAAGCTCCATGCTGATGGACTTTTGGAGTCACTTGATTTTGAATCACTTGACACATGTGATACATGCCTCATGGGCAAGATGACTAAAACGCCGTTCTCTGGAACAATGGAACGGGCGAGTGACTTGTTCGAAATCATACATACTGATGTGTGCAGTCCGATGAACATTGAGACGCGCGGTGGATATCGTTATTTTCTCACCTTCATTGATGACTTAAGTAGATATGGGTATATTTACTTAATGAAACACAAGTCTGAAATGTTTGAAAAGTTCAAGCAATTTCAGTGTGAAGTTGAGAATCATCGTAACAAGAAGATTAAATTCCTGCGATCTGATCGAGGAGGTGAATATCTGAGTTATGAGTTTGGCGGTCACTTAAGACAGTGTGAAATTGTTTCAGAATTAAGACCGCCTGGAACACCACGGCGTAATGGTGTGTCCAAACGTCGTAATCGAACCTTATTAGATATGGTGCGTTCTATGATGTCTCTTGCTGATTTGCCACTATTATTTTGGGGTTATGCATTAGAGATAGCTGCATTCACTTCAAATAGAGCACCATCGAAATCCATTGAGACGATGCCATATGAACTGTGGTTTGGCAAGAAGCCAAAATTTTCGTTTCTTAAAGTTTGGGGATGTGATGCTTATGTCAAAAAGCTTCAGCCTGAAAAGCTGGAACCCAAAGCAGAGAAATGTATCTTCATAGGATACCCAAAAGAGACAGTTGGGTATACCTTCTATCTCAGATCCGAAGGCAAAGTGTTTTTCGCTAAGAACGGAACATTTCTTGAGATAGAGTTTCTCTCGAAAGAATTGAGTGGAAGGAAAATAGAACTTGATGAGGTTATTGAACCTTTACTTCAACCAGAGAGTAGCGCAGCGCAGAAAGATGTTTCTATGGAGCCAACGACGGTTGAAAGGAAGTTAATGATGATGATCATGAAACTTCGGATCAAGTTACTATTGAACCTCGTAGGTCGACAAGGGCGCATACTGCTCCTGAGTGGTATGGCAACCCTGTCTTGGAGGTCATGTTGTTAGACAATGATGAACCTACGAGCTATGGAGGAGCAATGATGGGCCTGAATTTCGAGAAATGGTTAGAGGCCATGAAATTCGAGATGGGATCCGTGTATGAAAACAAAGTATGGACTTTGGAGGTATTATCTGAAGGGCGAAAGGCCATTCAGAACAAATGGATCTTTAAGAAGAAGACGGTCACGAATGGTAATGTCACCGTCTATAATGCTCGACTTGTGGCAAAGGGTTTTTCACAAGTTCAAGGAGTTGACTACGATTAGACCTTCTCACCCGTAGCGATGCTTAACTCCGTCAGAATCATGTTAGCAATAGTTGCATATTTCGACTATGAAATTTGGCAGATGGATGTCAAAACTGCGTTCCTTAATGGTTTCCTTAAGGAAGAGTTGTATATGATACAACCGGAGGGTTTTGTCGATCCAGAGAATGCTGACAAAGTTGGCAAACTCAAGCGATCCATTTATGGACTGGTGCAAGCATCTGGGAGTTGGAATAAGCGCTTTGATGAGGTGATCAAAGCGTTTGGGTTTATACAAGTTTATGGAGAAGCGTGTATTTACAAGAAAGTGAGTGGGAGCTCTATAGCGTTTCTAATATTATATGTGGATGACATATTGCTGATTGGAAACAATATAGAAATGCTGGAAAACATGAAGGAATATTTGAACAAGAGTTTTTCAATGACGGACCTAGGAGAAGCTGCTTTCATATTAGGCATTAAGATCTATAGAGATAGATCAAGATGCTTAATAGGACTTTCACAAAGCACATACCTTGATAAAGTTTTGAAGAAGTTCAAAGTGGATCAGTCCAAGAAGGGGTTCTTGCCTGTGTTACAAAGTGTAAATTTGAGTAAGACTCAATGCCCAATGACTAGAGAAAATAGAGAGAAGATAAGTGTCATCCCATATGCTTCAGCCATAGGGTCTATCATGTATGCAATGTTGTGCACAAGACCCGATGTCAGCCTTGCCATAAGTATGGCCGGAAGGTTTCAAAGTGATCCTCAAATGGAGCACTGGACGGCGGTGAAGAATATCCTTAAGTACCTGAAAAGGACTAAGGAAATGTTTCTCGTTTATGGAGGTGATCAAGATCTCGTCGTAAAGGGTTACGCCGATGCAAGCTTTGACACTGATCCGGATGACTCTAAATTGCAAACCGGATACGTATTTATTCTCAATGGGGGAGCGGCAAGTTGGTGCAGTTCCAAGCAGAGCGTGGTAGCCGATTCTACATGCGAAGCGGAGTACATCGCAGCCTCTGAGGCAGCGAAGGAAGATGTCTGGATGAAGGAGTTCATGACAGATCTTGGAGTCATGCCTAGTGCACTGAATCCAGTGGATCTGTTCTGTGATAAAACTGGTGCCATTGCCCTGGCCAAGGAACCAAGGTTTCACAAGAGGACCAGACACATAAAGCGATGCTTCAATTCCATCCGCGAGTACATCAAGGAGAAGGACATAAATATTTGCAAAGTGCACACGAATCTGAATGTTGCAGACCCGTTGACTAAACCTCTTCCAAGGGCTAAACATGATCAACACCAGAATTGTATGGGTGTTCGATTCATTACGATGTAAATCACATAGTGATGTGAGCTAGATTATTGCCTCTAGTGCAAGTGGGAGACTATTGGAAATATGCCCTAGAGGCAATAATAAAATATTTATTGTTATATTTCCTTGTTCATGATAATTGTTTATTGTCCATGCTATAATCGCATTGACTGGAAACACATTGCATGTGTGGATATATAGACAACACTTTTTCCCTAGTGTGCCTCTAGTAGACTAGCTTGTTGATCAAAGATGGTCAAGTTTTCCTAGCCATTGACATGAGATGTCATTTGATAACGAGATCACATCATTAGGAGAATGATGTGATGGACAAGAGCCAAACTATAAACGTAGCATTTGATCGTGTCAGTTTATTGCTACAGTTTTCTACATGTCAAGTATCTGTTCCTATGACCATGAGATCATGTAACTCACTGATGACCATGAGATCATGTAACTCACTGACACTGGAGGAGTGCCTTGTGTGTATCAAACATCACAACGTAACTGGGCGAGGTGCTCTACGGGTATCTCCGAGAGTGTCTATTGAGTTGGCATGGATCAAGACTGGAATTTGTTACTCCGTGTGACGAAGAGGTATCTCAGGGCCCACTCGGTAATTCAACATCAGTATAAGCCTTGCAAGCAAAGTGACTAAAGAGATAGCCACGGGATCTTGTATTACGGAACGAGTAAATAGACTTGCCGGTAACGAGATTGAACTAGGTATAGATATACCGACGATCGAATCTCGGGCAGGTAACATACCGAAGAACAAAGGGAACGACATACGAGATTTACTGAATCCTTGACATAGAGGTTCGACCGATAAAGATCTTCGTAGAATATGTAGGAACCAATATGGGCATCCAGGTCCCGCTATTGGTTATTGACCGGAGAGGTGTCTCGGTCATGTCTACATAGTTCTCGAACCCGTAGGGTCTGCACACTTAAGGTTTGGTGACGTTTCGGTAGTATAGACTTATGTATGGTGGTGAGCGAAGGTTGTTCGGAGTCCTGGATGAGATCCCGGATGTCACGAGGAGCTCCGAAATGGTCTGGAGGTAAAGATTGATATATAGGAATTCCTGTTTTCGTCGCCGAAAAAGTTTCGGGCTCATCGGTAGTGTACCGGGAGTGCCGGGAGGGTACCGAGGGACCATCGGGAGGGGTATTTCGACCCAAGAAGCTACATGGGCTGTGGGACAAGGTATACCAGCCCTTAGTGGGCTGGCCGAAGGAAGCCCATGCGGTTGGGGTGGAAAATCCCAAGTGTGGAAGGAGGCCCAAGTGGGAAAGGAGGAGTCCTAGTCCTACTAGGATTGGAGGAGAAGGACTCCTCCCACCCCTTCAGCCGAAACAAGGTTGGCTCCCTTGGGAGCCAAGCCTCCTCCCTCCCCTCCTCCTATATATACTAGAGGTTTGAGGGTTTTTTGATATAGAAAATCAGCCATGTGCTACCTCTCCTCTAGTTCGTAGTTTCTCCTCTAGATCGGTTTCAGCGGTGCTTAGGCGAAGCCCTGCTGGAATAGCTCCACCACCATCGCCGCAACGCCATTGCGCTGCCGGAGAACTCGTCTACCTCTCCGCTCCCTCTTGCTGGATCTAGAAGGCGAAGATCATCATCAAGTTATACGTGTGTTGAACGCGGAGGTGACGTCCGATCGGTGCTAGATCGGGACGGATCGTGATTGGATTGCGGGACGGTCGGGGATTTGTATCGCGAAGACATTCGACTACATCAACCGCGTTTTTTAACGCTTCACGCTTAGCGATCTACAAGGGTATGTAGATCCACTCTCCCTCTCGTAGATGCTCATCACCATGGATAGATATTGCGTGTGCGTAGGAAATTTTTTGTTTCCCATGCAACGTTCCCCAACATTACCAACGTAATTAGGCATGTACTATGTTGAAGCTTGAGAAATATATTCACGTGGGGGACTCCCCCCCCCACCCCCGCGCGGTGATTCGTAAAAAAAATGTACATTGTATGGGATGGAGGGAGTATTTGGTAAGTCAATTATTATTAGGTATGGATTTAATGGTGTATAAAATGTATGTATTAAATATGAATTGGAGTCGATGCGTTTTTATCTCACGGCTGAGATTGCTTCGAAAATCCATCATATTATTTCCAAACTAGGCCCCCAATTTTGCCGCCACGTTCCATTGATCCCTCGTTAGTTGTCATGCATTAATTTCGTCGGGCCAAACCCACCCCGACCATCTTCCCCATTTCCCGTACTCAATGAATAATCCCTATCGCCAAGCTCGCATTGCCAAATCGCCCTGGTTTCTATGCCATGAACCTCCCATTCCTGATGTGGTCGTGAGTTTCACAAATATCACGGCATTATCCACCACGAGCCCGAGCTAGCTCCCAACATCCTCGCTGCCCCCAAATATCTACACTAAGATCAGAACCCAACTTCTCTGTTCCACCATCATGTAGCATCATCTCGGTTTCCCAACGAAGCCAACATGCGAGGAAGATTGCAGGATTCGCCCCCTCCACACGGGCAACATACACTCATTTGACCTAGGTATCGACTCCTCCAATCTTGATTCTCGTGTTCATGTTATGATTTTATCCTACATGTAATTGATCACTAACTATCTAAGTATTTTGGTTAATTTTTTCATGCATCTACCGGACGTGTGATTGATCACTACATTATCTATGATTTTTGGTTAACTTGGTATGAATAACACAATAGTTTGCATCCCGATCGTGGCGGCAATATTGGTTTTATTTACAGTTTCAACTTTTTTTCTTGCTTCCATCCAAAGTAACATGTGTTTGCTTCTTTATTATGCAACATCCATACTGGAATAATGATGCTTTTAAACTATATACATTTTGCGACCATAGTTTATTAAGACAAAACAATTTGAATGTTGGTAAGAGAAAACATCCATTCCCTTGTTGACCTAGAATTTTCATTGTTCTATGCTTCCATTTTAGCACATTATTTTCTTCTGTGTCACGTGTATATAGCTTAGTTTAGCTCATTTTAATGGAGCTTCCAGTATGATACTTATGAGCTTCGACAATTTCTGATGCAAGCTTCCTTCACAGCTCCTGCTTAATATATTTTTCTCCTAGTTAAAACCATCGAAACATTTCAGGCTCCCATATAGTACTTCATCATCAAATTATTTATTTGTGCTTTGCTTATGTACATTTTGCTCATAAACATTTTACCCCACCATTGTAATGTACATACTGTACCTATTTTCATTCATAAGCTCCTAAAGATAATTTAGATGTTGAGTTATGCTTTATAAATAATGTTTCTATACATTTTTATTACTAGTATAAGGGTACAACGCACATATCATAATCTATAATAAAAAGACATAATTTGAATATTATTCCTCTTTTAGCGAGTTTTTATATCGAGCCATTTAAATGGGATTCGTGGCCAACTATGTGAGCACGCATATAACACACGACCCATAAACATGTCTTCACATAAAATTAAAAATCACATAAATCTATTAAAATTTATTAAAACAATATTGAATAAACAGCAACTAAGCAAGGTTATCTAATATTTATTTTTGATTATGATTCTCTCTTGAAGGTCCATTTGTTGATGCAATCTATGATGCTTCGTTACATGGATGGGATATTGTTTAGAGCTTCATTCCCTTCATACTCCCTCCGGTAATTTTTACCTTTCATATCAGATTTGTGTGAAAAAGTTAAACTTTGTAACGTTTGACCAACTTTATAGAAAAGATTATCAACATTCACGATATGAAATAAAAAAATTAGTTGCGTCACTAATTTGATTTTCATATTGTATACCTTTAGTATTGTCGCTTTTGATATTATTTGTATAAACATTGTCAAACATTATGAAGTTTTTGTTCATACAAATCTTATATATGCAGTAAGAAGGACCCGAAGGAGTACTCAAAATATGTACAAAAATTACCACTTCACTTCAAAGAGCTAATATCTAGCGAGTGGCATATTTGGACGAATCACTTCATTAGGTCGAAGGCAAGAGACCCATGGAGAACCATGGCCTCGACGACAGTTTCCCCACCAGTGTGGGCGATGGCGCACAATCTATCGCCCCAGACTCATGGACGTCTTCCACCATCAGGCTCCCGAGCGACCAAGGCATTGGCTGCCCACGACGGAGGCGGTGAACGACATGTCTTGGCATCTCTCACTGATGCAGGCTATGACAACTTCCTTCTTCCTTGGTGAGGTTCTCCTGTAACGTAGCTACCAACGGCGAAGGCGGTGCATCGTTCCTCGAGCCACCGACAATGGTTCCCCATCTCCGATTGATCCCGGTCCGGGCGCTAGAGACACAACGACGCCGTCTATTGTGATCCTACCTGCAGCGGCGGCTGCAGTGAGTGGCCCTCGAGTGAAGAGCGTTTGTGGATGTCCATTTGTAACCACGGCCACGACTCCCGGCCGCTTATCCGCCATGGTCGTGCGATAGCCAAACCAACCCTACGATTGGTAACCGCACAAGCAACCTGGATAGGGAACCATATAACATGTGTTTCTGTGGAAGGTGATAAATATCGTAAGTTTGTTTTCTTCGAAAGATGGCACCTGATTTATTTTTTCTTTGTAACGTGTGTTTGTATGGAAGGAGATAAATATTGTAATTTTGTTTCCTTTGTAATGTGGGGTGTTACTATAGGGGTTGCACAGTTTGTGGGATTTGAATTGTGTTGAGTTGTGCTCAACATTTGAATGATCTAGGTCGTTGGTCGGGGCAATTGAACTCATGGGGTTTAATGTATCCCAATATGTTTGATCTTTTATAACTAGTGTAGATGTAGATTCACTCAAATACCCAATACATTTGTTCTGCCAACATTGTGCTTTAAGGAAGAACATAACATACTTCTAGGAAGAACATTGCATGCTACCAGATCATTAGTTTTGTCGTAGCACACTATATTTCTTTGTTTTCAGTTGACTTTTCTGCATTACGCGGCTCTCCGATTAAACAATGTTGTCTTATGTTTCAAAAAGGATTCCAAAGATCATGTTCGTGACAAAGAAAAGGTCAATCTTTGAATATTGACTTGCTCTCACGGGATTTGATTGGATGAATCACAGACTGGACTGGCCCGGTGCTCCCGGTGCTATGCATGGTTCAAAATATCGTATGTCCGGTTCATATCGGTTTGGCCTCGACATATCGGATGTCGGATATCGGGTGATATATCGGACGATATGTAGATATATCGGAGGCAACATATTTCAATTTTTCTTGTTATTCTAACTCAAAACATGTGTTTTTATTAAAACTAAATGTATGATGTCCTAGTGTGTTAACTTGTTAATTAAGATACTATTAAGAAATATTCAAAAAATAGATACTATAAAATTGAAAACAATACGTTCTATATGCATATGTATAAAATTTCATGTGTGAGTTTGATAATATGATGAAGTTATAAATGCATAATCTTATTTGCACTACTATTTTACAACGAATTTTGATCATCTACGTATCGGTCTATATCACTGGACATATCGGGTCATATATCGGTCATATCGGTCGATATTTCTGCTCATATCGGATGATATGTGTCAAAATGATATGTTATGTTTATATCGGTAGAGCCCCCAAAATGATATATCGGCCTATATATCGGTCATATCGGCCTAGATTTCAAAGCTTGGTGCTATGTGAATTCGGAATTTCATTGAAGCAAATTTTACGTTTATTTAGAATCAAGTTTTTATCTTTGTAAGCAATGTTTGATGGAAATAAAGAAAATGTCGGAATCACTTTATCAATACACTTGAAACAATTCTTTGATTGCACGAAACATATTTTGTCCGTGCAAACAAAATACAATAGATACAACTTCAAGACTAAAACAATCAAAATACAATAGACACAACTTCTAACTACAAGACTAAAACAATCTCAAAAAATTGTAACAATGCAAAACTAACAAGGATCTAAACAAACCCAAACAAACAAACTTTAACAATATAGAAGCAATTTGACCAAAACAAATAAAAAACAGTCCAAAACAAGTGTTGGGAGCAAACAAGCAAGGATCCTCTGATTGGATATTGCGTACAAAGCAAACAATTTTTTAGGAAGCAACGAACTTGATGATTGGACACCAAATATATTTAATTGTACATGCCATTTTTTTAAACAATCGGCAACAGACTAAATTTCAGATGGCAAGCCGTGATTTGAGGAAGCTGTTAGAAAAGAAATCAACACAATTGAATACAAAATACTGCATGCAAACTGAGTTGCACAGGGAAAATTAGTAGCAGATCATACTATGCAAGTTCTTCCGATAGAATGTGATGCCTAACAATTTCCACTATTTTCTAGGCGCACTTGCCATACTAGAAAAGATGTCTTACTTCATAATTACGCCTTTCGTAGTGCAACCAGTTTTTTGAGGTATAAGTTTTAACATAAATTTAACCAACGCAGGTGCGATAGCAAAAGTTAATAAATTTAAATTCATAAAAAAACATGTATAATTTTAGCACCGTCAGTCGTTGGTTAAATTTACATACAAACTTAAGTTGATCACACGTTGGTTAAATCTTGAAAAGTGCAAACGCACTTAGGAAATGAAAGGGGCACTGTACTTTTCAGTATTACTAGCAAATGTGTCCGTGCGTTACAACGGGAAAAACAAATGCTTGCACGTTTTTTTAATGCTTGCATGCTCCTAATGGTCCATCCATGTTGTCACTTCTAATCTCGTCTGTTGTCGCCAATGGTGGTTATGACATCGACCTATTCCATTGGTTATGACATCGACCTATTCAACTTGATGCATGCATAGGACGGAGCGAAGACCGATTATCCCGAAGTAGATGACAATGTAGTTAAATAGCTCAATAGATAATTAAGTAATATTGATAATGTCAGTGGAACTCATAATTAGTGAAGGAAGTCAAGGCCCTAGACTGGATGATAACCTTGTTGGCATTTTTTTGTCAAAATACTTGAGTTTATAGTTATTATATATTTGATCTTTTTTGTGGGAAATTACGTGTGTTGTATCAATAATATGAATAAAAAAACACCTATAAATCATATGAAAAGTTAACAATCAGTGTGTATATATTTACTCAAGAAGTTGTATGAGAATTAACATATCATAATATAATTCTAAGTTTAGTTAGTACGATATGAGGAAATCAAGTACCGTTCAGTGATAGATCCTTCATCGTTGGTTCGAATCGTTCATCATGTCTGGCGAATTTAATCAGGGCATGTCTCACGATCCTCTTTCTCATTGGTTAATTCACTCATTTAATCAAGCGGGCACTCAAGGGAGTGTAGGCTGACAAGAGAAATTTGCACCTGCACGTAATAGCTAGTGGTAATTACGATCTCAGATGTAGTGCTGCAGCTAAAGCTGAACCCATGGCACACCGCATCCACACACGAACAAAAACAGGCAGTCAGGCACAACACCACGGCCATGGCATGGCGCTGCAACCACGTGCGCCTCCAGAGGACCGTCGCGGCGGGTGTGTTTGGTTCATGGGATAGCTCTAGCAGGACAGGGATAGCCCAATTATAGAGGTATATACCACTTGTTTGGTTCTGGGGCGAGAATGGATATGGGCAGCCAGATCATAAGAATATTCCTTGAAATTCCGGCTCCGCTGGTCCGCGAGAAACTCGCGGATATGGGCAACCATCTCGCTCGCGAACCGTTTTCTCCGGCAGCATCCTATCATCTGCCTTAAAACAAAAGCTCTTGAGCATGTCGTGTGCCTCTCCACTTCGTGCTCGATCTATGCCCTGCGGACCAGCAAAAGCCCGGCGGTGTCGCCTGCGGCCTGAAAGTGCGCCAGTCCGGCCGCCCTAGGGGCCCGCATCGGCTGCAGCTGCGCGACGGCGGGGTGTTGGTTGAGGCCTTGAGGGTGTGCGTGCATGGCCAGCAGCCAGAAGAGCGTGCGGTGGCCTGAACGAAAGGCTGTGTGCGCGGGGCGACGCAGACCTGAGCTTGAGGAGAGCTAGCGCGGACGACGTCAGCCATGCTTGTGGATGCGGTGCGGCTACAGCTTAAGGACAGCACCGCTGCATACGGAGGACAACAAACTTGACGCATCACCTTCCTCTCCATAATTCTCTCAAAAAGCTGGTGTTATTTGACCTCCTAAATCCTAATCTTAATTTTTTTCAAACACTCCCACTATCAATTTAATAGTAATGTTTGACACACAAAATGTGTAATCTTACATCGATCAAAAAGATCATCATAACTCCTATCCATCATCTATTCGTCAACCAAACACTTCATTGACAACCCAAAATCATATATTTCATCCCTCAAACCAAACAAACGTATGGGCTAACCTCACCCATCCAACCAAACAAAAAATTGGGCTATCCATATCCAGCTGGATGGGATACTCATATCCACCCTAGTCCCTTCCTTGAACCAAACACACCCGCACGTACAGCGTCCGCGCAAAATGTCGGCACGACGCGGGACACGGTTTCATCGCGGAGACACCTCCTGGGCGTGGCATAGCATGCGTCGCGAACGCACTCCAGTAACCCGAGCGTTGCCCGGTGTAGGCTTCCCGTGGACCCCGACATCGAGATACATGCGGCTGTCATCGACTGCAGGGAACACGAGCGGCTGCCTTCGTGGGTGTGATGGCGCCATCGTGGTACGCCGGCGCATGGGGTTGGGCCGAAGGAAGCAGCTGAGATTTGTTACTCTTTTATGGGCCTTGGGCTGGATCGGATGAACAGCACAACATGCGTATCCTATACTATCTGTCTGTGCATATAACCACAGCGGTTAGTTGGTCTAGTGGCTAGCTGTATTGGTCCTGGATTTGAACCCTGGCTTTGTCAGTTTATTTTTCGATGTGATGAAAAAGAAAAGCAGTACGAAGCCAGGCGACGTAACAAAATTACTTCGAGTCAGGCGATGTACGAAGGATAAGAAAAAAAGCAATACGAGCCAGGCGACGAAAATTACTCCGCGTCAGGCGACATACGAAGGATATAATGACGAAAAAAGGTGAAGAAACAACGTTTTTTAATATCATGAACAGTTTTTACTAAACGAATGACCATTCCAATTTCAAGATTCCCACGGATTTCTACGCACCCTTGCGATACACACATGACTACCCTGAAATTTTTGTACTCCGGTACTTTTTAGAAGTATGATGAGAGATCTGAGAGATCTAATCAAATAAATGAACTCTCATTAGAAATTTCCAACAACATTTAAAAGCATAATAAATCAACTAGAACCCTTCAGCCTGCTAACAAGATTCAGCAATGACGTAGCTGGCATCGCCCAGTTTGCATATGCGTACGATAATTTCATTTAATGCAAGAACATTATAGGTGAGGATGCTAGTGAAGTGCCCCATAGAAATGTAGGAGTGAGGATGCTAGTAAAGTGCCCGAATCTTCCTTGCTATTGAAATACAGCCTACCTGTGCTTGTAATGTAACATGCTCAGTATATCAGATAATAATTGTCAAAATTACTACCTGAAATTTGTGACAATAGAACCATGTATTGTCAAAGTTACGACAAACATACAAAGATAATAGTAAAACAAAGCAAATTATAGCTTCAACCAAAGACAAGTGGTACAAAACAGATACAACTAAAGCTACCACAGCCAGTTAATACAAATAAACATGCAGCTACCAGATACAAACTAAAGCTACCACAGCCAGTTCTACAAATGAACATGCAGCAACCAGAAACAAACTAAAGCTACCACAGCCAGTTTTACAAAACAGAAGGACATTACTGTACATAGCGTATGTAACTAGAGCTTCAACATTGCAGAGAGCTTCAACTTCCCAAAGCTTTCACCAGAGCAGAAGGCCTCAACCCGTCCTCTTCCAAATCCTGAAAAATCATATAAATGATACCATCTGCTACAGAACCAGAATCTTAACATTTCATGTTAGCATCCAATCAAAAAATGGCAAATCCCACATCCAGGACACAAAAATCGGAATAAGGAGTAAACCACAACGGTAGCAGATGAACACATGGGGCAGAGACAGCAACAGTAATGGAACGCATGTGCTGTGCTCAGCAGCCGGATCCAAGCAGCAACCGGAAGGAATCTAATGCAAATCTACCATGAAAATTCATGTGGCCACAAGTAGGACTAGGGGATCAATGCGTCCATGGTGAGATGTACGAGCCCCGCCGCAAACGGACAACAGTACTGTAAAGAAGACGACAGGCAGGGAAGGGATAAAGACGAAGGAACAGTGACACCACGGCTCAAAGGTAAGGGAATAAAGGTCCATGCGAAGTACAAAGCATAACCTGAATCTTTCATTCATTAACTTAGGAGAAAAACAAAATACCGTGGTCATTCAAATCATAGTATCAAAAAACAAGCTCAAGGAGAGATCTAAACGAAAGAAATCGCTTGCAGCCAGATCTAGACGGTGGAAGAGAAAATCTGCAAAAAATATTCAAGATTGCGTGAAACAGAAGGCAAGATGAAACTGATTAAAAATAGATCAAGATGCAGAGCTCCCTTCAATCCAAACAGCGGTCAGCGAGGGATCGAAGCGGCTCCTCGGTCATGCAAACCACAAGCCTATCTCCTCGGTTTCTAATGGAGATAGGATAGTGGGAACCATGAACAAGCAGCTGCACAAACCCTTCCGGTAGACCCTTCATTGGAATGATAGGAGCTCCACCTCATAACCAAATCCAAAACAAAGAAATTAGATCACAGAAAACCAAAGAAAAACAAAGAAGAACAAGATCTATGCATGAGCATCCATGGAGGTATGCTGGAAAGAACTTTGCGGACAATAGGCTACAACTATGTGGCTTAAAGAGATGAACCGGATTCTACATCTACATCTAGCAATGAGGAGCGGAAAGAAAGAAACTATTCTGTGACGCTGCTGATGTGTGGGAGGGATGAAGACCAAGGGGTGGTTTTATAGCGGGGTAAGAAGGGGGGAGGGGCTCTCTGGAAGGCGTCATTGAAAGGAAAATATTGACTGCCATTTACGACCTTTGTTAATTGCCTCTGTCACCCGTTTCTTTCTATTTTATGTGGTGTAGGGCCGGACAGCTCCGTATCTTTCTCTCTCTATAGCTGGAAAAATGTGTGGTATTCCAAGTTAATATATTTATTTATGTATGGCATGGGATGGTCTTGAGAAGATGTCGACTGGTTTCCTGCCCAAGGTAGCCATCGACCGCCTGCTCGTTTCCAGCACCAGCACCAGCCTTGCCCTCCGGTCCACGGTATCCATCGATTTTTCTAAAGCCTGAACGAGACGTCAATTTACGCCAAAGTGATAAATTAAACGGTTCAAAAATTACAGAAATAAATATAAATATGTAGTGTTGTGGGAAATTCATTCTCGCTCAAAAGTGTAGGTGAACTTCTTGTTTAAATAAACATTTTAGAATGCTAAAAAAATCAAAATATAATCTGGCTTCTACATCCAGACATTATATGTTCGTGCACAAAGTTTTGACATTTTTTATGATTTGCGTAAAAAAGACAATGTTTGATGCTCGATTAAAACTATTCACGAAGCATTTTTATCTTTTTTATACATGTCACAAAAAATATATATCTCTTACGAAATTTTTTTGTGCCAACGTAGGATGTCCAGATGTACACATGAAATTGTTGTTTGAAATCTTTTAATATTTTAAAATATCTTATATATATATATATATATATATATATATATATTCATAGTTGGTGTATCTACACCTATGAGCCAAAACACCATCTCCTAGTGTTCTTTGCTTTGTTTTAGGTGTGTATTTGTTGGGTTAAACTTTCGATCGATTCACAATCTGTGAAGGAAATACGAAGAAACATGAGAAGTAACAAAAAAATACGGCCACATCTTTACACGAGGAAGTGACGATTACAAGCACGAGAACGAGCAATACTTGCATCATTGTCATCGCTTCTCCCTCACAAGAACGAACAAACCTTGTTGTGAACTAGGCATTTGGAAAGTCCTTGTGGTAAGGGTTCATATGCCCCGAACAATAAAATAGCAACCATCGTCAAGGAAGAAAATTATATATCGGAATGTTCAAACATGTAAACACACGGACGAAAGGGATGGATGACCAAATCTAAATGGACCCACTCGAGATTAACATTGGTCGAATTCCAAAAAATCCATTGGAGACACACCTTTACACGCCCTTCGAGGCTTCGACAATATTAGACGCACCTTCACACCTCTGACGAACATTGTTCCTTTTTTCACGGAGCCGTCGTCGCCTCGCCTCCCTGAGTAAGACAAAACACTAACCGAACTCGAACTCTAACTGAAAATGGAGCAGGATCCCTCCTCTCGGCGACGTCGTACAACGTGCATCCATGACCCCAAGGCCATGGGAGACGAGGTGAGTCAAGGAAAACCCTAATGGCGTCGCTCGAGGGTTAAGGGGATGAAGGGACACCAAGCGTCATTCGGATTTGTAACGTTACATGGGAATAAAAACTCCATCCCCATGTTCTAGTCATTAATTGCATCAACCAGTTAATTCATTTATCCATTACATGATCAAATGACAGTACCTATTTACTGGTCATTTCTTCTTTTTTCTTTTTTGCGAATAAGGATGTGGATTTACTACCTCCTTTACGGTTTATAAGGCTTGCGCGTATCCCTAGATCAATAATTTGATCAACATTAAATGATTTGTATTGTTTAAAAATTGTATCATTAGAAAGTAGACGATTTGAAGTTTCTAATGCTATATTTCTTGTGATATAAAACTTACACTATGTTAGTCTATCTGTCAACCTAGATATACGCGCAAGCCTTATAAACCGAAAAAGAAGTAGTATATCCCAAATGAGCCAAAGGTGCCACATGAACGCTCCATCAACGTAGCCGGCCTGACATAGTATCGTGCCACAAAGTTGTCATGCTAAGTTCCTGTTGGACCAACGTTCGGTATAAAAGCCATCATCATAGAATCCTTGTCACTACAGGAATCGGCAACTTTGTCGTCCGCCATAGCGGACGGCAAAGGCATGCATGGCGGACGGCAAAGGCTTTGTCGTCTGCCAGCAGACGGCCAACCGTCCGGCTGAATAAGCTATGGTAAAGGGCGCTTTGTCGTCTGCTGGCAGACAACAAAGACGCTTAGGTCTTTGCCGTCTGCCAGCGGATGACAAAGACCGTGGATGACACACGTGGCAGCTTACGTTCGTTAAGCGGTTAACAACGTGCTTTGCCGTCAGCTGACAGACGACAAAGATGCAATGTTCTTTGTCGTCTGCCAGTGGACGGCAAAGCAACGGTTTCTTTGCCAGCCTATGTGGTTTCTTTGCCGTCAGCAGGCAAACGACAAAAGATGCAAAGTTCTTTGTCGTCTGCCAGCTGACGGCAAAGAAACCACATAGGACAGCCTAGTGCCACCCCAGGTTGCACAGGTAGCTGCCACATGGCAGCTTTGCAGTCTGCTGGCTGACGGCAAAGCTCTTTGTCGTCTGCTAGCAGACGGCAAAGAACCTGTATAGCCCCTGTTTTTTCTGTTTTTTCTTAAATTCATTCAATTTCATACATATATATATACACACATTTCAAAATACTTTCAACAAGCATACCAACACATATCTAACAACAAGTTACCAACACATATCCAACAACATATCCAACAAGTTTCCAACAACATATCCAATAACAAAGTTCATCGTACACAATCAAAACAAAAAGGAAGCACAAGGAGAAGAGTAGACTCCATCAACGCAAGCTTCCTCATCTAAAGCAAATCTGCAAATTGGGAAAGAATAAAGTTAGAAGAAGAAGAAGAAAAAGAAGAAGAATAGCTAGAAGAAGAAGAAGAAAAAGAAGAAGAAGAAGAAGGAGAAGAAGAAGGAGAAGAAGAGGAAGAAGAAGAAGAAGAATTTTTCTTCTCTTTCTTTTTCTCCTCTCCTCTTCTTTATCTTCTTCTTCTTCTTCTAAGGTAGGTAAAATGCCATTTTTTAGCTAAGCTAGGTAAAAATGCTAAGTGTAGGTCATTTTAGAGCTAAGCTAGGTAAATAGGTCATTTTGGAGCTTCGTAAGGTTATTATGTCATTTTCAAGGAAAATAATCTTAGTCTATGTCATTTTGGAGCTAAACCAAGGTTATCATGCCATTTTTTACCTAAGTATGCTAAGTATGTCATAAATAAACTGCAGTATATGTCATTTTTTAGCTAACCTAGGTAGGTATGCTATTTCTGAGCTAAATAGTCATATTTACTCATTTTGGAGGAAAAAATGGCAAGTGTAGGTTATTTTAGAGCTATCCTAGTTATAATCGGACATTTTGGTGGTAGGTAAGGTTATTTTGTCATTTTAGAGGAAAATAAGCTAAGTCTATGCCATTTTGGAGCTAAACCAAGGTTATCATTCCATTTTTTACCTAAGTATGCTTAGTATGTCATAAATGAACTAAAAAAGCTAAGTATAGGTCATTTTGGAGCTAAATTGGTCATTTGTTAAGCTAAGTATGCATTTGTTAAGCAAAACACTTGGAAAAACTTACCACCATCACGGAGGTGAAGGACCGGTCAGGTTTGCGCCAGGGTGAGATGGTGAAGGACCGGTCCGGGTTGCGGCAGACGCAGAAGGATCGGTCGATGCTTGTCGGGAGGCACACTGCACCAAAGATCATTTGCAATGTCTCCTTAGCATGATGCAACTCAAATGTGAATACTAGTAACTAATGACCATTCAAATGAAACTCACTGTGGGTGCTATAGCAATCTGGGGCATCGATGGAGGGGTCTGACCATTGTTCTGGCACATGGTCTGCACATTTTGTTTTCACGATTCAGTCATATCAGTTAGTGATGAAACGAACATTACGTGCACGATTTGGCTAATATGTAGGAGAAACTTACCACGAGGAGCTCGTATAGGGCCTGGTGAGACGCGTCGTTCCGGTTCCTCTCCTCCTCCAACAGCCTAACCATCCTCTCCTCCATGTCCCTCTTCCTTTGTGCCGCCTGCCTGTTTGCCTCCGCCAGAAGCTCCTGGGCCCTAGCCTCGATGGCGAGCTCCATTGGCAGTGGACGAGGCCTTATCTCAGGATCGGAGCTTGTCTGGCGCTTCTTGATCTCCGGGAGAGTTTTAGGACAATGTATCAGTCCATCCCCAATGGCTATCGAGCCATGGGGCCTCCCGCCACCAGATATCATCACGAGCTCTAGATCAAAAGGACTCTGTCTCGGGTTGAAGTCCTCCACTTTCCTCGCCTTCCCCTTATCTCTGTACCTCACGAGCTTGTAGTGGGAGGAGATGTTGCTAAAGCTCTCTGGATGATCGAGGTCATCCTGAGAGAATGCCTTGGCCTTCTTGTACGAGGCAGTATGGGCCATGGCATAGAGGCCGAACAGCGGTGGCACCTCCTTCTTGTTTTCTCGTGCCTAAAATAGGGGAACAAAATATTAGTTAAGGGCTCAAGCTAGCATGAAGAATGAAATTGCATGAATCATGAAGCAAACCACATACCCGGTGATCCCCGTACTCAAACAGGTTGGAGCTCCCTTGATGGTGTGGCACACCTTTTATTTGGGCACGCTTATCCTTGGCCTTGTTGTGGCCGGCTAGCCATTTGAGAGAGCACCACTCATCCACCAATGCCTCCCAACAGTCCATCCTATTTGCACACCATCTCGGGGGCACCTAAGTTAGACAAGAGAAATTTCAACGCTACGCCTACGAATCAAATCAAGGAAACTAAGTACAAGGCCTTAAGAATAGGTAATTACCTCCATGTACTTCTCCTTACTCAGATAATTTTTGCGGCACTTCTTCTTGGCCCTCTTAATGTTAGTCGAGGCGTAGTAGTCTCGAATAGCCTGCACCCGAGCCTCGTGTCGTAAGTTCTGAAGTAGGCGCTTCCACTCGGCTACGAGAACAATAGCCGCGTCCGCCTCGTGTTCCTCAAGACACATGTAGAAGGTCTGCAATCAAACTAGACAACACTGATTAGTACAATCACTAGGTGTTGATGATTTTTAATTATGTAAAGGAGAAATTTCTCAAACAAGCATTATGTCAACTTCTGCAATGATGGAGGAGAGAGCACTGCTGCGACGGAGACGGGGCATGACCCAGCAGAAAAGCTATTTGTCATGTTAGAGAGACGCCCAAGGGTACACACTAGTAGAGAATGGCCCATTTGTCTCAGTTCCAAAGGCACTTTAGTCCCGGTTCTAGAACCGGGACTAAAGGGTCGGGACTAAAGCCCTAAACCTTTAGTCTCAGTTCGCTTACAATCCGGGACAGAAGGAGATCCACGTGACCGCTGCGGGGAGCCCACGCAGGAGGACCTTTAGTCCCGGTTGGTAACACCAACCGGGACCAAAAGGCATCCACGCGTTAGCATCTGGCAGGAGCTGGGTTTTTTTTAAAAGTGTGTGTGGGAGGGGGGGTACGGGTTTTTTGTAGGGTTAATTCAGGGGTTTCATACTGTGTTAGCTAGCTAATAAAGAGAAGTGTCCTCTCTTTCTCCGTGCTTGGTCGACGCTAGCTACTATAGAGAGAACTCAACACGCTAGCCAGTAAGCAAATGAAGGAACCATTAAGTACAGAAGATCGTCATGAAAATATATAGAGAGAAGTGATCGACCTCTCTTTCTCTGAGAGATTGGTCGTACAACAAGTTTTCATATATCTATCCGACGCTACTAGCTACATATATACAATATAAGAACTCTTACAATCCCTAACATCTAGTGTCAAATTTCAGATGGTATTCTTCGGCTTTATTTATGACGTGGTCAAGAAATAATCCCGTCAATTCTTCTTGAATTGCTCGTATGCGATCATGTGGTAGGAGTTCATCCTGCATCTGCCACATCTAATTTCAAGAAGGGGGTCAATACATATATATGAATGATACTTGACACAAATCATTGTAATAAAATAAAATTGTGAATATTATTGCTTACGACTTCATATTGTTTTTCAGAGTAGCCCCGCTTAGGGTCATCGCGTTGTTGATGAATTCGCAAATGTGGTATCCACAAAAATCATTCCCGGCTTCCTGCCACAAACACTTTACGAGAAATAGAGTTCAACCAAACTGATAATCAAGCATGATAAATGGTATTGATGAAACTAGAATCAATGGGAGATGCGCGTAATTAACTAGTAGTACTTACTTTCGGGTGTGTAAATCGCGGCTCCCTCGGCAGTACCAGAACAATTGCGGTGAACTCTTTCCAAACCCTGTCAGACAAAGAAAATAATTACTTGATATCAGGAAATGAACAAACTTGCCGATATGATGCGATAATGATCGATTAAAGTTACTTCTGCATTTCAGTCATGTATGCATAATCCTGGGGATCTTTTCGTTTCGAGTCTAAGATGGTTACTACTCCCCGCTCAACCTTAATCTCTAGTAGAATAAAGTGGAAGCTGTGCACACATGCATAACTCATCAATTACATTACTATAACCTCGAGTAATAAGGGAAACCGAATATGCACAAGACAATAATACTCACTTGAAGTTATAAGGAAAGAATATTGTCTCTTTGTTTTGATTTGCAAGCAACGATTGTAGCAAGTTGTCCTCGGTTTGTGTGGCATTCTTTTAAACCATATACTCATGTATGATATTTGGGTTAATGAACCCAATGTCATAGATTTGTGCTTTTCTGCATTCGACGATCTTCAATCTGCATAATATAGTGAGGATAATTATATATACATGCAATGAAAGAGCTGAGCTATATATAGAGACTTAATTACAGAAGTAGTACTTACAAACAGTAGCAAGTCATGATTGTTTTGTCGATGACCTTTTAATTGTATAACTGGAATAACTCTTCAAATTCAACAGACAACGGCTCCATTCCAACGAGGTCGTGCTCCTCTTTAATTCTCATCGTCACAGTATCCTTCCCAGATTCGCGATAGGTTTCCAGGTACCAATCATGGAATTTTCGCATCATCGTTGTTAGAGGAGGATGATCAGGTTTGACTAGAGGCTGCCCATACCGGTATTTGAATTCGTCCACCTCCAGTGTCTCAAACAGTACATCATTGCTCATGTAATTAGCAGGATTGGTACCGGGCACCATCCCCGGATGATCAGCGGCGATATCGCTAGACACCTTGAGCGGGGGGGCACGATTGGTTCTCCTGTTCGCCGAGCTGGGGAATTTTTTTCCCACTTCTTCGTTTTGCTAACCTTGCATCACTGGAAGTACTTCCTGACCGCCGCGTATCTTGATATGTCTTTTTAAGACAGCGGACATAGTTGGAATCCGGCGAAGGCGGTGGTGGTCGCTTCAGGGCATCGATACTGCGCTTCACTTTCACCGGATCTGGCTTCTCCTTCGCAGGTGGAGTTTTCTTTGCAAAATGGTCCCTCACTTGGGCACGACATATGTCCTCGGTTTCCTGCTCGGTCCTCTCATATGGTAACTTTTCCAGAGGCTTGAGAGATGGACCATATGTGAATTGCCTCCCGCCTCTACTTGTACTGCTAGCCGTCGGAGCGGCGGCTTCTCTCTTCCGTCCTTGCTGACGAGGCGAAGAAGGAGGCGGAGTGCTCCGACGCGCCGGAGGAGCCAGAGCGGCGGCGGCTGTCTTTCGCCATTGCCGACGAGGCAGAGGAGGAGGAGGACTGCTCCGACACGCTAGAGTAGGCGAAGGAGGAGGCGGAGTGCCGTCACGCGTCGGAGGAGCCGGAGAAGGAGGCAGAGTGCCCTAATCACTCGCCGGGGGAGGAGGAGGAGGAGAAGGCGGGGTGCCCTGACGCGTCGGAGGAGGAAGAGGAGACGGAGGCGTCCATTTTGGAAGCTTGATGTACTCCTTCTGCCATAGACATGTACTCCTAACAGCATGAACCAGCTTCTTCTCCCCTTCACCAGTATGGTGGTCAAGCTTGAGATCATCAAATCCCTCCATTACTTCATCCACCATCACAACATCATAGCCATGTGGAATCGGAAGGCAGTGAAAAGTTCCGTTGGGTTGAGGAGGTGCAACAGAGCCGAGAGCCGCCTTGAAAGTGAGGTTCCGGAATTTCGTCCAAAGCTCGCAATGTTGAACCTCCGTGATAGTATCCACGGGGTAGCTAGGAGCCGTGAAGTCATGTTGAACGGGCTCCGTGGAAGCCACGTTGCTTCTCCGTTGAGATGGTGGGGTAGCTTCTGGGGTAGCTTCGTGCCGCTGACATGGTTGGCCGGCACCTCGCTGGCTCTCAGCTTCCTCTAGCTTTTCTAGTCTTGCATTGAGCTTCTGCATTTCGCTCAGCTCCGCTTTCCTCTTTCTCCGCCGGCTTTTGTAACCGCCTGCGTCAGGAAACCCAACCTTCCACGAAACGAAGCCTGGTGTGACTCGTGTTCGTCCAGGGTGCTCAGCATTCCCTAGGGCCTCAATCAACTCGTCCTTCTCTCTGTCAGGAATGAACGTCCCTTCCTGCGCTGCGGTGATATACTTCTGAAGCTTCGTGACGGGTATTGCAAGTTGCTCGTTCGTCCAACGGCACTTCCCTGTTTCAGGGTCCAAAGTTCCCCCAACCCCGAAGAACCAAGTCCTTGAATGGTCTGGCCAGTTCAATGTCTCTGGTTGGACCCCTTTAGCAAGCAGGTCATTCTCAACTTTGTCCCACAATGGGCTGCTTTGAGGTAGCCACTTGACCCCGTGTGATGGTGATACTGCTTCTTTGCAGCATTGTTCTTGTTTGTCTCAGACATTTTCTTACTCTTCTCCCATGTCTTGTAGGCCACAAATTCGGTCCAATGATCTCTTATCTTCTCAAATCGTCCGATGAATTCTGGAGTCTTCCCTTTTTCGACAAACTTTGATTTCAACTCATTCTTTCACCTCCTGAACAGATCTGCCATCTTCTTAAGAGCACATGCCTTGACCAGTGGCTCAATATCTGGGTTATTCGGATCCTCCTCTGGTGGTAGGGTGAAATTTGCCTTCAGCGAGGTCCAAAGATCATCTTTCTGTCTATCGGTGACATAAGAAATTTTAGGATTGTTGTCCTTAGGCTTATTCCATTGGTTGATTTTGATCGGGGTGTTGTCCCCAACAATAGCTCCGCACTGAGAAGCACATGCGTCCTTGGTCCGCTTTGGTTCAATTGGTAGGCCATCGTCCGCGAGTGCTGTGATCGTGAACCTTTCTTCCTTGCCCAACCTTCTCTTCGGGCCTCGTCTCATTACCGAAGTTTGGCTCGATCCGGAGGGCTATATAAAAGAAGAAATAAGAGTTAATATATGTACATACCAAAACAATTAATGCATCAATTAGCTAGTCAGCACATGCTTAATTAATATATATACCTCGCCGGACTTTGCAACATCTCCCTCCTCCGTTCAATCACCAGAGCCGTCACCATGGTCTCCTTCTTCCTCCGGCATTCGGTGACCGGAGCCATCATGATCATGTCCTTCCTCTCCTTCAAGACCATCGGTGTCGTTGAGATATGCCAAGAAATCACCTCCGCCTCGGATTATGTCCCCCAACAACTTTTCTTGTTCCAATTCTCTTTGATCCATAGTTTTTGCAAATATTAAAACATGGCAATTAATATACTTCTCTATGATTTGGGGTGGCCTCGACAGCGCTTCCAGGGTTAGGGGTGGCCCTCGACGCTTCTAGGGTTTGGTCGGGCGAGAGGGTCGGGATTCTCTTAACCTTTTAGAGATTTAACAAAATGGCGCCATTCTGGATGTGCAGAAAATGGTCCATATTTTCCTGCTTTCATCTACCCTTCTATATGTCACGTTGTCTAGTGTCAAAGGATTCAAGAAAACCATGGCTTCACCATTAGCCGGAAGTAACAAGCGCATAATAGTACGAAGCTCTCCAAAATTGTTTTGGAACTGAGTCCCGTATAGGATAATTAGCTTTTTGGTACGAAGTTCAGCAAGAGCCTTTCGGATATCGCTATTTGGAAGGCCGTTGCTGAAATTCGTACCAAAAAGCGAATTATTCTATCCGGAACTCCGTTCCAAAACAACTTTGAAGAGCTTCGTAGCATCATACGTCGGTTACTTCCGGCTAATGATGAAGCCATGGATTTCTTCAATACATTGACACACAACATGACATATAGAAGAATATATATATATATATATATATATGGGATCAGGAAAAAAATGGATCAACTTGTGCACATCCATAATGGGGGCATTCTTGATAAATCTATATTACCAGAGTTTTCTATATGAATATTTTACCTTAATAACTTAGAAAAAATGTTATCGGGGAGGGGGTACATCGACAACGCTTTTTTCTAGGGTTTGGGTGGCCTCACGAGTTGGTCGCCCGGTATATCGAGAGGGGGGTGAACATTTTACCTTAGTAACTTAGAAAAAAATGTTATCGGGGAGGGGTATATCGACAATGCTTTTTTTCTAGGGTTTGGGCGGCCTCGAGAGTTGGTCGCCCGGTATATCAAGAGGGGGGTGAACATTTTACCTTAGTAACTTAGGAAAAAAATGTTATCGGGGAGGGGGTATATCGACCCCCCCCCTCATGTCAAAGTTATCGGGGAGGGGGTATATTGACAACGACATACATTCCGGATCTGTTGGAAAGCTCTCGGGGAGCCGATGCCAACGTGATGATAGGGGGCCGGGGTGCTCCCATGGCCTTGTTGATAGGTAGAGCCGATGCCAACGTGATGATAGAGACAATGCCAAAATTTTCATTTAACAAATAAACTACCTTCAAAAAAAAGACTTGCTTCGCCGCGGGTGCTCGGTGCGACGTGGACTCGGTGGAAAAACTTTATGAAAATGCGGTGGTGGCCGGGCCGGGCGGTTTTCTTTTCCTTCTTCATTTTTTCCTTTGTTTTTTGTTATATGTTTGTTTTTGTTTTCACTCTACATTTCCGTACATATGAAAAACAATGAAGACTTTTTACATGAACATATACACACATATACATGAACATATATACATATACATACATGGAAAAAAAATCAGAAATTCCAAAAATGCCCACTGGGGGGACGGCGATGGCTGGAGGCCGGCGACGGGGACGGCGGGGCGTCACGCGGTGACGGGGAGCAGGGGACCATGGGAAAGGGGGGCTCACTGGGGGCGGCGATGGCTAGACGCCGGCGACGAGGACGGCGGGCTCGAGGCGGCACGTGGTGACGGGGACGAGGACGGCGGGCTCGGGACGGCACGTGGCAACGGGGACGAGGACGACAGGCTTGTTGGAAATATGCCCTAGAGGAAATAATAAAATGGTTATTATTGTATTTCCTTTCTCATGATAATAGCCTATTGTTCATGCTATAATTGTATTAACCGGAAACCGTAATACATGTGTGAATATATAGACCACAACATGTCCTTAGCGAGCCTCTAGTTGGCTAGCTCGTTGATCAATAGATGGTCACGGTTTCATGACCATGGACATTGGATGTCATTGATAACGGGATCACATCATTAGGAGAATGATGTGATGACAAGACCCAATCCTAAGCATAGCACAAGATCGTGTAGTTCGTCTGCTAAAGCTTTTCCATTGTCAAGTATCGTTTCCTTACACCATGAGATTTTGCAACTCCCGGATACCGTAGGAATACTCTGGGTGTGCTCAACGTCACAACGTAACTGGGTGGCTATAAAGGTACACTACGGGTATCTCCGAAAGTGTCTGTTGGGTTGGCACGAATCGAGACTGGGATTTGTCACTCCGTGTGACGGAGAGGTACTCTGGGGCCACTCGGTAAGACATCATCATAATGAGCTCAATGTGACTAAGGAGTTAGCCACGGGATGATGTGTTATGGAACGATTAAAGAGACTTGCCGGTAACGAGATTGAACAAGGTATAGGGATACCGACGATCGAATCTCGGGCAAGTATCATACCGGTAGACAAAGGGAATTGTATACGGGATTGATTGAATCCCCGACATCGTGGTTCATCCGATGAGATCATCTTGGAGCATGTGGGAGCCAACATGGGTATCCAGATCCTGCTGTTGGTTATTGATCGGAGAGGTGTCTCGGTCATGTCTACGTGTCTCCCGAACCCGTAGGGTCTACACACTTAAGGTTCGATGACGTTAGGGTTATAGGGAAATAGTGTACGTGGTTACCGAAGGTTGTTCGGAGTCCTGGATGAGATCCCAGACGTCACAAGGAGTTCCGGAATGGTCCGGAGGTAAAGATTGATATATAGGAACTGAGGTTTCGGTCATCGGAAGAGTTTCGGGCATCACGGGTAGCATACCGGGACCACCGGAAGAGTTCCGTGGGTCCACCAAGTGGGGCCACCAGCCCCAGAGGGCTGCATGGGCCGAGAGTGGAAGGGACCAGCCCCAGAGTGGGCTGGTGCGCCCTCCACCCTGGCCTAAGGCGCAGGAAAGGTGGGAAGGAGGGGAAACCCTAGGTCCAGATGGGCCTAAGGCCCACCTAGGGCTGCGCCCTCCCCACTCCCTCCCTGGCCGCCGGCCAGATGGCCAATCTAGGGCCGGCCGTAGCCCCTAGGGTGGGAACCCTAGGGCTGCACCCTCCCTCCCCCTCCTCCTATATATAGTGGAGAGCTTTGGGGCTGCCAGACACACGAGTTCTTCCTCTCTCGACGCAGCCCTACCCTTCCTCTTCCTCGTTCTCCGTAGTGCTTGGCGAAGCCCTGCCGGAGACCACGCAGCTCCACCGTCACCATGCCGTCATGCTGCCGGAGCTCTCCCTCAACCTCTCCTTCCTCCTTGCTGGATCATGGTGTAGGAGACGTCACCGGGCTCCACGTGTGTTGAACGCGAAGGCGCCGTTGTTCGACGCTAAGATTGGATTCCACCTCGATCTGAATCGCTGCGAGTACGTCTCCACCAACCGCATTCTTGTCACGCTTCCGCTTAGTGATCTTCAAAGGTATGAAGATGCAATCTCCCCTTACTCGTTGCTAGTTTCTTCATAGATAGATCTTGGTGGTCGTAGGATTTTTTTTGATTTACTACTACGTCTCCCACAGGGCTCGAGGAGGCGACGAGGACGGGGACGAGGACGACGGGCTCGGGGCGGCACGCGGCGACGGGGACGAGGACGGCGGGGTCTAAGAGGCGATGGGGACGGGGATGAGGACGGCGGGCTCGAGGATGCCCGCGACGAGGACAACGGGCTCGGGGAGGCGACGACGCGGCGACGAGGATGAGGACGGCGGGCTCAGGGCAACTGGTAGATGAAAACTGAAATTTTCCAAGTGTTTTCTTATATACAAGAAGCATTGGTCCCGGTTTGTGGCACCAACCAGGACCAATGCCCACCTTTAGTCCTGGTTGGTGCCATCAACCGGGACCAATGGTCTCTTTTCGTCAGCCCAAAGGGCGGGAGGCACAGACCTTTGTTCCCGGTTGGTGGCACCAATCGGGACTAAAGGTGGGTATTGGTCCCGGTTGTTTCCACCAACTGGGACCAAGGGTGGCCTTATTTATTTATTTTCCAGTATTTTTGTTTTGTTTTTTTGCTTTATTTATTTTTTAATTTTTTTTGCTTTATTTATTTCTAGTGTGTTTTATCATTATATTCTTTTTGCTATAAATGTTTTGAACAAAAAATACTTTGATAATTTTAGTTGCATAATTTTTATATTATTATAGTTTCAAAAATACTGGAGGTTTATAAAAGCTTTTTAGTTGATTCTTTTTTGAACTCCACTCCCACGATGTTTTGAAAGAAATTAAAAAGCACTTCAAATGAACTCTGAAAAGGTTGAAAGTTGGCATGATATCATCATTTCACCCACACAACATGTGCTAAAAAGTTGAGAGGGTTACGACAAAAACTGGATGCACTTTGTGTACAAAATGGACAATCTCTTTCAAAGTATCATGGTTTCGGACGAAAACTCATCTGTTACAAAGGGATTTCATTTTTTTAACTTATTTGAACTCCATAATTTTTGTGTGTTCAAAATGCACCATTCAAAGCCACATCATCAATTTTCAACCCTTTTTGACTTGATCATTTGTTATTTTTCATGCACTTACTAATTTTTTTGAGCTAAATGACCGTGAAATTGAAAAGCACTTCAAATGAACTCTGAAAAGGTTGAAAGTTAGCATGGTATCATCATTTCACCCACATAGCATATGCTAAAATGTTGAGAGGGTTACGTCAAAAATTGGATGCACTTCGTGTACAAAATGGACAATCCCTTTCGAAGTATCATGGTTTCGGACGAAAACTCATCTGTTACAAAGGGATTTCATTTTTTGAACTTATTTGAACTCCATATTTTTTGTGTGTTCAAAATGCACCATTCAAAGACACATCATCAATTTTCAACCATTTGACTTCATTTGATATTTTTCATGCACTTACTGATTTTTTTGAGCTAAATAACCCTGAAATTGGAAAGCACTTCAAATGAACTCTGAAAAGGTTGAAAGTTGGCATGGTATCATCATTTCACCCGCATAGCATGTTAAAAAAGTTGAGAGTGTTACAGCAAAAACTGGATGCACTTCGTGTACAAGACAGACAATCTCTTTCGAAGTATCAAGGTTTCAGACGAAAACTCCTGTGTCACAAAAGGCATTTCATTTCTTCACATGTGACTGCAATGATATAGTTGTGGAGAGAAAGTCTTCACTTTTCTTCACTTGTGTCCTTTGCTTATTGCGCCGTAACCATGGATAATCTTCATTGTTTAAATGGGTGTTTGGGTCAGCCTTGACTTTGAAGGGAGGAATTTCATGAAACTTTTCATAATCTTCAGACATGTCTATCTTGCCCTCTAATCCCACGATGTCTATTTTTCCTGAAAGAACTATGTGGCGCTTTGGCTCATCGTATGAGACGTGTATAGCTCATCAGAAATAGTGTTGTCACGCATGAGACGTGTTTGCAACTAACTGCCGAAAGTCCTGATGTGTTCACATGTAATCCAGTCGTCACACTGCTCCGGGTGTTTGTAGCGCAGAATGTTCTTGTGTTCATTGTCATACGGGGTCACCAAGGTAGAATTATGTAGAACTGTGTAGTGTGCTTGAGACCAAGAATGCCCGTCCCTACATATTATTGAGTCCGCTCCTAGTGTGCCTTTTCTAGTCAGTCTCCCCTCATACCGCGATTAAGGGAGACTAATCTTCTTAAGGTCAGGAATGAAGTCAACACAAAACCCAATGACATCCTCTGTTTGATGGCCCATGGAGATGCTTCCTTCTGGCCTAGCGCGGTTACGAACATATTTCTGTAAGACTCCAACGAACCTCTCAAAGGGGAACATATTGTGTAGAAATACAGGGCCGAGAACGACAATCTCATCGACTAGATGAACTAGGACGTGTGTCATGATATTGAAGAAGGACGGTGGCAACACCAGCTCGAAAACTAACAAGACATTGCACCAAATCACTCCGTAACCTTGGCAGGATTTCTAGATCGATCACCTTCTGAGAGGTTGCATTGAGGAATGCACATAGCTTCACAATGGCTAATCGAACGTTTTCCGATAGAAGCCCCCTCAATGCAACCGGAAGCAGTTGCATCATAATCACGTGGCAGTCATGAGACTTTAGGTTTTGGAACTTTTTCTCTGCCATATTTATTATTCCCTTTATATACGACGAGAAGCCAAACGGCAGGACCTTCATACTGCTCTGGATGCATGTCGTCTTTTTCATGCACACGTTGTTGTTCCTCGCGTGCCTCCGATGTATCTTTTGTCTTCCCATACACTCCCAAGAAGCCTAGCAGGTTCACGCAAAGATTCTTCGTCACATGCATCACGTCGATTGCAGAGCGGACCTCTAGGTCTTTCCAATAGGGTAGGTCCCAAAACATAGATTTCTTCTTCCACATGGGTGCGCGTCCCTCAACGTCATTCAGAATAGATAGTCTATCGGGACCCTTTCCAAAGATTACTTGTAAATCATTGACCATAGCAAGTATGTGATCACCAGTACGGAGGGCGGTCTTCTTCCGGTGATCTGCCTCACCTTTGAAATGCTTTCCTTTCTTTCGACATTGATGGTTGGTCGGAAGAAATCGACGATGCCCCAGGTACACATTCTTCCTGTATTTGTCCAAATATATACTGTCGGTGTCATCTAAACAGTGTGTGCATGCGTGGTATCCCTTGTTTATCTGTCCTGGAAGGTTACTGAGAGCAGGCCAATCGTTGATGGTTACAAACAACAACGCATGTAGGTCAAATTCCTCCTGTTCATTCTCATCCCACACACGTACACCTCTTCCATTCCATAGATGTAAAAGTTCATCAACTAATGGCCTGAGGTACACATCAATGTCATTGGCGGGTTGCTTAGGGCCTTGGATGAGCACTGGCATCATAATGAACTTCCGCTTCATGCACAACCAAGGAGGAAGGTTATACATACATAGAGTCACAGGCCATGTGCTATGCTTGCTGCTCTTATCCCCAAAAGGATTAACGCCATCTGCACTTAAACCAAACCATACGTTCCTAGGGTCACGTGTAAAGTCACTCCACTTTCTCTCGATCTTTCTCCACTGCGACCCGTCAGCGGGTGCTCTCAACTTCCCGTCTTTCTTACGGTCCTCTTTGTGCCATCGTATCGACTTGGCATGCTCTTTGTTTCTGAACAGACGTTTCAACCATGGTATTATAGGAGCATACCACATCACCTTGGCAGGAACCCTCTTCATAGGGCGCTCGCCGTCAACATCACCAGGGTCATCTCGTCTGATCTTATACCGCAATGCACCGCATACCGAGCATGCGTTCAAATCCTCGTACGCACCGCGGTAGAGGATGCAGTCATTAGGGCATGCACGTATCTTCTGCACCTCCAATCCTAGAGGGCATAGAACCTTCTTTGCTACGTACATACTGTCGGGCAATTCGTTATCCTTTGGAAGCTTCTTCTTCAATATTTTCAGTAGCTTCTCAAATCCTTTGTCAGGTACACCATTCTCTGCCTTGCACTATAGCAATTCCAGTGTGGTACCAAGCTTTGTGTTGCCATCTCCGCAATTGGGGTACAACCCTTTTTTGTGATCCTCTATCATGTGATCGAACTTCAACTTCTCCTTTTCACTTTCGCATTGTCTCTTTGCATCAACAATGACCCGGTGAAGATCATCATCAGGCACATCGTCTGGTTCCTGTTGATCTTCATCTCCCCCCATTGCAGCATCACCGTATTCAGGAGGCACATAGTTGTCATCATCCTCTTCTTCTTTGTTGTCTTCCATCATAACCCCTCTTTATCCATGCTTCGTTCAAACATTATAGTGTGGCATAAAACCCTTCTCAAGCAGGTGGAAGTGAAGGGTTTTAGAGTTGGAGGAAGCCTTCGTATTCTCACAGACAGTACATGGACAATGAATAAAACCATTCGGCTTGTTTGCCTCAACCGCTTCGAGAAAATTATGCGGGCCCTTAATATACTCGGAGGTGCGTTAGTCACCGTACATCCATTGCTAGTTCATCTGCGTGTGTTATATAATAAAGTGTATTAAAAACCATTACAACATATCATGAATAGAGAAGTGACCAAATTAATAGAAATTCATCATCACATTAAAGCCAAAGTACAATAGTGACCAAAAAAAATACATACAGTTCATACATAGTTCTCATTATTGAACAACATATAGCTCTACAGAGCATCTAATTAAAACATACAGCGAAACTATGTAAAAAAATTAAATGCAACAACAAGTGCGATCATAACCGCTACTAAGGTACCAATTGACCCAACGGCATAATGATACCAAGCCTCAGTATGAATGGAATATTTTCTAATCTTTCTAATCTTCAAGAGCATTGCATCCATCTTGGTCTTGTGATCGTCGACGACATTGGTAACATGCAACTCCAACTTCATCTTCTCCTCTTCAACTCTTTGTATTTTTTTCTTTCAAGTCATTGTTTTATTTTTCAACCAAATTTAACTTCTCGACAAGAGTTGCTATGTGGGTTGGAATTTCCAGTTCAACTACCTCCTCCTAGATTAAAAAATCTATGTCACGTTGGTCGGCATAATTGTCATAAACACTAAATAAAACAAATAGTTATAAAAGATAATATATACCACATCCCAATCATAGACAGGACGAGGGCCGACGGAGGTGGATATGAAATCCATTGCACTATATAATAACAAACAATAATAAAAGTAAGAAAATTACACAAATATCTATCTAAATCATACAAGTAAAAACTTTTTTGTTTAGAAAGAAGATAAGAAGAAGAGGCTAACCACGGTGGTGCTGGCACCGGGATGGGCGCGGGTGATCGACGGCGGTGAGGACGGGGACGGGACAGGACGGACCGTCAAACCTAGAAAAATCTTGAGGAAAATGGAGCTTGGACAAGGAGCTTCGAGAGGAGAAAGCTTGAGTGTGGATTGGGCATTTCATCGAACACCTCATGTGCATAGGAGGTGAGCTAGAGCACCACAAAGCTCTCCCCTCGCCGGCCAGAAAAACAGAGCAATGTGGAGTGCTCTGCTCGTTGGCGAGGGGGTATATATAGGCATCTCACTGGTCCCGGTTCGTGGCTGGAATCGGGACTAAAGGACCCCATTTGGTCCCGGTTCCAGCCACAAACCGAGACCAATGGTTGTGGGCCAAGAGCGAGGCCCATTGGTCCCGGTTGGTGTCTGAAACCGAGACCAATGGCCCACGAGGCCCGACCGGTGCCCTGGCCTCACGAACCGGGACCAATGCCGCTATGGGTCCCGGTTCTAGAGTGAGCCGGGACTAATGGGCTGGCCCGACCTGGACCAAAGCCCTGTTTTCTACTAGTGTCAAAAGAAGGACATAGCCTCCCACTTTAGAAGTCGCTTGCTTCCCGTAACACCCTTACTGTGAAGACCATGAAGAAGAAAAGGACCATTACCTCAATATCAACAACAAGACATACCAAGCACCTTGAAGGAGAGGCCTTGTACCCCCCTCCTGTCGCCCCCATGGGCGACCAGGGAGTAAACCTAGCCGTCGTCGGTCATACTGCCTTGCCTCTCCTTCATCATCGTCGCCGCTAGTAGCGCCGCCAGGCGAATCTTGGCCGGAAGGGGCGGCGACGGGGCTCCTCTCCCCTTCACACGACATGGCTAGGGCGGGTCAGTCGTTCGTGAGGAGGCGCCGAACTAGCACGGGGTGCCGCTACACTGCATGCGGACCCTAGTGGCGACACGCAGAGTGCATCGATGACTCGGTTCCGTGCTTGCGGCGCGGTGTGTCGGCTACATGAGGGGCAAGACATGGTGGTCGTGTGCATCGTCGAGTTCAGCTTAGATCCTTCTGGATCCGGCGCCCGGACGCTGATGACCAGTGTAGGGTTGTGGTACTCGTCGCTGACCAGGTCGGATCTTCATGGATCCGACACCTGGATGGATCTATGCCGGAGGCTCACCTCGATCTTCCTTGTTAGCGGGTTGAGCCCTATGGTACTTTCCTATCTATAGGCGGCGTGTCTCGGCTCGCTTTCGGATCCCGAGCAGACAGAGATTGGTGGCACGAGATCAGGGCCGGAGGAAACTTTGGTCGGCTAGCTCGGCCCCGGCATCGGCAACGACAACGATTGTCGTTACCCTCCTTGCATGCGAATCCATGGTCCCTCTTATCCAGCTCAGACCCCCTCCCGGATGATAGTCCAAAATACGCCTTGGATTGGATGGCGGCGGCGCCCTGCGCGTTGTACCCTCCATGGAAGTGTCGTCCTGGGAAGCTTGGGTGTTCTGGGGGAGAGTTGTTGTGGGTGTTGGGCTCCGTGTGTCAGCTCCAGTAGCGACAATGTTGTGGAGGTTCGTAGGAGGAGCGGCATTCTATCTACCGCATCGACGACAACGAGTATTGGCGGCATGGTGTAGCTAAGCCTCGGTGACAGATGCATCTGGATGGACGAGCGCGGGGCGCTGGCTCCATTGGGCATCGTGGTGACGTCAACGGATGGCCGGACTGGCAAGGATGATGTGGATATCTTCTTTGATGGATTGCCGAACTGGCGCTCACCCATCTTCATCTCGTCATCTCGTTGTAAGCGCACACCGCATGCACACGACTTCTAAAACGTTCATGCGGTGTGCGCTTTAGGTTTGCTACTCTCGTTGTAGGTTCATATATGTTATACTGATGGATCGGAGACGACAACACGCGGCTGTAGATATGAAGAGTGAGAACACTCCTCATTATCGAGGTTGTAGGTGTGAGTGGTGGCTTCGGGTGGCTTGAAGTATGTTCTTGTTATGCCTTTATTAAATAATGAATAAATATCGTTGTATGCATCAATGAATGTAGAGGTCGGGGGGTTTACCTCCTTTTCCAAAAAATGACACACCGAGCACATGCCTCGTCTGAAGGACCAGAGGGGGCGTAGACATCGCCTCCTAGATCGAACACCAACAGCTGAAAGAACCATTGATACGTCTCCAATGTATCTATAATTTTTTTATTGATCCATGATATAATATTATCATTTTAGGATACCTTTTGGGCAATTATATGTTTTAATATTGTTTTTTAGCAGTAACCTATTAACCTAGTGCGAAGTGCTAGTTGCTATTTTCTGCGTGTTTTGAGCATTTCAGGTTTACAGTACCAAACGAAGTCCAATTGCCATGAAAGCTTTTTATGATTTTTCTAGACCAAAAGAAGACTCGTAAGCTTTGGGAGAATACCAGAGGCTAAATGAGGGAGCGAGCAGACATCAGGGCGTGCCCAGGGGGTAGTCATGCCCTGATGTGTGGTGTGCCCCTCGCCTGCCTCCTAACGCCCCTCTATGGCCTATAAATTCCAATAAATCACAGAAAACCTAGAGAGCCACCCGAAACACTTTTTCCGCCACTACAAGTCTCTGTTCTGTCGTGTGCCGATCCGGAGCCCAGTTACGGTGCCCTGCTTGAGCGGGGATCGATCGCGGAGGGCCTCTACATCAACCTTGTTGCTCCCATGGTGATTGATACGTCCATTTTGCATCATGATTTCTTACTTCTATTTATAATGTTTTTTATGCATAATAATGCTTTATGGAGTAATTCTAATGCCTTTTCTCTCATAATATGCAAGGTTTGCATAAAGAGAAAGGATGTCGGCAGCTGGAATTCTGGACCCGAAAGAGCATATCAGAGATACCTATTATGCACATATTCAAATGAGATGAAACTTCACGAAGAATTATTTTGTAATATATAAAAAATACTGGAGCAAATAACTACCGGAGGAGGGCCACCTGGTGAGCACAAGACAGCAAGGCACGTCAGCCCCCAGGCGTGCCCTGGTGGGTTGTGCTCAGCCCGACCCATCTCCGGTGCCATATTCTAGTAGTTAAGGTCTTTTGACCTAGAAAAAAACAGGAGGGGACTTTCATGTCGGAACGCCGCCATCTCGAGGTGGAACTTGGGCAGGAGCACTTTTTCCCTCCGGCGGAGCGATTCCGCCAGGGGAACTTCCTTCCGAGAGGGGGAAATCGAAGCCATCGTCATCACCAACAACCCTATCATCTTTGGGAGTCCAATCTTCATCAACATCTTCAACAACACCATCTCCTCTCAAACCATAGTTCATCTTTTGCGTTCAATCTTTGTACCGGAACCTCAGATTGGTACCTGTGGGTGACTAGTAGTGTTGATTGCATTATGTAGTTCATTACTATATGGTTTATTTGGTGGAATATTATATGTTTAGAACCATTAGCTAATTAATACCCCTCTGATCTTGAGCATGAATATCATTTGTGAGTACTTACCTTTGTTCTTGAGGTCACGGGAGAAGTCATGTTGCAAGTAATCATGTGAAGTTGATATGTGTTCGATATTTTGATCATATGAATGTTGTGATTCCCTTAGTGGTGTCATGTGAACGTCGACTACATGGAACTTCACCATCTTTGGGCCTAAGGGAATGCATTGTGGAGTAGTTATTAAATGATGGGTTGCTAGAGTGACAGAAGCTTAAACCCTAGTTTATCCGCTACTTCGTAAGGGGTTGATTTGGATCCACATGTTAATGCTATGGTTAGATTTTATCTTAATACTTTTCTCGTAGTTGCGTATGGTTGCGAGGGGGGTAATCATAAGTGGGAGGTTGTTCAAGTAAGAACAACACCCAAGCACCGATCCACCCACATATCAATTTATCAAAGTAGCGAACGCAAACCAACCCAACATGACGAAAGTGACTAATGCTTTGGTCCGGTTCTCTATTAAAAGGAGGCCTTAATATCCCTTAATTTCCATTAGGACCCCGCTACCACGGGAGGGTAGTACAAAAGATGCCATGCAAGTTCTTTTCCATAAGCACATATGACTATATATGTAATACATGCCTACATTACATTGATGAATTGGAGCTAGTTCTGTGTCACCCTATGTTATAGCTGTTGCATGATGAATGATATCTGACATAATTATCCATCACCGATCCATTGCCTACGAGCTTTCCACATATTGATCCTTGCTAAGTTACTTCTTCGTTGCTACTGTTACAATTACTATAAAACTGCTATTGTTACTTTTGCTACCGTCATTGTTACTTCCATACTACTTTGCTACTGAATACTTTGCTGCAGATATTAAGTCTTTCAGGTGTGGTTGAATTGACAACTCATCTACTAATACTCGAGAATTTTGTTTGGCTCCCCTTGTGTAGAATCAACAAATTTGGGTTGAATACTCTACCCTTGAAAACTGTTGCGATACCCTATACTTGTGGGTTATCAAGACCTTTTTCTAGCGCCGTTGCTAGGGAGCATAGCTCTATTCTCTGAGTCACTTGGGATTTATATCTGTTGATCACTATGAAGAATCTGAAAGATCCAAAAACCAAGATCTATCCCTCTACTATGAGGGGAGGTAAGGATCTGCCATCTAGCTCTGCACATGATTCACCTTCTGTTATGAGTAAGTTTGCGACACCACCACCTGCTAGTAATTCTGATATGTCGGAAGTAATTGATGATGCCACTTCTGCTATGCATGATGCTTATGATGATAGTTTGCTTGATAATATTGTACCACTGGGTGAATTTCTTGATGAACAAATTGCTAGAGTCAATGCTGAAAATTATGATACTTCTGAAACTGATGAAATTATTGAAACTGAACACTTTGAGACACCTGATAGACCTAGCTCTCCTAGATATGAATTGCTTGATATTCGCGAGGGTTATGTTATGGAAGGAGAGGTAGCTAGGGACTTTCTTGCTGGTAAGGATAGAGATGATCTTAAGAAATTACTATGCAAGTGGAAAGAAAAATCTTTGAATGCTAGAATGAAATATGATCCTAAGTTTGCTACTTCACCTATCTTTGTTACTGATAAGGACTATGAATTCTCTGTCGATCCTGAGTTAATTACTTTGGTTGAATCTGATCCTTTCCATGGTTATGAATCTGAAACTGTTGTGGCACATCTCACTAAATTGAATGATATAGCCACCCTATTTACTCATGAGGAAAAAATTCGATATTACTATATCCTTAAGTTGTTTCCCTTCTCATTAAAGGGTGATGCTAAGATATGGTTTAACTCTCTTGCTCCTGGTTGTGTGCGTAGCCCCCAGGATATGATTTATCACTTCTCTGAAAAATATTTTCCTGCCCATAAGAAACAAGCTGCCTTGTAGGAAATATTTAACTTTGTGCAAATTGAAGAAGAGAGTCTCCCACAAACTTGGGGGAGGCTTCTCCAATTACTTAATGCTTTGCCTGATCATCCTCTCAAGAAAAACGAAATACTTGATATATTTTATAATGGACTAACCGATGCTTCTAGGGACCACCTAGATAGTTGTGTTGGTTGTGTTTTCAGGGCACGAACTATTGAACAAGCTGAAATGCTATTGAATAATATATTGAGCAATGATAATGATTGGAGTGCTCCCGAACCACCTCCGAAGCCAACTCCAAAGAAAAGAGGTATTCTATTTCTAAGTCCTAAAGATATGCAAGAGGCAAAGAAATCTATGAAAGAAAAAGGTATTAAAGCTGAAGATGTTAAGAATCTACCACCTATTGAAGAAATACATGGTCTTGATAACCCGACACAGGTAGTAGAGGTAAATTCGCTTCGTAGATTTGATGAAAGCGATATTCCTTATAATAAGTCTGCTAGCCAATGCTTGGATGAATTTGATAATTTTGTTGTTAATCAAGAAAATTTTAATGCTTATGTTAGTAGACAATTGAAACATAATGCTTTCATGCTTGATCGCTTAGGTGATTATATGAGTAGAACTATCAATGATCTTAAACTGATTAGTAAACATGCTTCCATGGTAACTACTCAAGTAAAACAAGTACTTAAGGCAGGAATGATTTGCTTCATGAGATGAATAGTAAGAAAAATGATCATTCTGTCAAAGTTGTGACTAGAGGTGGAAGAATGACCCAGGAACCTTTGTATCCCGAGGGCCATCCTAGGAGAATTGAGCAAGATTCTCAAAGGGGTAATATTGATGCACCTAGTCATTCCAGTAATAAGAGGAATAAGGATGGTGATAGAACTTTGCATGCTGCTAGTGAACCTATTATAGATACACCTGAAAACCCAAATGATATTTCTGTTTCTGATGCTGAGACACAATCTGGTGATGAACATGAGCCTAGTGATAATATTGATGATGATGTTCATGTTGATGCTCAACCTAGTAATGATAATGATGTGGAGATTGAACCTGTTGTTGATCTTGATAACCCACATCCTAAGAATAAACGATATGATAAAAGAGACTTTATTGCTAGGAAGCACGGTAAAGAAAGAGAACCATGGGTTCAGAAACCCATGCCTTTTTCTCCTAAACCATCCAAGAAAAAGAATGACGAGGATTTTGGGCGCTTCGTTGAAATGCTTAGACCTGTCTTTTTGCGTATGCGCTTGACCGATATTCTGAAAATGTCTCCTTATGCTAAGTATATGAAAGATATTGTGACAAATAAAAGGAAGATACCAGATGCTAAAATTTCCACCATGCTTGCTAATTATACTATTATGGGTGGAGTATGAAAGAAATTAGGAGATCCCGGAATACCAACTATACCATGCTCTATTAAAGGGAATTATGTTAAAACTGCTTTATGTGATTGGGGAGCTGGTGTTAGTGTTGTGCCTTTCTCTTTATATCGTATAGTTGATTTGAATAAGTTGACACCTACTGAAATAACTTTGCAAATGGCTGGCAAATCAATTTCTCTACCTATCGGTATTTGTGAGGATGTACGTGTCGTAGTTGCAAATGCTACTATCTTAACGGACTTTCTTATTTTTGATATTCCCGAGGACGACAGTATGTTGATCATCCTTGGTAGACCCTTTTTGAATACTGCAGGGGCTGTTATTGATTGCAACAATGGCAATGTCACTTTTCATATTAATGGTAATGAGCATACGGTACACTTTCCGAAGAAACAACCTCAAGTTCACAGTATCAACTCCATTGAAAAAAATCCAACGATTATTATTGGAGACTTTGAATTCCCTCTTCCTACTGTCAAGAAGAAATATGATATACTTATTGTTGGGGATATACATATCCCCATTGAGGTAACTTAGTGTTATTCGAAAATTCTTCGGTTTCATGTTATTCGAAAGAAGTTTATTAATAAGACTTGATCAACCTTATTGATGGATTCCTTTTGATGAACATGAGATAGATGAATTTAGAAAGCACAACTCCCTGTACCCAACTTTTATTTTTTTAGTTAGATGAAATTAGGTAAAAATGCTATTGTTTTTCTGGAATCTGAGTTTCCCGTGCAATAAAAAAGTGACCTAAAAATAGAAGTTCTTCAAATGTCCTGAAAATGGAGTATGATTTTTTCTGGAATATTTAAAAGTTTCTGGCACTGAGCACACTGCAGGGGGCTGCACCAGTGGGCCACAAGCCCACAAGCGCGTGGCCACCCCCCTAGCCACGCCTAGCAGGATTGTGGGTCCCACATGCCCCCCTTAACTTATTACAACACCCATTCACTTCATCTTCCTCCAGAAAAAATCCCACCATTGCTCAAACCCATGTTCTAGCTCATTTTGCTGCCATTTTCGATCTCCTTGTGCAAAGCTTCATTCGCAAAACTGTTTTGGGAGATCGTTCCTCGGTATGTGACTCCTCCAATGGTCCAATTAGTTTTTGTTGTAGTGCTTTACATATTGCAAATTTTTGTTGCTGTGGTGACCTTGTTCTTGAGCTTGCATGTCAAATTTATATGGCCCCAAGTAGTTTTGATGCATGATATAGCCTCTAGGCACTTGAGGGAGTAGTTGCTACGAGTTTTGTTGGGTTTTGTTCACCTTTATTTTGTGTCACTAATTTTTTTCCAAAAAATGTCAGAAAAATAAAAAATGTTGACGAAGGTGTTTCAAGGGGGTTCATCGAGCAAGAAGGCCCCGAGACTCGCAATACGTGAGCCCAACCATGAACCACCGAGGGAAGCACAAGTACGGCCTTGTGAATGGCCATCAAATCCATTCATGAGTGATGCCGGTTTCAAGGAAGAATTCTACGCATACACAAGAAATGCTAGCCTTGAGGAATTCATGTCGGACAAATGCAAGCAATACTATCAACTCATGGATTCTTTCGTGCGGAGGTTTAAATTTGTGCTCAATCGTAATAAACCTTCCGTCCTATTTGACCTTTATGACAAATCATATACCTTGGACATAGAGGATTTTAATCATGCATGCAAAATTCCACAATGGGGCGGTTATAGTGATCCGCACAAAACTGAATATGATGATTTTCTTGCTAGCATTACCGTCGGAGAAACTAGAAATATTACACAGGCTACCATGGGGAGCATTCACTTCCCTGCCATACATTATTTTGCTCTATTCATAGGTAGATGTATTAACGGTAAAACTGAGCGTAGCCACCTTTGTGCAACCGATCTTAATATTCTTAAGAGTGCAATAATGGGTGAAAGGCGATATAACTTAGGAGCCATTATTGCTAGAAGGTTGCATAAAAATGGTAAGGATGGAGATTTCTTTGATGGGATTTATGCCACTCGTTTAGCTAATTATCTTGGGGTACCCACACGCGGAAATGATATTGAGTTACCGCCTGATTTTCTTGATTATGAGGCTTTAGTACGTTTTCAGTTTCTCGAAAGGAACGAACAATCTCTCCAGTACCGACTAATTTTTGACAGACAACGTGTTCTCCATGTTACCCTTCCTACTCCTGCCTTCTTTAACTTTCATGAAAAATAGAGATACATTATAACCAGGGAGGAGGCAGACGAGTACGAGAGGAGCGCAAAATCAGCCTGCCTTCACACTGCAGTAGTTCAAGCGGTAGCCGCCGCATCCCAGTACAACCCCAACTATGACTTCGGATATTATCAGGGCCAGCCATGTCCATAGACCAACTTAGGCCAAAAGCCTAAGCTTGGGGGAGTATGTATTTCAAACCGACTTTACATTCATGTTCACACACTCATCTTAAGCAGTCGGTGTTCATACTCTTTCATTGTACAATCCATGGTAGTTTATTTTCTTGTTTCGCTTTCTTCTTGTGTGTTTATTTAACTTTGAGAAAAAACAAAAAATAGTTCTAGCTTTATTTCTAGTTGCTTAGTTGTAGCATTAAAGAAAAAAAGGAAAACCCAAAAAGATTTTTCGTTCTTCTTTTACTTGTTGGGAGCTTTCCCGTGTAAATAGTTTTTCTCGTTTTTGTTTTGACTTTTCTTTCTTTGGGTTGTAAGGATAAGACCACAATGAAAATGTTGAGTAGCTCTCATATGCATTATTGTTTACCTATTAGAGAGCCCATATTACCTTGTCTTCTCCTTTGAGTTATTGTTTGTAGATTCTAGCTTAGTCCAATGCACGTGCACTATTATTATTATCCATACCATTCGGTCATGCAAGTGAAAAGCAATAATGACAATATTTGTTGAAAAGATTGAGATGGAGAAAAGCTTGTATGAACTCGACCTATCTTGATTTTGTAAATATGATTAGCTCATCATTCCGAATTCAGTTCATCATGGGTGAAACATATTTTCAATGACAATTAGAGATTATAGTTATTCATGCCATGCTTAATTAGATAAGAGTGGATAATGGTTTTGTTTTGGGTTCCAACATGCATATTAAAATGGTTGTGATGTAGTATGATGGGATGATATCCTCCTATGAACGATTCAAGTGGATCGACTTGGCACATGTTCATGCATGTAGTTGAAACAAAATCAACATAGCTTCCACGATATTTATGTTCATAGTGATTTATATCCTACTCATGCTTGCATTCAATGTTGGTTAATCTCAAAGCATGTTGATGACTGTGTCGCTCTCTAGTTGGTCGCTCCCTAGTATTTTGCTAACCTTCACTTGTACTCCCTCCGTCCCAAAATAAGTGACTCAAAAATGACTCGACTTTGTACTAACTCTAGTACAAAATTGAATCACTTTTGAGTCACTTATTTTGGGACGCAGGGAGTACGAAGCGGGAATACTGCTTATGCATCAAATTCCTCAAACCCAAAGTTGTTCCATATGAGTCCACCATACCTACCTATACGCGGTATTTACCTACCGTTCCAAGTAAATTTGCATGTGCCAAACTCTGAACCTTCAAATAAACATTCTGTTTTGTATGCCCAAATCGCTCATGTGGCGACTGGGGGCTATCAGTGTCTTCCATGCTAGGTGGGTTATTCTCACGATATGTGTTGATTCACTATCATTCACGAGAAAGTGGTTGGTAATCGGGATGCCTAGTTCCATGCTCGAAATAAAAAGCTAAATATAATTAAACAAAACTCCCCCAGGACTGTGTTTGTATGGACGGTACCCGTGGATTAAGCTCGCCGTGGAGTGTGACTGATTGGTGGAGGGGGAGTAAAAACTTTATCATTCTGTGTGGGAACCGCCTATAATGTATCTAGCATGGAAGATGTTGAAAACCTCTTGGTCTTTATGTGAGCAATGAAAGCATACCTCTCAAAAATCATTACTTATCTCTGTTTTAAAAACTTGAGCTCTAGCACCTCTGCAAATCAATGCTTCCATCTACGAAGGGCCTTTCCATTTACTTTATTGTTGAGTCATCACCTTCTTATAAAAGGTACCAGTTAGAGAGCACCACCGTCATTTGTATGCTTTGCTGTTAATTGATATTGAGTATGAGCATGACTAGATCTCTTTCATCGTGAACTACAATGTCTAGTCAATCCTTGTTCTTTAGAGGTGCTCTGCATTTATGTTTTGCGGTCTCAGAAAGGGCTAGCAAGATACCATTTTTTCATATTGTATCATGATTGTTTTGAAAAAGTGTTGTCATATGAGAGTTTTAATTATTGCTCGCTAGTTGATTATGTCATTGATACGAGTAAATGTGAGACCTAATTGTTATTGTGAACGTGGTTAGTCCATGATCTTTGCTGAAAATCTGACATCAGCTAGACATATTTACAACAACAAGATCAAAGAGAATTTGTAATTTTTTTTCTTTATCACTTTCAGTTTATCAACTGAATTTCTTGAGGACAAGCAATGGGTTAAGCTTGGGGGACTTGATACGTCTCCATCATATCCACTTTTCCAAACTCTTTTGCCCTCGTTTTGGTCTCTAATTTGCATGATTTCAATGGAACTAACCCGGATAGACGATGTTTTCAGCAGAATTGCCTTGGTGTTCTTTTTGTGTAGAAATAAAAGTTCCCGGATCATATTGAAAATTTACGGAGAATATTTATGGAATTAATAAAAAATACTGGCGCAAGAATTAACCAGAGGGGGGCCACCTGCAGGCCACAAGCCTACTAGACGCGGACACCCCCCTAGCCGCGCCTAGGAGGCTTGTGGGGCCCTCGTGGCTCCTCCGACCTCCTCTCCAGCTCCATATAACCCTATTCGCAGAGAGAAAAATCAGAGAGAAGAGTTCATCGTGTTTCACGATACGGAGTCGCTGCCACCTCCTATTCTTCCTTGGGAGACCAGATCTGGAGTCCATTTTGGGCTCCAGAGAGGGGAAATCGACGCCATCGTCATCACCAACCATCCTTCCTCACCAATTCCATGATGCTCTCCGTCGTTCATGAGTAATCCCATTGTAGGCTTGCTGGACGGTGATGGGTTGGATGAGATTTATCATGTAATCGAGTTAGTTTTGTTAGGGTTTGATCCCTAGTATCCACTATGTTCTGAGATTGATGTTGTTATGAATTTGCTATGCTTAATGTTTGTTAGTAGGGCCCAAGTGCCATAATTTCAGATCTGAACCTGTTATGTTTTCATGAATATATGTGTGTTCTTGATCCTATCTTGCAAGTTGTAGACACCTATTACGAGTTATGATCCGCATCCCCCAGGGTGACAATAACTGGGATTCTTTCCAGTGATTGCCGTAGTTTGAGGAGTTCATGTATTCACTAAGTGCTAATGCTTTGGTCCAGTTCTCTATTAAAAGGAGGCCTTAATATCCCTTAGTTTCCATTAGTACCCCGCTGCCATGAGAGGGTAGGACAAAAGATGTCATGCAAGTTCTTTTCCATAAGCACGTGTGACTATATATGGAATACATGCCTACATAACATTGATGAATTGAAGCTAGATCTGTCTCACCCTATGTTATAACTATTGTATGATGAATGCTATCCGACATAATTATCCATCACCGATCCATTGCATACGAACTTTCCACATATTGATCCTTGATGTCTACTACACAACCTTCTTCTTGTACACTCGTGTTGGGCCTCCAAGCGCAGAGTTTTGTAGGACAATGGCAATTTTCCCTCAAGTGGATGACCTAAGGTTTATCAATCTGTGGGAGGTGTAGGATGAAGATGGTCTCTATCAAACAACCCTGTAATCAAATAGCAAAGAGTCTCTTGTGTCCCCAACACACCCAATACAATGGTAGATTGTATAGGTGCACTAGTTCGGCGAAGAGATGGTGATACAAGTGTAATATAGATGGTAGATATAGTTTTTTTGTAATCTGAAAATATAAAAACAGCAAGGTAACAAATAGTAAACAGCGAGCAAAACGTTGTATAAATGCTTGGAAACAAGGCCTAGGGTCCATACTTTCACTAGTGCAATTTCTCTCAACAATATTGGCATAGTTGAATCATATGTAAATACCTCTCGTGCGACAAAGAGTTCACTCCAAAGTCACAAGTAGCGGAGAACTAACGAAGTAATTATTGTAGGGTACGAAACCACCTCAAAGTTATCTTTTCTGATCAATCTTATGAGCTGTACCTATAAGTATCACAAATAGCCCTAGAGTTCGTACTAAAATAACACCTTAAGATACACATCAACCAAAACCCTAATGTCACCTAGATACTCCAATGTCACCACAAGTACCCGTGGGCTTGATTATACGATATGCATCACATAATTTAAGATTCATTATATTCAATGCAACACAAAGAACTTCAAAGAGTGCCCCAAAGTTTCTATCGGAAAGTCAAGACAAAAACGTGTGCCAACCCCTATGCATAGATTCCCAAGGTCACGGAACCCACAAGTTGATCACCAAAACATACATCAAGTAGATCAATAGAACATCCCATTGTCACCACAGATATCCCATCGCAAGACATACATCAAGGGTTCTTAAATCCTTAAAGACTCAATCCGATAAGAAAACTTCAAAAGGAAAACTCGATTCATCACAACTAGATAGAGAGGGGAAAACTCCATATGATTCAATCTATATCAACAAAGCTCGTGGTACATCAAGATCACGCCATCTCAAGAACATGAGAGATAGAGATCAAATACATAGCTACTGTTACAGACCCTCAACCCCGAGGGTGAACTACTCCCTCCTCGTCATGGAGAGCGTCGGGATGATGAAGATGGCCTCCGGTGATGGTTTCCCCCTCCGGCAGGGTGCCGGAACAGGCTCCCGATTTGTTTTTCGTGGCTCTAGAGGTTTGCATCGGCGAAACTCCCGATCTAGGTTCTCCGTTGGGGTTTTTGGTATTTATAGGAATTTATGGCGGTGGATATAAGTCAGGATGGGCCACGAGGGAGTCACAAGCCTACAGGGCGCGGCCAGGGGGTGGCCGCGCCCCTGAGGCTTGTGACTGCCTCATGGGTCTTCTGGCCCAACTCCAATGCTCCGTGGGTCTCTTCTGGTCCAAAAAAATCATCGTAAATTTTTATTACGTTTGGACTCCGTTTGATATTCCTTTTCTGTAAAACTCAAAAACACAGAAAAAACAGGAACTGGCACTGGGCTCTAGGTTAATAGGTTAGTCCCAAAAATAATATAAAGTTGTGGTAAAATGATTGTAAAACATCCAAGAATGATAATATAACAAGCAAAAATTATAGATACGTTGGAGACGTATCAATCCTTTCTAAGTTACTTCTCCGCTGCTACTGTTACAATCACTCTAAAACTGCTATTGTTAGTTTTGCTACTGTTATCGTTACTTCCATACTACTTTGCTACTGAATACTTTCTGCATATATTAAGTCTTTCAGGTGTGGTTGAATTGACAACTCATCTGCTAATACTCGAGAATATTCTTTGGCTCCCCTTGTGTCGAATCAATAAATTTGGGTTGAATACTCTACCCTCGAAAACTATTGCGATCCCCTATACTTGTGGGTTATCATATTGCTATACAAATTCCCCGGGTTGTCCTAAATTTTCATAATTTTTGGAGTTACAGAAGTATGGTTTCTTTACAAATCATTAGAGACTGTTCTATTTTGGATAGATTATGTTTTTGATTTGCATAGTTTGCGTGTTTTTGCACTCCAAGTCAAATTCTAGGAAGACTCAAGCATCTAAGATTGGGGATGCCCCGAAAGGCACCCCCTCTTTCATCTCAATCCATCGGTATGTCACTTGGAACTGTATTTTTATTCATCACATGATATGAGTTTTGCTTGGAGTTTCGTTTGTTTAGTTTGTTTTAGTTTTAGTTTCCCACAATAATTGTTTGCTGACACACCTACTTGAGAGAGATACAAAATCACCATGATTTATTAGAATACTCTATGTGTTTCACTTATATCTCTTGAGCTAAGCAGTTGCTCTAGTACTTCACTTATATCGTTTAGAGCACGGTGGCGTGTAGATTTGAAGGAAATAATTGCAGTCTCATTCTTCGCTTATATTTGTTTGAGAGTTAATACAAAGTTATGTTAATTTTCATGGGTTATAAGACTAGTCCAAAAATAATAGCTATTCAAAGTGTGCATAATCAAAACCTTCATGTAGCACATAAAAGAGAAATCTTGAGTTAATGATATTAATGTGGTAATGCAAATGGGCATGAGTGGATGATTATTAATTAGTAATAATATTGTGAATTATAGGTTGTTAACTTGCTTTTCACCTAAATATTTTAAAGCATGGTGATGATGTGTGACCATTCTTATTCCTCGTTGAAATCCTAGTGTTGTTTGAGTCGGAGACGCGCGATCGTTAACTCCTCCCATCCTCCTCCTTAGGGGCATGCGAGTAGTACTTTGTTTTGAGAGAGATAATAAAATCTTGCAATAAGTATTTGAGTTTTTGTGACTAATGTGAATCCATGGATATACGCAGTCTGATCACGTCATATTTGCTAGCCTCTTTGGTGACGTGCATTGCCCATTCTCACCTTGAGGAAGGTGCAACCTTCGCTGGTGCATCCAAACCCCGTGACATGATACGCTCGGTTGCACATAAGCCACCTTATATCTTCGTCAAAACAGCCACCATACCTACCTATTATGACATTTCCATAGCCATTCCGAGATATATTGCCATGCAACTTCCACCGTTACGTCATATGACGTGTACTTCCATTGTCATATTGCTTTGCGTGATCATATAAGATGACATAGTATTTGTGACAAATCCACCGTTCATCATTTTTTATACATGTTATGCTTGATCATTGCGCATTCTAGATACACTGCCAAAGGCATTCATATAGAGTTACGCTTGATCATCTCATCAGTTTTTCATATTGAGATGTAAGTAAATAAAAGTGTGATGATCATCATTATTAGGGTACTGTCTCACTGAGGAAAGGATGAGGGAGACAATGACTCCCCCGCAAGTCGGGATGCCACTCTGCACAAAAAATAAAAAATAGAAGAGAAAAAAATGAGAGAAAAGAGAGAAGGGAGAGTGCTACTACCTATTTTTCAACACTTGTGCCTCAAAGTGGCACATATATCTTCATATAGAGAGTATCTTGTTTTGTCACTTTCGTATGCTAGTGAGAATTTTTCATTACCGAACTTGGCTTGTATATTCCGATGACGGTCTTCCTCGAATGCCCCAGGTCTTCATGAGCAAGCAAGTTGGATGCACACCCACTTAGCTTTAGTCGAGCTTTAATACACTTATAGCTCTAGTGCATCCGTCGCATTGCAATCCCTACTCCTCACATTGATATGTATTGATGGGCATCTCCGTAGCCCGTTGATGCGCCAAATTGATGCGAGACTTTCTTTGCCAATTTTTACCCCTTTGAAACATATCACCATATTCCATTCCACCTATATGTTATATCCATGGTTCACACTCATATATTGCGTGAGTAATAAAAAGCTGAAGCGCGTTTGATATGTCTCCAACGTATCTATAATCTTTGGTTGTTCCATGCTAATATATTATCATTATAGGATAATTTTTGGGTATTTATTTACCAATGTATAATTTTTTTGAGCACTAACCTCTTGACCCAGTGCCTAGTGTCAGTTGCTATTTTCTGCATGTTTTTGACTTTTCAGGTTTACAGTAACAAACGAAGTCCAATTGCCATGAAACTTATTGATTATTTTTTCTAGACCGAAATAAGACCTGAAAGCTTCGGGAGGAGGCCGGAGGAGCCACAAGGGGCCCACAAACCAACAGGGCACGCCACCAGGGGCGCACCTTGATGGCTTGTGCCCCCTCGGGTGCCTCCCGATGCCCCTCTTTGGCCTATAAATTCACAATTACCCTAAAGAAACAGAAGCTCTCCTGAAACACTTTTTCCTCCACCGCAAGTCTCTGTTCTGATGGGAGGCCATCTACACCTCCATTCCGGCACCCTGTCGTAAGGGAGATCGATCACGGAGGGCCTCTTCATCAACCTTGGTGCCCTCGCCATGACATGTGAGTAGTTCATTGCAAACCTACGGGTCCATGTTGGAAATATGCCCTAGAGTCAATAATAAATTAGTTATTATCATATTTCCTTGTTCATGATAATTGTTTATTATCCATGCTATAATTGTATTGATCGGAGACTTAGATGCATGTGTGGATACATAGACAAAACCATGTCCCTAGTATGCCTCTAATAGACTAGCTCGTTGATCAAAAGATGGTTGAGGTTTCCTAGCCATGGACATGAGATGTCATTTGATAACGGGGTCACATCATTAGGAGAATGATGTGATGGACAAGACCCAAACTGCAAACGTAGCATATGATCGTGTCAGTTTATTGCTACTGTTTTCCGCATGTCAAGTATGTGTTCCTATGACCATGAGATCATGCAACTCACAGATATCGGAGGAGTGCCTTGTGTGTATCAAACGTCGCAACGTAACTGGGTGACTATAAAGGTGCTCTACAGGTATCTCCGATGGTGTCTGTTGAGTTGGCATGGATCGAGACTGGGATTTGTTACTCCGTGCGACGGAGAGGTATCTCGGGGCCCACTCGGTAATGCAACATCACAATAAGCCTTGCAAGGAATGTGACTAATTGTTAGTTGCGGGATCTTGTATTACGGAACGAGTAAAGAGACTTGCCGGTAACGAGGTTGAACTAGGTATGGAGATATCGACGATCGAATCTCGGGCAAGTAACATACCGAAGAACAAAGGGAACGTTATACGGGATTAACTGAATCCTTGACATAGAGGTTCGACCGATAAAGATCTTCGTAGAATATGTATGAACCAATGTGGACATCCAGGTCCCGCCATTGGTTATTGACCGTAGAGGTGTCTCGGTCATGTCTACATAGTTCTCGAACCCGCAGGGTCTGCACACTTAAGGTTCGGTGACATTTCGGTAGTGTAGAGTTATGTATGGTGGTGACCGAAGTTTGTTCGGAGTCCTGGATGAGATCCCGGACGTCACGAGGAGCTCCGAAATGGTCCGGAGGTAAAGATTCATATATAGGAAGTCCCAGTTTGGTTTCTGGAAAAGTTTCGGGCTCATCGGTAGTGTACCGGGAGTGCCGGTAGTGTACCGGGAGTGCCGGTAGTGTACCGGGAGGCCTCCTGGAGGGGTATTTCGACCCCAAGAGGTCCATGGGATGTGGGATAATAATAACCAGCCCTTAGTGGGCTGGGAAAACAGCCACAAAGGCCCATGGCACAGGAGAGAAAGTCCTAAAGCAAAAAGTGGAAAATCACCCAATAGGAGGCAATCCTACTCCAACTAGGATTGGAGGTGAAGTAGGATTGCTTCCCACCTCCTATTTCGGCCGACCCAAAGGCCTTGGCTTCCTCTCCTCTCCTCTATATATACTAGTGGATTGGGTGGTTTTTGGACAGAATTTCCGCCACGTGCTACCCGTTCCACCGGTGCATAGTTTCTCCTCTAGATCGTAGTTCCGCAGTGCTTAGGCGAAGCCCTGCCGGAATCACTCCACCACCATCACCGGAGCGCCGTCACGCTGCCGGTGAACTCTCTCTCCTCTCCACCTCCTCTTGCTGGATCAAGACGGTGGAGATCGTCATCAAGCTGCACGTGTGCTGAACGCGGAGGTGCCGTCCGTTTGGCGCTAGATCGGAAGGACCGTGATCGAGATCGCGAGACGGTTCGTGATGAGATCGCGGAACGGATCATGATGAGTTCGCGGGACAGATCGTGATCAAGATCGTGAGACGGATCGTGATGAGATCGCGGGACGGATCATGATGAGTTCACGGGACGGATCGTGATTGGATCGCGGGACGGATCGTGATGAGATCGTGGGACGCTCGGCGATTTGGATCGCGAAGATGTTCGACTACACCAACCGCGTTTCTTAACGCTTCCCGCTTAGCGATCTACAAGGGTATGTAGATCCACTCTCCCTCTCGTAGATGCTCATCACCATGGATAGGTTTGCGTGTGCGTAGGAAATTTTTTGTTTCCCATGCGACGTTCCCCAACAGTCCATAGGTAGTACCTGGATGGCAATCTCTCTCTCTATCTCTCTCTCTTTCTCTCTTCAATACAATATTTATCGCATCTTCTCCTTGATCTATCCAATGGAATCCCTTTGTATGGTGTGTGTTTTTGGATCTGATGAATTGTGAATTTATGTTCAGATTATTCATGAAAAATAATCGCTTCAAACCGGAATACTAAGATTCTTATTTGCATGATCATCCTAGCTTCGTAATGCTCTATGATCTATTGAGATAGTTTGGCCAACTAGACTCATATTTGTTCGGTGGGAGTGGTGCGTTGTAGTAGTTCAACCTGGCGAGTTTCTATATCCCAGAGACAAAAGAGGACAAGTTGCGTCTTTGTGTTGCTGCTACTAAGGATAAAATGATGGGGTTTATTCATATTGATTGAGTTTACTTTGTCTACGTCATGTCATCGTTCTCCAAGCATTACTCTGTTTTACTTAATACTCGAGATGCATGCTGGATAGCGATCGATGGGTGGAGTAATAGTAATAGGTGCAAGCAGGAGTCAGCCTATTTGCTTATGGATGTGATGCCTATATACACATGATCATTGCCGTGAAAATCGCATAACTATTCGCTTTTCTATCAATTGCCCAACGGTAATTTGTTTACCCACCGTATGCTATTTCTATGAGAGATGCCACTGGAGAACTCTACGGCCCCAGGTCTATTCACTTATATATTCACAAACGCTTTCATTACATTGCTGTTATTTATTTGCTTTTATTTTATTTTGCACTTTGCAATTATCTACAATTATGTACACAACTCACTTGCCTACAAATGACGAGGTCAGGGGGATTAGCAACCCTCTTGCCGACGTCGGGTGCAAGTTGTTTGTTTTTTATGTGCAGCCGCTGAACACGGTTGAGGATTGGTATTCCTATTGGTTCAATAAACCTTGGTTTCATAAGTGAGGGAAATACTTACCCACTTTATGTTGCGATAACCCGTTCCTCTTCACGGAAAACCCAACGCAGATCACGTGTATCAGCGTTAAGAAATACGATCTAAGTGACTGGCTTAACATTGTGGTGCTTGACATTTGTATTTATGTGGTGAATACGGAGCCATGCCATGCTAATATAAGAAAATATATGTGAGGAAAATGTTTTTTAAGGATCGTAAACATTGATGATCATGTTATTTATGTTCACGAATATTACTATGTTGATGTTTGTTAATTCATCGTTTCTCAATGATCACCCGTGCAATAGATTACATGTTGGGTAGCATGTCAACTCAAAAATTCTATTTTTATAATTTACCTACTAGAGGACGAGCATGGATTAAACTTGGGATGTTGATACGTCTACAATGTATCCATATTTTTTGATTGCTTCATGCTATAATATTATCATTCTAGAATACTTTTTGGACATTTATTTGTTGATTCGTATTATTTTTGAGCACTAACCTATTAATCCAGTGCCTAGTGCCGGTTGTTGTTTTCTACATGTTTTTGGCTTTTCAGGTTTACAGTACCAAACGGAGTCCAAATACCACGAAACTTTTTGATGGTTTTTTCTGGACCAAAAAGGACCTGGAAGTTTCGGGAGAAGACCAAAGGCCGCAAGAGGGCCCCACAAGCCAATAGGGCACGCTAAGGGGGTTGGTCACGCCCTGTTAGCTTGTGGGCCCCCCTCGGTTCTTCTGGCCTCTTTCTCTTGCTTATAAATTCTCATATATTCCAAAAACACTAGGGGAGCTTCCGAAACATTTTTTCCATCGTTGCGAGTCTCTGCTCCGCCGTGTGCCCATATGGAGCACTGTTCTGGTGCCTTGTCGAAGGGGGATCGATCGCGTAAGGCCTCTACATCAACCTTGCTTCTCCCATGGTGATGTGTGAGTAGTCTACCACAGACCTACGGGTCCATAGTTAGTATCTGGATGGCTCTCTCTCTCTCTAGGCAAAATTGTGTCTATCATAACTTGCCACAGAACTTGTATATGTTGGCTAAGCTTTTTAACGGTTTAAAAGTTATCAAAAATGTGAAATAAATATTGTATCATCTCTCTAATGTAACAAGATGATCCAACAATGGGATTGTGAAAATATGCATTTATGTGTCCTCGGCAAAAAAAACAAGAATTTCAGCTTACGCCGACATAAAATATATATTGACCTACTTTCTATTTTTGTTCAGCACACATAAAGTTATATTTTCTCAATCGCACCATTGGATCATGTTATATTATAGGTGTGATGTTTTGGTATGTTTTACAAAATGTTTAGAAACTTCTACACCGTCGAAAACCTTAATTAGTTTTGTCGCAATCTATGATAGAAAATCCTACTCCTATATGATATATATATATATATATATTCTTCAATACAAAGTTCATCGCATCTTTGCGATGATCCACTCGATATAATCACTTTGTGTAGTGTGTTTGTTGGTATTCGATGAATTGTGGTTTTATGTTAAGATTATTTATGAAAAACATTTGGGTTTTGCTGAATTATTATTTGATTCTTATTTGCATGATTATTGTAGATTCGTAAATCTCTCCAATCTATTGATTTGGTTTGGCCAACTAGATTGATCTATCTTTAGTGAGAGGGGTGCGTTGTGGTGGGTTCAATCTTACAGTGCTCAATTCGAGTGAAAGAAATGGATATGACACGTATTTATATTGATGTCACAAGGAAAAAATGATGATTTTGATTCATATCAAATGAACTTTCTTTTTTTACATCATGTCATAATTCTCCAAGCAATAATCTATTTTACTTAATACTCTAGATGCATATTGGATAACGGTCGATGGGTGGAGTAATAGCAGTAGATGCAGGCAGGATTCGGTCTACTTGCTTATGAACATGATGCCTATATACACATAATCATTGTCGTGAATAAACATTGCATAACTATGCAATTTTCTATCAATTCTCCAACAGTAATTTGTTTACCCACTGTATGCCTTCTTCGAGAGAGATGCCACTAGAGAACACTAGGTCCCCGGGTATATTCACAAATATATTTACAAAAATATAAAATATTTTGCTGCCTTTTATTATTTGCATTTAATTTTTATATTTAATATATTTCAACTATCTATCTATCACTACTTATTACTTGCAAGTAACGAGTTCAAAGGGATTGACAACCCTCTTGCCCCTGTTGGGTGCAAGTGTTTGCTCTTTTATGTGTAGTCATTGAAGACGGGAGTGTGTGGTCCTCCTATCGGTTCGATAACCTTGGTTCTCACTAGGGAAATACTTATCTATACTGTGATGCCTCATTCCCTCCTCTTCAGAGAAAAACCCAACGCAGACCACAAGTATCAACCACCTCTGCTATGATCATGCCGGAGCATTGATACCAGATCAAGCAACAGATCCAGGCGAGGCACGTCGCCCGCATCCGGACTCTCCAGAGCCGGGGGAGGAGGAGCGGGTGAAGGAGGAGGAGGGAAAGGAGCGGTAGCCGACTTCGATGGAGGTGGTGGATCCGGAGGACGAGGAGGAGGCGGAACGGCTGGAGCAGGAGTTGGTGTTGGTTCCATGCTTCAACATGAAGTAGGCGGAGGTGGAGTTGGCTGTCTCCCAAGGCGGACGACATGGTGGAGCAGTAGACCATCCTGGAGTCTGTCCAAGATGAGGACTATGTGGAGACCAACCGACGGCTCATCCGGTAGGAACACACGGTGACTGACGTGTTGGAAATATGCCCTAGAGGCAATAAATAAAGTGTTTATTATTATATTTCCTTGTTCATGATAATTTTTTATTATCCATGCTATAATTGTATTGATTGGAAACACATTGCATGTGTGAATATATAGACAACACTTTGTCCCTAGTATGCCTCTAGTGAACTAGCTCGTTGATCAAAGATGGTCAAGGTTTCCTAGCCATTGACATGAGATGTCATTTGATAACGGGATCACATCATTAGGACAATGATGGGATGGACAAGACCCAAACTATAAACGTAGCATATGATCGTGTCAGTTTATTGCTACAGTTTTCTGCATGTCAAGTATATGTTTTTATGACCATGAGATCATGCAACTCGCGGACACCGGAGGAGTGCTTTGTGTGTATCAAATGTCACAACGTAACTGGGTGACTATAAAGGTGCTCTACAGGTATCTCCGAGGGTGTCTGTTGGGTTGGCATGGATCAACACTGGGATTTGTTACTCTGTGTGACGGAGAGGTATCTCAGGGCCCACTCGGTAATACAACATCATAATAAGCCTTGCAAGCAATGTGACTAAGTGCTAGTCACGGGATCTTGTATTACGGAACGAGTAAAGAGACTTGCTGGTAACGAGGTTGAACTAGGTATGGAGATACCGACGATCGAATCTCGGGCAAGTAACATACCGAAGAACAAAGGGAACATCATACGGGATTAACTGAATCCTTGACATAGAGGTTCGACCGATAAAGATCTTCGTAGAATATGTAGGAACCAATATGGGCATCCAGGCCCCGCTATTGGTTATTGACCGTAGAGGTGTCTCGGTCATGTCTACATAGTTCTCGAACCCGCAAGGTCTACACACTTAAGGTTCGGTGACGTTTCGGTAGTATAGAGTTATGTCTGGTGGTCTGGTGGTGACCGAAGGTTGTTGGGAGTCCCGGATGAGATCTCGGATGTCACGAGGAGCTCCGGAATGGTCTGGAGGTAAAGATTTGATATATAGGAAGTCCTGTTTTGGTCACCGGAAAAGTTCTGGGCTCATCGGTAGTGTACCAGGAGTGTCGGGGGGGGGGGTATCGGAGGACCATCGGGAGGGGTATATCGACCCAAGTGGCTACATGGTCTGTGAGAGAAGGAATACCAGCCCTTAGTGGGCTGGCCGAAGGCCCATAGGAAGCCCTGCGGCTAGGGAAGAAAACCCAAGGTGGAAAGAAGGCAAAAGTGGGAAAGTAAGGAAGGAGTCCTAATCCTACTAGGAGTGGAGGAGGAGGACTCCTCCCTCCCACTTCGGCCAAACCAGGGTTGGCTCCCTTGGGAGCCAAGCCTCCTCCCTCCCCTCCTCCTATATATACTAAAGGTTTTGAGAGTTTTTGACATAGAATTTTAGCCACGTGCCGCCCTCTCGTCTAGTCTGTAGTTTCTCCTCTATATCGGTTTCAGCAGTGCTTAGGCGAAGCCCTGCTGGAATTACTCCACCACCATCGCCGCAACGCCGTCGCGCTGCCGGAGAACTCGTCTACCTCTCCGCTCCCTCTTGCTGGATCAAGAAGGCAGAGATCATCATCAAGCCATACGTGTGCTAAACGCGGAGGTGTCGTCCGTTCGGCGCTAGAGCGGGACGGATCGTGATTGGATCGCAGGTCGCTCGGCAATTTGGATCGTGAAGATGTTCGACTACATCAACCTTGTTTCTTAACGCTTCCTGCTTAGTGATCTACAAGGGTATGTAGATCCACTCTCCCCTCTCATAGATGCTCATCTCCTAGATTGATCTTGGTGAAGCGTAGGAATTTTTTTGTTTCCCATGCAACGTTCCCCAACATGATGCCCTCTTCAACAAGGTCAAAGCAGAGATGGATGTGGAGGCCACTACGGAGGAGCCGGAGCTGCGGCTGCTGCCCATTGATCCGGCTACGTGTATAGAGATAGTGGACATCTTCAACGAGAACAAGACTAGTTGATCTACGTAGTATGCAGTTTTTTTCTTTGTATGCTTCTATGGATTTAATATTTCTAGCATATAAGGTAATACGAACAAATTTAAGTCTTAGTAGGTGAGTGCCCGTGGGAGCATCTGACGGACCCAAATTTAGCTACTCCTTTTGTAGATGCTCTTAGGGCAACTCCAACGCATGACCCCAAATGGTTCGTCCGTGTCCGTTTGGGGGTAAACAGACAAAACAGGCGGCCCAAAGAGCGGGAGCAAATGCTCCGATGTCCGTCTTGTGTCCCTTCAGCCCATTCCCGACCCAAATTTCGGTTGCTCTTGCATTGAAACAGACAGCGTGTAGACGAGCGAAATGCGTGCCCTTGTCCTTCCCTCGCCCGCCCATTGGGGACACACCCATCCACTTTCCCTCCATTTCGCACAAAACCCTCTCACGTGCTCCCTCCCTTCCCTCCTCCATGGCCAGTGGCCAGACAAATCTCGGCAACCCGGTCACGGTTGCGTGCCCCGCTGTGAAAAATAAGGCTACCAAAAAGTCACGATCGGAACTCACGCCGACGGAGCTCGTGAAGCTCGACGCGACTCGGCTAAGAGGAGGAACCAGCAAAGAAGAAGGCCGCCAACGAGTAAGTCGCCGAGGCGACGCGTGGCGCTAGACCGACGTCGACAACAAGGACTCCGTCGTCGTCAATGCGCACACCTGATACGTCTTCAACGTATCTATAATTATTGATTGGTCCATGCTAATATATTATCATTCTATGATACTTTTTGTGCATTTATTTACCAATTTATAATATTTTTGAGCACTAACCTATTGACCCAGTGCCCAGTGCCAGTTGTTGTTTTCTGCGTGTTTTGACTTTTCAGGTTTACAATACCAAACGAAGTCCAATTGACATGAAACTTTTTGATGATTTTTTCTAGACCAAAAGAAGACCTAGAAGCTTCGGGAGGAGGCTGGGAGAGCCACGAGGGACCCACAAGCCAACAGGGCACGCCACCAGGGGGTGCCCTGATGGCTTCTACCTCCCTCGTGCGCCTCCCGACGCCCCTTTCTGGCCTATAAATTCACATATATTCTAAAATACCTAGAAGCGCTCCCGAAACACTTTTTTCTCTGCCGCAAGCCTCTATTCCAACAGGAGGCCATCTACACCTTTGTTGAAGTCCTAGTGTGGTAATATGAAAAAGAGGTGTTAACTTGTTATTCATCTAAAAATTAAAGAAGCATGGTGATGATGTGTGAGCATTTTTATTCCTCGCTGAAATCCTAGTGTTGTCTCGAATCGGGGGCGCGTGATACGTCCATTTTGCATCATGATTTTATATTGATATTTATTGAATTATGGGCTGTTATTACACATTTTGGTACAACACTTATGCCTTTTCTCTCTTATTTTACAAGGTTTACATGAAGAGGGAGAATGCCGGCAGCTGGAGTTCTGGACTGGAAAAGGAGCAAATATGAGATACCTATTCTGCACAACTCCAAAAGTCCTGAAAATCTTCAGAGAATTATTTTGGAATATATAAAAAATATTGGGCGAAAGAAATACATCAGGGGACCCACCAGGCAGCCACAAGCCTGCTGGGCGCGCCCTACCCCCCTAGGCGCGCCCCTGGGGCTTGTGGCCCACCTGGCAGCACTCCGATGCCCATCTTCTGCTATATTGAGGGTTTCGTCTTGGAAAAAATCATAACAGAGCTTTCGGGATGAAGCGTCGCCGTCTCGAGGCGGAACTTGGGCAGAACCAATCTAGAGCTCCAGCAGGGCGATCCTGTCGGGAAACTTCCCTCCCGGAGGGGGAAATCGAAGCCATCGTCATCACCAACGATCCTCTCATCGAGAGGGGGTCAATCTCCATCAACATCTCCATCAGCACCATCTCCTCTCCAAACCCTAGTTCATCTCTTGTATCCGATCTTTGTCTCAAAACCTCAGATTGGTACCTGTGGGTTGCTAGTAGTGTTGATTACTCCTTGTAGTTGATGCTAGTTGGTTTACTTGGTGGAAGATCATATGTTCAGATCCTTGATCATCATTAATACTCCTCTGATTATGAACATGAATATGCTTTGTGAGTAGTTACGTTTGTTCCCGAGGACATGGGATAAGTCTTGTAATAAGTAATCATGTGAATTTGGTATTCGTTCGATATTTTGATGAGGTGTATGTTGTATTTCCTCTAGTGGTGTTATGTGAACGTCGACTACATAACACTTCACAAATGTTTGGGCCTATAGGAAGGCATTGGGAAGTAATAAGTAGATGATGGGTTGCTAGAGTGACAGAAGCTTAAACCCTAGTTTATGCGTTGCTTCGTAAGGGGCTGATTCGGATCCACATGTTTCATGCTATGGTTAGATTTATCTTAATTCTTCTTTCATAGTTGCGGATGCTTGCAGGAGGGGTTAATCATAAGTGGGAGGCTTCTCCAAGTAAGGGCAGCACCCAAGCACCGGTCCACCCACATATCAAATTATCAAAGTAGCGAACACGAATCAAATGAGCATGATGAAAACTAGCTTAACATAAATTCCCATGTGTCCACGGGAGCACTTTGCTTTATATAAGAGTTTGTCCAGGCCCGTCCTTTGCTATAAAAAGGATTGGGCCACCTTGCTGCACCTTTTTTACAATTGTTACTTGCTACCCGTTACAAATTATCTTATCACAAAACTATCTGTTACCGATAATTTCAGTGCTTGCAGAGAATAACTTTCTAAGAACCACTTGTCATTTCCTTCTGCTCCTCGTTGGGTTCGACACTCTTACTTATCGAAAGGACCACGATAGATCCCCTATACTTGTGGGTCATCAGCGCGCGATGGTTAACTTGTACCAACCTCCTCCCTCGGGGCATGCAAGGAGTACTTTGATTTGTAATAAAACTAATAAAACTTTGCAATAAGTATGTGAGTTCTTTATGACTAATGTAACACCATGGACATACGCATTCTCACCAACTCATATTTGCTAGCCTCTTAGGTACCTTTCATAGCCCATTCTCACCTCGAGGATCGGTGCAACTTCCGCCCGTGCATCCAAACCTTGTGACATGATACACTCTGTTGCACATAAGCCTCATTATATCTTCCTCAAAACAGCCACCATACCTACCTATTATGGCATTTACATAGCCATTCCGAGATATATTTCCATTGAAATTCCATCATCACTTCACATGACTAGTTTGTTCATCATCATATTTCTTTGCATGATCATATAAAGCTGACATAGTATTTGTGGCAAAGCCATCGTCATCATGTTTTGATACATGTCACGCTAGATCATTGCAGATCCTGGTACACTGTTAGAGGAATTCATATATAGTCATATGTTCCTATCAGTTCTTCATATTGAGTTGTTAGTAAATAAAAGTGTGATGATCACCATTATTAGAGCATTGTCCCAGTGAGGAAAGGATGATGGAGATTATGATTCCCCCACGAGTCGGGATGAGACTCCGGACGAAAAATGAAATAAAAATTGGGAGGCCAAATGAGCCCACCATATAAAAAATATGAATGGGGGAGGCAAAAAGAAAAGAAAATCCCAACACGATAGAAAAATAAATGAGAGAAAAGGAGAGAAGGGACATTGCTACTGTCCTTTACCACACTTGTGCCTCAAAGTGGCACCATGTTCTTCATATAGAGATTCTCCTATGTTATCACTTCCATATGCTAGTGGGAATTACCTTTTCATAATAAACTTTCTTGTATATTCCGATGACGGGCTTCCTCAAATGCCCGAGGTTTTCATGAGCAAGCAAGTTGGATGCACACCCACTTAGTGTCAGTTGAGCTTTCATACACTTATAGCTATAGTGCATCATTTGCATGGAAATCCCTACTCCTTGAATTGACATTTATCAATGAGCATATCCATAGCTCGTTGATACGCCTAGTTGATGTGAAACTATCTTCTCCACTTTTTACCCCTTTTTTTGACTGGAAACTTTTTAACCCTTTGACATCTACCATCATATTTTATTCCACCTATATGCTATGTACAATGGTTCATGCTCATGTATTGCGTGAAGAATAAAAAGTTGATGCATATTGAAAAAAGTATGATGCCTATGATCCAATTGCCTGACTTGGACACCGTGGTGCTTAACATTTGTATTGATGTGGTGAAGACGGAGTCATGCCTTGCTAATATAACAAGGTGAGTAGGGATAAACATTCTTTTAGGATTGTATACTTTGAAAAAATCAATGATCTATTTCTTATACTTATAAATATTACTATGTTGTTGTTTGTTAATTCATCACTTCTCAATGAGCATACGTACCAAAGATTACATAATGGGTAGCATGTCAAATCCAAAAATCTGTTTTTACCAGTTACCTACTCAAGGACGAGCAGGAATTAAGCTTGGGGATGGTGATACGTCTCCAATGTATCAATGATTTTTGATTGTTCCATGCTAATATATCATTATTCTAGGATACGTGTTTGTCATTTGTTTACCAATTTATAATAGTTTCGAGCAATAACCTATTGACCCAGTGCTAGTGCCAGTTGTTGTTTCTGCGTGTTTTTGACTTTTAAGGAGGCCATCTACACCTCCGTTCTGGCACCCTGTCGGAGGGGAGATCGAGCACGTAGGGCCTCTTCATCAACCTTGTTGCCCTCACCATGATGTGTGAGTAGTCCACCACACACCTAGGGGTTCATAGGTAGTACATAGATGGCAATCTTTCTCTCTTTCTCGATCTTCAATACAATGTTCATCACATCTTTGTCTTGATCTATCTGATGTAATCCTTTGTAGGGTGTGTTTTGTTCGGATGCGATGAATTGTGTGTTTATGTTCAGATTATCCATGAAAAGTATTTGAGTCAAACCTGAATACTAAGATTCTTATTTGCATGAACATCATAGTTTTGTAATGCTCTTCGATCTACTGAGATAGTTTGGCCAACTAGATTGACATTTCTTCGGTGGGAGTGGTGCATTGTAGTAGGTTCAACCTGGCGAGTTTCTATATCCTAGTGATAGAAGGGGACAAGTTGCGTCTTTGTGTTGCTCTTACTAAGTATAAAACAATGGGTTTTATTCATATTGATCGAGTTTACTTTGTCTATATCATGTCATCGTTCTCCAAGCATTACTCTGTTTTACTTAATACTATAAATGCATGCTGGATAGCGGTCGATGGGTGGAGTAATAGTAATAGGTGCAGGCAGGAGTCGGCCTATTTTCTTATGGGCGTAATGCCTATATACAAATGATCGTTGTTGTCAAAATCACATAACTATTTGCTTTTTCTATCAATTGCCCAATCGTAATTTATTTGCCCACCGTATGCTATTTCTATGGGACATGCCACTAGAGAACTCTACGGACCCGGGTCTATTCACTTATATATTCACAAACGCTTTCATTACCTTGTTTTTATTTATTTTATTTTATTTTATTTTTCAATTTACAATTATTTACAATTTTCCACAACTCACTTGCTTGCAAATAACGAGATCAAGGGGATTGACAACCCTCTTGCCGGCGTTGGGTGCAAGTTGTTTATTCTTTTGCGTGGAGCCGACGAAGACAGTTGGGGATTGGTATTCCTATTGGTTCGATAAACCTTGGTTTCATAATTCAGGGAAATACTTACCCACTTTCTGCTGCGATAACCCGTTCCTCTTCACGGAAAACCCAACGCAGATCACGAGTATCAACACCCTCCTCATGTTAGGGTTTTGCCAACCTGCGCCGACCATTCCCTCGATCGTTACCATGGTCGCGGATAGCACAGGCTCGTCGGTAGTTCGTCATCCACAACACTAGTCCCCGAGCTCATCTATCACACCCGAGATGCCAGGGTATCATGTGTCGTTGTTACATGGCCATGGGCAGACATAGTTCTCTACGTCAACAAACTACAGCGTATTCGCTCTGACAACACCTGCAGGCGTCATCGACCTCAATGTGACGCTGGAGTACAATGGCGTTGGTCAGCCGTCCGACGGGACACAATGGAAGCATCTCCGGTCAATTCCTTTGGTCAGCATGGCCGCCAGCCGCCAGCTGTTCACTGAAATGCCACCGCCGACGCGGATGGTCGGCAACTAACGACCTGACTACGCAACGTTCATGGAGAGCGTCATCTTCGAGGGCCATGACAAGGCCTTCCATGTCGACAGCCAAGGTGAAACAATCGATCCCCACGTGGCCCAAAGCCATGATGACCACAACCACTATGGTGACACTCAATTCGGCGGCTAGGATGAAGAATTCGTCGGCCATGATGAAGGTGAGGACAACCATGGCAACTCATGGCATGAAGATAATGCCTTGTATTGTGAAGATGAGAAGGAAGAGGTTGACATTGCCAATGAGCCATTGGTGTTTATCGATGAGCTCACCCAAAGGGACGAGGCACAAAAGAGGAGGCAAGACATTCATGCGAGATCAGACACCCTGATTGAAGGACAAATTGATTTGCGAAAGTTTGATTGTTAGGTCAAGATCTGTTGAGAGGTCCCAAGGAATAGGATCCATCTTTTGGGAGAGTTCACGAAACCTTATTTCATGAACGAAGGAAGTTTGGCCCCTACCAATTTGCGAGCACCCGCGGCATCAACTCAATCCAAAGGAGATGGGGTTTCATTCAACAAGAGTGCAAACAAGTATTGTACCACGCTTGAGAGTGTTCAAGCCCATCCCGTGAGTGGCCTAGGCATTGGTGACTGGTATGAACCTTTTGTTTTTTTCATCTTGTGTCACTTCATGTTGGCATGCCATGTTTCATGCATCTTGTGTCCTTAGATGTTACAATTGCGGCCACATCTTTGATTGTGTACGCATTTCAATATTTGGAAGGCTTCAAGGCCTGGCACAAGAACAAGTCATTTACTCCCACACATTATTGGTCACTCATCAAAGATTGCACAAAGTTCAAAGAGCAATATGCTGCTCGCAATAAGAAGGGAGGGAAGACGACCTTGGTTGATGAGGTAGGCTTGCTCAAGAGGTCGAGGGGGAAGACAGGCTCGAAGGCTGACGAGAAGCATGATGCATCTTTCATGGCCTTGCAAGGAACTTTGAAGAAAATGATGAGTCAAAAGGAAGTGAGGGAGGATAGGAGGGACAAAGGGGGGAGGGAGGAGCAAATGAAGGTATACCTAAAGCTCCAAACGAAGAAGGGTGACATGGAGGAGGTCGCGAAAAAGAGTAAGCTAGACATGGAGGAGGCTGTGGAATTCAAGAAGATCGAGATCGAGGCCATCAATGTCGACACCAAAGCAAAAGAGGTGGCACTCGCGATCATGAGTGTCGGTAAGAACAACTTGTCACCGAAGAGGAAGGCTTGGTTTGAGAACTGACAGAAAAAGATGTTCGCTCACGATGACCTGAACTAGGTGAGACCTCGGCTATGGTTATGGTTGTTCATTTTAAAGGCTGGCTGATGTGCGGGTCGATGGCTATGTTGCTAGCGCAAAAATATTGTTCATTTTGAAGGCAAGCTCGTGCGCCGGCTGCTACCTCTTGAGCATGCATTGGTTTTCCCTTGAAGAGGAAAGGGTGATGCAGCGAAGTAGATGAGTATTTCTCTCAGTTGTTGAGAACCAAGGTATCAATCTAGTAGGAGGAACAAGCAAGTTAGCAATAGATGTACCTACACAAATAATCAAACTCTTGCACCCAAAGCTATAAAGGGGTTGTTAATCCCTTCACGGTTATTTGCAAGGATTAGATTTGATAGAGATAGATGTAAAAGAGAACAGAAAGTAAAAGGTAAATAAACTGCAGCAAAGTATTTTTGGTATTTTTGGTTTATAGATCTGAAAATAAATTATGGAAAGTAGACCCGGGGGCCATAGGTTTCACTAGAGTCTTCTCTCGTGATGGCAAGTATTACGGTGGGTGAACAAATTAATGTCGAGCGATTGATAGAAAAGCAAATAATTATGAAGATATCCAAGGCAATGATTATGCATATAGGCATCACGTCCGTGTCAAGTAGACCGAAACGATTCTGCATCTACTACTATTACTCCACACATCAACCGACTCCTGCCTGCATCTAGAGTATTAAGTTCATGAAGAATAGAGTAACGCATTAGGTAAGATGACATGATGTAGAGGGATAAACTCAAGCAATATGATGAAAACCTCATCTTTTTATCCTTGATGGCAACAATACAAGACGTGCCTCGCTACCCCTACTATGTCCCTGGGTGAGGACACCTCAAGATTGAAACCAGAACTAAGAACTTTTCCCATTGCAAGAATTACCAATCTAGTTGGGCAAACCAAACCAATAACTCGAAGAGACTTGCAAAGATATGAAATCATGCATATAAGAAATTTAGAGAAGACTCAAATAATATCAATAGATAATCTGAACATAAACCCACAATTCATCGGATCTCGACAAACACACCGCAAAAGAGTATTACATCGGATAGATCTCCATGAAGATCATGAAGAACATGGTATTGAAGAGCAAAGAGAGAGAGAAGAAGAAGTTATCTAGCTACTAGCTATGGACCCGAAGGTCTTTGGTGAACTACTCACGCATCATCGAAGGGGCAATGGAGTTGATATAGATGTCCTCCGTGATCGAATCCTCCTCCGGCACATTACCGGAAAAGGCTCCAAGATTGGATCTCTCGGGAACGGAGGCTTCCGGCGACGGAAAAACGTTTTCGTGGCTCCCTCTGGTATACAGGGAATATTTGTGAATTTATAGGCCGAGAAATAGGGTTAGGAGAGCTATCGTGGGCCCACAAGCCTGGGGGCCATGCCCTACCTCCTGAGCGTGCCCATGTGGCTTGTGGCCACACGACGGGTCTCCCGACTTCATCTCCAAGTCTCCTGTGTTGCTTCTGGTCCAAGAAAAATTATTCCGAAGATTTTATTCCGTTTGGACTCCGTTTAATATTCCTTATCTGCAATACTCAAAAACAAGGAAAAAAACAGAAACTGGCACTAAGCTCTAGATTAATAAGTTAGTCCCAAAAATAATATAAAATGGTATAATAATGCATATAAAACATCCAACACAGATAATATAATAGCATGGAACAATCAAAAATTATAGATACGTTGGAGACGTATCACTGGCTCTGTTGTCGATGTAAAAAACATATCCATTTTGGAGGCTGGCTAATGTGTCGGCTGCTGGCTCTATTGCCGGAGTGAAACTGGAGGATTACCATTCTATAGGCCGCTCACTTTGTTCTCGGCCGACATGAAGTGATGCGAAACATGGATGCTAGCGTGAACTACGGCCGCTATCATTTTAGCTACATATCTTGTTGTTTTCATATTTGCATGTCATCAAACCAGATACGGCCGAAAGATGTGGTCATGTATTGGACGCACGTCCAACGCATCCACAACTATACTATATGACTAATCTCCCTAGGATTGAAGGCCTCATAATCAATTGATGTCTCCAATTAGATTTTGATCATCCGATTTTGACCGGTCAACAATTTCTCAAACCCTCTTATTTAATTTTTTATAAAGTACACTATGCTTCCTAATTTTTAATTTTTCACAATTAGCTGATGCTTCAATTTAGACTTTGGTCACCCAATTTTGATCGGGTCAAAAAATTCTCAAGGAGCTCTCCTATCTAATTATTTTAATTCTCTATGCTCCCTAATTTTAAAGCCTTTTCATTTGATTGAGGTATTCAATTTTGGATTTGATTTACGATTTTGATCGGGCTAATGGTTTTTCAAATCAATCTGCAGGAACTGGCCTATAAAAACATCAACCCCTCTCAGACTCCTATCACCCATAAAAAAACGTCACCATGTGATACTATAGTATGAATATAATACTTGCAACCAACGATGAAAAAATATCTCCACATAAATATGGGCTGATTAACGGATAACATATAATCAACGTAAAACACACTCCATCATCTTCCCCATCGGTCAAATTAAATACTCCATTAGTTTCATAATATAAGAGTTGTTAGTTTTTTAGAAAGTCAAATTTCTTCAATTTTGACCAAGTTCAGAGCCAAAAATATCCCATCCACAATATTAAACAAAAAAAATATGAAAATTCATTCATGATGAATCTAATAACACCGATTTGATATTATAAATTTTGATATATTTTTGTAACTTTGATCAAACTTAAAGAGATTGGACTTTAAAAAAATATACATTATATATTTTGAAATAGAATGGGTAAAAAAATTTAAGAATACCAACAAATTCAATAGCGCAGCAAAACGCACACAATCCTTCTAGTCACGTTATCAATTCCAAACGAATGGAATCCAAATAAAATGATCATCCTTATATGATTGTGCGTTGGAGTTGCCCTTAGTCCTTGGTGCACTTTTGTCATGACATTACCTCTACGGTTCACCGATTACACGAAATGGAGAGAATTTTGCGCTCACGGAGAGGCACGATGACAAAACGACACAAAACTTTTTAAAATGGGCACTCGCAAAGATACGTGAACGTGCGCGGATCTCTTGGATGCGTTGCAAGCACGTGTACGGTGTACCAATCAACGGCGTGAACCGGCTCCAAACGTGCCGTCCTTTCACACACGAATTTTGTTGCTTTTTTCTTCCTTTTTTGCTTTACGTACATCAGTCGATTCCTGTTTGCTAAAAAAGAAAAAGCCGGTGGGCATATATTCTGTTTTAGGCGACGTGATTCCTTCTTTTAACCGTAACAAACATGTATAGTACTTTTATTGCAGGAAAATGATAATATGTGAGGTAGTAGTGCACTTTTTTCCTTTTCGATGTTTTTACATACTCCCTCGACTTGGCATTTGTGTATATGGTACTTGTGCTGAACCGCTTGTCGTGACATGTGAGCTGGCGGATCCACGTGCGATGAACCTACTACGAACTTCATCTCATGTTTTTTATCCTGAAAATCATCTTACATTTGAGATGAAGGTAGTAAGTAGAACGCAACAAGCGAATGTCACGGATTATTTCTTTTTTACTTATAGAATGCTCTCTCGCTCTGTTTTTTTTTTTTTTTTGGAGATGGAGACGGCTCTACCTTTGGGTAAAGTAAAAGCGAGCGAGAGAAGAAAATAGATGGGGGCGGTAAAGTAAGAGCAAGAGGTGCGGTGAACCGGCCGTCGGGGCATCTTGGTTGGTTGGTTTGTCATTAGTCGACGCTTTATGACCAAAAACTGCTATACAGCTTGCCAAAGCTAGAGCACTCTAGCATGGTAAATATTAGCGCACTCTAGCATGGTAAATATTAGCGATTTCTTGGCCGGAAATTTGCACACAAGAATACATGGACCTCCTTTGGAGCATCGAGAGGCCGTGTGCTGCGTGCTCTTTGCATCGAGCTGGATGGACAGCACTGTAGCAGTAGCACTCCTGCGTGCCCGCGGCCGGGGTAGACGGTAGGCAGCAGCAGCAGTGGCGTATGTATCGTCCCTCCGTAGATGTAGATGTAGATCTGAGCCGGGTCCCGTCCCCTCCGGATCTTGACCGGTCAAAGCGAGGACGCCGGCCCCGCCACTGGCGCGGGCAGTGCGATGCATGTCGGCCTCGGGAGCCGCGCGCGCATTGGGGGTGTGGCGGACAGGTTGGCGAGGGCGACGTGACTCTGCCACCTCTGTTCCCCGCCCAGCCCAGCCCCTCCCCTCGTAACTCGAGAAACCTCGATGCATGTGTGTGGGTGTATGGTCACCTTTCAACCGGCCTCGCTCGCGCGTGCGTGGAATCTCTCTCGCTCCCCGGGTCGCCAGAAATATGTCTCCACTCGCATCCTACTCCCTCCATTCTCATAAAAGAAATTAAGCGCGTATGTGACCTCAAACCCAACTTTACCCATAATTTACAGTAATAATGTATAATTTTGTGGCTTATAAATTCACATCATAAAAATGCTAGTGCTTGCATTATTTCTAGATTATTTTAGGATTTTCGGCGATGCGCATTCAGTGGGAGGAGACGTTACCGTCGACGACGAGGCGTCTGTGATAACTTCGTAAATCTCAAGATGATATGCCGACTTAGTCTCTTAAAAATGCTCATAGGGATAGGGATGTACGTGTGTGCGTTCATAGGGGTGAGTGTATGCGTGTATATATGAGCGCTTGCGTTTGTACTATGCTAAAAAAATCACATCATAAAAATGCTTTTTTGAATATGAATTCAACGTTGTATTTTGGACGTGTCTATAACTCAGTCAACCGAGTCTGAGTCAAGGGATGTCAATGTAGTTGTGGTGCTGCGATCGGTACAGCTGGATGCTGCAAAACGGCGATGCAAAATGTTATGATGGTATTGCAAGAAACGACAACATATGCTACTCCTACAACCGTTCCGACTGAATGCTACGACCTTCTTCATTGGAGGACGTTGCGACGGTTGAGAGGAAGCGCTATAATCGATAAGGAGGACATGCTACAACTAGCAAGATGGATGCTATAAGCGTCGAAGGAAATATTGCAAATGATGAAAAAAGATATGCCGTGAGGTCAAGCGAAGCTTGGTTAAATTCCAGTTAACTGAGTTTTAACAAGGCCGTTATATTTTTCATTACTCCTAACTCATAATTGTCTGGTCTAATTTATGATCAAAGTTGACCTTTATGATCAAAGTTGGAATGGAGAGAGTATATCAATTTCTCGTACATTTTAAAACCATGCGGAATAAACCAAATCAACTCATTTTTCGGGTTTTTGATTTGATATGGTATCAAATTTGTTTACTGTTTCGAATTATTATTTTAATATATCAACCAAATGGTCAAGTGAATTAATCAGAGAAAAATATATATTTATATTTCTTGAGCGGACAACCATACCAAGACCCAAAATATCATGTATAGTAATAATTTTTTTCTATAAGGGCCAAATTGCCTGCTAAGCATGACGATTTTTCTTGCAGCCTACTGATTTTTCTCCTAAAAATATGTAAGCATACCGGTAAACAAAGCAAAGTATACAGTGCACAATTTGCATGCACGAACAACAGTCAAGGCATTAATCCATGTGTGCTTATATAATCTGTTTGTAGACAAAATTATGTGTTTTGAGTAATAATTTGGTAAAATATTAATATATCATTTTTATATTCGCGTGAAACTTAGTTATTATCTGAAACCATACCAGAATAATTTGATATATACCTACATCTAACCTTATTTTCATTTCATACTGTATTTACGGAGCATCAAACATCAAAATCTTACAAAGCAAAAAAACAAACATATAAATTGAATGCATCGAGTCGTACTTTTCATTCGAAATATGTTTTCTCAATAATGGGATGGTTTCTGTAGACCATTTTCTTTTTCCAAAAAGTTGAATACCTCTTGAGAGAATCGTAAGGATTCAGAGTACACGAATGAATCATTTTTTATTTTGAGAGTTCCTGGATTATTGATGTGAGTAACCTTGGTTGTAGTAGGAAATGCCCTTTGGTTCTTAGGTGTATAAAGACATGATATGGGAATAAATAATTCATAAAAAGGTAAAAAATGTTTATAACCTTTATTAGAATGAATTTGACGTATAAGTCACTTTGGTGGACAGGTGCATTGGAGCCCTATATTTTAAATAGTGTCAAAATGATATTTCGAAGTTTTAGAAAATTCCAAAAATGATTCCACATATTCATATGGATGTAGGTTGCACATGTGCAAATTTTGTTGATGAAATAAGTAACCATGCAGTTACACAAAAATGAAAAAATCATGATTTTGGAACGATGAACAGTGTATGTGCTATTCACTATTTAGAAATCGCAATTTTGACATTTTTCTATAGCTCACATGTTTACTTATTTCACCACCAAACTTTACACATGTGTAATTTCCATCCATATGATCATGTAGAATTATTTTCGGGATTTTTGAAAATTTACATGTGGTGTTTGAACTATTTAAAATAAAGTCCTCCAATGTACCCATGTTCTGAAAATCCACTCTAAAATTTGACTCTCTTTTGCATCGGTGTATAATTTGTCAGAAACAAAAAACAGTGCTGATCTCAAGGCGATTTTTTCGTTGCTACTATAGATCACTATTCACACTAATTTGGCTTTATTCCGGAAAGAAGTCAACCGAGGTTTTCCTTTCTTGGATTTTTTTATGAGTACAATGAAAGGTTAAGTTGATTTCAAATATATTTCTAGATTTTTTTACTTTATATTTAAATATATTTTTCTATATACAAGGTGTATATACACTCATAGATGTACTCAACAATAGCCGCACGCTGTTCTTTCTTAAATGTAATGATCCGATTTTGCTCTAACACAATCTTGGGATGAAAAACAAGCGAGTTTTCAGAGCAACTTCAACAAGTCGATCCATTTCGTCCGTGTGTGTCCATTTGGATCGTTGCGAAGAGAAAACACGTCCGAACGCGTCGACCCAAACGAACGCTTGTCCGTTTTTTGTCTGGCAGCGACCCATTTCAGACTCAAATTTGGGCCTGATTTGCGTTGGCGCAGACACGGGCCGGACGCCCACGTCGTCCGCCCTTCTTTTCCCCCTGGCCTGCCAGTCGGTGGCACGTACGTCAGTCTCCTCTTCCTTCTTCCCCTCCAACTCTCCCGTCAGCCCCGCCTTCCATTCCCACCGTCCACTTCCGCCGTCGTCGCCAGCCAACCGCCCGTAGACTCACCCTCCAGGCAACCTCATCTCCATTTGTCGCCGCCACCACCGCCTAGCTACGCTACTTTCTCTCGGTAGGGCGTGAGGCTCCTCACCGGCCGAATTCTTCCAGGATGCCCGCAAGTTGTTCGACGCTTTGCCCGCAAGGTACAAATAATGGACTCTGACGATGAGTTTTTTTCTACAAGGTTCTTTGTGATTCGGATGATTCTTCATCCGACGATGAGGAGATCGTGGCAGCTGTGTTGGTCATCCATGACCACCTTAGCATGGAGCGGGCGCAGTTTAGGAGATCCATACTAGGGCACACGCTAGCACTGAATCGCAACCTGGAGAGTGGCCAATTTCTACTCTGGAAGGACTACTTTGAGACTCCAAACCCTCTCTTCAAACATCACATGTTTCGACGCCATTTTCGTATGGCTAGGCATGTGTTCAACCATATTCGGGAGGGGGTAGTCGAGTACGATAACTATTTCGAGTGCAAAAGGGATGCCCTTGGAGAGATTGGCTTCTCCTCTTATCAGAAATGCAATGGTGCCATTCAGATGGTTGCATACGAAGTTCCTGATGATCTCATTGACGAGTATGTCCGAATGAGTGAGTCCACATGCCTTGAGTCCATGTATAGGTTTTGCAAAGCCGTCATAGCTGTGTTTGAGTCGGAGTACTTGAGAGAGCCAACTGTTGCTGATACATCTCGGTTGCTGGCGATGAATGCTAGCAGGGGGTTCCTCGGGATGCTTGGTAACATAGACCGTATGCACTCGAAGTGGAAAAACTGCCCTTCTGCTTGGCAGGGCCAGTATAAGGGCCATGTCCGAGCTTGCACTTTTGTACTTGAGGTCATGGCTTCCCAAGATCTCTGGATTTGGCACTCTTTCTTCGGCATGGCCAGATCTCACACAACGATGTCAATGTGCTCAAACGCTCTGTGTTGTTTGCTAGGATGGCAGAAGGCAATTGTCCGGAGGTCAATGTTGAGATGAATGGCCACCAATACACCAATGGATACTATCTAGCTGACGGTATCTATCCGCAATGGTCTACTCTTGTGAAGACAATCTCCAACCATGTAGGAGAGAAGAGAAAGAGATTTTCTCAACAACAAGAGATTGTTCGAAAAGATGTAGAGCGTGCCTTTGTCGTTCTTCAATCTCGATGAGGCATCATTTGGTTACCGCTAGAACTTGGAGCACAAAAAAATTGTGGGAGGTGATGACATTTTGTGTGATCATCCACAATATGATCGTAGAGGATGAGTGTCGAGAACATCTCTGTGATCAAGGGTTCCAGTTTCAAGGTGACAATGTTGTGCCTGAGCATGTAGAAGGGGCAATGTTTGCATAGTTCGTCGAGTTTCATCATAAGATGCGTGATCGAGAAACTCACATGCGGCTGCAAAATGATTTGGTTGAGCATATGTGAATTCATGTCGACAACCAATATATGTATTGGCAACATTTTCTTTTAAATGTATTTGAGACAATTTAGTATTTCTCTGGCTTGTAAACTAGAGATATTTCTGTGGTTCTCGAATTATGCAATATTTGTATTTTTATTAAACTTTTAAATGTATTTATGACAATTTAATGTTATTTGTGTTTTTATTTAAACATTTGTAACAAAAAGAACAAAAATGGCTGCAAGCTTGCCGCACGGATGAAAAATGGGTTGGCGCGTTGGGCGCATGGCCGACCCAAACGAAAAACGGGGCGGACATGTCGACCCAAACGGACAAAACACACATCTGTTTGGGTCACCCGGTTGGAGTTGCTTTTAACAGGCATTTCCGCAACATTTTTTCTTCCATGGGTGTTTTGTTTCGAAACCTCTCTTATAGTTCACGCATTGCTATTTTTTGAAGACATGATATGATTAGTCTTATTTATATTAATTTTATGTCAATAAGTTGCAGTGTACCAAAAATCTAATGCCCTCGATATCAATTGTCTTTTGAAGCACCCACCCCAACCCCCCTGTGTTCCCTTCCCTTGGCGGCTAGGGGGGGGGGGCAACCATAAACTAGCGTAGCTGTCCACCCCATTACATCATCTTGTCTCACTGCGTCGAAGGCGTGGTCAGCTACCCACGTGCTGACTCCCAAGAAGGTAGTGGCGGGGCATCTATGTGGGTTGGGCCTCCCGTGGTGCTCTAACGTCCCTTCCCGTCCCCCGAGCGATGAACGGCATCCTTGGTTGCGATGTGGGGGTTGACCGACGGCGGCTGCCTCCTGCGATGCGCGAGGTGCCGCGTTAACATCCTTTGCCCCTCCTCCCTTGAGCTTCGGGGGTGGCCGGGCCCTGATGTGTGGTGTGCCCCTCGGCTGCCTCCCGACGCCCCTCTCTAGCCTATACATTTTAATAAATCCCCAAAACCCTAGAGAGCCTCTTGAAACACTTTTATCGCCGACGCAAGCCTCTGTTCCATCTTGTGCCCATCTGGAGCAATGTTTTGGTGCTCTGCCAGAGGGGGATCGGTCGCGAAGGGCCTCTACATCAATCTTGCTGCTCCCATGATGATGTGTGAGTAGTCTACCACCGACCTATGGGTCCGTAGCTAGTACCTAGATAGTCATCTCTCTTTCTCTTGATCTTCAATACAATAATCATCATATCTTCATTTTGATCTATCCGATGTAATTCTTTTGTACTATGTGTTTGTTGAGATCCGATGAATTGTGGGTTTATATTCAGATTATTCATGATAAAAGATTTGAGTCTTCTATGAAATCTGTTATGATTCTTATTTGCATGATTATTATAGCTTCGTAAATCTCTTCGATCTATTGAAACAGTTTGGCCAGCTAGATTGATATTTCTTCTGTGAGAGGGGTGCACTGTAGTGGGTTCAATCTGGCGGTGCTCTATATCTCAGTGACAGAAAGAGACAAGACACGTATTTGTATTGTTTACACTAAGTATAAAATGACGAGGTTAATTCATATTGATTGAGTTCTTTTTTCTACATCATGTCATTGTTCTTCAAGCATTACTTTGTTTTACTTAATACTTTAAATGCATGTTGTATAGCGGTCGATGGGTCGAGTAACAGTAATAGGTGCAGACAGGAGTCGTCCTATTTGCTTATGGACGTGATGAATCATTGTTGTGAATATGACATAACTATGCATTTTTTTATCAATTGTCCAACCCACCGTATGCATACTTCATGAGAGATGGCACTAGAAAAAACTATGGCCTTCGTGTCTATTCACTTATATATTTATAAAAACTTTCAATGCATTGTTGTCATTATTATTATTATTTTTGCAATTTATAATAATCTACTATCAGCCATACTACTTATAAGCTTGCAAATAACGAGTGCAAGGGGATTGACAACCCTCTTGCCTGCGTTGGGTACAAGTGGTTTTTTCTTTGTGCGCAACCGCGGAAAACAGGGGTCGCGTATTACTCCTATTGGTTCGATAGATCTTGATTCTTAACTAAAGGAAATAATTATCCGTATTGTGTTGGATCACTCGTTCCTCTTCACGGAAAAACCAACACATATCACAAGTATCACCCTCCGTCCAGTACATGGGCAACAACTGCAGCTCCGTCACCTTCGACCGCTCCGCTCCGGCCTCCTCCCCCTCTATCTTCGGCTTGAGTTCGTTGAAGAGCGCGTCTGCCTTCGCCCGCTTGTGCTAGAGGAACTGTCGGCTGGCCTACACATATACCTCACCCTGTATGGACTCCAGGATGAACTGCTGCTCTCGCACCTCCTCAGCTTGGGCGACGGCAAATTCCCCTCACCCTCCTCCTCCTCCGGATCCATCACGTCCATTAACTCCGGTAGCTGTTCTCTATCCTCCTCCGACTGCTCCTCCTCTTCTTTGGGCTCCGACAAGTCCGGAGGCAACCCGAGAGTGATGTGGGCGGCGCGCCTAGCCTGGATCTCCCACTCCATCTTCATCCAGGACTCCAACCATAGCATCGCATAGGTGGTGATTGTTCGCCGCACCATGGCGATGCCAGAGAGCGTGGGATAGGAGGCATACGGGCTTGGGTGGCGAGCAGAGTGGGAGGAGTTGGATGGGCTAGGGATGAGGGACGTCGACCGACTTAGATAGCCGGATTTGGCCTCGGAAGGTGAGCCAGAGCGGCGCCACGTGGCGTTCACACTGCGGCGGTGAAGAAGGCATCCATCGGACTGCCGGGTTTCCTCGTGAGACCCATCGTCAGTCCTACGCGGCGAGCATGCCTCGGCATCCCATATCCGCCCCGTTTTTGTGATAGATATGAGAGGTGTCAATCAGGCCGGGCATTTGAGGCCCGTTTTGAGGTGCTCGTCAGAGTCGAAATTTCGTGACCGGTAAGTGATCGGAAGGCCCATCCAGACATTCGAGGCGGGTTTGGGACGCCCGATTGTAGATGCTCTATCATAGTATTCAAGGGCGATTTTATTCAAACAAGCTTAGGCCTCCTTCGATTTGTAGGAAACGTGTAGGAATTTCATAGATAGAATTTTCAAAGAAAATAAATCCATGGAGTCCTTTGGTTTGTAGTTATGAATTCCTATTTTTATGTAAGATAGGAACCAATCCTTCACATTTTAAAAGGAAAAAAACTAGCCTAGACTCAATGAATTTTTTTATCCTATGCATCAAACGACATGTCTTTCTTTCTAAGAATTGCGATGTATACCATCTCACTTTCTACATTTTTCTATTTCCATGATATTCCTAGGGCCATGGAGACGGAGTGGATCTCGGCCCTTGTCGGTGGGAGGGCTCTGTTTTTAGATCTCTTGTCGAGTTTTGTTAGGGTTTGTGTTCTGCTCAGGAGGCGAGACGGTGGCGACTCCCTGAAGATGGAATAAAGGTCTCCCCGTCTAGCCCCGTTCCAGTGATGCGTCTAGCATTGTGGGTGGGCGTGTGGAGATGTGTCTCTGGCGGATCTGTCTTTGGTGGATTTGCTCGGATCTGTTCGTGGTTAGTCTTTGTTCGTGTGTTTTTAGGTTGAATAATTTCGATCTACACTCTTCATCCGGGCGGTTGCTGTTCTGGTGTGTTGGTCCCATGAGACCTTAACACGACAACTTCCTGATTGTCTACTATAACAACGTTTGTCCGGCTCCAACGAGGGAGGATGGTGACAGCGACGCGTCTTTGGCTTGCTTCAGTGTTTGTAGTCGTCGTTAGGTGGTCTTCGAATCTAGATGTATTTTTATTGTTTCTAGTTTTTGTTGTACTATCATGATTGAAGATGAATAGATTAGAAGTATTTATGAAAAAAAACGAATGAACCAAATAAATGTCCAAAATGTTGTGTCACGATTAAGCGAACCGTACTCCCAGAAGAAATCCCGATGAGAAAAACATGTCTTGATTTTCTTTTCTTGCAAGGTGCAAAACCTAGCATATATAGCAGCCTACGTACCGTCCAGAAGAAAGAAATCTGGTTTTGCGATACTACTACTACTGCACCAGTAGATAGATGCTCCTCGCCGTAGCGCTGATGGAGTAGGCGGGCCCCCGCCGGCAGTGTTCAAATTCATTGTCACTGTAGCGTCATGCCATCACGTCTGTCGGTCAGAAGCGCGCAGAGAGACCGAGGCGTGATGATTTCCCTCGACGAAATAAATTTACTCCTCCTCCAGCCTGGCCTAGCACCGCGTACCGGCTCTGTAGATACGACCTGGATGGGAATTGACAGCGCTGCCCTTGGCACAATTCTACCGCTACCGCCACTGTTTCCTGCTCCCGTTGGTACAGCACGCCGTTGCCACCACCGTTAAGATAATCAGCTCAACAAATTAAATAAGAAACAATCAGCCAATTTTTTAAAAAAAAACAATCAGCCGAGGTTTATTATTGTAGAGTAGTTATTATACTGATAAGAAGGGCTTGCGGTTCAAAAGGAAAATGGGTGACGTTACAAGTCGGTCGGGAGATCTTTCCAAAAAATCCACCGCCTTCTCTACCACTTGATATGGCATCATCCAGCGAGTCAATCCTTTTCTCGTCGTTGTAACAATGTTATTGATGTAGAACCTCCTACAACAGACCTCGTGTTGCAAACATATTTACAATATTTTTTTGTTACAGAAATAATTCTTAATTTCATGAAACATGTGTGTTGTTGTGAAAGAATCTCTACAACATAAATGATGTTGTAGATTTTTTTAACTGTTTTTACAACATGTGTTATTGCGAAAGGATTTTTGCAACGCGGATGATGTGGTAACAAATTGTTAAGTGGGCAGAGGCACGCGTGATGAAGGACTGACCGGTCGAGTAAAGGTCGTGTGTCGTCCCGTGGTACGCAGATCTAACGGCTGCGCGGGTGGTGAAAATCTACGCGTAATCAGCCAGATGATGGTAAACTTTTTCCTTAAACAAACGCTGGATATCCCTAGAGTCTCCGATGACGACGTGTCCGGAGCCGATAAGCTTCATTTCGGCGGACAAGATATGTTTACGTAGCCGCTAGAGCTCAGTAGACAGATTAGATATAGACAGCCAGAGGGTGACGTCCGTGTATTACGGCACGACTAATCAACGTCACTAAACCCCACGGTCTAATGTCTATACGGCGTGGAGTAGATAAAGCAGCAGCATTACGGGCACGGCACGGTCCAATGTCAAAGGGTCTCGCATCATCATTCGGACAGCAACGTCGACCGACCCTGCCTGCCTCACACGACAAAGTATCTCCCTACTCTACTGGACTACTACCTCGCTTCCACGTTGAGAAGACCTTATACTAGTATAACACTAATTATTTTTGGAAAAAGCTTACCATCATCTGGCTGATTACTCCAGATGATAGTTCAGGCAAGCACTTGTGTTGTGCGGGCATCGGTATCTGCTAGCCTGGTAGTATAGAGATTTCTTTTTATTTTTTTTGCGGGTTTACACCAGAGAAGGCTAATGCTACGAATCTCGGGCCGAAGATTAGGGGATTTTGTATTCGTCGTAATAAAGGTAGCAACGCCCATGGACTAGAGCGGCCTTATTCATCGAGCAAAAAAGTTAAAACAACAACCCAGCGGTCCATTCCTATTCAGCGCTTAAGTCGTTCGTCTAAGCTTTACTATCACATATGTCCGTACGTTGCAACGAAAGATACAATTGACGTACTCACTTGTCGTCAGCATGACCAACGAAAGATACAATTGACGTACTCATTCCTATTCCCATACTCTGCATACACTTTAAGATTAATAAAAAAAATCTCACGCCTTTTTATTTTTTTTCTTTATTACTCCTATATGCACATGGAAATTTATACTCTATACCCCCTCCTATCCATATATATAGATCCCATTCGTCATATATATAACTGTTATATTGTGTGTTAGCAATTTCCAAAATACACAATAGTAATTAATTAGGCTAATTAAGGTTATGTCCTAAACAGAATTTTAAAGTGGTTCACAAGAACAAACAATAGCACAGTTGGAAACTATACATTTTTTGATCAAATTAAATATATTAATTATTTTAATACGAGTTGCAGATACAAAGTTATAATGTGATCATGTTTAACAAATTCTTTATAAATAATAAAATCCAGGGACCTAAACAGTCTGAAAACAAGATGAACTGGGCCTGCTGCACAGCTGAACAAGAACAAGGTATACTATCCATGCCCAAGCGCGCGAGATAGCAGCTAATGCAGTTGGCCTGAAGCCCAAGCGCGCGAGGTAGCAGCTACTGCAGTGGGCCTGAAGCCCAAGGACACTTAATATTAAAATGGGGATTACTGAAAGAATAATCCATTTTTTTTTATAAATGTACGACGAACGGGAAGAAACATTCCTTACTTTTTTACTTTTTAGTAGATAGATATATATATATAAATAGCTACACAACGCGCGCACCTCCTGAACGCTTGCTTAGCAGGCTCACCGGTGTGGCATTTTTCGCAGCTTCTCGAATGTTCTACCGATTTTCCTGTCGTTTATTTTGGAACGGGTTTTTTCGTTCTCCTTTTTTCTTTTATTAATTCTATAAATTTTTACCAAATTCGTAATTATTTTAGAAAAAAATCATGAACTTCTTTCATGTCCTAGGTGTTTTTTCAAAACCGATAACATTTTCAAATTCATGAACGTATACTAATTACCTGAATGATTCTCAAATCCACAAACTTTTCTTTAGAATGTCTGATTTGTTTATCAAATTCATGAACTTTTTTTCCAACGCACACACATTTTTCCAAAGTCAACAACCATCGGGTCAACTTGCTTTTTTATTTCCCTTAACATTCAATGGCCGACCAATCAACTAGTTAGCGAATGAAAGAGCAGACCGAGCGGGGGAGCTGGTTAACCTTGTTGGGCTGGCTCAAATATGCAGTTCCCGGCAGCGCTTGTTACACAGCCGAGTCTAAGGGGACCTTCTATACGCCGCTCTTTATGGCAAGTAGTCAGCTAATCACAAAGGGGCAGTTTACGGTGCACCAAGGATTGCCAGCACGACCTAGGTGCTCTCGTGTTAGATCTGCTGCCTGAACCTTAAAGATCTTTGAAAATATCATACTTAACACCTCTTGGAAAAATATCACGAGCAAAGTTTTAAACTTATGACCAAATTTTGAAATTATCCAAAATCGTGAACAAAATTGTAATTTCGCATTTTTATCGAAAATATGAACATTTTAAACTTGTGAACAAAAATAAAAAAAATAAAAATATATTTTCGGCAGAAACAAATTTTGAAAACAAGATTTTTTTCCAACTTTCAGAATTTTTTTACAATCACAAAAAAGTGTAATTTCGAATGTTGTTCGAATACATGAACACATTTTTTAAAACTAGAACTTTTTGAAGACCTTGAACATGTTTTTCATAATGCAATTTTTTAACTTTCTATTTTTTAAACAAAATCCCATCGGTCTGTGGGACAAAAATATTTTCTTAATATTTTAGACATTTTTTGAAATCAGGAACAAAATTTGATAAACAGAAATATTTTGGACGAAAACAAGTTTTGAAAGCACATACATGTTTTGAAATAGAGAACAATTTTGAAAATATCGAAATTTCGGAAATGTGAACAATTGTTTTGACCAAATATTGAAAACGAGATCATTTCTTGAAATTCCAAGCATTATTTGAAATGTCTGACAATAAGAAAAAACAAAAAAGAACAAAAAGAAATATAGAAATGAAAAGGAGAAAGAAATAGAAACAGGAAAAAAAATAAAAATAAAAGGATAGAACTAAGCAAAATAAACAGAAACAAAAAATAGAAAACCGATTCAGGAATATTCTAGAAGATTCCTCATATCATATAAAAACCGTTGGAAGCCCTCTAAAGGATTCCCAAAACCGGAACATGAAACGTACTACAGATGGGCCGGGCCAATCGCTCGCTCGATCGCGTAGTGTGTGGGATTGATCGACTGTTTGATGCATTGCGTAAAATAGGGATTTCCAACTCTAAGGCGCTGATTAGCGCTGACAGAAGTCGATCAGACGCGTACCCTTCTATCTTTTTTTTTAATCACGTACCCTTCTAGCTAAACTAGAAAAACACCCGTGCTTTGTCACGGGCCAACAAATGGATCTATTATAATAGTTTTTATTTCGGCTCTTTGATCATTGTGTTATTATTCTTTTCGGTCATGTTTAGTCTTCATATAAGTTTTGTCTGGAATCAAAGTATCTCTAATATGTCCAAACTTATAGGACAAAGTATTGCCATTCACAATACCAAATCAATATCATTAGATTCATTAATCAAATAATCAGCATGGATAAGAGCAATTGCTACGAGCACCTTTTTGTTTGGATCAGTTATACATTAGGATCCCAACGTTATAAGATGACGAGGCAAGAAAAAAACAGTCAACAATTTCAGATTTGGTGTTGCTTGCAGGATGCACTCTTGTGCCGATTTTGCTCGTTGCAGCTTGCATGCGTGCAGTACTATGCTATTGGCAAGAAAAGCCTGCTGCCATTGGCGGAGCTCCTGCAGATTAAAAGGAACCTCCTTATCCTTATAACGGTCTAACAACAAAACCCACAGGTCAAAGGGTCTGCCCCATTGTTTAAACATGTTAGCTTGTCCACTGCAAAACCTCATGATCTTCGAAAAAGGAAGGATAATTTGTGAAGGGTTTTACACCGATAAAATAAAGGGTACATAACACAAATGGAAACGACCCTCAAACCTGCTCCGACTTCCTCGTCGGCGCCGTGTCCCTCGATGAGCTCAGATCCGAGTAGCCAACATGGAGTAGTAGTTATGTTGCCCTGGTACAGGGGCACGACAATGCGACAGGGGCGTCGTCGCGGTGGCGAGGTGAGCAGTCAACGGAGTACCTACCACCGCTGCACACCTCGACCTCATCAGCGTCAGAGGACTCCATCCATGTCGCCCGTCGACGGCGCCAAACGACACGATGTAGGCAGCAGGTGGCCGCTACTGAACATCTCCACACCAGCATGCCGAGTCCACTCCTGAACACAGCCCGCCTGCCTCACTGGAAGCTCCACCCGAGTGACTGCATCCGCGAGCAGGCTCTCTTTGTGGAGTGTGACGAGCACGTGGTCGGGCATCACCGTTGCTTGTTCCTTAATGTTGTCGTAGATCAGGCGCATGTCGCCTCTGCGGTCGCTGGACATGGTTGAACACGGGCCATCTGTATGTAGATGTGCATCTATGGTGGCGGCTTGATTAGAAACCCTAGCCATGGGGAGGAGGAATTGGCGATGACGATGCAGGTGACCTGCTTGGATTAGTCACCGGTGCTGATGGGATGGTGCTCACACTAGCGGTAGTCCTCCATGCCTCCACATTTGGCGTGTAGTTGATGTTGCGTCCGTCCCCTCCTCCACCTCCATGTAATTCTTTGTACACCACCATCTCCTCCTCCCTACGGCTCACTGTCGGTGCCTCGGGCATTGTGGCGAGCCCCGGATCTGAGCGCCGAGAGAGGCGATGGCGCACGGTCGACATTGCGGGGGAGCGTGGAGAGGCTGGGAGGAGGGCGCGGTAGGTGAGGGGGAAATTGATTTAATCAAAATCTGTTATTTTGTTTCCTTAAAATTCATTATTTTTTTATTTGTTTCCTAAAGTATGAAAAGAATCAATTAATTTGGGTATGTTAGGAAATATGGATCCATGATCTTTTATACGTTAAGAAAAGTACGTGTTTGTAAGGAAAAAATGAAGAGAAAAATAAACCATTGAATAAGATCAACATGAAGGTGTGGTGGGAGAGGACACCAATCATCCAGATGATGTGTCTAACTAACTACTCAGACCTAGTATTTTTGAGCAATTTGAGAAAATGCCACATCTTTACTGGGACTTTACTCCTATAGCACACCTTTTCTTTTATTGGAGTAAATAGCACATCTTTGATTGATAGTTGGACAAAATACCACAAATTGGTTTTTCTCCCTCTTTTCCACATCCAAACGCACAACATATTTTTGTTAGGACGGATTTACCCTGGTACCGTTTCCACGATCAACGCATGACTGGTGAAAAAAGGAAGAAATGATCAACACAACATACACCGAACAAATCACTTTGCCGCCACGGAGTCCGTGCCTCCTTCTCCGTACACCACATCGTCATTCCTTCCTGCCTTCCGGGCGCCTCGCTGTGATTCATCCCACCGTCACCTTGTCCTGCTTCTTCTCCTACCCCGATGCTCCACACGTATGTTCTACGAGCGAGCAACGAGCAGCTCCAACTAACATGTGCAACGGCCAACAGTCAGTATGTACAGAAACCAATAGTCGGCCAGCTTGTACAGCTACACCTGGATGAGGAATGCGCTGTAGGGGCATTTCAAGGGGGAGGGGCTGGAGCGCGATGGATGGCGCCGCTTCCTGCATAGGAAAGGTGGCTCGCCGGGGAGGAGGCACGGTGAGGCGGCGGCACAACGGGCAGGATGCATGGCGAGGCGGCCGCATCGGGGAGGACCGGAGGATGCACGGCGAGGCGGCGCCGCACTGCTTGTCTATCGGTTTCATGTAGATTCATCGTTTCATAAGACCAATAAATGTTCGATCGACAGGAACCGATTAAAATGACCTGGAGGTCAAATCCGTCCTAAATAATATGAATTGTGGGTCCCGACATGGAAAGGAAGTGAAAAACTCAATTTGTGGTATTTTATCCAGCCATCAATGAAAAGTGTGGTATTTAATCCAATAAAAAGAAAGGTGTGCTATAAGAGCAAAGTCCCACGAAAAGCGTGACGTTTCCTCAAATTGCCCAGAATTTTTTTTGCGTTTCTAGGTATTGAATTAATGTGGTGATCAATGTTAGTAATTTTGTGTTTCCTGTGCACGCATGCATACAAACGTTGTTTACCCCGAACGCTGTCATCTCTTCATCAGTTGACCGGTGATGATTTTGTAACTGACACGTACGTATACTTGCTAAGCTAACCTGTTTTGTTCATCTATCTTTTTCCCCTTTTCCCTTTGCATGCGACGTAAACTTTGTACTCCCTCCGTCCGGAAATGCTTGTTTTAGAAATGTATAAAATGGATGTATCTATAACTAAAATAAGTCTAGATACATCCACTTTTAGGACAAGTATTTCCGGACGAAGGGAGTATTATACATGTGACACGCGTGTGCGCGCGTCAGGGCAAAATACGCGTGCCCGACCACATGCATGCACCACGGCCGGCCGGCCGGGGTAGAGGAGCTCTTAAATTCTAAATGATCCCTTTCTGCAGAAATTGTTGCCACCTTTTGGTCTTTACATCCTAGCTGAAATCAATCAGCTCGGTTCTATGTTTTTGCTTAGAAGCTACACATGCATGCTGTCTGGTATATCCACCGTACACACAACGAAAATCAGTCTTACTTATAAGGTATATGTATGCATATATTGTATTGCATGTTTAAAGTCCAACGTGCTCAACTGGCAGGGACATGTAAATCTCTATCGCTGCTCCTTTTTTCATTACAAATCTCTGTTGTCAGCTGAAGGGTTTGGACCTACAAAACATAATTTTTATGGCCTTAAGTGCACATGCCATTAGAGGGAGTACTTTTAGACCACATTAGAGAGAGTACTTGTAGACCAAACATTAGTGGGGTATTTGAGACATGTTGGTTTTATTAGCACATTCATTTTGATGTGCTCAACGATTCGTGGGGATCTCTTGGATCCGCGTCAACGGCAGCGGCGTCCCTAGGGATCCTAAAGAAAAGATCAAGGCTGAGAGGAGTGGTGGAATGTTTTTTTTGTGGTTATTTGTAAAGAGATAAATCAGTGAAAAGGAGTGGTGGAAGGTGGGTCGAAAAAAGGAGCAAAAATAAACCAGTGTACCAGGCTACAACTCGGATTTTGTTTTGGAAGGTTATCAAGAAAAATCCTATATTTGTTTTTTCGGAAGGTGATCTCACATATATGACATGATTTTGGAATTCTTAATTACCTATTATTAGTGTGATTAAATAAAATCATCACCTGTCAAAGCAAGTACAAAACAAAATCTTCTACTTTAATGGTGGATTTGGTTTCTCGGAAAGTGATCTCATATATATGGTATGATTTTGGAATTCTTAATTACCTATTATTAATGTGATTAAATCGAATCATCACCTGCCAAAGCAAGCACAAAACAAAATCTTCCACTTTAATGGTGGATTTGTTTTTTTGGAAGGTGGTCTCACATATATGTATGCTTTTGGAATTCTTAATTACCTATAGTTAATGTGATTAAATCAAATCATCACCTGCCAAAGAAAGTACAAAACAAAATCTTTCGCTTTAATGGTGGATTTGGTTTTTTAATGAGAGGGAGAAAATAAACCAATGGGAGGAAACGGTGGGAGGCGGGATGAAAAAAACGGACGAAAAAACCCAGATGAAAATAAACCGAGAAAGGACCTACCAACTCCCCCTTTAGGAGTAGAGATGAATTGGCCTGCCCAGCGCACATCCCTCTCCCGTTTTGGACCGCTTTTAAGTTTCCATTTTATTTTTATTTTTGTATGTTTGTTTTTTATTTTATTTTATAATCTTTGTTTTTTTTATTTTTTTGTATCACCAGCATATTTGTATTCTTACTATTTTTGATTTTCACCATTTATTTTTCAAATACCCAGGTGTTTTTAAAAATTGTGAACATTGTTTTTATCAAATTCAATATAGTTTACCAAATTTAAAAAGTTAATCAAATCAGTAATCTGTTCATCGAATTAACGGTTTGTTCTTCATACAGAAATTTAAATCATCAAATATAAAAATCTTCATTACAATTTAATAATGGTTCTTCATTGTTTTGCAAAACAAAACATGAATTTTTAAAAAGTTTCTTCATTCAATTAAAATTTATTTTTACAAATACACGAACAGTTTCGTACAAATACACGAACAGTTTTTTAATAGACAAAGATTTCATGAAATTCATGAATATTTCTTTTAATTAGTGAAGATTTTCTCAAAATTCATGAACATGGGTAAAGGAAAAACCTCTTGTGGTAGGGTTTCGGCCAAATGGGAGCTTTCGCTCTCAATTTTCTCTACACACAGAAACCCATTGTGCGGACCGCCCGCTTTGTCGCCACCTATGCTTAGGGTCGTGGTGTGGTGAGTGCTACTTGTAAACTGCGTTGAGATTTTCTCCGTAGAGGAAAGGAGATGCAACACAGTAGAGATAAGTATTCCCTTAGTGAAAACAAAGTTATCGAAACAATAGGAGAAATTAGGCAAACTCTTGTCATTAGCACCTATAAGAACAAAATCAAACACTTACACCCAACACGGGTAAGGGGGTTGTCAAGCACTTTGAACTCGTCACTTGCAAAGATTAAATATTGATAGATAGATAATATAAAATAACAGAAAATAAAAGGCAACAATATTTTAGGATTTTAGTAATATAATTTTAGTAGACCCGAGGCCCATAGTTTTTGCTAAAGGCTTCTCTCGAAAAGATAGCACACGGTGGGTAAACAAATTACTGTCCGGCAATTGACAAATTAGCGCGTAGTTATGATATCTTATTCAATGCAATGATCATGTATATAGGCATTGTTGGAAATATGCGCTAGAGGCAATAATAAATTAGTTATTATCATATTCCCTTGTTCATGATAATCGTTTATTATCCATGCTAGAATTGTATTGATCGGAAACTCAGGTACATGTGTGGATACATAGACAACACCATGTCCCTAGTATGCCTCTAATAGACTAGCTCGTTGATCAAAGATGGCTATGGTTTCCTAGTCATGGACATGAGATGTCATTTGATAACGGGATCACGTCATTAGGAGAATTATGTGATGGACAAGACCCAACTACAAACGTAGCATATGATCGTGTCAGTTTATTGCTACTGTTTTCTGCATGTCAAGTATCTGTTCCTATGACCATGAGATCATGCAACTCACTGACACCAGAGGAGTACCTTGTGTGTATCAAACGTCGTAACGTAACTGGGTGACTATAAAGATGCTCTACAGGTATCTCCGAGGGTGTCTGTTGGGTTGGCATGGATCAAGACTGGGATTTGTTACTCCGTGTGACGGAGAGGTATCTTAGGGCCCACTCGATAATACAACATCACAATAAGCCTATTCGCGATGTTTGACATCACGAAGGTAGAAATCAAGAAGGAGCATCAAGTGTTGATGGTTAGTGAAACCACTAGTTTCAAGAAGGGCAAGGGCTAAGAGGGAAACTTCATGGATGGCAAGTCAGTTGCTGCTCCAATGAAGAAACCCAAGGTTAAACCCAAACTCGAGACTAAGTGCTTCTATTATAAGGAGAGCGGTTGCTGAAGTGGAACAACCCTAGATACTTGGTAGATAAGAAGGCTGGCAAAGTCGACAGAAGTATATTTGATATAGGTGTTATTGATGTGTACCTTGCTAGTACTCCTAGTAGAACCTGGGTATTGGATACCGGTTCGATTGCTAAAAGTTAGTAACACGAAATAAAAGCTACGGAATAAACGAAGGCTAGCTAAGGGTGAGGTGACGATGTGTGTTGGAAGTGTTTCCCAAGGTTGATGTGATCACCATTGCACGCTCTCTCTACCCTCTAGGTTAGTGATGAACCTAAATAAATGTTATTTGGTGTTTGCGTTGAGCATGAACGTGATTAGATCGTGTTTATTGCAATACGGCTATTCATTTAAGTTAGAGAATAATGGTTATTCTGTCCACATGAACAATACCTTCAATGGTCATACACCCAATGAGAGTAGTTTATTGAATCTTGATCATAGTAATACACATGTTCATAACATTGATGCCAAAAGATACAAAGTTAATAATGATAGTACCATATTCTTGTGGCACTACCGCTAAATGTCATATTGGTAAAAATCGCATGAAGAAACTCGATGCTGATGGATCTTTGGATTCATTCGATTTTGAATCGGTTGAGACATGTGGACCATGCCTCTCGGGCAAGTGACTTATTGAAAATGATACATGTTGATGTATACAGTCCAATGAGTGTCATAGCGTGCAGTGGATATCGTTATTTTCTTACCTTCACTGATGATTTGAGTAGATATAGTGTATATTTACTTAATGAAACATAAGTCTGACTCGTTTGAAAAGTTCAAGCAGAATCAGAGTGAAGTTTGAGATCATCGTGACGAGAAGATAAAATGTCTACGATATGATCGTGGAGATGAATATCTGATTTACGAGTTTGGTATACAACTTAAGACAATGTGAAATGTGTTTCACAACTCACGCCACTTGTAATACCATAGTGTGATGGTGTGTCCGAACGTCGTAGTCGTGCTCTATTGGATATGGTGCGAATTATGATGTCTCTTATTGTTTTACCACTATCGTTTTGGGTTATGCATTAGAGATAACTACAGTCACTTTATATAGGGCACCATCTAAATCCGTTGAGATGGCACCATATGGTTTGACAGAAACCTAAGCTGTCATTTCTTAATGTTTGGGGCTGCGACGCTTATGTGAAAAGGGTTTTCACCTAATGAGCTCGAACCCAAAGCGGAAAAATGCAACTTCATAGAATACCCTAAGAAAAGTTGGGTATACCTTCTATCTCAGATCCGAGTGCAAAGTGTTTGTTGCTAAAAACGGGTCCTTTCTCTAGAAAGAGTTTCTCTTGAAAGAATTGAGTGGGAGGAAGATAGAACTTGATGAGGTTGTTGAACCTTTGTTTCAACCAGAGAGTAGCACAACGCAGAAAATTGTTTCTGTGGAGCCTATGTTAGTTGAAGAGGAAGTTAATGATGATGATCATGAAGCTTCGGATCAAGTTACTATCAAACCTTGTAAGTCGACAAGGACGCATACTGCTCCTGAGTGGTACGACAACCCTGTCTTAGAGGTCATGTTGTTGGACAACGATGAGCCTACGAGCTATGGAGAAGCGAGGATGGGCCCGGATTCTGACAAATGGCTAGGAGCCATGAAATCCGAGAAATGATCCATGTATGAAAACCAAGTATGGACTTTGGTAGACTTGCCTGTTGAACGACAGGTCGTTGAGTACAAATGGACCTTTAAGATGAAGACAATCGCTGATGGTGAATGTCACTATTTGTAAAGCTCGACTTGTCGCAAAGAAGTTTCCGCCAAGTTCAAGGAGTTGACTACGATGAGACCTTCTCACCCGTAGCGATGCTAAAAGTTTGTTAGAATTATGTTAGCAGTTACTGCGTTTTTCAATTATGAAATCTGGCAGATGGATGTCAAAACATCGTTTCCTTCCTTGAGGAAAGGTTGTATGAGATACAACCCGAAGGTTTTGTCAGTCCTGAGGATGCTAAAAGGTGTGCAAGCTCTAGAAATCCTTCTATGGGCTGGAGCAAGCATCTCGGAGTTGGAATATACGCTTTGATGAGGTGATCAAAGTTTTTGAGTCTATACAAAGTTTATGAGAAACTTGTATTTACAATAAAGTGAGTGGGAGCACTATAGAATTTTTGAGAAGCATATGTGGATGACATATTATTGATCGAAAATGATGTAGAATTTCTGGAAAGCATAAATGGTTGTTTGAAAAGAGTTTTTCAAAGGAAGACCTGGATAAAGCTACCTAATTGTTGAGCATCAAGATCTATAGAGATAGATCAAGATGCTTGATGAGAATTTCAATGAGTACATACCTTGACAAGATTTTGAAAGAGTTCAAAATGGATCAGTCAGAGAAAGAGTTCTTGCCTGATTTGTAAGGTGTGAAGTTGAGTAAGACTCAAAGCCCGACCACGGCAGAAGAAAGAGAAAGGACGAAGGTCGTCCCCTATGCCTTAGCCATAGGGTCTATATATTATGCCATGTTGTGTACCGCACCTGTGTGTGCCTTAACTCTGTCAAGGGGTACAAGAGTAATCCAGGAGTGGATTACTGAACAACGGTCAAAATTATCCTTATTAACCAGAGGACTAAGGAGATGTTTCTCGATTATGGAGGGGATAAAGAGTTCGTCGTAAAGAGTTACGTCGATGCAAGCTTTAACACCAATCCGGATGACTCTTAGTAGCAATCCGGATACGTATAGTGAAGTAGCCATTTGGAATAGCTCCATGTGGAGTGTGGTAGCAGTGTTTATAGTATGACATAGAGATTTTCAAAGTACACACGGATCTGAATATCGCAGACCCGTTGACTAAAAGACCTCTCTCACATGCAAAGCATGATCGAGCCCCAAAACTCATTGGGTGTTAGATTCATAACAATGCGAATCACATGGTGATGTGAACTAGATTATTGACTCTAGTGCAAGTGGGAGACTGTTGGAAATTTGCCCTAGAGGCAATAATAAATTAGTTATTATCATATTCCCTTGTTCATGATAATCGTTTATTATCCATGCTAGAATTGTATTGATTGGAAACTCAGATACATGTGTGGATACATAGACAACACCATGTCCCTAGTATGCCTCTAATAGACTAGCTCGTTGATCAAAGATGGCTATGGTTTCATAGTCATGGACATGGGATGTCATTTGATAACGGGATCACATCATTAGGAGAATGATGTGATGGACAAGACCCAAACTACAAACGTAGCATATGATCGTGTCAGTTTATTGCTACTGTTTTCTGCATGTCAAGTATCTGTTCCTATGACCATGAGATCATGCAACTCACTGACACTGGAGGAGTACCTTGTGTGTATCAAACGTCGCAACATAACTGGGTGACTATAAAGGTGCTCTACAGGTATCTCCGAGGGTGTCTGTTGGGTTGGCATGGATCAAGACTGGGATTTGTTACTCCGTGTGACAGAGAGGTGTCTCAGGGCCCACTCGGTAATACAACATCACAATAAGCCTTGCAAGCAATGTGACTAAGTGTTAAACATGGGATCTTGTATTATAGAAAGAAGTAAAGAGACTTGCCGGTAATGTGGTTGAACTAGGTATGGAGATACCGACGATTGAATCTCGGGCAAGTAACATACCGAAGAACAAAGGGAACATCATACGAGATTAACTGAATCCTTGACATAGAGGTTCGACCGATAAAGATCTTCATAGAATATGTAGGAACCAATATGGGCATCTAGGTCCCGCTATTGGTTATTGACCATAGAGGTGTCTCGGTCATGTATACATAGTTCTCGAACCCGCAGGGCCTGCACACTTAAGGTTCGGTGACGTTTCAATAGTATAGAGTTATGTATGGTGGTGACTGAAGGTTGTTCGGAGTCCGGGATGAGATCCCGGACATCATGAGGAGCTCCAGAATGGTCTGGAGGTAAATATTGATATATAGGAAGTCCTATTTTGGTCATCGGAAAAGTTTCGGGCTCATTGGTAGTGTACCGGGAGTGCCGGGAGGGTGTGAGGGGATCATCGGGAGGGGTATTTCGACCCAAAAGGCTACATGGGCTGTGGGAAGAGGTATACCAGCCCTTAGTGGGCTGTCCTAAGTACCACAAGAGGCCCATGCGGCTGGAGCGGAAGGAGAAGGAAAAAACCAAGGTGGAAAGAGTTTCCAAGTGGGAAGGAGTCCTAATCCTACTAGGATTGGAGGAGGACTCCTCCTCTCCTCCTTGCACAAGGCCAAGGGCTGTCCCCTTGTGCACCAAGACTCCTCCCTCCGTCCTCCTATATATACCAGAGGTTTTGAGGGTTTTGAGACACAGAAAAACAGCCATGTGCTGCCCTCTTCTCTAGATCTTAGTTTCTCCTCTAGATTGGTTTCAGCTGTGCTTAGGCGAAGCCCTGCTGGAATAGCTCCACCACCATCGCCGCAATGCTATCGCGCTGCCGGAGAACTCATCTACCTCTCTACTCCCTCTTGCTGGATCAAGAAGGCGGAGATCGTCATCGAGCTGTACGTGTGCTGAACGCGGAGGTGCCGTCCGTTCGGCGCTAGATCGGAAGGACCGTGTTCAAGATCGCGAGATGATTCGTGATTGGATCGTGGGACAGATCGTGATGGGATCGCGGGACGGATAGTGATTGGATCGCGAGATGGATCGTGATGGGACCGCGGGACGCTCAGCGATTTGGATCGCGAAGACGTTCGACTACATCAACCGCGTTTCTTAACGCTTCCCGCTTAGCGATCTACAAGGGTATGTAGATCCACTCTCCGTCTCGTAGATGCTCATCACCATGGATAGATCTTGCGTGTGAGTAGGATTTTTTTTGTTTCCCATGCAACGTTCCCCAAAAGGCATCACGTCCATAAACAAGTAAGCCGACTCCTGCCTGCATCTACTACTATTACTACACTCATCGACCGCTATCTAGCATGCATCTAGAGTATTAAGTATGAAACAGAGTAATGCTTGGAGCAAGATGACATGTTGTAGACAAAGTAAACTCAAGCAATATTGAATAAATCCCATCGTTTTTCAAGGCAAGTGTTAATGGAGTTGAGGAGGTGTCACCTCTGCTGGATATATATTGCAATGCTTCATGTCAAAGAATTAATAGGGAGAAATCATCAATCTTTTTCAGTAAGAAAACCCCTCGGAATGTAAAGGATGCTATCAAGGGATATCTTTAGGTTCCAAACGAGTCCTTGAGTGATAGGTACCTGGGGATGCCATTATGTTGGGCACTCCAAAAAAGATACTTTCAAATACTTAAGTGACCATGTGTGGGATAAAGTCAAAGGGTGGATGAGCAAGTGTTTATCAATAGGAGGCAAAGAAGTTTTGATAAAATCTTTGGCTCAAGCTATCGCGGTATACTCGATGTCTTTCTTCAAACTCTCTAGGGGATTATATGATCACATTAAGACTCATATGGAAATTATGATGGGGATGCAAGCAAGGGAAACGAAAACCAGCTTGGGTCTCTTGGGAAGTTATGACACGACCAAAGTATTGGGGGTGGGGGGGGCTCAGTTTTAGGGATTTGGAGTTTTTAACCTTGCACTATTAGCAATGCAAGCATGGAGGTTATTGCAAGAACCGTCATATCTAAGTGCAAGGATCCTCAAGGCATCATACTTCCCTCATAACTCAATCCTTGATGCTGAACTTGGAGCTCATCCATCTCGGATTTGGAGGGCAATCCTTGAAGGGAGGGACATGCTCAAGCAGAGAATTATACGTAGAATTGGCGATGGTCGAAGCACAAACATTTGGGAGGACAACTGGATCCCGAAAGAGACATTGCCTAGACAAATAACATCGCTTATACCACCCCCCAGAAGGGTTTCAGACCTGCTGGAGCCACCCAATGCATCTTGGAATGTGGGGCTAGTTCCCTCAATCTTTCTACCAATCGATGCAGAACCAATATTAAGAATCTCGGTGTGTACTCGCAACATCAAAGATTTTGGGGCATGGGCGCCTGATAGAAAGGGTAAATTATTAGTAAGTTCGGCTTATAAGTTTATGATCAACACAAAGATGCAGCAGAGAGTTGGCTGGAGGGCAAAAGTGGATCATCTAACAAGGAGGCTGAAAGTAAAGCATGGACCTTGCTTTGGCACTCGCTCCCGACCACTGACGTCCTACACAAGTGCAACATGTCTGTTCAGGATGCATGCCCCCTTTGCAGATGTGAAGATTTATGGAGGCACGCGCTGATTTCATGTACCATGTCACATTGTATTTGGGCCCTCTTGGACGAGCAACTCGTGTCACATATGGCATCAAATGAGGAGCTGAATGCGAAGCTTTGGATGTTTGAACTATATGACGGCATACAACATGAGCTACTTATAAAGATGGTAGTGACACTATGGTCAGTATGGTATGCCCGGTGAAAAGCTATCCATGAGGCTGTGTTCCAAAGTGCGCTACAAACTATTGCTTTTGTGGATGCCTACATACATGAGCAGCAGCAATTGCATAAGCCATCTGTGTCGCGACCAACAGTTGCTCGATACCCTGAAGCCGTTGAAGAAAGATGGCTACCTCCACCACAAAACTGCATGAAGATCAACGTTGATGGGGCGGCCGCCAGACACAGGAGAGGATGAGCAGTTCGACAGTCTATCGAGATAACCAAGACCTATATCTATGATCATCTGCAGTTGTGTTTCAGGGGGTGACTGATCCGGTTATTCTCGAGATGTTTGCCTGCAGAGAATCTCTAGCTCTTGTAGACGATCTTAATCTACAAAGTTTCACGGTAGACTGGGATTGCCAACGGGCCATCAACGACATCAACATGGGAACGGGAGGTCCCCATGCTGCCGTAGTGCATGAAATAACAAGACGTAAGAGTACTTTTCAATTTTGTACCTTCATTCATGAGCGTAGAGACTATAAGTATGAGGCTCATACACTTGCCAAGTTCTCTTGTAACCTAGGACTAGGTATACATGTGTGGTTGCCTGGTTCGGCAATCCTCACGACCCAATTGGTGTACCTATGAGCATTGCTCTAACAGTCCGGATCTGCGCCTCTCCAGTTACGGGCTCGTTAGCGTCGTCGACGACCTCTTACGCTTCGTCGCCTCCTCAATCTGTAGGAATTGAAAGTAGGTCTGATAGAGGCAAAATTGTCCATGTCCTTTGATGAGATGGTGGCTATCGTTTTGATGGAGTAAAGTTTGACGATCTGACTACGAACGAGTCGGGACGTCGCGCCTTAGCAATCGCTAAACCAACTCCGAAGGGTTATTGACCACGCCGGAGCACGATTAACCTAAGCACGAGGGTCTATTTCCTACACGCAAACAAAGAACAAGAAAGCTTTATTGATGAAAGCGGGGTTCAGTGACGCCTTTGTCTGGTCGTGGAACACAAACGAAGAACGCGAAGTTGCAGCTATGACGAACTTGTAATCTAAACAAAACCCAAGTCTAAATGGCACCCTCAGGTCTGTATATATGGGGGAATAGAGGAGGAATTTCATGACCCTTGGAGGAGAGGTCCAAAACTGACCCTAACTCTGTTTCCCCACACATACAGACTCTAAAAATAGCCTATAAAGTGGTATTTAGAAATTACATGGGCCTGGCCCAAGAATAAGGTGACGCAACACCTATAATAGCCTATGGACGAAATTAATGAAGTGACATCTTGTATATTTCATCCAAGCCCTCAAGCTCTCCTTATGGTGGCTTCAAAGTGCGAAAATCCCCATTGGAAGCTCCATTGTTTTTTCCCGCGCGCGCACCTTCTTCTCCATGCTTGTTCCCTCTCCAGTGGCCATCCTTCTTGTCCATGCTAGGTCCTTCATTCATAAGTAAAACAAAAGTATCTAACTTAGGCAGCATCATATGTTCATGAACATTAGAAGGATTTCCAAGAAACGAAAGTACCTGGTAATTCAATTGGCGTGCGCGAGCTCTAGTAACTGGTCCAATATGTATAACAGCAGGGGTTGTGGGTATAACAATGGTATTGATGTCCTCATGAAGGCCTAGATGGGGTTGATTAGACTACTTGACCAAATAAAAACCTAACCTTTTCCCAAGTTAATTGGTTGGCAGATTTTAGCAATTCTAGCATATCAATTACAACCTACACATGGATGTCTACGAGTATTGCCGCAAAAAATAAAGACAAGCATATGTAAGAGGATGAGGGTTCGAAGATCAAACGCATTTGTAGACACGAAGATTTTTCCCGTGGTTCCGATAGGTGGTGATATCGTACATCCACGTTTATGGAGACTTCAACCCATGAAGGGTAACGATCGCGAGAGTCCACGGAGGGCTCTACCCACGAAGGTTTCCAAGAAGAAGTAACCTTGTCTATACAATGATGGCCTACGTCCATGGAGGACTAGCCTAACTCGGGGTAGATCTTCACGAAGTAGGAGATCTTCTTGCCCTTACAAACTTCTTGGTTCAACTCCACAACACGAAGTAGGAGGCTCTCAAGCGACACCTAACCAATCTAGGAGGCACCACCCTCCAAAAGGTAATAGTCTCGATAGTAATGATGAACTCCTTGCTCTTGTGTTTGAAATGATAGTCTCCTCAACACTCAATCACTCCCTCATAAATTTGGCTTGGGTAGAAGAGATTGGTTGGATGGAAAGAAACTTGGGTAGGCTAGAAATCAAGATCCATATGGTTGGAGTGGATGATCTTGAGCTCAACACAACGGTAGGTGGTTCTCTTTCAGAAAATTGGATATGGGAAGTGCGGGACTTTTTTGAGTGCTTCTCTTGCGAGTGGGATGCGGTGGAGGGACATATATAGGCATCTCCAAAAATCCAACAGTTACAACATTGTTGCCCAACTCAGTGAAACCGAAGTGAAACCTCGGTTGCACCGACTAGTGCAAAATGTGGAAACTTTGGCATTTCGGTGAGACCGATATATAATTTTCGGTGGTACCGATGTGAGTGGCCGAGGGCAGTTACACAACTCGGTGAGACCAATTCACAAATATCGAAAATTCCGATTCTTGTGAAATAGGCAACAAAAAGTTGGTCACTGAAACTCGGTTGCACCTAAGTGAATGTTGGTAGTACCGAGATGTGGATTTTGGCTAGGGTTTCTGTGTAGGGTTTTGACTCAGTGTAGCCAATATGGAAATGTTAGTGGCACCGATTTTGAGTGGTAGGTTCTAGAACAGAATCTTTGTGGGAGAGCTTGTGGGTGTTTTGTGACTAACACTCGATCACGTTGAGCATTTCATTCACCATTAATACCTTACCCCCTTTTGATAATATTGGCTTTTCCTATGGAATCAAAGGGATTTCTCACAAAGTAAAATGTAGAGTCTTCATGCTTGTAGCTTGGCAAATCCTATGCTTCAATCTTGGGGTCTCCTCACAATCCTTTGCCAATCATAACATTGAAATTTTCCTGAAATATACTTAGTGGAAACATTAGTCCAATGAACTATATGTTATTAATTACCAAAACCACCTAGGGAGAAGTTATGCTTTCATTCTCCCCCTTTTTGGTAATTGATGACAACATATAGATCAAAGCTTCGATAGAGATATAATCAATGAATAATATCGCCACTTTGAGATGTATGTGATAAGCAAGAGTTCCCCCTAAATTTATGCATTATTGTCAATTTGCGTTTGAATGCAAATTCACAATCGATTAGGATCATGGGTCACTCTTCCGTGTCACATACAACTTGGTGGTGTGCAAAGATTGAAATGAGTGAATTACATAAGTACATCACACCAACATTAAGTGAATGATCATCATATAAACATCTCAAAGATAAGCAATATTAGCACCACACAAGAGGATATGATCAAACACCGACAAAAGTTTGTAACATCAAATGATAAACCAAATGTTTTGAAACGCAGAGAGAATTAAAATGCAATGCTCTCTCTCTCTCTCTCTCTCTCTTGAAGCCCTATGATCTATAACCTCTCCCCCTTTGGTAACAAGTTACCAAAAAGTTCAAAGTTATAGAGCTACTAGTCGTTCTAGGAACGCTCTCCTCCTGTGGCAGTCGATGGAGTCGAGGGAACTACATCTGCGAAGGCTTCAGATGACGTCCTATAAGGTGGTGGAGTAGACACTCGAGTTGATGGAGTTGAAGGAGCTGCTGCTGGTGCTGAAGAAGAAGGCCTCATCTGTGGAGCTGGCACTGTAGGGTTCTAGCCTGAGTCGTGAACTGAGTGTTGGTCCTGAGGGGTGGACTCCTATCATCATCATTTGAATCTCAATAGTGTGGGATAGGAACTGCATCAACTTCCTTCTTGAGCTCATCCACTATCTTGGTCAGCACATCTACCTTGTTGTTCAACATCAAGAACCTGTCCTTCACAATCCTCACAAGGCTTCCTTGGTTCTACAAGATCTCTTTGGTGTCCTTCTGCATACCCTGGATGGTGCTAACGATAAGATCCATCTATTCACTCTTGGACCTTGGCACCTGAGCACTAGTGGCTCTAGCTGCCTCAGCCGCTGCCTATGCAGTAGATGAAGAAGTGGGATGATCTGGATCCATCACCACGACATTGTCCTCAAAATCTGGCTGGAGTGGCAAATGAGGGCGATCAAGTGCATATACATTCTTCTCTAGCTTAGAGTTGATGAGCATGTGGATGTATGGTGCATATACATGATCTCTTCTGATCTGCATCTGTCTTCTTCACTGTCTCAACAATAAGATCCGTCACCCTGAACCTGGTATGGGTGTCAATGAGGTGCAACATGTTGATACAGTAGCCTCCGATCATCTTCCCATCTCCTGACTTGGGCATCAATGTATATCTCAGAATGGTGTTGGTTGTTGGCAACCCTGCTTGCAAATAGTATACTGAACCCAACTTATGTTAATGCACATATTCTACAGGAATCACCTATACATATTTGCCAAGGAGTTGTGGCTCATCTTGGCTTTGGTGTATACATACATGTCACCTTCCTCAATAGGTGGAGCTCCTAAGATCATAGCGCACTCATCAACAGTCGATTGGTACCTTGTACCCTCAGTCATCCAAACTATCCTGCCATCTGGATAGAAATGAGCAGTGGAGTAGAACTACATAATCACACCATCATTCCAAGTGGTAAACTCCCTTCCAACAAAGTTTGCAATGTCAATGCACTAGAAGTTGTCTTGCACACTTGGAAAATAGTCTTCATTTTCCTTGATATATGCCCAATCAACATATCTTATGTCACTGACTGCTGGGCTCTTGTCCAAAAGGACAGTCTCATAGAAATCATGTTGTTCCTTGGTGTGGAACCTGGCATCCACATCAGTCCTTCTCTTGGAGGCATATGGGTCATTTGCTCTCCATACTCTTATCCCTGAATCCTTCATCTTCTTCATGTCCTCGGCCAAAGGATGAGCATCATTATGCTTTGGCAGATGGGGCATGAGCTTCCTCAGCACTTACAAGTCCTCCTCAACATCTCTAGAGGTAGATGTCTTGTTCTTGGCAGCTAGAGGGATTTCTCTAGTGGTCTTCTTGGACTTAGCAGTAGTGGACTTCTTGGGTGCAACTTGATAACCACAAGTATAGGGATCGCAACAGTTTTCGAGGGTAGAGTATTCAACCCAAATTTATAGATTCAACACAAGGGGAGCCAAAGAATACTTGAGAGTATTAGCAGTTGAGTTTTCAATTCAACCACACCTGGAGATAAATATCTATAGCAAACTGATCAGTAGCACAGTAATATGATAGGTTTGATAGTAGTAACAATAGTAACTACTAGCGGTAAAAGTAGTAGCAATGGTTTTGTAGCAGTTGGAACAACATCAACAATAGTAGTAACTTAGCAAGAACAATAATTGGAAAGGTCGTAGGCACCGGATCGGTAACTCGTTGGATGATATTCATCATGTGGCAGTCATAACCTAGGGCGATATAGCAGCCAGGGTGCATGATGACCCTACTGAACTTCTGTCTGGGTGTGACAGCCTCTCGTTGTTTCTAGTGACTTGGCGACTCTATGCGCAACCTCGTCGGCGATTTTTGTTGTTCAATCTCTAGCAAAATCCACATATCCTCTAATTCGAGCCTTATTCTTCTCATCCCTCTAAGCCCATGTGCACACTCCAGCCCTCCTGTAGCAGAAACTTGAGAGCCCCTTCCAGATCTGAGAAGGAACAAGCGAGCAAGGAAGTGAGGCTCACTAATCCAGAGAGAGAGAAAGAGCAACAAATCAAGAGTTTTGGTGTGAGGCGGCGGTGGTTTTGGAGGTGTTCAGGAGGCGGCTATGTCAGGCAGTCCCAGCAAATCCCAACCATCATGGGAGACTCAAATACCACGTTTTTGGAAGGAATTCAAGGGAAATTCAAGAACTTGCAGCTTTCTGAAGCTGAGAAAAAGGGAATCAGGATTGACAAGAAGCAGGCATGCTCTTCGCAGGTATGCAAGCTACAAGCTGTAGGTAAACTTCTTTCAGAAAGGACAGTTAGAGCAGAGCATGTGGGAAGATCCCTGGGGGGGGAGCTTGGAGTCTAATTTTTGGTGTGCAATGCAACAAATTGGGCAGGAACCGTTTTCTCTTTACTTTCCATAAAAAAACTAACAAGGATAAAGCACTAGATACCGGACCCTGGAGATTTAATAATGACCTGTTGGTGATGGAGGACTTTGTGCTGAGTAGAACTATAGATGAATACGAATTCAAGACAATACCTATTTGGATTAGAGCTTATGGCATTCCAATGGGGATGATGAGCAGAGGAACGGGAGATGCAGTGGGAGAACAAGTTGGAAAAGTTATTGAGGTGGACCTGGATGTCCATGGTGATTCAATGGGAGTTTTCATGTGCACTAAGGTGAGAATAGATATCACAGTCCCAATTATGAGGTTTATAACATTCTATATTGGAGAGGAAGAAGAACATGAACCAGTAAATGAAATGGTACTCGGGGGAGATGACGAAGAGGAAGAGAAGAGGAAAAATAAGAAAGAAAAGGAGGAAAAGATTGTCTCTCTTATATACGAGTATCTATCAGACTTTTGTTATAGTTGTGGAATTATTGGACATACTGAAAAATCCTGCGCAACTAGATCCAGGAGAACAGGGTCTAGACAGTTTGGTTCATGGCTGCGTGCAATCATGCATAAAGGAAATTCTAGTGAAGAAAAGAGTAGGAGCTTAGATGGTAAAGGAAAATTTTGGACAAGCAATAGTGCAGGCAGTAAAGGGAACAAGCAAGGCAGTAATGGACCATCCTGGAGAAGGATTGCAGCAAATAGAGAGGAATATGGATGTCCAAGAAATGGAGAAGGAAAAGAAGTAATGAGTCCCCTCAAGTTAAAACAGGTTATGGACTCGGAAACGGTGGAAGAGAAGAGTTTAAATTTTGATGGTAATTTCCTGGAAGCACCTCCCGAAAGTAAACTTAAATTGAGAGAGGAGTGGAGCAATCCTAAAGGCAAGGATAATGATGATACACATATGAATGAGGTTTCAGAAGTGCTAGTGAAGGAAATTCATGCACAAAAGAAGGAAGAGGCTCCGAAGGAAGGTAATAAAATTAAGAAATCAGAGAAATGTACAAAAAACACACCTTTAAACGTCTTGAGAGGAGGAATGACAATGAGCAGATTCAATCATTAAGGACTAAACCAAAGAAAATGAATGTGTACTTAATAGTAGTTCATGAGGAGGTAGAGTTAACAAAGAGAGCAAAGATGGAGGTTGATGGAGACGATGAGAAAGAGGAAAACACCAACTCTGATGCTGGAAACGCTGGGCTGCAGGTCAGTCCGACGAGTCAAATGAGGATTACAACATGGAACTGCCGGGGATTGGGAAATGGCCCGGCAGTAAGAGGACTTCTGGACCTCCAGAAGCAGGTAGACCCTGACGTCCTTTTATTGTTTGAAACAAAGATGGATGAGAGAGGGATGAAAAAATTCAAGTGGATACTTGGCATGGGAAATATGATCGTCAAGTCTTGCGATGGGAAGAGTGGTGGTTTGGCATTATTGTGGAAGAAGGAAATAAATCTTGAGCTACATAACTACTCAAAATATCACATTGATGTTAAAGTGGTAGAAAACAAAGGCTTCAGATGGAGGTTTATAGGAATATATGGAGAACTAGCAAGGGACAAAAAGTGGAAAACATGGAGATTGTTGAGGATCCTAAATTAGCAACTAGACCTCCCTTGGATGTGTGGAGGTGGTTTCAATGAAATATTATATAGTCATGAGAAGAAAGGAGGACCTGATCAGATGCAAAACCAGATGGAAAATTTCAGAATGGCATTGTATGAATGTGGCCTACGTGACCTGGGATATAGAGGGAACAAATTTACTTGGCGTAACCACAATCATAATGCCAATATCTATATCAAGGAAAGACTAGATCGTGCCGTGGCATCAAGAAACCGGGGCACATGTTTTCCAGCATACAAAGTCATAAATGGGGACCCAAAGCACTTAGATCACAGGATAGTAACTGTACTATTACAAGGATCAGACAATTCAGTAAATTACAGAAGCGGGTCTCACATGTTTAGATTTGAGGCCAAGTGGTTACAAGAAGAAGATTGTGAAAAGGTGGTTAATAACGCTCGGACAACAGCGAGACTTCGAGGAGAATACAATGTATCCCAACTACTAAAGTTGTAGCCAATGATCTCCAAGAATGGGACTCAAACACTTTGGGAGACTTGTCGAATAGAATTAAAGCCCTGAAAAAAGAGCTAGAAGATGTAAGACAAGGGGATATCAGCCAAAAACAAGTATCCGGAGAGCATTTCTTGAGAGTTAAATTAGACCGCCTTGAAAATCGGCTTGATACTTTTTGGAGGCAAAGAGCTCATGTCAACTGGCTTCAGGCAGGGGACAAAAATACTGCTTTCTTTCATGCCTTTGCCTCGGAGAAAAAAAAGAAACACACACTAAAGAAGCTGAAGACTGAAGATGGACACCGGGTGGAAGGAAATGAACCTCTAAAGAAATACATTGCAAATTACTTTTCGGGCATTTTCTCCTCTATGATAAGACAGAGTAATGAGGCCATTTTGTAGTGTGTTCAGCCCAAAGTTACTGAGGAAATGAATGCCATCCTGTGTGCTGAATATACAGAAGAGGAAGTAAAAACTGCACTTAATAACATGGGTGATTTGAAAGCTCCTCGACCTGATGGGATGCCAGCTATATATTTCAAACGTTTTTGGTAGTCAGTAGCAGAACAAGTCAAAAAAGTCACAAAAGAGGTCCTAAATGTATTGAGAGGAGGACAAATGCCAGAAAACTGGAACGACACGTTAGTGGTTCTTATTCCCAAGAAGGCCAATCCTGAAATGATAAAGGACCTGCGACCCATAAGCCTATGCAATGTAATATATAAGTTGGTGTCCAAGGTAATCGCCAATCACTTAAAAATTATACTCCCTGATATTATATCCCCAAATCAAAGTGCCTTTGTACTAGGACGTATGATATCAGACGACATCCTCTTGGCGTATGAATGAACACATTTTTTGCAGAGGAGACAAATGGATCGGTTGGCTATGCAACACTCGAATTGGACATGAGCAAGGCATATGACCGGGTCGAGTGGGAATTTTTAAGGGACATGATGCATAAACTTGGCTTTATGGTGGTTGGATACAACTGATAATGAAGTGTATCACCATTGTTAGGTACCAGATAAAAGTAAATAGAGATTTTACGGATGTAATAATTCCTCAAAGGGGCTTGAGGCAAGGGGATCCACTATCCCCTTATTTGTTCTTATTATGCGCAGAAGGCTTCTCGGCCATGTTATATGATGCTGAGCAGAGGGGAAGTTTTAAGGGAATCAAAATCTACCAGGGAGCCCCCAGCATTAGCCACTTATTATTTGCAGATGATTCACTATTACTAATGGAAGCAAATGCCAGCAACGCTCATGAGGTGAATCGCATCCTAAATATTTATGAGGCTTGTTCTCGGCAGATCATTAACAAGGACAAATCGGCAATTCTTTATAGCAAGAACACAAGGGACTGGAAAAAGAAGGAAGTTAGACAAATATTGCATATTGCAGCAGAAGGATTATCCTCAAAATACTTGGGACTTCCAACCTATATTGGAAAATCAAAAAGGAAGACATTCGAGTATATAAAAGACAAAGTCTGGAAGAGAATACAGGGTTGGAAAGAGAAGATGTGATCAAAAGCTGGAAAGGAAATACTTATCAAAGCAGCAACACAAGCAATCCCAGTATATGCAATGGCTTGTTTTGACATAACCAAGTCCTTGTGTGATGACTTGAGCTCAATGATATGCCTGTACTGGTGGATCCAAGTGGATAAACAAAACAAGATGCATTGGGTTTCTTGGGACAAGATGTCAAAACCAAAAAAAGGATGGAGGGTTGGGTTTTAGGGATTTACATTCCTTTAATCTAGCTATGTTGGCTAGGAAGGCCTAAAGAAATATACAATACCCTTCATCATTATGTGCTAGAGTACTTTCAGCGAAATACCACCCAGGAAAATCAATTTTGGAAGCTACTACAAAGAATGACATCTCTTATGTGTGGCATAGCATTCTGAAAGAGGTGGAGTTACTGAAAAAGGGCATTATATGGCGAGTTGGAGATGGGGAGAGTATCAAGGTGTGGAATGATCCCTAGATCCCAAGAGGAAGCACAAGCGGGTCATATCACAAAGAGGAAACAATCTTATAACTAAGGTGGCTAAACTGATTGATCCGAGCACAAACACATGGGACATGGAATTAATCCAAGAAACTTTTATGCCGGGTGACGCAAAGGTTATCTTGCAGATCCCCATCCATGAAAACTCCAAGGACTTTATAGCTTGGCACTTTGATAAAAATGTATATTTTCTGTAAAATCTGCCTATAAGGTGGTAGTAGACACTAGAAATCGTGAATCTTCGTCGGGACTGGCATCTTCCTCAATTGCAGATAGAGAGAATAGCAAATTTAGTTGGAAGAAACTATGGAAGCTACCCCTACCAGGCAAAGTGCTGCATTTCATATGGCGAATGACAACCTACAACCTTCCTCTATGAATGGAGCTACATCAAAGAGGTATACAAACAGACACTCGCTGTCCTTTGTGTTTCAGATTTGATGAAGATGGAGGTCATTGTTTCCATAAATGCAAAAGAGTAAAGGGCATTTGGAGACATGTTCAGCTTGAGCATGTCAGACTTCGACTACTTCCATGCTCTAATTCATTTAAATTCATGGAGGAAATTGTTACTCTAGATGAGGAAGATAAGTTAAAAACATGCCTCCTACTATGGCTATGGTGGCACCAAAGAAGTAAAGCAAACGCTAGAGATGCAATTAAATCAAATGAAGAGATTTCCTTCTCAATTAATTTACATTTATCCAATGTCTTGAATGGTTTACAGGGATCCAAATGCATAGGGCAAATCACTATCCCAAAGTGGACTCCACCTCCAACGGGTGTGCTGAAGATAAATACAGATGGTGCCTTCCATATGGAGAACTCATCAGGAGGTTGGGGTTTCACCATAAGAAATGAAGAAGGAATGCTAATAGCTGCTGGAGCAGGGAGTTTGGAGCGCATTACAGATGCAATGCACTCAGAAGCTTTGGCGATGCTTCATGCGGTAAATGTAGCTATTCAGATGGGGTGCCAACGAAACTGACTCCATGCTGTTGAAACAAGCTGTCACCTCTGATGCTTATGATCTTTCTCAATTAGGTGTTATCTTCAGAGACATTAAGTTTCAGTTTAGAGTTGGGTTCATGAATGTTTGTGTTAAACATTGTCCGAGAATATGTAATCAAGCTGCGCATGCTTTAGCTGCGCATGTCACAATCATGAAGGTAGGTACTTGTGAAATTTGGCTTGGCCAATTTCCAAGCTTTGTATCAGACTGTATAGATGGCGATCTGTCCAGCCAAGCTATCTAATGGAATGCAGTCTTGTGTTCCTTTCAAAAAAAACCTAGGGCGATATAGAACTAGCTCCAGTTCATCAATGTAATGTAGGAATGTATTCCGTAAATAGTCATACGTGCTTATGGAAAATAACTTGCATGACATCTTTTGTCCTACCCTCCCGTGGCAGCGGGGTCCAAAAGGAAACTAAGGGATATTAAGGCCTCCTTTTAGTAGAGAACCAGAACAAAGCATTAACACATGGTGAATACATGAACTCCTCAAACTACGGTCATCACCGCGAAGTATCCCAAATATTGACACTATGGGGTTGACGGAACATAACACGTAATAGGTGCATATGACTAGGCAAGATCGGATCAAGAACATAGATATAATGATGATAACATAAACGGTTCAGATCTGAAATCATGGCACTCGGGCCCTAGTGACAAGCATTAAGCATGGCAAAGTCATAGCAACATCAATCTTAGAACATATTGGATACTAGGGATGAAACCCTAACAAAACTAACTCGATTACATGATGAATCTCATCCAACTCCTCACTGACCAGCAAGCCTACGAAGGAATTACTCACCCCCGGTGGGGAGCATCATGGAATTGGCGATGGATAAAGGTTAGTGATGACGAAGATCAAAGATTGCCCTCTCCGGAGCCCCAAACGGACTCCAGATCTGGCCTCCCGATGAAGAACAGGAGGTGGCGGCGGCTCCGTCTTGTGAAACATGATAATTCTCTCTCTCTGATTTTTCTCTCCAAATTTAGGAATTTATAGTGGTGGAGGTAGGGCAAGTGGGGCCCCGAGGTGAGCACAACCCACTAGGGCGCAACCAAGGTTGTCTAGTGCGCCCTGGCGTATTGTGCCCAGCCTGGGCCCCCTCTCTGGTGGTTTCTGGCTCCGGTATTTTTTATATTTTCCAAAATAAATCTCCAAAAAAGTTTCGTTCCATTCCTATAACTTTTATTGCTGCACAAAAACAACACCATGGTAGTTCTACTGAAAACAACATCAGTCCGGTTTAGTTCCACTCAAATCATGCAAATTAGAGTCCAAAACAAGGGCAAAAGAGTGAGGAAAAATAGATACGTTGGAGACGTATCAACTCCCCCAAGCTTAAACCTTTGCTTGTCCTCAAGCAATTCAGTTGACAAACTGAAAGTGATAAAGAAAAACTTTTATGAACTCTTTTGTTCTTGTTTACATATATATGCTTAAGTAGCACCCAGGTTTTCAGCAAAGATTATGACTAACCATGTCAACAATAACTCTTAGGAATTATATTCATTCATAACAATAACATAAGCAACTAGCGATAAAAAATAATATATCTTAAACGCCAACATTTTGTCAAAACAATCATGATACAACATGACAGTAGTGGTATCTCGCTAGCCCTTTCTGAGACCACAAAACATAAATGCAGAGCACCTCCAAAGTTCAAGCAACGACTAAACATTGTAATTCATGGTAGATAAGATCCAGTCATGCTGCACCCAACATCAACTATACACAATGCATGAGGATGACAATAGTGCTCTCAAGTCTAGCGCTTCTTTGAGAAGGTGATGACTCAACATAAAAGTAAACAGATAGTCCCTTCACAAAGGGAAGCACGGATTTGCAGTGGTGCCAGAGCTCAGAGTTTAAAATAGGGATAGATATAATTTTGAGAGGTACACCCTTCCTGTCAACGTCACAACCAAGAGTTATCAGCATCTTCCATGCTAAACAAATTAGCAGTGGTCCCAAGCGGTAAAAGTAAAGGTTTACCCTTGAGGGAGTCCTGGATTAAGGGGTCCTCGGGAGACCGACTTATGTCTTATGGGCCGGACTATATGGGCCGCTTGTCGAGCATTGGGTCGATCGAAGGCCCTGTCTCCAGGAAGGAAGCTTCGAGAATCGTGGCTTGTCCTGCACATTTGGAGTAGTGAATAGGCATGTTTATCCCCTCGACGTGTAACCGACCATGTGTAAACCCTAGGTACCCTCGGCATCTATATAAGCCGGAGGGTTTTAGGTTGCAGAGAGGACAACTCATCTAGGGTTTAGCTATTTCATCTCGAGGTAGATCGACTATGTAACCTACATATCATCAATACAATCAAGCAGGACGTACGGTATTACCTCCATAGGAGGGCCCGAACCTAGGTAAACATCGTCTCCTGTTACCATCGATTCTAGTCTCACAACTCGGGATCTCCTACCCGAGATCCGCCGGTTTTGACACCGACATTGGTGCTTTCATTGAGAGTTCCGATGTGATCACCGAAGGAATCGATGGCTCGCGTCGTCATAAACGAAGAGGTCCGCAACTTGGACACCTTTGTCCCCGGACAGATCTTCGCTTTCGGCAGCATTGTGCTGCACGCTGACGCGACCGACCATCTAGGCCGGGTTGGGAGCTTCGCCCCTGATCAAGAGGTCAGATTCGGGAACCTAGAGTTCTCCATGGACTCTCGGGGCAATCTTTCGCTAACCGGGCTCGCAGTCTCGCCTGCCACGCCCGAAGACTCCAAGGCTTTAACATCGGATCCTTCTTTTGGTCACATCCAAAGGATTTTCCCCGGCAACGACCTGACTCTCAGTCTGGATCCGGCCATAGTGCGGGTCGACAAGATACTTATTCCTGCAGAACACTCCCCTAGCACGGACACAACGGAGGTTAACTCCGAAAGATCCGAGCAGGTTGACCCGATCGAGCTCTCGATACTCAACGAGGCCCTAGATCGGATCTCGTTGATGAACATTACCGACGACGCAACCCCGATACATGCTCGTATCGGTCTCAGAGCAGGTCGGGACGATTTTTTCGTCCCACCCACCACCCACTTGATAGCCATAGTTGAAGATTTAACCGACATGTTGGACTATGCCTCCGAGGAGGTAGAATGCATGGATGAGGAAGATTGCGCTCCCACCCCTGCTAACACCGGGCGATGGGCCGCCACCTCCACATACGACGTCTACATGGTGGACACTCTAGCGGCTAATGGCAAGAACACCCCCAAAAACGATGGTGACAAGTCGGGTGAAGTGTCGTCAAGGCGTCGGAAACCGCATAAACGGTCAAAAGGCAAAAAGGGAAGGAAAGCTATTATAGGCACCGAGGATGGTGATACCGCGGAAGACCTCAACGATCCCGATATCCCCGAACACCCGTTAGAGGGTCAGGAAAGGCCTGAAGACTAGCACAACCCCAACGACCTAAACGATTCCGAGGACAATAAGCATGTTTACCTCCCCCCTGTCGAGGAGGAGGACATCCCGGAAGCCGATGACTTTGACATTCCCGATAACCATCAAGATAATGAACTGTTCAGGCAATAGCTTATAGCCACAGCCCGCAGTCTGAAAACAAAAGAATGACAGCTTAAAGCCGAACAAGATAACCTCAACGATTGGTGGACAAGAGTCCTCGCTGCTGAGGAAGGATATGGTACCGGTCTGTTGGACCAACCTAAGAGCTATCCACGCAGAAGGCTGCTACCGCAATTCGACGATGAGCTCACTGATACGCCATCTCCCAAGCATACCCCATACAATAAGCCAGAGCGCCCCCCTCGAGAGCGCGATAGGACGACTGACTACACCGGTTAGAGGCCAGTGATACCCCGAAGACGGGGGAAAGAGCCAATAGAGCCTGATGACAGGTTCGACCTGTGACCCGATCTGGACCGTAGGGCAAGTCGCACAAGATCCATCTACGGATCCAGAGTGTACTCACCCGATCAACGGGACGAGTACCGGCCCTGGCTCGACCGCAACAATAGAGGCCGGGAACAAAACTGGTCTAGAACAAACGCCGATCACCGGCGCGACATAGCTCGGGTCAGAGGTGCCACCCACCCACTGTGCTTCACAGACGAGGTGATGCGGCGTCAATTCCAGGAGGGGTTTAAACCCGTAAACATAGAGCAGTACGATGGGACAACTGACCAACTGTATGGATTGAGGATTTCCTCCTCCACATCCACATGGCACGAGGAGATGACCTCCACACCATGAAATATCTACCTCTAAAACTTAAGGGCCGGCTCGGCACTGGTTGAACAGCCTCCTCGAAAACTCCATAGGATGCCGGGAAGACCTAGAGGATGCATTCCAATCTAACTTCCAGGACACCTACGTTCGGCCGACGGACTCCTCTGATTTGAGCAACATTGTCCAGAAGCCAGGAGAGTCCGCGCAGAAATTCTGGAATCGGTTCTTGACCAAGAAAACCTTGATTGTCGACTGCCCGGACGCCGAGGCAATAGCCTCCTTCCAGCACAATATTCGGGATGAATGGTTGGTCCGCCAGCTCGGCTAGGATAAACCTCATACAATGTCCACCCTTAGATCCCTCATGATCCGCTTTTGTGCGGGCGAGGATAACTGGTTCGCAAGACAAAGCCACAACCCCGAAGATCCCAGAACCTTCGAAGTCCGAGACGGAAACGGGAAACCAAAGCACAACAAGAATAAGCGCCGGCACAACAATAGGTATGCCGATGACACGACTGTTAGCACCGGCTTCCGCAATTCCCGACCACCCATATACTTAAGAAGGAGAGGAAGCGCGCCCTTCGGGAGGTCTATGCCGTAGAGCCTGTAGCCCCGAAGTATAACCCATGGTCGGCATACCCGATCACATTTGATCGATGTGATCATCCGACCAGTATCCATCATGAAGGTTTGGCCGCCCTCGTCCTAGATCCCATTATAGATAGGTATCACCTCACTAAAGTCCTCATGGACAGAGGAAGTAGCCTAAATCTGATTTACTCAGATACGGTGAAAAAGATGGGAATAGATCTGTCAAGGATCAAATCCAGCAACACTACCTTTAAAGGAGTGATCCCAAGCGTTGAAGCCTGGTGAATGGGCTCTATAAGCCTAGAAGTAGTGTTAGGCTCGCACGATAACTTTCAAAGCGAAGACTTGCTCTTCGACATTGTGCCTTTCCGCAGTGGCTATCATGCCTTGCTCGGCTGTACATCGTTCCCTCGCTTTAACGTCGTCCCACACTATGCATACCTCAAGCTCAAGATGCCTGGCCCCAAGGGGGTCATCACTGCCAACGGCAACACAGAGCGCTCCCTTCGAACCGAGGAACATGCATTGGCCCTGGCGGCCGAATTCCATTACAATGACGATCGGCAAACGCTGACACCGGCCGTCAAGGCATGGAAGGTTAGGAAGCGAGCTTGGCTTCAGCCCGAACTCTCAAAACCTTCTTCTCCCCGCAAATAGGGACTCGCCCCCAATCGCGCAGCCCTAGGACCAGCGAAGTACGTGCCAAGGAGGCACAACTTCGCGCTCAAAATTCCGTGGGTGGCGGTGGGGAAAAAGGATAAGTGTTTGGCTAGACCGAACTACTACCATCAAATGTCTCCGGACACACTACATGCACCATCAAGGGCCTGCTAAAGGCGTGAAGCTCATCCACACTTCGGCAGCTTCTCAAGACCTTGTTTGCAAGATCCGTCTGCCAAACAGTACCACCCACTGGAGGTGCACCACTCCCTAGGAGGTGCAGGAGTAGACAAGCAACGGGGCACATCGAGGACGTAAGGTCACCAATCGAAGACCCCTCGTACAACCACTCCTATAAATTTCTTTTTTTCAAATACCTGTAAATAGTTGCTTCGGCAATTCGAGTAATAAGAGTCGTTGAGAACAATAAAAAATCATTATACATGGTTGTCTCGTTGTCCTTTTCTAGCACATATTCTATTTTCTCCCTCTTCTCACGAAACTATTCGGTATATTGCGACGCAACCGGCTAATAGACCGGGGGCTCGAATTTAAAAAAACCCCGCCTTATGCACAAATTCTACGCGTTCGACGTCTTGGAATTCACTTTATATGCATTGGTTCTGAACTATGTCTTGGGTCAATAGTTGGGTTGCCCGGCTCCTGTGCTTGCCCCTTTACGTTTCGCTCGTTCGGCTAAAAGGGCAAAGGGAGAACCTCTGTGATTGTGTTTCCGGCTAGCCTGGTCAAACACCTCAGAGGAGAAAGCCGAAAACTAACTGTCATGGTATGCGAGAACCAGTCTGCGAATTCGAGCTTAAGTGTTATACTCACGACCTCGTCAGAGGTCATCCCGTGTCATACGATGGGTTTGGTATTCGTACAAACCATGTCATATCGGCTTTAGCCACGGTTCATCCGAACATCACAAGTCACCAGGGGCTAGTCACCAGCCTCCCGCAGTCCTTTTCACGCCCTACGGCTAAGTGAAAGCAATAAAGCATTATGGTCTGATTGCCTGGTCTACCACACACTACTGCCTTCGGGTACCGATAGCTTGGCTAAGGGTTATAGTGCATAACTACAGACACCCCACGTAGCATCTACATGTGGGTTGAAGCCGACGACTCGCAACTTTCAGTTTAAACGGCCACACAGGAGTTATAAAGGAATGCAAAACATTAAAAACATGATAAACCATGCATAATAAATATACAAGCTTTCAAAGGTCTTCAGACATGTTACAACGCATTCAATCGTACATGTCCTCTTTTGAACATTGTGACTCTATCGCCCAAGCACCCTCCATTACTCCGGACAAGTATAGCTCGGGGAGCCTATGCTCCTTCCCAAGAGGCGGCGGGGCGGTGGCTATCATCATCGGGTCAAGCCCCGGCCAGTGCACCTTGGCCTTCGCAAAGGCCATCCGAGCTCCCTCGATGCAAGAGGAACGCCTTAGTGTGTCCATCCGGGGCGAGGCGTCGCTCAGCTGATGCACCAGGCCGAAGTAGCTGCGTGACAATGGCTCATTGGGCCAAAGCCGGACACAAAGATCCTTCATGGCCGGCTCCGCCATCCGATGTAGCTCCATCAGCTGCTTCAGCTGCTCAACAAGGAGAAGAGAGCGCTCGGGGGCTTCAAACTACGCCCAGAATAGACAAGCTTCATCTCCTTCTCCCCATGAAGCATAGAAATGATTCGCATCCGCTGCGCTCTTCTGGAGGTCGGAGCAGGCGCCTGAAGAACACCACACCTGGGTAAGCAACTCAAACTTTCTCTCCCTGAAGACACACTGCAATAAGTACGGCTTACCATCCGTTATAACCTTCTCCTGGCGGACATGCTCCTCAAAGAACCTTATATCCACCTGCTCCTTTTGGAGTTCGGTTTTCAGGGTGGTAGTCCGGCGGCCTGCTCCTTGCCTTTCTGCTCAAGGACCTCGCACTTGTGGACGGCGTCCTTGAGCTCCTGTTGGATCTCCTCCACCCGAGCCTCGTGCTTGTCGTTGGTGGCTCTTAAAGAGGAAAGCACGGTAGCCACTTGTTCGGTCACCACCCTCTCCACCGCAGCCTCCTGCTTCGCATTCTGTAGCTCGGCCTTGAGCTTCTCCATTTCCTTCACCGAAGCTGTGTAAGCATCAAGAATATGAATACTCCATTGACAGTACGATGACGAAATTTTCCGGATACTAAGTAAGGCTTACCTTGCGCCTCGTCGAATCTCTGTTAAGAGCATCAAGCTCGTCTTCGAAGCTTTTTAGCTTCCGATTCATCTCTCTAGCTCAGAGGCATTCACATTCGCTGCTGATGACGAAGCCTGTAAAAAAATCCCTATCAGGTTATATGGGTTCCAAACTTTAATCCATACGATCCAATGTTCGGTCCTTTTTTATGGGCTGTTAGAACATTCCGAACATATAGAGTCATAGTTCGGATAATGATCTATGATGGATCCCCAGGAAAGTTTTTTCAAACTCACCTAGGGTCGGGGGCTGCCATGTACATAATCGTAACACAAACAAATTAATATTTCACAAATAAAAGCGGTACGTGGATCACCTAAAAGCCCGTCAGGAGACCATTGAAGACTTCCTTCAGTCCATTGTCGACGGACCAAATGCTATTTAATACCGCACCCATAAGTGTGCGATGCTCCTCGGAGATGGAGGCACTCGATAGATCCTTCCCCATATCCGACCACCCGTTGTTCGGTGGTGCCGGTGGTGATCGGATAACCCGATCACCAACCGGGGACTGGACCGGTGCCTTCGGAGGCATGGCGCACTCCGGAGATGTCCTCGGAGGGAACTGAACATCCCCTCATCCGGTCCCCTCGGTTTTCGTGTGGGGCTCTTCCCCCCGGTCTTTGGTGGCCGAGGTATTAGCCTCGACCATGGCGTCATCACCCCCACCGCTGGTGCCCGGCTCCCCAGGAGTCTGTTGGGATGACACCTCCGTGGCATCCTTCGCAGCGCCCGGAGGGGTGGGATGCGACGTAGTCCCGCTCTCCGCTAGTTCCACGGGCTGGGTCTCCCCGTCCGAAACCTGTTCGGTGGGTAGAACGCGAGTTGGGTGATGTCTACTACATAACCTTCTTCTTGTAGACTCGTGTTGGGCCTCCAAGCGCAGAGTTTTGTAGGACATCGGCAATTTTCCCTCAAGTGGATGACCTAAGGTTTATCAATCCATGGGAGGTGTAGGATGAAGATGGTCTCTCTCCAACAACCCTGCAACCAATTAACAAAGAGTCTCTTGTGTCCCCAACACACCCAATACAATGGTAAATTGTATAGGTGCACTAGTTCGGCGAAGAGATGGTGATACAAGTGTAATATGGATGGTAGATATAGTTTTTTGTAATCTGAAAATATAAAAACAGCAAGGTAACAAATAGTAAACAGCAAGCAAAACGTTGTATAAATGCTTGGAAACAAGGCCTAGGGTCCATACTTTCGCTAGTGCAATTTCTCTCAACAATACTAACATAGTCGAATCATATGTAAATAACTCTCGTGCGACAAAGAGTTCACTCCAAAGTCACAAATAGTGGAGACCTAACGAAGGGATTGTTGTAGGGTACGAAACCACCTCAAAGTTATCTTTTCCGATCAATCTTATAAGATATCCCTATAAGTGTCACAAACAGCCCTCAAGTTCGTACTAAAATAACACCTTAAGATACACATCAACAAAAACCCTAATGTCACCTAGATACTCCAATGTCACCACAAGTACGCATGGGCTTGATTATACGATATGCATCACATAATTTCAGATTCATGATGTTCAATCCAACACAAACAAATTCAAAGAGTGCCCCAAAGTTTCTACCGGAAAGTCAAGACAAAAACGTGTGCCAACCCTTATGCATAGATTCCCAAGGTCACGGAACCCGCAAGTTGATCACCAAAACATACATCAAGTGGATCAATAGAACATCCCATTGTCACCATGGATATCCAATCACAAGACATACATCAAGTGTTCTCAAATCCTTAAAGGCTCAATCCGATAAGAAAACTTCAAAGGGAAAACTCAATTCATCACAACAAGATAGAGAGGGGAAAACTCCATATGATTCATCTATATCAATAAAGCTCGCAGTACATCAAGATCGTGTCATCTCAAGAACACGAGAGAGAGAGAGAGAGAGAGATCAAACACATAGCTACTGGTACATACCCTCATCCCCGAGGGTGAACTACTCCCTCCTCGTCATGGAGAGCGTCGGGATGATGAAGATGGCCTCCGGTGACGGTTTCCCCCTCCGGCAGGGCGTCGGAACAAGCTCCCGATTGGTTTTTCGTGGCTTTGGAGTCTTGCGGCGGCGGAACTCTCGATCTAGGATTTTCGTAGGTTTCTCTATTTATAGGATTTTATGGCGGTGAAAACAAGTCGGGATGGGCCACGAGGTGACGACAAGCCAGGGGGCGCGCCCTAGGGGAGCGCCCCCCAGGCTTGTGGTGGCCTTGTGGCTCCCCTCACCCAACTCCAACTCTCCGTGGGCTTCTTCTAGTCCATAAAAATTCACCGTAGATTTTTATTCCATTTGGGCTCCGTTTGATATTCCTTTTCTGTAAAACCCAAAAACACGGAAAAAAACAGGAACTGGCACTGGGCTCTAGGTTAATAGATTAGTCCCAAAAATAATATAAAGTTGTAGTAAAGTGATTGTAAAACATCCAAGAATGATAATATAACAACATGGAACAAGCAAAAATTATAGATACATTGGAGACATATCAGCATCCCCAAGCTTAATTCCTGCTCGTCCTCGAGTAGGTAAATGATAGAAATAGAATTTTTGATGTGGAATGCTGCCTAACATGTTCATCATATTCTTTTCTTCTATGTATAGCATGGACATTTGGACTTGTAAATGATTCAAAGCAATAGTCTAGTTTTAACATAGTGACTTCAATACTCAAGCATGTCAACAAGCAACCATGCCTTTCAAAATATCAACACTAAAGAAAGTTATCCCTAGCCCATCATGCTCAATCATTGATCCATTCATGAAAAACACTCAAATATTAGCTATGCCCAATGCTCAAGTACAATCATAGTGCCCCCTAGTTGGTGCTTATAAGAGAAGCTGGAGACTCAAAGCAAAGATAAAAATTGCATAAAGTAAATAGATAGGCCCTTCGCAGAGGGAAGCATTGATTTGCAGAGGTGCCAGAGCTCGAGCTTTTAAAACATAGATGAATAATAATTTTGGGCGGTATGCTTTCATTGTCACCATAACAACCGAGAGATCTCGGTATCTTCCATGCTAGGTACATTATAGGCGGTTCCCAAACAGAATGGTAAAGTTTTTACTCCCCCTCCACCAATCAATCACACTCCATGGCAAGCCGAATTCACGGGTACCGTCCATACCAACAACATTCCTGGGGGAGTTTTGTTTAATTATTTGCATTTTTTTCTTTGATTTCTGGACTGGGAATCCCTATTACCAGCCACTTTCTCGTGAATGATAGTGAATTAACACATGTCGTGAGAATAACCCACCTAGCATGGAAGATACTGGCAGCCCCTAGTTACTATATGAGCGATTCAGGCATACAAAACAAAATATTATTTGAAGGTTTGGAGTTTGGCACATGCAAATTTACTTGGAACGGCAGGTAAATACCGCATATAGGTAGGTATGGTGGACTCATAAGGCAAAACTTGGTTTAAGGATTTTGGATGCACAAGTAGTATTTCTACTTAGTACAAATGAAGTCTAGCAAATAGATTGGGAAGGAACCAAACCAAGGAACGAACAATCACATAAGTGAGCATTGGATGATAACTAACATCAAATAATGCACCACAAGTAGGATGTAACTTCATTGCATAACTATTTACTTTCGTGCATGCATGGGGAATCACAAACCTTAACACCAATATTCCTACTAAGCATAATTACTCACTAACATGACTAACATATTAGTATCATCATGTTTCAAAACTATTACAGAGAATCAAGTTTAATTTGTCCAATGATCTTCATGAAAGTTTTAATTATATTCTCCTTGGATATTTATCACTTTGGTACAAGTTTCATATGTTGCTATTGCTTTTTGACAATCTCAAACAATTTTAAATGAAGCACATGAGCATAAAAGATTTCATACCTCAAAAAGGTATAAGTGAAGCATGAGAGGAAATGACAAGCTACTCTCAAAAGATATAAGTGAAGATCAATGAGTAGTCAAACAATTAAGTAGCTATGTGAGGACTCTCTCTCCCTCAATGAATATTCTCAGATCTTAAGCATTTTATTAAACAGTGAGAAAAAAATAGCACTTCAAGAATAGCATGCATCATGTGAACGAATTAAAATTTAGGCTCAAAATAGGATAACCGATAATTATTGAAGAAGAGAGGTGGGATGCGTAGCATCCCCAAGCTTGGATGCTTGAGAGTTCTTGAAATATTTACTTGGGGTGCCTTGGGCATCCCCAATCTTGAGCTTTTGTATCACTTTCAATCCTCTCATATCCCGGTTTCACCTATTCTCAAAAACATCTTCCACACAAAACTTGAAGAACTCGTGAGATAGGTTAGTACACATAAGAATAAATGAGCAATTCATGTACTGCCAAGACAAGTTGCATAATAATTTTCAAACATTAGGTACTGTATACTATCATTTCCACAATTTATATCTACCAATATAGGCTATGGAAACTATAGGATAAGTAGATAACAAAACTAGGACAACAATCTGCCCAAACAGAACAGTCTGTAGCAATTTATGAAAACAGTGTACTTATGTAACTCAAAAAATTATAAAAATTTAGTAAATTTTATAAATTTACATTAAAACACTTTGTAAAAATTTCAGAAACTTTCCACGTTCCATTAAAATATGAAAATTCAAACACTACAGCCAAAGTTTCTGTTTTTACACAACACTCATCAAAACATGCTATGCAAGCATCCTAAGGCAATTCTTGGAAATTTTTATTGAAAAACAAGATTATAAATAACACATAACATAGAAAAACAAAATAAAATAACGGTCCAAGCAAAACTCATATTATGTGACGAATAAAAATATAGCTCCAAGTAAGATATACCGATAGTGTTGAAGACGAAAGAGGGGATGCCTTCCTGGACATCCCCAAGCTTAGACGCTTGAGTCTTCCTTGAATATTACCTTGGGGGTGCCTTGTTCATACCCAATCTTAGGTTCTTGTCACTTATTATTCTCCTCATATCGGTGTCTCACCCAGAACTTGAAAACTTCAATCACACAAAACTTAACGGAACGTCGTGAGGAGGGTTAGTGTAATAATGATAGATCATTCACTTAGGTGCTGTCAAGACAAGATTCATAATTATTAACACATGATAAATACTGTATTCCATCATTCCCACAATTTATATTACTCAATATAATCTATGGGAACACTTGAAACAAGCAAGTTGTGCATGCAAAACAGAATCTGTCAAAAACAGAATACTCTGTAAAGATATTAATGATCACCATACTTACCTCACTCTAAAAATTCTGAAAACTTAGGAAAACTCAAGGAATTTTCATATAAATGTTTTTTAAAAATTTCAGAATTATTTGACACTCCAGTAAAATCAGATAATTCATATACTGGACGCAAAACTTTTTGTTTTTGCACAGAATCGAACAAGCGAGTATCCACACTATCCGAAAGGCTTTACTTGGCACTTTATTGAAATAAAAGACACAAAACATGATTACTACAGTATCTTAATCATGTGAACACATCAAAATAGAAAGTAAAAGTGTTGGGTTGTTTCCCAACACGCGCTTTTCTTTAATGCCTTCTAGCTAGGCATGATGATTTCAATGATGCTCACATAGGAATAATAATTGAAACGTGCAAAAGAGCATCATGAATCTCATGAAAAGCACATTTAAGTCTAACCCACTTCCTATGCATATGTATTTTATGACAAACAAATCATGGGAACAAGAATCAACTTGCATAGGAAGGCAAAACAAGCATATCTTCAAGAATTTGAACACAGAGAGAGGAAACTTGATATTATTGCAATTCCTATAAGCATATATTACTCCCTCGTAATAAGTTTCAGTGGCATAATGAAGGAATTCAACAATATAACCAGCACATAAAGCATTATTTTCATTATGCACAAGCATAGAAATTTTATCACTCTCTACATAAGCAAACTTCTTCTCATTCATAGTAGTGGGAGCAAACTCAACAAAATAACTATCATGTGACACTTGATTGACATAACCACATTCAATATTAAAATCATGATAATAGGTTTCATGGTTGACATTACTCTTTATAGCATACATGTCATCACAATAATCATCATATATAGGAGGCATGCTATCATCATAATAGTTTTTCTCATCAAAACTTGGGGGACAAAAAATATCATCTTCATCAAACATAGCAACCCTAAGCTTGTGGCTTTGCCTATCATTAGCATCATGAATATTCAGAGAATTCATACTAACAATAGCACTATCGTGCTCATCATTCAAATATTTAGTGCCAAACATTTTAATAACTTCTGCTTCTAGCACTTGAGCACAATTTTCCTTTACATCATTTTAACGAAACAAATTAAAAAGATGAAGCATATGAGGCAACCTCAATTCCATTTATTTTGTAGTTTTCTTATATAAAACCAAACTAGTGAAAAATAATAAACTAAAATATTTAATTGCAAGATCTAAAGATATACCTTCAAGCACTCACCTCCCCGGCAACGACGCCAGAAAAGAGCTTGATGTCTACTACACAACCTTCTTCTTGTACACTCGTGTTGGGCCTCCAAGCGCAGAGTTTTGTAGGAAAACGGAAATTTCCCCTCAAGTGGACAACCTAAGGTTTATCAATCTGTGGGAGGTGTAGGATTAAGATGGTCTCTCTCAAACAACCTTGCAACCAAATAACAAAGAGTCTCTTGTGTCCCCAACACACCCAATACAATGGTAAATTGTATAGGTGCACTAGTTCGGCGAAGAGATGGTGATACAAGTGTAATATGGATGGTAGATATAGTTTTTTGTAATCTGAAAATATAAAAACAGCAAGGTAACAAATAGTAAGCAGCGAGCAAAACGTTGTATCAATGCTTGGAAACACGGCCTAGGGTCCATACTCTCACTAGTGCAATTTCTCTCAATAATACTAACATAGTTGAGTCATATGTAAATACCTCTCGTGCGACAAAGAGTTCACTCCAAAGTCACAAATAGTGGAGAACTAACGAAGACATTATTGTAGGGTGCGAAACCACCTCAAAGTTATCTTTTCCGATCAATCTTATGAGCTATCCCTATAAGTGTCACAAACAGCCCTCGAGTTCGTACTAAAATAACACCTTAAGATACACATCAACCAAAACCCTAATGTCACCTAGATACTCCAATGTCACCACAAGTAACCATGGGCTTTATTATACGATATGCATCACATAATTTCAGATTCATCATGTTCAATCCAACAGAAAGAACTTCAAAGAGTGCCCCAAAGTTTCTACCGGAAAGTCAAGACAAAAACGTGTGCCAACCCTTATGCATAGATTCCCAAGGTCACAAAACCCGCAAGTTGATCACCAAAACATACATCATGTATAGAACATCCCATTGTCACCACGGATATCCCATCACAAGACATACATCAAGTGTTCCTCAAATCCTTAAAGACTCAATCCGATAAGAAAACTTCAAAGGAAAACTCAATTAATCACAACAAGATAGAGAGGGGAAAACTCCATATGATTCATATATATCAATAAAGCTTGTGGTACATCAAGATCGTGTCATCTCAAGAACACAAGAGAGATAGAGAGAGATCAAACACATAGCTACTGGTACATACCCTCATCCCCGAGGGTGAACTACTCCCTCCTCGTCATGGAGAGCGTCGGGATGATGAAAATGGCCTCCGGTGATGGTTTCCCCCTCCGATAGGGCGCTAGAACGGGCTCCCGACTGGTTTTTCATGGCTCTGGAGGCTTGCGGCGGCGGAACTCTTGATCTAGGTTTATTTTTGTAGGTTTCTCTATTTATAGGATTTTATGGCGGTGAAAACAAGTCAGGATGGGCCATGAGGTGACGACAAGCCAGGGGGCGCGCCCCCAGTCTTGTGGTGGCCTCATGGCTCCCCTGGCCCAACTCCAACTCTCCTTGGGCTTCTTCTGGTCCATAAAAATTCACCGTAGATATTTTTTCCATTTGGGCTCCGTTTGATATTCCTTTTCCGTAAAACCCCAAAACATGGGAAAAACGGGAACTGGCAATGGGCTCTAGGTTAATAGGTTAGTCCAAAAATAATATAAAGTTGTAGTAAAATGATTGTAAAACATGCAAGAATGATAATATAACAACATGGAATAAGCAAAAATTATAGATACGTTGGAGACGTATCAGTGGGCTGCAAAATCAATAAGCGCTCACATGTTAATAACCTTTCAAACTGATTGTTAATGATCAGTGAAGTCTTCGGACCCTTACCTTCGAGATGGGGGCTTGACCCTTAGGTTCCTTAGTGGAACCCTCTCGAAGTCATCAGACTCGGTATCCAAGTCTAAACTATCGTCGGACAAAATTACCTGTGTCCGACGTGCTTTCTTTGGGGCAGGAAGGGGTACCTCCTCTGTGGCGTCCGATGATGCCGCCCTGTTTCTTGCAAGGGGGGAATCGCCTCCCCCTCGTCGTCAAGCTCTTCCTCCTAGTTGGAAGAGGCATGGGTTTCCTCGGACACAGCGTTCGACAGGTCCCTTATATGCAGGCCTTCTCGGCCTAGTTTCTCCTTCTTCTCCTTCTTTGCTGGCGCCTCGTAAGGCGCCTCGATGAGCATCTCTGACAACAGCCTGGACCTGATGTCTTCGGGCTGAGGCGCCAGGTAGTCGCCTTGCTCAGCCATTTCTGCAAAAGTGGTCGGAGAGGTGCTTAGATTTTCTTTATGAAAAATAAAGCCGATCAGAGAAAACTATGTTATACCTCGGTAGGAGGCTTATCGGCATGTAGACCCCGAACCTCCTCCTCGGCTGGCCAGTCCTTCTGTGCCTTGAACAATGCCTTCCACAACTTCTCCTGAGTAGTTCGGAAGAGTTAATGAATAGTAGGCTCGTCGTTAAGCCTACAAGCCCACATGGGAGAACTTCGGCGCTGGCAGGGGAGGATGCGCCGCTGGAACATAAACTGGACCACATTGGCCAACGTGATGCCGTTTCTGATCATGGAGGCGATGCGTTTCTTCAGATTGTCCACCTCCTTATCCGACCCCCAGTCGAGACCCTTTTGGAGCCATGAAGTCAATATGACGGGGGGGGGGGGATCTAAATTTGGCCGGAGCAGATTGGCCTTCCTCCCTTGGCTCGGTGATGTAGAACTACTCTTTCTGCCATAGTTTGATGGTGTCGATGAAGGTGCCGGATGGCCATCCGATGCAGGAGAGTTTGCCAATGACAACCCCACCACAGTCTGCGTGTTCGCCTGTGACACACTTCGACTTGATATTAAATATCTTGAGCCAAAGTCTGAAGTGTGGCTGGACTCACAAGAAGGCCTCGCAGACGATGATGAATGCCGATATGTGCATGAAGGAGTTCGGCAGGAGGTCATGGAAGTCAAGGTTGTAGAAGAACATTAACCCCCTAACGAAGGGATGGAGCGGGAAGCTCAGCCCCCGAACGAAGTGGGGGATGAAGACCACCTGGCCCTTCTCCGGCGCGTGGTGGCCGATGTTGGCGGGGAGGTAGCCGGCGTCCTTGAGGTCCCGAATGTCCCGGTCGGTGATCTTGGAAGCCTCCCACTTGCTGTTGGAGCCAGAACCAGCCATGGATGAGCTTGGAGGGGGAATTGTGGAAAACCTAGATCTGTGCTCTGAAAGCTCAGGAGATTGGGGAGGCGGAAGGTGCGGACGGGAAGCGTGTTTAGGCCTTGGGTTTTTCTTTCCCTTTTATGAGGCTTATCGCCGTTCAGCCTCCCTTTGCTACGTCATGTATTGCTCCGCTTCCCAAGATGTGCGTGTCGTTATGCGCACATGATTAAACATATCCCTTGTGAAACGGAGCACGATTTGTGCATTGATGGATCGTGCTGATGAAAATGGCCTCGAACCATGGTTCGAGTTTTTGCAACTGGTCCGACGGTCATGGTGGGTCGTAACCTTTCGTCAAAAAGGTTGTTAGGGAAATCTGTTTGCTCCTTGACGTTTGGCCTTCAGGGATGAGCTATTCATGATGTTCGGACGGGCCTCTAATCGGAAAACTACATGTCATCGGAGGCCGAACTAAACTCGGAGGGAAGAACTCGCGTCGCAAGCCAAAGACTCTGATTATATGAAGCAGCTAGAGTTAAGACCCTTGGCGTTGGAGGCAAGTTTGGGGGATACTGAGGGAGTCTTGGATTAAGGGGTCCTCGGGAGGCCGACTTATGTCTTATGGGACAGACTGTGTGGGCCGCTTGCCGAGCATTGTATCGATCGAAGGCCGTGTCTCTAGGAAGGAAGCTTCGAGAATCGTGGCTTGTGCTCCACGTTCGGAGTAGTGAATAGGCATGTTTATCCCCTCGACGTGTAACTGACCATGTGTAAACCCTAGGTACCCTCGGCGTCTATATAAGCCGGAGGGTTTTAGGTTGTAGAGAGGACAACTCATCTAGGGTTTAGATATTTGATCTTGAGGTAGATCGACTCTGTAAGCTACATATCATCAATACAATCAAGCAGGACATAGGGTATTACCTCCATAGGAGGGCTCGAACCTGGGTAAACATCGTCTCCTTGGTCTCATGTTATCATCGATTCTAGTCTCACAACTCGGGACCCACTACCCGAGATCCACCGGTTTTGACACCGACAGCCCCCCTCCACCAACAATCACACTCCATGGTGAGCCGTATCCACGGGTACTGTCCAAACCAGCAACATTCCTGGGGGAGTTTTGTTTAATTATTTTTGAGTTTTGATTTCGGGACTAGGAATCTCTATTACCGCCCCTCTCGTGTAAGGACAAGTGAATAAACACTCGTCATGAGAATAACCCGCTTAGCATGGAAGATACTGACCGCCCCCTGTCGCTTCATGAGCGGTCCAGGCACACAAAATAGATGTTCATTTGAATTTTTAGAGGTGGCACATGCAAATTTACTTTGGAACGACAGGATAATACCGCATATAGGTAGGTATAGTGTACTCATCTGGCATAACTTGGTTTAAGGGTTTTGATGCACAAGCAGTATTCCCGCTTAGTATAGGCGGAGGCTAGAAATTATATTGAGAAGCGGCCAGCTAGAGAGCGAAGACGGTCATGAGTATGCATTACATATAATCAACATTGAATACTAGCATGCGTAGGATATGGACACCATGAACATAAATATCTTGAAGGCTATGTTGGTTTTGATTCAACTACATATGTGAACATGTGCCAAGTCAAGCCACTTGAAACATTCGGAGGAGGATACCATATCATCATACCACATCACAACTATTTTAATGCATGTTGACACCCAAGATAAATCATTATCCACTCCTAGATACTTAAGCATGGTATAAACAACTATAATCTCTAATGGTCATTGCAAACATGTTTGATCATAAAAAGCTGAATCGAGGGATACTAGGTTAAACATATTTACAAAAACAAAAACAAACTGAGTTGATACCCGCTTTTCTCTGTCACAGTCAATTCATGAAATGTCGTCATCATTGCCTTTCACTTGCACGACCGAACGATAAGAAGATAATAATAGTGCAAGAGTGCTGTGGACTAAGCTGGAATCTACAAACATTTTATTCAAGAGGAGAAGACAAAGTCACATGGGCTCTTTGTTAGATAAACAATAATGCAGATGAGAACCACTCAACAACTTCATTCTGGTCTTCTCCCCAGTATGACTCAAGTAAAAAGAAAAGAATTTCAGAGAAACACACTGAAATATTTTTGGAGTTTTCGATTTTTCATGCAGCAAGCAATTTAAAGAAAACAAAAACAAGAAAAACTATTTATACAGGAAAGCTCCCAACAAGTAAAATAAGAAGCAAGAAATCTTTTGGGGTTTTCTTTTGATGCTACAATTAAACTAAGCTAGAAAGAAAATCTAAAAAGAAGTGGGAAATATTTTTGGGTTTTCTCAAAGTTTTTCAAACACGCAAGAAGAAAGTGAGAAAACAAATCTAGCATGGATAATACAATGAAAAAGTGTGAACACCGACAACTGGAATGAAATGTGTGAACATGAATGTAATGTCGGTGGAAATACGTACTCCCCCAAGCTTAGGCTTTTGGCCTGGCTTGGTAATCACCATCCATACGAATAATAATGTGGGCATTGGGTCATCGAAAACCTCGGAACAGACTCCACGGCCCTCCTGGCAGCTTCAACCACTGCATTGTACTGATAGGATGAGATCTCAAGAACATAATATCTTACCCTAGTGTGAAAATCAAAAAGAGCAGGAGTAGGCAAAGCAACAGGTACAACATGTTTCTTATAAAATCTCAAGTTATAGGTATAGTCGATGGTCGTGCCCATAAGGAAATTATGACACTTCATAGCATCAAAGTCTAAATACTGAGTGGGTAGGATGGGGTCATTAGGCCATGGTGAAACATTTAATCTCTCAGCTAAACGAGAAGCATAGATTCCTCCATAAAAATTACCATTAGCAGCATTAAGCTGCAACCTTCGTGCAACAATTGCACCAAGATTATAATCCTTATTCCCAGTTATGGCAGTTTGTAGGAGACTCAAATCATGAGCGTAAAGTGTACTACAATATTGTTTGCCTACAACACATTTACCGTTAAAGAGCGCAAAATACTATAGTGATGGAAAATGGATACTGTTACTTCTCCCTAGCATAACCCCTCTATCTTCACCAAAGCAAAGGTTAACTAAAAATGACTCGTACTCAGGTTTTGTGGGTTCACCGAGGGAACCTTCAAATGGAAGTTTGCATGCATCACTAAACATCTCTAATGGCACGGTAAAGGAAGATGTTTAGCGATGCATCTCTAAACATCTCTAAACATGGCATGGTAAAGGAGGGAAACATCTCTAAACATCGCTAAAGATGATCATACAAGTTAAAGAAACTCTAGACTCACGAGGGAAATATTTAAATTTCTTTGTGAAAGTTTTTGTAAGCTCGAGGTGTTGGGGACACTTATCTCTGACGAAGGAAGCAAGTCCCGTGTTGTGAATAAATTGATAAAACTCCTCCTTAATACCTGCACCTTCCATAAACTCGTCGCAAGGCCACAAGCATGATTTGGTAGCGGCATCTCGCATCGAGCTTTCGCTTGGTTCTATATAAGACTGTCGAACTAGGCTTCCACTTGACGAGGCTCCCGAGGATCTCCTCCTCGAATAACTCTTATAAAATTGCATTTTTATTCATACAAAAAATTTGAAAAAAAACTAGTCCACACATTTTTTTTGTCAACAACACTTTGTTAGATTGTTAGCAACTACTCCCAAGCATGCATAGAGGCCATATTGAGCATTCAAACTACTTAGAAATCTAAGAATTCAACATGCAAACTTATCTACAGCAGCACCAAGAGTAGCTAATTAATCTAAAAATAACCCACTAAAACAAAAACTAATTGGAGCAATGGAGGAGTCACACACCAAGAAGCAATCCCTCCAAACAGTTTTGGAAACAGAGCTTCGAGCAACGAGATCGAAATCCATGGGTTTGAGAGCAAGAACACGAAAATGGTGGATGTGGTGATTTTTTGCTGGAGTTAGGTGACAATGTGGGCTAAAGAGATAAGTGAGGGGGCCCACGTTGGGGCCACAACCCACCAGGTCGCATCTTGGGGTGCTGGTGTGCCCTGGTGTCTTGTGGGCACCAGGGGCATCCCCCCTCAGGTGTTATTTGCACCAGAAATTCTTAAATATTCGGAAAATAATCGTGTTAAATTTTCAGGACATTCTAAGAATTTTTATTTTTGGGTCATTTTATTATTGTATGGAGAAAACAGAAAACATGATAAACATGTCATTTTATTTTATTCTACTAAACTATAACAGAAAAATAAAAGTGGATACAGAGAGCCGTGTCTACTGAATTCATCAACTTCATACCTCTCGAAAATGATTCATTAATAAGGTTGACCAAGTCTTATTAACAACCACTTCCGATTAGCATGAAACCGAAGAACTTTCGTATAACACTATGTTACCTCAATGGGGATAGGCATATCCCCAACCATAATAATATCATAGTTCTTTTTGACAATAGGTAGAGGTAATTGAAACCTTCCAATAGTGAGTGTTATAGAATTTTCAATAACATTAACACCATTAACTTGGAATTGCTTCTTCGAAAAGTGCACTGTATGCTCATTACCATTGATATGAAAAGTGATTTTGCTTTTATCGCAATCAATAACAACGGCCCCAGTATTCAGAAAGGGTCTACCAAGGATAATCGACATGTTGTCGTCCTCGAGCATCTCAAGAATAACAAAATCCGTTAAGATAGTAACATTTGCAACAACAACGGGCACATCCTCACAAATACCAATAGGTATGACCGTTGATTTGTCAGCCATTTGCAATGATATCTCAGTAGGTGTGAGTTTATTCAAATCGCGTCTTTTATATAAGGATAAAGGCATAACACTAACACCGGCTTCCAAATAACACAAAGCAGTTTTGACATATTTTCACTTAATGGAGCAAAGTATAGTTGCTATTCCCGGTTCTCCAAGTTTTTTATGTACTCCATCCTTAAAGGAATAATTAGCAAGCATGGTGGTGATTTCAGATTCTGGTATCTTTATTTTATTAGTGATGATGTCTTTCATATACTTAGCATAAGGGGCCATCTTCAAAATATCAGTAAGCGGGTACGCAAAAAGACTGGCCTAATCATTTTAGCAAAGGGCTCAAATTCTTCATCATCCTTTTTCTCAGATGGCTTAGGTGGAAATGGCATGGGTTTCTGAACCCATGGCTCTCTTTCTTTACCATGTTTCCTAGCCACAAAGTCTTTTTTATCATAATGTTTATTTTTAGGTTGTGGGTTATCAAGACCAACAACAGGTTCTATTTCTACATCATTATCTGGTTCTTTATCATTACTAGGTTGAGCATCATCATGAACATCATCATCATCATTTTCATTATCACTAGGTGAATGTTCACTACCAGACCGAGTTTCAGCATCAGAAATAGAAACATCATTACTATCACGAGGTTTTTGTGTCTCGGGTTCACTAGGGGTATGCAAAGTCCTATGATTTTTCTTTTTCTTTTTCTTCTTAGAAGGACTAGGTGCATCACTATTAATTTTCTGAGAATCTTGTTCAATTCTTTTAGGACGACCCTCAGGATAGAGTGGTTCTTGAGTCATCCTACCCCCTCTAGTTACTACTCTAGCAGCAAAATCATGCATATTATTCATTTCATCAAGCAATTCTTTTTGAGACTTAGCAACTTGTTCTAACTGAGTTTGAACCATAGAGGCATGTTTTCCTACACCTCTAACATCATTACTGATTCTAAATAGCAAGTCACTCAAGCGAGCAATCGTATTAGAATTGTATTTCAATTGTTTCAAACATGGGCATTGAAATGATCTTGCTTTATAATATAGTTGTCAAACTCATCTAAGCATTGACTAGGATGTTTATTGTAAGGGATATCACCTTCATCAAACTTTAATAAAGAATTTACCTCTACCACCTATGGAGGTGGTGGTGTGTTGATACCATGTATTTCTTCAATAGGTGGCAAATTCTTAACATCCTTAGCTTTAATACCTTTTTCCTTCATAGATTTCTTTGCCTCTTGCATATTTTCACGACTGAGCAATAAGATACCTCTCTTCTTCAGAGTGGGTTTAGGCGATGGTTCGGGAAGATTCCAATCATCATAGTTCTTCAATATGTTATTCAATAATTCCTCATCTTGTTCAACGGTTCGTTCCCTGAAAACACAACCAGCACAACTATCCAGGAAGTCTCTACAAGCATTGGTTAGTCCATTATAAAAGATATCAATTATTTCATTTTTCTTGAGAGGATGATCATGCAAAGCATTAAGCAATTGGAGAAGCCTCCCCCAAGCTTGTGGGAGACTCTCTTCTTCAATTTGCACGAAGTTGAATATTTCCGGTAAGGCAGCTTTTTTGTTGTGAGCAGGAAAATGTTTTCCAGAGAAGTAGTAGATCATATCCTGGGGACTATGCACGCAACTAGGAGTAAGAGTATTGTACCATGTCTTAGCATCACCCTTTAATGAGAACGGAAATAACTTAAGGATATAATAGTAGCGAATCTTCTCATCATGAGCAAAGAGGGTGGTTATATCATTTAGCCTAGTGAGGTGTGCCACTACAGTTTTAGTTTCCTAGCCATGGAAAGGATCAAATTTAACCAAAGCAATTAACTCTGGGTCGACAGAGAATTCATAATCCTTATCGGTAACACATATAGGTGAAGTAGCAAACTTAGGATCACATTTCATTCTAGCATTCAAAGTCTTTTCCTGATACTTGCATAGTAGTTTCCTAACATCATCTCTATCCTTACAAGCAAGAATCTCTCTAGCTATTTCTCCATCCAAAGCATAACCTTCAGGTATCTTAAGCATGTCAAATCTAGGAGAGCTAGGCCTATCATGTGTTTCATAGTCATCAATTTCAAAGTTCTCATCAGTTTCATAAGTTTCAATGATTTGAGTCTCTTTAGCTCTAGCAATTTGTTCATCAAGAAATTCACCTAATGGCACAGCTTCATCAAGCATGTACTAGTATCATCATAAGCAGCATTCATAGCAGAAGTAGCATAATCCATATCGGTATTAATAACACGTGGTGTTGTTGCAAACTTAATCATAACAGAAGGTGAATCAAGTGCAGCGCTAGATGGCAGTTCCTTACCTCCCCTCGTAGTAGAGGGAAAATCTCGGTCTTAGTATCCTTCAGATTCTTCATGGTGATAAATTGATATAAATCCCAAGTGACTCAACAAGTATTGCTATGCTCCCCGGCAACGGTGCTAGAAAAAGGTCTTGATAACCCACAAGTATAGGGGATCGCAACAGTTTTCAAGGGTAGAGTATTCAACCCAAATTTATATATTCGACACAAGGGGAGACAAAGAATACTTGAGAGTATTAGAAGTTGAGTTGTCAATTCAACCACACCTGGAGATAAATATCTGTAGCAAAGTGATCAGTAGCACAGTAATATGATAGGTTTGCTAGTAGTAGCAATAGTAATAGTAGTAGCAATGGTTTTGTAATAGTTGGAACATCAACAACAACAGTAGTAACTTAGCAAGAACAATAGTTGGAAAGGTTGTAGGCACCAGATCGGCAACTCGTTGGATTATATTCATCATGTGAAAGTCATAACCTAGGGCGATAGAGAACTAGCTCCAGTTCATCAATGTAATGTAGGAATGTATTCCGTAAATAGTCATACATGCTTATGGAAAATAACTTGCATGACATCTTTTGTCCTACCCTCCCGTGGCAGCGGGGTCCATAAGGAAACTAAGGGATATTAAGGCCTCCTTTTTGTAGAGAACCAGAACAAAGCATTAACACATGGTAAATACATGAACTCCTCAACCTACGGTCATCACCGCGAAGTATCCCAAATATTCTCACTATGGGGTTGACGGAACATAACACGTAATAGGTGCATATGACTAGGCAAGATCGGATTAAGAACATAGATATAATGATGATAACATAAACGGTTCAGATCTGAAATCATGGCACTCGGGCCCTGGTGACAAGCATCAAGCACGGCAAAGTCATAGCAACACCAATCTTAGAACATAGTGGATACTAGGGATCAAGCCCTAACAAAACTAACTCGATTACATGATGAATCTCATCTAACTCCCCACCGACCAGCAAGCCTATGAAGGAATTAATCACCCCGGTGGGGAGTATCATGGAATTGGCGATGGAGAAAAGTTGGTGATGACGAAGATCGAAGATTCCCCTCTCCGGAGCCCCAAACGGACTCCAGATCTGGTCTCCCAATGAAGAACAAGAGGTCGCGGCGGCTCCGTCTCGTGAAATGCGATAATTCTTTCTCCCTGATTTTTCTCTCCAAATTTAGGAATTTATAGTGGCGGAGGTAGGGAAAGTGGGGCCTCGAGGTGAGCACAACCCACCAGGGCGCAGCCAGGGGTGTCTGGTGCACCCTGGTGTATTGTGCCCAGCCTGGGCCCCCTCTCCAATGGTTTCTAACTCCAGTATTTTTTATATTTTCCAAAATAAATCTGCAAAAAGTTTCGTTCCATTTCGAGAACTTTTATTTCTGCACAAAAACAACACCATGGTAGCTCTGCTGAAAACTGCGTCAGTCTAGGTTAGTTCCATTCAAATCATGCAAATTGGAGTCCAAAACAAGGGCAAAGGAGTGAGGAAAGCTAGATATGTTGGCGACGTATCACAACTTTCTTGCTCTTCGAAGGAGCCTGACTAGACATAGCATTTGTAAGAAGTTTGTTCTTCTTGGTAGGAGGAGCCTGAGCAGCTAGCTCTTCCGCCTCTTCAGCTTCAGGTGGGTCCTCATACATGGATGTAAGTCTGCCAATGACCTTGAAAATCCTCTTCCTTCCTCTCTTCTTCTCTCCTGCCTTCTTGGGCATGGAGCTCCTGGCTGGCTAAACTGAAATTGATGTGTTGGCCCTGGCACTCTCAGGTGCCCTCATAGACTCAGCACTAGCATAGACCTTCTTGACAGGTCATGTTGGGGATATAACCCCATGGTGAGACCCGCCCAGGAGGGGCCGGGTCATACCTGGCAGCTCATAGGCCGGACAAAGGCTGGTCCTAGGAGACTCAAGCCCAAGACGTTTGGCGGCTTACCAAGATGGGCCAAGGCGAGGCCCAGACAAAGAAGGCATGAAGACCCGGGTGGATAAGCCGCCCAGAGACGGCTTGCTCAGGAAGGCAAGGCAACGTAGAGGTAGACTCAGACACGTTGTAAGAGTCGGTATGAGACTTTTGTAACCCGTGGTCTTGACCTCCTATATAAAGGCGAGACCCGGGGCGACTTAGACAGAAACCAACTGATCGAGAACTAGGTCAAGCGAACCTGCTCCCTTGTAATCGATACTCCAATCAATATAACACAAGCATGACATAGGCTTTTACCTCTTCTTAAGGGGCCAAACCTGGGTAAACTCGTGTCCTTCGTCCCAACCAACCCCTTTGAGTCGATCACCTTAGCGACAACCTCGAATATAAGTCCTCGGACATCTGCCGTGACAAAACCACGATAGTTGGCGCCCACCGTGGGGCCAGCGCTCGGTGGTGTTGAGTTCTCAAAGGGCTCTCTCCCAGGGTTCGAGGGATACGTGGTCGGAAGGATGAGCAAGAGTCGCCGCGGCCGGCTCTACATCGACGACGCTGGCTGGGGCCCAGAGGCCGACTCTGTTGAGTACGGTTTCAGGGTTCCCTTTGGTGGAATCCACGTCTTCATCGGCAAAATCAGCGGATCCCCGCCCGGGCCAGACGTCTGCACCGACATCGTCGAGCCGGCTCGGTGCGCAACACTCCCAACACGTGCAACCCGCCTATGTTGACCCGGGCCGGAAGCATGTCTTCGTTGGCTTTACTCAAGGTATGGATCTTGAGGCTTCTATGTCGCAGGAGACTCTCGTCTGTTAAGAGGACGGATCTTCGAGCGGAGAGGCGGAATCAATCTACCAGCTTCATGATGATAGGCTCGGGGGCTAAGACGAGCCTTATCCCAAGTTGGAGCGTTCTGAGCTGGACGATCATGAGCGGCCGACTCATGCGTCCGTGTTCATGGCGGGATTAGCGCCGGGCCCGGGCAGCACAGCAGCCGGGGCGGCAGACACGGAGGCTGACCCGCCGCCGCTGGCTCAGGTTCTTCTAGATCTGATGAACGAGCTAACGACTCTGATGGCGACTGAAGTCACACCTGAGAATCAAGCCGCACGGAACTTAGAGATCACAAGACTCAAGGACCAGATGGCGGAAGTCCAATAGGGGATCGGCGCGTTAAGGGCTTAGATGGATGCAGAGGCAGAGCGCCTTAAGGCAGATGCTTTCCACCTTGAGCTGGAGCAGCAATCGGCGGCTGCGGTGCGGCGGATGAGACATCAGTCCCGCCTGTCGGAGCAGTATGAGGCCAGAAACCTTTTTAACACGCCAGTAACGGGACGAATGACGAATGCACTGGAAGTCGGCCGGCGGCTCGACAACAGCTTAACCCGCTCCGACGGAACCAGACCTCACCAATGGATTTTTCAACGTCGGAGGGTCATTATTCAAACCCGACAGAGAACATGGTGGCGGCAGCAACCCGTCTTGAGATGATCCCTATTCCTGACGAGGCGCCTTTTGCAGAAGAGGTGCAGAACGCCATTGGATACCTTCAAACGGCGATGGCCCAGCAAGAGAAGTATACCTACAGCCGAAGTCGCGTGCATTCAACCCCCCTCCCTAGCCGTAGCTACAGCCGGTGTTATGAGTCATCGGCGGTTTCTACGAGTGATCGGCACCGGGGTCCATCGCGAGATGATCAGGCGGTTGTAGATGCACATGCACTCGCAGATCGGGCAAGAGCACAGCGAGAGGCGGCGGCTCTAGCAGCGGCGGCTCTGGCAGCGGCGGCTCACCAAGAATCTGCGCCTTCTGTCTCAGTCGGAGCGGGAGTAACCACAACGGCCGTGGGAGTACTGTGCTTGGTGCCGGCTCTGCGGAACGAGCGTCTGCCGAAGGATTTCAAAGGCCCTCTCAAGGTCCCAAATTACACCGTCGACTTACCTCCGGAGGCCTGGATTGAAAGCTATGAGCTGGCTATGGAGATGTTGGATGTCAATGACACGGTATGCACAAAATATTTTATCATGATGCTGGAATGGCCGGCTCGCACATGGTTGAAGGGTTTGCCACCCAATACCATCAATTCCCGGGCTGAGTTAAAAGCAAAGTTCATCAAAAACTTTCAAGGAACGTGTAAGCAGCCCATGATGATTGTGGACTTAGATCACTATGTATAACAGGAAAATGAGTCGGCTCATCATTGGGTCCGGCGGGTCTCAACTATCATCCACTCGTCTGAGCAGATCACAGCGGCTCAAGCGGTTTTGATTCTGGAAAAGAATTTCCACTTCACACCTCTAAAGCAGAAGCTCGGCCGGCTCAAGCGCACGTGTCAAGACATGGGGGAGCTCATGGCGGCTCTCACGAAGTATGACGACTCTGATAATACGAAGGACCCGGGTTCTGATGAGGACAAGCCTGGACAGAGTAAAAAGAGTAACCATGGCAAGGGTACGACAAGCAATGGCAACCAAAGTAAGAGGAAGAACCCGGATGGCGGGTCAGAATTAGTGGCCATCACTGGCACCGGCAACCATCGTGCTAAGGGCAACGGGAAGTTCAGGCCACCTTTTAATAAGGGTAAGACTCCTTTCAATTTGGAGGAGATGCTCAATAAACCTTGTCCGGAGCACAGCCGGCCCGACAGACCGGCGGGTCACACATGGGGTAATTGCCACATCATGCAAAAGTTCAAGGACTACAGCATGCGACAACATAACAATGATGGTGGTGGCCCGCCCGGCAGCTAAGGACCAAGCGGGTCAGGAGCCGGGTTTGGGAACGGCGGCTCAGGATCCGTCCATCATGGCCATGGCAGCCAAGGAGGACATCATCAACACTCTGGTGGTAACAATCAGCAACAGGGTAACCAGTCTGGAGATCAGAGTAATCCAAAGCATCTCAGCTCGGGTCAATATCATGTTTTTACGACCAGCCTAGACAGACGAGATCAGAAGTTGCGCAAGCAGGCGGTTAACGCGATCACGCCGGCTCTACCGCAATATTTGAAGTGTCTGAGTATGACATAACTTGGAGCCGGGAAGATCACCCGCCGCGTATTGATGACCCGGGGCGGCTAGCTCTGGTGGTCGCCCCCAAGTGGGAGGATATGTGTTCACTAAGGTACTTATGGATGGTGGCAGCAGTATCAATATCCTGTATTATGACACCTTTCGACGGATGCAGTTGCTTGACAAATCTTAGGCCTTCTTCGACAGTCTTTCATGGTGTGGTGCCTGGCAAGTCGGCTTACCCAGTGGGTAAGGTTTCTTTGGAAGTTGCCTTTGGTGACGAGCACAACTACAGGGTGGAGTCTTTGTGGTTTGAGGTGGTTAAAACCAAGAGCCCCTATCATGCTTTGTTCAGGCGCCTGGCTTACGCCAAGTTCATGGCTAGGCCTTGCTATGTTTACTTGCAGCTCAAGATGCCTAGGTTAAACGGGACGATTACTGTTCATGGTGATCGGAAGACGGCTATTGAGTGCGAGGAAGGAGACGCGGCTTATGCGGAATCAAGTTGTGCTGAGGCAGAGCTCAAGTTTTATAAGGAAAATGTTGACCCGGAGGACATGACTCCGCTCAAAAAATCCACCACGGAGTCCGAGCCGCCCCTCAAGTTTTCGGCGGATGATACTAAATTGGTGGACTTCACTCTGGGCGACTCATCTCAGCAGTTCACTATTGGAGCCAATATGGATCCCAAATAGGAAAGCGCGCTCATCGAATTCGTCCGTGAGAATCGGGACATCTTCACGTGGAAGCCTTCTGACATACCGGGTGTACCGAGAGAGTTCGCTGAGCACCACCTTAATATGGATCCTAAGTTTAAACCAGTCAAGCAATTTCTACGGCGGTTCAATGAGGAGAGACGCAAGGCCATTGGGGAAGAGGTAGCCCGGCTTCTGGCGGCAGGTTTCATCGTTGAGGTCTTCCACCCGGAGTGGCTAGCTAACCCGGTGCTGGTACTCAAGAAGAACGGCACATGGTGTATGTGTGTGGACTACATGGATCTTAACAAGGCCTGTCCGGCTGACCCCTTTGCTCTCCCTCGTATCGACCAGATCAGTGACGCAACGGCGGGTTGTGAGAGTTTATGTTTCCTAGACGCTTATTCTGGTTATCATCGGATCAAGATGGCAGTCAAGGGCCAAGAGAAGACGGCTTTCATCCCGCCTTTTGGTGCCTTCTGCTATGTGTCTATGCCTTTTGGGCTCAAGAGTACCTAGGCGACTTACCAGCGTTGTGTACAAAACTGTCTGCATAGCCACATTGGGCGCAACGTTCATGCATATGTGGATGATATTGTGATCAAGTCAAGAAAGAAGGAGACTCTGCTTGATGACCTGAAGGAGACTTTCGACAATCTACGGGTCTACAAGATGATGCTTAACCCGGCCAAGTGTGTCTTTGGCGTTCTGGCAGGCAAGCTTTTGGGATTTCTAGTCTCAGAGCATGGCATTGAAGCTAACCCGGATAAGATCAAGGCTATCACCTCCCTGTCTGAGTCGGCATGCATCAATGATGTTCAGCGCATGGCAGGACGGATTGCTGCGTTAAGCCGGTTTATAAGCCGCCTTGGTGAGAAGGCCATTCCTTTATATCAGATGATGAAAAAGACGGACAACTTTGTCTGGAGTACGGCGGCAGGTGAAGCGTTTGAGGCGCTCAAGAAGCAGCAAGCTGCCGGTTTTAGCTGCTCCGGCTGAGAAAGAACCCTTGCTCTTATACGTGGCGGCTAATAACAGGGCTGTTAGCGCCGCAATCGTGGTCGAGCGCAAGGAGGCAGGGAAGGAATATCCGGTTCAGAGGCCGGTTTACTATATTAGTGAGGTCCTGACAGATTCCAAGCAGAGGTATCCACATTGGCAGAAGCTGGTGTATGGGGTGTTCATGGCCAATCACAAGCTGAAGCACTATTTCCTGGGGCACCAGATTACAGTGGTTAGCTCTGCCCCATTGGGAGACATAATTCAAAACAAAGAGGCCACTGGCAGGATTGCTAAGTGGGCCTTGGAGCTTGGACCTCTCAATTTGAAGTACATACCTCACACGGCGGTCAAGTCCCAAGCTTTGTTGGATTTCATAAACGACTGGACGGAGTGTCAGGCGCCCAAAGAAAAACCGGATAACACATACTAGACAATACACTTTGATGGGTCCAGGCAACTGGAAGGATCAGGGGTAGGGGTTGTCTTAACTTCCCCCAAAGGTGACAAGTTCTGTTATGTGCTAAGGTTGATGTTTCCTTGTACTAACAATGCAGCTGAGTACGAAGCTCTGCTTCATGGCCTCGGGGTGGCTAAGGAGATGAACCCGAGCCGGGTTAGATGCCTCGGCGACTCAGATCTCATAGCCCAGCAAGTTTCAGGCACTTGGGACTCCCAAGGACCCGCGGATGGCGGCTTACCGTCACGCGGTTGATATCATCGCTGGTCACTTCAAGGGTTATCAGGTGGATCATATTGATCGTCGCAGGAACAAGGCGACTGACGCCCTGTCAAGGCTAGGTTCTCAACAAAAGCCGGTGCCGCCTAACATTTTCTTGGATGTTCTACATCACCCATCAGTTAAATTACCTTCAGAGGAAGACTTGGCTATTCCTGACCTGGAGGGATAGCTAGTGGCGGTTCTACATGCTATTCCGGACTGGACTGTGCCTTACTTGGTGTACTTGACTCATGGCGAGTTACCTGATGATGAAAATCTTGCCAGGCAGATCACCAGGCGATCTAAGTCTATGACAATAGTCAACGGCGAGTTACATAAGTGCAGTGTCACCGGTGTGCTTCAACGGTGTGTTTCACCTGAAGAGGGCAAGGAAATCTTAAAATGAAATTCATGTTGGTGATTGGTTTACGGGTTATACACCTTTCTTCATGGTTTACGGTGCAGAAGCCGTGTTACCAAGTGACATCCGTCATGACTCGCCACGAGTGGCGGCTTATGTTGAGGCGGACAATGAAACGGCGCGTCAAGACGCGTTGGATGCCTTGGAGGAGGAATGTGATCTGGCAGCGGTTCGATCAGCGATTTATCAGCAAGACCTGCGCCGCTATCATAGTCATAGAGTCAAGACCCGGACATTTCAACAAGGCGACTTAGTGTTGCGGTTGATTCATGATCAGACAGATGCGCACAAGTTGTCCCCTCCATGGGAAGGACCTTTCGTGGTCAGCAGAAATCTCAACAACGGGCCATATTACCTCATTGACATCCGAGATGACTCAAAATACCTCGGGGCAAGAGACCCACTGGCCGTGGAACATAGCGCATCTACGGCCTTACTATACTTAAGTATTCAAGACTTGACATTGTACATCATTGTACATATCATATATATATATATATGAATAAAGTTGGCATCCCTACAAGTCGGGGCCTCTGCCGTTTCGCATATCTCAGTTTGTGCACAAAGGTCAATCGGGGGGCTTCCAACCCGCCGGGTTTAGCTTATCAGGCCCTATTGGTCGGCTCTCAAGCCAAATAGTTGAATCTGTCAACATGATCGTCCAGGGGGCTTCCAACCCATCGGGTTTAGCTTATCACACCCTATCGGTCGGCTCTCAAGCTAAATAGTTGACTCCGTCAACATGATCGTCTAGAGGGGCTTCCAACCCATCGGGTTTAGCTTATCACACCCTATCGGTCGGCTCTCAAGCCAAATAGTTGACTCCATCAACATGATCCTCCAGGGGCTTTCCAACCCACCGGGTTTAGCTTATCACACCCTATCGGTCGGCTCTTAAGCCAAACAGTTGACTCCGTCAACAAAGGTCACTTGGGGGCTTCCAACCCACCGGGTTTAGCTTACACACCCTCTTGATCGGCTCTTAATCCAAACAGGGTTAAACCTGCCTGTAAGCTGATGCTGCTCCGCTAGGTGACCCGCCGAACTCTTACCAGTTAATCTCGCCTAGAGACCCTGAGCCAGCTCAAAGAAATTGACGGCCAATCTCGGTAGAGACCCTGTACTGGTTAAGGTTAAAATGGCGGCTCTTGTCACGTGAAGGCCGGCTTACGGAAAGCAAGGATAAACTCTCCCATCTACTGCCGACTCTCCGCTATGTGGCCCGTTCGTACTCTTAGACAGTTAATCCTTAAGTACCCTGCACTGTTTAAGGTTAAAACGATAGATTTATGTCACGTGAGAAGCAGTTTGTGGGATATCAGGGTATTCATGCCCTGCCGTGTCTCTTCTGGGACGTCACACTTCCTTTCAGTTAATCTCACTTAGAGACCCTGAGCCGCTCAAAGAAATTGACGGCCAATCTCAATAGAGACCCTATACTGCTAAGGAGTTTTAAGTGGCGAGTCAGCCCAGTAGAACCGGCACATGAGTTCTTATGAAAAGGCAAATCAGGAAAGATACAACATCCTTGGGTTGCGCTATTCTAAGCCGCCCTCCTGACGATGCAAAGAATATTCTATTTTCGCGGATTGGTTAATTACTACGAGCCTCCACAACATCCTGTATGAGTCGAAAAGCACAAGGCATATGTAATACGTTAAGCCGGACAACTTTATATGTGCACGATGGCATAGTGTAGGCAAGACAAAGTTTACTACAAGCCTATTACAAATGTTCTCCGCGGAGCTCAAAAGTGATGATTCAAAGTTTTTACACCGTCCTTTGGTGGGTCACAAGGCCGGATTATCCACGACGGTATCAACATCGTTAGTTGGATGGCGGGTCACCTTGCGCCAGGTCTACGACCTCCATGATCTAGAGATTATCCACGTCCCAGTTGCACTTGGTTAAAGCTGCAAAGGTTGCCTCTTCAAAGAGGGGGTGTTGGGGAACGTCGCATGGGAAACAAACATTTTCCTACGTTCACGCAAGACCTATCCATGGTGATGAACATCTACGAGAGGGAGAGTGGATCTACATACCCTTGTAGATCTCTAAGCAAGAAGCATTAAGAAACGCGGTTGGTGTAGTCGAACATCGTTGCGATCCAAATCGCCGAGCATCCCGCGATCTCATCATGATCCGTCCCACGATCCAATCACGATCCGTCCCGCGAACTCATCACAATCCGTCCCGCGAACTCATCACGATCCGTCCCACGAACTCATCATGATCCGTCCCGCGAACTCATCACGATCCGTCTCGTGATCTTGATCACGGTCCTACCGATCTAGCGCCGAACGGACGGCACCTCCGCGTTCAGCACACGCACAACTCGATGTCGATCTCCGCCTTCTTGATCCAGCAAGAGAGAGCGGACACGTAGAAGAGTTCTCCGGCAGCGTGACGGTGCTCCGGCGATGGTGGTGGAGCTATTCCGGCAGGGCTTCGCCTAAGCACTGCAGAAAACCGATCTAGAGGAGAAACTATGCACTAGAGGAGAGGGCAGCACGTGGCAGAAAATCTTGTGCAAAAACACTCAAAACCACTAGTATATATAGTAGGAGGGGAGGAGGAGGCTTGTCCCTCAAGGGGCCATCCCTAGGCTTCGGCCGAACCAAGGAGGGAGGACTCCTCCTCCTCCACTCCTAGTAGGATTAGGACTCCTTCCTTATTTGGTCCTTTTTGCCTTTTTCCACCTTTTTCCTTTTGGGATTTTCTTCCCAACCTCATGGGCCTTGTGTGGGACTTCCATCAGCCCATTAAGGGCTGGTATTCACCCTCCCACAGCCCATGTAGCCTATTGGGTACCCCTCCCGATGGTCCCCCGGTACACTACTGGCACTCCCGGTACACTACCGATGAGCCCGAAACTTTTCCGGCGACCAAAATAGGACTTCCTATATATCAATCTTTACCTCCGGACCATTCCGGAGCTCCTCGTGATGTCCGGGATCTCATCCGAGACTCTGAAAAACCTTCGGTAACCACCATACATCACTCTATATATCAAAACGTCACCAAACCTTAAGTGTGCAGACCCTGCGGGTTCGAGAACTATGTAGACATGACCGAGACACCTCTACGGTCAATAACCAATAGCGGGACCTGGATGCCCATATTGGTCCCTACATATTCTACGAAGATCTTTATCGGTCGAACCTTTATGTTAAGGATTCAGTTAATCCCGTATGATGTTCCCTTTGTTCTTCGGTATGTTACTTGCCTGAGATTCGATCGTCGGTATCTCCATACCTATTTCAACCTCGTTACCGGCAAGTCTCTTTTTTCGTTCCGTAATACAAGATCCCATGACTAACACTTAGTCACATTGCTTGCAAGGCATGTTGTGATGTTGTATTACCGAGTGGGCCCTGAGATACCTCTCCATCACACGGACTAACAAATCCCATTCTTGATCCATGCCAACCCAACAGACACCCTCGAAGATACCTGTAGAGTACCTTTATAGTCACCCAGTTACGTTGCGACGTTTGATACACACAAGGCACTCCTCTGGTGTCAGTGAGTTGCATGATCTCATGGTCATAGGAACAGATACTTGACATGTAGAAAACAGTAGCATTAAACTGACACGATCATATGCTACATTTGTAGTTTGGGTCTTGTCCATCACACCATTCTCCCAGTGATGTGAACCCATTATCAAATGGCATCTCATGTCCATGGCTAGGAAACCTTAACCATCTTTGATCAACGAGCTAGTCTATTAGAGGCATACTAGGGACATGGTTTTGTCTATGTATCCACACATGCATCTAAGTCTCCGATCAATATAATTATAGCATGGATGATAAACGATTATCATGAATAAGGAAATATGATAATAACTAATTTATTATTGCCTCTAGGGCATATTTCCAACAGTCTCCCACTTGCACTAGAGTCAATAATCTAGTGCACATCACCATGTGATTCGATTTGTTATGAATCTAACACCCAATGAGTTCTGGGGCTCGATCATGCTTTGCATGTGAGAGAGGTCTTATAGTCAATGGGTCTGCGACATTCAGATCCGTGTGTACTTTGCAAATTTCTATGTTAAACCGTAAACACTGCTACCACACTCCACTTGGTACTATTCCAAATGGTTGCTCCACTATACGTATCCAGATTGCTACTACGAGTCATCCGGATTGGTGTTAAAGCTTGCATCGACGTAACTCTTTATCACCTCCATAATTGAGAAACATCTCCTTAGTCTTTTAGTTACTAAGGATAATCTTGACCGCTGTCTAGTGATCCATTCCAGGATCACTTTGAAACCTTCCGGCCATACTTATGGCAAGGCTGACATCGGGTCTTGTACACAGCATTGCATACATGATAGAGCCTATGGCTAAAGCATAGGGGATGACACTCATGTTTTCTCTATCTTCTGCAGTCACTGGGCATTGAGTCTTACTCAACTTCACACCTTACAAATCAGGCGAGAACTCTTTCTCTGACAGATCCATTTTGAACTCTTTCAAAATCTTGTCAAGGTATGTAGTCATTGAAAGTCTCATCAAGCATCTTGATCTATCTCTACAGATCTTGATCCTCAACAATTAGGTAGCTTTATCCAGGTCTTCCTTTGAAAAAAATCTTTTTCAAATAACCATTTATGCTTTCCAGAAATTCTACATCATTTCCGATCAACAATATGTCAACCACATATGCTTACCAGAAACTCTATAGTGCTCCCACTCACTTTATTCTAAATACAAGTTTCTCATAAACTTTGTATAGACTCAAAAACTTTGATCACCTCATCAAAGTGTATATTCCAACTCCGAGATGCTTGCTTCAGCTCATAGAAGGATCACTGAAGCTTTCACACCTTTTAGCATCCTTAGGACTGACAAAACCTTCCTGTTGTATCTCATACAACCTTTCCATATGGAAGGAAACAATGTTTTGGTATCCATCTGCCAGATTTCATAATTGAAAAATGCAGCAACTGCTAACATAATTCCAACAGACTTTAGCATCGCTACGAGTGCGAATGTCTCATCGTAGTCAACTCCTTGAACTTGGCGGAAACTTCTTTGCGACAAGTCAAGCTTTATAAATGGTGACATTCACCATCAGCGTCTGTCTTCATCTTAAAGGTCCATTTGTACTCAACGACCTGCCGTCCAACGAGCAAGTCTACCAAAGTCTATACTTGGTTTTCATATATGGATCCTTTCTCGGATTTTATGGCCTCTAACCATTTGTCGGAATTCGGGCCCATCATCGCTTCTCCATAGCTCGTAGGTTCATCATTGTCCAACAACATGACCTCCAAGACAGGGTTGTCGTACCGCTCAGGAGCAGTACACATCCTTGTCGACCTACGAGGTTCGATAGTAACTTGATCCGAAGCTTCATGATCATCATCATTAACTTCCTCTTCAACTAACATAGGCTTCACAGAAACATCTTCCTGTGTTGCGCTACTCTCTGGTTGAACAAAGGTTCAACAAGCTCATCAAGTTCTATCTTCGTCCCACTCAATTCTTTCGAGAGAAACTCTTTCTCGAGAAAGGACCCAGTTTTAGTAATAAACACTTTATGCTTGGATCTGAGATAGAAGGTTTACCCAACTGTTCTTAGGGTATTCTATGAAGATGCATTTGTCCGCTTTGGGTTCGAGCTCATTAGGTGAATACCTTTTTCACATAAGTGTTGCAGCCCCAAACATTAAGAAATGACAGCTTAGGTTTCTATCAAACCATATGGTGTCATCTCAACGGATTTAGATGGTGCCCTATTTAAAGTGAATGTAGTTGTCTCTAATGCATAACCCCAAAATTATAGTAGCAAAACGATAAGAGACATCATAGCACGCACCATATCCAATAGAGCACGACTATGACGTTCGGACACACCATCACACTATGGTGTTCCAGGTGGCGTGAGTTGTGAAACAACTTTCACATTGTCTAAAGTTGTATGCCAAACTCGTAACTCAGATATTCACCTCCACGATCATATCACAGGCATTTTTATCTTCTTTTCACGATGATCTTAAACTTCACTTTGAATTTGCTTGATCCTTTCAAACGATTCAAACTTGTGTTTCATTAAGTAAATATACACTATATCTACTCAAATCATCAGTGAAGGTAAGAAAATAACGATATCCACCGCACGCTAAAAGACTCATTGGATTGCATACATCAACATGTATCATTTCCAATAAATCACTTGCCCGCTCCATCCATCTAGAAACGGGGTCCTTAGTCATGTTGCCCAAGAGGCATGGTTCGCATGTCTCAACCGATTCGAAATTGAATGAGTCCAAAGATTCATAAGTATGGAGTTTCTTCATGCGCTTTATACAAACATGACATTTAGCAGCAATGCCACAAGTATGTGGTACTATCATTATTAACTTTGTATCTTTTGGCATCAATGTTATGAACATGTGTAGTACTACGATCAAGATTCAACAAACCATTCTCACTGGGTGCATGACCATTGAAGGTATTATTCATGTAAACAAAATAACCATTATTCTCTAACTTTAAATGAATAACCATGTTGCAATAAACACGATCTAATCACGTTCATGCTCAACGCAAAACACGAAATAACATTTATTTAGGTTCGTCACTAATCCCGAAGGTAGAGAGAGTGTGCGATGTTGATCACATCAATCTTGGAAACATTTCCAACACACATCGTCACCTCACCCTTAGCTAGTCTCCGTTTATTCCGTAGCTTTTACTTCGAGTTACTAACATTTAGCAACCGAACCGGTATCCAATACCCAGGTGCTTCTAGGAGTACTAGCAAGGTACACATCAATAACACGTATATCAAATATACTTCTGTCGACGTTGCCAACCTTCTTATCTATCAAGTATCTAGGGTTGTTCCACTTCAGCGACCGCTCTCCTCATAATCAAAGCACTTAGTCTTGGGTTTGGGTTCAACTTTGGGTTGCTTCACTGGAGCAGCAACTGACTTGCTATCCATGAAGTTTCCCTCCTTGCTCCTGCCCTTCTCGAAACTAGTGGCTTGACTAACCATCAACACTTGACGCTCCTTCTTGATTTCTACCTTCACGGTGTCAAACATCGGGAACAGCTCAGGGATCATTATTTCTATCCCTGGCATTTTATAGTTCATCACCAAGTTCTAGTAGCTTAGTGACAGTGACTTGGAGAACTATATCAATCACTATCTTATCTGGAAGATCAACTCCCACTCGATTCAAGCGATTGTAGCACCCAGACAATCTGAGCACATGCTCAACGATTGAGCTATTCTCTTTCAACTTGCAGGCAAAGAATCTTGTTGGAGATCTCATATCTCGCAACACGGGCATGAGCCTGAGATCCTAATTTTAGCTCTTAGAACATCTCATATGTTCCGAGACGTTCCAAACGTTTCGGAGCCTCAATTCTAAGCCGTAATGCATGGCGCACTAAACTATCAATTAGTCATCAGAACGTGCATGTCAGATGTTCACAACATCTACAGACAACGCTAGAGGGGTTGGCGCACCACGTGGTGCATTAAGGACATAAGCCTTCTATGCAGCAATGAGGACAATGTTGGGGAACGTTGCATGGGAAACAAAAAATTTCCTACGTTCACGCAAGACCTATCCATGGTGATGAGCATCTACGAGAGGGAGAGTGGATCTACATACCCTTGTAGATCGCTAAGCGGGAAGCGTTAATAAATGCGGTTGATGTAGTCGAACGTCTTCGCGATCCAAATCGCCGAGCCGTCCCGATCTAGCACCGAACGGATGGCACCTCCGCGTTCAGCACACGTACGGCTTGATGACGATCTCCGCCTTCTTGATCCAGCAAGAGGGGCGGAGAGGTGGAAGAGTTCTCTCGCAGCGTGAAGGCGCTCCAGCGATGGTGGTGGAGCTGTTCCGACAGGGCTTTGCCTAAGCACTGCAGAAAACCGATCTAGAGGAGGAACTATGCACTAGAGGAGAGGGCAGCACGTGGCAGAAAATTCTGTGCAAAAACCCTCAAAACGACTAGTATATATAGGAGGAGGGGAGGAGGAGGCTTGGACCTCAAGGGGCCAGCCCTAGGCTTCGGCCGAACCAAGGAGGGAGGAGTCCTCCTCCTCCACTCCTAGTAGGATTAGGAATCCTTCCTTATTTGTTCCTTTTTGCCTTTTTCCACCTTTTTCCTTTTGGGCTTTTCTTCCCAGCCGCATGGGCCTTGTGTGGGACTTCCACAAGCCCACTAAGAGCTGGTATTCACCTTCCCACATCCCATGTAGCCTCTTCGGTCGAAATACCCCTCCCGATGGTCCCCCGGTACACTAGCGGCACTCCCGGTACACTACCCATGAGCCCGAAACATTTCCGGCGACCAAAACAGGACTTCCTATATATCAATCTTTACCTCCGGACCATTCCGGAGCTCCTCGTGATGTCTGGAATCTCATCCGGGACTCCGAACAACCTTTGGTCACAACCATACATAACTCTATACAACCGAAACATCACCAAACCTTAAGTGTGCAGACCCTGCGGGTTCGAGAACTATGTAGACATGAACGAGACACCTCTACGGTCAATAACCAATAGCAGGACCTGGATGGCCATATTGGTTCCTACATATTCTACGAAGATCTTTATCGGTCGAACCTCTATGTCAAGGATTCAGTTAATCCCGTATGATGTTCCCTTTGTTCTTCGATATGTTACTTGCCCAAGATTCGATCATCGGTATCTCCATACCTAGTTCAACCTCGTTATCGGCAAGGATCTTTACTCATTCCGTAATACAAGATCCCGTGACTAACACTTAGTCACATTGCTTATAAGGCTTGTTGTGATGTTGTATTACCGAGTGGGCCCTGAGATACCTCTCCGTCACACGGAGTAACAAATCCCAGTCTTGATCCATGCCAACCCAACAGACACCCTCGGAGATACCTGTAGAGTACCTTTATAGTCACCCAGTTACGTTGCGACATTTGATACACACAAGGCACTCCTCCGGTGTCAGTGAGTTGCATGATCTCATGGTCATAGGAACAGATACTTGACATGCAAAAAACAGTAGCATTAAACTGACACGATCATATGCTACGTTTGTAGTTTGGGTCTTGTCCATCACACCATTCTCCCAATGATGTGATCCCATTATCAAATGACATCTCATGTCCATGGCTAGGAAACTTTAACCATCTTTGATCAACGAGCTAGTCTATTAGAGGCATACTAGGGACCAAGTGTTGTCTATTTACCCACACTTGTAATGTGTTTCCAATCAATACAATTATATCATGGATAATAAATAATTATCATGAACAAGGAAATATAATAATAAAAACTTTATTTATTGCCTCTAGGGCATATTTCCAACAGTCTCCCACTTGCACTAGAGTCAATAATCTAGTTCACATCACTATGTGATTTACATTGTAATGAATCGAACACCCATGTAGTTCTGGTGTTGATCATGTTTAGCCCTTGAAAAAGGTTTAGTCAACGGGTCTACAACATTCAGATCCCTGTGCATTTTGCAAATATTTATGTCCTTCTCCTCGATGTAATTGCATATGGAGTTGAAGCGTCACTTTATGTGTCTGGTCCTCTTGTAAAACCTTGGTTCCTTGGCCAGAGCAATGGCACCAGTGTTGTCATAGAATAGGTTCATTGGATTCAGTGCATTGGGCACTACTCCAAGATCTGTCATGAACTGCTTCATCCAGACACCTTCCTTCTCCACCTCCGAGGCTGCGATGTACTCCGCTTCGCATGTAGAATCGGCTACCACGCTTTGCTTGGAATTGCACCAGCTTACCGCTCCCCCATTGAGAATAAATACGTATCCGATTTGTCACTTATAGTCATCCGGATCAGTGTCAAATCTTGCATCGACGTAACCCTTTACGACGAGCTCTTCATCATCTTCATAAATGAGAAACATTTCCTTAGTCCTGTTCAGGTACTTAAGGATATTCTTGATCGCCGCCCAATGCTCCCTTCCAGGATCACTTTGAAACCTTCCGGCCATACTTATGGCAAGGCTGACATCGGGTCTTGTGCACAACATTGCATACATGATAGAGCCTATGGCTGAAGCATAGGGGATGACAACCATCTTTTCTCTATCTTCTGCAGTCACTGGGCATTGAGTCTTACTCAACTTCACACCTTGTAACACAGGCAAGAACCCCTTCTTGGCCTGATCCCTTTTGAATTTCTTCAAAACTTTATCAAGGTATGTGCTCTGTGAAAGTGCTATTAAGTGTCTCGATCTATCTCTATAGATCTTAATGCCTAATATGAAAGCACCTTCTCCTAGGTCCTTCATTGAAAAACTCTTGTTCAAATATTCCTTCATGCTTTCCAGCATTTCTATACTGTTTCCAATTAGCAATATGTCATCCACATATAATATCAGAAACGCTATAGAGCTCCCACTCACTTTCTTGTAAATACAAGCTTCTCCATAAACTTGTATAAACTCAAACGCTTTGATCACCTCATCAAAGCGCTTATTCCAACTCCGAGATGCTTGCACCAGCCCATAAATGGATCGCTGGAGTTTGCAAACTTTGTCAGCATTCTCTAGATCGACAAAACCTTCTGGTTGCATCATATACAACTCTTCCTCAAGAAAACCATTGAGGAACGCTGTTTTGACATCCATCTGCCAAATTTCATAGTCGAAATAAGCAGCTATTGCTAACATGATTCTGACGGACTTAAGCATCGCTACGGGTGAGGAGGTCTCATCGTAGTCAACTCCTTGAACTTGTGAAAAACCCTTTGCCACAAGTCGATCTTTCTAGATGGTGACATTACCATCCGCGTCCGTCTTCTTCTTAAATATCCATTTGTTCTGAATGGCCTTTCGCCCTTCAGATAATACTTCCAAAGTCCACACTTTGTTTTCATACATGGATCCCATCTCGGATTTCATACCCATCACTGCTCCTTCATAGCTCGTAGGTTCATTGTTGTCCAACAACATGACCTCCAAGACAGGGTTGCCATACCACTCAGGAGTAGTACGCGCCCTTGTTGACCTACGAGGTTCAATAGTAGCTTGATCCGAAGCTTCATGATCATCATCATTAACTTCTTCTCCTACCGTTGTAGGTTCCATAGAAACATCTTTCTGCACTGCGCTACTTTGTGGTTGAAGTAAAGGTTCAATAACCTCATCAAGCTCTATTTTCCTCCCACTCAATTCTTTCGAGAGAAACTCTTTCTCAAGAAATGTTCCGTTCTTAGCGACAAACACTTTGCCTTCGGATCTGAGATAGAAGGTATACCCGACTGTCTCTTTCGGGTATCCTATGAATACGCATTTCTCCGCTTTGGGTTCCAGCTTTTCAGGCTGAAGCTTTTTGACATAAGCATCACATCCCCAAACTTTAAGAAACGACAACTTTGGCCTCTTGCCAAACCACAGTTCATATGGCGTCGTCTCAACGGATTTTGATGGTGCCCTATTTAAAGTGAATGCAGCTGTCTCTAATGCATAACCCCAAAACGATAGTGGCAAATCAGCAAGAGACATCATAGAACGCACCATATCTAATAAGGTTCGATTACGATGTTCGGACACACCATTACGCTGTGGTGTTCCGGGCGGTGTCAACTGCGAAACAATTCCACATTGTCTTAAGTGACTGCCAAACTCATAACTCAGATATTCACCTCCTCGATCAGATCGTAGGAACTTAATCTTCTTGTTACGATGATTCTCAACTTCACTCTGAAATTGCTTGAACTTTTCAAATGTTTCAGACTTGTGTTTCATTAAGTAAATATACCCATATCTACTTAAGTCATCAGTGAAGGTGAGAAAATAACGATATCCACCACGCGCTGTAACATTCATTGGACCGCACACATCAGTATGTATGATTTCCAATAAGTCACTTGCCCGTTCCATTGTACCAGAGAACGGCGTTTTAGTCATCTTGACCATGATGCATGGTTCACATGTGTCAAGTGATTCAAAATCAAGTGACTCCAAACGCCCATCAGTATGGAGCTTCCTCATGTGTTTTACACCAATATGACCTAAACGGCAGTGCCACAAGAAAGTGGTACTATCATTAAAAACTCTACATCTTTTGGCATCAATGTTATGAACATGTGTATCATCACTATCAAGATTCAACTTGAATAAACCCCTCACATTGGGTGCATGACCATAAAAGATATTACTCATATAAATAGAACAACCATTATTCTCTGATTTAAATGAGTAACCGTCTTGCAATAAACAAGATCCAGATATAATGTTCATGCTTAACGCGGGCACTAAATAACAATTATTCAGGTTCATCACTAATCCCGATGGTAATCGAAGAGAGAGCGTGCCGACGGTGATCACATCAACCTTGGAACCATTTCCCACGCGCATCGTCACTTGGTGTTGCTAGCCTTCGTTTATTCCGTAGTTCCTGTTTTGAGTTGCAAATGTGAGCAACCGAACCGGTATCAAATACCCAGGCACTACAACGAGATCTAGTAAGGTACACATCAATAACATGTATATCATATATACCTTGTTTGTCGTTGGCCGCCTTCTTGTCAGCCAGGTACTTGGGGTTGTTCCGCTTCCAGTGACCAGTTCCCTTGCAATAAAGCACTCAGTTTCTGGCTTGGCTCCATGCTTGGGCTTCTTTATAGGAGTAGCAACTGCTTTGCCATCCTTCTTGGTTTTATCCTTCTTGCCCTTGCCCTTGCCTTTCCATTCTTCTTGAAACTAGTGGTTTTATTGATCATCAACACTTGATGTTCTTTCTGGATTTCAGACTCAGCGACTTTTAGCATCGCAAACAGCTCGACGACTGACTTGTTCATCCCGTGCATGTTATAGTTCATCACAAAGCTCTTGTAACTAGGTGGCAGTGATTGAAGAACTCTGTCAGTGATCACCTCTGGCGGAAGGGCAATTCCCAACTCTGCCAGACGAATCGAGTACCCAGACATTCTGAGTATATGTTCACCGATAGACCCATTCTCCTCCATTTTGCAAGCATAGAACTTATCGGAGGTCTCATACTTCTCGATCTGGGCATTCTTCTGAAAGATGAACTTCAACTCCTGGAACATCTCATATGCTCCATGACGTTCAAAACGTCTTTGAAGTCCTGGTTCTAAGCCATACAATATTGCACACTGAACTATTGAGTAGTCTCTAGAGCGTGCCTCCCAAGCGTTCTTAACGTCTTCGGATGACATGTCTTCGGGTTGGTCACCAAGCGGTGCATCAAGGACATATGATTTCTGGGAAGCCATGAGGATAATCCTCAGATTGCGGGCCCAGTCAACAAAGTTACTTCCATCATCTTTCAACTTAGCTTTCTCTAGGAACGCATTAAAATTCAGGGGTGCTACTGCGCGAGCCATTGATCTACAACATAAATATGCAAAGGTTTTAGACTATTGTTCAAGATAATGAGTTTAGTTAATCAAATTACTAAAGCTCCCACTCAAATTGACATCCCTCAGGTCATCTGAGTGTCACATGATCCAAATTCACCAACTCAAGTCCGATCATCACATGAGTTGAGGTGGTTTCAATGGTGAACATCATTATGTTGATCATATCTACTATATGACTCATGTTCGACCTTTCGGTCTCTTGTGTTCCGAGGCCATGTCTGTACATGCTAGGATCGTCAAGTTTAACCCGAGTGTTCTGCATGTGTAACGTTGGCTTGCACCCGTTGTATGTGAACGTAGAGTCTATCACACCTGATCATCACGTGGTGTCTCGACACGACGAACTTTCGCAATGGTGCACACTCGGGGAGAACACAATTCATCTTGAAATTCAAGTGAGGGATCACCTTATAATGCTACCGTCGTCCTAAGCAAAACAAGGTGCATAAAAGGATTAACATCACATGCAAATCATAAGTGACATGATATGGCCATGAACTTGTGCTTTTGATCTCCATCTTGAAAGCACCGGCATGATCTCCATTGTCACTGGCATGACACCATGATCTTCGTCATCTTGATCTCCATCAATGTGTCGCCATCGGGGTTGTCGCGCCCACCATGCTTCTACTACTATTGCTACCATTTAGCAATAAAGTAAAGCATTACATAGCGCTTAATGATTGACACGCAGGTCATACAATAATTAAAGACAACCTTATGGCTCCTGTCGGTTGCCGTACTCATCGACATGCAAGTCGTGATATTCTATAAAACACATGATCATCTCATACATCACATATATCACATCATGTAATTGGCCATATCACATCACAACATACCCTGCAAAAACAAGTTAGACGTCCTCTAATTGTTGCTGCATGTTTTACGTGGCTGCTACTGGTATCTAGCAAGAACAATTCTCACCTACGCATAAACCATAATGGTGATAGATAAGTTGCTTTTCAACCTTATCAAGGACCGCCTTAGTCGAATCCGATCCAACTAAAGTAGGAGAAACAGACACCCGCCAACCATCTTTGTGCAACGAAGTTACACGTTAGTCGATGGAACCGGTCTCTCGTAAGCATACGAGTAATGTTGGTCCAGGCCGCTTCATCGCACAATACCGCTGAACCAAAACACGACCATGGGATGAAGAAATCTAAGCATCAACACCCACAAACTCTTTGTGTTCTACTCGAGATCTCATCTACACATAGACCTAGCTCATGATGCCACTGTAGGGGAACGTCGCATGGGAAACAAAAAATTTCCTACATTCACGCAGGACCTATCCATGGTAATGAGCATCTACGAGAGGGAGAGTGGATCTACATACCCTTGTAGATTGCTAAGAAGGAAGCGTTAAGAAACGCGGTTGATGTAGTCGAACGTCTTCGCGATCCAAATCGCCGAGCCATCCCGATCTAGCACCGAACGGACGGCACCTCCGCGTTCAGCACACGTACGACTTGATGACGATCTCCGCCTTCTTGATCCAGCAATAGGGTGCGGAGAGGTGGAAGAGTTCTCTAGCAGCATGACGGCGCTCCGGCGATGGTGGTGGAGCTGTTCCGGCAGGGCTTCGCCTAAACACTGCAGAAAACCGATCTAGAGGAGGAACTATGCACAGGAGGAGAGGGCAGCACGTGGCAGAAAATTCTGTGCAAAAACCCTCAAAACCACTAGTATATATAGGAGGAGGGGAGGAGGAGGCTTGGCCCTCAAGGGGCCAGCCCTAGGCTTCGGCCGAACCAAGGAGGGAGGAGTCCTCCTCCTCCACTCTTAGTAGGATTAGGACTCCTTCCTTATTTGGTCCTTTTTGCCTTTTTTCCACCTTTTTCCTTTTGGGCTTTTCTTCCCAGTCACATGGGCCTTGTGTGGAACTTCCACCAGCCCACTAAGGGATGGTATTCACCCTCCCACAGCCCATGTAGCCTCTTGGGTCGAAATACCCCTCCCGATGGTCCCCCGGTACACTACCGGCACTCCCGGTACACTACCGATGAGCCCGAAACTTTTCCGGCGACCAAAACAGGACTTCCTATATATTAATCTTTACCTACGGACCATTCTGGAGCTCCTCATGATGTCCGGGATCTCATCTGGGACTCTGAACAACCTTTGGTCACCACCATACATAACTCTATACTACCGAAACGTCACCAAACCTTACGTGTGCAGACCCTGCGGGTTCGAGAACTATGTAGACATGACCGAGACACCTCTACGGTCAATAACCAATTGCGGGACCTATATGCCCATATTGGTTCCTACATATTCTACGAAGATCTTTATCGGTTGAACCTGTATGTCAAGGATTCAGTTAATCCCGTATGATGTTCCCTTTGTTCTTCGGTATGTTACTTGCCCAAGATTTGATCATTGGTATCTCCATACCTATCAACCTTGTTACCGGCAAGTCTCTTTACTCGTTCCTTAATACAAGATCTCGTGACTAACACTTAGTCACATTGCTTGCAAGGCTTGTAGTGATGTTGTATTATCGAGTGGGCCCTAAGATACCTCTCCGTCACACGGAGTAACAAATCCCAGTCTTGATCCATGCCAACCCAACAGACACCCTCGGAGATACCTGTAGAGTACCTTTATAGTCACCCAGTTACGTTGCGACGTTTGATACACACAAGGCACTCCTCCGGTGTTAGTGAGTTGCATGATCTCATGGTCATAGGAACAGATACTTGACATGCAGAAAACAGTAGCATTAAACTGACACAATCATATGCTACGTTTGTAGTTTAGGTCTTGTCCATCACACCATTCTCCCAATGATGTGATCCCGTTATCAAATGACATCTCATGTCCATGGCTAGGAACCCTTAACCATCTTTGATCAACAAGCTAGTCTATTAGAGGCATAGTAGGGACATGGTTTTGTCTATGTATCCACACATGCATCTAAGTCTCAGATCAATACAATTATAGCATGGATGATAAACGATTATCATGAACAAGGAAATATGATAATAACTAATTTATTATTGCCTCTAGGGCATATTTCCAACAAGGGGACGGGTCAAGATCAGAAGCAAAGAGGTGCTTATGGCGTGCAGGCGTCAAGTCCTTGGCCTCAAAGGTTGGGTCGCGTACTCTCTTCACCTCGGCATTGTAAGCCGCCTGGTATGTTGGCAGGTCCACTTCTTCTACTAACATTGATGTGAGGACTCTGGAAGCCTTCATGCAACGAGCGTAGTCAGACTCTGTGAACTCTGAGCCGTCATCCTTCTTTGATGGAAACCCGTCAATCATATCTTCGGGAGTCAGCTCCGGGGCAAAAGCTAACGCCCGGCTTATGGCTGCGATGGCTCCTTTTCTAGTGGCTGATTTTTTGAGCTCCTGGATTTGTTTCGGCAAAGTGGACAGCAACTCTATGACTCCCTTCATAGTTGAGGTAATATTATCCTTATAGAGAACCGCTTTGATCGTGTAGAGAGCTCTGCAATACAGTTGCTCTACTAAAGTATAGACGACTTTCAATGGCAACAAGCTATCAGTAGCAAGTTGACGGCTCCTTGGACCTACATAAGACGGATTTTGGTTATAAGTCGCCAGTGTAAGTATTCACACAAGAGTATTGGCTAAGTATTAAAGTACTTACCAAAGATGGCGGCAGACATATTTGCAATGTGGTGCTTCAAGGCATTTAGTTCATCGGACACAGCCACGAGCCAGTGGTCAGCATCGTCTGCTCGTTGGGCCAGAGCAGCTTGTTCCGTCTCAGCAGATTTCTGGAAGGCGGCAAACTCAGCTTTGATTTTTGTAAGTTCCTCGGCGATGAGCCGACACTTCTCATCTGCTTCGCTTCGGGCGGCTTGCTGAGTGATGTTGAAGATTAAAACAAGGTCATGCAAGTTTCAAGCATATTGCAAGCAATATACTCGACACTTGAGGGCTAATGTCTATTTGTTCTCCAAGACTGCAATGAAGTTCTGGTTCATCTTCATCAAGTTAATCGGGAACTTGGGGGCTACAGCTGGCTCTTCAAGCTATTTACAATGAAGTTCCGGTTCATCTTCATCAAGTTAATCCCGAACTTGGGGGCTATAGCTGGCTCTTCAAGCTATTTACAATGAAGTTCCGGTTCATCTTCATCAAGTTAATCCGGAACTTGGGGGCTAAAGTCGGCTCTTCAAGCTATTTACAATGAAGTTCCGGTTCATCTTCGTCAAGTTAAATCGGAACTTGGGGGCTACATGTGGCTCTTTCATCTATCTACATTAAAATTCCGGCTCATCTCTAGCCAGTTAAGTCGGAGCTTGGGGGTTACATATGGCTCTTCAGTCTGTCTACAACAAAGTTTCGGCTCAACTTCATCAAGTTAAGCCGACCCTTGGGGCTACGGATGATTTTTTGAGCAACTAATCCTAAGCTGATATTTGAGGACTACAAGCTAAGTATTTCTACTCGAAGACTCGGTTTACCATTAGCAAATACTAAACCAGCTCTTGGGGGCTACGTAAGGGTATAAGGAAAAGAGAGCATGAGTACATCATAATTCTTCTTCATCAATCTAACAAGCTTGAGCTCCATGTTCCGGTTGATGGAGAGGCGGTTCAAATAACCCGCATGCAGCTCGTCAGTGGTTAACTTCTCTAGCGTTGGAAGCTCAAAATCCAGCTTCTCGGAGGCTTCAGGCTTCTCAGTGTGCTTTGTCAACACATGAGGCGGAGGTGTATGGAATCCGGCGCCAGTAATGAGGACGTCCGGAGTAACGGAATCGTCAACAGCCTTTGAAGGACTTGGCGGCTTAGAATTGGTCCTTGGAGGACTCTCAGGAATCATATCATGGGCCGTCGGCTCGGTAGAATGACGAGTTTCTTCAGGTGCCTCCTTTGAAGCCGCAGAGGGATCAACATGTGGCACAGGAGAATCCGGCTTAGTAGGCTCCGACTCTCGAGCCTTGGGACTAGGGGTAAACCCGCTGGTTTTCCTTCGTTTAGCTTGAGCCTTGGAGAACACAGAAGGTTATGATCTAAATTTTATAGGCAACAAAGACTCGGACATAAGCTTGAAAGGCACGTACTCTGGGTTGATCTTTAGAGGTGGCAGAGCAGTCGCTGTAGAGTCACCAGACGAAGGGGGTGATTCCTGAAAACAGTTCAAACAATATAAGAGAGAGCCAAATTATAAAGGCAAAAGTGATAAAACAAAGCCAACTTGAGTAAATACCTCAGCTGGCCGCTTTCGTGGAACCAGAGAGTTGGACAACATGGCCATAAGGTCTTCAGAGCCGGTGCTTCGGGTTTGGCGCCGAGAGAGTTGTTGTTGCTTTTTCAAAAGAAAGTTGGGGTCTAAATAAGCAAGAGGATGAGAAAATGGGACTTTTCGAATGACCCGTCGTATCTTATTTGGCGGAAGAGGTTCTGAGTTAGATGAACATTGGCGTGGATGGTTTCCATTTTGTCCTGTGAACTACCACGGTCAATAAGGCGTATGAAGAGACGGCCAAGAGATCCAAGTTCCACCTCAGATTCGTCAGCTTCGGGCTGCTCTTGAGGGGCGGATTTCTTCTTTCGGCCACCGGTCTTCTCCTTTGATTTATTTGCAGGAGGAACGTACTTCTTCTTCCAGAAGCCAGAATTGGCCTGAGAGTAAAATCCATCAAGAGGTTGCAAAATATATATGGATAGCTAACGCGAAATCAAGGAGATTGAGAGTCGCCCTTACGTCTGGGGCCGGGTTTGCATCACAGAAACGTGCTAACCGGGTGGCGTGGCAAGACTTGGAAGGCTCGTGCACAAGGCTTTTGATGGCAGCCACAATGTTGTCTTCTGACAATGAAGTATTGTTAAAGCAGAGGGGGTCATTAGCTTCACCCATATACTTGCACATGAGGCTCAGGGGCATGACCCTCCAAGAAATCCAGCAGCGGGTTAGATCAATGCCCGTCAGTCCATTGGCCATAAGGGCTTTAACCTTTGCGTGAACCGGAGCATATTTCGCCCGATCAGAGGCTGACAGCCGGCCAGGGAGCTTAGTTGTTGTCTTAAGCCGGGATGGACGATAACCCGACAGGGAATGTTCTCCTTCTGGAGAGGTATCTTTGCAGTAAAACCAGGTCTTATTCCAGTCTTTAGGATGACTTGGCATCCGAACAGCCGGAAAGGTTACATCCCGTCGCCTCTGAATGGAGATCCTGCCAAGCTCTAAACTTGGACCAGCTGCCACCTCCGTCTGGCGGTTTGCATAAAAGAACTCACGAAAGAGACCAATGGACGACTCTTCTTGTAAGTAAACTTCACTAAGTATTTGGAAGTTGCACATGTTGGAGACGGAATTGGGAGCGATGTATTTGTTGGAAATATGCCCTAGAGGCAATAATAAATTAGTTATTATCATATTTCCTTGTTCATGATAATCGTTTATTATCCATGCTATAATTGTATTGATTGGAAACTCATTGCATGTGTGGGTAAATAGACAACACTGTGTCCCTAGTATGCCTCTAGTGAACTAGCTCGTTGAGCAAAGATGGTCAGGGTTTCCTAGCCATTGACATGTGATGTCATTTGATAATGGGAGCACATCATTAGGAGAATGATGTGATGGACAAGACCCAAACACAAACGTAGCATATGATCGTGTTAGTTTATTGCTATTGTTTTCTACATGTCAAGTATATGTTCCTATGACCATGAGATCATGCAACTCACAGATATCGGAGGAGTGCCTTGTGTGTATCAAACGTCGCAACGTAACTGGGTGACTATAAAGGTGCTCTACAGGTATCTCCGATGGTGCCTGTTGAGTTGGCATGGATCGAGACTGGGATTTGTTACTCCGTGTGACGGAGAGGTATCTTGGGGCCCACTCGGTAATACAACATCACAATGAGCCTTGCAAGCAATGTGACTAATTGTTAGTTGCGGGATCTTGTATTACAGAACGAGTAAAGAGACTTGCCGGTAACGAGCTTGAACTAGGTATGGAGATACCGACGATCGAATCTCGGGCAAGTAACATACCGAAGAACAAAGGGAACATCGTACGGGATTAAATGAATCCTTGACATAGAGGTTCGACCGATAAAGATCTTCGTAGAATATGTAGGAACCAATGTGGACATCCAGGTCCCGCCATTGGCTATTGACCGTAGAAGTGTCTCGGTCATGTCTACATAGTTCTCGAACCCGTAGGGTCTGCACACTTAAGGTTTGGTGACGTTTCGGTAGTGTAGAGTTATGTATGGTGGTGACCGAAGGTTGTTCGGAGTCCCGTATGAGATCCCGGACGTCACGAGGAGCTCCAGAATGGTCCGGAGGTAAAGATTCATATATAGGAAGTCCTAGTTTGGTCACCGGAAAAGTTTTGGGCTCATTGGTAGTGTACCGGGAGTGCCGGTAATGTACCGGGAGACCTCCGGGAGGGGTATTTCGACCCCAAAGGGTCCATGGGCTGTGGGATACTAATAACCAGCCCTTAGTGGGCTGGTGGAACAGCCACAAAAGGCCCATGGCGCAGGAGAAGAAAAGGCTAAAGGAAAAGGTGGAAAATCAGCCAATAGGGAGCAATCCTAGTCCAACTAGGATTGGAGGAGAAGTAGGATTCCTCTCCTCCTTGGCGCACAAGGCTGGTTGGCTACCTTGTGCGCCAGCCCCTCTTCCTCTCCTCTCCTCCTATATATACTAGTGGAATAGAGGGTTTTTGCACAGAATTTACGGCCACGTGCTACCCGTTTCACCGGTGCTCCTCTAGATCGGATTTCTGCAGCGCTTAGGCGAAGCCCTGCCGGAATTGCTCCGCCACCACCATCACCGGAGCACCGTCACGCTGCCGGTGAACTCTCTCTCCTCTCCACCTCCTCTTGCTGGATCAAGATGGTGGAGATCGTCATCAAGCTGCACGTGTGCTGAACGCGGAGGTGTCGTCCGTTCGGCGCTAGATCGGAAGGACCGTGATCGAGATCACGAGATGGTTCGTGATGAGATTGCGGAACGGATCATGATGAGTTCGTGGGACAGATCATGATCAAGATCGTGAGACGGATCGTGATGTGATCGCGGGACGGATCGTGGTGAGTTCACGGGACGGATCGTGATTGGATCGCGGGACGGATCGTGATGAGATCGCGGGACGCTCGGCGATTTGGATCGCGAAGATATTCGACTACACCAACCGCGTTTCTTAACGCTTCCCGCTTAGCGATCTACAAGGGTACGTAGATCCACTCTCCCTCTCGTAGATGCTCATAACCACGGATAGGTTTGCGTGTGCGTAGGAAAAAATTTGTTTCCCATGCGACGTTCCCCAACAGTGGCATCATGAGCTAGGTTGATGGTTCGATGGGATCTCAAGTAGAACACAAAAGGTTTGTGGGTGTTGATGCTTAGATTGCTTCCTCCCTTGGTCGTATTTTGGTTCACCGGTATTGTGAGATGAAGCGGCCCGGACCAACATTACTCGTACGCTTACGAGAGACCGGTTCCCTCGACGCAACTTGTTGCTTAGATGGCTTGCGGGTGACAATTTCTCTCACTTTAGTTGGATCAGATCTGACAAAGGCGGTCCTTGAGAAGGTTGAAAAGCAAACTATGTATCACCGTTGTGGTCTATGCGTAGGTGAGAATCGTTCTTGCTAGATACCCGTAGCAGCCACGTAAAACATGCAACAACAATTAGAGGACGTCTAACTTGTTTTTGCAGGGTATGTTGTGATGTGATATGGCCAATTACATGATGTGATATATGTGATGTATGACATGATCATGTGGTGTATAGAATTTCACGACTTGCACGTTGATGAGTATGGCAACCGGCAGGAGCCATAGGGTTGTCTTTAATTATTGTATGACCTGCGAGTCAATCATTAAGCGCTATGTAATGCTTTACTTTATCGCTAAACGGTAGCAGTAGTAGTAGAAGCATGCAGGGCGTGACAACCCCGATGGCGACACGTTGATGGAGATCAAGATGATGGAGATCATGGTGTCATGCCGGTGACGATGGAGATCATGCCGGTGCTTTCTAGATGGAGATCAAAAGCACAAGTTCATGGCCATATCATGTCACTTATCATTTGCATGTGATGTTAATCCTTTTTATGCACCTTGTTTTGCTTAGGACGACAGTAGCATTATAAGGTGATCCCTCACTTAATTTCAAGATAAATTGTGGTCTCCCCAAGTGTGCACCATTGCGAAAGTTCGTCGTGTTGAGACACCACGTGATGATCGGGTGTGATAGACTCTACGTTCACATACAACGGGTGCAAGCCAGATTTGCACGTGCAGAGCACTCGGGTTAAACTTGACGAGCCTAGCATGTACAGACATGGACTCGGAACACAAGAGACCGAAAGGTCGAACATGAGTCATATAGTAGATATGATCAACATGATGATGTTCACCATTATAGCCACCTCAACTCACGTGATGATCGGACTTGAGTTGGTGAATTTGGATCATGTATCACTCGAATGATCGGAGGGATGTCAACTTGAGTGGGAGTTCTTAAGTAATATGATTAATTGAACTCATTATCATGAACATAGTCAATAGTGTCTTTGAAAATTATGTTGTAGATTACTAGCTCGCGCTGTAGCTCCCTTAAATTTTTATATGTTCCTAGAGAAATAGAGTTGAAAGATGTTGGTAGAAATATTGCGGACTGGGTCCGTGATCTGAGGATTGTCTTCATTGCTGCACAGAAGGCTTATGTCCTTAATGCACCGCTCAGTGCACACCCCCCTCTAGCGTCGTCTGTAGATGTTGTGAACATCTGACAGGCACGTTTCGATGACTACTTGATAGTTTAGTGCGTCATGCATTACGGCTTAGAATTGAGGATCCGAAACGTTTTGAACGTCACGAAACATATGAGATGTTCTAGGAGCAGAGATTGTGATCTCAGGCTCGTGCCTGTGTTGCGAGATATGAGATCTCCAACAAGATTCTTTGCTTGTAAGATGAAGGAGAATAGCTCAATCGTTGAGCATGTACTCAGATTGTCTGGGTACTACAATTGCTTGAATCAAGTGGGAGTTGATCTTCCAGATAAGATAGTGATTGATATAGTTCTTGTTAGGGAACGTCGCATGGGAAACAAAAATTTCCCTACGCACACGCAAACCTATCCATGGTGATGAGCATCTAGGAGAGGGAGAGTGGATCTACGTACCCTTGTAGATTGCTAAGCGGGAAGCGTTAAGAAACGCGGTTGGTGTAGTCGAACATCTTCACGATCCAAATCGCCGAGCGTCCCGCGATCTCATCACGATCCGTCCCGCGATCCCGTCACAATCCGTCCCGCGATCTCATCACGATCCGTCTCACGATCTTGATCACGATCTGTCCCGCGAACTCATCACGATTCGTCCCGTGATCTCATCACGATCCGTCTCGCGATCTCGATCACGGTCCTTCCGATCTAGCGCCGAACGGACGGCACCTCCGCGTTCAGCACACGTGCAGCTTCATGACGATCTCCACCGTCTTGATCCAGCAAGAGGAGGTGGATAGGAGAGAGAGTTCACCGGCAGCGTGACGATGCTCCGGTGATGGTGGTGGAGTGATTCCGGCAGGGCTTCGCCTAAGCACTGTAGAAAACCGATCTAGAGGAGAAACTGTGCACCGGTGAAATGGGTAGCATGTGGCCAGAAATTCTGTCCAAAAACCACCCAATCCACTAGTATATATAGGAGGAGAGGAGAGGAGAGGCAGCCAAGGCCTTTGGGTCGGCCTAATAGGAGGTGGGAAGCAATCCTACTTCACCTCCAATCCTAGTTGGAGTAGGATTGCCTCCTATTGGCTGATTTTCCACTTTTTGCTTTAGGACTTTCTCTCCTGCGCCATGGGACTTTGTGGCTGTTTTCCCAGACCACTAAGGGCTGGTTATTATTCTCCCACAGCCCATGGACCTCTTGGGGTCGAAATACCCCTCCCGGAGGTCCCCCGGTACACTACCGGCACTCCCGGTACACTACCGATGAGCCCGAAACTTTTCCGGTGACCAAACTGGGACATCCTATATATGAATCTTTACCTCCGGATCATTCCGGAGCTCCTCGTGACGTCCAGGATCTCATACGGGACTCTGAACAACCTTCGGTCACCACCATACATAACTCTACACTACCGAAACGTCACCGAACCTTAAGTGTGCAGACCCTGCGGGTTCGAGAACTATGTAGACATGACCGAGATACCTCTACGGTCAATAACCAATGGCGGGACCTGGATGTCCACATTGGTTCCTACATATTCTATGAAGATCTTCATCGGTCGAACCTCTATGTCAAGGATTCAGTTAATCCCGTATAACGTTCCCTTTGTTCTTCGGTATGTTACTTGCCCGAGATTCGATCGTCGGTATCTCCATACCTAGTTCAACCTCATTACCGGCAAGTCTCTTTACTCGTTCTGTAATACAAGATCCCGCAACTAAGAATTAGTCACATTGCTTGCAAGGCTCACTGTGATGTTGCATTACCGAGTGGGCCCCGAGATACCTCTCCGTCACACGGAGTAACAAATCCCAGTCTCGATCCATGCCAACTCAACAGACACCATCGGAGATACCTGTAGAGCACCTCTATAGTCACCCAGTTACGTTGCGACGTTTGATACACACAAGGCACTCCTCCGATATCCGTGAGTTGCATGATCTCATGGTCATAGGAACATATACATTAACATGCAGAAAACAGTAGCAATAAACTGACACGATCATATGCTACGTTTGTAGTTTGGGTCTTGTCCATCACATCATTCTCCTAATGATGTGATCCCATTATCAAATGACATCTTATGTCCATGGCTAGGAAACCTTAACCATCCTTTGATCAACGAGCTAGTCCATTAGAGGCATACTAGGGACATGGTTTTGTCTATGTATCCACACATGCATTTAAGTCTCCGATCAATACAATTATAGCATGGATAATAAACGATTATCATGAACAAGGAAATATGATAATAACTAATTTATTATTGCCTCTAGGGCATATTTCCAACAGTTCTCCAAGTCACTGTCACTAAAGCTACTAGAACTTAGTGATGAACTATAAAACACCAGGGATAGAAGTATTGATCCCTGAGCTGTTCGCGATGTTTGACACCGCGAAGGTAGAAATCAAGAAGGAGCGTCAAGTATTGATGGTTAATCAAACCACTAGTTTCGAAAAGGGCAAGAGCAAGGAGGGAAACTTCATGGATAGCAAGTCAGTTGCTGCTCTAGTGAAGCAACCCAAAGTTGAACTCAAAACCGAGACTAAGTTGTTGTATTATGAGGTGAGAGGTCGCTGAAGCGGAACAACCCTAGATACTTGGTAGATAAGAAGGCTGGCAACATCGACAGAAGTATATTTGATATACGAGTTATTGATGTGTACCTTGCTAGTACTCCTAGTAGCACCTGGGTATTGGATAACGGTTCGGTTTCTAAATGTTAGTAACTCAAAATAAAAGCTACGGAATAAACGGAGAACTAGCTAAGGGTGAGGTGACGATATGTGTTGGAAATGTTTCCAAGGTTGATGTGATCAACATCGCACGCTCTCTCTACCTTAAGGATTAGTGATGAACCTAAATAAATGTTATTTGGTGTTTTGCGTTGAGCATGAACATGATTAGATCATGTTTGTTGCAATACGGTTGTTCATTTAAGTCAGAGAATAATGGTTATTCTGCTTACATGAATAATACCTTCAAAGGTCATGCACCCAGTGAGAATGGTTTGTTGAAATCTTGATCGTAGTAATACACATGTTCATAACATTGATGTCAAAAGATACAGAGTTAAATAATGATAGTACCACATACTTGTGGCACTGCCGCAAAATGTCATATTGGTATAAAGCGCATGAAGAAACTCCATGCTGATGGATATTTGGACTCATTCGATTTCGAATCGGTTGAGACATGCGAACCATGCCTCTTGGGCAAGATGACTAAAAGGATCCCGTTGGATGGAGCGGTCAAGTGATTCATTGGAAATGATACATGTTGATGTATGCAATCTAGTGAGTCTTGTAGCGTGCAGTGGATATCGTTAGTTTCTTACCTTCACTGATGATTTGAGTAGATATAGTCTATATTTACTTAATGAAACACAAGTCTGAATCGTTTGAAAGGTTCAAGCAAATTCAGAGTGAAGTTTAAAGATCATCGTGACAAGAAGATAAAAATGACCGCGATATGATCGTGGAGGTGAATATCTGAGTCACGAGTTTGGCATACAACTTAAGACAATGTGAAAGTTGTTTCACAACTAAACGCCACCTGGAACACCATAGTGTGATGGTGTGTCCGAACATCATAGTTATGCTCTATTGGACATAGTGCGTGCTATGATGTCTCTTATCGTTTTACTACTATAATTTTGGGGTTATGCATTAGAGACAACTACATTCACTTTAAATAGGGCACCATCTAAATCCGTTGAGATGACACCGTGTGAATTATGGTTTGATAGAAACCTAAGCTGTCATTTCTTAATATTTGGGGCTGCGACACTTGTGTGGAAAAAGTTTTCACCTGATGAGGTCGAACCCAAGGCGGACAAATGCATCTTCATAGAATACCCTGAGATCAGTTGGGTGAATCTTCTATCTCAGATCCAAGTGCAAAGTGTTTGTTACTAAAATGGATCCTTTCTCGAGGAAAAGTTTCTCTCGAAAGAATTGAGTGGGAGGAAGATAGAACTTGATGAGGTTGTTAAACCTTTGTTCAACCAGAGAGTAGTGCAGCGCAGAATGTTGTTTCTGTGAAGCCTACGTTAGTTGAAGAGGAAGTTAATGATGATGATCATGAAGCTTCAGGATCAAGTTATTATCGAACTTCGTAGGTCGACAAGGATGTGTACTGCTCCTAAGCGGTACGACAACCCTGTCTTGGAGGTCATGTCGTTGGACAATGATGAACCTACGAGCTATGGAGAAGCGATGATGGGCCCGGATTCCAACAAATGGTTGGAGGCCATGAAATCTGAGATAGGATCCATGTATGAAAACCAAGTATAGACTTTGGTAGACTTGCTCGTTGGACGGCAGGTCGTTGAGTACAAATGGATCTTTAGAATGAAGACAGACACTTATGGTAATTGTCACCATTTGTGAAGCTCGACTTGTTGCAAAGATGTTTGTGACAAGTTCAAGGAGTTGACTGCGGTGAGACTTTCTCACTCGTAGCGATGCTAAAGTCTGTTGGAATTATGTTAGCAGTTGCTGCATTTTCAATTATGAAATCTGGCAGATGGATGTCAAAACATCGTTTCCTTAACGGTTTACTTGAGGAAAGGTTGTATGTGATACAACCGGATGGTTTTTTCAGTCCTAAGGATGCTAAAAGGTGTGCACGCTTTAGTGATCCTTCTATGGACTGAAGCAAGCATCTCGGAGTTGGAATATACGCTTTGATGAGGTGATCAAAGTTTTAATGTTTGTACAAAGTTTACGAGAAACTTGTATTTACAATAAAGTGAGTGGGAGCACTATAGAATTTCTGATAAGTATATGTGGATGACATATTGTTGATCGGAAATAATGTAGGATTTCTAGAAAGCATAAATGGTTGTTTGAAAAGTGATTTCAAAGGAAGACCTGGATAAAGCTACCTAATTGTTGAGCAACAAAAATCTTTAGAGATAATCAAGATGCTTGATGAGACTTTCAATGAGTGCATACCTTGACAAGATTTTGAAAGAGTTCAAAATGGATCAGCCAGAGAAATAGTTCTCGTCTGATTTGTAAGGTGTGAAGTTGAGTGAGACTCAAAGCTCGACAACGGCAGAAGAAAGAGAAAGGACGAACGTCATCCCCTATGCCTTAGACATAGGCTCTGTACAGTATGCCATCCTGTGTACCGCACATGTGTGTGCCTTGGCATGAGTACGTCAGGGAGTACAAGAGTGAACCAGGAGTGGATCACTGGACAGCAGTCAAGATTATCCTCAGTAACTAAAAGACTGAGGAGATGTTTCTCGATTATGGAGGTGATAAAGAGTTCGTCGTAAAGAGTTGCGTCTATGCAAGCTTTAGCACCAATCCGGATGACTAATAGTAGCAATCTGGATACGTATAGTGGAGCAGACATTTGGAAGTAGTACCAAGTGGAGTGTGGTAGCAGTATTTACGGTTTGACATAGAGATTTGCAAAGTACACACGGATCTGAATATCGCAGACCCGTTGACTGTAAGACCTCTCTCACATGCAAAGCATGATCGAGCCCCAGAACTCATTGGGTGTTAGATTCATAGCAATGTGAATCACATGGTGATGTGAACTAGATTATTGACTCTAGTGCAAGTGGGAGACTGTTGGAAATATGCCCTAGAGGCAATAATAAATTAGTTATTATCATATTTGCTTGTTCATGATAATCATTTATTATCCATGCTATAATTGTATTGATTGGAAACTCATTGCATGTGTGGGTAAATAGACAACACTGTGTCCCTAGTATGCCTCTAGTGAACTAGCTCGTTGATCAAAGATGGTCAGGGTTTCCTAGCCATTGACATGTGATGTCATTTGATAACGGGAGCACATCATTAGGAGAATGATGTGATGGACAAGACGCAAACACAAACGTAGCATATGATCGTGTTAGTTTATTGCTATTGTTTTCTGCATGTCAAGTATATGTTCCTATGACCATGAGATCATGCAACTCACAGATATCGGAGGAGTGCCTTGTGTGTATCAAACGTCGCAACGTAACTCGGTGACTATAAACGTGCTCTACAGGTATCTCAGATGGTGCCTGTTGAGTTGGAATGGATCGAGACTGGGATTTGTTACTCCGTGTGATGGAGAGGTATCTTGGGGCCCACTCGGTAATACAACATCACAATGAGCCTTGCAAGCAATGTGACTAATTGTTAGTTGAGGGATCTTGTATTACGGAACGAGTAAAGAGACTTGCCGGTAACGAGCTTGAACTAGGTATGGAGATACCGACGATCGAATCTCGGGCAAGTAACATACCGAAGAACAAAGGGAACATCGTACGGGATTAACTGAATCCTTGACATAGAGGTTCGACCGATAAAGATCTTCGTAGAATATGTAGGAACCAATGTGGACATCCAGGTCCCGCCATTGGCTATTGACCGTAGAAGTGTCTCGGTCATGTCTACATAGTTCTCGAACCCGTAGGGTCTGCACACTTAAGGTTTGGTGACATTTCGGTAGTGTAGAGTTATGTATGGTGGTGACCGAAGGTTGTTTGGAGTCCCATATGAGATCCCGGACGTCACGAGGAGCTCCTAAATGGTCCGGAGGTAAAGATTCATATATAGGAAGTCCTAGTTTGGTCGCCGGAAAAGTTTCGGGCTCATCGGTAGTGTACCGGGAGTGCCGGTAATGTACCGGGAGACCTCCGGGAGGGGTATTTCGACCCCAGAGGGTCCATGGGATGTGGGAGAATAATAACCATCCCTTAGTGGTCTGGTGGAACAGCCACAAAAGGCCCATGGCGTAGGAGAAGAAAAGGCTAAAGGAAAAGGTGGAAAATCAACCAATAGGGAGCAATCCTAGTCCAACTAGGATTGGAGGAGAAGTAGGATTCCTCTCCTCCTTGGCGCACAAGGCTAGTTGGCTGCCTTGTGCACCAGCCCCTCTTCCTCTCCTCTCCTCCTATCTATACTATTGGAATAGAGGGTTTTTGCACAGAATTTACGGCCACGTGCTACCCGTTTCACCGGTGCTCCTCTAGATCGGATTTCTGCAGCGCTTAGGCGAAGCCCTGCCGGAATTGCTCCACCACCACCATCACCGGAGCACTGTCACGCTGCCGGTGAACTCTCTCTCCTCTCCACCTCCTCTTGCTGGATCAAGATGGTGGAGATCGTCATCAAGCTGCACGTGTGCTGAACGCGGAGGTGCCGTCCGTTCGGCGCTAGATCGGAAGGACCGTGATCGAGATCACGAGACGGTTCGTGATGAGATTGCGGAACGGATCGTGCTGAGTTCGCGGGACAGATCATGATCAAGATCGTGAGATGGATCGTGATGAGATCGCGGGACGGATCGTGATGAGTTCACGGGACAGATCGTGATTGGATCGCGGGACGGATCGTGATGAGATCGCGGGACGCTCGGCGATTTGGACCGCGAAGATGTTCGACTACACCAACCGCGTTTCTTAACGCTTCCCGCTTAGCGATCTACAAGGGTACGTAGATCCACTCTCCCTCTCGTAGATGCTCATCAACATGGATAGGTTTGCGTGTGCGTAGGAAATTTTTTGTTTCCCATGCGACGTTCCCCAACAGAGGGCGCAAATTAAAGAAATGAAGGACGTCTCGGAATTTTCTTGAGCTGGTTGGGCTAAACCCGTGCACGAGGTGATCCGCAAACACAACTACTTCACCCTCTTGGGGAACGGGTCTCAGCTCGTTGCCTGGAACCCGCCAATGGATGACATCTTTGGCTGGTAAGGTCTCTGCATCTACAAAATCCGTCAGGAACTCTTCGGTGACAGCAGAGCCGACCCAATTACAAGAATTGGATGCACGAGACATGGTGGCAACTTAAAACTGTGCGAGGTAAACAATGTGTGGCGAGTTAGAAGGTGATAGACAACTAAGGGCGGCTAAAAAGTCTAAGTTCTATAAAGCTAAGTCGTCGGAGTGATTTGATGAGAGTCAGAGGTTCACTGGCGAGTCAAGTTTGCAAGGAAACGAGGCAAATTTTACTAAGTGTGGAAAACAGGTTTCACAGACCATCTATGCAGTTATGGATCTACAAAACAAAGAAAAATTGGGCTTATTCTAAACCTAACGACAAACAATTGAGCCAGTGACGTTTGAAGACATCAAAAAGAGCAACTACAGATCTGCGTGGTACTGTTATTAATTTCGTACGGTCTACCGCAATGGAAAAGAGGACATTATCGTGTTCGATGATCTATACACTATCAGACATTGCGGAGAGCTCGTGTTCTAGCGGCGGTGAGACTCCATGAAAATCCTACCAAGAACTACAGATCTAGGGGAGGAGAGGAACTCACCGGAGATGACGCGACAGACACGGGTAGAGCTCTGGTACGATCAGGTTGATGCAGCAGCCTGGCGCGACGACGGCGTGGAAGCTTCACCGGAGCGAGAGATGCTGGAGCGACGGTGTCAGAAGGTGGAAGAAGAAGCGCGAGCAGAGAAGAAAATGAAAGCCACCCTTCGCGCTCCTATTTAACAGGCCAAAGGTGGAAATGGGCGCGAGAATCCAGGCGACAGAGGTTGATTGACCGAGACGGACGCCTCAATTCTCGGGCTGCCAGTTTAATGTGGAAAGATCCGGTGTGGATGTCAGGAAATCTTTTTGATAAATCTGGTGGGACGTCACGGCGGGTTACTTTTATTTTACTTTCAGGTGAGAACGAGCGAGACTTGCCGCCAAGTGAGATGGAGGGTTGAAATGAGCAAGCTCAGATCAACCTGGGGCCTAATGTTGGGGATATAACCCCGTGGTGAGACCCGCCCAGGCGGGGCCGGGTCATACCTGGCGGCTCATAGGCCGGACCAAGGTTGGGCCTAGGAGACTCAAGCCCAAGACGTTTGGTGGTTTACCAAGATGGGCCAAGGCGAGGCCTAGACAAAGAAGGCATGAAGACCCGGGCGGATAAGCCGCCCAGAGACGGCTTGCTCAAGAAGGCAAGGCAACGTAGAGGTAGACCCAGACACGTTGTAAGAGTCGGTATGAGACTTGTGTAACCCATGGTCTTGACCTCCTATATAAAGGCGAGACCCAGGGTGACTTAGACAGAAACCAACTGATCGAGAACTAGGTCAAGCGAATCCGCTCCCTTGTAATCAATACTCCAATCAATACAACACAAGCAGGACGTAGGCTTTTACCTCTTCTTGAGGGGCCGAACCTGGGTAAACACGTGTCCTTCGTCCCAACCAACCCCTTTGAATCCATCGCCTTAGCGATGGCCTCGAATCTAAGTCCTCAGACATCTTCCGTGACAAAACCACGACAGGTCTCTTGGAAGAAGTGGCATCTGCTGCAGTGCTCTTTGCAGCCTTCTCTTTTTGCCTCTTGGTAACATCTTCCTCTGGTACAAAATCAGATTCCTCCTCCTCAGAATTTAGCTTCTTCCTTGCCCCGATGGTAGCATTGGGCAAATCAGGTGCGCTAGGATTATCATCATAAGAAGATGAGCTACCGTCAGGACTAGTGCCTGAACTCATCTCAACATGTCATTCTCTAAAGTTGTTCTGACTGCCATCTGACCCTGACATGCTAACCCTGTGAATAGAGCATAGAAGAGCAGAAGGGTTGAGCATCACAAAACACAGAAGTTTTTTTTTTCAAAATTTGAACTAAAAATTCTTAAGTTTAGCTTTCTGCAAAAGGGATTTCGGTATCACCGAGTCGCAATTTTTGGACCCACCGAGACTCACAGTTCTCTTTGCAGAAACTTGGCAGCAACTTCGGTTGCACCGAAAGTAGCCGCTCGGTTTCACCGAGACTGTCCTCAGTAGACCAAAAAGAAAAATTGGTAGAATCGATTTTTCTGACTTGGTGCCACCGAGATTTGAATTGCGGACGTCTAAACCTAAAAATATATCGTTCTCTATTCTAATGTATTTTTTGGTGGAATAGGAAGCTTTCAATCCGTGGAAAGAATATAGAGCAACCCTAATGCGCTTGAATTAGACTTTGGAACGCAAGAGGGGATTGAAACCATACCCTAACTTGGCGATGGTTCGACTACGACGATGGCGGCGGTGATGATTTCCGTCCACGGAGAAGATCCCGGTGGCGAGGGTGCACGGGGAGGCAAAGGCGATGACCAGGGGTCCATGACGGCAGCTAGGGCTTGGAGGAAACCGGGCGATTGAGGATTCAATTTCAAACGTCGGGTCTGCCATGTTATATACCCCTTGTTCTCGGTGACACTGGTTCTAAATTTTTGGTGTCACAGAGTTCCTCAACTGTCAATTGACAGGGAAACTTGATGAAGCCAAGAATATGGAATCGGTGTTACCGAGTTTGGGAAACCAGATCAACCCTAGGCATCGGTGGGACCGAGATTTTTGTGTTGGTTCCACCGAGATGCACTTGGGAGGTTTTGGTGGTCAGCTCTTGACGAAACGGTACTCCAAGTGCTCCTCACACAGAGGGTTCGATAAGTGCTTGCTCAAATTTTGTGATGTTGCATGAATAGAATTTGAGACGAGAAAGCATAGATAGCTAGAGAGGGGTCCTAGGCATTTTGTATATCCAATTGGCCAAATAAAACTGAAATCCAAATAATAACAATTGGATATCCTCGAATGAGAAAAGATATGCATCCCAACATGCTCACACAATAATATATCAAATGAAATATGGCAAACATGCAAAACCACTCTAGTATCTACCAAGCACTTTGGTGATGATAGAGTTATCTATATATGAATATATTAACTCAGGAGCCAAATAAGAATACTTGATCATAAGTCATACTCATCATTTAAGCACAAGTGGGGTTACCAGTTTTACATAAAGCATTTAATGTGTTCACATCTTCAAGAGATACTTTAACTCAAGTCTTAGAGTAAAGCTCCCCCTTGATGTGACACCCCCCTAAGAGGGATAACTAACCTTGGGTTTTGTCGTAGAAGACTTCATGTGGGTGATGTAGTGGTGGATGCTCATAGTCGATGAAGATCATCTTGAGTTCGGAGCAATCCTCGTTGTTTCTTACTCTTCTCACCTACATGGGTTAGTGCCAAACAGGAGACAAATAGAAGGATATATATGCACATGGAGTCTAAAGCATACATGATGATGTCCATGGATTCATTATTTACCTTCTCCCTTGATTACCTTTGAGGGAATGTGTGACTCCTTGAACTATTGCATATAGTTAGAGTTGATTGCAAATAGTCCTTGTCAAAAATGAATGTGAGTGAATTTTGTTGGCGGAGTCACCCCTCAAGAACTTCTCTAGTTCTTCTTCTTTGGGATCCACATCAACTTTATGGGAATCCTTGGAGTTGAAGTAGCACTTGTAGAATTTGAGCTTGTAGTAGCCTTGGAAACCCACTTAACCATGGCTTGGGATTCATCTTCATATGAGTCAATCTCCTATTGAAGCTTGTCCTTGCCCTTGAGATTGTGGTCTTATGGTGGAAGGTCATCTTGAGCTTTTGTTCCCTTGGGAAGAGTATGTAAATACTTCTCCCTTTGAGGAACCAGCTTGGTCTTGGGGTATTGACCTTCTTCCCATTCAATTCCATTAGCGTTGAAGTAGCCAATGTCATGGTTCTTTCGGTATCCTCCATGCTTGCGTACAATTTACTCAAATTGCTTACATCCGGGAAGACTTTTGTAGATACCTTTTTCTATAATCCATTTCAATAGATCATTTTCTTGCTCAAATGTAACTTGGCTAGGAGAATCGTTAGTGGAATCAATAGAACTACTAGAAGCAATATCATTGGATTTATCATTTTTATTGCTACTAGTTGAAGAACCTTTCTTGCCTTGGTTACTAGTTTGCTTAGCCTTAACTTGTGGAATGAATGTAGGCAAGAGTAGTCGCTTGGATAGATAAGAGGACGTCTTCTTTCGAAAATCATCATTGATAGCTTTAAGGAATTCATGCTCTTGCTCCAAATTGAGCTTCTCGAAGCAGAGCTTGTCATGAGTCCATACAAGTTCTCTATGATCTTCTAGAGTAGACTCGTGGGCTAATTTAAGAGTGTTTAGTTCTTTAGTTACTCACTCTATTTCCAACTTATCATCATCACACGACTTATATTGACTAGAGTGATTGCTAACAAGTTCATTTTGACTAGTATCACTAGATTTGTCAAATAGCAAGTCATCATCTCCTAGTAGGTCATCCTCATCACTATTAAAGTCAAGGTATTCGGGGTGTGATACCTTGCGGCCTTTAGCCACGGAGCAACTTCCACTCCCTTCATTTGGTGAATCAAATATGTCATAGAAGTTGGGGGAAATGAGTGCAAGCCCGCCACCACCTTCATCTTGACTATAGTTGGATTTGAAGTGATAGCTTCTCTCGGAGTGGTTGTCGGATTCGGAGCCGGAAACCCATTCACCAACATGAGCTTGATGTCTTCTTCTTGTGTATCTCATGGTGTACTTGTCCTTTTTCTCCGATTCTTTGCTTCTCCGGGAGGGTCTTCGTTCATAACGATCATCTCTACTCCTTCTCTCTCTTTGAGGTGACTCATCTCTTGAGCTCTTTCTTCTAGGTGACTCTTCCCTTCTTTTTTGGGGGGGGGGGCGTGTACTCATTGGAGTAGTGTCCAGGCCTTCCACAATTGTAACAATTCCGGTCACGACTAGATGAACGCTTCTCTTCATATCTTGAGTTGGAGTTTCTCTCTTTGCCTCTACTCTTGTAGAACTTGTTGAATTTTGTGACCATGAGGCTTATCTCTTCATTGGTAACAAGGTTGTCGCTTGATGTAGGGGGAGTGTCACTTTAGGCTTTGTAAGCACCTCTTGAATTGTTTTGAAGTTCTTCCTTGTCCTTGAGTGACATCTCATGAGCAACAATCCTTCCAATCACTTCCGCAGGCTTGAGATCTTTGTAGTTTGGCATCATTTGGATTAATGTGCACACGGTGTCATACTTTCCATCCAAAGCTCTAAGTATCTTCTTGATGATAAATTTGTCGGTCATTTCTTCGCTTCCTAAGCCGGCAATCTCATTTGTGATGAGAGCACGCCTAGAGTACATTTCGGCGACTCCTTCACCATCCTTAATCTTGAATTTGTCAAGTTGACTTTGAAGCACATCCAACTTAGATTCTTTGACGGAATTGGTACCTTTGTGCATATCAACCAAAGCATCCCAAATTTCCTTTGCATTCTCAAGACGACTGATTTTGTTGAATTCTTCGGGGCATAGATAGATGGATAGAATGTCACATGCTTGAGCATTGTCTTGCAAAATCTTCAATTCTTCCACGGACGCTTCACGATTCGGTTCCTTTCCATAACCAAATAATTCACCTTGCAAGACAACACGAACAACAGGCCATACAATGGGGTTATGACCAAGAATATGCATTTTCATCTTATGCTTCCAACTAGCAAAATTAGTGCCATCATAATATGGACCTCTACGGTGATAGTCCCTCACTAGACTCCATACTCTCCTTGGTTGTGAGACCAATGCCATTGACACCAAAGCTCTGATACCACTTGTAGGGATCAAAAGTAGGTCTAGAGGGGGGGGTGATTAGACTACTTGACCAAATAAAAACCTAACCTTTTCCCAAGTTAATCGGTTGACAGATTTTAGCAATTCTAGCATATCAAGTACATCATACACATGCATGTCTACGAGTATTGCAACGGAAAGAAAAGACAAGCATATGTAAAAGGATGAGGGTTGGAGAATCAAATGCAATTGTAGACACGAAGATTTTTCCCATGGTTCCGATATGTGGTGCTATCGTACATCCACGTTTATGGAGACTTCAACCTATGGAGGGTAACGGTCGCGAGAGTCCATGGAGGGCTCTACCCACAAAGGGTTCCACGAAGAAGCAACCTTGTCTATACCATGATGGCCTACGTCCACGGAGGACTAGCCTAACTCGCGATAGATCCTCACGAAGTAGGCAATCACCTTGACCTTACAAACTTCTTGGTTCAACTCCACAACACAAAGTATGAGGCTCCCAAGCGACACCTAACCAATCTAGGAGGACCACCCTCCAAAAGGTAATAGGCTTGATAGTAACGATGAACTCCTTGCTCTTGTGTTTCAAATGATAGTCTCCTCAACACTCAATCACTCTCTCGCAGATTTGGCTTGGGTAGAAGAGATTGATTGGATGGAAAGCAACTTGAGGAGGCTAGAAATCAAGATCCATATGGTCGGAGTGGATGATCTTGATCTCAACACAAGGGTAGGTGGTTCTCTCTCAGAAAATTGGATATGGAAAGTGTGGGACTGTTCTGAGTGCTTCTCTTGCGAGTGGGATGCGGTGGAGGGATATATATAGGCATCTCCAAAAACCCAACCGTTACAACATTATTGCCCAACTCGGTGAAACCAAAGTGAAAACTCGGTTGCACCGACTAGTGCAAAATGTGGCAACTTTGGCGTTTCAGTGATACCGATATATAATTCTCGATGGTACCGATGTGAGTGGCCGAGGGAAGTTACACAACTCAGTGAGACCGATTCACAAATCTTGGAAATTTTGATTCTTGTGAAACATGCAACAGAAAGTTGGTCACTAAAACTCAGTTGCACCGAAGTCAATGTTGGTAGTACTGATATGAGGATTTTGGCTAGGATTTCTGTCTAGGTTTTTGACTCGGTGTAGCCGATATGGAAATGCTGGTGGCACCGGTTTTGAGTGGTAGGTTCTAGAACAGAATCTTTGTGGTAGAGCTTGTGGGTGTTTTTGGTGACTAACACTTGATCATTTTGAGCATTTCATTCACAATTAATACCTTACCCCCTTTTGATAGTATTGGCTTTTCCTATGGGCTCAAAGTGATTTCTCACAAAGTAAAATGTAGAGTCTTCATGCTTGTAGCTTGGCCAATCATATGCTTGCATCTTCGGGTCTCCTCACAATCCTTTGCCAATCATAACATTGAACTTTTCCTGAAATATACTTAGTGGAAACATTAGTCCAATGAAATATATATTGTTATTAATTACCAAAACCACCTAGGGAGAAGTTGTGCTTTCACAACCCCAACACCGGTGGCCTCCTGCCTTGTCCCTACGCTATGTGCAAGGCTCGTGTGTCCGATGACGCCGGTGCCTTCGTGCGGCACCGGGCATGGCCCCTTTTCTTGTCGTGTCATTTTTGACCAACGTTTGGTTTCCACGCCTCCTTATCATGATCGGGGTGTCTATGGGATTGCTCAGACCCGGGCCGAGGCGAAATCCCTGCTTGGCTTGCCTATGCTGGCAACGGCGACGCTTGCGAGTGTCGTTCCATGGCACCTTTATATGCCTCACTTCGAGCACCAGGAGAAACCCCAGGTCCGATTCCTCGGCTCGGATGGCGTCGACGTTGTTCCCCTTCTTGAAGGCATCGTCTTGTTGGCTCGCGGTGTCCCCGGTGTAGGTTTTTGAAGATGTTGGACATCACGTTGGTTCGGGATGCCACTCAAGGCGTGGTTTTTCAGGGCGCAATGTATGACTTCCATGGTGCTTCCCTCATGCCTTCTGCCTCTGACTAGGTCGGGTCCTGCTACCCAATTCCCGATCTCCCGACGCTCTTGGTGGGGGTACATTGATCCGACCGAGTCTGGAGCAGTGGATGCGGGACAAACATTCTTGTGAGGTCGGGACATGGTCTGGGTTTCCTATGTTCCTCCTCCTAGCCTTTCATGGTTAGAGGTTGGATTAGGGGGGGTTTATTTGTTCTCTTTCCTTGTTTGGGCTGAGCATCACATGTCTTTCTGCTTCGGGCATCATGTTCACCCCCTCTTGCGTTCGTGTCATGGGTTCTACCCTCTCTTGTATCAATTCTCTTTCTTCTATCAATAAAGTGATACACAAGCTTCGCTATTCGCGAAAAATGTGTTTGTTTTGTTTTTTGCATACTTCCTGCAATTCTTTGTAAAATAAAATAAAATGTGTTGATATTGGCTCGACATAAACATGGGGCCACATGAACGTGCTCATCACGTCGACGAAAAACCCATCGGACCACTGGCGAGGTCACCAGTTTGATGCCCATATTCATGGCACCGCATCGTTGTGCCACCCGAGTGGCCAAGTCCCGGCTCCTAAAGCCAGATGTCGATGGTCAAACTTTATTCAGAAACGTAGTAGAAAACCCTCAAAAATAATCGTACTACGACTCAAGAACGAGAATCACAATAAAGATGCATACAAGGTCATATCTGATTATTACTAATTTCGAGTTGCAACGAGAAAAAGTGTTAGTGAAGATCTTGTCGAAGTCACTCGAACCGTCCAACAAATAGTTCACTCTAACAAAGATAACCTAGCAGGACCTAGTGCCATGTGTGTTTAAAGGATCTGCCATGCTCCCAAAAACATAATTTGACATGAAAACCGTCTGGTTAAAAATCTGATGATAGTCAAACCAACCCGTGGTTGGATGGTTAGGAGGACAGTGATATCCCATACCCACCAGAATTTAAGTCGCGGACTTAACGTTGGTGCTCGTGTTTTTCTGGATTTGTTTTGCAGGTCTTTTGGCGATGTGACTTCGGTGGGACAAGACGTCCCCATCAACTACGAAGGCGTCTGGGATAACTTGGTCAATCTCAAGATGACATGTCCGGTCAGTCTCTCGAAGACGTTCATAAGGATAAGGTATGCGTGCATGCATTTATGAAGACAGTGTATGCTAGTGCATGTGAACGACTTCAATTCTACTATGCTTAAAAAGAAAAACCGATGATAGATTTGTATGTAAATCTTTTTCTTGCAAGGTGAACCACCGTACTTCGAAATAGCTGGATCCCTAAAAAAAAATCAACACCGAGTTGGACGATAGTGGAGGCTCAGGAGAGGAGCAGAGCACCGCGGGCACGGTGTGACGGAGCCTTCCCCCCCTCCTTTTGCTCTTCTCTCGGTGGACGCAACAGCCAGCTCATATGCAGGGACGCACGGTTGCTTGGACCGGCAGCAATCACAATCGGATCCTCGACCGATCCCCCAAAGCGGACGGCACAATCCCGGTAAAGAAGGCGGTAAATAAAAACCACGTTTTTTTTTTGCGTGACCGACTCCCAACTCCTTTTCGAAGGCTTAAAAAAAAACCCTCCTCCTCCCTCGTCACCACGCAGCTTTATTGACTCCCTCCCTTCACAAAAGGGAGAAAGGAGACGACATTGCTGTTGATCTCTTCTTCTTTTGCTAATGTTGAGTTGATTGATTGATTGAGACCCCCCCAAAAAAGGTGTTGCCACGATACGTGTTCATACTCCACTAACGAAATATCTAGACATGCGGGCGGGGCCCGCGGGACAGCGACGCACGTCCCACGTTAACTCTCCTGCTCCTCCTCGCTGCCGAAGCGAAGCGCCACCACGTGGCCCGAATTGCCCAACCTGCGCCTCCCGCTCCTAATCACCGCGCGCGCACAGCCCGGGGGTAGGATCGTAATCACAGCCACTGACCGCCCGCAGGCGGAGCGCGTAGCAGTGGCGGTGGTAGATCCCGGCCCGGCCCGGCCTCACCACCAATCCCACCGTTTCGCGCCCTTTCTCCTCCGCGTACGCGCTACGCGCACCCGTGCCCCCCAGCGGGACCCGCCTCTGCCTCGCCATACGACGGGCCCCACGCGCCCACGTGTCCCAAGCGCGGCATCGCGTGGCACGCGGCTGGACGCGTCGCCGCTAGGGCCACCCGGGGGAGCGCACACGGGCCGCGCTGCCGGCCGCCATGTGATTCTGGCTGGCCCGGTGCCCCGGTGTGTTGTGCGGCGCGTGACGTGTGTCTGCGAGTGGGACGGGAGCAGGAGCAATAAACAGTGGCGTGGGCAGGCGGGCGGGCGAGTGGGAGTAGGAGTCGCGCCGTGCGTGTCTGTCGACTAGCGCCGCGCAGCACCCGGTGGCGGTGTCCTCCACTCACTCCCACTCCCGCCGTCCCTCCCGTCCGCGCTCCCGAGTCCCCACGCAGGGCGCCGCCGGCCTCCTAGATGCGGAGGACGGGGAGCGGCCGGCGGTGAGAGTGCGCGCGAGCGACCGAGGGCCGATCGGGATGGGAGGCCCCGCCGCGCTCGCGGCCGTCGCCTTTGCGTTGTTCGCGGTGGTGGTCGGCGTCGCGGCTGCCGCAGCGGAGGGGGACTCGCTCGCCGGCCTCGCCGCGGGGATCGACGGCGCCGCGCCAGGTGCGTGCGCACGCACTTACCGCGCGGACGTTCTCCGCGTGCTTGCTTGCTTGTTTGCGTCGCCGGTGGCGATCTGCGTTGATCCATCGATAGGTCCTGCGAGGGGGATGGGTTCCGATCCATTTCCGGAGGGCCGCACGCGAGCTCCGCCATTCCATGCCATGCTTCTATTTTATTTTTGTCTTTTATTAGAGCCAAGATTAGTCAGCATCGTCGGCCCCGCCTGTCGAAATCGCGCGCTGCTCGTGTTTTTCATCAGTTCAGGTCTCGTCGGCGTCAGGTGCTGATCCCGCCGCGATCGACTCCATTCGCGCTTCCAGTCTAGGTTCAGAGAATCGAGCCAGTGTTTACTGCCTTATTTACTACCAGTACTAATTTAATTCCGGCGCTCGACTGTTCTGGCGGTGCGAGAATGTATTTACTGCTATTTTATTCACTGCCGGTGGTGTCGGTAGATCCTCCCTGACGCTCGATCGCGTTTTCTTAATCCCATTTGGTACGCCTGACGCCTCAGGCCTCAGTCTCAGGGGGGATGCTAATTTTAGCAAACACGCGGTAGTATTTTATCCCTATACATGTCATGGACACAAAGGCAGGTGCCTTAAGGCACCTAAGCAAACTCGGTTTGCTAGAACCAGTCAAACACCGGCTGTTTGCTGGTGCCTGGTGGTGTATATTTTTAGCATTCATTCATTCATGTCGGTGCTGTGATCGATCTGCTACGCCTACTTGCCGACGGGGTTGACGACTTCCACTCCAAGCATCTCCTGCCTCCTAGGAAGTAGAACTGGCCACCCTTTTTTTTTCCTTAGTAAAGGCCTCCTGATTTTCAGTGTTCATGTGACAAAGAATTGACATCGCCGTAATCTATGCGTAGGGACTCGGAATGCGCGCTTTGATGCTTTTCTTACCATAGAAGCAAGTGCTCTTTTTGATTTGCTTCTAGCCTTGTACTGGAAGCAAGTGGAACTTTGTTTGTAGTAGTAGTATCAGTTTACTAATATATCAGCCATGCTGGTGTTGGTACTAAAAGGTCTGTATTTTCTTTGTGCAAATCTTCTGATACTTTAGAGGTGAAGGAATTGGGGCCATGGGCGAAGGGGCTGCTGAACGGGATGCCGGATGCGGCGGCAGGGCCGGCAGCCATGGGCCCCGTTGCCAAGTATCCATTGGTACTGGCCGAGGACAGGACGAGGCGGCCGGATGTTCTCCGCCATCTCAGGATGTATGGAGGTGGTTGGAACATCACCAGCAAGCACTACTGGGCGGTATGTGTCATTGTTTAAACTTTAATTAACCCTTTCATGTGTTTAAAGCTTTTGATTTGTTAGAGATGTCATTATACTGAAGTAGTAGTATTTATGTGGGTTGTTGGGATCAGGGTAGTTGGATTAGTACAGTCCGTGTACGCACTAGAGATTCAGCCTGTTGCACAGTATTGAATACTGATCCTGCTTTGAGGAATACAGGGGCATGTCATACCTTTTTGGTTGGTTGATGGTACTTAGTTTACGCTTGATGGTCAAAGCGTATACAAATGTACCAGGAGTGTACACAGCTACAGGGAAGTTGCAGGATTTAAGACAGTAGTAGGTTATTGCTTTCTTGGAACCATGTTGAATAATGAACAACTTTGTTGGAAAAACTAAGTGCAAACGTTGACTTCGAAGTTATGGAGAAGAAAAAGGACAATGGCTTAAAAATGGAATTGGGTGGCACAGAGTCAATGCAAATAGCATATGCCTAGTTTTATATTGTTAGCAGCAGCGGTGATGAAACCTTTTAGTATGTCAAGTTTGACCATTATCTTCAAGTTGTCTAGTTATTATTTGACTGTTGGTTTGCCCCCTTCCCATTCTGCATTGCACTGCTATGTTAACTGAATCAAGTATGTTTCAGTCTGTATCATTCACAGGAGTTGCTGGATTTCTTCTTGCTGCCCTCTGGTTTATTTCATTTGGGATTGCTGCAGCTTCATTCTGCTTTTGTAAATCAAGAGTGGGCAAAGCAAAGGTTTCTTATGCAGATGTAGCACAACCTGTGTTGCTTGTGGTTGCTGTGCTTGCTTTAATGTAAGACACTAAACCTCTTTACTGCCCATTTGTACTGTTGCTTATTTGTTAGTTTAGAATATATTTTTGTACAAGTCTAGATGAGTTCACGCTTGAGCAACTGCCCATGGGTACCCTTATCCATACATCCAACTTTTACATTAGATTAGCCCTTCTCCGTACTCTATGGAAGGCATGAATAATAGTTAAAACTTAGAAGTATGGGTTCAGGGTTCAGTACTGTGTTACTTGATGTATGATTTTTTTCAAAGAAACAATGTCAATATTATATGGGCAAAGACAAATTTTCATTTCTTAATTTCACAATACAAAACTATGGTGATACATTTCTACATTATGTTACGTTCCCAAATGGGCTGATTTATAACAGTCTAATATTTGTTCATATCAAACATTACATGTTTTTCTTTTCTTAATGTCCAATTAAATCTGATTTCGAATCCAAGTAGCTTTTGGTAGTATTATTTAATATGATCAAGGATTTGAGGATGGTATGCCCATGCATTTGCGCAAATGTAGTCTGTTAACCTCTTCTAATGCTTCCATGATCCTCTTGATGCCAGAACTGGATGCATTGTCCTTCTGTATGGGCAGAATGAATTCCGTGAAGAAGCTACCGATACTTTGGATTTTGTTGTCAACCAATCTGATTTCACCATCCAGACACTGAGGAATGTTACAGATTACTTGTCATTTGCGGTGACGATCAATGTGGCAGCACTTTATCTTCCATCAGATGTGCAGGCTCAGATTAACAATTTGAAGGTGGACCTAAATAAAGCAGCCGATACCATATCTTTGAAGACAACAGAAAACTACAAAAGGATCAGAGAAGTTCTCCATAATGTGTACGTTTCGCAGTTGTCCTTGCTTACTTGTCGTTTTAACTCTGGAATTTCGCAGAGAAATAGTGTGGATGTTACTATGCTTGCCAGTGGGCTTAAATCTAACTAGAAAATCTAACCACCATGTTGGTGAAATACGTAATCACATGAAAAATTGACCAATGGACTTTCCTTCCATTTACAGTTCATTTTCTAGTGATATGCTTCTAGTTATAAATGAAATTCCTTCTTTACTACAGGTCTGTTACATTGATTTGCATAGCCGTGTTAATGCCTGTTCTTGCATTCCTTGGATATGGTAAGCAGCTGACTCTCAACCTACATACTACATCACCCCCTCCCTCCTTTCACTATGGCTGTGTCACCGCTCGCTTCTGAACTCGCTTGTTCCTCTCTTATGCAGTGCTGGAGCTATACGGACCAAGATATGCAGTTTACATGTAAGCTTTTTGACCTATTTACTGAGTATCATGTATTGAAGTGTGTATGCCTTGCAGTAATTTTGACACCTTTCTACTTGAACTTACAGATTTGCTACCATATGCTGGAACATAGTGGCAGCTCTCTTCATTCTTATTGGGATTCTTTTGATAGTTACCAGGTATTGTTTATGTTACGTACTACTCCCTCTGTTCACTAATGTAAGACGTTTTAGAGACTTGAGTCAAGTTCTATGATGAATTATGATAGGAGTGGTAAGACTTCAGTACATGCTAGGCTCCTAACCACCATGACCTTGTTGAATCTCTATGTTTTTGGATATCCAACCATGAAAGCAAATCTAAACATCTATATAGCACAATGCACAAGGAACTTCTTTGTCCATTGATACATCCTCTGTTATTAATGTCAGTAATTAGCATCAATTGCTTTCCCTGACGAACTTGCAAGCAGTTCTGTTGTTCTAAGGAGGATGCAGCCCATTTCTCTAGTATTAATGTATTATAGTGCTTTTTTATTTGAAACCATAATGCTTTTTTTTTGTTGCAGTGCTTCAAAGGATACATGCCAGGCAATGGACGAATGGGCAGAACATCCTCGAGCAGAAACTGCTCTCAGCAACATCCTTCCATGTGTGGACGCGAGTACAACCAACCGAACCTTGTACCAGAGTAAACAAGTCGTGGTGCAGCTCGTGAGGTTGGTCAACAGAGCTATATCCGGTCTTTCGAACCGAAAAGAGCACCATCTGCATCCTGAGCTCATGCCTTACCTGTGTTCTCCCTACGATGAAAACCTGAACGATCGGCAGTGCTTGTCTAAGGAGGTGACATTTGACAATGCAACGACAGTAAGTGTTGTTATTCTTCTGCTACTTTTTTTTTGAACAGGTTTTGCTACTTACTTAAGATCCTGTTGGCATCTACTGATTTGATTCCATGCAGTCCTCTACTTATTATTGTTGATCTGGGGCACTTCATTTTTATTTTGCTGTACTACTGAACTGGAGCATTCCGAATAGATTTTCTTACAACTGAACAATTTCTACTGCCTTCCAGGCATGGCAGGACTACACGTGCAACGCTCCCGACGCGGACGTGTGCTCCGGCCCGAGCACCGTGACACCGGAGATCTACAGCCAGCTCGTCACAGCGGTGAACGCGAGCTACGCGCTGCACCACTACGCGCCCCCCATGCTCAACTTCCAGGACTGCAAGTTCGTGCGCGACACGTTCAGCTCCATCGCCTCGCAGTACTGCCTGCCCCTGGAGCGCGACCTCAGCCTGATCTCCGCGGGGCTGGCGCTCCTCGCCTCGGGCCTCGTCCTCGGGCTTCTCCTGATGCTCTTTGCGGACCGCCCCCGAAAAAGGGAGGTGTCCGAGCAGCCGTCCGGGATCAGAGTCACACCCGTAGACTGCTCCCCATGACAGACAGACAGGGGATGCATGAGTTTGTTTATACTTCTATATATGGTTATCTTAAAATTAGCAAGCTAAGCTCCGTGGTTACTGAAATCAGTATAGTATAAGTTTCAGGACTAGTTAGGGAAGGGAAGAAGGCCTGAGCACTACCGGGGTGACAAAACGGAGAAGAAACCGGACCCCATTTTGCAGTGAAGAGTTTGGTGCATTGTGTGCTTCCTTCCATGGGTATGATGTATATGAGAGGCTTCAGAAAATAGTTGGTGAAAATGTTGACCAGATCAGCTGGGGTCAAAGCCCCATTTATGCCATGAAAATTTACCGTGTGCCGTCCTGAAGTTTTTTTTTAATCTCTTGTGCATTGTTACTCCAGAACCGATCTGCAGCAAAGTCCATGAAGCTGCGGGCAAGGATAAAGTTCAGAGATTTAGATTTTGTTCAGCTCTGGTCAGGACTAGATCATCTCCATGTGGCTGAAAAATCTCATCATCTCGGGCCTGTCAGGGTCCATTGGCTCTGCCAGTTCATTCGGTAGCCAACTCCTGCGCGAAATACAATATTAATTTCCTACCTTTCTATAGGATAAAAATGACAAACATGAAAAATCATTGTAACTAAGCTACAGTTGCTGTTCTTCAGAAAATTCAGAGTTCATGGGAATAATGTTGCAGCTGATAGGCTCTACATTCCCTGAAAGAAAAGCTGATAAGCTCTACATAATGTTGCAGCTGCTAATCAGAGTTGAACAGCAGAGATCATCAGAAGTATATTATGTAGCTGAATAACCTTCTAAGCAGAGTTGAACAGCAGAGATCATCCTGTGTGTCTGAATAACCTTCTAAGCAGAGTTGAACAGCAGAGATCATCCTGTGTGTCTGAATAACCTGCAGGCACACATGATCATTTCTGCGTGTAAATAAAGAGACAATAGTTTTGCAGGTTATTCAGCTGGTATTTATTGGGGTCGAGAGGGTAAATGCCCCAGAACCAGCACCATCACCATGATCACCATCCCCTCATCCCCTCCCAAGATAGTACTCACTTCGTTTCTAGATATGTTTTTTAGAGATTTTAATATGAATCACATATAAATGTATATAGATGTATTTTAGAATGAAGATTCACTCATTTTATCCTGTATGTAGTCTATATTAAAATTTCTAAAACGACTTCTTTTTTGAAACAAAGGGAGTAGTTCACATATTCACAATGCTAAAAATCATTTTTTCTGGAAAAGGAGTTAAAAGCCCCGGATCATCCATCTTTATTTATTATTCAACATAGGTCTAACAAGAACATATATTTTCAGAACTAGTATCAAAAATGTACCAAATTCGAAAAGCGTATGTCGGAAATAAAAAATAACAAAAGTAGCACCCGTCGGCCACTGGGAGGCCGAAGAGGGACCCGTCGGCCACTACCAGGTCGAAGAGGGGCCCGTCGGCCACTACCAGGCCGAAGTGCCACCTGTCGGCCAGTGGGAGGCCGAAGAGTGGCCTGTCGGCCAGAGGGAGGTTGAAGAGCTGCATGTCGGCCAGTGGGAGGCCAATGGGCCCCTGGATAAGGCCGAGGACTGTTTTCTTTCTCCTCTGACCACTCCTTTCACCCTCCCCCGTCCTCCGGGCTCCCCATCTCCATCTCTCACTCCCGTTGCTCTCCGGTGCTTCCACCGCCGCGCCGATCTCTTCGCTCGACCACCCATTTTCTTATCCAACCCGTGTAAATAATAGATCGGGGCACTCTCCACCGTCCTACGGTATTTTTTTTTTGGCTTCCAACTCAATCAAATGTCAACTTTCAACTCGGTTGTGGATTTAGTTCTTATTGGTCACCGTTCGTTTGCAGGTAAATGGCTTGCCCATTTTGCCGAGCTCCAGGTGGCCCTTGTTCTGCCGTTGTTTCCGGTACGTTTATATTTACTGTGGTGCTGGATCATCGATGTTCAAGGCGTGTTGTAAGATTCTATATCTTGTTTATCTGACTGTGGCATATGGTTGATGTTGTTTTGGTCGGAATGTATTCAAATGCGTTTGTTTATATGATTATGATGTTTGCTTTCATTCTTGTTGTAGTATGTTCCGTGCAGTGTTAGATCACATCTTGTTCAGTACATTGAGGAGTGCAGAGCTTTAGCTATTCGGAGAGGTGACACAGATATTGATCTTGCTCTTCACAACAGTGAGGGTAACTTATACCATGTTTTGTTTAGACATGGTCGGATGAGCAGTAAATTCCATGGTCCTTCGTGGGTGGAACTTGTGAATGATTATGATCTCCGTCATCGTGACATGATGACTGTTATGCTTGAGCACTATGAAACCTTGATTAATGCCGATTTTCATCGGGATGGTGTTATGTTGTTTCCTTTACCCCGTGTTGGTAAGTTATTTGTTTGACTGATGTTCAGTTTTGTTTCAGCTTTTACGGTTTGCTGTTCTGCTCAGTTTGTGAAATTATTTGTTTGTAGCTCTTGAGGATCTGAGTGAAACTCAGAGGGAACTTGTTGACAACTGTTTTTATAGTCGTGGTGTCACTCTGAATTATCATCAAATGTATGTCATGTCGCGGCAGCTCTTTGATGATAACTACATACCGTGTACTCCTTTTGTTCATATGATGGATCGCATGAATGTTATTTCTCAACATATGGTAAGCTTTGATTTCGGGTATATTTTATTTATTTGTTCTTTGCTGTATCATAATATTTTAAATTTGTAAGCTGAATATCATATAACTTGCTGGTTTTTGTCAGGTTATTCCTACCATGGTTGTGAGGAGTTTGAAGGAATTTGTGTCAATTCCTAGGACTGGTTCTTTAACTCTTGAAATTACTTTGGATTCTGAAGATGATGATACATTTGTGAGCATTCCTTGTTCCTACTTCATTGGCTTGGGTGATAGAATGGTGTTGAAGAAGGAAAGTTTCGATAATTTTCTGCTCGCATCGTCTATTGAAGTTAACAATTTGGTGCTCATAACCTTCAAACAACATGAACAGGAGCTAGCTGTTGTTTTCAGCTATCTACCACAGTGATCGTATTGTATCGCCCTACTATCCCTCATTTTCTTTTCCCGCCCTACTATCCCGCCGTATTCTTTCCCGCCATACTCTGCCGCCACTTTCTTTCCCGCCATTCTTTACCATCATTCTCTCCCGTCACTTTCTTTCCCGCCATTCTCTCCCGCCACTTTATTTCCTGCCATTCTCTCCCCCCATTCTCTTTCCCGCCTTTCTCTCCCGTCAATTTCTTTCCCGCCTTTCTCTCCCGCCATCTTCTCTTGTGAACCTATATAATCACATCCGCAGTAAGGTGGGTCAGCAGGCCCTTCCTTTTCCTTTCGCTCCCGCCATCCTTTCGCTCCCGCCATCCTTTCGTGGAGATGTCTCATCCTCACTATCCTTTTGATCGTAGTTTTCACTCTGGTATGTCCGATCGTCTTCTCCGTCTAGCTGCCAATTTCAAGATGGATGATAGAGTAGTTCCATGGGAGGAACTCATTAGTTGTGACACCATAATGAATGAGTTGGCTCACTCATTAGCTAGGAGTGGGTGGCCTCCCAGGACTTTTGAGGAGATACGGAAAGAACTTCTCAGGTTGCATGACAGATGGCAAAAGGAACTACACAAGGGTGAAGCTTACCTCAGGATTGCTGTGAATAATTCAGATTTATGGTCAACAGATAGTGAGGACGAATACGACCTCTTCATGCCGAGCACCAAGGTGAAGACTACCGCATCGTCGACGGGCATGGGCAATATTTCTACATCGACGAAGGGGAAGAGTTCTACATCGACGAAGGGGAAGAGTTCTGCATCGACGGAGGACGAAGACGACATATTCATGCCGAGAACCAAGGTCAAGACGACCGCATCGTCGAAGGGCAAGAGTTCTGCATCAACAAAGGGCAAGAGATCTGCATCGACGGAGGATGATGATGATGCATTCATGTAGTAATTTTTCATGTAGTACTGTTTTTTGTAGTGCTGTTTAATTAAGTTGTAACATTTTATTCAGTTGTACTGTTTAGTCCAGTTGGATGCATTTAGTTTGCAGTAATAGTGTTGTCTCTCTAAACCAAATGACCACTGAAATAGAACATTAATATGTCTCATACATGAATATGTCGCATACATGAATATGTCCCATACATATAATAGACATATGTCTCATACATAAATAGATAGTCATGTCTCATACGTAGATAACCATATCACTGCTGGGGACGGCGACTAATCTTGGGCTTCCTCGGACATGGACTGGAAGGCGATAAGCGCTGAGGCGGTGGACCAGTGTCACGATGACCACGACCATAGACCACCTCGTCCGTTGGTGTCTGTGTCTCCTGCGTCGATGGTGGTGGTGGAGTGGCAAGAACTGTCTCCGAGATATCATAGGTGTATGCACCACGGTCATCGTCCTCGCCGTCGCCGGGTATGTACGAACCAAGAGCAGTAAACATAGGTGACTGAACTGAAGTCATGAACGGTTGCGACTGGCTACCGACTGCAGTAAAGTAAAACATGTAAAGAATGATTTACGAGGCTACAATTTTTAAAAGAATGTACAAAGTAAAGTTACCTAGGTCCATATTATGAAGCCAAGAAGAGTCCCTGGGTTGTGAAGGAGGTGGCTGTTGGTAGAAATAGCCCCCGGGTTGTGAAGGAGGTGACTGCTGGTAGAAATAGCCCCCGGGTTGTGAAGGTGTCTGCTGCCAGGAGGAGCCCCCGGGTTGTGAAGGAGGTGTCTGCTGCCAGGAAGAGATACCTGGCTGCGAAGGAGGTGCCTACTGCCAGTAGGAGCTCCCTGGTTGTGAAGGTCGAGGTTCCGGACGCTGCATAGAGGTTCGAGCTTCTGAACGCTGCAGAGAGGGGCGTGGCAGACGATGTGCTGCACGAGTGTTAACAACATCCGAAGATCGTCTACATGTAACTGTCGCGTAAATCCCGCGTATCTTCTCTTGAAGACTCTTCAACCTTGTTGCTTGCTCTCGTAGTGGGATATTTTCTCCTCTGTCAACGCGGTCCACTAAAGCGGTAACCTCCTCTAGCGCCTCAGATGTCAATTCACCCTGTACACAGAAAGTTAACCAATTGTACATGTTCAAGTTAAGGGAAAACGTAACATGTGAGAAAAACTGAGGACATACCGCGTGGTGTCTGGTTCCCACAACTGAGGCAGTTGGGAATAGATCGCTGGCGAGAGGTGCTGCGATATGATCTGAAGCTGATGATGGAACCAAGTAGATTCTCGTGCTCTGCCTGTAACGCTAAAGATACAACCCGAACTTGTCCCAGTCAAAGGCACGAACTTCATCCCAGATATTTGTTAGCGTAGTAGTCCATTCGTTGAGGTAAGGCCTGATGTCAAGAAACCAAGAATCCTGGGACTTGTTTCCTCCTACGCGACTGTACCTGAGATTGAAATGCACGTTACATGATTAACTATAAGCCGAATGCAGACATGAGAACTAAAGTAGTATTACTTACTTGTGCACGTGATCTGGTAAGTGTGGAATAATAGGAATGTCAGGCTCTTGGCATAGACCGAACTGTCTCATCACCCTATTAATAGCCATCTCCTCAACCGTCACGTCGAACATCAACTTGGCCTTGGTCATCCAATAATGCCGATGTCTAGTGCACAATCCATAAATCCCACCTGGGTACCTTTCTGAAATAGCCTTATGGGAGTATGGCTCCCATATAATTTGATCCTCGTGCAAACTATCAAACTGCGCCGTGAAGGAGGGGTAGCAGCCCCTCACATGGCTATGCGCAAACTGTCTCTGTGCATGACAACAAACATTAGTAAATAATATTGAATAGCGAGAAATAAACATTAGTAATTCATATTGTTACTAATTATGAAAATACCTCTCTCCGTGCCCAAACAGATCCCATAGTAGGCAAGTCGTCGATAGAAGGCACGTAAGTTCCAGCCATGTATGCTGACGTAGGGTCGACCAATAGGGAATCTCTCATATGACCAAAGCTGCAACAATAGTGGACATCCGACAAGACCAGATTTTCTAGACTTCAACTGGCAAGCTTTGCACACGCCTCTATACGTAGCCGCTAACACAACAGAACCAAAACTCCTCTGCACAATGTTCTCCGGGCAACGTGCGTTAGCTATCTCTCGTGCAACACCGATGAGTCGTGCATCGACAGTGGTCACGTGGTTGTCCGTGAACATCGTCTTGCCGAACAACCACATAATATATGCCTCTAGGGATCGGTCAATCTGTTCCTCTGACAACTGAGCATTAGGATATCCTAAGACGACAATCTGAAACTGGCTCAACCACCTGAAAAGAGGTCCGTGACGATCGTTGTCTAGCGCCGTAGTAGTTGGCACCGCAGCCAGAAAACGGGCATGCATAGATGCTAGCCAACCAGTTTCTACCTCTAAAGGTCCTATGGCAGCACCGGCCAGAGGTAATCCCAACAAGCAAGACACATCCTGTAAAGTAGGCGCCATCTCTCCCTAGGGAAAGTGAAACATATGTGTCTCTGGTACTCCATCTATCTACTAAGCAGGTAAGGAGTGACCTGTCGTAAGAGAAACATGATACTTGCCTCTTGTGCAACTGCATTGATTCACCTGCGTCATCCAAGTCCGGATGATCAACCCACTCATCCAATGTACCCTCAACCAGTCGTGCCAAGGGTAGAAGTCAAGCCCAACTTAACCTACAAAATAAATAGAATGTAGCATACAATTAGCGTATATCAAAAGGATGTCAAACATAGTAAGTCATTATACAGACACATACCTATCAACCCATGAAGGGTGTATCATCCAGTTAGACTTTGGGGTGTGAGTGATCAACACGTCTAAGTTCGTGCCCGATTACGTAAGTGCGCCTCGGTGCCCTCTATCGATATTACCATTAAGCAACGGATACGAAACCATATCTGCAATTAGAACATAGTCCACACATATTACAGAATAAAACATAGTCCGTCATATTACAGGAAAAACATAGTCCAAAATTATTACAAAATAAAACATAGGTGTTTGCATATTACAAATAAAAACATAGTCCCACATATTACACATTAAAACATAGTGCAGACATATTACAAATAAAAACATAGTCCGACATATTACAAATTAAAACATAGTCCCATAATTATGTAGCTTTTGAGTTATTCATTCCTCGTCCGCCCCTTCGGCCTCGACTGCCATGTCCACCACGACTGTCAGGACCTCCTCTTGCAACTTTTGTCGTAGTCGTCAATGTGGAAGCACTCGTCGATGTGGAAGCACCGTCTTTCTTCAGGTCGGGGCAATATTTCATCCTATGCCCATAAGCTGGGCAGAGCAAACATTGTCTGGTTGCTCCACCAGCTTCAGATTGGTCCATATCGTTTCGGATGCGCTTTACCTTATGCCTGCCCCTGCTAGTTCGCCGAAGTCCAGGATCCGGGATGTATACTCTGTCACCATCGTTTACCTTGTTGAAATTGTCGACGACTCTAAACCCTGTCATCTCACCTGTCCAGACATTGAGTACTACCTCTTTTGAATAGTATGGAGACATGAAGGAGATAGCGTCCAACTGAATCTGTCCACAGGCAGCCAACACATGTGAGCAAGGCAGGTGCAATAACCGCGGTTTGTTGCATGTGCACTCACAAGTTGGATAAAATTTTGTTCCAATTTTAACCTCATGCATCTTCACCTCATTTGCAGAACCAAAACCATCAGTAGGAAGTTGAACCTCATACCTCCTTTCCTGATTACCTATGAGTGTGACAGTATGCTTTTTTTCTTTCTTTATCTTCTGAGCCATGTACTCCATGACACGGCTACAATAAGGAGTGTTCTGATTATCTGCAATATGCTTCTTTGCTAACTCGTGCCTTTCTTTGAAATATCTCAAAGTGCCATGGAATACACCCTCCACAATAGCTGTTAGTGACAATGCTCTATTCCCTCTGAGTACAAAGTTATAGACCTCTACAAGATTGGTTGCCATGTGGCCATATCTAGCTCCATGGGTGTCATGCAGCAAAGACCAATTCATTGGAGGCTCTTTCTCTATCCACTCAAAAAAATTCTTTATTGCCCGACCCTTCTTTCTGTTCGTATTAGGAGGGTTAATTGCTGGCAAGTCACAAAGACCAACTGGCTCCTCAAGCTCTGCGATGAGTGCTGTTAATTTAACCTGGTCTTTTTCCATTTTCTTCCTAGCAAGGACCTGCTTCTCAGTGAACTCATCTAGTTTTGACCAAATAAATTCGTATTTGCATTGCTGGTTCTGCTTGCATAACTTTTTGAACAAGTTCATCAACTGTTTGTTCTTGAACTATGAGAAAAAATTTGCACCCAGATGGCGCATGCACCACCGGCTTTGCAAGTCCTTCCAAAGTGTTGGCTCATCAGCTGTTGGATTACTCAGTGTCTTCACGGCCTTCAATATACCAGGATGTCTGTCATGAATGACACACACATTTGTTCGGTCCTTCACGATCGCAATTTTAACTTGCCGGAAGAACCATACCCAGCTCGGAAAGTTCTCACCCTCCACAAATGCCATGACTAGTGGGATGATTTGGTTGTTCCCGTCCACACCAATAGCAGGCAGGATTTGCCCTTTGTACTAACCAGTCAGGAATGTAGCATCCACAGACATCACAGGAGGACAATGCCGGAAAGCTTTGATGCACATACCGAAAGAGAAGAATACTCGTTTCAACACCTTGTAATCTGGTATACTCTCCAACCTCGTGTGTTGTATGTTAACATAAGTGTCGGGATTGCTCTCCTTCAGTATGTCAAGGAGACGGACAACTTTATCATATGAGTCGAAGAACATCCCAAACCTTTCCTCCATAGCCTTCTGCTTAGCCCTCCAAGCCTTCCCATATGGGATGTCATAATTCCATCTGACCTTCACTGCTGTCTGGATGTGTTTTGCTTCCATATTTTTCTTCTTCACTATGTCAGTATACATGAGTTGCGCTATGAGAGTTGAAGTAAGGTTTGGATGACGAACCAAGAGGTTTTTCCTCACACAATTATGCGAGACAACATTGGTGATAACCCAGTGGATGTTATACTTTGGCACGTGGCCGTGCACCTTCGCAGGACAACCTGATTCAACACACTTCACGGTATATTTTGTTGGACTCGATATGTGTGTCCGGAAAACCCTCTGCGTAGACATAGCCCACTTTATCACTGCATACTTCATTTTTTTCTTTGTGTCAAACATAGCCCCGATCTGGACTTGGTTCAGATTATATTGCCATGGAGTCTCATGGCCATCGTTGACAACAATGCCGACGGATATGTCCTGATCCCATGCAGTAGGAATCGGTACCTCCACCTCATCCTCGGAATTTTCAGAATCAAGATCCTCCGCAATCCCATCCTCGTACTCTTCCTCCATCACCCTCTGCATTTCATCGCCTTCGTCATCCCCATCAGCAACACCAGAGGCAGCTAATACTATTGACTGAATACTCTGCCCAGTATCATGACCACTAACATTGTGTGGCACATAATCTGACTCTTTCTCGGCTTGGCTAGCATCCACATCCGGTGGCTATGACCTGGATACATAAATCTCGTTAGCCACTTGACTACTCTAGCCTGGTTCTTACCCCATGTTGACTCGTATCTATCGGAATCAACTCCCACTTAACATTTTTACAGGATTTGGTCCACAATGCATGAATACTGACGGAACAAACTTCAGGATCCATACCAAAACTAGTAGTCAACCAGTGCTTCGACTGCCTAACGTCCAGTCTGTCTGGGTCTGAAAGTGTCAAGACACCTTTTTTAAACTCGCTAAGATCAACCCCAACTCATTATATCAAACATTACTAGGGCTGTAATACACAATGAAATTTACGGATTCAGACATTTTCACTTGTCAGACATTGCCAACTTCTCATTATTCGCAACGAACAAATCTACACTAAAATAAACATACACTAAAATGTACCTACGTATACTAAATAAACCTACACTAAAATGAACTTCACTAAAATAAACCTACACTAAAATATACTTACGTACACTAAATAAACCTACACTAAAATGAACCTACACTAAAATAAACCTACACTAAAATAGCAAGCTTCCACAGAAAATGACTACACTAACTAAACTAAATAAACCTACCCTATTAACACATACACAAAAATCACTACACTAATAAAACTAACATAAACTAATTTTACATACATTAAAAAACTAACCTAACCTAACAGAAAAAATGTATACCTTCGACGCGTGTGTGCCCTTCTTCTTCCTCTCGACCTTCTTCTTCCTCACCACTCCACCTTCTCACCATTCACACCTTCACCACCCCACCATGTCTCCTCCAAACAAACAACACACTACCCCATGGCAAAAAATGAGACCGTATGGCGGGGGAGAGGGACACGATCTATTATTTCAGTGGATTGAAACGGAAAATGGGTAGAGGATGAAGGAGATCAAGGGGGGGGGATTTCGGTCAACAAAAACGAGAGAGAGAGAGGGGATGAGCAGCCAGAGCGAGGAGGAAGAAGAGGGAACCGGCGTCGGGCCTTATCCAGGGGCTATTCGGCCTCCTGGTGGCCGACGAGCCCTCTTCGGCCTGCCGTGGGCCGACGGCAGCCTCTTCGGCCACCCTTGGGCCGATGGGCCCTCTTTGGCCACAAGAAAGCCGACCGGTCCCCCGTCGGCCCAGCTGAGGCCGACAGGGTCATATTTTTGATTTTTTTGATAATGGACATACTTCTTTCGAATTTGGTACAAAAAAGGTGCTAGCTTTGAAAAAAAAGGCCATCCGAAGCCACCACTCACACCTACAAAACTCGATAATATGGAGTGCTCTCACGCTCCATATCTAGAACCGGTGCCATCGCCAATCCATCCATATAATGTATCGAAACCCATATCAAGCGTACACCACATGCACACGTTTTAGACGCCACACCGTCATCATCGGATTGTTGACCCATCTTCAGGAGATAGATCTACATAATCCTTGCCAGTCCGTCATTCGTTGATGCCACCACGACGCCCAACGACGCCACTGCCCCGTGCTATGCTATAAGATCATGGAGGTCGAGGAAGGAAAACAACGCTTCGATTTCTAACCTTTTGGGTAGCAATACATGTGTTACATCAACCGGGTAGCAATAGATTAATTATACACCAACAGGGTCAACAAACAAACATGCTACATATTGTTCAAAATGTTCTGAATTATCAAGTTGTCCTGCTCAAGGTAGAGACACTTTCGAATAAGATGAGACGCAAGACGGCGATCAATAGGCCTACTCAGGCTTTTTCTCCACTACGCGTCGACATCAGGTACCATAGCTAGATGTTGGCTGAACTACGAAAAAAGTAAGGAAGTTAGCACCAATTAATAGTTTGGTACACTATTTTTAAGTATATAAGCATATCAACATGAAATAGTATCAACCAACATATGATCTGTGCATTGTGCATAAATCAAGACTAAATTGTTTGCCAAAAGAATATATTAAAAGGTATAGTTTCTTCAAGCTTCTTTGAACAATTATGATGGTGCTCGAACCATGCAACATCGGGTAATTTATCTGAAACTTTTGCTTGATGAATATACATAATGAAGAGTCATCCTAAATTGCAAGATGGACATTGCAAGTATAGATTGTGCATCTTGAAGAAATAGGAGCCTAATGAGGTTCAACGCACTCTCAAGATGATATAACCGCACATTTGAACCATGGCTCAAACACATAGACTATACACTTATATTTGAGTGCCTATATTGGATAGGAGTACCCATTAGAGTCAATATCAAGAGTTCATCACTCGCCACCAGGACCTGGTCGGACATCGAGTCCAAGGAGTGTGGTTCCAGGATCCGATCTAACATCCTGCCCGAGAAGAGTGCCTCGTGTTGCTCCTGGATTTGGCGAGACGCCAAACCCGTGAAGATCATCTCTCTACGGGTATCTGGGGTTTACTCCAGATTGCCGAATCTCACGATTCACGGTGTACTCCATGTTGATGACAAAGGTGACGCTGCCGAACACGAACATCTGGCCTGACACTTAAATTGCATTGGAACCGATCTGAGCGTTGATCCAAACTCCCATCACACCGCAACGTTCACCTAGCATGACCTGTATGGGCCACCACTGTCTGAGCTAAATTTGACAGATCCCTCGGTACTCGGTAGGGTATCCTAGAACAAGCTACCTGGTGTGATGGTAAAATGGACACATGATTTTATCTAGATTTGGACTCCAGGCAAGATAATACCATGCATTTTACGTATGTTTTATTGCTTTGGAGTGAATCAAAAGTACAAGGTATCGAGAGATTGTAGGATATCTAACTACAAGCCAGCCCAGGGGCGGAGCTAGGATGAAAACGGAGAGGGGGCAAAGATGTACGTGATTTTTTCTTCAGAAACATGTATACAAACTAAAGGCTAGTGTTGGAAATATGCCCTAGAGGCAATAAATAAAGTGTTTATTATTGTATTTCCTTGTTTGTGATAATCATTTAATATCCATGTTATAATTGTATTGATTGGAAACATGGATACATGTGTGGATACATAGACAAACACAATGTCCCTAGTATACCTCTAGTGAACTAGCTCGTTGATTGAAAGATGGTTAAGGTTTCCTAGCCATGGACATGAGATGTCATTTGATAACGGAATCACATCATTAGGAGAATGATGTGATGGACAAGACCCAAACTACAAACGTAGCTTATGATCGTGTCAGTTTATTGCTACTGTTTTCTGCATGTCAAGTATATGTTCCTATGACCATGAGATCATGCAACTCACAGATATCGGAGGAGTACCTTGTGTGTATCAAACGTCGCAACGTAACTGGGTGACTATAAAGGTGCTCTACAGGTGTCTCCGAGGGTGTCTGTTGAGTTGACATGGATCAAGACTGGGATTTGTTACTCCGTGTGACGGAGAGGTATCTCAGGGCCCACTCGGTAATACAACATCACAATGAGCCTTGCAAGCAATGTGACTAATTGTTAGTTGCGGAATCTTGTATTGCGGAACGAGTAAAGAGACTTGCCGGTAACGAGATTGAACTAGATATGCAGATACCGACGATCGAATCTAGGGCAAGTAAAATACCGAAGAACAAAGGGAACATCATATGGGATTAACCGAATCCTTGACATAGAGGTTCGACCGATAAAGATCTTCGTAGAATATGTAGGAACCAATGTGGACATCCAGGTCCCACCATTGGTTATTGACCGTAGAGGTGTCTCGGTCATGTCTACATAGTTCTCGAACCCGCAGGGTCTGCACACTTAAGGTTTGGTGACGTTTCGGTAGTATAGAGTTATGTATGGTGGTGACCGAAGTTTTTTCGGAGTCCCGGATGAGATCCTGGACATCACGAGGAGCTCTGGAATGGTCCGGAGGTAAAGATTCATATATAGGAAGTCCCAGTTTGGTCACCGGAAAAGTTTCGGGCTCATCGGTAGTGTACCGGGAGTGCCGGTAGTGTACCGGGAGACCTCCGTGAGGGGTATTTAGACCCTAGAGGGTCCATGGGCTGTGGTTGAATAATAACCAGATCTTACTGGGCTGGTGGAACAGCCACAAAAGTCCCATGGCGCCAGGAGGAAAAAGGCCTAAAGAAAAAGGTGGAAAAAGGGCCAATAGGGAGCAATCCTAGTCCAACTAGGATTGGAGGAGGAGTAGGATTCCTCCTCCTTTTCTTCGGCCGAAGCCTCCTTGGCTTGGAGGCAAGGCTGCCTCTTCTCCTCCCTCCCTCCTATATATACTAGTGGATTTCTAGGGTTTTGCACAGTTTTTCCGGCCACGTGCTACCCGTTCCACCGGTACATCGTTTCTCCTCTAGATCGTATTTCCGCAGTGCTTAGGCGAAGCCCTGCCGGAATTGCTCCACCACCTCCTCTTGCTGGATCAAGACGGTGGAGATCGTCATCAAGCTGCACGTGTGCTGAATGCGGAGGTGCCGTCCGTTCGGTACTAGATCGGAAGGATCGTGATCAAGTACAGGGGATGTTCATGATTGGATCGTGAACGGATCGTGACGAGATCGCGGGACTGTTCGTGATTAGATCGTGGGACGCTCGGCGATTTGGATCGCGAAGACGTTTGACTACACCAACCGCGTTTCTTAACGCTTCCCGCTTAGCGATCTACAAGGGTACGTAGATCCACTCCCCCTCTCGTAGATGCTCATCACCATAGATAGGTTTGCGTGTGCGTAGGAAATTTTTTGTTTCCCATGCGACGTTCCCCAACAGTGGCATCATGAGCTAGGTTGATGGTTCGATGAGATCTCGAGTAGAACACAAAAGGTTTGTGGGCGTTGATGCTTAGATTGCTTCCTTCCTTGGTCGGATTTTGGTTCAGCGGTATTGTGAGATGAAGCGGCCTGGACCAACATTAGTCGTACGCTTACGAGAGACCGGTTCCCTCGACGCAACTTGTTGCCTAGATGGCTTGCGGGTGGCAGTTTCTCTCACTTTAGTTGGATCGGATTCGACAAAGGCGGTCCTTGAGAAGGTTGAAAAGCAAATTATGTATCACCGTTGTGGTTAATGCATAGGTGAGAATCATTCTTGCTAGAAACCCGTAGCAGCCACGTAAAACATGCAACAACAATTAGAGGACGTCTAACTTGTTTTTGCAGGGTATGTTGTGATGTGATATGGCCAATTACATGATGTGATATATGTGATGTATGAGATGATCATGTGATGTATAGAACTTCACGACTTGCATGTCGATGAGTACGGCAACCGGCAATAGCCATAGGGTTGTCTTTAATTATTGTATGACCTGCGTGTCAATCATTAAGCGCTATGTAATGCTCTACTTTATTGCTAAATGGTAGCAATAGTAGTAGAAGCATGAAGGGCGTGACAACCTCGATGGCGACATGTTGATGGAGATCAAGATGATGGAGATCATGGTGTCGTGCCGGTGACGATGAAGATCATGCCGGTGCTTTCAAGATGGAGATCTAAAGCACAAGTTCATGGCCATATCATGTCACTTATGAATTGCATGTGATCTAAAGCACAAGATGGAGATCTAAAGCACAAGATAAAATTGTGTTCTCCCCGAGTGTGCACCGTTGCGAAAGTTCATCATGTTGAGACACCACGTGATGATCGGGTGTGATAGACTCTACGTTCACATACAACGGGTGCAAGCCAGTGTTGCACACGCAGAACACTCAGGTTAAACTTGACGAGCCTAGCATGTACAAACATGGCCTTGGAACACAAGAGACCGAAAGGTCGAACATGAGTCATATAGTAGATATGATCAACATAATGATGTTCACCATTGAAGCCACCTCAACTCACGTGATGATCGGACTTGAGTTGGTGGATTTGGATCATGTGACACTCAGATGACCTGAGGGATGTCAATTTGAGTGGGACCTTTAGTAATTTGATTAACTAAACTCATTATCTTGAACAATAGTCTAAATGAACTTTGCATATTTATGTTGTAGATCAATGGCTCGCGCAGTAGCACCCCTGAATTTTAATGCGTTCCTAGAGAAAGCTAAACTGAAAGATGATGGAAGTAACTTTGTTGACTGGGCCCGTAATCTGAGGATTATCCTCACGGATTCCCAGAAATCATATGTCCTTGATGCACCACTTGGTGACCAACCAGAAGACATGACCTCCGAAGACGTTAAGAATGCTTGGGAGGCACGTACTGGAGATTACTCAATAGTTCAGTGTGCAATATTGTATGGCTTAGAATTGGGACTTCAAAGACGTTTTGAACATCATGGAGCATATGAGATGTTCCAGGAGTTGAAGTTTATCTTTCAGAAGAACGCCCGGATTGAGAGGTATGAAACCTCCGATAAGTTCTATGCTTGCAAGATGGAGGAGAACGGGTCTATCAGTGAACATATACTCAGAATGTCTGGGTATTCAACTCGTCTAGCGGAGTTGGGAATTGCCCTTCTGTCAGAGGCGATCATTGACAGAGTTCTTCAATCACTGCCACCTAGTTACAAGAGCTTTGTGATGAACTATAACATGCACGGGATGAACAAGTCAGTCGCCGAGCTGTTTGCGATGTTAAAAGTTGTTGAGTCTGAAATCCAGAAAGAACATCAAGTGTTGATGGTCAATAAAACCACTAGTTTCAAGAAAAATGGCAAAGTCAAAGGCAAGGGCAAGAAGGGTAAAACCAAGAAGGATGGCAAAGCAGTTGCTACTCCTGCAAAGAAGCCCAAGCATGGACCTAAGCCAGAAACTGAGTGCTTTCATTGCAAAGGAACTGGTCACTTGAAGCGGAACTGCCCCAAGTACCTGGCTGACAAGAAGGCGGCTAACGACAAACAAGGTATATATGATATACATGTTATTGATGTGTACCTTACTAGCTCTCGTAGTAGTGCCTGGGTATTTGATACCGGTTCGGTTGCTCACATTTGCAACTCAAAGCAGGAACTACGGAATAAACGAAGGCTGGCAAAGGACGAAGTGACGATGCGCGTGGGAAATGGTTCCAAGGTTGATGTGATCGCCATCGGCACGCTCTCTCTTCGATTACCATCGGGATTAGTGATGAACCTGAATAATTGTTATTTAGTGCCTGCGTTAAGCATGAACATTATATCTGGATCTTGTTTATTGCGAGACGGTTACTCATTTAAATCAGAGAATAAAGGTTGTTCTATTTATATGAGTAATATCTTTTATGGTCATGCACCCAATGTTAGGGGTTTATTCATATTGAATCTTGATAGTGATGACACACATGTTCATAACATTGATGCCAAAATATGTAGAATTGATAATGATAATACCACTTTCTTGTGGCACCGCCGTTTAGGTCATATTGGTGTAAAACGCATGAGGAAGCTCCATGCTGATGGACTTTTGGAGTCACTTGATTTTGAATCACTTGACACATGTGAACCATGCCTCATGGGCAAGATGACTAAAACGCCGTTCTCTGGAACAATGGAACGGGCGAGTGACTTATTGGAAATCATACACACTGATGTGTGCGGTCCAATGAATGTTACAGCGCGTGGTGGATATCGTTATTTTCTCACCTTCACTGATGACTTAAGTAGATATGGGTATATTTACTTAATGAAACACAAGTCTGAAATGTTTGAAAAGTTCAAGCAATTTCAGAGTGAAGTTGAGAATCATCGTAACAAGAAGATTAAGTTCCTACGATCTGATCGAGGAGGTGAATATCTGAGTTATGAGTTTGGCAGTCACTTAAGACAACGTGGAATTGTTTCGCAGTTGACACCGCCCGGAACACCACAGCGTAATGGTGTATCTGAACGTCGTAATCGAACCTTATTAGATATGGTGCGTTCTATGATGTCTCTTGCTGATTTGCCACTATCGTTTTGGGGTTATGCATTAGAGACAGCTGCATTCACTTTAAATAGGGCACCATCAAAATCCATTGAGACGACGCCATATGAACTGTGGTTTGGCAAGAAGCCAAAGTTTTTGTTTCTTAAAGTTTGGGGATGTGATGCTTATGTCAAAAAGCTTCAGCCTGAAAAGCTGGAACCCAAAGCGGAGAAATGCGTATTCATAGGATACCCGAAAGAGACAGTCGGGTATACCTTCTATCTCAGATCCGAAGGCAAAGTGTTTGTCGCTAAAAACGGAACATTTCTTGAGAAAGAGTTTCTCTCGAAAGAATTGAGTGGGAGGAAAATAGAGCTTGATGAGGTTATTGAACCTTTACTTCAACCAGAAAGTAGCGCAGTGCAGAAAGATGTTTCTGTGGAACCTACGGTGGTAGAAGAGGAAGTTAATGATGATGATCATGAAGCTTCGGATCAAGCATCTATTGAACCTTGTAGGTCGACAAGGCCGCGTACTACCCCTAAGTGGTACGACAACCCTGTCTTGGAGGTCATGTTGTTGGACAACAATGAACCTACGAGCTATGGAGGAGCAGTGATGGGCCCGGATTCCGAGAAATGGTTAGAGGCCATGAAATCCGAGATGGGATCCATGTATGAAAACATAGTATGGACTTTGAAAGTATTACCTGAAGGGCGAAAGGCCATTCAGAAGAAATGGATCTTTAAGAACAAGATAGACGCGGATGGCAATGTCACCGTCTATAAAGCTCAAGTTGTGGCAAAGGGTTTTTCACAAGTTCAAGGAGTTGACTACGATGAGACTTTCTCACCCGTAGCGATGCTTAAGTCTGTCAGAATCATGTTAGCAATAGCTGCCTATTTCGACTATGAAATTTGGCAGATGGATGTAAAAACAGCGTTCCTCAACGGTTTCCTTGAGGAAGAGTTGTATATGATGCAACCCGAAGGTTTTGTCGATCCAGAGAATGCTGACAAAGTTTGCAAACTCCAGCGATCCATTTATGGACTGGTGCAAGCATCTCGGAGTTGGAATAAGCGCTTTGATGAGGTGATCAAAGTGTTTGAGTTTATACAAGTTTACGGAGAAGCTTGTATTTACAAGAAAGTGAGTGGGAGCTCTATAGCGTTTCTAGTATTATATGTGGATGACATATTGCTGATTGGAAACAATATAGAAATGCTGGAAAGCATGAAGGAATATTTGAACAAGAGTTTTTCAATGAAGGACCTAGGAGAAGCTGCTTTCATATTACGCATTAAGATCTATAGAGATAGATCGAGACGCTTAATAGCACTTTCACAAAGCATATACCTTGATAAAGTTTTGAAGAAGTTCAAAATGGAACAGTCCAAGAAGGGGTTCTTGCCTGTATTACAAGGTGTGAAGTTGAGTAAGACTCAATGCCCAGTAACTGCAGAGAAAAGATGAGTGTCATCCCCTATGCTTCAGCCATAGGCTATATCATGTATGCAATGCTGTGCACAAGACCCGATGTCAGCCTTGCCATAAGTATGACCGGAAGGTTTCAAAGTGATCCTGGAATGGAGCACTGGCAAGCGGTCAAGAATATCCTTAAGTACCTAAAAAGGACTAAGGAAATGTTTCTCGTTTATGGAGGTGATGAAGAGCTCATCGTAAAGGGTTACGTCGATGCAAGCTTTGACACTGATCCAGATGACTCTAAGTCGCAAACCGGATACGTATTTATTCTTAACGGGGGAGCGGTAAGCTGGTGCAGTTCCAAGCAAAGCGTGGTAGCTGATTCTACGTGCGAAGCAGAATACATGGCAGCCTCGGAGGCGGCGAAGGAAGGTGTCTGGATGAAGCAGTTCATGACGGATCTTGGAGTAGTGCCTAGTGCATTGAATCCAATGAACCTGTTCTGTGACAACACTGGTGCCATTGCTCTGGCCAAGGAACCAAGGTTTCACAAGAGGACCAGACACATAAAGCGACGCTTCAACTCCATCCACGATTACATCTTGGAGAAAGACATAAATATTTGCAAAGTGCACACGGATCTGAATGTCGCAGACCCGTTGACTAAACCTCTCCCGAGGGCTAAGCATGATCAACACCAGAGCTGCATGGGTGTTCGATTCATTACAATGTAAATCACATAGTGATGTGAACTAGATTATTGACTCTAGTCCAAATGGGAGACTATTGGAAATATGCCCTAGAGGCAATAAATAAAGTGTTTATTATTGTATTTCCTTCTTCGTGATAATCGTTTCTTATCCATGCTATAATTGTATTGATTGGAAATGTGGATACATGTGTGGATACATAGACAAACACAATGTCCCTAGTATACCTCTAGTGAACTAGCTCGTTGATTGAAAGATGGTTAAGGTTTCCTAGCCATGGACATGAGATGTCATTTGATAACGGGATCACATCATTAGGAGAATGATGTGATGGACAAGACCCAAACTACAAACGTAGCTTATGATCGTGTCAGTTTATTGCTACTATTTTCTGCATGTCAAGTATATGTTCCTATGACCATGAGATCATGCAACTCACAGATATCGCAGGAGTACCTTGTGTGTATCAAACGTCACAACGTAACTGGGTGACTATAAAGGTGCTCTACTGGTGTCTCCGAGGGTGTCTGTTGAGTTGACATGGATCAAGACTGGGATTTGTTACTCCGTGTGACGGAGAGGTATCTCAGGGCCCACTCGGTAATACAACATCACAATGAGCCTTGCAAGCAATGGGACTAATTGTTAGTTGCGGGATCTTGTATTGCGGAACGAGTAAAGAGACTTGCCGGTAACAAGATTGAACTAGGTATGGAGATACCGACGATCGAATCTCGGGCAAGTAAAATACCGAAGAACAAAGGGAACATCATACGGGATTAACTGAATCCTTGACATAGAGGTTCGACCGATAAAGATCTTCGTAGAATATGTAGTAACCAATGTGGACATCCAGGTCCCGCCATTGGTTATTGACCGTAGAGGTGTCTCGGTCATGTCTACATAGTTCTCGAACCCGCAGGGTCTGCACACTTAAGGTTTGGTGACGTTTCGGTAGTATAGAGTTATGTATGGTGGTGACCGAAGTTTTTTAGGAGTCCCGTATGAGATCCTGGACATCATGAGGAACTCCGGAATAGACCGGAGGTAAAGATTCATATATAGGGAGTCCCAGTTTGGTCGCCGGAAAAGTTTCGGGCTCATCGGTAGTGTACCGGGAGTGCCGGTAGTGTACCGAGAGACCTCCGGGAGGGGTATTTCGATCCTAGAGGGTCCATGCTCTGTGGGAGAATAATAACCAGACCTTAGTGGGCTGGTGGAACAGCCACAAAGGGCCCATGGCGCCAGGAGGAAAAAGGCCTAAAGAAAAAGGTGGAAAAAGGGCCAATAGGGAGCAATCCTAGTCCAACTAGGATTGGAGGAGGAGTAGGATTCCTCCTCCTTTGCTTCGGCCGAAGCCTCCTTGTCTTGGAGGCAAGGCTGCCTCTCCTCCTCCCTCCCTCCTATATATACTAGTGGATTGCTAGGGTTTTGCACAGTTTTTCCGGCCACGTGCTACCCGTTCCACCGGTACATAGTTTCTCCTCTAGATCGTATTTCCGTAGTGCTTAGGCGAAGCCCTGCCGGAATTGCCCCACCACCATCGCCGGAGCGCGGTCACTCTGCTGGCAAACTCTTCCTCCTCTCCACCTCCTCTTGCTGGATCAAGACGGTGGAGATCGTCATCAAGCTGCACGTGTGCTGAACGTGGAGGTGCCGTTCGTTCGGTACTAGATCGGAAGGATCGTGATCAAGGACACGGGATGTTCGTGATTGGATTGCGGGACGGATCGTGATGAGATCGCGGGACTGTTCATGATTAGATCTCGGGACGCTCGGCGATTTGGATCGCGAAGACGTTCGACTACACCAACCGTGTTTCTTAATGCTTCCCGCTTAGCGATCTACAATGGTACGTAGATCCACTCCCCCTCTCGTAGATGCTCATCACCATGGATAGGTTTGCGTGTGCGTAGGAAATTTTTTGTTTCCCATGCGACGTTCCCCAACAGCTAGATCATCTAAAAAACTAACCACAAAAGCATACATATAGTATGTAAGAATCAGAATCATATATTTTCTTATAAGATAATGTTATCACACACATAATCATGTAAGTTGATTGTGAAAGTAAAAGTAAACTAACCATTCAGGGCACACTAACTTAAAAAATCTGAATATGGCGTTCCTTTTTGTTGCTACATCCCTGATGTCTAGCCTTCAAGCTGTTAGAAAAAGAAACATGTCAAAATATAGAGAAAATGTAAACCCATGACCTCCTTCCCTTTCATCCCATGAAGATTTTTTCTAACTTACTCGTGTTGATTGATATTAAAACCTCCAAGTCACATCCTTTTAGATGAATCCCAAGTAAGCTGTTCAGATCAACTAGTTTAGGCATACTATCAGTTATCGATTTCGCACAAAATCACTTCATTTGCTTGCCTGTCAATGTCAAGTAGTTGAACGCTAAATAAACTGAATGAAATACATGAAAGCATGGTATTTCTATAGGTTTTATTCTACTCCCACGTGCTCAAACTTATTCATAGGAAATTATTAGGTAAAGCTAGATCGAATCAATCTAATTACCACTTTGTACACCATATATGCACATGGATATTTGATACAATTCACTATCTTTTAACATGGAAATCAGGATAGAATAGTAAGATAAGTAAACCTACTAGGGCTTACCTTGATTGAATGATTGATCAATACAACATCTTGTGGGGATGGCAAGCCGGCCGGCGGGCGTGTGCAATGCAGATCGAGGTTGATTGTTGGAGGGGCATGGCTTATGTAGAGCATAGCGTTGCAGGCGGTGGCACGACGACTTCGGCTTGTCAAAGCGCTCACACGACACATGGCACAACCGCGTGTGAAACTCACGATCCCAAAGATCTTAACACTAGTAGAAAATAGGGCATTGGTTCGGGCCTCCTAAGCCCATTAATCCCGGTTCGCTCACGAACCGGGACCAAAGGTGGCAACCGTCCCGGTTCGTGAGCCCAGGGGGCCGACCGGGCCACGCGGGCCATTGGTCCCGGTTCGTCTGGCCCCTTTGGTCCCGGTTCCAGGCACGAACCGGGACCAATGCGCCTCGCTCCTGGCCCACGACCATTGGTCCCGGTTCGTGGCTGGAACCAAGACCAAAGGGAGACCTTTTTTCCCGGTTCCAGCCATGAACCGGGACTAATGAGCTGCCTATATAAACCTTTGCCCATCGCTAGCAGAGCCGTGGAGTGCTATGTTTTTCTAGGACAGCAGTGTTAGAGCTTTGTGGGGCTCTAGCTCACCTCCTATGCACATGAGGTGTTCGATGAAATGCTCGAGCCACACTTAAGCTTTCTCCTCTCGAAGCTCGTTGTCCAAACTCCATTTTCGTCAAGATTTGTCTAGGTTTGGCGGTCCGTCCTGTCCCGTCCCCGTCCTGAAACCGCCGTCGATCGCCCGCGCATGGTGAGCCTCTTGATCTTATCTTCTTTCTAAAAGAAAATATACTTACTCGTATGATTTTCTTGCTTTTATTATTGTTTGTTATTATATAGTGCCATGGTTATGGAATCAGCCCACGTTAGCCCTCGTCCAGTCTATGATTCAGATGTGGTATATTATCTTTTATAACTAGTTCACACATGTAATGTCTATGACAATTAATTATGCCACCAACTTGACGTAGATGTTTTTATCTATAGGAAGTAGTTGAACCAGAAATGGATACCGACTATGCAATTCTGCTCGACAAGTTAACTAAAGCTAAAAAAGAAATCAATCATTTGAAAGAAAAATTGAAAAGAACTGAAGATGAGAAGGTGGGATTGGTGTTGCATGTTGCCGATATCGTCGATGATCACATGACCAAGATGGCTGCAATGCGCTTGAAGCTTAGAAAGATTAGAAAATATGCCATTGATAAAGTGGCTTGGTATCATTATGTCGTTGGATCAATTGTTACCTTAGTTGTGATTATGATCGCATTTGTTGTTGCATTGAAATTTTGAAATAGTTTCAATGTATGGTTTAATTAGATGCTCTGGAGAGCTATATGTTGGTCAACGAGAACTATGTATCTACTTTGGTTTTAATGTGATGATGAACTTCTATTAATTTGGTCACTTCTGTATTCCTAATGTTTTGTAATGGTTTTTGACACACTTAATTATATATAATGCACACAGATGAACCGACAATGGACGTACGGTAACAGACGCACCGACGAGTACATTAAGGGGTGCATCATTTTCTTGAAGTGCCCGAGGCAAACAAGAAGAATGGTTTTATGTGTTGTCCATGCCCTACATGTGGGAATTTGAAGTCTTACTCTGACCAGAAAATCCTTCACAGCCACCTGTTTGTGAAGGGTTTCATGCCACACTATTATGTTTGGACCAAGCATGGAGAAATAGGGGTTATGATGGAAGACGACGAAGAAGAAGAGGATGATGACAACTATGTGCCCCCTGAATACGATGATGCTGTAACCGGAGAAGTTGAAGATCAAGAGGAACCAGACGATGTGCCCTATGATGATCTTCGCCGGGTCATTGTTGATGCAAAGAGACAGTGCGAAAGTGAAACGGAGAAGCTGAAGTTCTATCACATGTTAGAGGATCACAAAAAAGGGTTGTACCCCAATTGCAAAGATAGCAACACAAAGCTCGGTACCACACTGGAATTGCTGCAGTGGAAGGCAGAGAATGGTGTACCTGACAAAGGATTTGAGAAGCTACTGAAAATATTGAAGAAGAAGCTTCCAAAGGATAACGAATTGCCCGACAGTACGTATGCAACAAAGAAGGTTGTATGCCCTCTAGGATTGGAGGTGCAGAAGATACATGCATGCCCTAATGACTGCATCCTTTTCTGTGGTGAGTACGAGGAACGGAACGCATGCCTGGTATGCGGTGCATTGCGCTATAAGATCAGACGCGATGACCCCTGGTGATGTTGAGGGCGAGCGCCCAGGAAGAGGGTTGCTGCCAAGGTGATGTGGTATGCTCCTATAATATCACGGTTGAAACGTCTGTTCAGGAACAAAGAGCATGCCAAGAATATGCGATGGGATAGAGGACCGTGAGAAAGACGGGAAGTTGAGAGCACCCGCTGACAGGTCGTAGTGGAGAAAAATCGAGAGAAAGTACTGGAATGAGTTTGCAGGTGACGCAAGGAACGTATGGTTTGGTTTAAGCATGGATGGCATTAATCCTTTTGGGGAGCAGAGCAGCAATCACAACACCTGGCCCGTGACTCTATGTATCTATAACCTTCCTCGTTGGCTGTGCATGAAGCAGAAGTTCATTATGATGCCAGTTCTCATCCAAGTCCCTAAGTAACCCGGCAACGACATTGATGTGTACCTAAGGCCATTAGTTGAAGAACTTTTACAGCTGTGGAATGGAAATGGTGTACGCGTGTGGGATGAGCACAAACAAGAGGATTTTGACCTGCATGCGTTGCTGTTTGTAACCATCAATGATTGGCCTGCTCTCAGTAACCTTTTAGGATAGACAAACAAGGGATACCACGCATGCACACACTGTTTAGATGACACCGAAAGTATATACCTGGACAATTCCAGGAAGAATGTGTATCTGGGGCATTGTCGATTTCTTTCGACCAACCATCAATGTCGAAAGAAAGGCAAGCATTTCAAAGGCAAGGCAGATCACCGGAAGAAGCCCGCCATCCGTACCGGTGATCACATACTTGCTATGGTCAATGATTTACAAGTAATCTTTGGAAAGGGTCCCGACGGACTATCTGCTCCGAATGACGCTGAGGGACGCGCACCCATGTGGAAGAAGAAATCTATATTTTGGGACCTACCCTACTGGAAAGACCTAGAGGTCCGCTCTGCAATCGACGTAATGCACATGACGAAGAATCTTTGCGTGAACCTGCTAGGCTTCTTGGGCGTGTATGGGAAGACAAAAGATATACTGGAGGCACGGGAGGACCAGCAACGTGTTCACGAAAAAGTTGGCATGCCTCCAAAGCAGTATGAAGGTCCTGCCAGCTACGCTCTTATCAAAGAAGAGAAGGAAATCTTCTTTGAATGCCTGCTCAGTATGAAGGTCCCGTCTAGCTTGTCGTCGAATATAAAGGGAATAATAAATATGGCAGAGAAAAAGTTCCAGAACCTAAAGTCTCATGACTGCCACGTGATTATGACGCAATTGCTTCCTGTTGCATTGAGGGGGCTTCTACCGGAAAACGTTCGATTAGCTATTGTGAAGCTATGTGCATTCCTCAATGCAATCTCTCAGAAGGTGATCGATCCAGAAATCCTACCAAGGTTAAGGAGTGATGCGGCGCAATGTCTTGTTAGTTTCGAGCTGGTGTTCCCACCATCCTTCTTCAATATCATGACGCACGTCCTAGTTCATCTAGTCGACGAGATTGTCGTTCTTGGCCCTGTATTTCTACGCAATATGTTCCCCTTTGAGAGGTTCATGGGAGTCCTAAAGAAATATGTCCATAACCGCGCTAGGCCAGAAGGAAGCATCTCCATGGGCCATCAAACAGAGGATGTCATTGGGTTTTGTGTTGGCTTCATTCCTGACCTTAAGAAGATTGGTCTCCCTCAATCGCGGTATGAGGGGAGACTGACTGGAAAAGGCACGCTAGGAGTGAAGTCAATAATATGTGGGGACGGGCATTCTTGGTCTCAAGCACACTACACAGTTCTACAAAATTCTACCTCGGTGAACCCGTATGTCGATGAACACAAGAACATTCTGCGCTCCAAACACCTAGAGCAGTGTGACGAATGGATTACATGTGAACACATCAAGACTTTCGACAGTTGGTTGCAAACACATCTCAGGTGTGACAACACTGTTTCTGCTGAGTTGTACTCGTTGGCCAGGAGACCATCTTTGACTGTATTGACTTACAAAGGGTGTGAGATAAATGGGAATACATTTTACACGATCGCCCAAGATCAAAGGAGCACCAACCAAAACAGCGGTGTCAACTTTGGTGCAGCAATGACCAATGGGAAGGTCGACACATATTATGGTTACATAGAGGAGATATGGGAACTTGACTATGGACATTATTTGAAGGTCCCTTTGTTTCGATGCAAATGGGTCAATCTTACAAGAGGCGGGGTACAAGTAGACCCTCATTACGGAATGACAACGGTGGATCCCAAGAATCTTGGGTACACAAACAAACCATTCGTCCTAGCCAATGATGTGGCGCATGTTTTTATGTTAAGGGCATGTCTACCAAACCAAGAAAAAGAAAAGATAAGGAAGCGAATACATCATACGATGAGCCAAAGCGTCACATAGTTCTTTCAGGCAAAAGAGACATCGTGGGATTGGAGGGCAAGACAGACATGTGTGAATATTATGAAAAGTTTTAGGAAATTCCTCCCTTCAAAGTCAAGGCTGGCCCAAGCACCGTGTTAAACAATGAAGATTATCTATGGTTATGGTGCAATAAGCAAAGGACACAAGCGAAGAAAAAGTGAATACTTTCTCTCCACAAGGATTATGATGATGCCTTTTATCTAGAATATCATTGCAGTTACATGTGAAGAAATGAAATGCGTTTTGTAACAGATGAGTTTCCGTCCAAAACCCTGATACTTCGAAAGAGACTGTCCGTTTTCTACACGAAGTGCATCCAGCTTTTTCCGTAACCCTCTGAACTTTTTAGCACATGCTATGTGGGCGAAATGATGATACCATGCCAACTTTCAACCTTTTCAGAGTTCATTTGAAGTGCTTTTCAATTTTAGTGTCATTTAGCTCAAAAAATCAATAACTGCATGAAAAATAACAAATGAAGTCAGAAAGGGTTGAAAATTGATGATGTGACTTTGAATGGTGCATTTTGAACAGACAAAAAGTCTGGAGTTCAAATAAGTTCAAGAAAATGAAATCCGTTTGTAACAGATGAGTTTTCATTCGAAACCGTGATACTTCGAAAGAGATTGTCCATTTTGTTCACGAAGTGCATCCAGCTTTTGCCGTAACCCTCTCAACTTTTTAGCACATGCTATGTGGGTGAAATGATGATACCATGCCAACTTTCAACCTTTTCAGAGTTCATTTGTAGTTCTTTTCAATTTCAGGGTCATTTAGCTCAAAGAATGAACTAATAGCAAAAAGAATCAACTAAAAACTTTTGTGAAACCCTAATAGCAATAAGAATGAACTAAAAATAATCAATTTAAATATTATTTTATGAACTATAATATTCTTCAATAGCAAAAAGAATCAACTAAAAGCTTTTATAAAACTCTAATAGCAAAAAGAAACTCTAAAAGCTTTTATAAACCTCTAGTATTTTTGAAACTAAAATTATATAAAATTTATGCAATTAAAATTAGCAAAGTATTTTTTTCAAAACATTAATAGCAAAAAGAATTTTTATAAAGAATTTTTTGTTAGAAACTTTAATAGCAAACTAAAATAACAAAATCTGTTTTTGATTTAGACAACCATTCAAAATTACCTGAAAATTACCAAATTGAATATAATGTTAAAACGAAGTAATATTAAATAGCAGGAAAAAAGAATCACTCAAAAATCTATTTTTACAAGAAAGTTATTCACAAACTAGTGATTCACACAAATTTCAAAGAATTCAAATTTGAAAACTAATGGCATTAACAGAAAGTTTATAATTTTTGTGACCTAAAAGCAAAAAGAATCACTGAAAAACTATAAGTAGAAATAAAATAAAATAAATAAAGCAAAAAACAAAACAAAAAACAGGAATTTTTTTTAAAAAAATGCCGCCTACTGGGCCACCATGGCGTAAATACGACTAGAAACCCAACCAGCTAGTTGGGCCAGGATTCAGGCCCGCAGCAGGCCTAGTAGGCCCACAGGCAGAGGAGTGTGTGATTAGGCCCGTAAGTCTGCATTTGAGAGGAGTTCGAGAGAGTTGGCGCACGAGCGCTTATAAACCACTCTCGAACCCTCTCAGCTAGCGAGGTGGGACTAAACATTTGTCCCCGGGCAGCACCCCCCTTTCGTCCCGGTTGGTGGCACCAACCGGGACCAATACTCACCTTTGGTCCCGGTTGACACCAACCGGGACGAAAGGGGGATGCTTTCCCGCCCTTTGGGCTGCTAAAAACAGGGCTTTGGTCTTGGTTGGTGGCACGAACCGGGACCAAAGGGGGGCATTGGTATCGGTTCATGCCACCATCAGGACATCCCTGTATAAAACCCCACACTTAGCAGTTTTCGACCCATTCGCTCCCCCAAAGGCCAAATCCCCACCCACGCCGTCAGGCTGCCCAAATCTCGCGCGCTCTGCATCGCCGTCGCCGTCGCTGGCCGCCGTCCCCGACCTTCCCGACGTCGCTCCGGCCGCCCCGTCCCGCGCCACCCTGCTCCGGCCACCCCGCTCCGGTCTGCCCGCCCCGCGCCGTCCGCCCCGCTCCGGCCACTGCTCTGCCCCGCTCCGGCCACATCCCCCCTCCCCTATACGTGAGCAGTTCATGCAAGTGTTCATATATGTGTGTGTTCATATATGTGTTCATATATGTGTATGTATGTGTTCATATATGTGTATGTGTATGTAGGTGTTCATATGTGTGTTCATGCAAGTTAAAAAAAACATGTTCAATGTGTATTTAAAAAAATCATCATGTATTGTGAATAAAAGTCAATGAGCTTCAGAAAAATGTTTCACGTTTTGTTACCGCCGCCGCGTGATGATATGTCCGCCTGGTATTTTTTGTTCATATAGAAAACTCCGGTAATTTCGACATGAGGGGGACGTTGATCAACCCCCTCCTGCCCGACCAACTCCCGAGTCCGCCTAAACTGGGACTAAAAAAGCATTGTCGATCTTCTACCCCCTCTCGCCCCTACCCGACAAACTCTCGAGGCCACCCAAACCACTAGAAGAAAACTTCGGTAAGTTCGATCAACCCCCTATCGCATGGCCAAACCCTAGAAGTGTTGCCGAGGCCACCCAATCCCTAAAAACGTTGCCGAGGCCACCCAAACCCTAGAAGCGTCGAGGCCACCCAATCCCTAGAAGCGTTGTCGAGGCCACCCCAAATCGTAGAAGCGTCGAGGCCACTAATATGATCCCTTGTCTATGTTTGCCACTAATTAATATATCCATCTCTCATGTTTGTATATTAATTGCCATGTTGTAATATTTGCAGAAACCATGGATCCAACCATGAACAAAGACTTTCAAGGAGAAGCGTTGTTGGGGGACATGATCCGCGGTGGCGGTGATATCTTCTCGTTAATCAATTTTGACACAAAAGAGCTAGGACATGATGATGACGGCTCCGGTCACCGAATGTTGGAGGAAGAAGGAGACCATGATGACGGCTCCGGTGATCGAGAGCCGGAGGAAGAAGGAGACCATGATGACGGCTCCGGTGACCGAACGGAGGGAGCTGTTGCAAAGTCATCCGGCGTGGTATATATATTAATTAAGCCTATGCTGACTAATTGATGCATTAATTGTTTTCGTATGTACATATATTAACTCAGCTCTTTTCTTCTTTTATAGCCCTCCGGATCGACTGAAACTTTGGTAACGAGACGAGGCCCGAAGAAAAGGTTGCGTGCTGATGAAAAGTTCACGATCACCTTAATCGCAAACGATGGCCAACCGATTGAACCGAAGAAGACCAAGGATGCATTTTCTGCTCAGTGTGGAGCTATTGTTAGGGACAACATCCCGATCAGCATCCAGCAATGGAATGAGCCAGCTAAGAACGCTAAGAACTACGACCCTCAAGTTTCTTATGTCAGCGATAGACAGAAAGAAGATCTTTGGAAGGACCTGAAGGCAAATTTCACCCTACCGCCAGAGGAGGATGAGAGTAATCCAATTATAGAGCCACTAGTCAGGTTGTGTGCTCTTAAGAATATGGCATATCTTTTCAGGAGGTGGAAGAATGAGTTGAAAGCTAAGTTTGTCGACCAAGAGAAGACTCCGGTATTCGTCAGCCAATATGCGGGGATAAGAAATCAATGTGACGCGTTCGTGGCCTACAAGACTTATGAAAAGAGTAAGAAAATGTCAGCGATAAACAAGAAAAATGCTGAAAAGAAGCAGTATCACCATCGCACGGGGTCAGGTGGCTACCTCAGAGCCCGGCCGTTATGGGCCAAATGGGAGGATGACCTGCGAGCTAAAGGGGTTGAACCAGAGACAGCAAACTGGCCAGACCGTTCAAGAACTTGGTTCTTCGGGGTTGGGGCAACTTTGGACCCTGAAACAGGGAAGTGCGTTTGGACGGACGAGCAACTTGCAATACCCGTCAGGAAGCTTAAGCAAGTTATCAAGGAAGCGCTAGAAGGAAGGTTCATTCCCAACAGAGAGAAGGACGAGCTGACTGAGGCCCTCGGGAATCCTAAGCACCCTGGACGAACACGAGGCATGCTAGGCTCTGTTTCGTGGAAGCTTGGGTTTCCCGGAGCAGGCGGTTACAAAAGTCGGGAGAGGAAGAGGAAACATGAGCTGAGCGTTGTGCAGGAGCTCAATGCAAGAGTACGAAGGCTAGAGGAAGAAGTTATGAGCCAGCGAGCTCCCGACCAGCAGCTTGTTCAGGGGCATGAAGCTACCCCAGAAGCTACCCCGCCATCTTAGTGGAGAAGCAGCGTGGCTTCCACGGAGCTCCTTCAGCACCCTGACTTCACGGCTCCTAGCTACCCCATGGATGCTATCATAGATGGCCAACATTGCAAGCTTATGACGAAATGCGTTGACCTCACCCTCAAGGCGGTTGATGGCTTTGTTGCACGTCCTCGAACCGACGGAACTTTTCACCATGGTCAGATTCCACATGGCTATGCTGTTGTGCAAGTGGATGAAATAATAGGGGGATTTGAGGAGCTCGAGCTTGACCACCCTACAGGTGAAGGGGAGACTCAGCTGAGATTTGCTTTGAGGAGTACATGTCTATGGCGGAAGGAGCACATCAAGCTTCCGAACTGGACGCCTCCGCCGCCTCCTCCTCCTCCGGCGAGTGATGAAGGCACTCATCCTCCTCCTCCTCCGGCGAGGGATCAAGGTACTCCGCCTCCTCCTTCGCCTTGTCCGGCGCGTGACGTTGATGATCAAGGCACTTCGCCTCCTCCTCCGCCTCCTTCGGCGCATTCGAGCAGTCCGCGTCATCCTCCGCCTCCTCAGCAACGGTGGAAGACATCCGCCGCCGCTCCTCCCCCTCCGGCGCATCGGAGCACTCCACCTCCTTCTCCGACTCGTAAGCAACGACGGAAGAGAGACGTCATCGCTCCGGCTGCTAGCTGTACAACCAGTGGTGGGAGGCCATACGAATACGGTACTAAGTCTCTCAAGCCATTGGAAAAGTTGCCATACGAGAGGACCGTGGAGGAAACCGCGAAGACATCTCAATACCAAGTGAGGGCCCATTTTGCAAAGAAAGCTCCACCTCCGAAGCAGACGATAGATCCGATGGCATCGAAGCGCACTATCGAGGCCATGAAGCGACCACCACCGCCTCCGCTGGATACCAACTATGTTCGCGCTACTAAAAAGGCATATCAAAATGCGGTGCGGACGGGAACTACTTCCATTGATGAGAGGTTAGCAAAACGAAGAAGTGGAAAAAAAATCCCTAGTCGGCGAACAGGAGAACCAATCATGCCCCCCGCTAAAGGTGTCTACCGATATTGCCGTTGATCATCCGGGGATTGTGCCCGGTACTAATCCTGCTGATTACATGAGCGATGATGTATAGTTTGAGCCGTTGGAGGTGGACGATTTCAGATACCGATACGGGCAGCCTCTAGTCAAACCTGATCATCCTCCTCTAACAACGATGATGCGAAAATTCCATGATTGGTACCTGGAAACCTGCCGCCAATCTGGGCCGGGTACTGTGATGATGAGAATTAAAGAGGAGCACGACCTCGTTGGAATGGAGCAGTTGTCTGTTGAATTTGAAGAGTTATTCTAGTTATACAATCAAAAGGCCATCGACAAAACAATCGTGACTTGCTACTGTCTGTAAGTACTACTTCTGTAACTAAGTCTCTATATATAGCTCAGCTCTTTCATTGCATGTATATATAATTATCCTCACTATATTATGCAGATCGAAGATCGTCGAATGGAGAAAAGCCCAAATCTATGACATTGGGTTCATTAACCCAAATATCATACATGAGTATACGGTTCAAAAGAATGCCACAGAAATCGAGGACAACTTGCTACAATCGTTGCTTGCAAATCAAAACAAAGAGACAATACTCTTTCCTTACAACTTCAAGTGAGTGTTACTGTCTTGTGCATATTCGGTTTCCCTTATTATTCGAGGTTATATTAATGTAATTGATGAGTTATGCATGCATGCGCAACTTCCACTTTATTCTACTAAAGATTAAGGTTGAGCAAGGAGTAGTAACCGTCTTAGACTCGAAACGAAAAGATCCCCAGAATTATGCAGACATGACTAAAATGCTCCAGAAGTAAGTTCAATCGATCATTATCGCATCATATTAGCAAGTTTGTTCATTTCCTGATATCAAGTAATTATTTTCTTTGTCTGGCAGGGTTTGAAAAGAGTTCACCGCAATTGTTCCGGCACTGCCGAGGGAGCTGCGGTTTACACACCCGAAAGTAAGTACTACTAGCTAGTTCCGCGCATCTCCCATTGATTCTAGTTTCATCAATACCATTTATCATGCTTGATTATCAGTTTGATTGAATTCTATTTCTCGTAAAGTGCTTGTGGCAGGAAGCCGGAAATGATTTTTATGGATACAACGTTTGTGAGTTCATCTACAACGCGACGACCCCTAAGCGGGGCTACTCTGAAAAACAATATGAAGTGCGTAAGCAATAATATTCAAATTTTTATTTTATTACAATGATTTGTGTGAGTTTCATTCATATATATGTATTGACCCCCTTCTTCAAATTAGATGTGGCAGATGCAGGATGAACTCCTACCACATGATCGCATACGAGCAATTCGAGAAGAATTGGCGGGATTCTTTCTTGACCACGTCATAAATAAAGCCGGCGAATACCATCTGGAATTTGACATTAGATGTTAGGGATTGTAAGAGATCTTATATTTTATATATGTAGCTAGTAGTGTCGGATAGATATACGAAAACTTGTTGTACGACCAATCTCTCGGAGAAAGAGAGGTCGATCACTTCTCTCTCTATATGTTCATGATGATCTTCTGTACTTAATGGTTCCTTTATTTGCTTACTAGCTAGCATGTCCAGTTCTCTCTATAGTAGCTAGCGTCGACCAAGTACGGAGAAAGAGAGGACACTTCTCTCTATTAATTAGCTAGCTAACACAATATGAAACCCCTAAATTAACCCTCCAAAACCCCCTACCCCCCCTTTAAAAAAAACCCAGTAACTGTCAGATGCTGACGCGTGGATGCCTTTTGGTTCCGGTTGATGTTACCAACCGGAACTAAAGGTCCTCTTGTCTGGGCTCCCCGCAGAGGCCAAGTTGAGCCCCTTCTATCCCGGTTCATAAGCGAACCGGGACTAAAGGTTTAGGGCTTTAGTTCCGACCCTTTAGTCCCGGTTCCAGAACCGGGACTAATGGTCCTCTCGAACCGGGACAAATGGGCCGTTTTCTACTAGTGTAATTCGTGTGTTCTATTCTAGCGACTAGCGAATAGCTAACTAGTTTTTTTGAAAGTACTCGCCATGTTTATTCATCAAAAGCAAAGGTCATAGGTACAAGAGTTGGGTCATGCGGATTGCCCAACCAAACATGACGACCTACCCCTAGATTACATGCAAACTTGAGGAGATTATGAGCCTCAAAATTAAAGTTCCTATGGTCATGGATAAAAGAAGTAGAAATAAAACTATTACAATGATTCATAATTTCATGTACTATCGCAGTATTAGGACCCCTGTCCCGTTGTTGATATCATTCACCACCCCTTGACAAGTTGACAATCCGATGCCACCCTTATATTTTGCTCTACAAGGTCATCTGCAAGTGATAGCGCTTCACGACAAGCATAAGTCTCCAATATTAGAGGATCATTAATTCCTTGGAAAACCAACGCACAGGATCCCAGATATAGACCGGAATGATCTCTGCATATAGCTGCCACCGCTCCTCCATGATGCGACCTTGCTACTGCATCATCAACATTTATCTTCACTGTTCCACTAGGAGGGGCTAGCGAATAGCTCGCTAGTGAATTGAGAACCACGGTCGTGTGCATGAGGCCTAGTCGTATTCTTTCAATATGGGCTCCTGGGCTAATAAATTATTTATTTCTCATACACAGGCTTTAGATAGACAATAAAAAAAATAAAGGAGCGGGGAAAAATAGTTTGGGCTGAGTGGGGGCAATGCTGCATATATTGGGCCTAGTATAAGTGAGCTGGAAAAACGAGTGGGGACATTTCCCCCCTCAGCCATGCACGTAAATTCGCCCCCGAGCCAACCCTCTCGGTTTATATAACACTAGTAGAATGCTCGTGCATTGCCATAGACTTTTAAAATACGTTGCTGCAGTTATATATACATAATGCATATTAAATTTCCCATGCAGAGGATAGATAGCACGGGTACACTCGGGTAATAATTGAGGCCCACTAACTTGTAATGTAAATTAATAACAAAAAGGAAATTTGACGACGTATACATATATATCGACTATCTAACTAAAAAAATGTTAACTTAAAAAAGTCTCGCACAATGATTGGAATGTTGTCTTTATCTTCATTCACACGATATTTGAGAAAGCATAATAATAAAACTACCTCAACTCATACTCATCCCGCATAAGCAATATATGTAGTTAGCACAAACACTTCACATCAATTCTCATAAAATGTTTAACAGAGAGTACTCTCCGTGGAAACCGGGCAAACCAATTCTTTACCATTCCACCAGAACATAAAATAGAAAACAAATTCATGTGCATTGCCACGGGTCAACACATGGGTCCATCATGAGGCCCTCAAGTTGAACACTTCATTCATTGTGTTATTGCTTCGCTATGTTGTCACCCTGTTCCAAATCCATCTAGTGTTTTTCTCTTAGCCTACTGAATTTGTGTGGTGAGTCAGATCATCCCTAATCCACATACTATGAAAACGAATACTCCCTCCCTTCCAATTTCAAAGGCCCGATTCAAAAATCTCCCCAAACAAGGCAAATGGTGAGTGATGGAATAGTTTGCAATACTAACCCAAATAAACAGATGTGTTAATTTGCATTAACTACGACATATGCATTTGTGGTCACTAAATGAGTAGAAATGTTACATGCATTGGTGAGTTATTTTAATCCTTGCATGCAGGAGATTTAATATGTTTCGGAATCTAAACATAGGATCGAGATAGGACCTTCAAACTAGAAAAACAAAAAAATATATTATGATGGGCCCTTTAAACCCAGGAGGAGGGAGTGTATCACAAGCTACTTGGCTTCTGATCTACATTGCCACCAAACTCCAAATTTGCACATCTTTTCTTCAAGTTCACCAAATGGCATAGGCATTCATATCATCTCTAACTTAGATGCATTCATCATCGACTCCACCCTCAAAGTTTTGACAAATTCAGCGATTTCCGCAAACAATTTTGCAATGTTATAGTCCCTTGATTTATTTTTATTGTAGCATTGCGTGAGAGCTGATAGTTCCACTCGTACAAACCCTCACATATACAAAGAAAAATAGCCTATCACTTTTTATTATCCTAATAATTTCTCTCTATCGCTAATCCTCTTAACACAACCAAATATAACTAATCGTCCGGAGGTTGACGGTGAAATTGACGGTCGTGGATGTATCAGCTCGTGCCTTGTACTTGACCAACTCACACAACACGGCCACTCGTTGACTCCGCACCCCCTGCGACCACGTTGCAGGTTCCGTTTGTCGGAGCACTAACTAATAGTGTTTGGCTCCTCCTCTGGTATCTTACAATACATGAACATATGAATATGATGCTGCCAAAATTCCCACCAAACAAAAACTTGGTATATTGATATCTCAGGAAAAATGTCAATTATTCTCCTAGTATAGGTTCAGCTCATGACAATGTCATCAGAAAAATGCAAAGGCTAAAATAAATTGTACTATGGACATGTGAAAGCTACCAAACTACAAAAACTGTTCGATGGCTTTCCATGTCTATGGCAAAGAAAATAGTTAAACCCACGACAGATGTATATAAATGCATCTGCATCAGTCATTGTATTATATTCATGAAACAACATCTTTACGCTTCAGTGTTTATAGTGAATGTCGAACAAATAATTTGATACACTCCTATAGACCATGCACCAAGATCAAAAGGATGCACTGGTAACAAATATTCTGAATTTTTCCTCTTCTTTTAAGGAGACACGATGAACGGCTCTGATATTTTTCATCAGTGAAGTTCAGTCCTACCAAAAGTGAATCTAATTGCAAGCAGGGATGGACGTATTCAAAGAAAATAAAACACATCCTGGAAGGTTACACATGCTGTGAAATATAGATTGTGCCTCGAGGCGATCTGTCCAACCTTGATTATACCCTGCTGATTAGTCTCACAATCAACTCTAGTAGTATACATTTAATCAGCACTGAAATAATGGACGATGGACTCTCCTAATTAATGTTCCTTGCAGAACACAATAAACTCTCAATTAATTCTTTTACACGAGTCAACACGTATATACGACAGTGAGTACATGGGATATCAAGGACTACATTGGACACACAAGTTTGCACATAACACCAGCAAACAAACTAAGAAATAAATCTCAAACTTGTCATGTTCTGTACGAAGACATCAAGGACTACATTAAACACCAAATTCTACACTGGGAAAAAACCATATTGATCATGCACGGGGATGGAACCAGCTATTTAACCAGGGTTTTTGAAAATGCGTTATATCGACTAGGGGGGCGGGGGGGGGGGGGATGAATAGGCGATTTTTAAAAATTCATCACAGAGGAATTTCAACTTGAGAAATTTGAATTTTGATGAACTACTAGCAGCGGAATAAGTACACAAGTGTATGAGAAACATAGCAATAGCATAGTCATCACGATGAAATAAATCATGCACAAATTGGGAGGGGTGAATAGGCGATTTTTAAAAATTCATCACAAAGGAATTTCAACTTGAGAAATTTGAATTTTGATGAACTACTAGCAGCGGAATAAGTACACAAGTGTATGAGAAACGTAGCAATAGCATAGTCATCACGATGAAATAAACCATGCACAGATTGCAAGTAGCGTGATACAAGATAAGCAAGTGAAGAACAAGGTGATTGAAGAATTTGAGATGAGGAAATTGAGAAAGTCTTCGGTCAAATTCTTCAAACAGTAACGATCAATTTCATCAACAAGTATTCGAGGAAATAGAAGGGTTGAGGAAATAGAACCAGGTAGCTCGGTGAAGACAATGATTTAATGACCCAGTTCCAACTGTTGTGACAGTCGTACGTTTGATTTGGAGAGGCTTGGTATTTTCACCAAAGGACACACAATCCTTACCGTATTCTCCTTGAGCTAAGGTCACACAGTCCCCGCCTAATACTCTTGGTAAGTCTTCGGGGTAGACTTCCAAAACCCTCACAAACTGGTCACCCGGTGATCCACAATTGACTGCTGGATGCTCTAGACCATGACGCCTAACCGTCTGGAAGATACACAGTCTTCAAAGGTAACAAGTGCCGGTTCCACACAAGAACAATCTCTTCAGTGATGCTCAATCACTTTGAGTTTGGTGGTTTCGTTTTGGGTTTTTTCCTCACTGATGATTTTCTCTCAAAGTCCTCAGAGGATGGGTTGCTCTCAAATGACAAGTGTCAAGTTCTCTCTCAGAGCAGCCAACCAACTAGTGGTTGTGGGGGGGGGACTATTTATAGCCAGGGTGCAACCTGAAATGATAAGACATAAATGCCCCCACATGTCCATTTTGTAGATAAGATGATTGGGGACAGCTGGAGCTAAGCACAACAACGGTCGGAATTTGAACTGTCAAATTCCTCAGGGCTTATCATATTCCTCACTGTAGGCAATTCACACTGGCGAAATCCTAACTCCTCAGTCAGACCAATTTCCTAAGAGACCAGAAGAACATCGCCTCTGTCACTGAAGAACTTGACTGAACCGTAAGAGATTTCCAAAGGCTTCACTCGAAGGATTAGTAGATTGAGGATTTTGAGTTGAGCATCAGTTGGAAATTGTCCTTAGAATTACCTCGGCCCCCTTTAACAGTACGATGTTTCCTATGAATAAAAGAAAGGAAATGAAACTACGAAAACAAAAGTCTTCACACTTCATAGTCCTCGTTAATATCTTCAAGGTCACACCGAATTCTTCAGCTTCAAAGTCTTAATGGAATACAAAGATCTTCACCAAAGTCTTTAGCTGAAGACATTCATTTTTAGGGGTCGATATTCTCCGAATATATCAAACTCCTCATCGACTTATAGAACTCGTGTATACTCACAAACACATTAGTTCCTTAACATATAAGTCTTCAATACACCAAAATCACTAAGGGGCACTAGATGCACTAAAAATCTCCCCCTTTTTGGTGATTGATGACAAATAGGTTAAGTTTTCAACGGGGATAAACATATGAAGTATAAGTACCGTGTTTGAGGAATTTGATTGCAAGATATAGAAGAACTCCCCCTGAAGATGTGCATATTTGAGGGATTTGCTTTAGCATGCAAATGCACATGGCAGGTTAAAATCATGGAGAACTCCCCCTATATCTTGTAATTCATACACGCATTTAATATATAACATGAGGAATTGAAATGCATAATGAAGAATGGTGTCTTACGAAATTCAGTATGCATGCATTAAAGTACTTTGAGGAAATAGGCATGCGGAAAGCAGTTAAAAGCGTCCGACCACCATCGGACTTAAGTTTACAACTCATCCAACAAAAGCTTCAGAAGAGCGAGAGTTGTAACTTAGAAAAAAACAAGCCATAATATAGAGACCCGCTTGAAGATTAACTCAAATTTCTCCCCCTTTGCCATCGGTGACCAAAAGGGATGAAAAATGAGGACTAACGCCCCTGAAGAATTTCATCTTGAAGGTGGTGGTGGAGGGCCAGCGTTGTCGGGGTCGTTTCTCGAAGCAAGTCCCGCAACAGTGTCGTCAATTTCCTCAGCTTCATTCGTCTCGCGCGATGAAGAATATGAGCTTGTAACCAGCTGAGGAACTTGAAACTTTTTTAATTTCTTCTGAGGAGGACGAGCCCAGTCAAGGTTCTTCTCAAGGTCCATCTCCTTGAGTTCTTCACGAGTCTTGAGGTGTGACAGAATGGCCCATGTACGGTTCAAGACTTCATGAAGATAGTATTGGTTCTTCCTCACAGAGTTGTGCGTGACTGTCATATCTCGAAGAAGTGAACCAAACTGACGCTTGACCCACTTGTGATTGCGATCAACCTTCTGATGAAGCCTTATAAGAAGCTCGTGATCGGTCATCACACGAGGGGCAGAGGCTTGAGGAATATGAGTTGAAGGCTTTGCAACAGTGTCTTGGCTGGCAGTGTCATCATTGGTGGAGTAAGAGGCGAGCTGGCAAATCAAACCATCCAATGGACGATTTCCTTCATCAATGATAGGATTTTTGCCTTTCCCCTCAGATGAGGAAATCTTCCTCTTGATAACTTCAAGAGGGGGCAAATAACTGAGATGATTGATGAGGTCTGCCTCATAAGCAATTGAAGACCTTGTTCTGATGAATTTCATAATCCAAGGAGCATAAGGCTTTAGTTCAAACTGTGACATTGCAATGTTGCCTAGAGTCCTCGTGAAGAAGTCATGGCAGTTTATAGGAATACCATGGATGAGATTGAACAACACATTCTTCATGATACCCATAGGTTCTTCTTCTTCTTCAGAATTGTGGTGTTTGATAGGACAGAGAGTTTTTTCAGAATCCTGAAAGTGTTCTGGGCACATAAAGCAATTCCTTCACAAGGAAGGTTGTTCGTGGAGCTTGGCCAGGTTTCACAGGCTTCACCAGCACTTGCATCGAATGATTTGGTAGTTCAAGTTCATCATAGATCATCCTAGCATCAGGGGAAGGAGGACCGACCGGAAGTTCTCGAAGCAATTCAGTGGTTGGTGCTGTGAGATGAGTACTTTTAGTCATCCAATCAAGAACCCATGTGTTGATGTCTTCAACATTTCCTAAGATGTGCAGAGTTGCATAGAACCGAAGAATAAGCTCTTCATTCCAATCGCAGGTTTCACAACAAAGTGGAAGAAAGCCTGCATCATGAAGAACAACCAACACAGGGAAAAAGCATGGAAGGGACTCCATGTCCACACGAGGAATATGCCCATGATCAAAGACTTTCTCCTTATCAAACAAGACTGATGCATAGAAGTTCATCTGAGCATGAGTCTGAAACCCCTGACGTCTGATTCTTGGCTTGTCATAAGGATTTTTGCTGTGAAGAAATGATGCTCATCCAAGAATCTGCTCTTGTTGAATTTTACATTCTTTGAGTAAGGAGTTCTTGGGTTAGGCTGAATATGCAAGGCAGTAGGTTTGAATACTTGTGTTGACACAACAACAGTTTCTTCAGCCTGAGGAATGTGAGCCACAATCTCATGAGAGGATTTCTGAACTTCTTCAATAGGTCTTTCTTCAACTGATGCAGTTGGAAGTTCTTCATTGTCATCCTTTTCCATAGATCCTGTCACAATTTCTTTAGTCTACGCTGTGGACTGAGGAATCTGAGTAAGAGGTGTGGCCATTGGCAAATTTGGGTGTTGAGTTTCCCAATATTCATCATTGATTAATGGCGGTGTGCTACCAATGTCCACATCTTCTTCAATTTCTTCAATTTTCGCCTCTTCAGTGGTGAACTAAGGCTGGGCGATGGTATCGGAGGAGTTGAATCAATGTCTTCAACAACAACTTCTTCATCCATCTGCTCTGTGGAAGTAGCAGAATGGGTTTCTTTAGATTCATCATTTGGTAGATGTAGTCCACACCAAATGGTACAACTTCATATGATGGCATTGAGGAAATGGGAACACCATTAATTGGCTCAGTTGAGGAACTATGCAAAGTCTTCATCCGTTTAGGTTCTGAGGACTTTGGCGGAGTTGATACTTTTCTCTTCTTGACAACCTCCTTCTCAGTAGCCTTAGTCTTCTTCGCTTCTGATGCAGAAGGAAGTGTGATTTTCTTCATCTTTGTGGATTTTGCAATCCTGGCTGATGAGGAAGGGGGTGCAGTTTCTTGAGATACAACTAATGCAGTTGCCCTTTCAGATTCTTCAGGCTCAGCAGATTCTTTAGCCGGCCTATGTGTTTCTTCAGGCGCAACATTGGAAGTTGCCCTGGCAGAGTCTTCAGACACTGGAGTGACATCATCAACCCTGGCAGATTCATCAGCAGGCTAAGCAGATGATCCAGCCTGAGGAATTTGAGTAGCTGAACTAGCAGCAACCCTTGTGTTGTAGTCCTTGACTGCAGCTTGAGCTGCTTTGATAAACCTCACCTTTGTGCCTTTCCATTCAACATCATATCGCTCTTGTTCTTCAATGAGGCATCTGATTTTAGATTGGACGGTAATGAGCTGGTTGGGAATCAGGTTCATCACATTGTTCTTCAGGAACTTTTCTTTCCTGGTTTTGCTTCTTTTGGCTCTCCGAGCTTGTTCTCTCTTCCATTTTTCCTCAGCAATGAAGTGCGTAAGAACATGACTTACACCAGGAGGTAGGTCTAGTGAGGAAAGTGGGGTGCTGGGATCCTCATGCCAGATGTCGATGAAGTTAAGTATCAGCTTTGGATCCAGCAAGAGAGGAACAAAGCTGCCCTTAGCAATTGCTACTCTTTGTTGTTTGTCCTTGATGAGATCCGCAAGTTCTTCATCATCAGCTTCATCATCCTCAGATCCTGAGGGGACATTAACCACAACTTGCCTGTTGTGAGGACTTGGCCATTGACCTCGTCCAACAATTCTTTTAATCTTCAACAGAGTTGGGCTAGTTGAGGAAGTTGGTTGAGAAGTGGAGGATGAAAATTTAGCTGAGGCAATTGCAAAGTCCTCAGTTCTCTAACATGTGGCAAGATGCACTGGGCTTGAGGATTTTGCAGCCGCAGCTGAGGACTGTGCAGCCACAGTGGCCTTGGAAGAAGTGCCTTGAGGAATTTTTACACCTGATGAACTTGGCCTTGAGGACTTTGGCTTGTTGGCAGATTTCTTGGGCATAGATTTCTTTGCCACAATTTCATCAGCAGCTGTAGCAGCAACAGAGTCCTCATTGAATTTCTTCACTGCCTCTTTGGCAGTCCTCTGAAGCTTTCTTTGGGGTTTTCCCATTCTTTAGGAAAAGTCCCCACCACGTGCAATGCTGTTAGGATCAACTTCTTGATTGGCAGCAGGAGGAGCTCTTTTGTATGGTGGTTTTATGGTGTATTTCCTCATGTACTTATCCGTGACATAGCAATATTCCTTTGACTCATCTGCCCACCTCCTCTCAATCCTCTGTATTCTGATTTTTCTTTGTTCTTTTGTTTCTATTCCATGAATAGCTTCATCAGGAGTGCAGTACCCAACATAGAGTTCATCAGGGATCTCAAAAGCAGTGTGACTTTCTCTCTTCTTTCCTCCTTTCTGAGGCTTTCTTTCATCAGCCATTTTCTTCTTTTGAGGAATCTAAACTCTTGAAGACTCCGAGGAGGTATGTAATTTTTCTTCAAGGAACGCTGCAAATGAGTTAAGTTGATGAGAACCTAGTAATTCATCAGCAGACATTTTGTACCTGTGAACAGAGTATAGGTGCGAAGAATTTGAAGAGGTCGTATGCGTTCTCAGAAATTTTCAAAATATATAAAGTTGAGGATTTTGACCATAGATGGCTTGAGGAATTTCACTAAGCGTTCTTGTCTTAAGTTCCAGAGTTGTGCAGATTTGAGGATCCACACAATTGAGAAATCTTGAAGAAAATAACAACTTAGAGAAACGCATCAAGGGAATGGAACATATGAGGTGTTTGTGTAGATGATACTTGAAGAACAAACACTTTTTGAGGATTTTGTGGAAGTCATGAGGATCAAAGTAGGGCAGTAAAATTAGATTTTATTTACCCTGATGAAGAACATGACAAACGGAGAAGTGAACTTGAGGAGTTCGTCAGTTCAGATCTCCCATGCCCTAGCTTGGTAGAGGGAGACAACTACAACGGGGGCAGGGTGAAGACTTCCGCGGTGGATGTGAGTATGACGATGGCGAGGTCAAGGTAGTGAAGCTTTTCCTCTCCAAAAATGATGATTTTAGCAGCAGCGCTAGGTCTTGAGCTTGGGAGAGATGGAAGTGAGGAGTAATTCGAGCTAGAGGAAGGGAAGGGGTATTTATAGCAGCAGTAAAACCAACGGCCCGAAGATTTTGGACCATATTTCCCCTCACCCTCGCTCTCTACGTGACACGTGTCACCCACATACTGAGAAGTAGAGATCATGGGGGGAAGATCGTGACTTATCCAGTCGTGGGAATAGGAGTCGGTTTGCCCGGCAACCGCCAAATATTGAAAGTGAAATTTTCAAAATTTTCGTTCACAAATTCTTCAGCTGACAAGGACTCAGTGAAGACTTTGAACGAGTTTCAAAGTAAAACGCATATGGAGAATTTGTGAACATACTGGGTTGAGTTTTGCAAAGAGGGAGAACGGGTCCGATCACATTCACTTAGATGAAAATCGACTTGAAGAATTAGCAATAAGTGAATGTTGTTGAGGACATTGAAAACTCAAATATGTATGTATATAGTCAATGAAGAACATTAGTTGCATAGTTTGAAGAATTTGAAAATTTGAGAAATTCGCAAACTTGAGGAATTTGAAAAATTGAAGAATTTGCAAAATGACGAAAACCTCAACTTTGAAGAATTTCAACTATGGTTGGTGTCTTGGCCCACCGTATAAGAATGATGATTTCAGACACCGCGTACAATTGTCGTAGGATTCTGAGAATCAAATTCTTCATTAATTTCTTCACACTTAGAGGGTTATTCTTCATTGATTGAATAAAAACGTTACTTCGTGTGTTGCACATCAAAGTCATCAATTTTGCATAAGTGTTTGGACGTGTGTCTTTTCAAAGAACATTCGAAGATTCTAAGATATTTTGATCACACTGAAACTTGCAAAATCTCTTTTCATTCAAGCGCTTAGTGAAGATATCAGCTAGTTGTTCTTCAGTGTCCACGTGGTCGATGGAGATTTCGCCCTTGAGTACATGATCTCAAAGAAAATGATGACGAATCTGGATGTGCTTGGTCTTGGAATGTTGAACTGGGTTGTAAGCAATCTTGATAGTGCTCTCATTGTCATAGTAGAGAGGCACATTGTTCACCTTGATGTCGTAGTCCTTGAGGGTTTGCTTCATCCACAATAACTGAATGTAACATGAACCAACAGCAATGTACTCTGCTACTGCAGTAGATAATGACACACAATTCTGCTTCTTCGAGGACCAACAGACTAACGATCGTACAAGGAAATGACATGTGCCTGAGGTTGACTTGCGATCCATGCGATCACCAGCATAGTAAGCATCTGAGTATCCGATGAGGTAAAGATTTGAGCCCTTGGGATACCATAATCCAAGCGTTGGTGTGTGAGCTAAGTATCGAAGAATATGTTTCACAACCTTATGGTGTGATTCGTTCGGTGTTGCTTGGAATCGGGCACACATGCAAACACTAAGCATAATATCTGGCCTAGATGCACATAGATACAATAAAGACCCAATCATCGAGCGATATACCTTCTGATCGAAATCTTTACCATTTTTGTCAGTGTAGAGGTGGCCTTTTGAAGGCATTGGTGTTTTGGCGCCTTTGCAGCCTTGCATTTTGAATTTCCTCAGAACATCCTTGAGGTATTTCTCTTGAGAGATGAAGATGCCATTGTGTTGCTGACAAATTTCAAGACCTAAGAAGAATTTCAACTCCCCCATCATAGACATTTGATATTCTTCACTCATCATATAAGCAAATTCATCACTGTAACGTTTGTCAGTACAACCAAAGATAATACCATCTACATATATTTGGCACACGAATAATTCATTGTCATGGGATAAGAGTTGGATCGACTGAACCGGGTTTGAAGCATTTCTTCATGAGGAATTCCTTCAGAGTGTCATACCATGCCCGAGGGTCCTACTTGAGGCCATAGAGGGCCATGTTGAGGCTGAAGACTTTGTGAGGATGCTTAGGGTGTTCCAAACCTGGGGGTTGAGCAACATATACTTCTTCCTCAAGCTTACCATTGAGGAATGCACTTTTCATATCCATTTGATATAAGATGATATCATGATGGTTAGCATAAGCAAGCAATATGCGAATAGCTTCAAGTCTGGCAACAGGTGCAAAAGTTTTGTCAAAGTCAATTCCCTCACCTGTGTGTAGCCCTGAGCTACAAGACGACCCTTATTCCTCACCACTCGGCCATTTTCGTCTTGCTTGTTGCGCTAGATCCACTTGGTACATATGATTTTATGCTTGCGAGGATCTGGCCGCTTGACGAGTTCCCACATGTTGTTGAGCGTGAATTGATGCAATTCCTCTTGCATAACTTGAATCCACTCAGGCTCCATGAATGCTTCATCAACTTTGGTGGTCTCTATGATAGAGACAAAAGCAAAATTCCCACAAAATTTAGACAAATGTAAATCTTTTGAGCGAGTGAGGGGACTTGGTGCATTAATATCATCGAGGATTTTGTCAATCTGCACTTCATTTGCCACTATTGGATGAGCAGGTTGATGAGGCTGAGGATTTTCTTTAGCACCATTTTCTTCAGGTGTATCGACATGAATGTCTTCATTGGTTGGGATGACTTCCTCAATAGGTTGAGGTTCTTCGGTGGGTATGATATCTTCAGTTGCCTTCAACTTAGTGGATTCCTCGGGAGACATTTCATCTAGCATAGGAGGCATGTGCTCTCTTTGCGAGCCGTTAGTTTCATTGAACCGCACATCTACAGTTCAACAACATTGTTGTGATAGGTGTTGTAGACCTTGTAGGTGTGCGAGTCCTTTCCGTAACCAATCATAAAACCTTCATGTGCTTTCAGTGAAAATTTAGAACTGTGGTGAGGATCTCTAATCGAGCATTTAGCACGGAAGACTTTGAAATAACTCACATTCGGTTTCTTGTCAATGATGAGTTCATATGAAGTCTTCTTGAAGAATTTGTGAAGATATGCCCAGTTAATGATGTGGCAAGCAGTATTGATTGCCTCGGTCCAAAAGCGACGAGGAGTCTTGTACTCATCAAGCATAATGTGAGCCATCTCAACAAGAGTCATGTTCTTGCGCTCCACGACGCCATTCTGCTTAGGAGTATATGGGGCAGATAGCTCATGAGTAATACCAAGTTCATCAAGATATTCATCAAGACCAGTGTTCTTGAACTCAGTCCCATTGTCACTCCTGATGTGCTTGATCTTGACGCCGAAGTTTGTTGAGGCCCTTGAAGCAAATCATCTGAAGACATCCTGCGCCTCAGAGTTGTATAGAATAATATGCACCCAAGTGTAACAAGAGTAATCATCAACAATAACAAAACCATACAAGCATGAAGTATTTGTTAGTGTGGCATAATGAGTGGGGCCAAAGAGGTCCATGTGAAGCAATTCAAAGGGTCGAGTCGTGGTCATGATAGTCTCCGAGGGAAGCTTGGATCTGGTCATCTTTCCAGACTCACAAGCACCACAGAGATGGACCTTGAGGAATTTTACACCTTCAACTCCTATGACGTGCTTTTTCTTCACGAGCGTGTGCAAGTTCCTCATGCCAGCATGTCCAAGTCATCGATGCCACATCCAGCCTTCTGATGCTTTTGCAAGTAGGCACACGGCAGACTGAGGACCTGTAGAGAAATCAACAATATACAAGTCTCCTCTCCTAAAGCCTTCAAAGACTTTGGATTTGTTAGATTCCATGACAACAACACAACGATATTTTCCAAACATGACAACCATGTCAAGATCACAAAGCATTGAGACAGACATGAGGTTGAACATGAGGGATTCGACAAGCATCACCTTATCCATGTGTTGGTCCTTTGAGATTGCAACCTTACCTAGGCCCAATACCTTGCTTTTTTCCTTTGTCAGCGTAAGTGATATGCTTCAGATGTGATGGGGCAAGTGGTATATTAATCAATAGATTCTTATCGCCAGTCATGTGGCTTATGCATCCACTATCGAGGACCCACTCAGTAGCTTTTGGAGTTTCATCCTGCAGATGAATTAGTACAACTTACGAACTCATATGCTTCAGAGTGAAAAATATGGCATCCAATTCATCAGACATAATTTCATCATACAACATAGTAAGTACAACAGTGTGAGGACGTGAGAAATGAGGAATTCATTTCTGTATGATTAGCTTGCGTCCTTTCAAGCATTTCCTCGGGTCTCTAGCAAATTCATCAGACGTTCAAGTTCGTCTGGTGACCTGACCCTGCATAAGAGATTATTTCAATTTCTTCACCACCCATATCTAGAGGGGTGGCAAAGAGTTCATCATTCTGCGAGCTCCATATGAGAAGGGAGGCGCTGAAGCTAGTGCACTTCGTTTCACAGGAGAGGGGATAGAGTACTTATATGAATAAGCAGATAAATTCTTCGAGGACTTAAGAACATAATGATTTGAAGAATAATACACATAGTCAGAACTCTTAGATTTTCCCTGCGAAACAAATGCATTAGCACGAGAATGATACTTTTGACCATTTGAGGAATTTGGTCCAAGTAAAGACTTTGGTCCATATGAGGAATTTGACCTGGGGTTCCTTTTCTTCATAGGTGGTGTCATGAGGACATTCACCTAATTTTTTCCAAGCAGCTCTTGGGAACCCAGATTTTCCTCATAGGTGAACCGTTCCTGTAGTTAGTTCCAACGAATCTGGCAAATACTTCACCATTCTGATTTTTGAAGAATTTGTAGTTGGAGTCAAATGACTCATTAGAGGAATATGAAGTGTCACAAGTAAATCCAGATAAAGTGGATGGATGTACAAGAGGTCCTTTTGCAGCAACCCATGAGGTTTTGGGGTACTGCTCAGGTTTCCATTAGGATCCATCAGCATTGAGTTTCCTCTCAAATCCAGTACCCTCTTTACTAGGGTTCCTGTTCAGAATCTTCTTTTTGAGTACATCACAAAGGGTTTGATGCCCTTTGAGACTTTTGTATATGCCTGCCACATACAATTCCTTCAACCCTACATTTTCGTGAGTGGTACTTGTGGTATCATCAGATGAGGAATTTGTGACCATGGAGATAGTTGAAAAATTTGCAGCAATAGAAGCATTTGAACATTTAGGTGAAGAATTAGCAGTTTCACACTCGATGCATTTCAAGCAAGGTGGAACAAATTCTTCCATAGCGGTACTGATCTATTGAGGAGGTAAGGAATCATTTTCCCTTCGAAGATCCTCATGAGGCACTCTTAGTTTCTCAAGATCTTGCTTTCTTTGAAGAAATTCATAAGAAAGCTTCTCATGATCGACTAAGAGAGCATTATGTTGACTTTGAAGGTTATCAAACTTTAACTGAAGAATTTTGAGATCATCAGTCAGAATTTGAGTTTGATCCACTTCCTCATTCAACAAATCATCGCTTTTGTCTAGGAGTTTCTGAAACTTTCCAAGTGCACTTTGCTGCCTACTGGCAATATTTGCAAGTTTGGAATAGCTAGGTTTCACATATTCATCAGATTCACATTCACTTGATTCAGAGGAGGAATGATATTTGTGTACCTTTGAACCTTTTGCCATAAGGCACATAGATGACGCAAATGAAGCAGGATTTCGTTCCTAGGTTTTGAGGAATTTCTTACGTTCGATGAACATGGAGTCTTGACGAGTATGATGGCCTTCATTGATATCCGAGATCCTATCCCAGATAAGCTTCGTATTTTGGAGACGACATATGCCCTTAAACATGATGCTTGATAGGCTTGAGCAGATGACATTCCTCGCCTGAGCATCAAGTTGAGTGTACTTGCGAATGTCCTCAGCATTTTCCATCTTGTAGAGATCAGTAAGTCCTAATTCTATAACAGTCCATAAATCGCTGTTCATTGACATGAGATGCTTCTTCATCAGGACTTTCCACCTAGGGTATTCAGTGTCATCAAGGTTGGGGCGCACTATGGATGCCTTGATGCCTTTTGTCATGAAGCAATAGGTGGGAGCATAGTCATCATTGCCGATGTCAGAGTTATTGGAGTAGTCATTTTATTAGTTGTTGAAGATGGACTTGTTGACGAAAGCAGTAGCTAGTGCAAGACTAGCAACATTAGATTCTGACTCTACTTCAGATTCTTTCTCTTCATATTCTTCATATTCTTCTTCAGAATCCATTTCCTTGCCAATGAAAGCCAAGCCTTTTTGGAACCATTCTTCTTGTGCGATAGGACTTTGAAGATGAGGACTTTGAAGATTTCTTCTTTTTCTTCGAGTCATCAGAATTGTCGTCCTTGTATTTCTTCTTCTTTGATTCTTTTTCCAAGAGAGGACAGTCAAAGATAAAGTGACCAAATTTCTTGCATTTGTGGCAAGTTCTCTTCTTGTAGTCGCTTGATGAGGAATCTGATTTCTTCAAGCCACTTTTTGATGAGTTTCCAAACCGGCCTCTCCTTGAGAACTTCAAGAATTTCCTCACGAGCATTGCCAGCTCCTGACTCTATTCTTTAGGAATGCCAAGGCTACTGTCCGATTTTTCGCCTTCGGATGAGGAAATTGCCTTAGCCTTCAGTGCACGAGATCTTCCATAGCTTGTCCCGTAAAGGTCTCTCTTTTCAGCTTGTTGGAATTCATGAGTATTGAGTCTCTCAAGTATATCAGCAGGATCAAGTGACTTGTAGTCTCCACGCTCTTGAATCGTCAATGCTAGTGTGTCGAATGAGGAATCAAGAGATCTCAGCAGTTTCTTCACCACCACGTGGTCGGTGATGTCAGTGGCACCAAGTGCTTGAAGCTCATTGGAGATATCAGTGAGACGATCAAAAGTTTGCCGAATAGTCTCATTGTTGAGTTATTTGAAGTGGTTGAAGAGATTACAAAGAACATCAACCCGGGAGTCACGTTGAGTCGAAACACCTTCGTTGACTTTGGACAGCCTATCCCAGATAAGCTTAACAGATTCCAAAGCACTCACTTTGCCATACTAACCTTTGCTCAGATGGCCAAAGATGATATTCTTCGCTTGAGAACTGAGTTTCTTGAATCTCTTCACATCAGCAGCGTTGATCGTGGGAGTAACAGAGGGAACACCATTTTCCACAATGTACCAGAGATCGTTGTCAATTGCCTCAAGATGCATGCACATCTTGTTCTTCCAGTAGGGGTAGTCCATCCCATCGAAGGTAGGACAACTTGCGGAAACCTTGATCATACCTACAGTCGACATAACTAGAACTTCAGGTGGTTAAACCAAAATCACATAGAACAAGGGAGTACCTTGCTCTGATACCAAATGAAAGTGTGTTATATCGACTAGAGGGGGTGAATAGGCGATTTTTAAAAATTCATCACAGAGGAATTTCAACTTGAGGAATTTGAAATGTGATGAACTACTAGCAGCGGAATAAGTACTCAAGTGCATGAGAAACGTAGAAATAACATAGTCATCATGCTGAAATAAAGCATGCACAGATTGCAAGTACCTTGATACAGGATAAGCAAGTGAAGAACAAGATGACTAAAGAATTTGAGATGAGGAAACTGAGGAAGTCTTCAGTCAAATTCCTCAAAGGGTAACGATCAATTTCATCAAAAAGTATTCGAGGAAATAGAAGGGTTGAGGAAATGGAACCAGGTAGCTTGATGAAGACACTGGTTTGATGACTTAGTTCCAACTGTTGTTACAGTCATACGTCTGGTTTGGAGTGGCTTGTATTTAAACCGAAGGACACACAGTTCCAGGAGACATAGTCCTTAACGTATTCTCCTTGAGCTAAGGTCACACAGTTCTCGCCCAACACTCATGGTAAGTCTTCAGGGTAGACTTCCAAAACCCCCACAAACTGGTCACCCGGCGGTCCACAATTGAAGAACCTGACTGAACCGTAAGAGATTTTCAAAGGCTTCACTCGAAGGATTGGGTAGGTTGAGGCTTTTGAGTTGAGCATTAGTTGGAAATTTTCCTTAGTATTACCTCGGACCCCTTTAACAGTACAGTGTTTCCTATGAGTCAAAGAAAGGAAATGAAACTAAAAAAACAAAAGTCTTCACGCTTCATAGTCCTCGTTAATATGTTCAAGGTCACACCGAATTCTTCAGCTTCAAAGTCTTCAGGGAATACCAAAATCTTCACCAAAGTCTTCAGCTGAAGACATTCATTTTTAGGGGTCGATATTCTTCGAATATATCGAACTCCTCATCGACTCGTAGAACCTGTGTATACTCACAAACACATTAGTTCCTTAACCTATACGTCTTTAATACACCAAAATCACTAAGGGGCAGAAGATGCACTAACAGTTTTGCCGCACCATCCTACCTATTGAAATCAAGAAGCTGATTTTTAAAAGATCCATGCAACATTATATCTAATAGTCTATTGGAAACAAATTAGAAATAGTCTCTCTATGTGAAATATTTTTCTGGTTGGTATCCAAACAAAGCATTTTCATTTTTCCAGTGTGTTGGCCTGTTAGGCCAACTCCAACGCACGACCCCAAACAAACATTCATTTCGTCCGAATTTTGTCCATTTGATGCGGACAGTATGACAGCGGGTGGCCCATTCTACGGTTGCGCTGGTCATGCGCCCAACGGGTGGACGCATTTTGTCCGGCCGCCTGGAAATTTGAGCAATGACATAGAAAATCGAAATATCCGCACCGCGGCCTTAGTTCATGTCGGACAACGGCAGTGGCCGGCAGACATACCAACCTACAAATTGATACCCCCACCCCCTGGGAGTTTTCACGTCGGCAGCAAAGCCAGCGGCATGCATGCTTGCCAGCCTGCAAAATGATTAGAGTCTCTTACCAGCAACAAAGCCAACGGCCTATACACATGCCAGCCTTCAAAAACAAATGGCCATATCCCACGAAGGAGGTCTCCCTAGTTCATGTTGTCTTGGTTGAACATCTCCTTTTGTGGATTCTTGAACCAACTCCTTTTCTTCGGTGACATGTTGGTCAAGTCCACGGTTATGATTGCTAGCACCACCTTTTTTGCTTTTGTGTCGGCTTGGTAGCCACGATCGCGAGCTTCTTTTGGATGGCCTCCTCCATGTCAAGATTCCTCTTTTTCACTTCCTCCTCCATGTGGAGCTTCTTCATTTGAAGCTCCAATTATATCTTCATTTGTTCCTCCTTTTCTTGGACGGCCCGCATTTCCTTTTGAGTCATCATGTCATGCAAAGTTTCTTGCAAGGAGAAAGATGCTGCATCACGCTTCTTGTCAATCTTTGCGTTGGTCTTGCCCTTGACCTCTTCACCCCATATCCAATCCCGACCACGGCCGCCAGCCCTCCTTTTTTCTTTAGAGTGGCATATTGATCTTTGAACTTGGGGCAATCCTTGATGAGCGTCCAACAATGGATGAGGGTGAAGGTTTTGTTCATATGTCGGGCCTTGTCCTTGGCAGTGGCATTATGTTGCGTGCCCACAGCCTCGATGGCGAAAGTGGCAGCGACTTTCTTCCCAGCCTGAACGGACCATCGGGCTCTCCTCTCGACCGACTCTCAGTTGAGCCATTTGGCCTCCACCAGCGTGAGCTCCGGTCGCTCCTTCGTCTTGATCGCCAGACAGGCAGTGGTGATGCAATCTCATTCTGTAGGGATTTCCTATTTGGAGGGAATTGACTATTGAAGAGAGAGAGAGAGAGAAGAGAGGCTCGTGCGATGCGGGGCTGAATCAAGAATAAAAAAACCTGTAAAACCGGTGTGAGGGACAACAACAAAAATCGTTGGGGTATCCCTTCGATCGATGGGAGCAGTAGGTTGCCAACCAACATGCTAAGTTTACCAAATCAGCATGCAAATAACATATTAGGAAAGACTACAGGACAATCTACCTCGCGGCGCTTGTTGGGGTCTTGCACTGCAGGCAGTTCTGCGTCCATCGTGGTGCTCATACTTTTTGGAGGCGATGAAGTGCTCGTCGTGAGCCCCATGTCGTCCTCACAAATTAAATATTGGATTTACATAAGGGGTTGAGTTCATACTGTTTTTAAAAGTTAATTGCCCATCTCCATATTACAAAGGCAGGGAGGAATAATTTCAGTTTGAAGGAAAACCAATAACTTAGGAATTTCCAACCTGCATTATATATAAAAACAAAGCAAAGGAAATATTCTTACGATTTGAAAATCCGACGTCCAATAAAAGAAACAATAGAAGTTCTAACAAATCACTGGTTTGGTTCAAATAAATCAAGTGTGTCCGAATGTTCTCCAAAGAAAAATATATGGTCAAACTGAAGAAATGCTTTTGATGTGAAATTCACATAAAACTTACAAACATCTGAAAAACTACCCCTTTGTATATTTAAAAGATGATCACACAATAGCTAATCCGGATTGCTAATTATGACCATATGAACCATGAGAGACAATTACATAATTTAGCCCAAACCGAGGACTCATTTTTGCCACTTTACTTAATAAACAATGGTCATATATAAATGTTTATGGCTGACACTTCGCAAGCAACAAACTTCAATTTAGCTCCCACCTGTACATTATTTAGGAGTTCAGGCAAGCAATTCCTGTACAGAGCAACACCACACACACTCTGTTTCAGGACAAGTGTGTATTATATTTTAGAGATTAACACATGAGATCTTGATGGGATCAAATAGATATATCCTAGTAGCTAGCACTCTCATTGAAATAATTTCTCATAGGAATGCGCTTGTGTGATAAATTATAAGATGGGTTATTTGGAGTTTCTAGCTGTCATGATAAAGGCTCTGAACCTGATACTATTTTCATGATTTGGGGTGCTTCTACACATATAAACACGCTACAAAGCATGTAACCCGATGGAAGAAAATACAAGGAATGATCTAAAGCAAAACAATGGGATTTGGCCCAACCGAGGACGCATTTCCCCATTCTAAAACTGTCGTTGCTTCCACTCCTAGGATCCTGCAAGTTGTCGCTAATTAGTGTGTGGGATGCAGCTTTGTCAAGCATCAGATGCGTCCATAGGCAGCTTTGCTCAACAACACAAGAATGCATGGATTGCCAGAGAGGGGGAATGATGACTCCTCACATGTATTGTACATATAACAAGCAGGCGGGCCGACGTGGATGTAACAGGGCGGCTGTCGCCTATCTCCTCCTCTCCCCGCGGCCTGGTCTTGGGCGTCCACCTCGAGCACGATTTCCGTCCGCTGCACGAGCTATGGGAGCCCTTCCTTGGACGTGGACAGACACCTCTGTCCATGAGGACAGGGGAGGGGGTGATACGTCTCCAAAGTATCTACTTTTCCAAACTCTTTTGCCCTTGTTTTGGACTCTAATTTGCTTGAGTTAAATGGAACTAACCCGGACTGACGCTGTTTTCAGCAGAATTGCCTTGGTGTTATTTTTGTGCAGAAATAAAGTTCTCTGTTTGACCTGAAAATTTACGGAGAATATTTTTCGAATTAATAAAATATTGGCAAAAGAATCAACTGCAGGGGGCCCACCACCTGGCCAGAAGCCAAGGGGCGTACCCATATGGCTTGTGGGCCCCCTGTCGCTCCTCTGACCTCGTTTCCACTTCTATATATTCCTATTCGGGGAGAAAAAAATCAAGGAGAAGAGTTCATCGCGTTTCACGATACGGAGCCGCCGCCACCTCCTGTTCTTCCCCGGGAGACCAGATCTGGAGTCTGTTTTCGGCTCCGGAGAGGGGAAATCGACGCCTTCGTCATCACCAACCATCCTTCATCACCAATTTCATGATGCTCTCCACCATTCATGAGTAATCTCATCGTAGGCTTGTTGGACGGTGATGGGTTGGATGAGATTTATCATGTAATCAAGTTAGTTTTGTTATGGTTTGATCCCTAGTATCCACTATGTTGTGAGATTGATGTTGCTATCACTTTGCTATACTTAATGCTTGTCACTAGGACCCGAGTGCCATGATTTCAGATCTGAACCTATTATGTTATCATGAAGATATATGTTTTATTGATCCTATCTTGCAAGTTGTAGACACCTATTACGAGTTATGATCCGCATCCCCCAGGGTATCAATAACTGGGATTCTTTTCGGTGATTACCGTAGTTTCAGGAGTTCATGTATTCACTAAGTGCTAATGCTTTGGTCCGGTTCTCTATTAAAAGGAGGCCTTAATATCCCATAGTTTTTATTAGGACCCCGCTGCCATGGGAGGGTAGGACAAAAGATGTCACGCAAGTTCTTTTCCATAAGCACGTACGACTATGTATGGAATACATGCCTACATTACATTGATGAATTGTAGCTAGTTCTGTGTCACCCTATTTTATAACTGTTGCATGATGAATGCTATCCGACATAATTATCAATCACTGGTCCATTGCCTACGAGCTTTTCACATATTGATCTTTGCTAAGTTACTTTTCTGTTGCTACTGTTACAATCACTAAAAACTGCTACTATCACTTTGCCACCGTTACCATTACTTCCATATTACTTTGCTACTGAATACTTTGCTGTAGATATTAAGTCTTTCAGGTGTAGTTGAATTGACAACTCAACTGCTAATACTCGAGAATATTCTTTGGCTCCCCTCGTGCCGAATCAATAAATTTGGGTTGAATACTCTACCCTCGAAAACTGTTGCGATCCCCTATACTTGTGGGTTATCAAGACCTTTTTCTGGCGCCGTTGCCGGGGATCATAGCTCTATTCTCTGAGTCACTTGGGATATATATCTGTTGATCACTATGAAGAATCTGAAAGATGCTAAGACTAAGATCTACCCCTCAACTACGAGGACAGGTAAGGAACTGCCATCTAGCTCTGCACTTGATTCACCTTCTGTTATGAGTAAATTTGCGACACCACCACCTGCTAGTAATTCTGATATGTCGCAAGTAATTGATGATGCTACTTCTGCTATGCATGATGCTTATGATGATACTTTGCTTGATACCACTATGACACTGGGTGAATTCCTTGATGAACAAATTGCTAGAGTCAATACTGAAACTGATGATATTTCTGAATCTGATGAAATTATTGAAACAGAACACTATAAGACACCTGCTAGGTCTAGCTCTCCTAGATATGAATTGCGTGATATACCTGAGGGTTATGTTATGGAAGGAGAGGTAGCTAGGGACTTTCTTGCTTGTAAGTATAGAGATGATCTTAAGAAATTGCTTCGCAAGTGGAAGGAAAAATCTTTGAATGCTAGAATGCAATATGATCCTAAGTTTGCTACTTCACCTATCTTTGTTACTGATAAGGATTATGAATTCTCTGTCGATCCTGAGTTAACTACTTTGGTTGAATCTGATCCTTTCTATGGTTATGAATCTGAAACTGTTGTGGCACATCTTACCAAATTGAATGATATAGCCACCCTATTTACTCATGAGGAAAAAATTCGCTATTACTATATTCTGAAGTTGTTTCCTTTCTTATTAAAGAGTGATGCTAATATATGGTTTAATTCTCTTGCTCCTGGTTGCGTACATAGTCCCTAGGATATGATTTATTACTTCTCTGAAAAATATTTTCCTATCCATAAGAAACAAGCTGCCTTGCAGAAAATATTTAACTTTGTGCAAATCGAAGAAGAGAGTCTCCCACAAGCTTGGGGGAGGCTTGTCTAGTTACTTAATGCTTTTCCTAATCATCCTCTCATGAAAAATGAAATACTTGATATATTTTATAATGGACTAGCTGATGCTTCTAGGGACCACCTAGATAGTTGTGATGGTTAACTTTGTAGTCAAGCAAGAAAATTTCAATGCTTATGTTAGTAGACAATTGAAACATAATTCTTATATGCTTGATCGCTTGGGTGATTATTTGAGTAGAACTTTCAGTGATCTTAAGCTTATTCGTAAACATGCTTTCATGGTAACTACTCAAGTAGAACAAGTACTAAAGGCGCATAATGATTTACTTAATGAGATGAATAGTAAGAACAATGATCATTATGTTAAAGTTGTGACTAGAGGTGGTAGAATGACTCAAGAACCTTTGTATCCTGAGGGCCACCCTAAGAGAATTGAGCAAGATTCTCAGAGAGTTAATACTAACGCACCTATTCGTTCCAGTAAGAGTAGGAAAAGCAATGACGATAGTACTTTGCATGCTGCTAGTGAACCTGTTATAGATACACCTGAGAATCCAAATGATCTTTCTGTTTCTAATGCTGAGACACAATCTGGTGATGAACATGAGCCTAGTGATAATATTAATGATGATGTTCATGTTGATGCTCAACCTAGTAATGATAATGATGTGGAGATTGAACCTGCTGTTTATCTTGATAACCCACAACCTAAGAATAAGAGATATGATAAAAGAGACTTTGTTGCTAGGAAACATGGTAGAGAAAGAGAACCATGGGTTTAGAAACTCATGCCCTTTCCCCCTAAGCCATCCAAGAAAAAGGATGATGAATATTTTGAGGGCTTTGTTGAAATGCTTAGACCTGTCCTTTTACGTATGCATTTGACTGATATTCTGAAAATGTCTCCTTATGTTAAGTATATGAAAGTTATTGTGACAAATAAAAGAAAAATACCGAAAGCTGAGATTTCCACCATGCTTGCTAATTATACCTTTAAGGGTGGAATACCAAAGAAACTAGGAGACCCCGGAGTACCTACTATACCATGCTCTATTAAAGGAAATTATGTTAAAACTGCTTTATGTGACCTTGGAGCTGGTGTTAGTTTTATGCCTTTTTCTTTATATCATAGAATTGATTTGAATAAGTTGACACCTACTGAAATCTACTTGCAAATGGCTGATAAATCAACTGCTGTACCCATCGGTATTTGTGAAGATGTACCTATTGTAGTTGCGAACGTTACTATCTTAACGGACTTTGTTATCCTTGATATTCCTGAGGACGACAGTATGTCGATCATCCTTGGTAGACCCTTTTTGAATATTGCAGGGGCTGTTATTGATTGCAACAAGGGCAATGTCACTTTTCATGTTAATAGTAATGATCATACGGTGCATTTTCCGAAGAATCAACCTCAAGTTCATAGTGTCAACTCCATTGAAAAGGTTTCCACGATTATTATCGGAGGCTTTGAATTCCCTCTTCCTACTATCAAGAAGAAATAGGATATACTTATTGTTGGGGACATGCACATCCCCATTGAGGTAACCTAGTGTTATTCGAAAATTCTCCGGTTCCGTGTCATTCGAAAAAGTTTGTCAATAAGACTTGATCAACCTTACTGGTGGATTCTTTTTTATGAACGTGAGATGGATGAATTAAGAAAGCACTACCTTCTGTACCCAACTTTTATTATCTCTTCCTTATTTCATTCTAGTAAAATGCTATTATTTTCCTGTTTTCTGTTTTATCTGTGCATTATAAAAATGACCTGAAAATAGAAGTCCCCAGAATGCCCTGAAAATTTAGTATGATTTTTTCTAGAATATTCAAGAATTTTTGGCACCGAGTATGCATCATGGGGATGCACCAGTGGGCCACATGCCTGCAGGGCGCGCCATATGACCCACAAGTATAGGGGATCTATTGTAGTCCTTTCGATAAGCAAGTGTCGAACCCAATGAGGAGCAGAAGGAAATGACAAGCGGTTCTCAATAAAGTATTCTCTGCAAGCACTGAAATTATTGGTAACACATAGTTTTGTGATAAGATAATTCGTAACGGGTAGCAAGTAACAATTGTAACAAAGGTGCAGAAAGGTGGCCCAATCCTTTTTATAGAAAAGTACAAGCCTGGACAAACCCTTATATAAAGCAAAGCGCTCCCGAGGACACATGTGAATTTATGTCAAGCTAGTTTTCATCATGCTCATTTGATTCGGGTTCGCTACTTTGATAATTTGATATGTGGGTGGACCGGTGCTTGGGTGCTGTCCTTACTTGGACAAACCTCCCACTTATGAGTAACCCCTCCCGCAAGCATCCACAACTACGAAAGAAGAATTAAGATAAATCTAACCATAGCATGAAACGTGTGGATCCAAATCAGCCCCTTACGAAGCAACGCATAAACTAGGGTTTAAGCTTCTGTCACTCTAGCAACCCATCATCTAATTAATACTTCAAATGCCTTCCTATAGGCCCAAACAATGGTGAAGTGTTATGTAGTCATCATTCACATAACACCACTAGAGGAGAGACAACATACATCTCATCAAAATATCGAACGAATACCAAATTCAAATGATTACTTATAACAAGACTTATCCCATGTCCTCAGGAACAAACGTAACTACTCACAAAACATGTTCATGTTCATAATCAGAGGAGTATTAATGATGATCAAGGATCTGAACATATAATCTTCCACCAAGTAAACCAACTAGCATCAACTACAAGGAGTAATCAACACTACTAGCAAACCACAGGTACCAATCTGAGTTGTGAGACAAAGATCGGATACAAGAGATGAACTAGGGTTTGGAGAGGAGATGGTGCTGATGAAGATGTTGGTGGATATTGAAACCCTCTTGATGAGAGGATCGTTGTTGATGACAAGGGCTTCGATTTCCCCCTCCCGGAGGGAAGTTTCACCGGCAGGATCGCCCTGCCGGAGCTCTAGATTGGTTCTGCCCAACTTCCGCCTCGAGACGGTGATGCTTCGTCCCGAAAGGTCTCCTATGATTTTTTTCCTCGACGAAACCCTCCATATAGTAGAAGATGGGCACCGGAGGGCTGCCAGGTAGGCCACAAGCTCGCTAGCCGCAGCTAGGGATGGCCGCGGCCAGCAGGCTTGTGGCTCCCTGGTGGGCCTCCTGATGTATTTCTTTTGCCTAGTATTTTTTATATATTCCAAAAGAATTCTCCGTAGATTTTCAGGAGTTTTGGAGTTGCGCAGAATAGGTATCTCAGATTTCCTCCTTTCCCAGTCCAGAATTCCAGCTGTCGGCATTCTCCCTCTTCATGTAAACCTTGTAAAATAATAGAGAAAAGGCATAAGTATTGTACCAAAATATATAATAACAGTCCATAATGCAATAAATATCAATATAAAATCATGATGCAAAATGGACGTATCAACTCCCCCAATCTTAGACCTCGCTTGTCCTCAAGCTGAAGTCGAAACCAATAAATATGCCCACATGTTTAGAGATAGAGGTGTCGATAAAATAAAATACGGAGATGAAGGCATCATGATCATCTTTAGAACAAAAATATATTTTGACATATAATTTCTTATGCTAAAGTAACAATTCATTCACAATGGCAAAGTATGAATCAAGAACTCTATTGAGAACTGAAAACCTATGATCTCAGTCATTTAAGCAATTCCAATTTATCATAACGTAGGAAAGAGTCAATAAGAGATCGTAAAGCAAACCCACATACTCAATCATCTTTTAGTCTTTCACAATTACTAACACTCACGAGGTACCTATGAGTTCAAAGTTTCAATCGGACACAGGGAAACATAGGGGCTTATAGTGTTTCCTCCCAACTATTTACCTCAAGGGTAACGTCAACAGTAATAACTCATGCTCACCCACTTCCGAGTGGATATATGTGCCTAGTGTTGGGAGACGTAGTAGTAAATCAAAAAAATTCTATGTGTCACCAAGATCTATCTATGGAGAAACCAACAACGAGCAAAGGGGAGTGCATCTTCATACCTTTGAAGATCACAAAGCGGAAGCGTTACTAGAACGCGGTTAGTGGAGTTATACTCGCAACGATTCAGATCGCGGTGGATTCCGATCTAAGCGCCAAACAACGGCGCCTCCATGTTCAACACACGTGCAGCCCGGTGACATCTCCTATGCCTTGATACAGCAAGGAGGAAGGAGAGGTTGAGGGAGAGCTCCGGCAGCACGACGGCATGGTGGCGGTGGAGCTTGCGGTTCTCCGACAGAGCTTCGCTAAGCGCTACGGAGGAGGAGGAGGTGTAGGAGGGGGAAGGGCTGCGCCAAGGGAAGGGTGTGCCTGCCCTACCACCCCCACTAGTTATAGGGGGAAGGGGAGAGGGCCCCAGCCCCCTTAGATCCATCTAGAGGGGGGCGGCGCCCCCCGAGGGGCATCTCCCCCTTAGGGTTTCCAACCCTAGAAGGGGGGCGGCCCCCCTAGGGTTCCCAACCCTAGAGAGGGACGGGGCATCGGCCCCTCAAGGGGCATCGGCCCCTAGTCTCCTTGGGCCCTTGGGGGGCGCACCAGCCCACTAAGGGGCTGGTTCCCACCCAACTACAGCCCATTAGGTCCTTCGGGGCAGGTGGACCCCCAGAACCACTTCGATGGCCACAGTACAATACTGATAAACCCCGAAACCTTTCCGGTGATTGAAACTGGACTTCCCATATATAAATCTTCACCTCCGTACCATTCCGGAACTCCTCGTGTCGCCAGGGATCTCATTCGGGACTCCGAACAACTTTCGGTAACCATATACAATTCCCATTACAACTCTAGCATGATCAAACCTTAAGTGTGTAGACCCTACAGGTTCGGGAGGCATGTAGACATGATCGAGACACCTCTCCGGTCAATAACCAACAACGGTATCTGGATACCCATGTTGGCTCCCACATGCTCCACGATGATCTCATCGGATGAACCACGATGTCGGGGATTCAATCAATCCCATATACAATTCCCTTTGTCTACCGGTATGATACTTGCCCGAGTTTCGATCGTCGGTATCCCTATACCTTGTTCAATCTCATTACCGGCAAGTCTCTTTACTCATTCGTAACACATCATCCCGTGATAACTCCTTAGTCACATTGAGCTCATTATGATGATGTCTTACCGAGTGGGCCCAGAGATACCTCTCCATCACACGAAGTGACAATTCCCAGTCTCGATTCGTGCCAACCCAACAGACACGTTCGGAAATACCCATAGTGTACCTTTATAGCCACCCAATTACGTTGTGACGTTTGGCACACCCAAAGTATTCATACGGTATCCGGGAGTTGCACAATCTCATGGTCTAAGGAAATGATACTTGACATGAGAAAAGCTTTAGCAGACGAACTACACGATCTTGTGCTATGATTAGGATTGGGTCTTGTCCATCACATCATTCTCCTAATGATGTGATCCCGTTATCAATGACATCCATTGTCCATGGTCATGAAACCGTGACCATCTATTGATCAACGAGCTAGCCAACTAGAGGCTCACTAGGGACATGTTGTGGTCTATGTATTCACACATGCATTACGGTTTCCGGTTAATACAATTATGGCATGAACAATAGACAATTATCATGAACAAGGAAATACAATAATAACCATTTTATTGCTGCCTCTAGGGCATATTTCCAACAGTCTCCCACTTGCACTAGAGTCAATAATCTAGTTACATTGTGATGTATCGAACACCCATAGAGTTCTGGTGCTGATCATGTTTCGCTCGTGAGAGAGGTTTAGTCAATGGATCTGCGTCATTCTGATCCGTATGTACTTTACAAATATCTATATCTCCTTCCTGAATGTAATCACGAATGGAGTTGAAGCGGCGCTTGACGTCTCTTGTCTTTGTGAAACCTGGGCTCCTTGGCAAGGGCAATAGCTCCAGTGTTGTCACATAATAGAGTCATCGGGCCTGACACATTGGGAATCACTCCTATGTCGGTGATGAACTCCTTCATCTAGACTCCTTCCTTTGCTGCTTCCGAAGCAGCTATGTACTCCGCTTCACATTTAGATGCCGCCACGATGCTTTGCTTGCTGCTTCACAAGCTGACTGGCCCTCCGTTCAAAATATACGCGTATCCGGTTTGTGACTTCGAGTCATCCGGATCTGTGTCGAAGCTAGCATCAATGTAACCCTTTACGACGAGCTCTTTGGCACCTCCATATACGAGAAACATGTCCTTGGTCCTTTTTAGGTACTTCAGGATATTCTTGACCGCTGTCTAGTGTTCCGCTCCGGGATCACTTTGGTACCTCCCTACCTTACTTATGGCAAGGTTCACATCAGGTCTGGTACACAACATGGCATACATAATAGAGCCTATGGTTGAAGCATAGGGGATGACACTCATCTCTTGTCTATCCTTTGCCGTGGTCGGGCATTGAGTCGTACTGAATCTCGCACCCTGAAACACAGGCAAGAACCCCTTCTTGGACTGATCCATATTAAACTTCTTCAATATCTTCTCAAGGTATGCGCTCTGTGAAAGACCTATGAGGCGTCTCAATCTATCTCTATAGATCTTGACGCCTAATATGTAAGCAGCTTCTCCAAGGTCCTTCATTGAAAAACACTTATCAAGTAGGCCTTTATACTTTCCAAGAGTTGTGTATCATTTCCCATCAACAATATGTCATCCACATATAATATGAGGAATGCTACAGAGCTCCCACTCACTTTCTTGTAAATACAGGGTTCTCCATAAACCTGTATAAATCCAAACGCTTTAATCACCTCATTAAAGTGAATATTCCAACTCTGAGATGCTTGCACCGGCCCATAGATGGAGCGCTGGAGTTTGCATACCTTGTTAGCATTCTTAGGATCGACAAAACCTTCTGGTTGCATCATATACAATTCTTCCTTGAGGAAACCGTGAAGGAATAACATTTTGACGTCTATTTGCTAGATCTCATAATCATAAAATGCGGCAATTGCTAACATGATTCGAACGGACTTCAGCATCGCTACGGGTGAGAAAGTCTCATCGTAGTCAACTCCTTAAACTTGTCAATAATCCTTAGCGACAAGCCGAGCCTTATAGACGGTCACATTACCATCTACGTCAGTCTTCTTCTTAAAGATCCATTTATTCTCTATGGCTTGCCAATCATAGGGCAAGTCCATCAAAGTCCATACTTTGTTCTCATACATGGATCCTACCTCGGATTTCATGGCTTCAAGCCATTTGTTGGAATCTAGGCCCGCCATTGCTTCTTCATAGTTCGAAGGTTCACCATTGTCCAACAACATGATCTCTAGGACAGGGTTGCCGTACTACTTTGGTGTGGAACGTGTCCTTGTGGACCTTCGAGGTTCAATAGCAACTTGATTTGAAGTTTCATGATCATCATCATTAACTTCCTCTCCAGCCGGTGCAGGCTCCACAGAAATAGCTTCCCATGCTGCGCTACTTTTCGGTTCGAGTGGAGGTATGATTACCTCATCAAGTTCTATTTTCCTCCCACTTACTTCTTTCAAGATAAACTCTTTATCTACAAAGGATCCATTCTTGGCAACAAAGACTTTGCCTTCGCATCTGAGGTAGAAGGTGTACCCAATAGTTTCTTTGGGGTATCCTATGAAGACACGCTTTTCTGCTTTGGGTTCGAGCTTCTCAGGTTGAAATTTCTTCACATAAGCATCGCATCCCCAAACTTTTAGAAACAATAGCTTAGGTTTCTTTCCAAACCATAGTTCATACGGTGTCGTCTCAATGGACTTAGACAGTGCCCTATTTAAAGTGAATGCGGCAGTCTCTAATGCATATCCTCAAAATGATAGCGTTAAGTCAATAAGAGACATCATAGATTGCACCATATCCAATAGAGTGCGATTACGACGTTCAGACACACCATTTCATTGAGGTGTGCCAAGCGGCATGAGTTGTGAAACAATTCCACATTTCCTTAGGTGCGTGCCAAACTCGTGACTCAAATATTCTCCGCCACGATCAGATCATAGAAACTTTATTTTCCTGTCATGTTGATTCTCTACCTCACTCTAAAATTCCTTGAACTTTTCAAAAGTTTCAGACTTGTATTTCATTAAGTAGACATACCCATATCTGCTTAAGTCATCGGTGAGGGTGAGAACATAACGGCAGCCACCGCGAGCCTCAACACTCATTGGACCGCATACATCGGTATGTATTATCTCCAACAAGTCAGTTGCTCGCTCCATTGTTCTGGATAATGGAGTCTTGGTCATCTTGCCCATGAGGCATGGTTCGCACGTGTCAAATGATTCGAAATCAAGAGACTCCAAAAGTCCATCAGCATGGAGCTTCTTCATACGTTTGACACCAATATGACCAAGGCGGCAGTGCCACATGTAAGTGGGACTATCATAATAAACCTTACACTTTTTGGTACTCACACTATGAACATGTGCAACATCACGTTCGAGATTGATCAAAAATAAACCATTGACCAGCGGGGCATGACCATAAAACATTTCTCTCATATAAATAGAACAACCATTATTCTCAGATTTAAATGAGTAGCCATCTCGCATCAAACGAGATCCAGATACAATGTTCATACTCAAAGCTGGTACTAAATAATAATTATTAAGGTTTAAAACTAATCTCGAAGGTAGATGTAGAGGTAGCGTGCCGACAGTGATCACATCGACCTTGGAACCATTCCCGACGCATATCGTCACCTCGTCCTTTGCCAGTCTCCGCTTATTCCACATCTCCTGCTTGGAGTTACAAATGTGAGCAACTGCACCGGTATCAAATACCCAGGAGCTACTACGAGCACTGGTAAGGTACACATCAATAACAAGTATATCACATATACCTTTAACGTTGCCGACCTTCTTATCTGCTAAGTACTTGGGACAGTTCCGCTTCCAGTGACCGGTACCCTTGCAATAAAAGCACTCAGTCTCAGGCTTGGGTCCATTCTTGTTCTTCTTCCCAGCAACTTGCTTACCGAGCGCGGCAACTGCTTTGTTGTCCTTCTTGAAGTTCTTCTTACCCTTGCCTTTCTTGAAACTAGTGGTCTTATTCACCATCAACACTTGATGTTCCTTTTTGATTTCCACCTCCGCTGATTTCGGCATCGAGTAAAACTCGGGAATGGACTTCTCCATCCCTTGCATATTGTAGTTCATCACAAAGCTCTTGTATCTAGGTGCAAGTGAATGGAGGATTCTATCAATAACCGAGTCATCCGAAAGATTAACTCCCAGCTGAGTCAAGCGGTTGTGCAACCCAGACATTTTGAGTATGTGCTCACTGACAGAACTATTTTCCTCCATCTTACAACTGAAGAACTTGTCAGAGACATGATAACTCTCGACCCGGGCATGAGCTTGGAAAACCAATTTCAGCTCTTGGAACATCTCATATGCTCCGTGCTGCTCAAAATGCTTTTGGAGCCCCGGTTCTAAACTGTAAATCATGCCACACTGAACCAGGGAGTAATCATCACAGCATGACTGCCAAGCGTTCGTAACATCTTGATCCGCTGGGAAAATGGGTGTCTCACGTAGCGGTGCATCAAGGACATACAATCTCGTGGAATCTATGAGGATGATCCTCAAGCTATGGACCCAGTCCGCATAGTTGCTTCCATCGTATTTCAGCTTGGTTTTCTCTAGGAACGCGTTGAAGTTGAGGGTGACATTAGCGTTGGCCATTGGATCTACAATATAGATTGCAAAGACAATTTTAGACTAAGTTCATGATAATTAAATTCACATAATCAAATTATTTAATGAACTCTCCCTTAGGTAGACATATCTCTAGTCATCCAAGTGACACATGATCCACGTTAATTATCCCGTGTCCGATCATCACGTGAGACGGACTAGTCATCCATGTTGAACATCTCCATGTTTATCGTATCTTTTATACGACTCATGTTCGACCTTTCGTTCTTCCGTGTTCCGAGGCCATGTCTGTACATGGTAGTCTCGTCAAGTCAACCTAAGCGTGTTGCGTGTGTAAATCTGGCTTACACCCGCTGTATGCGAATGTTAGAACCTATCACACCCAATCATCACGTGGTGCTTCGGAACAACGATCCTTAGAAAGGGGGCACAGTTAGGGGGAACACATTCCTTGAAATTTTAGGGAGAGATCATCTTATTAAGCTACCGTCGTTCTAAGCCAATAAGATGTAAAAACATGATAAACATCACATGCAATCAATATAGTGACATGATATGGCCAATATCATCTTGCTCCTTTGATCTCCATCTTCGGGCCACCATGATCACCATTGTCACCGGCGCGACACCATGATCTCCATCATCGTGTCTTCATGAAGTCGTTTCGCCAACTATTACTTCTACTACTATGGCTAATGATTAGCAATAAAGTAAAGTAATTACATGGCATTTATGATTGACACGCAGGTCATACAATAAATTAAGACAACTCCTATGTCTCCTGCCCGTTTTCATACTCATCGACATGCAAGTCATGAATCTTATTACAAGAACATGATAAATCTCATACATCACAATGCATCACATCACATCCTTTGGCCATATCACATCACAAGGCATATGCTGCAAAAACAAGTTAGACGTCCTCTAATTTTGTTGTTGCAAGTTTTTACGTGGCTGCTATAGGTTTCTAGCAAGAACGTTTCTTACCTACGCCAAAACCACAATGTGATATGCTAATTGCTATTTACCCTTCATAAGGATCCTTTTCATCGAATCCGATCCAACTAAGGTGGGAGAGACAGACACCCGTTAGCCACCTGATGCAACAAGTGCATGTCAGGCGGTGGAACCAGTCTCACGTAAGCGTACGTGTAAAATCGGTCCGGGCAGCTTCATCCCACAATGCCGCCGAATCAAGATAAGACTAGTAACGCAAGAAAATTAACAAGATCGACGCCCACAACAACTTGCATTTCTACTCATGCATAGATTCTACGCATAGACCTAGCTCATGATGCCACTGTTGGGAGACGTAGTAGTAAATCAAAAAAAATCTAAATGTCACCAAGATCTATCTATGGAGAAACCAGAAACGAGCAAAGGGGAGTGCATCTTCATACCTTTGAAGATCGCAAAGCGGAAGCGTTACTAGAACGTGGTTGGTGGAGTCGTACTCGCAGCGATTCTGATCGCGGTGGATTCCGATCTAAGTGCCGAACAACGGCACCTCTGCGTTCAACACACGTGCAGCCCGGTGACGTATCCTACGCCTTGATCCAGCAAGGAGGAAGGAGAGGTTGAGGGAGAGCTCCGGCAGCACGACGGCGTGGTGGCGGTGGAGCTTGCAGTTCTCCGGTAGAGCTTCGCTAAGCGCTAGGGAGGAGGAGGAGGTGTAGGAGGGGGAAGGGCTGCGCCAAGGGAAGGGTGTGCCTGCCCTCCCACCCCCTCACTAGTTATAGGGGGAGGGGAGAGGGGGCCGGCCCCCTTAGATCCATCTAGAGGGGGGCGACAGCCCCCCGGGGGGCATCGGCCCCCTAGGTTTCCCAACCCTAGAGAGGGGGCATCGGCCTCCTGGGGGGCATCGCCCCTAGTTGCCTTGGGCCCTTGGGGGCGCACCAGGCCACTAAGGGCCTGGTTCCCACCCAACTACAGCCCATTAGGTCCTCCGGGGCAGGTGGACCCTCCCGATGGACCCCCGGAACCCCTTCTTGGTCCTCCCCCATGGCATCTATCCTTTTCAAATCGGCCTCCATCGCTTCCTCCATAGCTGGCCCGAAGCAGTTCTCCCCAATCGACGCTTGCAAAGACATCTTCCCTAAATCTGGTGCAAAAACAGCTCAAAAAGAAAATGAAAGGTATTGTCGTGATACGAGAATCAAAACCTTTGGGAGATTATATAATGAATTTTTACCGACCCAAAGGAGTATGCCACAAGAAAACGGAGTACGGGTGGTGCACGAGGTGGCAGCAAGCCCTAGGGGCGCGGCCGTGCCGAGCAAGCTTGTCGTCTCCTCGTGCACTATTCGGACTACTTTAAATTTTCCTAATTTTTGAAATATTCCAAAACAGATGAAAATTGCCATAAAAAAGTTCTGGAGTCTTTTTACTTACCGTACCACGTACCTATTCCTTTTCGGAGTTTGAAACGTTCTGATAAGTCTCCCTAATGTACTCCTTCGGAGTTATGGTATTGATGATATTAGTTTCAACATTTATGGGAGGACATGAGATATAATGTTTGATTCTTTGACCATTCACCACCTTCGGGTTTGTGCCTTCGGCGTTGTTAATCTTCATGGCACCGGAACGGTATACCTCTTCGATGACGTAAGGACCTTCCCATTTCGAGAGAAGATTTCCTACAAAAAATCTTAAATGATAATTGTATAGCAAGACATGATCACCTACATTGAATTCACGCTTTTGTATCCTTCTATCATGCCATCTCTTAACCTTTTCTTTAAACAACTTAGCATTCTCGTAGGCTTGGGTTCTCCATTCATCAAGTGAGCTAATGTCAAATAATCTCTTTTCACCGGCAAGTTTGAAATCATAATTGAGCTCTTTGATTTCCCAATAAGCCTTATGTTCTAGCTCTAGAGTTAAGTGACATGCTTTACCATAAACCATCTTACACGGAGACATACCCATAGGATTTTTGTAAGCAGTTCTATAAGCCCACAATGCATCGTCAAGTTTCTTAGACCAATTCTTCCTAGATCTATTAACAGTCTTTTGCAAAATCAATTTAATATCTATATTGCTCAATTATACTAAACCACTAGACTGAGGGTGATAAGGAGATGCAACTCTATGGTTAACATCATATTTAGCGAGCAATTTACGGAAAGCGCCATGAATAAAATGTGAACCACCATCAGTCATCAAATATCTAGGGACTCCAAATCTAGGGAAAATAACTTCTTTAAGCATTTTAATAGAATTATTATGATCAGCGCTACTAGTTGGAATAGCTTCTACCCACTTAGTGACATAATCAACAGCAACTAAAATATGAGTATACCCGTTAGATTGTGGAAAAGGCCCCATATAATCAAATCCCCAAACATCAAATAGTTCGATAACAAGAGAGTAATTCATAGGCATTTCCTGACGTCTACTGATATTACCAATTCTTTGACATTCATCACAGGATAAGACAAACTTACGAGCATCCTTGAAGAGAGTAGGCCAATAAAACCCAGTTTGTAGTACCTTGTGTGTAGTTCTATCTCCAGCGTGATGTCCTCCATAGGCTTCAAAGTGACACTTGCGTAAGATATGTTCATGTTCATGCTCAGGTACATAACATCTTATAATACCATCTACTCCTTCTTTATAAAGATGTGGATCATCCCAAAAGTAATGCCTTAAATCATAGAAGAACCTTTTCTTTTGTTGGTATGTGAAACAAGGAGGTATAAATTTAGCAACAATGTAATTGGCGTAATCAGCATACCAAGGAGCATTATGTGAAGTATTCACGACAGCTAATTGTTCATCAGGAAAGCTATCATCAATAGGTAGTGGGTCATCAAGAACATTTTCTAACCTAGACAAGTTATCAGTTATAGGGTTGTCAACACCCTTTCTATCAATGATATGCAAATCAAATTCTTGTAGCAGAAGGACCCACCTAATAAGTCTAGGTTTAGCATCTTTCTTCTCCATAAGGTACTTAATAGCAGCATGATCGGTGTGAACAGTTACTTTGGAGTCAACAATATAAGGTCTAAACTTATCACAAGCAAACACAACTGCTAGAAATTCCTTTTCAGTAGTAGCATAGTTTCTTTGAGCATTGTCTAGAGTTTTACTAGCATAATGGATAACATTTAATTTCTTATCGACTCTTTGTCCTAGAACAGCACCAATAGCATAATCACTAGCATCACACATAATTTCAAAAGGTAGGTTCAAGTCGGGTGGTTGAACAACAGGTGCGGTAATCAAGGAATTCTTAAGAATTTCAAATGCTTCTACGCAATCATCATAAAAAACAAACGGAACATCTTTTTGCAGAAGGTTTGTGAGAGGCCTAGAAATCTTAGAGAAATCTTTGATAAACCTCCTATAGAAACCAACATGACCAAGGAAACTTATTATACCTTTGATATCTGTAGGGCACGGCATTTTTTTCAATAGCATCAACTTTAGCTTTATCAACTTCAATACCTCTTTCTGAGATCTTGTGCCCGATGACAATACCTTCATTAACCATAAAGTGGCACTTTTCCCAATTCAAGACAAGATTAGTTTCTTCACATCTCTGCAAAACTCGATCGAGGTTGCTCAAACAATCATTAAATGAAGTTCCATAAATGGAAAAATCATCCATGAAAACCTCAAGAATCTTTTCACAAAAGTCAGAGAATATAGCCATCACACATCTTTGAAAGGTAGCAAGTGCATTGCATAAACCAAAAGGCATACGTCTATAATCAAAGGTACCGAAAGGGCAAGTAAAAGTGAATTTTTCTTGATCCTGGCTTCATACAGATATTTGAGAGAAACCAGAGTAACCATCTAGAAAGCAAAAATGAGTATGTTTGGATAATCTTTCTAGCATTTGATCAATAAAATGTAAAGGTAATGATCTTTCTTAGTAGCTTTATTTAATTTCCTAAAATCAATTACCATTCTATAACCTGTAACAATTCTTTGCGAGATCAATTCATTTTTATCATTAGGAACAACGGTAATACCTCCCTTCTTACGAACACAATGGACGGGACTAAACCATCTACTATCAGCAATAGGATAAATTATACCTACCTCCAGAAGCTTTAGTACTTATTTTCTTACCACTTCTTTCATCTTAGGGTTCAATCGTCGTTGGTGATCAATAACTAGTTTAGCATCAGGCTCCATATTAATTTTATGCTGGCATAGAGTGGGACTAATGCCCTTAAGATCATCAAGGGTATAACCAATAGCAGCACGGTGCTTCCTTAGAGTTTTCAATAATCTCTTTTCTTCATGCTCTGAAAGGTTTGCACTAATAATAACAGGATATATCTCCTTTTCATCAAGATAAGCATATTTCAACGTATCGGGTAATTACTTGAGCTCAAACACGGGATCACCCTTGGGTGGAGGAGAATCCCCAAGTATTTCAACAGGTAAGTTATGTTTCAAAATAGGCTGATGCTCAAAGAAAATTTCATCTATTTCATTCCTCTCATTCATATGCATATCATTTTCATGGTGTAGCAAATATTGTTCTAAGGGATCAGTAGGAGGCACAACAATAGAAGCGAGACCAATAATTTCATCTTTACTAGGCAATTCCTTGTCGTCGGGTTGTCTACGAAATTTAGAGAAATTAAATTCATGAGACACATCCCCAAACCTCACAGTAACTACTTCCTTCTCACAATCAATCTTAGCATTAACAGTATTCAAGAAGGGTCTGCCAAATATAATAGGACAAAAATTGTCTTGTGGGGAACATGAGTAGCAAAAGATTCACCAAAAGATTCACAAAAAGAATCTACTATCTCATAGTCAAGTCCATATTTAGTGCTAAATTCACGAAAAGCATCGGTGTCCATGAAGGATTTAACACATTCAAACTTAAAATTTATACCTGACTCCTTACCTTCGTCGAGTTCCCAATCTTCAGAGTTGCGTTTAATTCTTTCCAATAAATTCCATTTGAATTCAATATCTTTCTTCATAAAAGAACTAGCACAATAAGTATCGAGCATGGATTGATCATTACGAGAAAGCCGAGCATAAATTTTTTGAATAATAATTTCTCTCAAGAGCTCATGGTTGGGGCATGAATATAACATTGACTTAAGCCTCCCCAAGCTTAAGTGATTATTTCTCCTTCACGAGGCCAAAAATTATAAATATAATTCCGATCACGATGAACTAGATGCATAGGATAGAATTCTGATGAAATTCCATTTTCAACTGATTGTAGCTCCATGATCCAATATCATCACATAGCCGATACCATGGCAATGCCTTATCCTTCGAAGATAAAGGAAAGACCTTCTTCTTGACCTGATCCTCGGGCAGACCTACAAGCTTAAATAATCCACAAACTTCATCCACATAGATTAGATGCAAATTAGGATGTAGTGTTCCATCTCCTGCATATGGATTAGCTAGCAGTTTCTCTATCATACCCGAAGGAATTTCATAATAAATATTTTCAGTAGATTCAGTAGGTTGAGGGACAAATCTTTGTGTTTCCGGTCGAGGTGAAGATACCCCGAACAAGCCCCTCAAAGTATTAGTTTCCATAGTAACAAGTGACAGTAAATTTCAGCACACTATATAAATTTTTTCCTTACCAAGTTCCACTCACCAAAGGCGCTTCACTCCCCGGCAACGGCGCCAAAAAAGAGTCTTGAGGACCCACAAGTATAGGCGATCTATCGTAGTCCTTTCGATAAGTAAGAGTGTCGAACCCAATGAGGAGCAGAAGGAAATGACAAGCGGTTCTCAATAAGGTATTCTCAACAAGGACTGAAATTATCGGTAACAGATAGTTTTGTGATAAGATAATCATAACGGGTAGCAAGTAACAATTGTAACAAAGGTGCAGAAAGGTGGCCCAATCCTTTTTATAGCAAAGTACAAGCCTGGAAAAAACCTTATATAAAGCAAAGCACTCCCGAGGACACATGGGAATTTATGTCAAGCTAGTTTTCAACATGCTCATTTGATTCGCATTCGCTACTTTGATAATTTGATATGTGGGTGGACCGGTGCTTGGGTGCTGTCCTTACTTGGACAAACCTCCCACTTATTATTAACCCCTCCCGCAAGCATCCGCAACTATGAAAGAAGAATTAAGATAAATCTAACCATAGCATGAAACGTGTGGATCCAAATCAGCCCCTTACGAAGCAACGCATAAACTAGGGTTTAAGCTTTTGTCACTCTAGCAACCCATCATCTACTTATTACTTCCCAATGCCTTCCTCTAGGCCCAAACAATGGTGAAGTGTTATGTAGCCGACGTTCACATAACACCACTAGAGGAGAGACAACATACATCTCATCAAAATATTGAACGAATACCAAATTTACATGATTACTTATAACAAGACTTATCCCATGTCCTCGGGAACAAACGTAACTACTCACAAAACATGTTCATGTTCATATCAGGAGCATTAATGATGATCAAGGATCTGAACATATAATCTTCCACCAAGTAAACCAACTAGCATCAACTACAAGGAGTAATCAACACTACTAGCAACCCACAGGTACCAATCTGAGTTTTGAGACAAAGATCGGATACAAGAGATGAACTAGGGTTTGGAGAGGAGATGGTGCTGATGAAGATGTTGGTGGATATTGAAACCCTCTTGATGAGAGGATCGTTGGTGATGACAAGGGCTTCGATTTCCCCCTCCCGGAGGGAAGTTTCACCGGCAGGATCGCCCTGCCGGAGCTCCAGATTGGTTCTGCCCAACTTCCACCTCGAGACGGAGATGCTTCGTCCCGAAAGGTCTCCTATGATTTTTTTCCTCGACGAAACCCTCCATATAGTAGAAGATGGGCACCGGAGGGCTGCCAGGTAGGCCACAAGCTCGCTAGCCGCAGCTAGGGATGGCCGCGGCCAGCAGGCTTGTGGCTCCCTGGTGGGCCTCCTGATGTATTTCTTTTGCCTAGTATTTTTTATATATTCCAAAAGAATTCTCCGTAGATTTTCAGGAGTTTTGGAGTTGCGCAGAATAGGTATCTTAGATTTCCTCCTTTACCAGTCCAGAATTCCAGCTGCCGGCATTCTCCCTCTTCATGTAAACCTTGTAAAATAATAGAGAAAAGGCATAAGTATTGTACCAAAATATATAATAACAGTCCATAATGCAATAAATATCAATATAAAATCATGATGCAAAATGGACGTATCAGCACCCACCCCTCTGGGCGCGCCCTGGTGGCTTGTGGGTTCCATGTGGGCCCCCCTCACTTATTCCAGCACCCATCCACTTTGTCTTCCTCCAGAAAAAATCCCACCATTGCTCAAACTCGTGTTTTAGCTCATCTTGCTGCCATTTTTGATCTTCTTGCTCAAAGCTCCATTTGCAAAACTGTTTTAGGGGATTGTTCATCGGTATGTGACTCCTCCAATGGTCCAATTAGTTTTTGTTCTAGTGACTTATATATTGCAAATTTTTGTTGTTGTGGTGACCTTGTTCTTGAGCTTGCATGTCAAATTTGTATGGTCCCAAGTAGTTTTGATGCGTGATATAGCTTTTAGGCACTTGAGGGAGTAGTTGCTATGAGTTTTGTTGAGCTTTGTTCACTTTTATTTTGATTCACTAAAAATTTCAGAAATTTTTTAGAGAAAGAAAAGATGTTGAGGAGAATGTACAAAGGTGGTTCCTCGAGCAAGAAAACTCCAAGACTCGCGTTACGTGAGCCCGGTTTTGAACCACCGAGGGAAGCTCGATTACTGCCTTGTGAATGGCCGTCGGATCAATTCATGGACAACGCCGGGTTCAAGGAAGAGTTTTATGCGTACATGAGGAATGTTGGCCTTGAGGATTTTATTTCAGACCGATGCAAGCAATATTACCAACTCACTGATTATTTCGTGCGGAGGTTTGAATTTTCATCCAGGCGTAATTCTCATTCTGTTCTATTTAATCTTTATGATAACTCCTATACCATGGACCTAGAGGATTTTAATGATGCATGCAAAATTCCATAGTGGGGTAGCCATAGCGATCCTCATAAAAATGAATATAATGATTTCCTTATTAGCATCACGGTGGGAGAAACTAGAATAATTACACAAGCTACTTTGGGGAGCATTCACTTCTCGGCTATACATTATTTTGCTCTCTTCATGGGTAGATGTATTAACGGCAAACATGATCATAGCCACCTTTGCGTGCCTGATCTGAGTATTCTTAAGAGTGATGTAATGGTAGATAGACGATATAACTTGGGGGCTATTATTGGCAGGAGGTTACATCTTAATGCTAAGGATGGAGATTTCTTTGGTGGAATTTATGCCACATGTGTAGCTAAGTATCTTGGGGTACCCATAAGAGAGAATGATATTGAGTTACCCCTTGCTTTTCTGGATTATGAGGCTTTGGTGCGCTACCAGTTTCTTGAAAGGAACGAACAATCCCTCCAGTACCGACTAATTTTTGACAGACAACGTGTTGTCCATGTTACCCTTCCTGCTCCTGCCTTCTTTAACTTTCAGGAAAAACATAGGTACTTTATAACCAGAGAGGAGGCAAACGAGTATGAGATGAACACAGAATCAGCTTGCCTTCACGCTGCAGTCATTTAGGCGGTAGCCGCCGCAGCCTAGTACAACCCCAACTATGACTTCGGATATTATCCGGGCCAGCCATGGCCCTTGACCAACTTAGGCCAAAAGCCTAAGCTTGGGGGAGTACGTATTTCTCACCGACATTACATTCATGTTCACACACTCATTTCAGTTGTCGGTGTTCATACTTTTTCATTGTACTATCCATGGTAGTTTATTTCTTCTTTATGTTTTCTTCTTGTGTGTTTGATTAATCTTTAAGAAAATCCAAAAAAATTAGTTCTAGCTTTACCTTCTAGTTTGTTTAGTTATAGCATTAAAAGAAAACCCAAAAAGATTTCTCGTTCTTCTTTTGCTTGTTGGGAGTTTTCCCGTGTAAATAGTTTTTCTCGTTCTTGCTTTGAAACTTCTTTTCTTTTAGTCGTAAGGAGATGACCACGATGAAATGTTAAGTGGCTCTCATATGCATTATTGTTTATATTACATAGAGCCCATATTGCCTTGTCTTCTCCTTTGAGTTACTGCTTGTAGATTCTAGCTTAGTCCAATGCACGTGCACTCTTATTATTCACATCGTTCGGTTGTTCAACTGAAAGGAAATAATGAAGATATATGATGAAATGATTGAGATGGATAAAAGCTGGTATGAACTCTAACTATCTTATTTTCGTAAATATGATTAGCTCATCGTCTGGGATTCAGCTCATTATGGGTTGAACATGTTTGCAATGAAAATTAGAGATTATAGTTATTCATGTCATGCTTAATTAGCTAAGAGTTAATAATGGTTTATTTTGAGTGCAACATGCATATTAAAATGATTGCGATGTAGTATGATAGAATGGTATCCTCCTTTGAATGATTCGAGTGGCTTGACTTGACACAGGTTCACGAATGTAGTTGAAACAAAACCAACATAGCCTCCATGATGTTTATGTTCATGGTGATTTATATCCTACTCATGCTTGTATTCAATGTTGGTCAATCTCAAAGCATGTTTATGACTGTTGTTGCTCTCTAGTTGGTTGCTCCCCAGTCTTTTGCTAGCCTTCACTTGTACTAAGCGGGAATACTGGTTGTGGATCCATCTCCATAAACCCTAAAGTTGTTCCATATGAGTCCAACACACATACCTATATGCGGTATTTACCTGCCGTCCCAAGTAAATTTTCATGTGCCACTCTCCAAACCTTCAAACAAATATTCCGTTTTGTATGCCCAACTCGCTCATGTAGTGCCTAGGGGATGCTAGTATCTTCCATGCTAGGTGGGTTATTCTCACGATACGTGTTGATTCACTATCATTCACAAGGAAGTCGTTGGTATTCGGGATGCCCAGTCCCATGCTCAAAAATCAAATCAAAAGTATAATAAACAAAACTCCCCCAGGATTGTGTTTGTATGGACGGTACCCGTGGATCCGGCCCGCCGTGGAGTGTGATTAATATGGTGGAGGGGGAGTAAATTTTTTACTATTCTGTTTGGAAACCGCCTATGATGTATCTAGCATGGAAGATATTGAGATCTCTTAGTTGTTATGTTGGCAATGAAAGCATACCGCTCAAAATTATTATTCATCCCTATTTTAAAAATTTGAGCTCTGACGCCTCTGCAAATCAATGCTTCCCTCTGTGAAGGGCCTATCTATTTTATTTTACTGTCGAGTCATCATCCTCTTATAGAAGGCACCAGTTAGAGAGCACCACCGTCATTTGTATGCTTTGCTACTAATTGATGTTGAGTATGAGTGTGACTGGATCTCTTTTACCATGAATTACAATGTCTAGTCAGTCCTTGTTCTCCACAGGTGCTCTGCATTTATGTTTTGCGGTCTCAGAAAGGGCTAGCGAAATACCATTATGTCATATTGTATCATGATTGTTTTGATAAAATTGTTGTCATCCGAGACTTATTATTATTACTCGCTAGTTGATTATGCCATTGAAATGAGTAAATGTGAGACCTAAATGTTATTGTGAATGTGGTTAGTTCATAATCTTTGCTAAAAACCTAAACATAAGTTAGACATATTTACAATAGTAAAGGTTTTTCTTTATCACTTTTAGTTTATCAACTGAATTGCTTGAGGACAAGCAAAGGTTTAAGCTTGGGGGAGTTGATATGTCTCCAATGTATCTACTTTTCCAAACTCTTTTGCCCTTGTTTTGGACTCTAATTTGCATGATTTGAATGGAACTAACCCGGACTGACGTTGTTTTCAGCATAATTGCCTTGGTGTTATTTTTGTGCAGAAATAAAAGTTCTCGGATTGACCTGAAAATTTATGGAGAATATTTTTGGAATTAATAAAAACTATTGGCAAAAGAATCAACTGCAAGGGGCCCACCACCTGGTCACAAGCCACGGGGCACGCCCACCCCCCTAGGGTCCCCCCTTTTGCTTGTGGGCCCCCTGTCGCTCCTCCGATCTCGTTTCCACTTATATATATATATTCCTATTCGGGGAGAAAAAATCAAGGAGAAGAGTTCATCGCATTTCACGATATGGAGCAGCCGCCACCTCCTGTTCTTCCTCGGGAGACCAGATCTGAAGTCCGTTTTGGGCTCTGGAGAGGGGAAATAGACGCCTTCGTCATCATCAACCATCCTTCATCACCAATTTCATGATGCTCTCCACCATTCGTGAGTAATCTCATCGTAGGCTTGCTGGACGGTAATGGGTTGGATGAGATTTATCATGTAATCGAGTTAGTTTTGTTAGGGTTTGATCCCTAGTATCCACTATGTTCTGAGATTGATGTTGTTATGACTTTGCTATGCTTAATGCTTGTCACTAGGGACCGAGTGCCATGATTTGAGATCTGAACATATTATGTTATCATGAATATATATGTGTTCTTGATCCTATCTTGCAAGTTGTAGACACCTATTACGAGTTATGATCCGCATCCCCCAGGGTGACAATAACTGGGATTCTTTCCGATGATTACCGTAGTTTCAGGAGTTCATGTATTCACTAAGTGCTAATGCTTTGGTCCGATTCTCTATTAAAAGGAAGCCTTAATATCCTTAGTTTTCATTAGGACCCCGCTGCCATGGGAGGGTAGGACAAAAGATGTCATGCAAGTTCTTTTCCATAAGCGCGTATGACTATATATGAAATACATGCCTACATTACATTGATGAATTGGAGCTAGTTCCGTGTCACCCTATTTTATAACCGTTGCATGATGAATGTCATCCAGCATAATTATCCATCACTGATCCATTGCCTACGAGATTTTCACATATTGATCTTTGCTAAGTTACTTTTCCGTTGCTACTATTACAATCACTACAAACTGTTACTATCACTTTGCCACCGTTACCGTTACTTCCATATTACTTTGCTACTGAATACTTTGCTGCAGATATTAAGTCTTTCAGGTGTGGTTGAATTGACAACTCAACTGCTAATACTCGAGAATATTTTTTGGCTCCCCTTGAGTCGAATGAATAAATTTGGGTTGAATACTCTACCATCGAAAACTGTTGCGATCCCCTATACTTGTGGGTTATTAGGGAGCGCCAAAATTTGGGCGAAACGAAGCGCATCGGCGAGGGGAGCGTGAGTGCAAGGGAGCGGGAAGGCACTGATGTCGAAGTCCTCACTAGAGATAGAGGAGCCAGGGGTTAGCAGCGTTGTGGCAGCGGCGATGGCGAGAGAGAGGAGATGGGCGATGATGTAGGCGCCAATAGGAGGAGAATCTGGTTAGCATCAAGGTCGTCCAATTTGAGGCCCACGTCGTGCAGTCATGCTCGCTCATGGTCGGAGAGGCCGACATGCAATCCCGCGTGGAAGCGAGGACGGGGCTTACAGTGTGCGTAGGCAGCGGCGGCGGCGGGGCATGGAGGGCCGGAGCCGAGGAGCATTGGTAGGGGAGGAGGTAGGGTTGGGAGAGAAAGGGGCGGGCGCGCCATGGGATGTGGCTGGAATTGTGTGTGTGAAAGGGAGACGTGTGGCTGGAGCTAGGGATTATCGTAGCGTTAGTTACTTGTTTGGAGACATGATTTTTTGGGTGGGTTTTCTTCATCGGTTTTTAGAGCGATGAAAAAAAATTGGTGGACCGTGGAGAGGGGGAGATTGAAGGGAGTGCAAACGAACGAACGTCGACATACTGCTTATTTAGAAGTAGAGATCAATTAATAGTAGAGATAATGTGCGATATTAGCGATTTGTTATTGAGGAATATCTGATTTTGTTTTGAAACGTTATCGAGAAAATCTTATGTCTGTCCTTTAGGAAGGTGATCTCACATATATGGTATGATTTCTGAATTCATAGTTACTTATTATTTACGTGATCGAATTAAAGCAACACGTGTCAAAGAAGGCATGAAACAAGATCTTCCTATTTAATGAGATTTGATTTTTTTTAATGAGAAAGAGAAAATCAAGTGAAAACGGATGGTGTGAGTGAGACAAAAAAAGGACGAAAATAAGCCGGACCAAAATAAGCCGTGGAGGGAAGAGGTAAAGTAACTTCGAATGGAATGTTAATTAATGTAATTTGATGATGCATGTACTCCCTCAGGTCCTTTTTAGTCTCCATATAACTTTTTTCCGAAGTCAAAGTATCTCTACTTTGACCAAACTTATAGACAAAAGTATCAACATTCACGATGTCAAATCAATATTGTTAGATTCTTTATGAAATGTAGTTTCATAGTATATATATTTAATTTTGTAGATGTTGATATTTTTGAATATAAATTTGGTCAAACTTTGCAAAGTTTGACTTGGATCAAATCTAATACACAGAGTAAAAAGGACCTGAGGGAGTAAGTATTAATTAATGTGATCGGGCGATTTATGGTAAGGTTTCTTAATTCAAATTTGGTCTGTAAAGATTCATTAAAAATTAATCTTGATTGATTGATTTTTTTTACATAAATACATTCCTAAATATATGATGATGGAAGGAGGGACGAACAAAACCACACAAAGGAGAGAAGGGAGACGAAAAAAACCAAAAAAAGAAGCTACCAACTTCCTTTTTAGGAGTACAGATATTAGGAGATCTTAGGGTACATGGATCCTAGTCGGCCACATACAAGTAGGTATAATCCTCCACGACCTTAGCGGCTTGTCTTGTGCGTCAAGCTTTCTTAAATATTCTCGTGATCTGCCACGGGCCGCCAAAAGTGGCTCGGGACGAAACCGAGAAAGGGGTCTTCAACCTAGCCCGCCAGGCCAGGAATCGTCATGGTGAGAGACTCTTTAGTTGGGATATCATCGCTGGGTATGAGGGGTGCCGAATTTCCCACACGTTTGGGCTACGTTTGCCCGGTCCGATTTGGTAGCAAATTTACGAAACAGCCTGCCAAATGTTTCGGACCGATAAGAGGCCTCCGGTTGTAGATGCTCTCAAGTCTAGCAGTAGGTGGCAGCTCAAAAAAAAGTCTAGTGGGTGGCAGCGACTTAGTGTAGGAAAGAAAAGCAATCAGTTATTAACGGTTGATTTGGATGTCTTGCCACTTGTGGACAAGAAATATAACTGGTCTTCAATTGAGAAACGGCCAACTCCTGATACTCATAATTTAGACACTCCCAAAGATCAACGAGAATGCTCACACGAACACTTCCTCTCTCTCTCTCTCTCTCTCTCATGAAGAATTGACGCGAGGACCAACGGGGATACAAAACCACGGCACAATCGCTCGCTGGTATTCTCTCGTCGCGCAATTACCCCCAAGTTAAGTGTCACACTTCGATCATAAAATTAACTAATAAAATATAAACTGCATGTAAGATGGTATGCTGAGAGTCCACTTCCAAATATATAAACTACTAGTATTATTTATAGCATATAATTCATGCACATTGTTACTTATATAGGTGGTTAAATTTTGCCAAAAAATATGAGGGGCTCTAATAAACCTAGTATTATTTATAGCATATAATTCATGCACAACGTACTTCTTTTGCTTCTTGATCATGCTTGGTTAGTGAGGACACTCGTACGGTGCTTGTCAATAAGACTCATTGTCATGGCGCAACGTCTCAGCTTGACCAGATTTTATTACTCCCTTTGCCGGGTTTAGATGATTCCCTTGAATTTTGAACCTAAATTGCACAAGAAAGTTGAGTAATTAAATATGACTTGTGCACCACAAAAAGCATATCAATTACTCCGTCCCAAAATAAGTGTCGCAAATTTTGTACTAAACCAGTACAAATTTTGTACTAGATCATCGACGTTTATTTTGAGACAGAGGGAGTATATTTATGGTATATTAAGTCATAAATTATTATTAGTCACATTTTGGATCAAAATTACGTTCAAAGTTTGAGAGAGAGAGAGAATTACTAGCACTGTCTCGTGGTAGGTGCTCTTTGGTTGACTTGTTAAAGGGAGTCTTTATCGACTTCAAAATTCATATATTGTGACATGAAGATGCAGTCACAAGGCAGGCTCTACATAATTAATTGTGATGTACACAGTTCAAAAGGAAATGGAAGTAAAAAACGGCCTAAGATGATGGAGGGTAAACCAATAAATTACGCCACCAACAATGTGGGGGCAAAAATTCATTTCTTGCAGCTCTGTCTGCGTACATACCACCATAAGCAATGTGCTTTTTAACTACTTGGTACGCCATATTTGTTCGTGGATCAGGACCGGTCCGTGGATACGGATGCGAGAGCCCATCACTAAATGTTGTCCACATACATTTCAAATACTATTTACAAACCGAATGAATTTCATGCAAAATGGATGCTATTCGTACAAACCAAATGGAAATATTTACATTTTAAACATATTTAAACTAAAAACTATACCGGACTAAAATAAAACTAGTTTATGGCCGGCCACGGCGGATCTCAATCCCACGACATGTCTATGCTAAACTAGTATACGGCTGGCTGCAGCCTGCAGCGGGTCTATATTGTCTTTCCCATGTCCCCTGTAGGGCAAGAGTAGTCTCCGTTTCCCCCATATCTTTCCTATGTATGGCTGCATCGCTCATTGGAGTGGCACTAAAGGGATATGCTTCAGCCGGAGGGGAAGGGCGCCCTCCGCTTCCGTGAAGAACAGATCATGGTTGGTTTTTGGGGCGGGGACGACAGTGGTCCGCGAAGCGGACAAGACACTGATTGTGCATGCCGGCAACGCCATGGGGTGGCCTTCCTGGGACTCAAGCGGCAGTGGCCTCCCATGTTATGCTTTTCCTCAATGTTGACGGCAGGCATGGATGTGTTGGCCGCCTCCCTGTCGATCTCCGCGAAGATGACTTCTTTCTTCGCGGTCAGGGTATGGTTTCGTCAACGTTGACAACGGATGGCGCGACCACAAGTATGGGAGGAGCGTTATGACACGGCCTCCTCCACCGCAACCACGATTCACGTGTCACGTCGTGCTCCCTGCGTGCTAGCATGGAGCAACTCGCCACTCCCTCGCGAGTTAGCTTGTAGCGGCGAGTTGTTGAACCACGCACCGGCTTGGAGCGGCCACTTGCCCCTCCGCCTGCTAGCCTACAATCTCACCCCATGGTACTGACGGCCTGGAGCGGCGAGGGAGGTGGAGCAGTGAGTTGTCTGCCTCATATCTGGCGGGCTAGGCGGGCCACCCAACCGGCTTTATGCCGGAAAACTCCTCTTCCTGCTCGTTGGATACCGTGAAGAGTGTGGAGAATAAGGTGCAAGGAGGATATGAGGAGCAGAGGTGTGGTGCAACTCTTGCCCACCGTCTAGCATCGTTTAAATAGCAAGTGGACGCAAGGAGCCAACCGGTGTTATGTCTAATGTCTAGCGTCTCGCGAACAAACGTGTGGCCGAAGTATGTTTCTCGGCACACGCGCGATTTTAATGGAGGTAGGCAAGCAGTTTGTAGCCGTTTGAATGCGGTGAAGAGATGTGTTCAGTCGGACATGCAGCGGGCGACGCTCTATCGGCCAGCGCACCGCTTCAATGACCACAACGAGAGGTTGCGTCCGCTTTGCAGCCGCATGGATGAGAGCAGCCAGTATCGGGCCGCCTCCGGTTTACAGGAAAAAAACCGCGTCCGGTCCGCCTGTGAACCGTTGCAGGACCGCGTTGGATGACAAAATATGTCTGGACCGCGCGGTCTAGGCACTCGCACACGGTTGAAAGGTGAGCGTTGAAGATGACCTTACACATGTTTCCACCCCTCATTTCTGAGTTTTGAGTAATGATTGGAAGCCGCACATACAGACAGGAAACTAAACATGCTCATAGCTGGAAAGTTTGATGTATTGTGTTCCAGCTTCATGGGCTTCTCCAAAACAGAACAATTTGTTTTTATGAAAATTTATTTATGTTAAAACTTTGGAAGGTGCTCAAACGCACAAAGCACGAGTTTGAGGCTTTTAGCTTATGTGCGGTCGTGCTCTTTGAAGAGTATCGTGTCGCCATCGCAATGTATGATTGAGAGAAGCTACCGTCCACTCGGTGTGCCACCACCCCACATGAGTACATGAGATAATGACAACTTTAATTAACCATGGTGACAACCAGTTGACCCGGCCGGTCTGCTGTCTTAACTTCCTCCTCTATATATTCTGCGCCGGTGCTCCCTAGTTCATCATCTCAAAGTGCATCATTTGATCGCCCAGTAGCTCGCTCAGAGGTAAGCAAACAGTTTCCGCATAGATCGATCTTTCATGCACCTACGCTGCACTTTGTCATATAAACGACCTTTACAAAGTCCCTGAAGGCCAGAAGTAGGCATGTAAATGGCGAATAAGTGACACCCGCAAGTCCCGTTTATTTAGCTTTATCAAGTTTCATAGTTTATTTTTCTGGAAAAACAAAATTTTGAACTGTTAGATTATTAGCGGCCTTAAACGGGATTAAATGGGACTCAGTTCCCATCCCTAGCCAGAAGCAGCTGCTAGGTGTAAGCTCTAGTGAAGTCTCTACTGACTCATTTTTGCCATGTTCTTACAGTGTTAGTTACACGGCCCCGTCACGTCTGGACTGCGAATATGGAACTGGCAACCGTCGCCTGGCTAGCATTCGTCCCTATCTCCGTCACGATCGTGTCGGCCATGATGTCACGCCGACGAACGACGCCGGCAAGGAGGTTTAAAGGCAGACGACCACGTCCACCGCCCGTGGCCGCAGGGGCTCCCCTCGTAGGGGTCCTCCCGTGGCTTCTGGTCAAGGGCCCTCTGCGGGTGATCGGCGACGCCCACGCGGAGCTGGGGAGCGTGTTCACGGTGAGGCTGCTGCACCGCGAGGTGACCTTCCTGATCGGCCCGGACGTGTCGGGCCATTTCTTCCAGGGGCTGGACTCGGCGGTGAGCCAGGAGGAGGTCTCCCAGTTCACCATCCCCACCTTCGGCCCCGGCGTCGCCTTCGACGTGGACCTCGCCACCCGCCGCGAGCAGTTCCGCTTCTTCGGCGACGCCATGAGGCCTGCCAAGCTCAGGACCTACGCTGGCCTCATGGCGCGCGAGGTCGAGGTACGTCCATCGTTCCGTGCCTACGTACTGCATGTTAGCCACCATTGACCTGAAGCGACGAGGCGCATGCATGCAGGAGTACTTTGCGGGATGGGGAGAGGCCGGCACCATTGACCTGAAGCAGGAGCTGGAGCACGTCGTGACACTCGTCGCCAGCCGGTGCCTGTTCGGGGAGGAGGTCCGCTCCAAGATGCTCCGCGAGGCGGCGACGCACCTCCGCAAGCTCAGCGATGGCATGCGCCTCGTCACCATCCTGTTCCCGCACCTGCCGATACCGGCACACCGCAGGCGCGACAGGGCGCGGGCCAGGCTCGGGGAGATATTTTCGGACGTGGTCAGGTCACGCAGAGCAGGCCGCCCCGTCGACGACATGCTGCAGTGCCTCATCGACGCCCGGTACAAGGACGGCCGCGCGACGACCGACACGGAGGTCGTCGGGATGCTGGTGTCGGCGCTGTTCGCGGGGCAGCACACGAGCTCCAGCACGGGCACGTGGACCGGAGCGCGGCTCCTCGCACGCGGCAACGCCGAGCACCTGCGCGCGGCCGTCCGGGAGCAGGAGCGGGTGGTGGGGCGGCGCGGCGACCGCGTGGACTACGGGGCCCTGCAGGAGATGGAGACCCTGCACCGCTGCGTCAAGGAGGCTCTGAGGCTCCACCCGCCGGGGATGATGTTGCTGCGGCACGCGCGCGAGAGCTTCACCCTGCGGACGAGGGAGGGGGGCGAGTACGAGGTCCCGGCGGGGCGCACGGTGGCGAGCCCGCTGGTGATCCACAACCGCCTCCCGCACGTGTACAAGGACCCGGGGAGGTTCGAGCCGGGCCGGTTCGGCCCCGGGAGGGAGGAGGATGTGGCCGGCGGGGCGTTCGCGTACACGGCCTTCGGCGGCGGCCGGCACGCCTGCGTGGGCGAGGCGTTCGGGTACATGCAGATCAAGGTGATATGGAGCCACCTGCTGAGGAACTTTGAGATGACGATGGTGTCGCCGTTCCCCGAGACGAACTGGAACTTGGTCATGCCGGCGCCCAAGGGGAAGGTCATGGTCCGCTACAGCAGGAGGACCATGTCGCCGGCCACCGCCTAAATCACCAATGCAACCCACACACACGCTACGCTACAACAGTACAGTCTAGTGCTTCATCATCTTGCACGTTAGTAATTTATCGAGTAAGGTGTACAATCTACTACGTCCAGCTGGCACCAAAAATTTTCCACCAGTTTAAAGTAAGTTACCCGTACCGCCACGCACATCTGAGCTGCGTGTGTTCTATCTAGGTAGACCTGTGGGCATGTGTATACTCGGCAAGACGTGTGTACTTTTTTTTTAAAAAAAAACCACCAAATTTTTTCCACCAGTTTAAAGTAAGTTACCCATTCCGACATGCACATCTGAGCTGTGTGTGTTCTATCTAGATAGGCCTGTGGACATGTATATAATCGGCAAGACGTGTGTGTACTTTATTTTTTTCGAGAAAACCCACCAAAAATTTTCTACGAGTTTAAAGTAAGTTACCCGTTCCGCCATGCACATCTGAGCTGCGTGTGTTCTATCTAGGTAGGCCTGTGGGCATGTGTATAATCGGCAAGACGTGTGTGTACTTTATTTTTTTGGAAAAACCCCATATATTAATTAACTCAACATGTTCATACAGTCGTTCATTACAAAAAATTTCACACCAGGTGGAACAGAAATTAAAAGAAAACCATCAGATTTATTACCAAAACTAAACTTCACAATCTCGTGTGTCACCATATTTGTCTTCCTATTGATCTTGCAGATCTGAAATTTTTGCAGTAGCTTTGAGACACTAACCGTCTCTTTCTTTAGGTCAACAAGGTGTGACTACATGAGGGTGTTCTTAACTTGTCGAGTGTAATCAGTTTGACGTCTAAAGTTACAAAATACTACCTTCGTTCTTTTGTATAAGATGTATTTGTTAGAATAAATTTGAGGACCAAGCAATCACATGAGCACGGAACAGAGATTTGTTAACGAGGTTCATCAATATGACTACAACTTCAGGATATGACTATGGTCGCTCCTTTCCGTGATACCGTCACGATACCGCACCCCAGCCGCCCTGGGCACCGGCACACGCTGCTGGCTCCCACTGCGTGCATGTGCTATTACATTGGCATATGTTACATTATGTGTCTACCTTGTCATTATAAGAGGCCAACGGTACAAATGTCCAATTAGGACACGACTCCATACCCTGTCTAAACACAATGCAACTCAGAATTCAACTGTAACCTACCTTATACACAATATTCGACGCAACTCTAACAAACTACACCTTGGCGAATATTCTTCACCACCTTGGATTCGTCAATGCGTCAAACTTCTATGTACATTGGACTTGAGCTTAGCCATGAGCATTGCTGCTACTCCAAGACTCCATGTGACTTCACCTGCAACTTGTAGTTCCTTCTTTTCTTGATCACAGTCAACGCTTAAGCGAAATTAAGTTTCACATTGCTCTAGTTGCGCTCCCAACTTCCAGTGTGTATCCGTTCAACGACATCACACTGATCACTAACCTGTGTGAAAGTGAACAAACTCACATATTGGGTGTCACACATAAGAGTTACCTGAACTAAACATCACCACTCTTCCTTGACCGCCTGCCTAAAACGTGAAGGAATTTCACAATTGTTTGTAGTCATCCCGAGTCAAATTTGTAGTTGTCTCACTACATGTATGACCACCAAAGCCCTGGCCCGTCTCCATGTCCGTGCGTACCGCACGCCTCACCGCTATTATCACGACGAGGCTTCGCTGTCCTGGTCGAGTCTCAAGGGTCGCGAACCCACACCACTCAAACCCCATTGCAGGGTACCACCGATCATCCCGAGCGATAGCGAGTTTCACGCTTCCATCAGACCACCGGGCTCCAGTCCGAATATGTGCCACTCGATTTTTTCCTTTTGAATAGGCTTTGATTCTCTGGATTCTTATACCGTAGCCCCTCAATCCAGCTCCACCTTCAATATGACTACATGATAGAAGATCAGTCCATCCCGCGCCCCGTCGACTGCAAGCTCATATGTGTACGCCGTCTTGAATCAACCCCGCACCATAGTATTGTCGAAACCACACAAGCCATTAAGCTTGTGCAGCGTGTTTTCACGTCCAGAAGTCAGTCACCATCAGTGTCACGCTCCTATGCCATCATCGCCGATTCCATCACCATTTTCTGTACCAACTGACTCGCGTCGATTCATTAGATTGTCCAGTCCAACTCAACCAAACTTGTTTGACTGCATTGCACATTCCAGACTTCTCGAGCCATCATCGTGACAATCGCCATCCATACACATACGTGTACCAACGAAGAAAACCCAAAGCACAATCCTTCATAGCCTTCCCGCATGAACACCAAAGGAGATTAACATAGCTTTTGAATGTACTTTTCTATTTCTTTCTTGATACGCAATCACGACCCGACTGAGTCCTTGTGCCAATCTTTTTTTCTCAAACTAATCTCATGCATGGTTTCCATCGCTATGCACTGCTCGCAGCTTACCTGGGCCTTGCGCTGCCACGATGCATGAGTCGTCCCTGATCCAGTCTGCCTCCACGAGAGCTCCCACGTACACGCCTAACGCCATCGCGCCGCTGCCGTCGCCTGCGATCGATCCAATGGTCTGCCGCGCTTCGTCGAACCCGATTACTTCTCGAAGAACTACAATAACCGTATAATTTATCGCTGCCTCCCGGTTGCAACTCGTGAGCACCAACTCGCCGACTCCTTCTGCTCCCACGGCTGCGATCGCTTTCCACACAATTGTCGATTCGCTCTTCCTCCTCTTAATCAACAATATGTGACCTTCAAACAACTTAGCTCATGATACCATTTGTTAGAATAAATCCGCGGCATATCGTTGATCTATCGAGGATCAAACAATTACATGAGCACGACATTGAAAATTGTTAACGAGGTTCATCAATATGGTTATATTTTCGAGGCATGACTATGGATGTTCCTTCCCGTGAAACCGTCATAATAACGTACCCCGGCCGTCCCAGGCACCGGCACACACCGCCGACTCCCCTGCGTGCATGTGCTATTATGTCGGCATATATTACATCGTGTGTCTACCCTCTTATCACATAAGAGGTCAAGAGTACAAGTGTCCTATTAAGACACGACTACATACCCCATCTAAACACAATACAACTCAGATTAACTGTAATATATCTTGTATACAATATTCAACACAACTTTAACAATATTTACCTTTTTCTAAACTAAACACGGTGCCTGCACCTATTGTATGTCAGTGGCTAACAGCGAGTGAGACGCTGGGTGCCCCACGCATGAGGACCTTTTTTGCAAAAAGCCCCTCATATTTTATTAAATTGTGTAGGAAACCCCACATATTAAAGAAGATGGGCCCCATAGGTCAGTACGATTGAAAAACAAGAGAAAATGAAATTGTCACCAAGAGTTTCAAACCTGGGAACCAGTCGCAGGTTGCACGGCCCACCCAAGCTGATCACCAGGCAAGCGTGTGCTAAGTGAGCAATTATGAGCTAGACTTTTATATGTCGCTTTGTTATATACCTCTTCAAGTGCTTATCTTTTCTTTTATAATATACTAGCAAAATAGCATCTGCGTTGCAATGAAAAAAGAAATCATAATCACGTATGACCATGACAATATTTTGCTGCATCACCGAGGTACACTATCACTCACAATTTAGTGAATCATGAATAATTTTTAAAATCATGAACAAGTTTTTAATAATATATATTTGAAATTGCGAAAAAAATCAAACTCCTCAACACTACTACAAATTTTATCAGGTTTCTAAAATTAAAAACATTTTTTGAATTCATGAACAATTTATACTATTTGCAAACTTTTTTAAAATTGTGAATAACTTTAAAAAAAATTATTTAATTGTAAAATATTAGTAGAATTGATGAACATTTTTTGGAAATTCTGGAAGAAATTTTCAAATTCATGAAAAAATATTTGATTTCATGAACATATATTTATATGCATGATCATTTTCGAATCAGCGAATATTTTATGAATGAATAAACTATTTTGTAAGTCACGTACAGTTTTTGAATTTTTTAGATATTTTTTCATTCATGGAAATTTTTAGACTTATCAAAATTTGTTATTTAATTAACATGTTTTAATACATGAACTTTTTAAAAAAATCAAGAATATTTTTTATTTCCAGAACACTTGTTTTGAAAATTCTGAACATTTTCAATAAGCAAAAATGTAATACAAATTCACAAACATTATTTGAATCCACAAATATATTATGATTTATTAAATACTTTATTTCAACAGTACTATTATTTTAATTTTCGGAACTATTTTGAAGTTTCAAAAATTTGAAGTAGAAAAAAAGAAAATAGAAATTTTGAAAGAACAAAGAAAAATAAAAACTAAACTAAAAAACATTTTGCCCGGACATGGGCCGGCCCAAACAGGTGCGCTGCGTCTTTTCCCAGCACGCAAAGTGCAGAATAAGAGATCACTACTGCATGGGTCGGCCCGATCGAGGGATTCCGCTGTGTGAAACGTATTTTAGACTTATAAGCATTTGTGGGTAATATTTTGGTTCTTTGGGGTCAATTTTTGTGACATTTCGAAAGAAGCAATAATTCCTTTATTATTAGGTATGGATATAGATATGTTGCTCTGATGGGCCCACACATGGTATATTTTAATTTATTTTTCAATTTCATGTTTATTATTTGATATTATATTTATTTGCGGAGGCAACGATGAAGGTGGCTTGGTGTCCAACTCAAACGGCAGCAGGACAGGGCCATCCGGTGGATGAAGGGCTTCATCGTTCTCTCTTGTTCCTTATCCAACAACGGCGACAACCACAGCCTCACCTCTGACAATTCCGACAATCCACCAACTACCGTGGACACCCACACTTGCGCCGGCCATCGGAAGGCCAAAGGCCCGACGAGAAAGTGGTGAAGATGCTCCTCCTCTTTTCCCTCTTATCGTTTTTTAGTTGTTTTGTCTAGAACCTGTCGGGTGATGAATTGTGGTGATCTTCTGGATGATGTAAAGTGCATTCGGTGTCCGTTTGTTGCCGATTGTTTATGTTGCATGTGTAGTATGGATATAGGATGTCGGGTATGAAAATCGTGGATATGCGGGCGAAAATTTGAGACGTGGCCGGTCATTGTCAGCGGATGCACCTGGGCGCGTCCAAGGACATATAGGGCATCGGATTTCGTAATCGCGCTATAGATAATGCCATGTCCATAACAAAAACATACGTTCACCGGGGTCGTAATGGCACGGATGTGTCCTTTTTTTTATAGCGAGGGAACATGTTATAAAAAGAGGGGGACAATACTACTTCCGGTTTTATTTACTCTGTTTATTAGCTTTGGCTGAAGTCAAACTTTCAAAAGTTTGACCAAGTTTATTGAGAACAATATAAACGTTTATATTAACAAATTTATGTGATGTGAAAATATATGCAATGGTGAATCCAATGATATTGATTTGGTGGTATGTATGTTAATGTAATTTTCTATTAACTTGTTAAAAGTATTTAAGGTTTGACTTTATACAGGCGTAATATGCGAAGTAAATAAATACGGAAGAAATACTACACGACCATTTGATTTTTTTTCCTACTTCAGCTTCAAGTGAAACCATTCATCTTTACCATTTTCACTGCACGTCGGTGCCCAAAAGTACACGCAGAGATAGAATTTCCGTGGCCAGCATCATACCTAAATTTTGACGACCATCTTTTATTACGTCACAATATTCTTTTTCGTGGATGCACTCGTGTGTTCCCCTAGCTTGTCATTCATTTCACCCCATATGTTGTCATTCAGTTGACCACTCAGACCAACTCGAACGCATGATCCCAAATAACCTCTAGCGTTCGTTTTGAGTGTAAACAGACACAAAACTCGATCCAACACGTGGGAGTAAACGGATATTTGTTTATTTTTTGTTTGTTTTGGCTCCATTTCGGATCTGAATTTGGACCGTGTTTGCATCGAAACGGATACAGATGGACGAGTGAGACGCGTGTCCATGTCCTCACTTGGCCCGCCCGTTGGGGACAACAAGATCCCTTTTTCTCTCCCCCTCCCCCATCTGCTACCCCTCATGAGCAAACCCTCCTCATAGTGCCACCGCCCATTTTTTCCAGCCATCTCGCTCTCCATGCCCTCCCCATCTCCACCACCTCCTCCTCCTCCTCCTCCTCCTCTTAGAGCATATACAAGCCGACGTCTCAAACGGCCAATCGTGCGTCCATGGACGTGTCCGGTTAGTGACCGGACAGGAGAGAAGGAAAAAAATGACCCAACCCGAACCCTCATATCATTCATATACATCCGGACTACCCACGAACCCTCATATCCATATCAAATATAGGGAGGATATGAGGGCTCGCGGACGCGCCCGGGCACGTCCGGTCAGTCCGCCACGTAGGACGCGACCTCATCCCGGACCACCTTTTCTTTTTCTTTTTCTTGATTCATTCTTTTCTTTCTCCCTCTTCCTCTCCACCAATCACGTGCAAATGACCGGACATATGAGGAAGAAAATGAGGAGTGTGGTTGTGCGGACGGACTAATGGGGGACACGCTCGGTCACTTACCGGGTCCATCTGCAGGCATTTATGGGGGCATATTTGCTAAGTCCGATTGTAGATGCTCTTAGCACGGCCATCGGCTTGGTGCCTCTTTCGGTTCAGTGCGGGTGACCAACCGGTAGATTTGCAGCAGCAGGATTTGGCGCATCTTGCCGGCCGGATTTGTCGCATCATGTCACCGGCGACTGCGCCTTGCCATGGAATGGCTGGGTATCGGACCACATAGCCTCGGCAATGCCTCGACGCCGCATGCAGGTGTTGAGTCTGCCTCTAGCCGCTCGGATCTATCCCACCGTTAGTTCGCCCGCAAATCCACGACCGGTCGTCGCCCTGGTTCGGCGCTGGCCCAGAGGCTTGTCGGCTCACCGTTGTCGTTCATAAAGTGCGATGACTATTCGTGACAGGTCATGCGCCACTTTCTACGACGTCGAAACATCCTGGATGAGTGTTCGTGAAGTGCAAAAATGATGGGCACATGCTTCTCTTGATTCGGTTTTGCTCTAGGATTCGAAGCAATTTCAGTAGCTTGTTTGCTCAAATTAGTGTGTAGGATGGATGCAAGCTTTAGTATCTTTTAATCACATGGAATTTACTAGATGTTCGTGCACTTGTAGCTAGAATTGAAACTAGACTAAAAAAGAGACTAAAGGAAAAGCAATGTCTGCTTTTATAGAATCAAAGAAGGAAGAAGTGCTCAAGCTCGAGAATCCGCAGATCAATAATGAAGATATAGAGGAGATATTAGTTCAACTAGTGGAAGCAATTATGAAAGTTGGACATCATTTAAAATGTCTAATTGTGATTCTTATTTTCTTTGATCTTGCTCTCATAGTGAAAAATTAGTCAATGTATGTATCAAAATGTCTTTGATAAATAAATAAATAAAGTGTTTCAATGCCAACAAAAAATTATGTGTATAGAGGCAACACCCGGTCGTAGCAGATCAAATGCGTCCGGGTGTTGGACGCACGATCAATGCATTCTCGAAAAAGATCCGACACCATCCCACTATCATATTCAAATGGATAAAATCCAAACAAAACCAGCATCCATACAGGGTCATACATTAAAGTTGGCCTCACCTCACATGTGGTCGTTACATCACTGCATCTTGGGAATTTCTTTGCACTGGATAGCACGTCGTGGTAAGAAAAGGGGAAAAACCATTCAACCGCCGCATAATTACGTGTCTAGCTACTTGCATCTGTATCACATAGGTAAACGCTTGCATGCCGCGGCTTGAGGAACTCGCCTATAGCTGCAAAGTCTACTTTTTATCTGTATCTGAATCAATGAATCATGATGTGTATCCGAAAAGCATCTACAGTTGGAATTTATAAATTCGTCCCCTCAAACGTTTACGGACGTGTTCCATCAGTGATCCGACGTGTCTTTTATTTGTCCGTTCACGCAGCTACACTTCTCATTTTCTTTTTCATATATCCAATCACTTGTACATGATTGATGAAAAGAAAAAAAAAGAAAGAAAGAAATGAATAAAGAAAAAGAAAAGATGGTTCGGATTGTGATCGCATCCTACGTGGTAGACTGACTGGACGCGCCCTCAAGCCTTCATATCCTCCATATATTTAAGATGGATATAAGGATTAACGGACAGCCTGGATGTGTAGGGATGATGTCAATGATCTGGTTGGATTTTTTTTCTCTCTTACCCGACTAAGCGTGTCCGCGGACGTATGGTGAATCGTTTAAGGCGTCCGACTGTAGATGCTTTGAGTCAAGCGCCGACCGCGGCGTCAAATGGTCCACCCTTGCTACATATGTTTGGGTTTAGCTTGTACACACCGTATGTCCCCCATTATTAGGACACATACGAAGAGATCGGACGCGGATACGGTACTTGATTCCACGCGCCATATTGCCTTGACCATCTTTCCATTTCCACCCTGAGAAGCAAACCTGACGGCATGTAGAAACCGAGACGAAACTCAAACTGAAAATCAACACGTACGTGTAACGTAAGACATTCATAAATCATTGACTGAAAATCCACACGTGTTTCTGGTCAGATCAACAAACATTTAGCCATGGGGACACATTCCTTGTTTGTTTCCACAAGGCTCAGAGCAACAGGAAACCCCATACGGATGGGTGGATGTGTTGGCTGAGAATAAAATGCAGAGACAGTTGGCTTGGCACCAGCAGAGGTGCGTTTGTTATGAACAAGACCATCATAATCATAGGACGAGATACAGGTCAACAACAAGACATCACGCACACCTAAACAACTACTCCTATGTTGCATTTGATTTGCATGCACGGTTCCTTTCCGCCTAAAGCATGCGGCTAGTGTGTGGTCACTTGATTAGTCCGTGGGGTTCACCGACCGAACCCAACCCTAGCCAAAGTACCAAAGCTCATGACTTGTGCCACAGACGATTCAGAATATTAATGAGGCTCCTTTTGGGTCACCTCCATTGACCAAATGTGTAGATAAATGATTATGGTTTTGTCACATTTCAGACTAGACCCAACCCTCTGGTGTGGTGTTGGGAGAGTTGGTGATGGAGTTGACAAGTCGGGCACCTTTCTCCTTGTCTTGGTTAACACTTAACAGTGTTTCCTTGTGCAAATATATGTATAGGCCGGGCGTGGATGGGTTGATGTGTTGTCGCTTCAGACCATGTAGTACAAACTTCACTGGTCATGTGATTAGCTTTTGATCGATCAATCGATCGTGTGGTACGCTGTCAAGTTGCTATGCGTTGGTGAGAAATGTTCACCCGGGCAGCTGAGCTGATCTTTGGTCATGACTTGCAGGAACCAATTTGATTGGTCCTAATCTTGAGTATCCTGAAAACGGGTGTCTTGTAAGTGAAATGGTACTGGTGTGGTTCAACCAACCCCAGCAGCTACAGCACGCATATACTCCCTCCGTTCACAAATATAAACTGTTTTAAATATTTTCATATGAACTATGTACGGACAGAAATGAGGAAACAAATACACTATATATGTATATGTACATATATTCGATTTTTTTAAACACAAAACATCTTATATTTGTGAACAAAGGGAGTGGGTACTACTACATTGAGTTTGGGCCTTGTTTATTCTGTTATCGCAGTTACAATGGGTGAGTGGAAGATGGCACGTGGTTACCGTTTTAGTGATTGGACGGTCATGGGTCATGCATTATTTTGGCACATGAGCTAACTTATTAGTACCCGTCTAATCGGAAAATAGGTTGGTGATGGAGTTGACAAGTCGAACACGCAATTTCTTATTTCAGCAAACCAGTACACAACTGATTTTTTTTTCTCGAAAAGGCAGATGATCTCTTGCCTCTGCATCTGGAAGATGCATGCAACCATTTTATTAATTATTTATAAAAACCTTACAAAGTAGTACATCAGGAAGCCTGAAGCCACCCTTAGCAACAAGTGCCACTACTCATATCCACTTGATGAAGGGGTGTTGATAGCCCGAGCCTAATACCAAACCGACATCGTACAAATGCTTAACATCTAAAGCCGGATGTCCCAACCAAACCAAATACCGATTTTAAGACGCAAACCGGTCCGACGCACTCATAGGTCGTTGTCGTCATCTTCCACTCATAGGACGCAAACCAGTACACAACTGATGATAAGGTCCAGATCAAAACTCCTGACGAAGTTGGTGATGCATCTAAGAAGTCGGACTCCTATGGACGATCTTGCGTGGAAACGAAAATAGGTCTTGCCTGAATGAAGTAATGTCGATCCTTTATAATTTAGACCATCAAACAACCCATTAAATTTTAACCTTTTATAGTTGACCTGCTAACAGAAATGGTTCCTGGCCCTTAAAACTTAACTCCCAAAAATAAAGTCTTTGTCGATTGTTCTAACTTTTTGTTTACGCGCTACATTTCAGTTACATATTTGCAACCATATTAAATTCAAAATTAATAATCAAGTTCTCAGAATTCATGAATATTGTAAATTTAAAGTTCACAAATCAAATCATTCATATTCAAACACACTAAAAGATCGAAATGAAGTAAAGAACATGGTAGAAGCACAACAATCAACTCGTGCTATGGAGTAGGCATTCATGCTCAAGATCATCTTGGAGCTAGGTACAAACTTCTCGGTTCTCGACGCTTCGATGCGCTGCAAGGAATCTATCTATCCTATTTGAACTGTGTTCCGACTCAATAGGATCCTCATTAACAATGTGTCGAAAGCTATCTGACATGCCTTCCTCATCTTGAATGATCATGTTATGCAAGATAATATTGATGCCATTATTTACCATGAGACTTGTGCGTTCCAATTGTCGGCAGGGCCACAAACAATGGCAAAGCGCTTCTAAAGGACAACGAAAATGTTGGTGCAATAATTTGCCTCCTTGTGTTTTGAAGATTGTTGTCAGAAATAGTGGGGGACTAATGTGTTTGCTAGTGCACACAGAGATTATATGTCCCGGGAGTACCGAGGAGTTTGATATAAACTCCGAAGATTATCATTTGTGTTGCAGTGAAGATTAACATCAAAGATTATGCGTGAAAAACTTGACCCTAAAAAATTGAGGAAGTAAAGCAATTGCTGCATTACTTGGTTCGGATGTGTGACTGCAGCTGAGAAGAATGAAGACGGAGAAAAGACGTGGTATTTTCTTTCTTAGTTCTTTTTCTCTTTCTCGGGTCATATGACCATTGTACTATCAAGAGGGGTATAGTGTTCGAAATTTTTGTTTCTCTGATGCTAAATTGCAACATATGAGAATGGAGATAAATTTCTTTATGTTCCAAAACATTACTTGCCAGCCAAACACGTTGATCTTTTGGACTGCGAGAGATATGTTTCGGACTGAGAAGTCAGCTTTACTTGTTCCTCAAGTAAATTTGTCATGTATGTTTGCAATCCGACCGTCGAAAACGTCTCGGTTTGCCATTGGTTGGACTCATGTCCAAAATGATCATTTCCCCCTTGGGAAGGTTGCGTCTATAAATAGCCACCTCATTCCAACAAGAAACGTTGGCTGCTCTATGTGATTCTGACAAGTTTATCTGATTATCCACTCTCTGAATCAACGAAGAGAAACCGCAGAGCCTAAAAACTAGATAGTGATTTAGCATCACAAAGATCTAAGTTTTGTATGCTCCACCTTTTACTCTTGAGAGCTACCAACTCTCTAGAGGGTGAGGTGTCAAGTTCTTCTCCAACCCAGAGTCATTATGGTTCGCGAAGACAGTCTTTGAAGGTATGGAGATCGCCTCAAGTATCTACCTCAAGTAATCAGCACAAGTTGACAAAATTGTTTTCAAGGATAATAGGAATATGAGAGTTTATGTTTTGTGTTAAATAACAAATCTCTCCAACCAGACATAGCTCTTTTACGGAAGATTTAATTGATTGAACAAATACTTGGTCGCCATCAGGCATCACTGATTTCATATGTACCTAGAAATACGTTTTGTTGTTTATCTTTGGTTGTGTTTTAGTCATGTGATTTCTCTTTGGTGCGCGTACGTGATTTACTTCGGTGGCTTGTCTTTCGTAGTTGAGCGTCTATTTAGTTCCTTTTCCGCTGTTGTGCTCTGAGAGATTTGAAGTTTTCCAAAGAAATTTTTATCCCCCCTCATGACCCACAAGTAGAGGGGATCAATCATAGTCATTTCGATAAGTAAGAGTGTCGAACCCAACGAGGAGCAGAAGGAAATGACAAGCGGTTTTTAGCAAGGTATTCTTTGCAAATGTTGTAACTGACAGTAGTAGATAGTTTTGTAGCAAGATAAATTGTAACAAGTAACAAGTAACAATAGTAACCAAGGTGCAGCAAGGTAGCCCAATCCTTTTTATAGCAAAGGATAGGCCTGAAAGTACTCTTATAGCAAGCGCTCCCGAGGACACATGGGAATTTATGTCTAGTCATATTCATCATGTTGAGTTGATTCGCGTTCACTACTTTGATAATCTGATATGTGGGTGGACCGGTGCTAAGGTGTTGTTCTTACTTGAAATAACAACCTATTTAAGTACTTATGATTACCCCCACTCACAATCATCGGTAACTACGAAAGAAGAATTAAGATATATCTAACCATAGCATGAAACGTGTGGATCTAAATCAGCCCCTTATGAAGCAACGCATAAACTGGGGTTTAAGCTTCTATCACTCTAGCGACCCATCATCTACTTGTTACTCCACAATGACTTCCCTTAGGCCCATAACATGGTGAAGTGTCATGTAGTCGACGTTCACATGTAACCACTAAGAGAAGTAACAACATACATATCATCAAAATATCGAATGAATACCAACTTCACATGATTACTTATAACAAGACTTCTCCCATGTCCTCAGGAATAATACTATCTACTCACACCTCATGAACATGTTCAAGATCAGAGGTATAATAATAATTAAGGATCTGAATATAGCTTCTTCCACCAAGTAATCCAACAAGCATCAACTACAAGATGTAATCAACACAACTAATAACCCACAGGTACCAATATGAGGTTTTGAGACAAAGATTGAATACAAGATATGAACTAGGGTTGGAGATGAGATGGTGCTGGTGAAGATGTTGAGAAGTAGGAAGCGTTGGTGATGACCATGGCTTCGATCTCACCCTCTTGGAGAGGAATTCCACCGGCAGAATATGACTGATGTAGTGCAAAGAACCTCTGCCTAGGTTTCCGCCCGGAGACAGCGACGCTTCATCCAGAAAAGTTGCTTATGATTTTTTCTAGATTAAAACACACCATATAGGAGAAGAGGGGCGCCGGAGGGCCAGCAGGGGCCCCACAAGCCATCAGGGCGCGACCTAGGGGTTGCGCCTTGTTGGCTTGTGGACATCAGGTGCCCCCCTTTGGTATATTTTTGTTTCGGAAATTCTTAAATATTCCATAAAAATTCTTCGTGAAGTTTTAGGTCATTTGGAGTCTGGAGATTTTTCTGACATTTTCTTGGTTTTTCGGTCAAGAATTCCAGTTTCCCGATATTTCTCTCTTTTGTGATGTACCTTGCATATTCATGGAGAAAAAGCATAAGAATTGTATAATAATACGGAATAATGGTCAAGAATGAAGTAGATAGTAATAAGAAATCATGATGCAAAATGGACGTATCACCCCCTTCGGTAGACATATTTTATCATGCTTCTCTACAGTTCTTGCAATGATGAGAAAGAGACCTACATGCACCCTGATACATCTCCAACGTATCTATAATTTCTTATTGTACCATGCTATTATATTACCATTCTTTTATACTTTATATGCATTTATATGTTGTTCTAGTCCAGTGCCTAGTGCGAGTTTTTGTTTTCTGCGTGTTTTTGGCTTTTCCAAAAACCTGTACCAAATGAAGTCCAAATGCAATGAAAAGTTTTGGCGATATTTCCTGGACAAAAATAAGACATGGAAGCTTTGGAGGGAGACCAGATGCCACAAGAGGTGGTGGCAAGCCAACAAGACGCGCCCTAGGGGGTGGGCGCGCCCTGATGTCTTAGGACCACCACCTGGCGCCTCTTGACCTAACTCCGTCTCTATAAATTCCCAAAAGTTGGGAAAGCACCAGGTGTTGGAAATATGCCCTAGAGGCAATAATAAATTGGTTATTATTATATTTCCTTGTTCGTGATAATTGTTTATTATCCATGCTATAATTGTATTGATTGGAAACTCAAATACATGTGTGGGTACATAGACAACACTATGTCCCTAGTATGCCTCTACTTAACTAGTTCGTTGATCAACGGTGGTTAAGGTTTCCTAGCCATGGACATGAGATGTCATTTGATAATGGGATCACATCATTAGGAGAATGATGTGATGGACAAGACCCAAACTATAAACATAGCATATGATCGTGTAAGTTTATTGCTATTTGGATCGCGAAGACGTTCGACTACATCAACCGTGTTTCTTAACGCTTCCGCTTATCGATCTACAAGGGTATGTAGACTCACTCTCCCTCTCGTAGATCATGTGCGTAGGAAAATTTTTGTTTCCCATGCAACGTTCCCCAACAGTGGTATCAGAGCTAGGTCTATGTATAGATGAGATCATGAGTAGAACACAAAGGAGTTTATGGGTGTTAATGCTTAGATTGCTTTCTCCCTTTGTCATGTTTTGGTTCAGCGGTATTGTGGGATGAAGCGGCCGAGACCAACCTTACTCGTACGCTTACGAGAGACCGGTTCCATCGACTGACGTGTAACTTTGTTGCACAAAGATGGATGGCGGGTGTCTGTCTCTCGTACTCTAGTTGGATCGGATTCGACAAAGGCGATTCTTTAGAAGGTTGAATAGCAATTTGTGTATCACCGTTGTGGTTTATGCGTAGGTGAGAATTGTTCTTGCTAGATACCCATAGCAGCCACGTAAAACTTGCAACAACAATTAGAGGACGTCTAACTTGTTTTTGCATGGTATGATGTGATGTGATATGGCCAATTACATGATGAGATATATGTGATGTATGAGATGATCACACTAGTAGAAAACAGGGCTTCGGTCCAGGCCTGAAAATCCATTAATACCGGTTCACTCACGAACCGGGACCCATGGTTCCAGCCACAAACCGGGACCAAAGGTTGGTCTATATATACCCCCCCTCCCCGCGACCAGACCAGTGCACTGCTCTGTTTTTTTGGCCAGTCATGTGAGAGCTTTGTGGTGCTCTAGCTCACCTCCTATGCACATGAGGTGTTCGATGAAACGCCCAAGCCACACTTAAGCTTTCTCCTCTCGAAGCTCCTTGTCCAAGCTCCATTTTACTCAAGATTTGTCTAGGTTTGGCGGTCCGTCCTGTCCCGTCCCCGTCCTCACCGCTGTCGATCGCCCGCGCCCATCTCGGCGCCGGCAGCACCGTGGTTAGCCTCTTCTTCTTGTCTTCTTTCTACCAGAAAAAAGTTCTTACTTGTATTATTTAGATAGATACTTGTGTAATTTTCTTACTTTTATTATTGTTTGTTATTATATAGTGCAATGGTTTTGGTATCCGCCTCCGTCGGCCCTCATCCTGTCTATTAATACACTTTACTATATAACGCACGCACATGAACCGACAATGGATGTATAGTGACCGATGCACCTCCGAGTATATTAAGGGCCTGCATAATTTTCTCGAAGTGGCTGAGGCAAACAAGCAGAATGGTTTTATGCATTGTCCATGTACTGTGTGAGAATACGAAGGCTTTCTCCAACTCTAAAACCCTACACTTCCACCTGCTTGAGAAGGGTTTTATGCCACACTATAATGTTTGGACCAAGCACGGAGAAAGAGGGGTTATGATGGAAGGCAACAAAGAAGAAGAGGATGATGACAACTATGTGCCTCCTGAATACGGTGATGCTTCAACGGGGGAAGATGAAGATTAAGAGGAACCAGATGATGTGCCCGATGATGATCTTCGCTGGGTCATTGTTGATGCAAAGAGACAATGCGAAAGTGAAAAGAAGAAGTTTAAGTTCGATCACATGTTAGAGGATCACAAAAAAGGGTTGTAACCCAATTGCAAATATGGAAACACAAAGCTCGGTACCACACTGGAATTGCTGCAGTGGAAGGCAGAGAATGGTATACCTGACAATGGATTTGAGAAGCTATTGAAAATATTGAAGAAGAAGCTTCCAAAGGATAACGAATTGCCCGACAGTATGTACGCAACAAAGAAGGTTGTATGCCCACTAGGATTGGAGGTGTAGAAGATACGTCCATGCCCTAATGACTGCATCCTCTATCGCAATGTGTACGAGGATTTGAATGCATGCCCCGTATGCGGTGCATTGTGATATAAGATTAGACGAGATGACCCTGGTGATGTTGACCGCGAGCACCCAAGGAAGAGGGTTCCTGCCAAGGTGATGTGGTATGCTCCTATAATACCACGGTTGAAACGTCTGTTCAGAAACAAAGAGCATGCCAAGTCGATGTGATGGCACAAAGAGGACCGTAAGAAAGACGGGAAGTTGAGAGCACCCGCTGATGTGTCGTAGTGGAGAAAGATCGAGAGAAAGTGGAGCGAATTTACAGTTGACCCAAGGAACGTACGGTTTGGTTTAAGTGCAGATGGCGTTAATCCTTTTGGGGATCAGAGCAGCAAGCATAGCACATGGTCGTGACTCTATGTATGTATAACCTTCCTCCTTGGTTGTGCATGAAGTGGAAGTTCATTATGATGCCAGTGCTCATCCAAGGACCTAGACAACCCGGAAATGACATTGATGTGTACCTAAGGCCATTAGTTGATGAGATTTTACAGCTATTGAGTGGAAGAGGTGTACGTGTGGGGGATGAGAACAAACAGGAGGAATTTGACCTACATGCGTTTCTGTTTGTAACCATCAATGATTGGCCTGCTCTGAGTAACCTTTTAGGATAGACAAACAAGGGATACCACGCATGCACACACTGTTTAGTTGACACCGACAGTATATATTTGGACAAATCTAGGAAGAATGTGTACCTGGGGCATCGTCGATTTCTTCTGACCAACCATCAATGTCGAAAGAAAGGAAAGCATTTCAAAGGTGAGGCAGATCATCGGAAGAAGCCCGCCCTCCTTACTGGTGATCACATACTTGATATGGTCAATGATTTACAAGTAATCTTTGGAAAGGGTCTTGGTGTACTATGTGTTCCGACTGACGATGCAGGACGCGCACCCATGTGGAAGAAGAAATCTATATTTTGGGACCTACCCTATTGGAAAGACCTAGAGGTCCGCTTTGCAATCAACATGATGCACGTGACGAAGATTCTTTGCGTGAACCTGCTAGGCTTCTTGGGAGTGTATGGGAAGACAAAAGATACACCGGAGGCATGTGAGGAACATCGACGTGTGCATGAAAAAGACGGCATGCATCCAGAGCAGTATGAAGGTCCTGCCAGCTACGCTCTTACCAAAGAAGAGAAGGAAATCTTCTTTGAATGCCTGCTCAGTATGAAGGTCCCATCTGGCTTCTCGTCGAATATAAAGGGAATAATAAATATGGCAGAGAAAAAGTTCCAGAACCTAAAGTCTCATGACTGCCACGTGATTATGCAGCAACTGCTTCCGGTTGCATTGAGGGGGCTTCTACCGGAAAACGTTCGATTATCCATTGTGAAGTTATGTGCATTCCTCAATGCAATCTCTCAGAAGGTGATCGATCCAAAAATCCTGCCAATGTTAAGGAGTGATTTGTTGCAATGTCTTGTTAGTTTCGAACTGGTGTTGCCACCGTCCTTCTTCAATATCATGACGCACGTCCTAGTTCATCTAGTCGACGAGATTGTCGTTCTGGGCCCTGTATTTCTATACAATATGTTCCCATTTGAGAGGTTCATGTGAGTCTTAAATAAATATGTTCGTAACCGCGCCAGGACAGAAGGAAGCATCTCCATGGGCCATCAAACAGAGGATGTCATTGGGTTTGTGTTGATTTCATTCCTGACCTTAAGAATATTGGTCTCCCTCAATTGCGGTATGAGGGGAGACTGACTGGAAAAGGCACGCTGGGAGCGGACTCAATAATATGTAGGGACGGGCATTCTTGGTCTCAAGCACACTACACAGTTCTATAGAATTCTACCTTGGTGATCCCATATGTCGATGAACACAAGAATATTCTGCGCTCCAAACACCCTAAGCCGTGTGACGACTGGTTTACATATGAACACATCAGGACTTTCGGCAGTTGGTTGCGAACACGTCTCATGGGTGACAACACTGTTTCTGATGAGCTGTACTCATTGGCCAGGGGACCATCTTCGACTGTATTGACTTACAAAGGGTGCGAGATAAATGGGAATACATTTACACGATCGCCCAGGATCAAAAGAGCACCAACCAAAACAACGGTGTCCTCTTTGATACAGCAATCAAGAGGGGAAAGGACACATATTATGGTTACATAGTGGACATATGGGAACTTGACTATGGACACGATTTCAAGCTCCCTTTGTTTCGGTGCAAATGGGTCAATCTGTCAAGAGGCAGGGTACAGGAAGATCCACAGTACGGAATGAAAACAGTGGATCTGAACAATCTTGGGTATACAGACGAACCATTCGTCCTAGCCAATGATGTGGCATAGGTTTTCTATGTGAAGGACATGTCTACCAAACCAAGAAAAAAAAGATAAGGAAGTGAATACATCATACGATGAGCCAAAGCGCCACATAGTTATTTTAGGAAAAAGAGATATCGTGGGATTGGAGGGCAAGACAGACATGTCTGAAGATTATGAAAAGTTTCTTGAAATTCCTCCCTTCAAAGTCAAGGTTGACCCAAGCACCCTGTTAAACGATCAAGATTATCCATGGTTACGACGCAATAAGCAAAGGACACAAGCGAAGAAAAATTGAATACTTTCTCTCCACAACTATATCATTGCACTTACATGTGATGAAATGAAATGCCATTTGTAACACATGAGTTTTTGTCCGAAACCCTGATACTTCGAAAGAGATTGTCCGTTTTGTACACGAAGTGCATGTTGGAAATATGCCCTAGAGGCAATAATAAATTGGTTATTATCATATTTCCTTGTTCATGATAAACGTTTATTATCCATGCTATAATTGTGTTGATCGGAAACTCACATACACTTGTGGATACATAGGCAACACCATGTCCCTAGTATGCCTCTTATAGACTAGCTTGTTGATCAAAGATGGCTATGGTTTCCTAGTCATGGACATGAGATGTCATTTGGTAATGGGATCACACCATTAGGAGAATGATGTGATGGACAAGACCCAAACTACAAACGTAGCATATGATCGTGTCAGTTTATTGCTACTGTTTTCTACATGTCAAGTATATGTTCCTATGACCATGAGATCATGCAAGTCACTGACACCGGAGGAGTACCTTGTGTGTATCAAACATCGCAACGTAACTGGGTGACTATAAAGGTGATCTATAGGTATCTCTGAGGGTGTCTGTTAGGTTGGCATGGATCAAGACTGGGACTTGTTACTCCGTGTGACGGAGAGGTATCTCAGGGCCCACTCAGTAATACAGCATCACAATAAGCCTTGCAAGCAATGTGACTAAGTGTTAGTCACGGGATCTTGTATTACGGAACGAGTAAAGAGACTTGCGGATAACGAGGTTGAACTAGGTATGGAGGTACCGACGATCAAATCTCGGGCAAGTAACATACCGAAGAACAAAGGGAACATCATACGGGATTAACTAAATCCTTGCCATAGAGGTTAGACCGATAAAGATCTTCGTAGAATATGTAGGAACCATTATGGGCATCCAGGTCCCGCTATTGGTTATTGACCGTAGAGGTGTCTCGGTCATGTCTACATAGTTCTCGAACCCGCAGGGTCTGCACACTTAAGGTTCGTTGATGTTTCGGTAGCATAAAGTTATGTATGGTGGTGACCGAAGGTTGTTCGGAGTCCCGGTTGAGATCCCGGACATCACGAGGAGCTTTGCAACGGTCTGGAGGTAAATATTGATATATAGGAAGTCCTGTTTTGGTCACCGGAAAAGTTTCGGGCTCATCGGTAGTGTACCGGGAGTGCCGCTAGTGTACCGAGGGACCATCGGGAGGGGTATTTCGACCCAAGAGGCTACATGGGCTGTGGGAGAAGTAATACCAGCCCTTAGTGGGCTCGCCGAAGTCCCACAGAAGGCCCATGCAGCTGGGAAGAAATTCCAATGTGGAAAAGGTGGAAAAAGGCAAAAAGGTGGAAATAAGGAAGGAGTCCTAATCCTACTAGGAGTGGAGGAGGAGGACTCCTCCTCTCCAGTTCGGACGAACCAAAGACGGGTTGGCCATTGTGCCAAGCCTCCTCCTCCTCTCCTCCTATATATACTAGAGATTTTGAGGGCAGCCCTAACCCTAATTGCCACGTGCTGCCCTCTTCTTCCTCTAGATCGTTTTCTCCTCTCGATCGTTTTTCAGCGGTGCTTAGGCAAAGCCCTCTGGAATTCCTCCACCACCATCTCCGCAACGCCATCGCGCTGCCGGAGAACTCGTCTACCTCTCCCCTCCTTCTTGTTGGATCAAGCAGGAGGAGATCATCATCAAGCTATACGTGTGCTGGACGCGGAGGTGTCGTCCGTTCGGCGCTAGATCGGAAGGACCGTGATCAAGATCACGAGACGGATCATGATGAGATCGCGGGATGGATCGTGATGAGTTCATGGGAAGGATCATGATTGGATCGCGGGACGGATCGTGATGAGATCGCAGGATGCTCGGCGATTTGGATCGCGAAGACGTTCGACTATACCAACCGCGTTTCTTAACGCTTCCCGCTTAGCAATCTACAAGGGTATGTAGATCCACTCCCCCTCTCGTAGATGCTCATCACCATGGATAGATCTTGCGTGTGCGTAGGAATTTTTTTGTTTCCCATGCAACATTTCCCATCAGTGCATGCAGTTTTTGCTGTAACCCTCTCAACTTTTTATAGCATGCTATGTGGGTGAAATGATGATACGATGCCAACTTTCAACCTTTTCAGAGTTGATTTGTAGTGCTTTTCAATTTCCGGGTCATTTAGCTCAAAAAAATTAGTAAATGCATGAAAAATACCAAATGAAGTCAAAAAGGGTTGAAAATTGATTATGTGGCTTTGAATGGTTCATTTTGAACACACAAAAAGTCTCGAGTTCAAATAAGTTCAAAAAAATGAAATCCCTTTGTAACATATGAGTTTTCGTCTGAAACCGTGATACTTCAAAAGAGATTGTCCATTTTGTACATGAAGTGCATCCTGTTGTTGCCATACCCATCTCAAATTTTTAGCACATGCTATGTGGGTGAAATGATAATACCATGACAACTTTCAACCTTTTCAGAGTTCATTTGAAGTTCTTTTCAATTCCAGGGTCATTTAGCTCAAAGAATGAACTAATAGCAAACAGAATGAACTGAGAAGCTTTTACGAAACTATGCAACTAGAATTATCAAAGTATTTTTTTCTTCAAAATATTAATAGCAAAAAGAATATAATGATAAAAAACACTAGAAATAAGTAAAGCAAAAAAAGCAAAAAATAATACAACAATAATGGAAATTATGCAACTAAAATTATCAAAGTTTTTTTTGTTCAAAACATTAATAGCAAAAAGAATATAATGATAAAACACACTAGAAATAAATAAAGCAAAAAAGAAAACAATAGTAAATAAAGAAAAAAATAAACAAAAATAATGGAAATTATGCAACTAAAATTATCAAAGTATTTTTTGTCCAAAACATTAATAGCAAAAAGAATATAATGATAAAACAAACTGGAAATAAATAAATCAAAAAACAATACAATAATAAATAAAGCAAAAAAACAAAACATTAATATAAAAAGCAAAAAATGAAAAAAAATGACACCTACTGGGCCACCACGGCCTGCATACGACTAGAAACCCAACCAGCTAGTTGGGCCAGGATGCAGGCCCGCAGAAGGCCCGGTAGGCCCACAGGCAGATTTAGTGTGTGTAGGCCCGTAGGCCTGCATTATAGAGGCGCTCGAAGTGAGAGGCGTAGCCGCACTTATAAACCAGTGTCGAAACCTCTCAGCTAGCGAGGTGGGACTAAACATCCACCGCACCGCGGCTGTGCGAGGCACACGCCTTTGGGCCCGGTTTGTGCCACCAGCCGGGACCAAAGGTGGGCATTGGTCTTGGTTCGTGCAACCAACCGGGACCAAAGGTCTCTGGTTCCCGCCTTTTGGGCTGACGAAAAGAGACCTTTGGTCCCCATTGGTGGCACCAACCGGGACCAAAGGTCTGGGATTCCCGCCCTTTGGGCTGCTGAAAATAGACCTTTAGTCCCGGTTGGTGGCACCAACCAGGACGAAAGGTGGGCATTGGTCCTGGTTGGTGCCACGAACCGGGACCAATGCTCTATGTATATAAGCAAACACTTGTAAACTTTTCAATTTCATCCACTAGTTGCCCCCGACGACGTTGAGCACATCGACGCCGCCAGCCTGCCCGAGCTTCCCGTTGCCTGCCGCTCCCCGTCGCCGTCCGCCGCTCCTGACGCCGCCAGCTGCTCCGCCACTCCCTGCCCCGACGCACCGACCCATAGGGAGCTCCCCTTCCCTTGTGCTGCCGCCACCGGCGCCGTCGCTCCTACGCTGTCGTCGTGGTACCATCGCCACCGCCCCAGTTCTGCCGCCGCCGCCCCAGTTCTGCCGCCGCCGCCCCAGTGCTGCCGCCGCCGAGCTGCCCTGACGCCGTCCCCGCTCCCACTGTGAGCTGCCGCGCCGTTCCGCTCTTCTCCTCATCCCCGCTCCCCGCCGCCCGCCGCGATGCTAACGTCGCCCACGCTCTGGCCGCCCGCACTCTGCTTGCCACGCCACAGCCGCCGCCGCCGCCCTGCCCGCGCTCAGCTTGCCGCCGCCTCTGCCTTTTTTTGTTCATATGTATGCATTGATGTATATGTATGCATATGTGTATGCATATGTGTATGCAGATGTATATGGATGATCATGAATATGTATGCATTTATTTATAATTTTTTTGTTCATATAACTTTTTGTTCATAGAATTATTTTTTGTTCATAGAAAGTTTTATATATGATCCATGGATATAGAGCAATGATGGCATTCTTGATGATATGATTTCTTTGATGAATTGATGATATGATCTATATATATATATATATATAGTTCTTTGATGATGATGATGATATGATATATATATAGTTCATTATGTTGATATATAGATTATTTTCATATGTTGATGGTGATCTATCGTGTTAATTGCATTTTCTTACGTTTGACAACTACTTGGGCTTATTATAGGGACCATGAGGCGTAAGATCTGCATGGTGTGCCAGAATTCATGTATGGACAGTCTTGGAACTGCAGTGCAGTTCGGGGTATTTTTGAGAAAGGGATTTCAAAAATCAGTGGTAACATTATTTAACTTGAATTTGTATTGAATTATGATCATCTGTTTAGCTATTTTACTAACTTTATTGTTGATTATTAACTGCTGCATATTGTGTTCCATGCAACATAAAGGAGTACTTCAACAATTCATATGGTAACGTGTTGTACTTTGAGGATGATGAGGAGCGCGAATTTGAATTGGATCTGCGCAAAGGAAAGTATAAAACCATCATATATGGTGATGGATGGGAGCAGTACATTGCAGTTAACAATTTTAAAGGAGGAGAAGTTGTAACGTTTTCCTTAATAGGAGAGGTGAATAGGTTAAGGACATTATATGTCCAAAGGATGAAGAAGCTTAGTCCAGATGATAAAGCTAGTGTGAAAGAAATGTTACCATCCTTGTGCGTTCTTGGGGAAGCCCTTTGTGCACCGTCTGACAAAAACAAACAAGGTCAAAAAAGTTATGGTGAGATGTTTTATATTCTTTCATCTCTTTTTGGTGATAACCAAGTATGGAGGAGATGTCTAACATTTTGTGCTCTCTATTTTCCATTAATGATGGGGTCTTCAGAAGTTACCTTTGAAGATGGTTTCTGGAGTGGACATCCCCACCGTTGTCACTGCTGGAGTAATCCATGGACCAAGAGGGCCTGTCACGAATGTCCAATACAAGACAGAGGATGATGGGCGCATATCATTCCACAAGGCCGGCTGGCAGGAGTTCATCAAGGGAAAGAGAGAACTAAGGGTGGACACCCTTGTGGTAATCACTATAAGGAAGAGCAACCACAAGGACTATCAGATGATGGTTGTTGTTGACCATGTTTAGAACTAAGTCATGAATATATCAATTGGAGAACTGTTAGTTAATTAATTAGTATGTTAAGATGAATGTGATACATTGATGTTTTTTTCTCAAGTTGAACAAATTTCAAGTGATACTGATGGTTCTTTCTATATATTGATCATGACGATGTTGTGTAATGGTTCTTTCATTGCTATATGTAGTAGCTAGCGTCGAGTTGAATGAAAAGCATAAAATAAAAATGGTAAACACAAAAATAATAGGGGAAACACAATATGAAAACCCCTAAAGCCCTCCTTAAAAAAAACTAGCTCCTGCCAGATGCTGATGCATGGACGCCTTTTGGTCCCGGTTGGTGCAACCAACTGGGACTAAAGGTCCTCCTACTTGGGTTCCCCGTAGAGGCCACGTGGAACCCCTTCTGTCCTGGTTCGTGAGCGAACCGGTACTAAAGGTTTGGGGCTTTAGTCTCGACCTTTTAGTCCCAGTTCCAAAACCGGGACAAATGGGCCTCTGGAACCAGGACAAACGGGTCGTTTTCTACTAGTGTCATGTTTTGTATAGAATATCACGACTTGCATGTCGCTGAGTACGGCAACCGGCAGGAGCCATAGGCTTGTCTTTAATTATTTTCTCTGTTTTTGCTTTACTTTATCGCTATGAGTTAGCAATAGTCATGGAAGCAGCAGTCGGTGCGGCAACCCCGATGGTGACATGTTGATGGAGATGATGGTGTCATGCCGGTGACGATGGAGATCATGTCGGTGCTATGAAGATGAAGATCAAAAGCACAAGTTCATGGCCATATCATGTCACTTATGATTTGCATGTGATGTTAATACTTTTACGCACCTTGTTTTGCTTAGGACGACAGTAGTATTATAAGGTGATCCCTCACTTAAATTACAAGATGAATTGTGTTCTCCCTGAGTGTGCACTGTTGCGAAAGTTCGTCGTGTCGAGACACCACGTGATGATCGGGTGTTATAGACTCTACGTTCACATACACGGGTGCAAGCTAGTGTTGCACATGCGGAACACTCGGGTTAAACTTGACGAGCCTAGCATGTACAGACATGGCCTCGGAACACAAGAGATCGAAAGGTCGAACATGAGTCATATAGTAGATATGATCAACATGAAGATGTTCACCATTGAAACCACCTCAACTCACGTGATGATCGGACTTGAGTTGGTGGTTTTGGATCATGTGACACTCGAGTGACGAGAGGGATGTCAATTAGAGTGGGAGTTTTTAAGCAATATTATTAACTAAACTCATTATCATGAACATATCAAAATGCCTTTGCAAATTATGTTGTAGATAACTAGCTTGCGCTATAGCTCCCTTGAATTTTTTTATATGTTCCTGGATAAATAGAGTTGAAAGACGATGGTAGCAATAATGCGAACTGGGTCCGTGATCTGTGGATTGTCCTCATTGCTGCATGAAAGGTTGATGTCCTTAATGCACTGCTCGGTGCGCCACCCCCTTAAACGGAGACTATGGATGTTGTGAACATCTGACAGTCACGTTATGATGACTACTTGATAGTCCAGTGTGTCTTGCATTACGGCTTAGAATTCAGGCTCCAAATACATTTTGAACGTCACAGAGCATATATGATGTTCCAAGAGCTGAAATTGGATTTCAGGCTCGTGCTCATGTTGAGAGGTATGAGCTCTCCAACAAGATTATTTGCCTGCAAGATGAAGGAGAATAGCTCAATCGGTGAGCATGTGCGCAGATTGTCTGGGCACGCCAATCGCTTGAATCGAGTGGGATTTGATCTTCCAGATAAGATAGTGATTGATATAGTTCTCTAAGTCACTATCACCAAGCTGCTAGAGCTTGATGATGAACTATATACCTGCCAGGGATGGGACTAATGATCCTTGAGCTATTCATGATATTTGACATCGCGAAGGTAGAAATCAAGAAGGAACATCAAGTGTTGATGGTTAAGTAAAACCACTAGTTTCAAGGAGGGCAAGTGCAAGAAGGGAAAAACTTCAGGAATGGCAAGCTAGTTGCCGCTCTAGTGAAGAAACCCAAGGTTGAACTCAAACCCGAGACTAAGTGCTTCTATTATGAGGAGAACGGTCACTGAAGCGGAACAACCCTAGATACTTGGTAGATAAGAAGGCTAGCAACGTCGGCATAAGTATATTTGATATATGTGTTATTGATGTGTAGCTTGCTAGTACTCCTAGTAGCACCTGGGTATTGGATACCGGTTCGGTTGCTAAATGTTAGTAACTCGAAATAAAAGCTACAGAATAAACGGGGGCTAGCTAAGGGTGAGGTGACGATGTGTGTTGGAAGTGTTTACAAGGTTGATGTGATCACCATCACACTCTCTCTCTACCTTCGGGAGTAGTGATAAACCTAAATAAATGTTATTTGGTGTTTGCGTTGAGCATGAACGTGATTAGATCGTGTTTTTGCAATACAGTTATTCATTTAAGTTAGAGAATAATGGTTATTCTGTTTACATGAATAATACCTTCAATGGTCATGCACCCAATGGGAATGGTGTATTGAATCTTGATCGTATTAATACACATGTTCATAACATTGATGCCAAAAGATACAAAGTTAATAATGATAGTACCACATACTTGTGACACTGCCGCTAAATGTCATATTGGTATAAATCGCATGAAGAAACTCCATGTTGATGGATCTTTTGGACTCATTCGATTTTGAATCGGTTGAGACATGCGGACCATGCCTCATGGGCAAGATGACTGAAGACCCCGTTTTCGGTATGATGGAGCGGGCAAGTAACTTATAGGAAATAATACATGTTGATGTATGCGGTCCAATGACTGTAGTGCAGTGGATATCGTTATTTTCTTACTTTCACTGATGATTTGAGTATATATGAGTATATTTACTTAATGAAACACAAGTCCGAAACGTTTGAAAAGTTCAAACAAATTCAGAGTGAAGTTTAAGATCATCGTGACAAGAAGATAAAAATGTCTACGATATGACCGTGGAGGTGAATATCTGAGTTACGAGTTTGGTATACAACTTAAGACAATTTGAAAGTTGTTTCACAACACACGCCACCTGGAGCACCATAGTGTGATGGTGTGTCCGAGCGTCATAATCATGCTCTATTGGATATGGTGCGTACTATGATGTCTATTATCATTTTGCCACTATCGTTTTGGGGTTATGCATTAGAGACAACTACATTCACTTTAAATAGGGCACCATCTAAATCCGTGGAGATGACACCGTATGAATTATGGTTTGATAGAAACGTAAGCTGTCATTTCTTAGAGTTTGGGAATGCGTCACTTATGTCTAATAAGCTCGAACCCAAAGCGGAAAAGTGCAATTTCATAGGATACCCTAAGAACAGTTGGGTATACCTTCTATCTCAGATCCAAGTGCAAAGTATTTGTTGCTAAAAATGGGTCCTTTCTCGAGAAAGAGTTTCTCTCAAAAGAATTGAGTGGGAGGAAGATAGAACTTGATGAGATTGTTGAACCTTTGTTTCAACCAGAGAATAGCGCAACATAGAAATATGTTTTTGTGGAACCTACGTCATTTGAAGAGAAAGTTAATGATGATTATCATGAAGCTTCAGATCAAGTTCCTATCGAACCTCGTAGGTCGACAAGGGCACGTATTGCTCCTGAGTGGTACGGTAGCCCTGTCTTAGAGGTCATGTTGTTGGACAATGATGAGCCTACGAGCTATGGAGAAGCGATGATGGGCCCGGATTCCAACAAATGGCTAGGAGACATGAAATATGAGAAAGGATCCATGTATGAAAACCAAGTATGGACTATGGTAGACTTGTCCATCGAACGACAAGCCGTTGAGTACAAATGAACCTTTAAGAAGAAGATAGACGATGATGGTAAATGTCACCATTTATAAAGCTCGACTTGTCGCAAAGAAGTTTCCGACAAGTTCAAGGAGTTGACTACGATGAGACTTTTTCACCTGTAGCGATGCTAAAGTCTGATGGAATTATGTTAGCAGTTGCTGCATTTGTCAATTATGAAATATGGCAAATGGATGTCAAAACATCGTTTCCTTAATGGTTTACTTAAGGAAAGGTTGTATGCGATACAACCAGAAGGTTTGTCAGTCCTAAGGATACTAAAAGGTGTGCAAGCTCCAGCAATCCTTCTATGGGCTGGAGCAAGCATCTCGGAGTAGGAATATACGCTTTGATGAGGTGATCAAAGTTTTTGGGTTTATACAAAGTTTACGAGAAACTTGTATTTACAATAAAGTGAGTGGGAGCACTCTAGAATTTCTGATAAGTATATGTGGTTGACATATTATTTATCGGAAATGATGTAGAATTTCTAGAAAGCATAAACGGTTGTTTGAAAAAGTTTTTCAAAGGAAGACCTGGATAAAGCTACCTAATTATTGGGCATCAAGATCTATAGAGATAGATCAAGATGCTTGATGAGACTTTCAATGAGTACATACCTAGACAAGATTTTGAAAGAGTTCAAAATGGATCAGTCAAAGAAGGAGTTCTTGCTTGATTTGTAAGGTGTGGAGTTGAGTGAGACTCAAAGCTCGACCACGGCAGAAAAAAGAGAAAGAACAAAGGTCATCCCCTATGCTTTGTCCATAGGCTCTATATAGTATGCCATGCTGTGTACCGCATGTGTGTGTGCCTTGCCATGACTCTGTCAAGGGGTACAAGAGTGATCCAGGAGTGGATCACTAGACAGGGGTCAAAATTATCCTTAGAAACTAGAGGACTAAGGAAATATTTCTCGATTATGGAGGTGATAAATAGTTCATCATAAAGGGTTACGTCGATGCAAGCTTTAACACCAATCCATATGACTCTTAGTAGCAATCCGGATACGTATAGTGGAGTAGCCATTTGGAATAGCTCCAAGTGGAGCAAGGTAGCAGTGTCTACAGTATGACATAGATATTTGCAAAGTACACACGGATCTGAATGCCGCAGACCCGTTGACTAAAACCTCTTCCACATGCAAAACATGATCGAACCCCAGAACTCATTGGGTGTGAGATTCATAACAAAACACATAGTGATGTGAGCTAGATTATTAACTCTAGTGCAAGTGGGAGACTGTTGGAAATATGACCTAGTGGCAATAATAAATTGGTTATTATTATATTTCCTTGTTCATGATAATCATTTATTATCCATGATATAATTGTATGGATTGGAAACTCAAATACATGTGTGGGTAGATAGACAACACTGTGTCGCTAGTATGCCTCTAGTTGACCAGTTCGTTGAGCAAAGATGGTTAAGATTTCCTAGCCATGGACATGAGATGTCATTTGATAACAGGATCACATCATTAGGAGAATGATTTGATGGACAAGACCCAAACTATAAACATATCATATGATCGTGTAAGTTTATTGCTATAGTTTTCTGCATGTCAAGTATCTGTTCCTATGACCATGAGATCGTGCAACTCACTGACACCAGAGGAGTACCTTGTGTGTATCAAACGTCGCAACGTAACTGGGTGACTATAAAGGTGCTCTATAGGTATCTTCGAGGGTGTCTGTTGGGTTGGCATGGATCAAGACTGGGATTTGTTACTCCGTATGATGGGGAGGTATCTCAGGGCCCACTCGATAATACAACATCTGATGACCCACAAGTATCGGGGATCTATCGTAGTCCTTTAGATAAGTAAGAGTGTCGAACACAACAAGGAGCAGAAGGAAATGACAAGCGGTTTCCAGTAAGGTATTCTCTGTAAGCACTGAAATAATTGGTAACAGATAGTTTTGTGATAAGATAATTCGTAACGAGTTACAAGTAACAAGTATAGAAAAGGTGTAAGAAGGTAGCCCAATCCTTTTTGTAGCAAAGGACGGGCCTGGAAAAACTCTTATATAAAGCAAAGCGCTCCCAAGGACACATGGGAATTTCTGTCAAGCTAGTTTTCATCATGCTCATTTGATTCGCATTCGTTACTTTGATAATTTGATACGTGGGTGGACCGGTGCTTGGGTGCTGCCCTTAATTGGAAAAAACTCCCACTTATGATTAACCCCTATCACAAGCATCTGCAACTACGAAAGAAGAATTAAGGTAAACCTAACCATAGCATGAAACAAATGGATCCAAATCAGCCCCTTACGAAGCAACACATAAACTAGGGTTTAAGCTTCTGTCACTCTAGCAACCCATCATCTACCTGTTACTTCCCAATGCCTTCCCCTAGGCCCAAATAATGGTGAAGTATTATGTAGTCGATGTTCGCATAACACCACTAGAGGAGAGACAACATACATCTCATCAAAATATCGAACGAATACCAAATTCACATGATTACTTATAACAAGACTTATCCCATGTCTTCAGGAACAAATGTAACTACTCACGAAACATGTTCATGTTCAAGATCATAGGAGTATTAATTATCATAACGGATCTGAACATATGATCTTCCACTAAGTAAACCAACTAGCATAAACTACAAGGAGTACTCAACACTACTAGCATCCCACAGGTACCAATATGAGGTGTTAAAACAAAGAACGGAAACAAGAGATGAACTAGGGTTTGGAGAGGGGATGGTGATGGTGACGATGTTGATGGAGATTGACCCCCTCTCGGTGAGAGGATCATTGGTGATGATGATGGCTTTGATTTCCCCCTCCGGGAGGGAAGTTTCCTCGGTAGAACAGTCCTGTCAGAGCTCTAGATTGGTTCCGCCCAAGTTCCGCCTCGAGAGGGCGGCGCTTCGTCCCGAAAGCACTCTTCTGATTTTTTTCCAGGTCAAAACGCTTCCTATAGGAGAAGATGGGCGTCGAAAGAGCCACAGGGGCCCCAAAAGCCTGCTAGGCACGGCAAGGGGTGGTCGCGCCTAGTAGGCTTGTGGCCTACAGGTGGCCCCCCTCTGGTTGATTCTTTCGCCAGTATTTTTTATTAATTCCAAAAATATTCGCCGTAAATTTTCAAGACTTTTGGAGTTGTGCAGAATAGGTACTCTTTTTCCAGTCTAGAATTCCAGCTGCCGACATTCTCCCTCTTCATGTAAACCTTGTAAAATAAGAGAGAAAAGGCATAAGTATTGTACCATAACATGTAATAACATCCCATAATGAAATAAATATCAATATAAAAGCATGATGCAAAATGGACGTATCAACTCCCCCAAGGTTAGTCCTCGCTTGCCCTCAAGCGAAAGCCGAGATCGATGAATATGTCCACATGTTTAGAGATAGAGGTGTCGATAAAATAAAATACAGACATGAGGGCATCATGATCAACTTTAGAACAACAATACTGATTGTATGAGATTCTTTATGCTAGAGTAACAATTCATTCGCAAGATCAAGTACGAACCAAGAACTCTGTTGACAATCAACAAACTATGATCTTAGTCACTGAAGCAATTGACAATTTATCATAACATCGGAAAGAATCAATATAAGAGCTTGTAAAGCAAATCCACATACTCAATCATCTTTTAGTTTTTCACAATTGCTAGCACTCACGCGGTACCCACGAGATTAAAGCTTCAATCGAACACAAAGGAAGATAGGGGCTTATAGTTTTGCCTCCCAACTATTCACCTCAAGGGTGATGTAAACAATAATAACTCATGATCGCCCACATCCGAGTGGATATATAAGTCTAGATCATTACTGAACACATATGATTGCCAAGAGAGATGGAATATAGGAAGTGGTGAAGACCACCATGACTCTTGCATAAAGGTAAGTACTAGAAAGTAAAAGTAACAGATAGGCAATTCGTAGAGGGAAGCAGAGGTTGTCATGCGCTTTTTGTTTTGGCTGCATAAACTCTTAGTGCAGAGGAACACTGCATTGTATTGCCCTTTGTGATAGCAACCTTTATTATGCAGTCTGTCGCTTTTATTTCTTCACTATCAAAAGTTTGTACAACCCTTATTTCCCTTACAATAAAAGATCACACATATTTAGGAGCAATTTGTATTGCCTTTTTGCACCGATGACAACTTACTTGAAGGATCTTATTCAATCCATAGGTAGGTATGGTGGACTCTCATGGCAAAACTGGGTTTAGGTGTTTGGATGCACAAGTAGTATCTCTACTTGGTGCGGAAGTTTTGGCTATTATAGGTGGAAGCAAGCACTACATGTTGGAGGATCTAAAACCATATAACTTCTATCCGGAGGCAAGCAAACATAACCTAATATGTTGTCTTCCTTGTCCAACATCAACTTATTGGCATGTAATATTTTAATGAGTGGTCAAAATCATAAAAGATGTCCAAGATAATATATTTATATGTGAATCTCTCTTTCTTTATCACTTCCTTTTAATTGCACCAATGACCAACTACTATGTTTGTTAACTCCCAACAATTTTCAATCACCATACTTTTTAAATGTGAAGTCATCACTCCCCATAAGATCACTATGTATTCTCTTTGCTTTTGTTCTATTTACTTTATTCATTACTTTTAAGAGCATAGTAATCTAAGAAAATCCCTCTAATCGAAACTACTTTTTATTATATATCTCTCGGACTTGCTTGCATAAGGGGAGCAAAATAAAAAACTAAAAGGTAGATCATGCTAAAACTTTTATTCTACTATATCAAAACAAAATCAAAAAGGATCGAGCTAGGAAAGATAATAAAAAAGGAAAAAGGAAAAAAAGGTGTGATGTGATACGATACTGGGGCACCTCCCCCAAGCTTGGCACAAGCCAAAGGGAGTGCCCATACCCATGTGCTCAGATGTCCTTCTTCGGGGGTGATGGTGGTGGAGTTGTTGATGAGGCTGGAGGCTTGTTCAGTTTCCTCATAAGCATGAAATTTTGTTCCCTTAGGTCATCTACTTCCTGCTCGAGCTTCAATATCCTTTGACATAATTCTTCTTTACTCTCCTGCAGAAAACGAGAAGGGATAAATAGAACTTTGGGTTTTCTTCTTGAATTTGGGAGGCTTGATTTCCTGAACTCCACGTGCATGTATCCTAGTTGAGGCATAGGAGTCTCCTCTTCGTCTGAGCTTTCCTCTCGGTACTCGTATTCTTGTTCCTCCTCCAAGAATAATCCATAAGGATCTAGGTCCCCATAGAGCTTGGGATTGGCAAGATAATGCGATATGTAGCTCTCCCCATCAGACTCTTAGGACGACATCTTGCTCTAAATCCTGCTGCAGAAACAACTCAAAACAAAAACAAGAGGTATTGTCATGATACGAAAGTGCAAACCTTCGGGAGATTATATAATGAATTTTTGCCGACCCGAAGGGGTGTTCCACAAGAAAACGGAGTCCGGGGGCGCATGGGGTGGTGACAAGCCCCCTAGGCGCGCCAGGGGGTGGCCGGGCCTAGCAGGCTTGTCGCCTCCCCGTGCGTCCTTCGGACTGATTTTTATTTTCCTAATTTTTTAAATATTCCAAAACTGAGTAAAATTGCTATTGGGAAAGTTTTGGAGTCGGTTTACTTACCGACCACGTACCTATTCCTTTTCAGCGTCTGCAATGTTCTGGTAAGTCTCCCTAATATGCTCTTCGGGAGTTATGGTATTGATAACATTGGTTTCAACATTAATGGGAGTACCTGAAATATAGTATGTGATTCTTTTCCCGTTTACCACCTTCGGAGTTTTTGATCTTGATGGCACCGAAATGATATACCTCCTCAACGATATAAGGCCATTCCCATTTGGAGAGAAGTTTACCTGCAAAAAATCTTAACCGAGAATTGTATAGCAAGACATGATCACCTACATTAAATTCACGCTTTTGTATCCTTTTATCATGCCATCTCTCAACTTTCTCTTTAAATAGCTTGGCATTCTCATAGGCCCGAGTTCTCCATTCATCAAGTGAGATAATGTCAAATAACCTCTTCTCACCGGAAAGATTGAAATCATAGTTGAGCTCTTTGATTGCCCAATAAGCTTTATGCTCTATCTCTAGAGGTAAGTGGCATCCTTTACCATAAACCATTTTGTACGGAGACATACCCATAGGATTCTTGTAAGCAGTTCTATAAGCCCATAATGCATCTTCAAGTTTCTTAGACCAATTCTTCCTAGATCTATTAACTGTCTTTTGCAAGATCAATTTAATTACTCTATTGTTTATCTACTTGACCACTATACTGAGGATGATAAGGGGATGTAGTTCTATGGTCAACATCATACTTAGCAAGCAATTTACAGAAAGCACAATGAATAAAATGTGAACAACCATCAGTCATTAAATATCCGGGGACTCCAAATCTAGGGAAAATAACTTCTTGAAGAATCTTTATAGAGGTGTTATGATCAACACTACTAGTTGGGATAGCTTCTACCCACTTAGTAACATAATCAACAGCAACTAAAATATGTGTATACCCGTTGGATGTTGGAAAAGGTCCCATATAATCAAAAACCCAAACATCAAATGGTTCAATAACAAGATAGTAATTCATAGGCATTTCCTAACGTCTACTAATATTGCCAATTCTTTGACATTCGTCACATGACAAGACAAACTTACGAGCATCCTTGAAGAGGGTAGGGCAATAAAAACCAGATTGTAATACCTTGTGTGCAGTTCTATCTCCAGCTCGGTGTCCTCCGTAGGCCTCGGAATGACACTTCCGCAGGATCTGTTCCAGTTCATGCTCAGGCACACAATGTCTAATAACACCATCTAATCCTTCTTTATAAAGCCATGGGTCATCCCAGAAGTAATGTCTTAAATTATAGAAAAACTTTTTGTTTTCTTGGTATGTGAAACTAGGCGATATAAATTTAGCGACAATGTAATTAGTATAATCAACATACCAAGGAGCATTATGAGAAGCATTTATGATAGCTAATTGTTCATCAGGAAAGCTATCATCAATAGGTAGTGGGTCATCAAGAACATTCTCTAACCTAGACAAATTATATGCTACGGGGTTATCAACACCCTTTCTATCAACAATATGCAAATCAAATTCTTGTAGCAGAAGAACACATCTAATAAGTCTAGGTTTAGCATCTTTCTTTTCCATGAAATATTTAATAGCAACATGATTAGTGTGAACAGTTACTCTAGAATCAACAATATAGGGTCTAAACTTATCACAAGCGAACACAACTGCTAAAAATTGCTTTTCAGTGGCAGCATAGTTCCTTTGAGCACTGTCTAGAGTTTTGCTAGCATAACGAATAACATTTAATTTCTTCTCATATCTTTAACCTAGAACAGCACCTATGGCATAATCACTAGCAAAACACATAATTTCAAAGGGTACGTTCCAATCTGGTGGTTGAACAACACGTGCAGTAATGAAAGCATTCTTGAGAATTTCAAAAGCTTCTACACAATCACCATAAAAATCAAATGGAACATCTTTTTGCAAAAGATTAGTGAGAGGCCTAGAAATCTTAGAGAAATCTTTAATAAACCTCCTATAGAAACCAGCATGGCCAAGGAAACTACTTATACCTCTGATATCCGTAGGGCACGACATTTCTTCAATAGCATCAACTTTAGCCTTATCAACTTCAATACCTCTTTCCGAAATTTTATGTCCCGAGACAATGCCTTCATTCACCATAAAGTGGCACTTTCCCAATTCAAGACAAGATTAGTTTCTTCACATCTCTGCAAAACTCGAACAAGGTTGCTCAAACAATCATCAAAAGAAGTTCCGTAAACGGAAAAATCATCCATGAAAACCTCAACAATACTTTCACAAAAATCAGAGAATATAGCAGTCATACATCTTTGAAAGGTAGCATGTGCATTGTATAAACCAAAAGGCATACGTCTAGAAGCAAAGATACCAAAAGGGTAGGTAAAGGTGGTCTTCTCTTGGTCCTCTTTTGACACGAGTATTTGAGAGAAACTGGAATAACCATCTAGAAAGCGCAAATGTGCGTGTTTGGATAATCTTTCTAGCATTTGATCAATGAAAGGTAGTGGGTAATGATATTTTCTAGTATATTTATTCAATTTCCTAAAAATCAATTACCATTCTATAGCATGTAACAATTCTCTGCGGGATCAATTCATTTTTATCATTAGGAACTCCAGTAATACCTCCTTTCTTAGGGACACAATGAACGGGACTAACCCATCTACTATGAGTAATAGGGTAAATGATACCTGCCTCCAAAAGCTTTAATGTTTCATTTCTTACCACTTCCTTCATTTTAGGATGCAACCATCGTTGGTGATCAACAACTGGTTTAGCATCAGGCTCCATTTTAATTGTGTGCTGACATAGAATGGGACTAATGCTCTTAAGATCATCAAGAGTATATCCAATAGCAGCACGGTGCTTCTTCTGAGTTTTCAATAATCTCTATTCTTCATGCTCTAAAAGGTTAGCACTAATAATAACATGATATATCTTATTTTCATCAAGATAAGCATATTTCAAAGTATCTGGTAATTGTTTAAGCTCAAACACGGGGTCACCCTTGGGTGGAGGAGGATCCCCAAGTATTTCAATAGGCAAGTTGTGTTTGAGAATAGGATGTTGATCAAAGAAAATCCTATCTATTTCATTTCTTTCATTCATATGCATATCATTTTATGGTCTAGCAAATATTTCTCTCAAGGATCAGTAGGCGGAACAACAATAGAAGCAAGACCAATAATTTCATCCTTACTAGGCAATTCTTTATCATGGGGCTGTGTATGAAATTTAGAGAAATTAAACTCATGATACATATCCCCAAAACTTACGGTAATTGTTTCCTTCTCACAATCTATTCTAGCATTAACGGTATTCAAGAAGGGTCTACCAAATATAATGGGACAAAAATCATCTTGTGGGGAACCAAGAACAAGAAAATCAGTAGGATATTTTATTTTCCCACACAAGACTTCAACATCTCTAATAATCCCAACTGGTGATATCGTGTCTCTATTAGCAAGCTTAATTATAACATCAATTTCCTCTCACTCATCTGGTGCAATATCATTCATAATCTCTTTATATAACGAAAAGGGAATTGCACTCACACTAGCACCCATATCACATAAGCCATGATAACAATGATCTCCTATTTTAACAGAAACAACAGGCATGCCAAAAATGGGTCTATGTTTATCTTTAGCATCAGGTTTAGCAATTCTAGCAGCTTCATCACTAAATTGAATAACATGCCCATCAATATTATCAACCAAGAGATCCTTAACCATAGAAATACTAGGTTCAACTTTAATTTGCTCAGGGGGTGTAGGTATTCTAGCACATCTCTTATGAACCATAGTTGAAGCTTTAGCATGATCCTTTATTCTAACCGGGAAAGGTGGTTTCTCAATATAAGTAGTGGGAATAACAGGATCAACATTATAAGTAATAGTTTTCTCTTCAACTTTAATAGGTTCAACTACTTTCACTTCCATGGGAGGATGATATTTAAACCACTTCTCCTTAGGGAGATCAACATGAGCAGCAAAATATTCACAAAAAGAAGCTACTATCTCAGAGCCAAGTCCATATTTAGTGCTAAATTCACGAAAAGCATCGGTGTCTACAAAGGATTTAACACAATCAAACTTAAGGTTCATACCTGACTCCTTACCTTCGTCGAGTTCCTAGTCTTCAGAGTTGCGTCTAATTATTTCCAATAAATCCCATTTAAAATCAATATCTTTCTTCATATAGGAACTAGCACAAGAAGTATCGAGCATGGATTGATCATTACGAGAAAGCTAAGCATAAAAATTATGAATAATAATTTCCCTCGAAAGCTCATGATTGGGGCATGAATATAACATTCACTTAAGCCTCCCCCAAGCTTGAGCGATTCTTTCTCCTTCATGAGGCCAAAATTATAAATATAATTCCGATCACGATAACTAGATGCATAGGATAGAACATGTGATGAAATTCAATCTTCAATCGGTTGTAGATCCATGATCCAATATCATCACATAGCCTATACCATGTCAATGCCTTCTCCTCCAAAGATAAAGGAAAGACCTTCTTCTTAATGTGATCCTCGGGCAGACCTGCAAGCTTAAATAATCCACAAACTTCATCCACATAGATTAGATGTAAATCAGGATGTAGTGTTCCATCTCCTGCATAAGGATTAGCCAACAGTTTCTCTATCATACCCGAAGGAATTTCATAATAAATATTTTAAGTAGGATCAGTAGGTTGAGGGACAAATATTTGTGTTTTCAGTCAAGGTGAAGATACCCCGAACAAGCCCCTCAAAGGATTACTTTCCATAGTAACAAGTGACAGTAAATTTCAGCACACTATATAAATTTTTCCTTACCAGGTTCCACTTAGCAAAGGCGCTTCACTCCCCGGCAACGGTGCCAGAAAAGAGTCTTGATAAACCACAAGTATCGGGTATCTATCGTAGTCCTTTTGATAAGTAAGAGTGTCGAACCCAACAAGGAGCAGAAGGAAATGGCAAGCGGTTTCCACTAAGGTATTCTCTGCAAGCACTGAAATTATCAGTAACAGATAGTTTTATGATAAGATAATTCGTAACGAGTTACAAGTAACAAGTGTAGCAAAGGTGCATCAAGGTAGCCCAATCCTTTTTGTAGCAAAGGAGAGGCCTGGACAAACTCTTATATAAAGCAAAGCGCTCCCGAGGACACATGGGAATTTCTGTCAAGCTAGTTTTCATCATGCTCATTTGATTCGCGTTCGTTACTTTGATAATTTGATATGTGGGTGGACCGGTGCTTGGGTGTTGCCCTTAATTGGACGAAACTCCCACTTATGGATAACCCCTATCGCAAGCATCCACAACTACGAAAGAAGAATTAAGGTAAACCTAACCATAACATGAAACAAATGGATCCAAATCAGCCCCTTACGAAGCAACGCATAAACTAGGGTTTAAGCTTCTGTCACTCTAGCAACCCATCATCTACTTATTACTTCCCAATGCCTTCCCCTAGGCCCAAATAATGGTGAAGTGTTATGTAGTTGACGCTCACATAACACCACTAGAGGACAGACAACATACATCTCATCAAAATATCGAACGAATACCAAATTCACATGATTACTTATAACAAGACTTATCCCATGTCCTCAGGAACAAACGTAACTACTCATGAAACATGTTCATGTTCAATATCAGAGGAGTATTAATTATCATAAAGGATCTGAACATATGATCTTCCACCAAGTAAACCAACTAGCATCAACTACAAGGAGTAATCAACACTACTAGCAACCCACAGGTACCAATATGAGGGGTTAAGACAAAGATTGGATACAAGAGATGAACTAGGGTTTGGAGAGGAGATGGTGCTGGTGAAGATGTTGATGGACATTGACCCCCTCTTGATGAAAGGATCATTGGTGATGACGATGGCTTCGATTTCCCCCTCAGTGAGGGAAGTTTCCCCGGCAGAATAGCCCTGCCGGAGCTCTAGATTGGTTCTGCCCAAGTTCCGCCTCGAGACGGCGGTGCTTCATCCCGAAATCTCTCTTCTGATTTTTTTTCCAGGTTAAAACGCTTCACATAGGAGAAGATGGTTGTCGGAGGAGCCACAGGGGCCCCACAAGCCTGCTAGGCATGGCTAGGGGGTGGTCGCGCCTAGCAGGCTTGTGGCCTGCAGGTGGCCCCCCTCTGGTTGATTCTTGTGCCAGTATTTTTTATTAATTCCAAAAATATTCTCCGTAAATTTTCAGGACTTTTGGAGTTGCGCAGAATAGGTATCATAGATTTGCTCCTTTTCCAGTCCAGAATTCCAGCTGTCGGCATTCTCCCTCTTCATGTAAACCTTGTAAAATAAGAGAGAAAAGGCATAAGTATTGTACCATAACGTGTAATAACAGCCCATAATGAAATAAATCAATATGAAAGCATATGCAAAATGGACGTATCAACATCACAATAAGCCTTGCAAGCAATGTGACTAAGTGTTAGGCACGGGATCTTGTATTACGGAACGAGTAAAGAGACTTGCCGATAACAAGATTGAACTAGGTATAGAGATACCAACGATCGAATCTCGGGCAAGTAACGTACCGATGAACAAAGGGAACAACATACGTGATTAACTGAATCCTTGACATAGAGGTTCAACCGATAAAGATCTTCATAGAATATGTAGGAACCAATATGGGCATCCAGGTCCTGCTATTGGCTATTGACTGTAGAGGTGTCTCGGTCATGTCTGCACAGTTCTTGAACCCGCAGGGTCTACACACTTAATGTTTGGTGACGATATAAGTATAGTTGAGTTGTTATGTTGGTGACCAAAAGTTGTTCAGAGTCCCGGATGAGATCCCGGACATGACAAGGAGCACCAGAATAGTCCGAAGGTAAAGATTCATATATGGGATAATAGTGTTTGGTCTTCAGAAGGGTTCTGGAATTCACCGGAAGAGTTTCGGATATTTCTCGAAATGTTCGGGTATGGGCACACTTTATTTGTACCAAGGGGTAAAGCCCACAAAGCTTTTGGTAGGTGCAAAAGGAAGTTTTGCAGAGGCCAAGGGCCAGACGCCAGGGACCCTGGCATCTGGGGCCAGATGCCGAGGACCCTGGCGTCTGGTCCTGGAGTCCGAGAAGGACTCTTGCCTGTGTGCCAAACCGACCTTGAGGAGGATTTTTCTCCCAGTTTCGACCCCAGGGCTCAACATATAAATAAAGGGGCGGGTGTTGGTTTCAAAACCGGCGGATCTCGGGTAGGGGGTCCCGAATTGTGAGACTAGAATTGACGGTAACAGGAGACAAAGGGGACACAAATTTAACCAGGTTCGAGCCCTCCTATGGAGGTAATACCCTACGTCCTGCTTGGTTGTATTGATGGTACGGGGGGTTACAGAGTTGATCTACCTCGAGATCGAATAGCTAACCCTAGATGAGTTGTCCCTATACCCTAAAACCCTCCGGCTTATATAGACGCTGAGGATGCCTAGAGTTTACACATGGTCGGTTACACGCCGAAGACATAAACATGCCTATTTGCTACATCAAACGTGGAGTGCAAGCCGTGCTTCCCAAAGCTTCCATCTTGAAGACTAGGCCTTCAAATATTCTTGTGTCCACTAAGTATCCCATATAGTCCGGTCCATAAGAATAGGTCGGCCTCCCGAGGACCCCTTAATCCAGGACTCCCTCAGTAGCCCCCGAACTTGCCTCCAATGCCAAGGGTCTTTAGCTCCAATTGCTTGAAGAACAAAGTCTTTGGCTTGCGAGGTAAGTTCCTTCTGCACAAAAGAATTCGGCCTCCAATGACAAATAGATTCCGAATAGCGGCGCGTTCGAATACTGTGAAATAAGTTGGCTTTGAAGGCCAAACATCAGGGAAGAAAAGATAACGTTCCCTAACGACCTCTCTCACGAAAGGTCATGGCCCACCACGATCGCTAGGCTAGTTATAGGGACTCGATGCACGGTTCAATGCCGTTCCATCAGCATGATCTATCAACCCGCAGATCATGCTCCATTTCACACGGGATATGTTTAATTATGCATGTGCAACTATGCATACATCTCGGGAAGTGGGGGGATCCGCGGCGAGGCGGAGGGGGCTCAAATGATAAGCCTCCTAAAAGGGAAAGAAAACCCCCGTGGCTATTCATGTTCCCCATCTGCTACCGCTGCCTCCCATTCCTCTGAGCCTCTGATGCCCAGATCCAAATCTTCTGCATCCCTCTTCCGAGCTCACCAATGACGGGCTCCGGCTCCAACGGCAAGTGGGAGGCCTCCACGATGACCGATGAGGACATCCAGGACCTCAAGAAAGCCAAATACCTCCCCGCCGACATCCCTCACCGTGCGGCGAAGGAGGGCCAAGTGATCCCCACCCCCAAGCCAGGCAAAAGGGTGGTGTTCATCCCCCACTTCATCAGGGGGTTGAGATTCCCTCTCCACCCCTTCGTTAGGGGGGTTGATGTTCTTCTACGGCCTCGACTTTCATGACCTTCCACCGAACTCTATCATGCACATCTCGGTGTTCATCCTCATTTGCGAGGCCTTCCTGCGCATCGAGCCATACTTCGGGCATTGGCTTCAGGTGTTCAACATCAAGCCCAAGTGCGTCGGTGGCAAGCACGCAGATTGCGGTGGGGCAGTCATCGGTAAGCTCACCCGCGTTGGGTGGTCGTCGGGCATCCTTATTAACACCATCAAGGGGTAGCAGAAGGAGTGGTTCTACATCACCGAACCACAAGAAGAAGGTCAGCATCCCTTTGCCGCATTCAGATTCGGTCCCCCCACCAGACCGACTTTGTGGCTTGAAAAGGGCCTCGTCTGGGGACCGGGCAAGGAGGTGAGTGACCTGCAGAAGCGCATCCGCTCCATGGTCGAGGAGGGCACCAAGTTGACCGATGTTGTCCAGGTGATTCTCCGAAGACTCATCCTCCCTTGCCAGCGTCGGGATACTCCCTTGTGGGCTTGTAAGCTCGACGTCGAGCCCACAGTTGGAATCTCTTCCGCACTACGCGAGAGAAGTTGTGGAAGGCGCTCTTCAAATCACAGAAGAGCTGGACATCCGAGAAGGAGGACAAGGGTCTGCACGCTGCCAATCCCAAATCTGAGGTATGATACATCCTAGCTTGGTCGTCTCCATTACATAAGGAGGTTTCATAACCCCTTTTCCGATATGCCTTCGCAGAGAAGGCTGAAGAAAGCCGTCAAAATTAATGGTCTGGCGCCTCAGCCCGAAGACGAGAGGACCGGGCTGTTAGTAAAAATGCTCGTGATAAAGCATTACGAGGCTCCCATGAAAAAAGGAAAAGAAGAAGAAACTAGGCCAGGCTGGCATCCGCATCAGGGACCAGGCTGACGCTGCATCCGAGGATACCCCTGCCTCCTCGAATTAGGAGGAGGCCGAGGAGGAGGAAGAGGAAGAAGAAGAGGAAGAGGAGGAGGCCGAGGTCGAGGGCGAGGGAGGAGGTAATTCCCCCTGTGCCAAGAAGAGAGAGGCGTCTTCGGATGCTCCGAAGCAGGTCCCTCCTCCCGTCCAAAAGAGGGCGCGTCGGGCGCAGGTGATTCTGACCGATGATAGTTCGGATTCAGACACTGTGTCCGAAGACCTTGAAGAGGTTCTGCAGAGGATCCTGCGGGTCAAACCCCCTCCAAAAAGGTTAGGATCCAAAAACCCTCCTATTCATCATGGATAGATTTAGAGTTTACTGACGTGCAGGTTATTGGCTTTGCAGCCCCCCGTGCGCCATCCCCACCGATGTGATGTCGGACAGGGAAACCCCGCCCGTCGAACTGGAGGAGAGCGGGGATGCCTCGCATCCCACCACTCCATGCGCCATGAGGGACGCCGTGGAGGTGTCGTCCCAGCACACTCCTATGGAGGCGGACACTAGTGGCAAGGGAGACCATACCATGGCTGAGGATAACGCCTCGCCTACTAAAGATCGGGGGGCAACACCCCTCCCGGAAATCGAGGAGGTCGGACGAGCGGGTGCTCAGTCCCCTCCGAGAACATATCCAGAGCGCAATGTGCCTCCGGAGGCAACGGTTCAATCCAGGTAGGTGATCGGGGTATCCGATCATCACCGGCACCACCGACCAATAGGTGGTCAGCCATGGAGGAGGCTCTATCGAGCTCCTCCATCCCCGAGGATCATCGCACCTTATGGGTGCGGTATTGCAGAGCATCCAGTCCATTGACAACAAACTGAAGGAGGCCTTCAAAGCTCTCTTGATGGGTTTTCAAGTAAGTCACCTGATACTCTTATTAGCAAAGTTTTTATTTATTTCTATTATATACATCGCAGCCCCCGAGCCCTAGGTGAGGTGAAAAAACTCACCTAGGAGTCACTCCTGTATCCGATATCGAAGTAGATACACTTTAAGTATCCGGCATGTTAGGATAACTCAACATATGATCGGATTGACTATAATTTGGGAATTGAGAACTCATGTAATATATCAATTGTATGTGTAATGCAGGCTTCGTCATCGGCGGAGGCAATAAAAGGCACCGAGCTGGACAAGCTAAATCGGAAGCTTAAGCGCTCCGAAGACGAAGTTGAGGCCCTTAACCGAAGATTCGACGAGGCCCAAGGTATGTCAAAACAAAATTCGAATACCTTTGTTTGAAGTCCATCATTTGAATACTGTCAGTGCAACCTTTTCACATTGTACGCTCTATGCGCAGCTTCGGCGAAAGAGATGGAGAGGCTGAAGGTCGAGCTCCAATGCGCGAAGGACGAAGCGGCCACCGAGAGGGCGGCTACTAAAGAAACGGTCGTCGCCCTCTCTGCCATGCGAGCCACCAGTGGCAACCATGAGGCCCATGTGACAGAGGTCGAGCAGGAGCTCAAGGACACCAATAAAAGATGCGAGGCCTTGGAGCAGAAGAAGAAGGCAAGTTCGGCCGAACTTTCCACTTTAACAACCGAACTCCAGAAGGAACGGGTGGACAGACGGTTCTATGAGGAGCAAGTGCGCCAAGACAAGGACATAACAGATGATAAGCCATACTCACTGAAGTGTGTATTCGGGGATAGCAAATTCGAATTGCTTACCCCGGTGTGGCGTTCCTCGGGCGCCTCCTCTAATTTCTAGAAGAGTGTGGAGGACGTCAATCAGCTGTTAGCCTAGCGGGGAGAAGGAGATGAAGCTCGGATGTTCTGGGCACAGTTCGGAGCCCCCGAGCGTCCTCCTCTTCTAGTGGAGCAGCTGAAATAGCTGATGGAGCTGCACCAGATGACAGAACCAGCCATGAAGAACCTCAGCATCCGCTTATGGCCCGGCAAGCCGTTGTCGGGCAGCTACTTTGGCCTGGTGCAGAGGTTGATTGCTACTTTGCCCTGCCTCGACACCATCAAGCGCTCCTCCTGCATCGAGGGAGTCTAGATGGCCCTTGCAAGAGCGAAGGTGCACTAGCCAGGGCTAGATCCGATGAAGGTAGCCACCGCCCTGCCGCCTCCCGGGAAGGAGCATAGACGCCCCGAGATATACTTTGATGGTGTGATGGAGAGTGCTCGGGTTATAGTGTCCCAGTGTCCGGGCGATCATTTATTTGAATGAACTGTAACACGTACAAAGACTTGTCCAAACTTTTGATGATATTACTTATTGTTATTGTATGGTTTTGCATTCCTTTATAAATCCTATATGGCCGTTTAATATTGAAAGATGCGAGTCGTCGGGTTCATCCCCCATGTAGATACTACATGGGGTGTCTATGCCAATGCAGTATGTCCCTTAGCCAAATTATCGGAACCCGAAGGCAGTACAGTGCGGCAGACTAGGCAATCAGACTATAGTGCTTTATTTCTTTCACTTAGTCGTAGGGGCGCGAAAAAGACTACAAGAAGCGTACGATTAGCCACCGAAGTGTTGTGATGTTCTGACGAACCGTGGCCAAAGCCGGTATCACAATGTTCGCATAAAGGGCAAATTCTTCTTATAACACGGAATAACCGCTTACGAGGATTGATGTTTAATACTTCCAACCCGGGTTCACAGACCGAATCTCACATACTATGACAGTCCATTTTCGGCTTTCTCCCCTGAGGTGCTTGACCAGACTATCCAGAAGCACAATCGCAGGGGTGCTCCCTTTTCCCTTTTAGCCGAACGAGCGGAACGTAAAGGGGCAAGCACAGGAGCCATGCAACCCAACTATTGACAAAAGACATAGCTCGGAACCGATGCATATAAAGCGAACACCAAGACACCAAACGCATGACAGAATGTTCATAAGGCGATTTATTTTTAAACTCGAGGCCCCGGTCTATTAGCCGGTTGCCTCGCATCATACTGAACAGGTCCACGAGAAGAGGGAGAGAGGAAAAAATATGCGCCAAAAAAGGACAGATGATCCAAACTTGTGCCACGCAATTTACATTTTTCTCAACAACTCTGATAGCTCGGATTGCCAAAGCAAATGTTTAAAGGTATGTGAAAGAAACAAAAATATACAGGAGTTGTTGTACCATGGGTCTTCGATTGATAACCTGACGTCCTTGATATGCCCCGGTTCAAGTTGACACCTACTCTTAGATGCACCTTGATGGGTGTTAGTGTTCGGCGAACGGATCTTGCAAACAAGGTCTTGAGAGTCCGCCGAATTGTAGGTGAGCTTTACGCCATAGGCCGGTTCTTTAGGAGCACCTACTTTTTGTCCGAAGACGTGTTCATGGTAGAGGTTCGGGCCAGCCGAACACCCATATTTATTTCCCCACCGCTGCCCATGGAATTTTAAGTGCGAAGTTGTGCCTCCTTGGCACGTACTTTGCTGGTCATAGGGTTGTGCAGTGGGGGCGAGTCCCTATTGAAGGGAGGAGGAGGGATCTGAGTTTTCGGTCTGAAGCCGAACTCGCTTCCCAGCCATGTGTGCCTTTATGGAGGATATCGGAACTTGTCGATCTTCTTTGTAGCTGAATTCGGCCGCCTGTGCCAATGCATGTTCTTCAGTTCTAAGGGAGTGCTTTGTATTGCTGTTAACAGTAATGACCCCCTTGGGGCCCAGCATCTTGAGCTTGACGTATGGGTAGTGTGGGACTGCATTGAAACGAGCGAATGTTGTCTGACCAAGCAGCGCGTGATAGCCGTTGCGGAAGGGCACAATGTCAAAGATCAAGTGTTCGCTGCAAAAGTTATCGGGTGAGCCGAACACAACTGCCAAGGTTATGGAACCCGTACATCGGGCCTCAACGCCTGGGATCACTCCTTTGAAGGTAGTGCTACTGGGTTTGATCCTTGACGGATCTATGCCCATCTTTTTTACAGTATCTGAGTAAATCAGGTTAAGGCTACTTCCTCCGTCCATTAGGACTTTTGTGACATGCTACCCATCTATAATGGGGTCTAGGACGAGGGCCGCCTAACCCCCGTGACGGATACTAGTCGGGTGATTGCGCCAATCAAAGGTAATCGGGTATGCCGACCATGGGTTGTACTTCGGGGCTACGGGTTCCACAACGTAGACCTCCCAAAGGGCGCGCTTCCTCTCCTTCTTAGGTATATGGGTGGCGTATATCATATTCACCGTTTTGACTTCAGGAGGAAATTTCTTTTGTCCGCCACCAATTGGACCCCAAGGCTCATCCTCGTCCTCGCTGCGAGAGATTTTGCCTTGGTCCTCAGGTGGTATCTTGCCGGCCTATTTAAACACCTAGCAATTGCGGTGTTTGTGGTTGGCGGGCTTCTCCGGAGTCCCATGAATTTGGCAAGGCCTTTCCATGATCTTCTCCGTTTGGGTGGGTCCATCGTGATTTCCTTTAGGAGGCTTCTTCTGCTGCCCAGGTCGGGAGTTGCGGAATCCGGCGTTTACAGCCATGTCATCGACATCGCTATTATTGTGTCAGCGCTTATTCTTATTGCGCTTTGCTTTTCCGTTTCCATCCCGGGCTTCAGAGGCCACGGCATCTTTGGAATTGTGGTTGCGTCTTGCCAGCCAATTGTCTTTGCCCGCGCAAAAGCGGGTCATGAGGGAAGTAAGGGCGGGCATTGTTTGATGTTTATCCTGGCCAAGCTAGCGGGCCAGCCATTCGTCTCTAATATTGTGCCGGAAGGAGGCTATGGCCTCAACATCTAGACAGTCGACAATTTGGTTCTTCTTAGTCAAGAAACGATTCCAGAATTGCCGAGCAGACTCGTCGGGCTTCTGGACAGCGTTGCTGAGATCGGAAGAGCCTGGCGGGCGGACATAGGTTCCCAGGAAGTTAGAGCGGAACGCATCTTCCAGGTCTTCCCAACATCCAATAGAGTTTTTGGGGAGGTTGTTTAACCAGTGTCGAGCTGGCACCTTAACCTTAAGCTTAAGAGGTAGATATTTGATGGCATGGAGATCATCTCCTCGGTGGATATGGAGGAGGAAGTCCTCAATCCATACAATTGGGTCAGTAGTCCTATCATACTGTTCTATATTCACAGGTTTAAACCCCTTGGGGAACTGATGTCACATTACCTCATCTGTGAAGCACAGTGGGTGAGCAGCGCCTCTGACCCGTGCTATCTCATGCCTGTATTCGGCGTCTGTGTGGGATCGGTTGCATTCCCGGACTCTGTTATTTTGGTCGAACCATGGGTTGTACCCGCCCCGTCTATCGGGTGAGTACTCTCTGGATCCGTAGATGGATCTTGTATGGCCTGCTCTATGATCCAGGTCATCTCGCAGGTCGAACCTATCATTGGGCTCTAATGTCTCCTTACCTCATCTTTGGGGCATTGCTGGTATATAACAGGTGTAGCCAGCCGTCATGTCCCGCCCGCGAGGGGGGCAGTCCGGCTTGTCGTATGGAGTACGGTTCGGAGACGAAGTATTAGTGAGTTCATTGTCGAGTAGCGGCAGCAACCTTCTCTGTGGGTAGCTTTTGGGTTGGTCCAACAAACCGATACTGTGTGCTTCCTCAGCTGAGAGGACCTTCGTCCATCGATCATTGAGGTAATCATGTTCGTCTTTGAGTTGTCATTCTTTAGCTCCCAAGATGCAAGCCGTTGCTATGAGTTGTTCTCTGATTTCTTCCTAATCTTTGAGGTTGTTGGGGATGTACAAGTCATTGGCCTCCGGTATATCTTCCTCCTCGATGGGGGGAAGGTAATTATCGCCTTCGGAGTCGTTGACGTTATCGGGGTTTTCTGGTCCTCAGGCCCTTTCAGACCCTTTAACGGGTGTTCGGGGATATCGGGATTCCCATGGTCAGCAGGGGTATTACCGTCCCCGTTGCTTATAATAGCGGTCCTTCCCTTTTTGCCTTTGGACCGCTTATGCGGTTTCCGGCGCCTTGACGGCACCTCGCCTGACTTGTCGCCATCGTTATTAGGCGTATTGTCGCCATTAGTAGCAGGAGTATCTACCATGTAGACATTGTATCTGGAAGTGGCGGCCATCCTCCCGGTGTTAACGGGGGTGGGAGCACGGTCCTCTTCATCCATGTATTCTGCCTCCTCGGAGGCATAGTCCAACATGTCGGCTAAATCTTCAATAGTCGCTATCAAGTGGGTGATGGGTGGGTCAAAAAATTCGTCCTGACCCGCACCGTAACCGAATTGAGAATAGATCGGGGTTGGATCGTCAGTGATCTTCATCGACGAGATCCGATCTAGGGTCTCGTCAATCACTGAGGGGCCGATCGGATCCAGTTGTTCGGAGCTTGCAGAGTTAACCTCCAAGACGTCCGGACATGGGGAGTGTTCGGCAAGAACACGTGTCCGGTGATCTGGCTCAATGGCCAGACCAGGATAGGAGATCGTCCCATCGCCATGGGTGACCCCATTGGCATGTCCGAAGAAGGGGCTCGAGGCTAAACTCTCAGAGTCCTCGGGTGCTACACGCGAAGCTACGAGCCCGGTTAACGACAAGTCACCCCGAGAGTCTACGGAGAACTCTAAGTTTCTGAATCTGACCTCTCGATCAGGGGCGAAGCTCTCAACACGGCCTAGATGGCCAGTGGGATCAGCGTGCAGCACAATGCTGCCGAAGGCAAAGATCTGTCCGGGGACGAAAGTGTCCATGCTGCGGACCTCTTCGTAGATGACAAGGCGAGACATCGATTCCATCTTGCTCACAGAGGAACTCTCAATGAAAGCACCAATGTCAGTGTCAAAACCGGCGGATCTCGTGTAGGGGGTCTCGAACTGTGAGACTAGAAATGACGGTAACAAGAGACAAAGGGGACATAGATTTACCCAGGTTCGGGCCGTCCTAAGGAGGTAATACCCTACGTCCTACTTGGTTGTATTGATGGTATCGGGGGTTACAGAGTTGATCTACCTCGAGATCGAATAACTAACCCTAGATGAGTTGTTCTGTCCCTATACCCTAAAACCTTCCAGTTATATAGACGCTAAGGATGCCTAGGGTTTACACATGGTCGGTTACACACCGAAGAGATAAACATGCCTATTTGCTACATCAAACTTGGAGTGCAAGACGTGCTTCCCGAAGCTTCCATCTTGGAGACGGGGCCTTCAAATATTCTTGTGCCCGGTAAGTAGCCCATATAGTTCGGCCCATAAGAATAGGTCGGCCTCTCGAGGACCCCTTAATCAAGGACTCCCTCAGTGTGGCTAGCACCCGGAACACATCAAGTTTCTCCAAGCCATGTGCCAGCAACCCCGTCCCTCTAGTTTATCCTTTGTCATAGTTTCGTTGTGCTTGGCGAAGCCCTGTGGAGATTGTTCTTCACCACCACTGTTGTCACGCCGTTGTGCTACCGGAACTCATCTACTACTTCCCCATCGCTCGCTGGATCGAGGAGGTGAAGGCTTCTTTAAGCCGCATGTGTGATGAACATGGAGGTGTCGTCCCTTCGGCGCTAGATCGTAAAGGAACATGATGGGATCACGAGACGGATCGTGATGAGATCATGGGACGGCTCGTGATTGGATCACGAAGATGTTGGACTACAACAACCACGTTTCTTAATGCTGCCGCTTAGCAATCTACAAGGGTATGTAGATCCACTCTCCCTCTCGTAGGTGCTCATCACCATGGATAGATCTTACGTGTGCGTAGGAAAAAATTGTTTCCCATGCAATGTTCCCCAACACCAGGGACCACCCAAAATACTTGTTTTGCCATCGCAAGTCTCTGTTTCCCCATGTGCCCATCTGGATCCCTATTCCGGTGTTGTCGTGGGAACGAGCCTAACAGTAGAAGGTAGGGGTAAAAAAGGAGAGGGCAGAGTCCTAGCTACGGCGAAGATGTACACACAGATGTATTAGTTTAGGCCCCTCTCGTAGAGGTAACAGCCCTACGTCTGAGTGCTATGTAGCTTTGTCGTGTGGAGAATGGGGATTACAAAGGTTGCAAACCCTTGCGCCAGAGGGGAGGGGCGGCTTATATAGAGTTCGCTGCCCCTCATAATTGTGAGGCATCCAAGGGTTTGATCGTTGGTATAAAGACTAGCGTTACTGGTAACGTACAACATATTTGCTATTAATGATGACTGGCCTAATGCCTGCCTGTTGGCCTCTCAGGAGCGACTTCTGGTCTTCTAGCGTTGACTGGAAATGGGGTCATCCGAGTGAAAGGTGACTGTCGAGTGGAGGAAGGAGCCACCGAATGGATTAGCTGTCGAGTGACTTGAGCGCCATGGTGAATCCAGACAGAATCTTTCTTGTGGTCCTTAAGCCTTCCAATGCAGTGTCCTTAGGTAGGGCATATAGGTCAGGCCTAGGACCCAACCCTAGGTACATATCCTCTTCATTAGCCCCCGAATGGATCAAGGTTTGAGTGGTGAAGGGGGGTATCGATGCCAGTACAAAACAGGGCACCAAATCTTCCGAATGATTTTCGGGGCTTCAACGAAACTTGCGTCGACTGAATTCTTCATCATTCGCCCGGATCGATTCTGCGTTGAAAGTGTCCGAGTGAATGTTCAATGCCAATTTAATTCCGAGTGACCTGAAGGGATCTTTGGATGTGAAGGGTCGCTCTGTCAGGCCCGGATCTTGCGGGATACGAAAATTTGGGAAGCGCGCACGTCCACGATGATGACGCCACAATCGGGGAAAGTGGGAACACAACGCCTCGATTTGCACGCCACTCATCTCGCCACGTACAGGGCGCCATCTCCGGTTGGGATATGCGGGGATCTCGTGGGCCCACACGTTAGTGAGGCACTCGGCGGGGTATAAATCCCGAAGCGCCGCTATCGGGGGGATGACCCCTGGATACCCCAAAGACGGCAAGTCGGACGGGGTGCCCGCCCGCCCGGGCTGACTGCTCCACTCGGCCGGCTGCTCCTGCCCGGCTGCTCCCGTCCGGCTGCTCCTATCCGGCTGCTCCCGTCCGGCTGCTCCTATCCGGCTGCTCCTGTCCGGCTCCTCCAGTCCGGCTGCTCCTATCCGGCTGCCGGCTGTGGCCCGATGAAGTCAGCTCCAGGCGTCCCGTCGGACACGAGCTGACAACACTATGGCTGACGGACCGCAGAGCCTGCCACCCTGCTATAGACAGGCACTATTGACCAATAGTGTCCCACTGTGCACCCTGATGCATCAGGTCACCCTGCCCCAATAGTGGCGCACTATAGCCTGCACCATGAGTCATATCACATGTCACCTCCAACAGTGTAATCAGGCCAAGTGGGCCACCCCTTGTCCCCTGGGCCTCCCTATATAAGAGGCACCAGGGGAGCTAACCGACAGAGGGCAAGCAAGCTGTCCAAGCTCTCCCTCATTCCTCTCTTTTCCCCACTTACTCTCACACGTGAGGCCATGGAAGGGAGCAGCCAGCTCCCTCTCCCTCCTCAGATACAGCTCCACGAGCAAGCATGTACCAGATATACCATATATATACAGACATACAGGAGTAGGGGTATTATCTCTCCGGAGAACCCCGAACCTGGGTAAAACGGCTTGGGCGACCTGGTCGTTTCATCTATGAGTATCTGCTCGGTCGAGTTCGCTCCGAGAGTATGAGTATTGTACGCTCCATTCCGCGGCTCACTCTTCGTCTCAGCTACAAACCGGCTCCCGGCTGTCTGGCTAGCAAGAGCAAAAGCCAAAGAGCGGAGAGAACATGAAAAAGACTTAAGGGGGCTCGGGCGAAACCGAGTCGGCACCCTTCGCATAAAGCTCATGCACTACCAAAATCAAATATTTGATATACCTTCGGAGGCTACCCTTCGACAGGGCTCCGCGCCCATCAATTGACGGACTCTCCGTTCGACCCCGGCAGCGCCTTGCGCTCAACAACCGGCGAACCCCACATCCGCCTTCGGTAGGGCTCCACGCCCATCAGCCGGCGGACCCTCTGTCCGTGCCCGGCAGTACCTCGCGCTCGACAGCCGGCGGACCCCACGTTCGTGCCCGGCAACGCCTCACGCTCGACAGCCGGCGGACCCTGCGTCCGCCTTTGGCAGGGCTCCACGCCCATCAGCCGGTGGACCCTCCGTCTGCGCCTGGCAACGCCTCGCGCTCGACAGCCGGCGGACCCCGCGTCCGCCTTCGGCAGGGCTCCACGCCCATCAGCCGATGGACCCTCCGTCCGCCCCCGGCAACGCCTCGCGCTTAACCGCCGGCGAACCCCGCGTCCGCCTTCGGCAGGGCTCCACGCCCATCAGCCGGCGGACCCTTCGTCCGCGCCCGGCAACGCCTCGCGCTCGACAGCCGGCGGACCCCGTGTCCGCCTCTGGCAGGGCTCCATGCCCATCAGCCGGCGGACCCTCCGTCCGCGCCCCGCAGCGCCTCGTGCTCGACAGCCGGTGGACCCCGCGTACGCCTTCGGCAAGGCTCCATGTGTTGGGGAACGTCGCATGGGAAACAAAATTTTCCTACGCACACGCAAACCTATCCATGGTGATGAGCATCTACGAGAGGGAGAGTGGATCTACGTACCCTTGTAGATCGCTAAGCGGGAAGCGTTAAGAAACGCGGTTGGTGTAGTCGAACTTCTTCGCGATCCAAATCGCCGAGCGTCCCGCGATCCAATCACGAACCGTCCCGCGAACACATCATGATCCGTCCCGTGAACTCATCACGATCCGTCTCACGATCTTGATCACGATCTGTCCCGCGAACTCATCACGATCCGTTCCGTGATCACATCACGAACCGTCTCGCGATCTCGATCACGGTCCTTCCGATCTAGCGCCGAACGGACGGCACCTCCGCGTTCAGCACACGTGCAGCTTGATGACGATCTCCACCATCTTGATCCAGCAAGAGGAGGTGGAGAGGAGAGAGAGTTCACCGGCAGCGTGACGGCGCTCCGGTGATGGTGGTGGTGGAGCAATTCCGGCAGGGCTTCGCCTAAGCGCTGCAGAAATCCGATCTAGAGGAGAAACTGTGCACCGGTGAAACGGGTAGCACGTGGCCGGAAATTCTGTCCAAAAACCACCCAATCCACTAGTATATATAGGAGGAGAGGAGAGGAGAGGCAGCCAAGGCCTTTGGGTCGGCCGAAATAGGAGGTGGGAGCAATCCTACTTCACCTCCAATCCTAGTTGGAGTAGGATTGCCTCCTATTGGCTGATTTTCCACTTTTTGCTTTAGGACTTTCTCTCCTGCGCCATGGGCCTTTGTGGCTGTTTTCCCAGCCCACTAAGGGCTGGTTATTATTCTCCCACAGCCCATGGACCTCTTGGGGTCGAAATACCCCTCCCGGAGGTCCTCCGGTACACTACCGGCACTCCCGGTACAATACCGATACTCCCGGTACACTACCGATGAGCCCGAAACCTTTCCGGAAACCAAACTGGGACTTCCTATATATGAATCTTTACCTCCGGACCATTCCGGAGCTCCTCGTGACGTCCGGGATCTCATCCGGGACTCCGAACAACCTTTGGTCACCACCATACATAACTCTCCACTACCGAAACGTCACCGAACCTTAAGTGTGCAGACCCTGCGGGTTCGAGAACTATGTAGACATGACCGAGACACCTCTACGGTCAATAACCAATGGCGGGACCTGGACGTCCACATTGGTTCCTACATATTCTACGAAGATCTTTATCGGTCGAACCTCTATGTCAAGGATTCAGTTAATCCCGTATAACGTCCCCTTTGTTCTTCGGTATGTTACTTGCCCGAGATTCGATCGTCGGTATCTCCATACCTAGTTCAACCTCGTTACTGGCAAGTCTCTTTACTCGTTCCGTAATACAAGATCCCGTGACTAACACTTAGCCACATTGCTTGCAAGGCTTGTTGTGATGTTGTATTACCGAGTGGGCCCTGAGATACCTCTCCGTCACACGGAGTAACAAATCCCAGTCTCGATCCATGCCAACTCAACAAACACCATCGGAGATACCTGTAGAGCACCTTTATAGTCACCCAGTTACGTTGCGACGTTTGATACACACAAGGCACTCCTCCGATATCCGTGAGTTGCATGATCTCATGGTCATAGGAACATATACTTGACATGCAGAAAACAGTAGCAATAAACTGACACGATCATATGCTATGTTTGTAGTTTGGGTCTTATCCATCACATCATTCTCCTAATGATGTGATCCCGTTATCAAATGACATCTCATGTCCATGGCTAGGAAACCTTAACCATCCTTTGATCAACGAGCTAGTCCATTAGAGGCATACTAGGGACATGGTTTTGTCTATGTATCCACACATGCATTTAAGTCTCCGATCAATACAATTATAGCATGGATAATAAACGATTATCATGAACAAGGAAATATGATAATAACTAATTTATTATTGCCTCTAGGGCATATTTCCAACAGTCTCCCACTTGCACTAGAGTCAATAATCTAGTTCACATCACCATGTGATTCGCATTGTTATGAATCTAACACCCAATGAGTTTTGGGGCTCGATCATGCTTTGCATGTGAGAGAGGTCTTATAGTCAACGGGTCTGCGATATTCAGATCCGTGTGTACTTTGCAAATCTCTATGTCAAACCGTAAACACTGCTACCACACTCCACTTGGTACTATTTCCAAATGGCTGCTCCACTATACGTATCCAGATTGCTACTACTAGTCATCTGGATAGGTGTTAAAGCTTGCATCGACGTAACTCTTTACGACGAACTCTTTATCACCTCCATAATCAAGAAACATTTCCTTAGTCCTCTGGTTACTAAGGATAATTCCGACCGCTGTCCAGTGATCCACTCCTGGACCACTCTTGTACCCCCTGACAGACTCGTGGCAAGGCACACATAGGTGCGGTACACAGCATGGCATAATATAGAGCCTATGGCTAAGGCATAGGGGACGACATTCATCCTTTCTCTTTCTTCTGCCGTTGTCGAGCTTTGAGTCTTACTCAACTTCACACCTTACAAATCAGACGAGAACTATTTCTCTGGCTGATCCATTTTGAACTCTTTCAAAATCTTGTCAAGGTATGCACTCATTGAAAGTCTCATCAAGCATCTTGATCTATCTCTATAGATTTTGATGCTCAACAATTAGGTAGCTTTATCCAGGTCTTCATTTGAAAAACACTTTTCAAACAACCTTTTATGCCTTCCAGAAATTCTACATTATTTCCGATCAACAATATGTCAACCACATATACTTATCAGAAACTCTATAGTGCTCCCATTCACTTTATTGCAAATACAAGTTTCTCGTAAACTTTGTATAAACTACAAAAACTTTGATCACCTCATCAAAGTGTATATTCCAACTCCGAGATGCTTGCTTCAGTCCATAGAAGGATCACTGAAGCTCTCTCATCTTTTAGCATCCTTAGGACTGACAAAACCTTCTGGTTGTATCACATACAACCTTTCCTTAAGTAAACCGTTAAGGAAACGACGTTTTGACATCCATCTGCCAGATTTCGTAATTGAAAATGCAGCAACTGCTAACATAATTCCAACAGACTTTTAGCATCGCTACGAGTGAGAAAGCCTCCTCGCAGTCAACTCCTTGAACTTGTCACAAACAACTTTGCAACAAGTCGAGCTTTACAAATGGTGACATTTACCATCAGTGTCTGTCTTCATTCTAAAGGTCCATTTGTACTCAACGACCTGCCGTCTAACGAGCAAGTCTACCAAAGTCTATACTTGGTTTTCATAAATGGATCCTATCTCGGATTTCATGGTCTCTAACCATTTGTCGGAATCCGGGCCCATCATCGCTTCTCCATAGCTCGTAGGTTCATCGCTGTCCAACAACATGACCTCGAAGACAGGGTTGTCGTACCGCTTAGGAGCAGTACACATCCTTGTCGACCCACGAAGTTCGATAGTAACTTGATCCTGAAGCTTCATGATCATCATCATTAACTTCCTCTTCAACTAACGTAGGCTTCACAGAAACATCTTTCTGCGCTGCGCTACTCTCTGGTTGAACAAAGGTTTAACAACCTCATCAAGTTCTATCTTCCTCCCACTCAATTCTTTCGAGAGAAACCTTTCCTCGAGAAAGGATCCGTTTTAGTAACAACCACTTTGCACTCGGATCTGAGATAGAAGGTTCACCCAACTGATCTTAGGGTATTCTATGAAGATGCATTTGTCCGCCTTGGGTTCGACCTCATTAGGTGAAAACATTTTTCACACAAGTGCCGCAGCCCCAAGTATTAAGAAACGACAGCTTAGGTTTCTATCAAACCATAATTCATATGGTGTCATCTCAACGGATTTAGATGGTGCCCTATTTAAAGTGAATGTAGTTGTCTCTAATGCATAACCCCAAAATTATAGTAGTAAAACGACAAGAGACATCATAGCACGCACCATGTCCAATAGAGCATAACTATGATGTTCGGACACACCATCACACTATGGTGTTCCAGGTGGCGTTTAGTTGTGAAACAACTTTCACATTGTCTTAAGTTGTATGCCAAACTCGTGACTCAGATATTCACCTCCACGATCATATCGCAGTCATTTTTATCTTCTTGTCACGATGATCTTTAAACTTCACTCTGAATTTGCTTGAACCTTTCAAACGATTCAGACTTGTGTTTCATTAAGTAAATATACACTATATCTACTCAAATCATCAGTGAAGGTAAGAAAATAATGATATCCACTGCACACTACAAGACTCACTAGATTGCATACATCAACATGTATCATTTCCAATGAATCACTTGCCCGCTCCATCCAACGGGGTCCTTTAGTCATCTTGCCCAAGAGGCATGGTTCGCATGTCTCAACCGATTCGAAATCGAATGAGTCCAAATATCCATCAGCATGGAGTTTCTACATGCGCTTTATACCAATATGACATTTAGCGGCAGTGCCACAAGTATGTGGTACTATCATTATTAACTTTGTATCTTTTGACATCAATGTTATGAACATGTGTAATACTACGATCAAGATTTCAACAAACCATTCTCACTGGGTGCATGACCATTGAAGGTATTATTCATGTAAACAGAATAACCATTATTCTCTAACTTAAATGAATAACCGTATTGCAATAAACATGATCTAATCATGTTCATGCTCAACGCAAAACACCAAATAACATTTATTTAGGTTCGTCACTAATCCTGAAGGTAGAGAGAGCGTGCGATTTTGATCACATCAACCTTGGAAACACTTCCAACACATATCGTCACCTCACCCTTAGCTAGTTCTCCGTTTATTCCGTAGCTTTTATTTCGAGTTACTAACATTTAGCAACCGAACCGGTATCCAATACCCAGGTGCTACTAAGAGTACTAGCAAGGTACACATTAGTAACTCGTATATCAAATATACTTCTATCAATGTTGCCAGCCTTCTTATCTACCAAGTATCTAGGGTTGTTCCGCTTCAGCGACCTCTCACCTCATAATAGAAGCACTTAGTCTCGGGTTTGAGTTCAACTTTGGGTTGCTTCACTGGAGCAGCAACTGACTTGCTATCCATGAAGTTTCCCTCCTTGATCTTGCCCTTTTCGAAACTAGTGGTTTGATTAACCATCAACACTTGATGCTCCTTCTTGATTTCTACCTTCGCGGTGTCAAACATCGCGAACAGCTCAGGGATCAATACTTCTATCCCTGGTGTATTATAGTTCATCACTTAAGTTCTAGTAGCTTTAGTGACAGTGACTTGGAGAACTATATCAATCACTATCTTATCTGGAAGATCAACTCCCACTTGATTCAAGCGATTGTAGTACCCAGGCAATCTGAGTACATGCTCAACGATTGAGCTATTCTCCTTCATCTTACAGGCAAAGAATCTTGTTGGAGATCTCATATCTCGCAACACAGGCACGAGCCTGAGATCACAATCTCTGCCCCTAGAACATCTCATATGTTCCGTGACGTTCAAAACGTTTCGGAGCCTCAATTCTAAGCCGTAATGCATGACGCACAAAACTATCAAGTAGTCATCGAAACGTGCCTGTCAGATGTTCACAACATCTATAGACGACGCTAGAGGGGGTGGCGCACCGAGCGGTGCATTAAGGACATAAGCCTTCTGTGCAGCAATGAGGACAATCCTCAGATCACGGACCCAGTCCGCAATATTGCTACCAACATCTTTCAATTCTATTTCTCTAGGAACATATAAAAATACAAGGGAGCCACAACGCGAGCTAGTAATCTACAACATAATTTGCAAAGACACTTTGACTATGTTCATGATAATGAGTTCAATTAATCATATTATTTAAGAACTCCCACTCAAATTGACATCCCTCCGATCATTCGAGTGATACATGATCCAAATTCACCAACTCAAGTCCGATCATCACGTGAGTTGAGGTGGCTGCAATGGTGAACATCATTATGTTGATCATATCTACTATATGACTCATGTTCGACCTTTCGGTCTCTCGTGTTCCGAGGCCATGTCTGTACATGCTAGGCTCGTCAAGTTTAACCCGAGTGTTCTGCGCGTGCAAATCTGGCTTGCACCCGTTGTATGTGAACGTAGAGTCTATCACACCCGATCATCACGTGGTGTCTCAACACGACGAACTTTCGCAACGGTGCACACTCGGGGAGAACACAGTTCATCTTGAAATTCAAGTGAGGGATCACCTTATAATGCTACCGCCGTACTAAGCAAAACAAGGTGCATAAAAGGATTAACATCTCATGCAATTCATAAGTGACATGATATGGCCATGAACTTGTGTTTAAGATCTCCATCTTCGAAACACCGGCATGATCTCCATCGTCACCGGCACAACACCATGATCTCCATCATCTTGATCTCCATCAATGTGTTGCCATTGGGGTTGTGGCGCCAGCCCTGCTTCTACTTCTATTGCTACTGCTTAGCGATAAAGTAAAGCATTACATAGCGCTTAATGATTGACACGCAGGTCATACAATAATTAAAGACAACCCTATGGCTCCTGCCGGTTGCCGTACTCAACGACATGCAAGTCGTGAAATTCTATACATCACATGATCATCTCATACATCACATATATCTCATCATGTAATTGGCCATATCACATCACAACATACCCTGCAAAAACAAGTTAGACGTCCTCTAATTGTTGTTGCATGTTTTACGTGGCTGCTATGGGTATCTAGCAAGAACGATTCTCACCTACGCATAAACCACAACGGTGATACACTAGTTTGCTTTTCAACCTTCTCAAGGACCGCCTTTGTCGAATCCGATCCAACTAAAGTGAGAGAAACTGTCACCCGCAAGCCATCTAGGCAACAAATTGCGTCGAGGGAACCGGTCTCTCGTAAGCGTACGAGTAATGTTGGTCCGGGCCGCTTCATCTCACAATCCCGCTGAACCAAAATACGACCAAGGGAGGAAGCAATCTAAGCATCAACGCCCACAAACCTTTTGTGTTCTACTCGAGATCTCATCGAACCATCAACCTAGCTCATGATGCCACTGTTGGGGAACGTCGCATGGGAAACAAAATTTTCCTACGCACACGCAAACCTATCCATGGTGATGAGCATCTACGAGAGGGAGAGTGGATCTACGTACCCTTGTAGATCGCTAAGCGGGAAGCGTTAAGAAACGCGGTTGGTGTAGTCGAACTTCTTCGCGATCCAAATCGCCGAGCGTCCCGCGATCCAATCACGAACCGTCCCGCGAACACATCATGATCCGTCCCGTGAACTCATCACGATCCGTCTCACGATCTTGATCACGATCTGTCCCGCGAACTCATCACGATCCGTTCCGTGATCACATCACGAACCGTCTCGCGATCTCGATCACGGTCCTTCCGATCTAGCGCCGAACGGACGGCACCTCCGCGTTCAGCACACGTGCAGCTTGATGACGATCTCCACCATCTTGATCCAGCAAGAGGAGGTGGAGAGGAGAGAGAGTTCACCGGCAGCGTGACGGCGCTCCGGTGATGGTGGTGGTGGAGCAATTCCGGCAGGGCTTCGCCTAAGCGCTGCAGAAATCCGATCTAGAGGAGAAACTGTGCACCGGTGAAACGGGTAGCACGTGGCCGGAAATTCTGTCCAAAAACCACCCAATCCACTAGTATATATAGGAGGAGAGGAGAGGAGAGGCAGCCAAGGCCTTTGGGTCGGCCGAAATAGGAGGTGGGAGCAATCCTACTTCACCTCCAATCCTAGTTGGAGTAGGATTGCCTCCTATTGGCTGATTTTCCACTTTTTGCTTTAGGACTTTCTCTCCTGCGCCATGGGCCTTTGTGGCTGTTTTCCCAGCCCACTAAGGGCTGGTTATTATTCTCCCACAGCCCATGGACCTCTTGGGGTCGAAATACCCCTCCCGGAGGTCCTCCGGTACACTACCGGCACTCCCGGTACAATACCGATACTCCCGGTACACTACCGATGAGCCCGAAACCTTTCCGGAAACCAAACTGGGACTTCCTATATATGAATCTTTACCTCCGGACCATTCCGGAGCTCCTCGTGACGTCCGGGATCTCATCCGGGACTCCGAACAACCTTTGGTCACCACCATACATAACTCTCCACTACCGAAACGTCACCGAACCTTAAGTGTGCAGACCCTGCGGGTTCGAGAACTATGTAGACATGACCGAGACACCTCTACGGTCAATAACCAATGGCGGGACCTGGACGTCCACATTGGTTCCTACATATTCTACGAAGATCTTTATCGGTCGAACCTCTATGTCAAGGATTCAGTTAATCCCGTATAACGTCCCCTTTGTTCTTCGGTATGTTACTTGCCCGAGATTCGATCGTCGGTATCTCCATACCTAGTTCAACCTCGTTACTGGCAAGTCTCTTTACTCGTTCCGTAATACAAGATCCCGTGACTAACACTTAGCCACATTGCTTGCAAGGCTTGTTGTGATGTTGTATTACCGAGTGGGCCCTGAGATACCTCTCCGTCACACGGAGTAACAAATCCCAGTCTCGATCCATGCCAACTCAACAAACACCATCGGAGATACCTGTAGAGCACCTTTATAGTCACCCAGTTACGTTGCGACGTTTGATACACACAAGGCACTCCTCCGATATCCGTGAGTTGCATGATCTCATGGTCATAGGAACATATACTTGACATGCAGAAAACAGTAGCAATAAACTGACACGATCATATGCTATGTTTGTAGTTTGGGTCTTATCCATCACATCATTCTCCTAATGATGTGATCCCGTTATCAAATGACATCTCATGTCCATGGCTAGGAAACCTTAACCATCCTTTGATCAACGAGCTAGTCCATTAGAGGCATACTAGGGACATGGTTTTGTCTATGTATCCACACATGCATTTAAGTCTCCGATCAATACAATTATAGCATGGATAATAAACGATTATCATGAACAAGGAAATATGATAATAACTAATTTATTATTGCCTCTAGGGCATATTTCCAACACCATGCCCATCAGCCGGCGGACCCTCCGTCCACGCCCGGCAGCGCCTCGCGCTCGACAGCCGGTGGACCCCGTGTCCGCCTTCGGCAAGGCTCCACGCCCATCATCCGGCGGACCCTCCGTCCGCGCCTAGCAGCGCCTCACGCACGACAGCCGGCGAACCTCACGTCCGCCTTTGGCAGGGCTCCACGCCCATCAGCCGGCGGACCCTCCGTCCGCGCCCGGGAGCGCCTCGCGCTCGACAGCCGGCGGACCCCGTGTCCGCCTTCGGTAGGGCTCCACGCCCATCAGCCGGCGGACCCTGTGTCCACCTTCGGCAGGGCTCCACGCCCATCAACCAGCGGACCCTCCGTCCGCACCCAGCAGCGCCTTGCGCTTGACAGCCGGTGGACCCCGCGTCCGCCTTCGGCAGGACTCCACGCCCATCAACCGGCGGACCCTCCGTCCGCACCCGGCAGCGCCTCGCGCTCGATAGCCGAGGGACCCCGTGTCCGCCTTCGGCAGGGCTCCACGCCCATCAGCCGGCGGACCCGCCGTCCGCGCCCAGCAGTGCCTCACGCTCGACAGCCGGCGGACCCCGCGTCCACCTTCAGTAGGGCTCCACGCCCATCAGCCGGTGGACCCTCCGTCCACGCCCGGCAGCGCCTCGTGCTCGACAGCTGGCGGACCCCGTGTCCACCCTCGGCAGGGCTCCACGCCCATCAGTCGGTGGACCCTCCGTCCGCGCCCAGCAGCGCCTCGCGCTCGACAGCCGGCGGACCCCGCGTCCGCCTTCGACAGGGCTCCACGCCCATCAGCTGGCAGGCCCTCCGTATGTGCCCGGCAACGCTTCGTGCTCGACAGCCGGCTGACTCCGCGTCCATGCCCAGCATCCTCGATGCCGCCATCTACTTCAGGAACGACAAAGACCCTCCGCACGACTATTTGAGTTGCCCGAAGGCTCGGAGGCTACACCCAGTGGGTGCGCTTGCGCGCCCCCATTGGAAAAACGCCATGCCGGTTGCAGGCCCACCACCGGCTGCCACCGGGATCCTCGACGCCGCCATCTACTCCAACAATAGCAAAGACCCTCCGTCTAACTCCTCGAGTTGCCCGGAGGCTCGGAGGCTACGCCCAGCGGGTGCGCTGGCGCGCCCCATGGTAAGCAAGCCGCGTCGTCCTCAACCCGCAGCCGGCCCTCATCGACAACTTCTGCAACAACAACAACGGCGATGAAAAACCTCCGCCCGACTCTTTGAGTCGCCCGGAGGCTCGGAGGCTACTGTCGGGGGGATGACCCCTGAATACCCCAAAGACGGGGAGTCAGACAGGGTGCCCGCCCGCCTAGGCTGACTGCTCCACTCGGCCGGCTGCTCCTGTCCGGCTCCTCCAGTCCGGCTGCTCCTGTCCGGCTGCTGACTGCGGCCCGATGAAGTCAACTCCAGGCGTCCCGTCGGACACGAGCTGACAACACTGTGGCTGACGGACCGCAGAGCCTGCCACCCTGCTACAGACGGGCACTATTGACCAATAGTGCCCCACTGTGCACCCTGATGCATCATGTCACCCTGCCCCAATAGTGGCGCACTGTAGCCTACATCATGAGTCATATCACATGTCACCTCCAACAGTGTAATCAGGCCAAGTGGGCCACCCCTTGTCCCCTGGGCCTCCCTATATAAGAGGCACCAGGGGAGCTCACTGACAGAGGGCAAGCAAGCTATCCAAGCTCTCCCCCATTCCTCTATTTTCCCCACTTACTCTCACACGTGAGGCCATGGAAGGGAGCTGCAAGCTCCTTCTCCCTCCTCAGATACAGCTCCAGGAGCAAGCCTATACCAGATATACCATATATATACAGACATACAGGAGTAGGGGTACTATCTCTCCGGAGATCCCCCGAACCTAGGTAAACCATTGCGTGCTATTCGCATACCCGTCCCGGATCATCCACGACAGCCTTGCTCTCACCTCGATAAGCCTACGGCATCTATCATCTCGCGAGACCTCCCGTGAGAAAACGACGACAGCCGCAGTTCGCATAGTCCTTTGCCCCCAAATCTCCTCTCTTCCTCCGCCTCTCTCATCTCCAAAGCCCCACTCTGCTCTGCTCCGACGACCTCTGCCGCCGCGATAATGAAGGGAGCAACGGAGAAGCTGGAGCATGCCAAGAAGGGAGCCGTGAAGGGCAAGCCCAAGAAGCCCTCGACCGACCAGTTTGCCGCATCGACGGGGTGGATCCAGGGAGACTTTCTCCCATCAACAGTCACAACCGCGGACGTCGAGAACCTTGTCCTCAATGGGCTCGTGGCGGACGGTGCTTGGAGGCTATCGGAGGGGGAGCGCGAGCCGGAGCCGCGCGAGGGGGAGCGGGTTCTTCTCCTCTCCCACGTCGAAAGAGGCTTCTCCATGCCTCCCATCCGTTCTTTAGAGGATTTTTGTGATGGGGAACGTCGCTTGGGAAACAAAAAATTTCCTACGTTCACACAAGACCTATCCATGGTGATGAGCATCTACGAGAGGGAGAGTGGATCTACATACCCTTGTAGATCGCTAAGCGGGAAGCATTAAGAAATGCGGTTGGTGTAGTCGAACGTCTTCGCGATCCAAATCACCGAGTGTCCCGTGATCTCATCACAATCCGTCCCGCGATCCATTAACAATCCATCCCACGAACTCATCACGATCCGTCCCGCGATCTCATCATGATCCGTCCCGCAATCTCAATCACGGTCCTTCCGATCTAGCGCCGAATGAACGGCACCTCCGTGTTCAGCACACGTATAGCTCGATGATGATCTCCGCCTTCTTGATCTAGCAAGAGGGAGTGGAGAGGTAGAAGAGTTCTGCGGAAGCGTGATGGCGCCGCGGCGATGGTGGTGGAGCAATTCCGGCAGGGCTTCGCCTAAGCACTACAGAAAACCGATCTAGAGGAGAAACTATGCACTAGAGGAACGGGTAGCACGTGGCTGGAAAAACTAGTGCAAAACCCTAAAACCTCTAGTATATATAAGAGGAAGAGAGGAGGAGGCTTGTCCCTCAAGGGGACAGCCCATGGTTTGGCCGAATCAAGGAGGACAGAAGGACTCCTCCTCCAATCCTAGTAGGACTAGGATTCCTCCCTATTTTGCCTTTTTCCACCTTTTTCTCTTTGGGTTTTCTCTCCCAGCCGCATGGGCCTTGTGTGGGACTTCCACCAGCCCACTAAGGGCTGGTATTCACTCTCCCACAGCCCATGTAGCCTCTTGGGTCGAAATACCCCTCCCGATGGTCTCCCGGTACACTACCGGCACTCCCGGTACACTACCGATGAGCCCGAAACTTTTCCGGCGACACCAAACCTTAAGTGTGCAGACCCTGTGGGTTCGAGAACTATGTAGACATGACCGAGACACCTCTACGGTCAATAACCAATAGCGGGACCTGGATGCCCATATTGGTTCCTACATATTCTACGAAGATCTTTATCGGTCGAACCTCTATGTCAAGGATTCAGTTAATCCCGTATGATGTTCCCTTTGTTCTTCGGTATGTTACTTGCCCGAGATTCGATCATTGGTATCTCCATACCTAGTTCAACCTCGTTACCGACAAGTCTCTTTACTCGTTCCATAATACAAGATCCCATGACTAACACTTAGTCACATTGCTTGCAAGGCTTGTTGTGATGTTGTATTACCGAGTGGGCCCTGAGATACCTCTCCGTCACACGGAGTAACAAATCCCAGCCTTGATCCATGCCAACCCAACAGACACCCTCGGAGATTCCTGTAGAGTACCTTTATAGTCACCCAGTTACGTTGCGATGTTTGATACACACAAGGAACTCCTCCGGTGTCAGTGAGTTGCATGATCTCATGGTCATAGGAACAGATACTTGAGATGCAGAAAACAGTAGCATTAAACTGACATGATCATATGCTATGTTTGTAGTTTGGGTCTTGTCCATCACACAATTCTCCTAATGATGTGATCTCATTATCAAATGACATCTCATGTCCATGGCTAGGAAACCTTAACCATCTTTGATCAACGAGCTAGTCTATTAGAGGCATACTAGGGACATGGTTTTTGTCTATGTATCCACACATGCATCTAAGTCTCCGATCAATACAATTATAGCATGGATAATAAACGATTATCATGAACAAGGAAATATGATAATAACTAATTTATTATTGCCTCTAGGGCATATTTCCAACATTTTGAACTTCTTCGGAGCTCATCTCCATCACTTTCCTCCAAATGCAATTTCCTACTTGTCTGTCTTCATCACTCTGTTCCTATCTCAGGGTTCCTAGTCCTACTAGGATAGGGTTCCTCACTAGGGACTATTCAAGCACATTTTCACCGTCAGATCTCAGACGGTAGAAAAGGCCCACCCTGAGGATGGAAAGACTCATGTAGTCCAGCTGTGAGGGGGTTTAGGAATCCAAAAGAGAGCTCGTAGTTCGTTTCCTTCCATGACTTTTCCCAAATCGGTTAGAGGTTGGCGGTCGACCTGGTTTTATTGCAAGGACGTAGCTTCTCCCAATATGTCGACTGGCCTTTCTCCCTTCACGTTAGATCGTCCGACCGTTCCCAAATCTTTGAAGGTGTTAGAGGGTGGAAAAGTCCAGGTTGGGATCTTGGTGGATGCTGTAGGGGATCTTATCTATGGTGGATTCACTGGTATGGACCTCTTGGAGACATTCCTTAATCGACGGATCCAGCCTCTACAAGCAAGGGATCACACTATGTGGCATTTCGCCGGTCCTGAGGACTCGACCAGGACACACCCGGAGGAGGTTTCACAAAAAATTGTCGAGCAATGGCTTCGCAGTATCATCGGAGCTTGTGACAACCCCGTGGGTGCCAAGAGGATCAAACCCTACTCTGCTGCGAATCCGCCAAAGAATCTGGTAAATCTTGTCTTGTCGACTGTTGTTCTATTATGTCAAGTGATTGATTGATCTGTTGACTGACTTCACTGTTTGAATCATGCAAGAGTGGACGCACATGCACTCGCCTGTACCCAACGGGAGCTAGCCTGAAGACGGTGGAGAAAGCGAGGGTAGCAGCGTGGACGTCGAGTGTGTTTATGACAGTGAAGATGAATATGAGGACTTGGGCGAAAATGAGGAAGAAGTCGAGTCTCCACCACGTGCCGAACGTCGATCTAAGTCACGAGGACCCTGCCACTGCTGAGGACAAGGCCTCGGTTCCGAGTGAAAGGAACCCGAAGCGGGACTGACCCTCGACCGTCAGGTCGAGTGAACGATCAGTGAAGCAGCCCAAGCCCAACACAGGAAAACCTCGCAAAGCTCTGCCACGCATGAAGATGGATGTGCCTGTTGTCTCAACGTAAGTGTTTGCATTCATCTTTCACTGTTGATTGTAACTTCTAATTCTTGTTGACCGAGTGGAATTTGATTTACTAGTGCCGCTACCTCAATGACATCGCCTCCATGGGACAGAGAGGAGCAAATGGATGTGGCTACTGCTGATGCGACCACTTCCCAGAGAGGTAAACAAATCCTTACTCAGCTCTGTTTCTCGAATGAAATTCGTTGATTGCAAGAGTCAATATTGTCGACTGGTATTTGCAGAAATCATTCAACTGGAGGATGATAAAGAACAACCTCGGGGTACAGGGGGTGAAGGTGAGACCTTAGGCGCCCCGCGCCTACGCGCCCGAAGAACTCCGTCGGCACAGACGCTTCAGCGGTCGACTGCTGGATCTTCCCAGGGGATAAGCGACTTGACACAGGTCAGAACCGATCCTACAGTACCGCTGTCAAGTGCTCCACCAGCTGTTTCAACCATCGTGAAGTTGACTCCAACCGGACCACCTCAGACTACCTCGACTGTCCTAGCCGCAACGTCGATCCCACCGGTGACTACCTTTCCTCTGCACCGTGTTCCGGAAGATCAGATCAGAGCCACAAAGGAGGCCATGATCCAAGTGGAACAGATGATGATATGCACCAAGGAGGCATACGAGGCCAGCAAGTTGGCTTACGATGCTAGCACAGCGCTTCACACCAATGTACGAGTAAGTTCGATTGTAAGTGCATTTCTGATTGAATTCATGTCTTCTTTGATTGTACACCCACTAGGTGCTTTCCACTTGTATGATATTTGTAAGTTCTCCACTCGAATAGATCAGGTCTTAATCGAGTAGATTTTGGTCCAGTGGGGGCACGCTGAGTACACCCATTGGGTGTAGTCCCAGAGACCGCTGTCGAGTGCTTGCACTGGCAGGGGTCTTAGAGTTCGTCATATGTGGAATACGTTTGACACTCGACATGTCGAGCGGAGTTCTTGCCCTGGCCGCACCACTCCGAAGCTTCCTTGTAGGTTTCATGGTCCTCATTTCATCAACCATGATACGATGCTACTTCATAGGTGCGGGGTGGGATGGCGGGTCACTCGACAGATCGAGTGTTAACAGGTCCAGTGGGGGCACTCTGAGTTCACCTACTAGGTGTAGTCCCCGAGACCGCTGTCGAGTGCTTGCACTGGCAGGGGTCTTAGAAGAGACGATATTCATATGCTTGCACATTTTTTTTATTTTCTGCCACTCAACAGATCAAGAGTTCGCAGATCCAGTGGGGACACGCAGAGTGCACCCACTGGGTGTAGTCCCCGAGACCGCTGTCGAGTGCTTGCACTGGCAGGGGTCTGATAGAGATAGTCGAATGCTCGGACAGGGCAGATCTTGTCGAGTGTTTTAGGAACCAGTGGGGGCACGCTGAGTCCACCCATTGGGTGTAGTCCCCGAGGCTATTGTTGATCATAGACGATGAGCAATAGTCTTAAAAACTTGAACTCGGGACTTTTGTCGTACGCGGAGTACGCTTACCACTCGACACGTCGAGGGAATTTTTTTCCCTTAGCCGTCCCACATCGAAGCTACCTTGTAGGTTTTATGGACATCATTTCATCAACCATGATATGACGCTATTTCCAAGGTGTGGAGTGGGGTGCAGGGTCACTCGAGAGGTCGAGTGTTAACAGGTCCAGTGGGGGCTCTCTCAGTGCACCCACTGGGTGTAATACCCGAGACCGCCCTCGAGTGCTTGCACTGGCGGGGGTCTAATAGAGACCATCTTGAACACAGGGTTGTTTACGGTACATGCAGTACACGTGCCACTCAACATGCCGGGTGGACTTTTTCTTGAATTCTTCCTCTCCTGAACGTAGGTTTCATGGACATCATTTCATCAACCATGATATGACGCTACTTCAAGGTAGTGGGGTGGGGCGGGGTCAGCCATCCAGTCAACTGTTTTTTTTCTTCTGCACTCGGGAGTGGAGGTGTTTCATGTCGACTGAATTTTTTTCTATTTCGGAGAGTTTGCGAACTTGGCGCGCGGTACAAGGACCTCGAGGAGGAAAGGAACCAGCTGCGAGTGGACTTGGAGGTCTCCAACAGCAGTTTGGAGCGAGTTCGGACTGAACTGAAAACTCCGGGAGGTAACTTCTGTCGACCCAATGCATTCTTATCCTCACTTTCCATGCTTTGAACCGAGTGCTTTCGCTCGAACAGACGTACGCGATGAAAATTGTCGACTCCAAGCATGAGTCAACAATGCTATTTCTTTAGATACAAAGACAAGGCGCTAGAGGACAAAAACAAGGCGCTTGCTGATGCCCAACGGGTGGCGAGGGAGAAGACTGAAGCTGCTGAGCAGAAACTGGCTACCGCCAAGAAGATGTAGGTGGAAAACTCCAAGCTGAAGTTGGAACGGGTGGAACTCATCAAGAAAACCGAGCAGCTGACCAAGAGGAGCAATGGCTTGGAGAAGCACTTGGGAGAGTTTGCAAGAAAGATGTACATCATGCTCGATGGTAACCATCATTGTCGATTGAACTTCATAAAATCCTTGACGACTGTATCTCATTAAACTTCTTCCCATTCCTCCTTCCCAACAGAATTCTGCCAAGACTTTGAAAAGGAAACCGAAGAAATCGAGCCCAACCTGGATCCCACCAAGTCACCTATTGGTGATGGAGTGGCCACGAACATGTTCCGACTCAACGTCAGATTCCAGGGTGTTCAAGCATATATCCTCCAACTGAAAGTTGTGATGGAGAAGATCGACAAAGAACTGTGGCCCGAAGACACCCTTCAGCTTGATCTTACATCCATGATGGCACGCCTTAATGATATTCCCAGTCGAGTGCAGGCTTGGAAGAAATCAGCCGCCTGCTGCGGAGCTGATGTGGGGCTCTCCCTCGTAAGAGTCCATTACAAGGAGGCAAGGGAGGACAAGTTGAAGGAGCTCTGAGTAATGAATATGAAGAAGCTTCAGTTTGAAGACTTCATGGAGACCTTCATTGACTCAGTTTGAAGATGGGATCAACTTGGACACATTTGTCGAGCCTGCAAGCCCGTCGAGTGCTTAAAAAACTTGATTCATGCGAAAACTTTATTTGCCTCGCTATGCCGAGTGGAAATGTATCAACCTAAAAACTTCGTTCAGGCCTTAAGCTTGAGCACATTTGCTTGTGCACGAAACATTTATCCGCGATGAAACTTTTGAATTTATCCGCATTTGGCTTTCAATCGTTTGTTCAACTGAGTTTGTTTTTAACTTAGGCGAAAGCTGGTTCGCAGCTAAGCCCCCGAGTGTGAGGATTACTCAACACTCAGAGAAGTTTTGATCTTGAGAGAAAACTGGTTCACATCTAAGTTTCCGAGTGAGTATATAGTAAACCACTCGGAATTCGTTTTTTGTCTTTAGACGAAAGCAGGTTTGCGGCTAAGCCCCCGAGTGTGAGGATTGCTCGGCACTCGGAATAGTTTTGAACTTAGGCGAAGACTGGTTCGCAACTAAGCCCCCGAGTGTGAGGATTGCTCAACACTCGGAGTAGTTTTGAACTTAGGCAAAGATTGGTTCGCACCTAAGTCGTCGAGTGAATGGACTGCTATCCACTCGGCAGGGTTTTTAACTTAGGCGAAAGCATGTTCACGGCTAAGTCTCCGAGTGTGAGGATTGCTCAACACGCGGAGTAGTTTTGAACTTAGGCGAAGACTGATTCGCAGCTAAGGCGTCGAGTGAATGGACTGCTATCCACTCGGCAGGGTTTTTAACTTAGGCGAAAGCATGTTCGTAGATAAGCCCCCGAGTGTGAGGATTGCTCAACACTCGGAGTGGTCCCAGGCAAGAGATTACTTGATCGGAATCGACGAAAAGACTGTGGAACTCAAACTTGCATATATAACATGATCTGAAATATTCTTATTACATCAAAACCACTCTGTTCCTAAGTATAGAAATGTCGGAGCAGATCTGCGTTCCAGGCTCACGGCTCATCAATATGCTTCTTGAGGTTGTACAGGTGATAAGCTCCGTTGTTCAACACCTTGGTGACGACAAAGGGACCCTCCCATACAGGAGCGAGCTTGTGAGGACGTTGTTGATCCACTCGGAGCACTAAATCTCCCTCATGAAATGACTGACTCTTAACATTTTTCGCATGGAAGCGTCGTAGATCTTGCTGATAAGTTGTGGTTCAGATCAGAGCCATCTCTCGCTCTTCCTCCAGAAGGTCTACGCCATCCTGTCTTGCTTGTTCAGCTTCAGCTTCAGAATAAAGTTCCACTCGGGAAGAGTAGTGAAACAAGTCGCTTGGCAGGACAGCTTCGGATCCATAAACCAGGAAAAAGGAGTTCGTCCAGTCGACCGATTAGGTGTTGTTCTCAGGCCCCATAAAACAAATGGCAATTCTGACACCTAGGCTCCAGCAGCATGATCCAAGTCGCGCATGAGACGAGGCTTCAGACCTTGCAGGATGAGGTCGTTGGCTCGCTCAACTTGACCATTGGTTTGGGGGTGTGCAACGGAAACATAATCCACCCGAGTGCCTTGGGAGGTGCAGAAGTTTTTGAATTCTTCCGAGTCGAAGTTGGTGCCATTATCTGTGATGATCTTGTGGGGAACACCGTACCGGAAAATTATTTCCCTCATGAATGTGACCGCCATACGAGAGTTCAATTTCTTTATTGGCTTGGCCTCAATCCACTTTGTAAATTTGTCGACTGCAATGAGCAAATGAGTGAATCCGCCTTTTCCAGTCCGAAAGGGACCAACCATGTCTAGACCCCAGACAGCAAATGGCCAGGCAAGGGGGATTGTCTTCAGAGAAGATGTCGGCTTGTGAGATAAGTTTGCATAGAACTGGCACCCTTCACAATGATCGACAATGTCTTTGGCCATCTCATTGGCCTGTGGCCAGAAAAAACCATCTCAGTACACTTTAGCGATGATTGTCCGTGAGGATGCATGATGGCCGCAAGTTCCTGAGTGGATTTCATCCAGGATCACTCGACCTTCTTCAGGGGAAATGCAACGTTGCGTCACGCTGGTCATGCTTTCCCTGAACAGTTGATCCCCGATCACAGTAAAAGCTTTCGACCTGCGCATGATCTACCGTGCTTTTGTCTCGTCTTCAGGGAGTTATTGTCTAAGGATATATGCAATATAGGGCACCATCCAATCGGGAATGACGACCAGAACCTCCATGACTATATCAATAACTATAGGGACATTGACTTCAGTCGGATCGGTGGAGCTCATAGCTTGCGGGGGCTCTTCGGTGATAGGATCTTCCTGTACCGAAGGAGTGTGGAGGTGTTATAAAAACACATTGCTGGGGACAGGTCATCGAGTGGATCCAATCTCTGCCAGCTCATCAGCCGCTTGATTCTTCACTCGGGGAACATGATGAAGTTCCAGACCTTCAAATTTCTTCTCGAGCTTTCTAACAGCACTGTAGTATCCAGTCATAGAGGGGTTTCAAACGTCCCACTTTTTCATCACTTGATTGACCACCAAATCTGAGTCGACATAAACCATCAGGTGCTTGATGCCCAGTGAGATAGCCATGCGCAAACCATATAAAAGTGCTTCATATTATGCGTCATTGTTGGAGGAATCGAAGTGGATTTGCAAGACATAAATGAGTTTGTCGCCTTTTGGAGATACTAAGACAACGCCAGCACCGGACCCATTCAACATTTTAGAGCCATCGAAGAACATGGTCCAGTGTGCTGAGTGAACCTGGATTTGTTGTTGTTGTTCAATCCACTAGGCCAAAAAATCTGCAAGTGCCTGAGACTTAATCGCTTTCTTGGCTTCAAAGTTGTTGTCAAAGTATAGGAGCTCGATTGACCACTTAGCCACTCGACCAGTTGCATCCCGATTGTTGAGAATCTCGGATAACGGAGCATCACTGACCACTGAAATCGAGTGGTCCTGAAAATAGTGTGCCACCTTCTTTGCTGACAAATAAATACCATAAACCAACTTCTGGTAGTGAGGATATCTTTGCTTTGAAGGATTTAATACTTCAGAAACACAATAGAATGCACGTTGGACTTTGTAAGCCTTGCCCTCCTCTTCCCGCTCGACAGTTAACACTATACAGACGACCTGATTAGTGGACGTGATGTACAGGAGCAAGGGCTCGTTGCTGCGACGAGCAGCAAGCACCGGTTGGGTGGAGAGCAGGGCTTTGAGCTCGACAAACGCTGCTTCAGCCTCTAGAGTCCACTCGAACGTGTATGACTTCTTTATCAGTCGGTACAAAGGCAATGCCTTCTCACCGAGACGAGAAATGAATCGACTCAATGCTGCCAAGCAACCTGTGAGCTTTTGAACATCGTGCACTTGCACGGGAGTCTTCATTTGGGTAATGGCGCTGATTTTTTCAGGGTTGACATCGATCCCTCGTTTGGAAACAAGAAAGCCGAGTAACTTGCCGCCAGGGACGCCGAAAGTACACTTAGCCGGATTCAACTTTATATCGTATCTCCTCAGATTGACGAAAGTTTTTTCCAAGTCAGCTAGTAGGTCGGAACCTTTGCAGGACTTGACAACTATATCATCCATGTACGCTTCGACATTCCAAGGGGTCTGGTCGAGTAAACACTTCCTAATCATGTGCATGAAAGTAGCGTCGGGATTCTTCAAACCGAATGGCATGGTGATGTAGGAAAAACACTCGAATGGGGTGATGAAGGCCGTTTTTATTTCATCCAGGCCAAACAGACGGATCTGATGGTACCCAGAGTAAGCATCTAGGAACGATAAACGCTCGCAACCCGCAGTCGAGTCAACAACCTGATCTATTCGGAGGAGCAGAAAATGATCTTTCGGGGAGGCCTGATTGATATGCTTGAAGTCAATACACATACGTAGTGACTTGTCCTTCTTAGGAACCATGACAACATTCAAGAGCCACTCGAAGTGGTAAATCTCCTGAATGAACTTGGCTTGCAAGAGACGAGCCACCTCTTCGCCGATTGCTTTACGCTTCTCTACCGCCAATCGACGCAAATGCTCCTTAATGGGCTTGGCCTTCGGGTCAACTCTCAGTCAGTGCTCAGCCAGCTCCCTGGGAACCCCCCGCATGTCAGCAGGCTTCCATGCGAAGATATCCCAGTTCTCACGGAGGAACTGGATGAGCTTGGCTTCTTATTTGCTGTCTAGTGTTGACGATATATTTGGTCGGCACGGTAGTTGAATCTGTCTGGTGGATGTGTACTTTCTTCACTTCCCCTGCCGACTGGAATGCTGACTCGGAAGCAGGCTTCTTAGCGCACAGCAAATCAGTAGGGTCAGCACTCTTCTTGTATTCTTCCAGCTCAACCATGGCCATCTGGTGATCGGCGATTTTGGAACCTTGCTAGAGGCACTCCTCAGCCCGCTGTCGATTGCCGATGACCGTAATCACACCTTTGGGCCCTGGCATCTTCAACTTGAGATACACGTAACATGGACGGGCCATCAAATGAGCATACGCGGGCCGACCCTGAATGGCATGATAAGCGCTCTGGAAATCCACAACTTCAAACGTCAACTTTCCTTTCAAAAATTTCTATTTGTTCCGAATGTCACATCCAATGCAATCTGGCTGAGTGACTTGGCCTTCTTACCTGGGATGACTCCGTGGAATTGCATGTTGCTCTCACTGAGTCGGGACATCGGAATGCACATCCCCTTAAGGGTATCTGTGTAAAGGATGTTCAGACCGCTGCCACCGTCCATGAGGACCTTGCGAAGTCGAGTGCCCCCCACAACCAGATTGACTACTAAAGCCTATCAATCGGGAGTGGCCACATGAGCAGGATGATTCGACTGATCAAATGTGATGGCAGTCTGAGACCACTTGAGGTAGGTGGGGGTTGTAGGTACGGCCATGTTGACCTCCCTGTTGATGACCTTCAATCGACTCTTGCTTTTAACATCAGCAAAAATCATCAGTGTAGCGGTGACATCAGGGAACGTTTTTTTGTCTTCATCATCCTTCTCAGGAGTTTTCTCACTCAACGGGGTCTCTTTGAAATGCTGAATGAGCAGTCGACACTGTCGAGTGGTATGCTTGGGCAATATCAAGTTGCCTTCTTCGTCTTTCCTCGTGTGGATTGCACACGGTAGGTCCATCACATCAGTCCCTGACTAATTCTTTCCTTTCTTGGGGTTAAACTATCCCTTGGACTTCCCCTTGTTCTTTCCTTGGGCCGCCAGAGCGGCTACCTCTGCCTGGACAGGGCCATCAGCCTTTCGCTTCTGCTTCCGACTGGAATTGCCGCAGGCATCGTTGTCGACTTCTTTTCCTTTGCCTCTATGGAGGCGGTCTTCTTCTTCGCCATTGGCATACCGAGTAGCGATTTCCATCATTTTGCTCAGCGAGATGTCACCCGTACGCCCAAACTTCAGACAGAGCTCTCGGTATTTCACCCCAGCCTTGAAAGCACAAACAGCCTGATGCTCGGAAACATTTTCCACTGTATGATGCAGAGTGGATCAGCGCTGAATGTAATCTCTCAAAGTTTTTTTGGGCTTCTGAACACAATGTTGTAAATCAATCAGCCCGGCAGGACGCTTGCAAGTGCCCTCAAACGTTCTGATGAACACTCGGGCGAGATCCTCCCAGCAGTGAATGCTAGAAGGGGCTAAACGATTCAGCCACGCACGAGCCGAGCCATCCAACATCAAAGACAGGTGCTTCAATGCAATGTTATCGTTACCACCGCCAATTTGAACTGCCACTCGGTAATCATCCAACTATGTCTCTGGCTTGAACTCGCCAGAAAACTTGCCGATCCCAGCCGCCAACCTGAAGTTGGGGGGAATTTCTGCAGAGCGAATAGCCCTGCTAAAGCACTATGGACCAGAAATAACAACAGTGCTTCCACTCAGAATATCTCTATCATGCCCATCCCTGTGGTCCCTGCTTCTGTCGACCCGCCTCTGAGTGAGGAGATCTCGAGCATCAAACCCTGTGTTCCGCTCATCACCAAACAAGCGCCTTTCGTCCTGGTGCCGGGGCACGAAAGGACCACCCCACGAAGGAGTGGGCACTCGACGGTGGTCATCACGGTGAAACTGATCTCTATGTTGATCTTCACAAAAAACGCCTCTTCGGTGCAAGGGCGATCCAGGACTATGTTCTGACTGAACAGACTCTACTCTTGGGGAATTACTATGAATCCTATTGCGTGACTGGGAGACAACAGAATTTTGATGCTGGGCTGCATCCAACAATGCTCTAATTTGCATCAACCCTCTACCAGCCTCTGACCATGACGGCTGAATGGAATGTGCTATCCTAGCTGCAGCTGCAATGTTTCACATGTGAGTACGGTATACCTCAACGTTGTTGTGCGATCCAGTCGGAAACAGTTGTCGCTGACGTCGATTGGAAACTGGTGGGCGCTGGCGAGTGCGCTCGTCGAGTTCTCTCTGGAGCTCTTCAAGCCGTATGCGTGTGGCCTCCAAGGCCTGGGCCTCAGCGGTCGCACCAACGATGGGAGTATGAAGGACGTCCTCATCGTAGCACGGTTGTTCACTCGATGGTCCGCCAGCTTCCCGCTTGCTGCGGCCGAAGCCCGCGGCGGGCTTTGATGAGAACCAGCCATAAGGACCTCCGCTGTAGGATCGCGGCTCTCGCACTCGGAAGGAACGTCAGACTGATCGGAGTCCGACTCGAACACGCTGTGAAGAGACTCGATGGGCTCGATCGCTGCAATCTGCGGAGATTAAATTTGGCGGGCCGCTGCATGTCTGACCCAGCGCTAGAGTCGTGAGCAACCGGATCGCTTGCGATGACGAACAGCGGGGAAAGCCGATGAGTACGGAGTCGACGGTTGCCACAGAAGCACGTCGCGGGAACTCGCGCGGAAGTGTGCAGCCCCACGAACTGGGAGCGCCTCGACATCAAGAGGCGCTTCTTGGAGCCATGCCGAATCATCAACGATGACGGTGAGTGCTCTAAAACGGATCTCGTGGCCCAGAGCAAAAACACCGTTGGAAGACATGACGAAAGGAGAAAAATGCAACCTCGCCGGAAGTCGCTTAGACGCCTGCCCCAAGGTGGGCGCCAACTGTCGTTGGAACAAGCCTAACAGTAGAAGGTAGGGGTATGAAAGGAGAGGGCAGAGTCCTAGCTACGGCGAGGATGTACACACAGATGTATGAGTTTAGGCGCCTCTCGTGGAGGTAACAGCCCTATGTCTCAGTGCTCTGGAGCTTTGTCGTGTGGAGAATGGGGATTACAAAGGTTGCGAACCCTTGTGCCAAAGGGGAGGGGCGGCTTATATAGAGTTCGCTGCCCCTCATAATTGCGAGGCATCCAAGGGTTCGATCGTGGGTATAAAGACTAACGTTACTGGTAACGTACAACATAATTGCTATTAATGACGACTAGCCTAACGCCTGCCTGTTGGCCTCTCAGGAGCGACTTCTGGTCTTCTGGCTCGACTGGAAACGGGGTCGTCCGAGTGACATGTGACTGTCGAGTGGGGGAAGGAGCCATCGAATGGATTGACTGTCGAATGACTTGAGCGCCATGGTGAATCCATTCGGAATCTTTCTTGTGGTCCTTAAGTCTTCCAATGCAGTGTCCTTAGGTAGGGCATATAGATCAGGCCTAGGATCCTACCCTAGGTACATATCCTCGTCAGGTGCCATGTCGGAGGAGGGGGTGATCACGGAGGGCCTCTACATCAACCTTGTTGCTCCCATGGTGATGTGTGAGTAGTTCACCACAGACATGCGGGTCCATAGCTAGTACTTATATGTCTATCTCTCTCTCTAGGATCTTCAATACAAAGTTCACCGTAATCCCGCGGTGATCTATTCGACATAATCTTCTTTGCGGTATTTTTATTGGGATCCAATGAATTGTGGGTTTATGATCAGATTATTCATGTCATCTCTGGATTCTTTTATGCATGATTATTATAACTATGTATTTCTCTCCGATCTATCGGTTTGGTTTGACCAACTTCAGTGGGAGGGGTGTGTTGTGATGGGTTCAATCTTGCGATGCTCAATCCGAACGAAACAAGGGGACATGACACATATAGTATTGTTGTCATTAAGGGTAAACAATGGGGTTTATTCATACTGATTGAGTTTACTTTGTCTACATCATGTCATCTTGCTCCAAACATTACTCTGCTTTTACTTAATACTCTAGATGCATGTTGGATAGCGGTCGATGGGTGGAGTAATAGTAGTAGACGCGAACAGGAGTAGGTCTACTTGCTTATGGATGTGATGCCTATATACATGATTATTGCCGTGAATAAATATTTCATAATTATACGCTTTTTTATCAATTTTCCAACATTAATTTGTTTACCCACCGTATGCTTTCTTCGAAAGAGAAGCCTCTAGCGAAAACTATGGTCCCCCGGGTCTTCACACATATTATTACTAAAACTCCAAAAATATTGTTGCCATTATTTTGCTTTTATTTTATTTTTAATTTATATCTATCCAAATATCCGCATTTAATCCTTGCAAGTAACGAGTTCAAGGGGCTTGACAATACTCTTGTCCGCGTTGGGTGCAAGTGTTTGATTATGTGTGTGTAGGTAGTGATGATGGGAGTTTGCCTGATTCTCCTATAGGTTCGATAACCTTTGTTCTCACTGAGGGAAATATTTATCTCTACTATGTTGCATCTCCTCTCCTCTTCGGGAAACCAAACGCAGTTTACAAGTAGGAGGAAGAATTTTCCCAAAAAGGATAGGCACTTAAGGAGTGTATAATCAAAACCTTCATGTAGCTCACCATAGAAGAGAAATTGTGGATTAATGATATTGATGTAATAATATGAAAGGGCATTGGTACATGATTGTTGGTTAGTATAAATATCGGTGGTTAAAGCCTATTACTTGTTGCTCGTCTAAATAATCGTTATGGCATGGTAATGATGTGGAAGCATTCTTATTTCTCGTTGAAATCCTAGTGTTTTTGAGTCGGGGACACGCGATGGTTAACTCCTACCAACCTCCTCCCTAGGGCATGTCGTAGTAATTTGCTTCAAGAGAGATAATAAAACTTTTGCAATAAGTATATGAATTCTTTATGACTAATGTGAATCCATGAACCTTCCCCGTCATTTTCATCGACCATGTCGGTGTGGCAACATCCTATCTCATGGACCTTACATCGACGAGACTGAAGAGGACAACGCAGAGAGAGGGAGAGGGAGGGAGAGAGGGGGGAGGGAGAGAGAGAGATCTAGTAAAGGGCATGGGAGTTCTCAGAGTGGGTCGAGGACGACGCGTGCAGTAAGGCTGAATTAGCCATTGGTCGCGGCCGCCTTCCCGTCGCCCTTAAGTATTTCACTGCATCTCGATGGCCACCCACGCGGAAATGAAAGTCATGACCATGCTCGGAGTGGGTCCAGGACGCACATGTCTACGTTGACCGTGTGGCCGCGGAAGCCGAAGCCTCCACTGTCTTCGAGATCATGTCAAAGAAGAGGAAAAGCCCATACAATTTTTAGTATGATGGTTGTTCAAATCTATTGTTGCAATCCTAGTTAAAATCGTTGTTGAAATCCTTCTAACCACTGATGAGCGGGTCCTACATGTAAGGAAAATATAGAGGCTATGATTTATGGCGAATCTGAGTTTGCGCATGACCTCGACAGCCTCCGTATGGCACATGAAGTGCAATATGGAGTTATGGAGGCTGCCAATACGACTACTCGGATAGAATTGCTCGAACCTTTTGTTCCATGAAACAATTTACGGTTTGACAGGACCAGCCACTGTCATTGCTTGTTGTGAGATCACCACGGCCACAGGCACTGGCAGCGTGAGATACACAAGGAGCCGAAAAAGGGTCCCCGTTTTGTATTACAAAGCAACCAACCAAGATATGCAGTGATAGATGCTGGGGCGGAAGCAGCACAGTCATGCCTAAAAAAACGACAGAGAAAAACTAAAAAACAAATGCCGACAACGGCGGATCAACAAAAACGAAGGAGCCTTGCGACCGCTGCGCCCACCGGGGATCAGCCACCAAGCTCCGAGAGTCCGAAGCACCGGCACCAATCAACACCTCCAAGGAGGAACGCGACGATGACGATGCTGTTGCCAAGGGTTTCCCCCGGTACTCGACGAGGTGAGAGGAAGGGCAGCCCCCTACGCCCTTCAAAAAGGTCAGGCGGTACCCACAGGCGTCACCGCGTTGGAGTCGGCCATGCCGACAGGGTTTCCCCCGATCCCAACCCGCACCTCGGGCGCTCCCGAGCCAACCACCAAACTAACCACCACCATGCGCCAACACAGTCTTGAAGCCCCCACGCCGTCTCACCACGGCACCGCGAAGTGAGGACAGCACGACGACGATTCGGAGCCGGGACCCGAGGCAGCAGCACCGTCGGCACGCGGGAGGCTCAACCTCCACCGTCAACGACGATAGCCGTCCAGACGCAATAGCAGGAGCATACCAGGCCCGTGGGCCCACAGGCCCGGCCGGGCACTCATAAGCCCGTAAAGCTCCCACCCTCGCGCTGCTGCAGGCACGCCGTCGATGTCGCCGCCCCACATCTGAGCTGCTCCTCCTCCTCACCACGTAGCAGACAAGGAGGCCACGTCGGGGGGCCGGCCCGCTAGGACCCAGATGGGGCCTACAGGGCCTAGATCTGGGCCGAGGGCACGCCGCCGGCCACCCAGTGCCACCATGTCATCCCGCCACTAAAGAGCGGTGCCGTCACCGCGCCCACCGCCAGCCGCCGCCACCGGGCCACCGGACCGCCGTCCAACCGAGGAACACCGCCGCCGCCCCTTGCCCCGGGCAGAGGAGACGTGCCTGAGGGGAAGGGAGGGGCCCGCCGGCAGCGGCAGGGAGGAGGGAGGAGGAGGGGGTGAAGGAGAAAGGTGGGGGGCGCCCAGGCCACCTCCCGGGGAGGCGGCGCAGGGGCGGGAGCAGGGGAGGGGAGGGGTGGCGGGGGGGCCAGCCGACGGCCGCCGACGACGACGGGGAGGGAGGAAGGGAGGAGCACATTCGCAGGAAGCTCCAACTATAAACTCATGAGTAACACACACGCTCCGAAGATTCGAAGAAACCTTGTCAATGTCATGAGTTTACTATTTCCCTATTTTTATTTAAGGCATGTACAATGATGGCAATATGCATACAGATGCCTTAAAAAAATTAGCTTAGAGCATCAATTTTTTCTTTTCCGTGCAAGCTATCATTAATGGGACTCGTCAAGAAAAGAAAATAGAGATTCTGGTATACATGTGTCTCTACTTTTTACTTTTTAACTTCTCAACATTTTTATATCTGACCACGTTTGTTCTCCATAAGCATCCGCCTCCAGCTATGAATCCCGGTACATCATCCAAACCTATGTTCAATCCTAAATGACATGCGGGGCGTCGCTACCAAGTCGGACTTTTGTTGTCAACTCCAATACAAAACTCCCCAGAAAGAGAGGGGGGGAAAAGGCACTGAAAGCAGCGTGGAAAGCTTTTGGAAAGGGAGAAGGAATGGTGGCACAGAAGAGCAGGAGTATCAGTGAAGTTGTTGTGAGCGGTGAGGTGAGGTGATACACTGACAGTCAGATGCATATACTACTACTACTTATTCCCCTCTTCCTCCTCCTCCTCCTGGCCTGGCTTGCCCTGCCTCTCCTCTAATTTGAATCCCAGGCTGCTTGTGGGAAGGAAGGAAGGAAAGAAAGGAAGGAGAATGGGGAGGAGGTGACCGATGCTGTGTTTTCTTTCTCCATTGGCGCTTCTCCTTCCCTTCCCTTCCCTTCCCTTCCCTTGGCTTGGCCTCCATTCTTTTCTTACATCCCATTCCACTCCATCTCTTGCTTCCCAAACCTTAACCCCTCCTCCTTCCCTTGCCTTCACCATTAACCACGCCCCAAATCCAACCTTCAAAGCTTCCCTCCTCTTCCTCCTGCCGTCTTCGGGGCGAGGTAAAGATTTCTGCACCTTTTATCTATTTCTTCTTATTATTATCGGTTCCCCTGCTCATTTTCTGATTAGCCGTATTCAGATCACTGAAACCTCAAAGCCCTCTCCATTCAGTTAATCTCCCGTTGGTTTCTGCTCCCTCCGTCTCTCGTCTCCTCGAGGTGAGTTTCCTGGGCTGGGGCTTAGTCCTCGATTGTTTCTCCCCTTCCTCTAGAAGAACAATGCATTCTTTTTCTGCTACAAAAGAAGAAGAAAAATACTCCAGTAACAGTAATGAAGTTGTCTGCAGCACTTAATTTGATGCGATGAATGTTTTGTGTATGTATGTGCATATGTGCGTGCGCTTCCTTGCGTTTCCCGTCCAATAGTTGGGGAAATTTTGGCCTCTTCTTCACCTCGATGCTGCGGCTGATGCTGTCAGTGATCCCAGCTGTTTCCAATTAGACAGAAAAATTGGCTTTGTGAACTCCCAGTTCCTTCCTTGCGGTTATCAGTTTCTTTAATCACCCTCGATGATGCCAGCGGTTGCATAGTATTATATACTCGCAGCGCATTGCATCCCCTTCCTTCCTGCAACGCTCAGGCGAGAGAGAGAGGGAGGGACACAGAGTGCACGCCAGCGCCATGGATGACCATACCTGCGTCTGCGTGCGTGCTTCTTGCAGGACCCATGGGTGAACACCTCGCGCTGCTCGTGGACCGGCTGCTCACGGAGTCCACGCTGGAGGCGGCCATCGGGAGCAGCAAGCAGCCGGAGGCGGCGGTGGCCATCGAGTACTGCTGCGACGTCGCCGCCGTTGCTGCGGGCGACCGCGGACCGCCGGCGCCGAGCAAGATGGTGGAGTGCAGGATCTGCCAGGAGGAGGACTGGGACGCCGGCATGGAAGCCCCCTGCGCCTGCCGCGGCAGCCTCAAGGTAATAAGCAGAACAATGTTGAGACTTCAGAACGTGTTGCTATAATTTCGCAGTAATTTAATTTTGCTGCCAAAAAATTTGGATTGAAGAAAGCTGCACAAGTTTTCTGATATGGGGATGAGAAATTTGATCCTTTTTAGTACGAGATGGGGTAGCCAATTGGTGTTTCTGATTTTAATTTTGGGTGCCTAGTTTGGTTCCCAGTACTAGTATACTAGTGGAGTGTAGGTTTGACTTGCCATGAGGAATTTTTGTCATTTATGGTTGGGGTTAGATGCAGTAGGTTGCACTATTTAATCAAGTATCTGGAAAGCTCAGGGAAGGTCTGTTGATGATGAAATCAACCTTGTTTACCTCAATGTAGCTTGCAAGGCAATGCCTAATGTTGGCCTTCCTATTTTGGATTGTGACATCAATATAGTAGTGCTGAAAGGTAGAGATGAGTGTGGTTTTGACTTGCCATGAAGAAATGTTGATATTTGTTATGGTTGGGGTTAGATGCAGTAGGTTCTAGTATTGCTTAAGTAGTAGTGTGTGAAAAGGGTCAGCGACAAATTTCAGGATGAAATCCACTATCTTTTGCCTAAATTGTACTCCAGCTTGGAAGGCAGTGATGCATAATGGTGGCCTTCCTTTTTGGACTGTGACATGCACATATAATGTGTGCAAAACAGAATATAAAAAACTTTTTTTGTGAATAATAATGCAAAATAAGAGTAGGGATTTTGTTTTCCCAAAGTTGGAAGCAAGGGAGAGAGCTATATCTAGGCCATCATCACACAATGCGTGAGACAACAACCTACACCATGTTCCACGCAGGGTCAAATGTAGCTGAAACTTTTAAGAAACATTCTCGCCTTTTGTCCTTTGTCGATGATCTGTTATCATCATGATAGAGATATGCTTGGAATCGACTAAGAAGACACGGTATTTTGGTCGATTATACCAGTGGATTGCATCAGATTAATTAATCTCCTAGTTTTTCTTCTTCTTGCAGTACGCGCACCGAAAATGCATCCAGCGTTGGTGCAACGAGAAGGGCGACACCATCTGCGAAATATGCTTGCAGGTAAAAACAACAAAATTGCCTATCTACGCGGTCAATGTTCTGTAATTTATTTCTTAAAAACAGATAAACATTTGTAGCATTAGTTCTGCGAAATATGCTTGCAGGTAAAAACAACAAAATTGCCTATCTACGCGGTCAATGTACTGTAATTTATTTCTTAAAAACAGATAAACATTTGTAGCATTAGTCATGTAGGTGCTTATGCACTCTCTGTTCATGCAGCAATTCAGGCCAGGCTACACTGCCCCACAGCAGCTGTTCCACTATGGAAGCATACCAATGAACTTCAGGCAGGCAGTCATTTCGCAAGCTTTTTCCTATGCAGAACCATGGTGATTTCTCTGTTTGTAAAACGTCTCTCGTGTCCACAGGGGGAACTGGGAGGTTGCGCGGCACGATCTCCACGACTCGCAGGTCATAACAATGGTGCCCTCCGACCGCGACTTCATGGACGAGTACGACGACTACTTTCCGGTCAGGACGAGGAGCGGCGCCCTGTGTTGCCGGACGGTCGCCATCATTGTGAGTTCATCAGGGTATTGCTGTGATCAAATTCATGAAGGATTCTCTAACAACCAGCCCTGCCATTGTGATCCAACAGTTCCTGACCCTCCTGGTTCTCCGGCACACGCTTCCTCTCATGGTCGGCGGCGACGGGGAGTACTCGTTTGCTCTGTTTTTGGTAAGATCTAAGAGCAACATTGCCTTAATTTAAATCACGCGGCGCCAGCATTTTCCTCGGTGAATTTGATCTTGTTCTTGCATTCAATCAGTCAAGCCTCTGATTTTGTTTTGCATTCTATGGGGAATGGAAAAAATAGCTACTTGTGCTGAGGACCGCCGGAATTCTGTTTCCAATCCTGGTGATGGTGAGAGCACTGGCAACCTTCCATCGTCGGCGTCGCCAACAGGTAACCTTGTCACTGAATGACCAGCCATTGTTAGGGTTTGGGAGCTGGTTAGGTGTAGTGATCCTGATAACAGTCAGCAGCAGAGCACTGATACCAGTTCCATTTACACTGCAGAGCTCTGCGTACACTATTATCTGATGCATAACTCTGGGGTCTAGATCACTTGATACTGCAGGGAAACCAGGAATCTTATATGTTCTTCTCGGACACCGACGATGATGACGAGGAGGAAGAAGAAGACGCCGACGTCGATGCTGTGTGGCCTCACTCGCAACCACGCCTTATCCCGGTCTACTGACACCAAACACCAAACAAGTTCAAGAGCAACGCAGCATCAGTGTGGTTAACAGAAGCAAAGATCCCAGGAAACGGGGGGAAAATACACTGATGTAGTAGGATAGCCAGAAGCCACTCGCTTCTGTGTGCACAAGAAATCGAAGAATGTAGTGGCTCTGTACATACCACAAGACTAACCCAGACGATGTAACTTGTGAGCTTCTCTAGCTCTCACATGAACAGAACAGACGTACTCAAGAGATTACCTAAAATTACTTGCAAATGGAAGCAAGTGCAAGCCAGCATCTTAACATGTGATCATGCATCTGCTGTTTCCAGTAGGGTATTTAGTTTTCTGAGCATACAAATTTTTGTACATCTGATTGCAACATTTGCTTGATAAGCTTTCAAACAGTACAGTAATATGCTATACCCAGACGTAACAAAGCACCATACTAGCGAATAACGTATCCGACAAGGTAAATTATCATCCGTAGAAGAGCAGCTGTCCTGGGGTACATTGTTACTCACAGGTCCGATAAGTTAGGAGCAGAGAGGGGGGATGGATACATATACATATATTTCATGTATGCAGGAAAGCAACGGTGGCGATGCAAACACCATCGACGTTTGGGTAAGCTTGGACATGGTCAAGGTACTTGAACACCACGGCATCGCTAGCTAGAGCTCCTTCAGAGACCATAGCTCCCAATTTTCTCTGGTTGAAGTTCTCCACCTCCTGCACTAGTTCATCCTTGGTCCTGCTGCAGGATGTGATGACCTACACATATGCACATGTAACATCAGAGGATAATCCATTGATCTTCACTTGGTCATCTTTCTCAATAGTTAATTTTACTACTGCCAACAAATGCAATGAAAGTACTGACCAGTATGCCACCAGGAGAAACCAAGCTAGCCACTGACTGCCAATACATCATTCTGAAATGCAGTAACGGAAACAAATTAATACATGGAAGCAATCAGGTGATCCCATCCTTTTGTCAAGACAAATTCAGGCAATTCAAAGTGTTAAACCACAGCTATGAAGATTTATGGTAATATCACGCATAAGGATTAAGGTCAATCTGAACACCTAAACATGCATTTACCTCTTTACAGGTCCATCAGGGTGGAGCCCTATTGCATCCAGAGTCCCTTCATCCATCACAAGTTCAAATCTCCTCTCCAACTTTGATTCCAGAACATCATCAACCTGCAAACATAAAAAGGTTCATAAATCTGAAAGGGTTCTTTCTTCATTTTTCAAGTACAGGGACACTATGTTCAACATCACATACTGAAGCACAAGAAGGCGTAAAAATGTGGAAATGAGATACGATCATCTAATGTGAAAGTCTAATGCTCCACCAAGCAACTCACCAGGAAATTAATGTGCTCAAATCCATCACGAATTGCAAGGTTTCGAGCAAGCTCAATTGCAGCTTCACTATAGTCAATGCCAGTTAGATCAGAAAACCTGTATATTTACATGACACATCAGAGTACTGTACTGCCAAGAGGTGTTAATAATGAGACAGGCTAAATGCGTAAAGGAATTTCTCTTATATACAAAACCTACTAGCATCACAGAGACCTTTCAAAAGGAACATGAGACTGTCAGCATGATCTTCCTCAAAGTATAAAAGATATCATATGAATTATTCCAAGAGTTGCTTTTAAAGGACATCTCCATTATGACAGTTGAGAATCATATGATACTCCATATCCTTAAACATGTCATACATAGACAAGATAAATAAATAGGGACCACCTACCATCAACTTGCCACTAATTGCGACAATCACATAGACATCCAAATCTCAGTATTCTCATAAAAACATGGGAAGAAATAAAATTTAACCGCAACCATCTAATCCATAAAATGCCATGAGATATCTCACAAACATGTGGATCCTGGGGCCACCAATCAGTAAGACATCCAGAGCCATTTTGTGTAATCTTCCTAAAATCGTATGATTTATTCATGTAGGGCATACAAATCCAGGACCAAACAGATAATTGATCTAGTAAACATTATGAAAAGAAATTCATCGCCAGAGTATTGAAGTTGAGAACAGTAATATTCATGTCAAGATTAGGTTTGGGAAATGGAAACCAACAAGTTAGTCAGTGTCCTGTTTCCACGGCATACCCTTGTTTTGCAAGCTGCTGTAAGAGTCGTCCACTCCCGGTTCCTATGTCAAGTACGCTGCAGCCGGGCAAATCCTTGCTGGAACATAAGTTTCTCGTCCAGCCTACAAGGACATCCATGGCCTCGGTGCCAAACCTGCAACAGATGCCACCCAGACAGTCATCTCACTCTGAAATCATAAAGCAAGAGAAACTCGACATAATCCCCGGCTATAGATAGCTGCAAGAAACAGCTCATCTGTCCAAAACAGTGAACAGGCAGAGAAAACGGACAACACTATGAGTTGTGATATTCATTTGGCCAATGGGCAGTGTACACAAGCTTATATCAGCCAAACTCCAATAGAAAACAATACTTGCCCATATTTGTTGATATCAGACCTCATTGCTTTATTCTAAATTTCTTTCCCACGAGAAAGGCAAGTCTGATAAAGGCAAGAAACAGCTGTTTGTCCAAAACAGTTATCAGACAGAGGAAAAGGATAACACGATCAGTTGTGATTTTCATTTAGCCAACGGGCAGCGTACACCAGCTTATACCAGGCAAAATCCAATAGATAACCATACTAGCCCATATTTCCTGATACCATATCTCACTGCTCTGATTCAAAAATGCTTTTCCAGAAAGGCAAGTCTAAGCGGCATGTGGCACATTTTTTTCTAAATTTATTAAGAGGCAGCACAGTGCCTTGATTGTGCTCCTTAATGCTCTTGCCATGATACTAAAAAATCTAAAAAAATCCTAAATGCTCATGATTCCATCAATTAAGATTCAATATCAGGTTGATTGCGCTCCTTACTGGCCTTGCCATGATGCTAACTAAGCTACAACCTAAATGACCATGATTCCATATATTAAGGTTGAACATCAGGTCGCGCGGAAAAAAAGAGTTGCTATAGATCTTAGCACATGTAGACAGGTTCAGAGCGCGGCAGCTTATAGCCTTCTTCTCCCTGTGCCCAAAAGCAGTGTGTATAAAACTTACCAGTCATCCGCGTGGCTGCGTTCGTGGTAATTAGCTAGGTCTTCGGCGTACGCGCCGTCCTGGTAATTGTGCAGGCCCAGCATCGGCGGCACGACGTCGGGCACATCCTTGTCAAAGCTGTTCGAGATCAACAGCAACACAAAACAATTTCGATCCACTCAGCAGACGGACTAAAAATTGTATAGTTCCGGAGGGGGCAGAATGCAATTGTGTGGGGAGATCGATCGATGGATCGGTGGAGGACTCCCCAAATCACACGCTTCCATTACCCCCTTCCCAAACAGAAGGGATCAGATCGCGGCTGACCTGAAGTCGGAGGAGTGGTGGGCGCTGAGGGATGAGGAGCAGGCGGAGGGCGCGGCGGCGGAGGCCGCGGAGGAGGAGGCCGAGGAGGGGCAGGAGGCGAGGAGCACCTCGGCGGTGTCGGCGTAGCGCTGCTCGTCGTCGAGGGTGCTCCCGTAGTCGCTCTTGATGGACCAGGAGTCGGCCGCCACGGACCGGTCGTCGTCCGACGCCATCTCGCCGGGTGGGCCCGGGGGCCCTCCCCCTCCCCCCGCGGCCGCGGCGGGGGGCCCGCCCCAGACCCCGGTCCCCAGCATCCGCGTCGGGAACATCTCCGGGTCCTCCGGCGGCCACCGTATCCCCGCCATGCCCGCCGCCCGCTCGCCGGAGATGGACGCCCGAAGCCCGGAACGAACGAACCCTAGCTCGCCGGTGCGGTGCGGTGCGTGTCGGTCGGGGTGGAGGGAGGGAGTCGCGTGCGTGCGTCTGGGTCCGAGACGGAGGGAGGGAGGGGGAGAGGATTGGCCCGCGTGTCGGTGTGGGAGCTGGGCGGAATGGGGCGCGTGGTGGCGGGGCAGGGGAGGCTGGGGTGGGTCGCTGACGCGTGGGCCCGTCGTTGAGGTGGGCCGCGTGGCAGTGACGTTTTGGGTGAGATCGGTGAGGCGGAGGCTGGTCCTTCGCGGGAGACGTACGGGAGTTGAATGGGATGGAGTGGAAGGCCGTTGGTCGTTGGGAAACGGACTGGGCTTTTGGCATGGGTGATCCCATCGCCCATGAGTCCATAACCATATGAAAATCCTGAAAAAATAAAAACTATATGAAAAAACATCCCTATGAAAAAACTATAAAAACGTTACCCCAACCCATACCATATGTTTTCGTCGCTAGAATTATAGTGATATTTTTTCGTCGCAAGGTGTTCGACACTTTGCTCGCAAGGTACCATGAATAGCGGGGATGAGTATTTCTTTTACAACTGTATTTGTTCATCGGATGACTCGTCCTTTGACGATGATGACATAGTGATGGCATCATTGGTTGTCCATGACCACATCAGTGGGATGTGTCCTCGGTTCAGAGGATCAATCCCCAGCCATGCTCCGACCTTGAACCGCAATAGGGAGAAAGGGCACCACCTCCTCTATTCCGATTACTTTGAGAGAACCGCACCTTACAAACCGCATCAAATTCGTCGTCGTATTTGAATGAGGAGGCATGTGTTCAATCGAATCCGGGAGGCGGTTGTAGCATATGATCCTTATTTTGAATGCAAATAAGATGCCCTTGGAAAACTTGGCTTCTCTTCTTATCAAAATGCACCGCGGCTATTCGCATGCTTGCTTATGGAATTCCTGGTGATCTAGTGGATGAATACGTTCGTATGAGTGAGTCCACGTGTTTACAATCAAAGTACAATTTCTACAAGGCCGTGGTGGGCGGTGTTTGGCCCAGAATACCTGAGAGAGCCAAATGCCGCAGATACAGAGAGGTTGTTGACGATCAATGCAGAGAGGGTTTTTCCGGGCATGCTTGGTAGTATTGATTGTATGCACTGAAAGTGGAAGAACTATCCATTTGCTTGGCAGGTGTCGGTGTCAAAACCGACGGATCTCGGGTAGGGGGTCCCGAACTGTGAGACTAGAATCGATGGTAACAGGAGACGAAGGGGACACAGATTTACCCAAGTTCGAGCCCTCCTATGGAGGTAATAACCTATGTCTTGCTTGGTTGTATTGATGGTATGGGTGTTACAGAGTTGATCTACCTCGAGATCGAATAGCTAACCCTAGATGAGTTGTTCTGCCCTATAACCTAAAACCCTCCGGCTTATATAGACGCCGAGGATACCTAGGGTTTACACATGGTCGATTACATGCCGAAGAGATAAACATGCCTATTCGCTACATCAAACGTGGAGCACAAGCCGTACTTCCCGAAGCTTCCATCTTGGAGATAAGGTCTTCAATATACATGTGTTTGTTAAGTGGCCCATAGAAATAGGTCGGCCTCCCGAGGACCCCTTAATCTAGGACTCCCTTAGTAGCCCCTGGACTAGCCTTCAACGCTGATGTATATCCGGTCGATCTCCTCGTGTCGTCATATTTGGCTTGCGAGGCGAGTCCCTCACTCCTCCTTGTTCAGTAACCGACCAGTCTTCAGCAGGATCCCAAGCATTGGGATCACAAGTCCATTATAATAACCGCCCGTGTTTCTCGATTTCCGCGCGTCGTGGGAGGCGAGTGGCTAGCAATTTTTACAATCTTACCCCTTCACAACGGAGGCACCACCCATTTAATCAAACAAAATCAAGGTTCAGGCCACATCCTCTTCCTCCCCATCGGAAAAAAGCTCCAAGCGAAAAATCCACGAAAAACATGGCTAACGCCCCCAGCTCCTCTACGTGCCCCTACGGTTCACGTCCAGGGGACTGGACTAGCTGCTCCATAGCACTCCTGCGGCTACGTGATCTAGAGACCCAGGGGTATCTCCCTCCTTCAGATCTGGTGGTGACCCGCGCAGGTTTAATCTCCTGCAACAACGAAGCTTTCGCCGAGCATTTCCCCAATCCTCGCAAAGGGGGAATGTGTATGCTTCATCCCCTTTCTCCTGCGAGGCCTCGGGTTTCCCATCCACCCGTTTCTAAGGGGATTGCTGAAATTCTGTGGGGTCCAGCGTCACCACCTTACTTCGGGGTCCATCTTGCACATCTCAGACTTCGTTGCCCTCTGTGAGATGTTCTTAGGTTGCGAGGCGCATTTCAAATTGTGGAGAAAGTATTTCTGTCTTGTCCCCCGAACTCGGGACAAGACCATTTTGGAGGTCGGCGGAGCCGAAGTGTGTCGTATAGCGGGGACGAGGTATCCGGTGGGTACACCGAAGGAATTCAAAGAGTGGACTTCGGAATGGTTTTATATTGAAGACGTCCCCCTGTTCGAGCCAGCTCGGATAGTTCTACCCAAATACTCCGACGCCCCCTTGAAGAAAAGATACAACTCGCGACCGAGGAGTCCGTCCCAGGAGGAAAGCGTCGAGGTGCAACGCCTGGCGGCTCAGGTGTGGATGTTTGCCCACCATCAACTGACCATGATTGATGTCATGGCCGCTGCTATCTCCCGGTGCGTGCAACCCCTTCAACAGAGGGTGCACCCCTTGTGGCGCTATAACGGGACAAGCAACACCACGCGCTCCCGAAAACTAGGGCCCACCAACCAGGCGGCGTTGGCCACCACCCTTGCCGACCTGTATAAAGGGGAGCAAGAGGACTTTATGTTAGGGAACGTTGCATGGGAAACAAAGAAATTCCTACGCACACGCAGATCTATCCATGGTGATGAGCATCGACGAGAGGGAGAGTGGATCTACATACCCTTGTAGATCACTAAGCGGGAAGCGTTAAGAAACGCGGTTGGTGTAGTCGAACGTCTTCGCGATCCAAATCGTCATGCGTCCCGTGATCCAATCACGATCCGTCCCGCGATCCGATCATGATCCATCCCACAAACTTGATCATGATCCGTCCCACGAACTTGATCACGATCCTTCCGATCAAGCACCGAACGGACGGCACCTCCGCGTTCAGCACACGTACAGCTTGATGACGATCTCCACCGTCTTGATCCAGCAAGAAGGAGTGGAGAGGAAGAAGAGTTCTTTGGCAGCCTGACGGCGCTTCGGCGATGGTGGTGGAGCAATTCCGGCAGGGCTTTGCCTAAGCACTGCAGAAATCCGATCTAGAGGAGAAACTATGCACTAGAGGAACGGGTAACACGTGGCTGAAATTCTAGTGCAAAAACCCTAAAACCTCCAGTATATATAAGAGGAGAGGAGGAGAGGAGGCAGCCTTGGCTTCCCAAGCCAAGGGCTTCGGCCGAACCAACTAGGATTGGAGGACTCTCCTCCAATCCTAGTAGGACTAGGATTCGTTCCTTTCTTTTCTCTTTTTCCACCTTTTCCTATTGGGTTTTTTCCTCCAGCCACATGGGCCTTGTGTGGGAGTTTCCACCAGCCCACTAAGGGATGATATTCACTCTCCCATGGCCCATGAAGCCTATTGGGTCGAAATACCCCTCCCGGAGGTCTCCCGGTACACTACTGGCACTCCCGATACACTATCGATGAGCCCGAAACTTTTCCGGTGACCAAAACAGGACTTCCTATATATGAATCTTTACCTCCAGACCATTCCGGAGCTCCTCGTGACGTCCGGGATCTCATACGGGACTCCGAACAACCTTCGGTCACCACCATACATAACTCTATACTACCGAAACATCACCAAACCTTAAGTGTGCAGACCCTGCGGGTTCGAGAACTATGTAGACATGACCGAGACACTTCTACGGTCAATAACCAATGGCGGGACCTGGATGTCCACATTGGTTCTTACATATTCTACAAAGATCTTTATCGGTCGAACCTCTATGTCAAGGATTCAGTTAATCTCGTATGATGTTCCCTTTGTTCTTCGGTATGTTACTTGCCCGAGATTCGATCGTCGGTATCTCCATACCTAGTTCAACCTCATTACTGGCAAGTCTCTTTACTCGTTCCGTAATACAAGACCCCGTAACTAACCTTAGTCACATTGCTTGCAAGGCTTATTGTGATGTTGTATTACCGAGTGGGCCCTGAGATACCTCTCCGTCACATGGAGTAACAAATCCCAATCTTGATCCATGCCAACTCAACAGACACCTGTAGAGCACCTTTATAGTCACCCAGTTACATTGCGACATTTGATACACACAAGGCACTCCTCCGATATGTGTGAGTTGCATGATCTCATGGTCATAGGAACATATACTTGACATGCAGAAAACAGTAGCAATAAACTGACACGATCATAAGCTACGTTTGTAGTTTGGGTCTTGTCCGTCACATCATTCTCCTAATGATATGATCCCGTTATCAAATGACATCTCATGTCCATGGCTAGGAAACCTTAACCATCTTTCGATCAACGAACTAGTTCACTAGAGGCATATTAGGGACATTGTGTTTGTCTATGTATCCACACATGTATCCATGTTTCCAATTAATACGATTATAGCATGGATAATAAACGATTATCATGAACAAGGAAATACAATAATAAACACTTATTTATTGCCTCTAGGGCATATTTCCAACACTTTATTCGGCGGGCAACCAAGGAAGGATACTCAACCGACAATCCTATCGAATGGGTAAGCCCTTTTCCCTCTACAAACATAGTTCGGGGTTTCCATTCCATACTTCATTTGACCGAAGTCTTCTGTGAATAGGAATGAAGGAGCTTCATTAAGATAGTCAACTGTCCGGCTCCTCAGCCCGAAAGCTATTCACATGTTAATGATTCGGGTTTCCATGAGGACCCGGATCTTCTAATTGATTTTGAAGACAGAGTCTATTATCAGGTTAGCCTTGACCAATCCCCAGTGGCTATCATAATTGATTACCCCGGGTCATTCTTCATCCCTGCCATGGACAAGAAGAAGAAGAGCTCGTCTCGCAAGAGGCAAGCTACCAACAGCACCCCGAAAGTGCCAGCTTCGACTCCCAAACGCCGTCGATCCATGCGCCATACGCCGGCAAACCAAGATTGTGGCCGAATCGGAAGCCAACAGGGATCCTACCAAAGAGCCGGCCGTGAGGACAAATCAACCTGCCCACTCAACCCAAAGGTACATTGTTCGGCTACCCTCTTATTATCATAATAAATAGAGCCTCACGGCAATTTATTTCATTGAAATACTTAGGCGAAATGCCCAGTCTTCTCTCGTCGAAGAGGTCGCCAGGGTGTCCGGTGAACCCCAAAATTCCAGAGCCCCAGCTCATGCCGATCTTGCTATAGGAGCCCCCATGGCCAATACAGTACCTGTCGATTCTGGTGATGGTGTATCCGTTACCAAATCGGAAGTGGGAAGTGCCATGAATCATCAGCGATGATGGGAGGCCATGCGGCACCCAATATTCTCCAAACAAGAGTTCGGCGCCCTTCACTCGGCGGACGCGCACATTGGTGCTGCCCAAGACGGGTTCGGCGAAGCTATGAAGTTGATATCGGCCAGCATGTAGGTAAGTAATCATTTTTTATAGAGTCCGAACACTCATGCAAACCCAGTAGCCCCCGAGCCTTAAATTTGTTCGGAACAACCGAATTAAGGGTCTTTAACGCTGTTGTGCTGCTAATGCAGGCTTCAAAGCAATAGAACGTGCAACTAGCGAAGGAGCTAAAGGAGAGCCATTGCCTGATTCAAGCTGTGAAGGCGGAGCTAGATCATATGAAGAGCTTCACCCGGGTGGCTCATGGTGAGTATACTGGTGATGTTAATTTCTAGTAAATGCCCATGTTGACACAAGGATTCTATTTAGTAGTCGAATCCATAGGGCATATGCAAAAAGAGCTGGATGAAGCCCGAGAAGCTCAGCGGTACGCCGAGTCCCAGCACGAGGCTGGGTGTGGTGTTATGAACCGTCTCCAAGTGGAGAAGAAAAAACAGGCCAAAGAAATTGAGAATTTAAAGGCTCAATTAGCCTAGGCCGAGGAAGAAAATCAGAAACTTCAGAGGGGCATGTTCGGTAAGTATGATCTTAATATTAGTAAGTACTTCATGTAAAGGAAGTATGATAAGAATGTCTTTCCCTCATGTATAGGTCTTCTGTCTGGGCATCCTAAAGAAGAGTTCGGATCCTACCGAGGGAACTTTCTAAAGGAGCTGTCAGCCCTCATGAGCATGCTCGGAAAGCAATGAAAGGCATGGTAAAAGCGTTATGGTCTGCCGAACAGCCACCGGAAGGGATGTCCGAACTAACCGATCGATTCAAGGGAGCTCGAAGTAGGTTCGAGCTCTGGAAGACACCGGCTTGCCGGGAGGGAGCACGTGAGGCGTGGGCAATGATCAAGACCCGCTACACCGGAGTTGATGTTGGAAATATGCCCTAGAGGCAATAATAAATTGGTTATTATCATATTTCCTTGTTCATGATAATCGTTTATTATTCATGCTATAATTGTATTGATCGGAAACTCAGATACATGTGTGGATACATAGACAACACCATGTCCCTAGTATGCCTCTAATAGACTAGCTCGTTGATCAAAGATGGCTATGGTTTCCTAGTCATGGACATGAGATGTCATTTGATAACGGGATCATGTCATTAGGAGAATGATGTGATGGACAAGACCCAAACTACAAACGTAGCATATGATCGTGTCAGTTTATTGCTACTGTTTTCTACATGTCAAGTATTTGTTCCTATGACCATGAGATCATGCAACTCACTGACACCGGAGGAGTACCTTGTGTGTATCAAACATCGCAACGTAACTGGGTGACTATAAAGGTGCTCTACAGGTATCTCCGAGGGTGTCTGTTGGGTTGGCATGGATCAAGACTGGGATTTGTTACTCCATGTGACGGAGAGGTATCTCAGGGCCCACTCAGTAATACAACATCACAATAAGCCTTGCAAGCAATGTGACTAAGTGTTAGTCACGGGATCTTGTATTACAGAATGAGTAAACAGACTTGCCGATAACGAGGTTGAACTAGGTATGGAGATACCGATGATCGAATCTCGGGCAAGTAACATACCAAAGAACAAAGGGAACATCATACGGGATTAACTGAATCCTTGACATAGAGGTTCGACTGATAAAGATCTTCATAGAATATGTAGGAACCAATATGGGCATCCAGGTCCCGCTATTGGTTATTGACCGTAGAGGTGTCTCGGTCATGTCCACATAGTTCTCGAACCCGCAGGGTCTGCACACTTAAGGTTCGGTGATGTTTCGGTAGTATAGAGTTATGTATGGTGGTGAGCGAAGGTTGTTCGGAGTCCCGGATGAGATCCCGGATGTCACGAGGAGCTCCGGAATGGTCCAGAGGTAAAGATTGATATATAGGAAGTCATGTTTTGGTCACCGGAAAAGTTTCGGGCTCATCGGTAGTGTACCGGGAGTGCCGGTAGTGTACCGGGGGACCATCGGGAGAGGTATTTCGACCCAAGAGGCTACATGGGCTGTGGGAGGAGGTAAACTAGCCCCTGGTGTGCTGGTCGAAGCCTCCTCTATGGTCCCATGCGGCTGGAGTGGTTTGAGAAGGAAAAAATCCAAAGGTGGAGAGGTGAAAAGAGTTTCCAAGTGGAAAGGAGGAATCCTACTCCTAATAGGATTGGAGTAGGACTCCTCCACCTCCAATTTCGACCAAACCTTGAGGGTTTGAGGCTGCCTCCTCCCCTCCCTCCCTCCTATATATACTAGAGGATTTAGAGAGAAAAGCTAACCCTAATAGCCACGTGCTACCTCTCCTCTAGATCGCAGTTTCTCCTCTAGATCGGTTTTCAGCGGTGCTTAGGCGAAGCCCTGCTGGAATAGCTCCACCACCATCGCTGCAACACCGTCACGCTGCCGGAGAACTCATCTACCTCTCCGCTCCCTCTTGCTGGATCAAGAAGGCGGAGATCATCATCGAGTTGTACGTGTGCTGAACGCGGAGGTGCCGTCCGTTCGGCGCTAGATCGGAAGGACCGTGATCAAGATCGCAAGACATATCATGATGAGATCGCGGGACGGGTCGTGATGAGTTCGCGGGACGGATCGTGATGAGATCACGGGATGCTCGGCGATTTGGATCGTGAAGACGTTCGACTACACCAACCGCGTTTCTTAACGCTTCCCGCTTAGCGATCTACAAGGGTATGTAGATCTACTCTCCCTCTCGTAGATGCTCATCACCATGGATAGATCTTGCGTTTGCATAGGAATTTTTTTGTTTCCTATACAACGTTCCCCAACAGTTGACCCCAAGCGGATGGCTCGGGTTGGTCCTATGGGATCGGATGGTCAAGAAGTGCCCCCTCACCTGGTGTATGACCAAGTGATGCCTGCCGCCCGCCTTTCATGGGAAGACTGCTTCCTAGACACCATAATCGATAACTTAGATCGGCAGCTGGATGTGTAATTTTGTATACTTTCGTACGAACAATCTGTGTTGTAAACTTTGTCTTAACCGACCATCAGCTTCTCCCTCCCGTGCGAAGAGCGCGGGAGTGTCCCTCGCTATTTGTTATTCCAAAAGAGCGAATTGTGTTTGGGGAATCAGGCAATCCGACCATGCAGTACGAACAGACAAAAAGCACACGGAGAGATATGTTATATTGCTGCTTAGCGTAAGAAACATCTTCCGAGGAAAATAATACCTCTATCGATACCTTTCTTCGGGCCCCTACGAAGATCATAGGTAAAGGTCCGCATACTGCTAGTATGCGGTTAAGGATGTTTTTAGGAAAAAGAAAAACGAACCCAAACAATGGTGATAACGGACATAGCCATATTAAGTGTGTCCGTCATGGCCGACCAATTATCTACGTAAGATAGTTGGCTTTCGGCTTCACCCGTCTGAGGTACGTATCCAGATGACCCCGTCATAACAATCATAGAGGTTCTCCCTTTACCCTCTAGCCAAACAATCGGGAACGTAGAGGGTAACCACAGGAGCGAGGCAATCCAGCTTGGCAAAGTCTTAGTTCGCACTACTAGGAAAAACCCTAGCAGTAGCGCGTGTATTTGGTGTATCAGTAGCGCGAGTAACCGCGCTACTGATACGGCGCTACAGCTAAAGTTTATCAGTAACGCGTTTTGACACGTGTTGCTGCTATACCTACTTAGCAGTAGCACTTTCTGTATCGGCGCTACTGCTAAGTGTATCAGTAGCGTGTTTTGACACACGCTACTGTTATACCTACTTAGCAGCAGCGCTTTCCTATCCAGCGCTAAAAAGCGATACTACTATATTTTCACATATCATTTTTTTGCTACGTATTTGCGATGTTTCTGTACAAGTTTCATATAGTATTCTAATCATATCATAAACATGCAATATGCTCATCATATCATACACATAATAGTCTCATCATATCATAAATATGCCATATGCTCATCATATCATACACATAATAGTCTCATCATATCATCCAACACAAATCATGTCGTCACGTCATAATCACGATAGCTATACAGGGGCAAATCAAACTTAGCGGTAGCACTTGTAAGGAAAATGCGCTACTGCTATTTTCTTAGCAGTAGCGCTTGTCAAAATAGGGCGCTACTACTATACCTAGCCTGTTGGCAATGGTGTGGCAGTTATAGTAGTAGCACTTTTTTCTGGGACGCGCTACTGTTATTTTCTTAGCAGTAGCGCTTGTCAAAATAGGGCGCTACTACTATACCTAGCCTGTTGGCAATAGTGTGGCAGTTATAGTAGTAGCGCTTTTTTTTCTGGGACGCGCTACTGCTATTTTCATAGCAGTAGCGATCTTTGTCTTCCCGCACTACTGTTAGATAGTGGTAGCGCCCTATTTTGACCAGCGCTAAGGTTTTCCCTAGTAGTGTCGAATTGATGCATATAATGGCTTGAGCATGATAAAGGAAACATGTGTACACGATAAGTGTGAGTAAATACTTATAATATAAAAACGTTGGCTTCGAGAAGAAGCCCCCAGGTGCTGTGTTCGGATTTAACACTTTATAGTGTATGTCGATAGCCTTAGTACAAGATCGGTTTGACCGAAGATGGAAAAATAAATCAATCCTATCAAACAGCAAAGTGGGAAGAGGAGAAAAAGGAAAAAGGAAAGACGAGAAAAAAGAAAAACATTGGAGAATTGGACGACACCGGTTTATCCGTAGAAGCGTCAAAGAGGAGCTGCATTCCATGGGTTTGGTTCAAGGCGATTGTTCGACGGGCTCTGAAGACGATAGGCTCCTCATGCGAGTACTTCGTCGATGATGAAGGGGCCCTCCCATTTGGGGTTGAGTTTATGCTTCTGCTTCTCCGGAAGACGTAGGACGAGTTCGCCTACGTTGTATGCTTTTGCCCTGACCTCCCTACTCTGGTAGCGTCGTGCTTGCTGCTGGTAAAAAGTAGAGCGAGCCCGAGCTATCTCGCGCTCTCCCTCGAAGGCGTCTAGGTCGTCCTGTCGATCCAACTCAGCCTCCCTTTCCTCGTACATGCGTACTCTTGGTGTGTCATGAATAATGTCACAGGGGAGGACTGCTTCTGCCCCATAGACCATGAAGAATGGTGTGTAACCCGTTGATCTGTTTGGGGTGGTGCGCATGCCCCATAAAACGGAGTCGAGTTCCTCCACCCAATGATAGTCGGACTCGTGAAGAGATCGGACCAAACGTGGCTTGATACCGCTCATAATGAGGCTGTTTACTCGTTCGACTTGCCCATTGGTCTGCGGATGATAGGCTAACGCGTAATCGAGCTTTATGCCCATTTTTGCGCACCAATCCTTGACCTCTTGGGCCGTGAAGTTGGATCCATTATCCGTTATTATGTTGTGTGGGACACCGTAATGGTGTACCACGCCGGAGATGAAGTCGATCACCGGTCCAGACTTGACCGATTTGACGGGCTTTGCTTCTATCCATTTGGTGAATTTGTCAACCATGACAAGTAGGTATTTATTTTTCTTGGACCCCTTTAAGGGGTCCGACCATGTCCAGCCCCCGGACCGCGAAAGGCCAAGTGATCGGAATAGTCCGAAGAGCTGTTGGGGGCATGTGACTTTGATTTGCTAAGAGTTGACACCCCACGCAATTTTTTACAAGCGATTGGGCGTCCGTCCGAGCTGTGGGCCAAAAGAAACCAACTCGGAAGGCCTTGCTAACTAATGCTCTTGCCGCAACGTGATGGTCGCCCATGCCTGCGTGGACTTCGGCGAGGAGCTCCCATCCTTCTTCCTCGGATATGCACCGCTGTAATATTCCGGTTGTGCTTTTCTTGTATAACTCGCCCTCGTGTACTTTGTAGGCCTTGGATCGCCGAACTATGTGTCGTACCTCTGTTTGATTGTCAGGGAGTTCCATGCGAAGAAGGTACGCGAGGAAGGGCTCTGTCCATGGCGCGATTACTGCCATTACCTCATGAGTCGAAGGCGTTTCACCCACTATGGAGTCGCCAATGATGTGAGTGTCTGGTTCGTTTATGGGGGGAACAACCTCGTCCGCCGTATCTGGACTGGCACCTTTGTCATCATCCTACCACACTACGGATGGTTTGAAGAGCCGTTCTAGGAAGGTGTTTCTTGGGACAGGGTCGCGCTTGGCTCCCATGCGGGCCAGTATGTCGGCGGCTTGGTTGTTGTCGCGAGCAACATGGTGAAATTCCAACCCTTCAACCCGAGCAGATATCTTTAGGATGACATTTCTGTATGCCGCCATCTTTGGGTTTTTGGCATCGAATTTGCCATTAATTTGGGAGATTGCCAAGTTAGAGTCTCCCCGTACCTTTAGTCGTCGTATGCCCATTGATACTACCATCCGAAGATCATGAAGAAGAGCTTCATATTCGGCTGCATTGTTGGAGTCAGCATACATGATTTGCAACACGTATTACACGTTGTCGCCTGTGGGGTGTGTGAGGACAACTCCAGCCCCCGGTCCGGCCCAGGTTTTGGATCCATCGAAGTACATTGTCCAATGGGAGTATGCATTGTATTCCTTGGGGAGCTCTGCCTCTGTCCATTCAGCCAAGAAATCTGCCAATAGCTGAGATTTTATGACACGGCGTGGCTTATAGGTTATTTCAAAAGGAAGGAGCTCAATGGCCCACTTGGCCATGTGGCCGGTGGTGTCCCTGTTGTTGATTATATTGTTCAGGGGGACTTCGGATGCCACTGTTACCGCACACTCTTGGAAGTAGTGTCTGAGTTTCCTTGATGCCATGAATACTACGTAGGCTATCTTTTGGTAGTGCGGATATCTAGACTTGCACTGCGTTAGCACTTCTGACACATAATAGACCAGTTTCTGAGTCCGAAATTTGTGTCCCTCCTCATCTCCTTCAACGACGAGCACCGCGCTGACCACTTGATTGGTTGCTGATATGTATAACAACATGGGCTCACTGGCGCGTGGTGCTGTGAGTATGGAATTGGTTGCCAGTAGTGTTTTGATTTCTTCTAGCGCAGTTGTTGTTTCGTCGGTTCTCTCGAATTTATTGGTCTGTTTCAGCAACTTATAGAATGGTAAAGCTTTCTCTCCGAGGCGGGAGATAGAGCGGCTTAACGCTGCAACGCACCCTGCTAGCCTTTGGACAGGCTTCAGCTCTGTAGGAATTGCAAGTTTCGATTGGGCGCGGATCTTAGCTGGATTCGCTTGTATTCCTCTATGGGAAACGATGAATCCAAGCAGCTTACCAAAAGGAACTCCAAATACACATTTTTCCGGATTGAGTCGTATGTCATATTCGCGTAGACTGCAAAGGTTTGCGTAGGTCGTCGATCAGCTGACTGACATGTTTGGTTTTGACTACCACGTCGTCCATGTATGCCTCGACTGTCTTATCGACCTATGTCACGAGACACGTCTGGATCATGCGTTGGTATGTGGCCCCAATGTTTTTAGCCCAAAGGCATTGTGTTGAAGCATAATGGCCCATAGTGGGTGATGAATACGGTTACCGCTTGATCAGATTCGTTCATTGTAATCTGATGGTATCCGGAGTAAGCATCGAGGAAACACAACGAATCGTGTCCTGCTGTGGCGTCAATGATCTGGTCTATGCGTGGTAAGGGGAAAGGGTCCTTAGGGTAGGCTTTGTTGAGGTCTTTGAAATCGACACACAACCGCCAGGACTTGTCCTTCTTTGGTACCATCACCAGGTTTGCCAACCATTCGGGGTGCTTGATCTCCCGAATAAAACCGGCCTCTAGCAGTTTAGCTAATTCTTCCCCCATAGCTTGCCGTTTGGGTTCGGAGAAGCGACGTAGAGTCTGTTTAACGGGCTTAAAGCCTGCGATAATGTTCAGAATGTGTTCAGCAAGCCGTTGTGGGATTCCGGGAATATCGGAAGGATGCCAGGCAAAAATGTCGCAATTTTCTTGAAGAAAAATCCGCAGTGCCTCATCCACAAGGGGACCGAGCTGGGCTCCGATGGATACTGTCTTATTGGGGTCTGTCGGATGTACTTGAAACTTGACGATTTCCTCTGCAGGTTTGAAGGACGTGGACTTGGGCCTTTTGCTAAGGATCACATCATCCTTGTTAACTACTGACCGTAGTGCGGTCAGTTCTTCTGCAGCAAAAGTCTCAGCTAATGCCTCGAGGGAGAGTGCTATCGTTTTGTTTTCGGCCCGAAGGCTATGTTCGGATCACTGGAGATCGTGATCACTCCGTTTGGTCCTGGCATTTTAAGTTTCATGTACCCGTAATGGGGTATAGCCTGGAACTTTGTGAAGGCGTCGCGTCCCAATAGGGCGTGATGGCCGCTTGGGAAGGGTATGATGTGGAAGAGAAGTTCTTCGGATCGGTAGTTTTCGGGCGTGCCGAACACTACATCAAGGACGATACGTCCGGAACAGCGCACCTCTTTCCTTGGGATGATTCCCCGGAAGGTTGTACTGCTAGGTTAGATGCGAGATCAATCGAATTGCATTTTTTCCAAGGTGCCTTCATATATTAGGTTTAAACCACTTCCACCGTCCATTAGCACCTTATGTAGCCTGTATCCATCAATAATGGGATTCAAGACTAGTGCGACCGGTGAGTGACCGGGAAGAATGGCCGTCTGGTCAGTGTATCCAAAGGTAATTGGTATGTCTGCCCATGCGCTAGTAGCTGCCACATGGTAGACCTGTTCGAGCTCTCTAAGAGCCCTTTTCCTCCTGTTCCTTGAGGGGAGCGTTTCTTGGACCGCCAAGACTTCAGCATTGTATTCGGACGACGATGGGGAGCGCCCATTCGACGGAGGTGTTTCAAGGATAGCCTCGCCGCTTTTTGTCACTTGTTTGACGACCCAACAAGCTCTAAGACTGTGAGTCGGGCTTGTGTTTAGCAACACGGAATGTATAGGGCAAGGTTTATCCAGTAGTCCGTCAAGGACAGTGTCGACCCCTGAAGGAGGCCTGTTTATTTTTTCCGCGGGTTCATATCTCACTGGCCGCTTTGGAGGTACCCTCTTTTTCCGATATCCGCTAGGGTGCTTGGGAAAGTTGGTTCCAAAAACAACCGTTCAGATTGCCAAGCGCTTTCCATGGCACAGTATTTTTGTACCAAATCGGATAACTTCGAAAAGTTACGAATGTGTCTGCGGGCCAGGGCGTTAAGAATCCCTTCATCATGGCAATTGCGAATGGAAATTGCCATTATCTCTTGGTCACTAAGACCTTTTTCTCTGCTTCTAGCCAGTAGGAGTCTGGCCCAAAAGTGATGGACCGATTCTCCCTGTAATTGCTTGATATCCCGAAAGTCCGAGGACACGGGCTTTGGTGCGATACCGGGATGATCGTCTTGGGTGGTGGGTGGGAAAAATTCAATTCCACGCCACATTGAGTGTCTGGAATTGTAGATCCCGAATCGTGTGGTAGGTCCTGAGCCGATGATGATCCGGCTCGAGGGTGGTCTCCGGCATCTGATTCCCTGATGAAGTCTCGATGATCAGAGACCGGGAAGTAGACTGTTTTCAGTTCCGGCTGTCGGGATGGATCCTTGGCTGGGCACTCGATGGTAGCGACAAGGTGGGTGACCGAAGGGACATGAATCTCCCTGTCATCTGGCCTGATCCCGAGCCGGTCATAGATCGGAACCTGGTCATCCGACATACGCATGGCTTCGATCCGATCGAACAACTCGTTGAAGAACGAGGTGATGGTAGGATGCATGTCGCTGAGGCGAGTAGATTCTATGAGCTGTGACGGTTCCGGAGCCGCGCCAAAGCGGATCCGTGTTCCGTATAGCAGCGGGGCCTGATGTCTACGGCGTCGAGGCGTCCGGACTTACATGCTTCTCCTCAAAGGTTGAGGGTCCATTAGAACAAGTATCCCTCGTGAATCGGCGATGAACTCTAAGGTTCCGAACTTGATCCTCTGATCGGGGGGAAAGCTCCCGATCTGGCCATGGTGGCTGATCGGGTTGGCGTGTGACAAGATGTCACTGCCTGCGAGATTCTGATCGGAGGTGAGAATCCCCTGGATGCAGATCTCGTTGCTCGTGACGAGGTGAACCATCGATTCCTTAGGCCTTCATAGAGGAACTCTCGATGAAAGCACCAATGTCGGTGTCAAAACCGTCGGATCTCGGGTAGGGGGTCCCGAACTATGAGAGTAGAATCGATGGTAACAGGAGACGAAGGGGACACAGATTTACATAGGTTCGGGCCCTCCTATGGAGGTAATACCCTACGTCCTGCTTGTTTGTATTGATGGTATAGGGGGTTATAGAGTTGATCTACCTCGAGATCGAATAGCTAACCCTAGATGAGTTGTTTTGCCCTATAACCTAAAACCCTCCGGCTAATATAGACGCCGAGGGTACCTAGGGTTTACACATGGTCGGTTAGATGCCGAAGAGATAAACATGCCTATTCGCTACATCAAACATGGAGCACAAGCCGTACTTCCCGAAGCTTCCATCTTGGAGATAAGGTCTTCAATGAACCCTGTGTTCGTTAAGTGGCCCATATAATCCGGCCCATAAAAATAGGTCGGCCTCGTGAGGACCCCTTAATCCAGGACTCGCTCAGCAGGGGCAATACAAGGGGCATGTGAAAGGTACCAGTGTCATACTAGAAGCGGTGGCTTCACATGATATGTGGATATGGCATTCTTTATTTGGCATGGATGGTTCTCACAATGATATTAGCGTTCTTCAGCACTATCCAGTGTTTGCAAGGCTTGCTGAAGGCCACTATTACAACAAGGGATATTACCTTGCCGATGGTATTTATCCCTAGTGGTCAACTCTTGTGAAGACCATACCCAATCCACAAGGAGAGAAAAGACAAAGGTTTGCCCAAAAGTAGGAGAGTGTTAGAAAAAGATGTGGAGCATGCGTCTGGTGTGCTTCAATCTCGATGGGGTATCGTTCGAAACCCTGCATTGACATGTAGCACTCTGAAGCTTTGGGAGGTGATGACTGCTTGTGTGATCATGCACAACATGGTCATTGAGGATTAACATGATGGAAGCATCTACGACCAAGGGTTTGATTTCCATGGTGAGAATGTTGAGCATGAGCACCCACCTCCTACCACTTTTCAACAGTTCGTTCAATTCCATCGTGAGATGCCTGATCGGGACACTCATAAGCAGTTGCAAGATGACTTGGTTGAGCACATGTGGGAACATATTGACAATGAGTAGATCTATTAGTTCAATCTCTGTACGTGCGCATAAACTATGAGTGGTTTTGTAAAACTATTTCATTTTTCAATTTTTTTGATTGGGTTGTAATAAAAGACTATTTCATGGAACCATTTTATTTTTGCATGGTTTGAACTAAGTTAATATGTTTGATTTTTATTGTACTTGTCGGACTGGTGGACAAAAGCGGTCCAAGATGTGACCCCGCGTTGGGCGCACAACCGACGTAAACGCAAATTCAGACGGACACGACCCCATTCTTACCCCCAAACTGACGAAATTCGAACAAAACGGACGTCCGTTTGGGATCGTGCGTTGGAGTTGGCCTGACGGCGGGTGAAGCTTGGAGCTCACGTGGTGGCGACTAGAGGACTTGTGCGTTAGCGAGAAAAAAGGGCAAATGGGGCGGCGCTCAGAGGGCTTTTGTAGGGACGGTCTGTGGGCTCGGGGGCAGCCTGGTTGGAGTGAATCGACGACGACGATCTTCGAATGTTGTTGGTGAAGTAGGTGGTGTCTCGTCCAGCTCAGAGCTCCTGGGTTTGTGTTCGTCGATGGTGAGGTGCACGGCTTCGAGGTGAAGCGGTTCGACATGACGAAAAGGCCAGGTAGTGGTTCTTGCTCGGTGGTTCACAGCGGCACACTCCGGTTCTGGTGCCCGCGTCCTTCTCGTGCGAGGAAGGGGACGACTGGTTGCACTGGGTCACACGCTCGCAAACGAGGGGCTTTTGCGTGATTACATATAACGCAGTTTTTTTGTTGCAAAAGTACAAGCAGGCCTAATGACGGGAAAATGGCTATGCGTGAGAACACGCGTCCATGTCATTGATACAGAATGAATAAATGTAAAACGCATAATATAAATGCATACAATAAAAAGAGGATCAAACATTGTAGGTTCTTTATTTTCAAAACTCTTACATTTACATAAAAGATCCGTTAATTACATCTCTGTGGAGAAAACCCTGATTAAGAATTCCAATATATATGGGCATAAAGTTTCTGCTCCCGAGCTCAGATGAGCTCGGTGAACAATAAAATCAAAAAATCTTTAAAAAATTCTGAAATTTTTTCATGAGCAACATTGACAAAATATCTAAGTGCGTGCAAAAATTTGGCTTAAAATAACATTCCTATAAGGCCTGGAAAAAATCGATACTCTGAACATGCGCATTTTCAGAGTATCGATTTTTTTTGCCATGCCTTATAGGAATGTTATTTCAGGCCAAAATTTTGCATGCACTTAGATATTTTGTCAATGTTTTTCAAGAAAAATTTCAGAATTTTTTGAACATTTTTCGTTTTTTTTATTTTACTGTTTACCAAGTTCAACTCCGCCTATGTTGTCTCAACATAGCCGGTCCCAAGCCCGGGTAAAGGAGGAGGGTTGTGATAGGCTTGGCGAGCCAACGTGAAAACCCAACCACTCTTATGGAGATGAAACCCAAAAGATTTTCGTTGGGGCGTAACCCTCTCAGCGACGCGCCACATCGGAACCCGGGTGTGGTGGATAATGGGCAAGGGCCGGGCCGTCACCCCCCAGGTGGCGCGTCGTATCGTGATCTGGATACGGTCGCAAGTGAGCGAGGATCGGGTCGTCGCATCCTTAGTGGCGTGCTACATCGGCGCCCGGGTGTAGTGGAAAATGAGCGAGGGTCTTCGCATTTGACTCGACGAGTGCGAAGGGTAAGGAAGCTAGCCGAGCCTAGGAGGATTCGATTAGGTAGCTGGAACGTAGGGTCTCTGACAGGTAAGCTTCGGGAGGTAGTTGATACAGCGGTGAGGAGAGGCATTGGTATGCTTTGCATCCAAGAGACCAAATGAAGGGGACAGAAGGCGAAGGAGGTGGAGGGTACCGGCTTCAAGCTGTGGTACACGGGGACGGTTGCAAACAGAAATGGAGTAGGCATCTTGATCAGCAAGAGCCTCAAGGATGGAGTGGTAGACGTCAAGAGACGTGGGGACCGGATTATCCTGGTCAAGCTGGTAGTTGGGGACTTAGTCCTCAACGTTATCAGCGCATATGCCCCACAAGTAGGCCACAATGAGAACACCAAGAGGGAGTTCTGGGAAGGCCTGGAGGACTTGGTTAGGAGTGTACCAATCGGCGAGAGGCTCTTCATAGGAGGAGACCTCAATGGCCACGTGGGCACATCTAACACATGTTTTGAAGGGGTGCATGGGGGTTTTGGCTATGGCATCAGGAATCAAGAAGGAGAAGATGTCTTAAGCTTTGCGTTAGCCTATGACATGATCGTAGCTAACACCTTCTTTAAGAAGAGAGAATCACATCTAGTGACTTACAGTAGTGGGCAGCACTCTAGCCAGATTGATTTCATCCTCTTGAGAAGAGAAGACAGGCGTGCATGCCTAGACTGTAAGGTGATACCTGGAGAGTGTTGTCCCCCAGCATAAGCTTGTGGTTGTTGACCTCCGCTTTCGGATTCGTGTCCAGCGGGACAAGCGTGCCAAAGTTGCTAGAACGAAGTGGTGGAAGCTCAAGGGGGAGGTAGCTCAGGTGTTCAAGGAGAGGGTCATTAAGGAGGGCCCTTGGGAGGAAGGAGGTGATGCAGACAACATGTGGATGAAGATGGCGACTTGCATTCGTAAGGTGGCCTTAGAGGAGTTTGGAGTGTCCAGGGGAAGTAGAAGAGAAGCTAAAGATACCTGATGGTGGAATGATGTTGTCCAGAAGGCAATCAAGGAGAAGAAAGATTGTTTCGGACGCCTATATCTGGATAGGAGTGCAGACAACATAGAGAAGTACCAGATGGCAAAGAAGGCCGCAAAGCGAGCTGTGAGTGAAGCAAGGGGTCGGGCGTATGAGGACCTCTACCAAAGGTTAGACACGAAGGAAGGCAAAATGGACATCTATAAGATGGCCAAGAGCCGAGAGAGGAAGACGAGGGATGTTGACCGAATCAAGTGCATCAAGGACAAAGCAGATCAACTCCTGGTGAAGAACGAGGAGATTAAGCATAGATGGCGGGAGTACTTTGACAAGTTGTTCAATGGGGAGAGTGAGAGCTCTACCATTGACCTGGATGACTCCTTTGATGATACTAGCAGGCGTTTTGTGAGGCGAATCCAGGAGTCGGAGGTCAATGAGGCTTTAAAGAGGATGAAAGGAGGCAAGGCGATGGGCCCCGATTTTATCCCCATTGAGGTGTGGAGAGGCCTCGGGGACATAGCGATAGTATGGCTAACCAAACTTTTCAACCTCATTTTTCGGGCAAACAAGATGCCAGAAGAATGGAGATGGAGTATATTAGTACCAATCTTCAAGAACAAGGGGAATGTTCAGAGTTGTACTAATTACCGTGGAATTAAGCTGATGAGCCATACAATGAAGCTATGGGAGAGAGTCATTGAGCACCGTGTAAGAAGAATGACAAGTGTGACCAAAAATCAGTTTGGTTTCATGCCTGGGAGATCGACCATGGAAGCCATTTTCTTGGTACGACAACTTATGGAGAGATATAGGGAGCAAAAGAAGGACCTGCATATGGTGTTCATTGACTTGGAGAAGGCCTATGATAAGATTCCGCGGAATGTTATGTGGTGAGCCTTGGAGAAACACAAAGTCCCAACAAAGTACATTAACCTCATCAAGGACATGTATGATAATGTTGTGACAAGTGTTCGAACAAGTGATGGCGACACTAACGACTTCCCCATTAAGATAGGACTGCATCAAGGGTCAGCTTTGAGCCCTTATCTTTTTGCCTTGGTGATGGATGAGGTCACAAGGGATATACAAGGAGATATCCCATGGTGTATGCTCTTTGCGGACGATGTGGTGCTAGTCGATGAGAGCCGGACGGGGGTCAACAGGAAGTTGGAGTTATGGAGGCAAACCTTGGAATCGAAAGGTTTTAGACTTAGTAGGACTAAAACTGAGTACATGAGATGCGCTTTCAGTACTACTAGGAACGAGGAGGGGGAGGATGTTAGCCTTGATGGGGAAGTGGTGCCTCAGAAGGACACCTTTCGATATTTGGGATCAATGTTGCAGAAGGATGGGGATATCGATGAAGATGTGAACCATCGAATTAAAGCCGGATGGATGAAGTGGCGCCAAGCTTCTGGCATTCTTTGTGACAAGAGGGTGCCACAAAAGCTAAAAGGCAAGTTCTATAGGACGGCAGTTCGACCCGCAATGTTGTATGGCGCTGAGTGTTGGCCGACTAAAAGGCGACATGGGCAACAGTTAGGTGTGGCAGAGATGCGCATGTTGAGATGGATGTGTGGCCACACAAGGAAGGACCGCATCCGGAATGATGATATACGAGATAAAGTTGGGGTAGCGCCAATTGAAGAGAAGCTTGTCCAACATCGTCTGAGATGGTTTGGGCATATTCAGCGCAGGCCTCCAGAAGCCCCAGTACACAGGGGACGGCTTAAGCATGCTGATGATGTCAAAAGAGGCCGGGTAGACCGAACTTGACATGGGAAGAGTCCGTAAAGAGAGATCTGAAGGACTGGAGCATCACCAAAGAACTAGCCATGGACAGGGGTGCGTGGAAGCTTGCTATCCATGTGCCAGAACCATGAGTTGGTCGCGAGATCTTATGGGTTTCACCTCTAGCCTACCCCAACTTGTTTGGGACTAAAGGCTTTGTTGTTGTTGTTGTTACTGTTTACCAAGTTCATTTGAGCTCGGGAGCAGAATGGTACTTTTCAACATATATCTATTACATAGCATTACAACATATGGATACTGCAAAATGTAGGAATAAAAAAAACTACAAAATGTGGAAATAAAATCCTCCTCGCTGTCGTCAATGTCGGCGTACTCGAGAAGCCTTGAACTTCGTCCATGCTAACATGTGTGTTGCATAGCATTCATAATTTGACAATGCTCATTCATTTAGTAGGTGCATGCCTAGCTCTTTAACCATCGTGAATTTTAATATGTAACGGTTGTCTTTTTGGTCATATGAAAATCTATTTAATGGTTAACTAGCGTAGCTGATGGGCACGTGTGCAATATAGAGGATAACTTTTTTTATGAGTTAATTTGATACGCATGTGATTACTATATGCATGCATGCCATAAAATTGTCCGGTTTACTTTATAGCATCGTACATAGTGTTGCATCAAGCCAACATATGGGGATGCTAAATGGAATTTGATGGCACACTATGTTATGTTTAATGAGAGTAACATGGGCTATGCCCCTAGTTATCCTTTAACTTTGTAGATGCATGCACCTATACGAAAAGAATGCATGATTTAATTTTAATTTATATGAGAGATTAACTTACGACATATGGGTTGTGCCTATGTGCTAGTTTTCCTTGTAGTCTCAAATATATCATATATGGATATGCGACTAAGTAAATCTAGTCAAATATTTATGTGAGTTTGGATTTCGAGTTTATGACAATATTTTTTTATAAAGTTTCACTCCACTCGTATTAGTACTAGCATCATGTAGCAACATAGCGCCCATGCGTAGCATAACCAAATGAAGTATGGTGATCTCTTCTCGTTCGTATTATCACTAACATAGCATAGACTGTATGCTTGTACTGTAACCAAACAGAAGTATATATCAATTTATATTTTATATAGACATAATTGGGCATATGACGATTCTCATTTTAAGTCTAGATGTATAACACTAAACTATGCCGAGCAAAGTCATGTATAATATATTCTAGTTGGCATGTGTGTATGGATTTGTTTCATATGGCTTCTCACTAGTATCAAATTTGAGCACATGATGCTACTTCTTGAGACTTAAGGAATATTTTAAACACACATGGCCGTATACACTAGGTTTGCTTTTCACCAAGTTTTCATCCTATGCTGATCAAGGTTGTTAACTAGGCAGATGGTATGCGAATACTAGTTTATTTAATCTTTGCTTCATGTATACACAACTAGCACCACATGATGGAACAATGACTCATGCATTTAGGAGTCCAGCTATACTATAATCTTATATGGAGGAAATGAGTCTCAATTTCTATTAGCATGGGTAATTATGAAACCTTTTATTTGATTTGTATCAACATGGAATCGGAATTACCATGTGACCGAACCAAGTAAGGTTTGGTTTGTTCTTGAAATGTATCAATATGGGATGCGAGATTGCCATGAGACCAAAACAATATGAGCATTATATATTTCTTGAATTGTATCACCATGGGATGCTGAATCACCATGATACCAAAACAAGATGGATATGATTTGTTCTTGAGCTGTATCAACATGGGGATGCAAGATCACCATGAGGCCAAAACAAGATGGATATGATTTTGATTCCTGAATTGTATCAACATGGGGATGCAAGATCACCATGAGACCAAAACAAGATGGATATGATTTTAATTCTTGAATTGTATCAACATGGGATGCAAGATCACCATGAGACCAAACAAGAAAGATTTGATTTATTCTTGAGTTGTATCAACATGGAGATGCAAGATTGTCATGAGACCAAAACAAGATGAATATGATTTTGATTCTTGAATTGTATCAACATGGGATGCAAGGTCACCATGAGACCGAATCAAGAGCATATTAATTGGGTAGTATCGAATGTATATGAGATGTACTAGCACCATCAATGGATGTATTCTAGTCTTGAATTGTATCAACATGGCATGCTAGACCCCATGAGACCAAACAAGATATGCTATATGGAGCGATGTAGAACACCAATACTACTTGAGGCATATGGTGCAAGGAATACATCAAGAAGGGAGCAAGGAAGTAGCCATGAATTCTTACCGCCTTGGATTTTCTCCTGTACGTGTGAAGAAGTTATGCAGATGAGCAACCGCCGGCGTGTAGCAGCTTGTGGATGGTGCGGATGATGAGCAGCCGGCGACGACGACGATGAGTGGGGCAGACGATGAGCGGTCGGCGACATGTGCGGCCAACGGCGTACAGCGCGACAGGCAACGACGACGAACAACGGCCGGCGGCAACGACGACGAACAACGGCCGGCGGCGACGTATATCTGTGCGTGAGTGTTGAGCAGCGATGGACTGAATGAACGAACGAGGCGCGGATGGATGGATGAATGAGCCAGCCGCCTATGCACATCGGTCTGGCCGGTATTTATAGGAGTGGAGGGATCAATGGATGAGAGTCGTGTGATTCAGCCTGACGTGTGATCATGGGATCGTGGGAGCTTGCCCACGTCTTTTGGTTGTGCAGAAAACTTGACCGAATGGATAGTTCCTCTGATCTTTCTAATGGGCTTCAAAAATTTAGTTGGGTGGACGACAACTGATTATCATAAGTTGATGCAGGCAGCCCATACATGTTCGGGCCATGGGCTGGCTAATTACAGTTTTTTTTTCAGAACAGGCTAATTACAGTTAGCTCTTAATCTTTTTTTTTACGAGAAATAGGGATCTTTATTGCATAATGAAAATTCTATTACAATCAGCCATAAGGCTTGCAACTATGAAAGAGGGAGAAGACTCCAACCAACAATCAGAAACTAATAAAGGAGTAGCATGTTTAGTACATAAGTCAGCTCCAACATTAGCTTCCTGCTGACGTGCCGAACCGAAAAGGAAGCAAACTCCATGGCTCTTCCCCTGATTTCATCGAAGATAGGCGTCACAACCGACCTGGGGTTGTGATGCGAGTTCCAGAGATTCACGACCTCTAGGCAATCAACCTCCATTACCACATGCGAGTAGCCCCTTAGCCGAGCAAATATAACACCTTCTCGCATGGCCAAAACTTCGGCAATGAAGGGATCTATGACACCGGGCAATGGTTTACTCCAAGCCCCCATGAAGGAAAGATGAGACCGCGCCAACCCCCCTGCACCTCCAGTTCGGGCTTGAGTGTCAATAGCCCCGTCCGTGTTGATTTTGATCCAGCCCGGGGATGGTGGAATCCACCCTTGGCTAGTACGCAGTTGGCGATGGTCCTTCGGAAGCTCCAAAAGAGCTAGATCATCCCGGGCCCATTTAATCGCCTGTATTGGGTTGTACCCTTCCTCATCATGTGTTCATTTATTCCGAGAAGTCCAAATAGAACACATAATAGTGATAATTTTGCATCTCTCAGAATCTGAGAACATAGTATCCACCACTAGGTCCCTCGCCCATGTGTGCGGATGTAGTCTTGAAAGTTTGATCCCAAGGACTTCTTTTGTTGTTGTCCAGAACGCCTTAGCATGAGAACAATGGACCAAGGCATGCATCAGATCCTCGTCCATGGCTTTGCAAAGATCACAAAGCAATGTGGTGCGGATATGACGATAGTGCAAGGTAGCGTAGTCTGCAAGGATGCCCCGGAGCACCCTCCACCAGAAAACCCGAACCCTAGGTATGACCTTGAGTTTCCAAAGAACGGTCCACAACTGTATTTCTGACATTGAATTCTCCACTACCGTCCCTTCCTCTAGAGCACGCAGCTCGTCTCGAGTCACCAGAGCACGGTAGGCTGATTACACAGTGTATTCTCCTGATTTTTCAAGAGCCCACGCTAGGACATCTTCTCCCCCACTGAGCCGGATCAGAATATTAAGTATTGCCTCGACATCGAGTGCAAGAAAGTTTCGCCTCACTACCTGAACATCCCAAGTACCCGACTGATGATCAATTAGTTCGGAGACCCGCTCAAACTGATCGGTCCCTTGTCGTCCCATAGGCTTGAGATAGGTGGTGGTAGGAATCCAAGTGTCATTCCAAACAGAAATTGACTCACCATTGCCTACCCTCTTGATTAAACCTTTTTGCAGTGCCTTGCGCCCCGCTATGATCGCCTTCCACATCGCCGAGGCAGAAGCTGGAGCATTAGCCTGCATAAAATCTCCATTAGGAAAATACTTTCCTTTGAGAACTCTCGAACAAAGGGTATCCGGATGGGTTAAGAGCCGCCATCCATGCTTCCCAAGAAGCGCCAAGTTGAACTTCTCGAACTCCCGAAAGCCCATCCCGCCCTGTACCTTTGGTGCAGACAGCTTCTCCCAAGATAACCAGTGTAGAGAACGCCTGTCAATAGAGCTACTCCACCAAAATTTTGCCATGGATGATGTGAGCTGCTTGCAAACCTTCTTTGTCAGCTTGAAACAACTCATACTATGGGTGGGAGTGGCCTGTGTGACAGATTTGAGCAAATATAATCTCCTGCATGCACGTAGTCTTGTGAGTGACCCATGTATGTACGTAGCCAATTTATTTGAATCGGCTAAGCCTGATTAGTTGGAATGGCTAACCAAGTTTTATTTCCTTCGTATGAAAAGATAATCTTTCTACCAATATTATACACCAATATTTCGATAACGGTGCGACATATTTTTTTTAAGTATGCCGTCACACAAGACGCTTTTTTTCCTTTTAAGTGTGTCGTGTGTCATTCAACTAACAATGCTGGAATAATGCTCACATTTACTCTGGCGCCAATGACAATTTTAATTTGTGTCAACATTAGAGCTCCGTCGTCGGTGACAGCGTATGTGTATATGCAAGCTATAATTTCCTTCGGAGAAAACTTGATGAGTATTGTTCATATTTTACTTATCGGATCTTTTTAGTGGTTGCAATATCATCAGTATATCATATCATTATTTTTGTCGGGAGCGGTTCATTTTATTAATTAAAGTTGTTTCTTTTCAATATGAAACGGATTTTGGCTGTTTGTATTTATTTATTTATTTATTTTTGTGTAGTTTACCCACTATAATTATTTTGACCAAAATCCGTGTCAACAGGGCCCGTCCATCATTTCCTGGTCAAAAGGTGTTTAAACACGGGTCAACTCAATTTGTAGCGGTTTGCCCCAAACTTGGTATTGATCTGCACCAAAAACATAGAGTGATATCATTCCGTTACCTTAGCCTCAACTAGGAAAACGCCCGTGCGTCACAATGGGTCAACAAATGGATCTATTATGATACTCTTCATTTCAGCTCTTTGATCATTGTGTTATTATTCCCTTCGGTTCTGTTTAGTCTTCATATAAGTTTTGTCTAAAATCAAAGTATCTCTAATATGTTCAAACTAATAGGATAAAGTATTGACATTCACAATACCAAATCAATATCATTAGATTCATTAATCAAATAACCAGCACGGATCAGGGCAATTGCTACGAGCACCTTTTTGTTTGGATCAATTATATATATTAGGACTCCAGCATTATAAGATGACGGGGTAATTAAAATACAGTTCACAATTTCAGATTTGATACTGCTTGCAGGATGCACTCTTGCGCCGATTTCGCTCGTTGCATCTTGCATACGTGAAGTACTATGCTATTATCAAGGAAAGCATGCTGCCATTGGCAGAGCTCCTGCGGGTTAAAAGGAACCTCCTTCTCCTTGTAACGATCTAATAGTAGAACCCACACGTCAAAGGGTCTGCCCCATTGTTCAAACATGTCAGCTTGTCCACGGCAAAACCTCATGATCTTCAAAAAAGGAAGGATAATCTGTGAAGGGTTTTACATCGATAAAAATAAAGGGTACATAACACAAATGGAAACGACCCTCAAACCTGCTCCGACTTCTTCGCCGGCGCCGTGTCCCTTGATGAGCTTAGATCCGAGTAGCTAGCATGGAGTAGTAGTTCTGCTGCCCTAGTACAGGAGCACGTCAATGTGACAGGGGTCGTCGCGGTGGCGAGGTGAGTAGTCAACGGAGTACCTGCCACCGCTGCACACCTCGACCTCATCAGCGTCAGAGGACTCTGTCAATGTCGCCCGTCGACGACGCCCAACGACACGATGCAGGCAGCAGGTGGCCGCTACTGAACATCTCTGCAGCAACATGCTAAGGCCACTCCTGAACATAGCTGGCCCGCCTCACTGCAGGCTCCACCTGAGTGACTGCATCCATGAACAGGCTCTCTTTGTGGAGTGTGACGAGCACGTGGTCGGGCATCACCACTGCTTGCTCCTTAATGTTGTCGTATATCAGGTGCATGTCGCCTCCGCGGTCGCTAGCCCTTGTTGAACACGAGCCATCCGCATGTAGATGTGCATCTATGGTGGCAGCTTGATCAGAAACCCTAGCTAGGGGGAGGAGAAATTGGCGACGATGATGTGGGTGACCTGCTTGGATGAGTCACCGGTGCTGACGGGATGGTGCTCACACCGGCGGTAGTCCTCCATGCCTTCACGTTCGGCGTGTAGTTGATGTTGCGCCCGTCCCCTCCTCCACCTCCATGTAATTATTTGTACACCACCATCTCCTCCTCCCTACGGATCACTATCGGTGCCTCGAGCATTGCGGCGAGCCCCGGATCTGAGCGTCGGGAGACGCGATGGCACACGGGTCGACATTGCGGGGGCGCATGGAGAGGCTGGGAGGAGGGCGCGACAGGTGAGGAGGGAATTGATTTAATCAAAATCTGTTATTTTGTTTCCTTAAAATTCATTATTTATTTATTTTTAATTTGTTATTTGTCTCCTAAAGTAAATTGTACTGATGGAAAGAATCAATTAATTTGGGTATGTTAGGAAAGTTGGATCCATGATCTTTTATACGTTAAGAAAAGTACGAGTTTGCAAGGAAAAAATGAAGAGAAAAATAAACCAATGAATAAGAACCAACATGAAGGTGTGGTGAGAGAGGAGACGCAAAAAACCATTTGTTTTGTTTGGTCATCCAGATGATGTGCCCAAATACCTACTCACACCTTTTTTTGCATTTCTTGGTATTGAATTAATATGGTGATCAATGTTAGTAATTTTATGTTTCCTGTGCATGCATGCATACAAACGTTGTTTACCCAAACACTGTCATCTCTTCATCAGTTGACCGATGGTGTTTTTGAAACTGACACGTATGTACACTTGCTCAGCAAACGTGTTTTGTTCATCTCTCTTTCTTTCCCTTTTCCCTTTACATGCGACGTAAATTTTCTATTATATATGTGACATGCGTGCGTGCGTGTCAGGACAAAACACGCGTGTCCGGCCACATGCATGCACCACGGCCGGCCGATCGGGGTAGAGGAGCCGCTAAATTCTAAATGATCCCTTTCTGCGAAAATTGTTGCCACCTTTTAGTTTTTACATCCTAGCTGAAATCAAGCAGCTCGATTCTATATTTTTGCTTAGAAGCTACACATGCATGTTGTCTGGTATATCCACCATACACACAACGAAAATCAATCTTACTTAAAAGGTATATGTATGCACATATTGTATTGCACGTTCAAAGTTCAACGTGCTCAACTGGCACGGACATGTAAATCTCTACTGCTGCTCTTTTTTTCATTACAAATCTCTGTTGCCAGCTGAAGGGTTTAGACCTACAAAACATAACTTTTATGGCCTTAAGTGCACATGTCATTAGAGGGAGTACTTTTAGACCATATTAGAGAGTACTTATAGGCCAAACATTAGTGGGGTATTTGAGACATGTTTGTTTTATTAGCACATTTATTTTGATGTGCCCAACGATTCATGGGGATCTGTTGGATCCGCGTCAGCGGCGACGGCGGCCTGAGGATCCTAAAGAAAAGATCAAGGCTGGGAGGAATGATGGAATATTTTTTCCTTTTATGGTTATTTGTAAAGAGATAAACAGTGAAAAGGATGGTGGAAGGTGGATCGAAAAAAGGGGCAAAAATAAACCTGTGTACCAGGCTACAACTAAGATTTTGTTTTGGAAGGTTATCAACAAAAATCCTATATATTTTTTCTCGGAAGGTGATCTCACATATATGACATGATTTTGGAATTCTTAATTACCTATTATTAATGTGATTAAATCAAATCATAACCTGGCAAAGCAAGTACAAAACAAAATCTTCCGCTTCAATGGTGGTTTTGGTTTCTCGGAAGGTGATCTCACATATATGGTATGATTTTGGGATTTTTAGTTACCTATTATTAATGTGATTAAATCAAATCATCACCTGCCAAAGCAAACACAAAACAAAATATTCCACTTTAATGGTGGATTTGGTTTTTTCGGAAGGTGATCTTACATATATGGTACTATGCTTTTGGAATTCTTAATTACCTATAATTAATGTGATTAAATCGAATCATCACCTGCCAAACAAAGCACAAAAAATCTTTCGCTTTAATGATGGATTTGGTTTTTTAATGAGAGGAAGAAAATAAACCAATAGAAGGAAACGGTGGGAGGCGGGATGAAAAGAAAATAAACCGAAAAAGGAGCTACCAATACGCAAGTAACTCTTAGTGGGTGAATCGGGGGTTGTAGTGTGGGGTGCCTTCGGAGTTTGAGATGGGGTGGTTGCTCCCATTTGTGAGACCTCGAGAGATGGATCCTATCGATGTTTGGCGAAGACGTGGATGACGTAGTTCACAAAAGAGTTGATGCTAAGATGGTGTCTCTAGGGACACTATGCCACACCAACACAACATCGGATGGAATATAGTTCCCCCTCTGTAAATAAACATGAAAGCGTTTAAATCACTACTTCTTCTTTTTTTGTACCGAGGGAGTACTTTATAATGTACAATTACATTCACGTGGCGTCATAGTTTCACTTTAATGACCATGTCAATACAGGAAACAGCCTACATTCGCGATCAAATCAAAGGGATTTTCACAGCTCGATGATTCCAACACAACAACCGTTGGATTTTGGACTGACTAGCAGAATGCCCATGTGTTGCCACGTGCTAACAAAATTATATGTGGAGATAGTATCGGTCAAATAAACTATAATTCAGGATGGTGGATGTTGCATGTGACTTATGATTATATCGCTATGAATACCTGAATACTACCTCCTTTTCGATTTATTAGGCCCACACGTATCCGTAGATCAATGATTTGATCAACATAATATAACTTATATTTCATATGAATAATACCATTAGAACATCAAATGTTCTACTTTTTAATGCCATACCTTTTATTATGTATAATTCATATTAGAGTAGTAAAATTACCGACCTAGAGATACACACATGACCTGGAAAGGAGGTGGTACACTTGTCCCATATCCAAATGCAATGCATGACAAATTCAACACGTATAAAAGACAGTGGCATAAATTCTGCACCTAATGGAAATGCACTTTGTTTAAAGTGTATATATCTCGGTGAGTTTTCAACTCAACAACCACGTCTTAGGGTTAAGCGAGTTCATTATGAATGTCTAGCAAATGTGAGACATATAGAAATAAATTGTAAAATATTGTCAAATGCAATACACATATTAAGAAATGGAACAATTATACGTAGTGAACCTTTGGTCCCATCCAACTAGGGTCGCAAACGAGTCGAACTCAAACGAGTTAGCATAGCACTACTAGGAAAAGGGTTATAGCTAATATATACATTAGTGACGCACTAGGTATGTGGTGCGCCACTGCTAGCAGTGGCGCACCAGATACTGGTGCGCTATTAATGACCATATTACTAATGGCGCACCTGGTGTGTGGTGCGCCATTACTAGTTGTATCCTGGCCTCACACCCCTCTCCAGACTTAGCAGTGGCGCACCAGGTGGAAGTGCGCCATTACTAGTTTTAACTATTAATGGCACACCACACCCACGGTGCGCCACTACTAACAAAAAAAAATTCAATTTTTTTAAAACTAGTAATGGCGCATCATGCACCAGGTGCGCAATTAGTAACGCTGGTTACCAATGGCGCATTCTTAGGAGGTGCGCCATTGGTAACCTGAGAGCAGCTAGATATTTAATTTTTTACAGCCACCTACCACACTCACTTTCCCCACTTCATTCTCTCCACCTCTAGCTACAAAGCTTGGTCTCGGCTGCCTCCTCCTCCTCACCTTATTTGCACCATAGATTCACCCAAATTAAGTGGTTAAATTTCCTTTTTTTGATAGGTAAGTAAGGGGAAAGCTTTCTTTATGTTCTATATCTACTTTTTTCTTCCTCCAACGTACACACTTTTTATTTACGTATGTTTGTGGTGCGCCATTGTTCGTGGTGATGACCCTCCCCTAAATGTTCCCAATATTTTGCCGTAATGTTGATTCATTTCCGTTTCGGTGAAAATTTGCCACTATGCATTCTTTTTGGTCCTATTTTTAGGCAAAGTCATGCAAAAAAAATTGGTTCTAAAATATCGTTTTGCTCTACCCCGCAGGCGACCATGGTCTGCACGATGACCGAAGGCATCGTGGATAGGTTTTTGAGCGCCGCGAAGGCCGAGATGCTTCAAAAGAACGAGACGGAGATAAGATGTCTGTGTCGAAGATGCAAGCTGAAGAGCCTTATGGACCCAGATTCCAGACAGGTGCGGGACCACCTGCTCGTGCGTGGTTTCATGGATGGCTATCAGTGGCAAGGTGATGAAGATGATTATGAAGTCGTCCATGGGGGCCGGGCAAGAAATAAGGAAGGGCAGCAAGACAATAGCGGCGAGGGCGGGCGAGAAGACGAAGAATCTCCAGGACATGATCACGAAGTAGATGCAGGACACAGTCATCATGTAGAAGGTGTCGGACATGATGATGAGGAAGATCAAGACGAAAGGCATGATCATGAAGATGAAGATGTCGGAGCAGACGACGATGGACCATCGATGGGCTGGGTGTAGGACTCTCATATTCAAGAGCTGCTTCTCAAGAAGACGGGTAACGCAAGAGCTGCCGCCCAAAAGAAAGCCAAGCTGGATCAACTGGAGATAGACGCGGTTACTCCATTGAATGAAGGATGCAGGCCCCAGGATACCCGCCTGAAAGTAACGCTCATGGCTCTAGAGATGAAGGTAAAACACAAAATGACCGACGCATGCTTCGACGAGAACATGCCATTCTGGCACGAACGTCTTCCCAAGGGGAACAAGTGCCCGACCAGTTTGGAGGAGGCGAAGAAAATCGTGTGTCCTCTGGATTTACCGCACGTGAAATACCATGTGTGCATGAACGATTGCATCATTTATCGGGACGAGCACGCGGAGTCTACCATATGTCCGGTGTGCGGCGTCACTCGATACAAGAAGAGGAAGAAAGCTCCTCGAAAAATGGTGCGGTACTTTCCGATCACTCCTCGTCTGCAATGATATTTCGTGGACCCTAAGCTAGCAAAGCTCCTGCGTTGGCACGCGGATAGGGAGGAGAAGAAGCGAGAAGATGACGGAAATGATCCGGAGATAAATAAAAAAGACAAGATGCTGAGTCACCCTAAGGATGCGAGCCAGTGGCAAGCGTTGAACTTCGAACACCCAGAATTTGGGGACAGTCCAAGGAACATCGTGCTGGGCGCGAGCACTGATGGAGTCAATCCGTTTGGCAGCCAGAGAAGCACACATAGCACCTGGCCTGTGTTTGTGTGGATGTACAACCTTCCCCCCTGGATGTGCATGAAGAGGAAGTACATTCACATGAGTATGCTAATTGAAGGGCCGAAACATCCAGGGAACGACATCAATCTGTATCTGGGGCTGCTGAAAGAGGAGCTAGACACGCTGTGGAAAACGCCAGCCAATACGTGGGACGCCACAGCGAAACAATATTTCCCTATGAGAGCCGCACTGCTCATGACGGTGCATGACTTTCTCGGTTACGGATATGTCGCGGGGCAGGTAGTCCACGGATTTAGTGCATGCGTCAGGTGCATGGATGATACAACGTATCGCCAGCTAGATAGAGATTCCGGGTCTTCGAAAACTGTGTTCATGGGACATCGAAGGTGGCTTCGCGACGATGACGCATGGAGAAAACGCAAGGATCTGTTCGATGGTGAAACTGAACCCCGAAGACCCCCACGTACGAGGAGTGGGGAGGAAATAGACGAGCTGTTGAAAAATTGGAAAGAGTGCCCACCGCCGGGAAAGAAGCGAAAGGCGCCAGAGCCGCTGCTGAAGGTATGGAAAACAAGGTCTGTTTTCTGGGACTTACCGTACTAGAAGATCCTCCGTGTGCCTCACAGCCTTGATGTCATGCATATCACGAAGAACGTGTGCGAGAGTCTGCTTGGTACCCTGCTCAACATGACAGAGAGGACCAAAGATGGGCCGAAAGCAAGGGCAGACTTGCAATCAATGGGCATCAGGGAGGAGCTTCACGCAAAATGCCCTAATGATGATGATGATGATGATGATGAGGTGAAGGACATGGAAAGTCGTCGCAACAAAGGCAAAAAGGCCAAGAAGATCGAATATGAATGCCCTCCTGCGTGCTTCACTCTAAGTCAGAAGGAGATCGAGCACTTTTTCACCTGCCTCGTAGGAGTAAAACTTCCTTACGGTTACGCGGGGAAGATAAGCAGATACCTAGACTCAGCGAAGCAGAAGTTCAGCGGGATGAAGTCTCACGACTGTCACATGCTGATGACGCAGATACTTCTAGTTGCAATCCGTGGGATCATGGACGCGCACGTCCGTGAAACGCTATTTGGCCTATGCAACTTTTTCGACGTCATCTCTCGGAAGTCGGTTGGCGTGAAGCAACTCAGAAGGCTACAGGAAGAGATCGTGGTGATACTATGTGAGCTTGAGATGTACTTCCCGCCCGCATTCTTCGACGTTATGGTGCATCTGCTGGTCCATATCGTGGAGGATATCATCCAACTCGGACCGACGTTCCTGCACATCATGATGTCGTTCGAAAGGATGAATGGTGTCATCAAAGGATACGTTCGCAACAGGGCACGTCCAGATGGAAGCATAGCCAAGGGCTTTCTGACCGAAGAGTGCATCTCCTTCTGCACGAATTATCTAGGCATCGAGAACCCCGTCGGTCTGCCCGTCAACAGGCACCTCGGTAGGCTCGCTGGATGGGGTCACCGCGAGGGTCGCCGCGAAATGCAGACCAGGAACTATGTCAAGGCCTGATACAAGGTAGACCCGGTAACAGGGGAGCTTACCACAGATCCGAAGGTGAGGAGCTTGAGCGTGTTCTGGTAAGGAATACACCCCCGCGTAATTATCTCCATATGGTTGCATTCTAATTAATGAAGCCAAATTTCTAAATGGTTCACGTTCCTTCCGCAGGAAACTAAAAGCAGTAGCGCAGGGTCTCAGAACGTTCTGAAACAAAAGGATAAGTTCAGTAAGCCGTCGTCAGCTGGTCGTGTGGCCGGCGAAGGCTTGTCCTCGAAATGGTCGGAATACTATAAGGTTGGATGAAAGGAGAGAAAGACCAGTTCGGAAAGCCAGGAGCGCGAGGTTAAAGAACTCAAGGCACAAGTGGCGCAGATTCCGGAGATAGTCCAAGAGCAAGTGCGAGACCAAACTGGGAGCGACGATCACCGTCATTATGCCTTCCTTGCTTGAGGGGCTGCGGGGGTGGATTGCGGGCGGCCAACAGGGGTCGCCCCTGATTCCCAGCTTCACGGGCAGCAACTCGCACAACGCGCCGGCAATGGTGTATCCGGCGGAGGCGGCATTGGTGTCTCCGGCGGAGGCGGCATTGGTGTCTCGGCGGAGGCGGCATTGGTGTCTCGGCGGAGGCGGCATTGGTGTCTCCAGTGTCGGCGCCGGTATTGGACCTTAATGCACCCGGGTGTGGGAAGAATACGCCGGCCGGCACCTCGGCAGTAAGCGGCCCCTCCGTCACTTGCACGCCCGCCATTGGCGGTGCCTCGACATTAGCCGAGCTCGACGCCATCACGGTAACTAAGCCTCGGCCGATGACTACTTCATCTCCTTGCCTTTGACTAGGCATCCCTGACGCCCTACATGTTTTCGCAGGGCGCTGCCAACGTTCCGTGCACTCTCTTGCACTTCGTGGACGGCGAGTTGATCGATGTTGCCAAGGCCAAAATCGTTGAACCGGGCAACCGCGTGTTCCACGGTAATCCGATGCCACCCACCATGTATAGGGTTCAACTGGTTCGGGTGCTGCGGGGATGCGACGACTTGTTACCTCCGTATCGACCCCCTGGGGCCGACGAAGATGATGTGATGACCCTCGGCGCCTGCTTAAACTGGTCCATGCTTTGGCCGAAGAGCCAGATTCGTTTGGGGGTGGGGGACACCACCCCACAGACAACACCGTCAGTCGTGCCGGCGCCAAGCCATGGCAAGAGCGCCGCAACGCTACCGCCGTCAGCTGATCCGGACATGCATATAGCACAGGATCCTGACAACGACGACGGTTCATTTTCCAACGTCGATAAGTAAATCAAAGAAGATGGGTACGGTGACGAATTCTTGGGGCATCCTTCTCAAGAACCCAACCCTGCAAAAGACGATCGAGATCTAGCTGGTACCGCGGAGAAACCCAATTGCAACAAGCGTCGTCTATTCAGTTCTCAGGAGATGCCTCCAGCTGCCGCCTTCACCGAGACTCAAACAGTCGAGGTGCGAAATATTATCAGCCCCAACACACTCAAGAAGGTGGTCTCTGAGCAGAACTCGATCTCATTACAGCAGAAGAAGCAGAAGGCACGAAAAAGAAAAAATAACAAGGGTGCGAGCCAGCCGGCACCGAGTACGATCCGTGCTCAGGACGGGCCACCAATACCTAAGGATATCTTGAGGAGGGTGCATGTGGCGGGTAGGCCGATGCTACCGACTAATCTGCTCAATGCTGCAACCGGTGCTATGCGGAGTCTGCATGACGGTGTTCTTACTATGGAGAAGCGACGTCTCATCGAGAATGATGTGGCATACCCGGTTTTCGTGGCCAAGGTGCCAGAGGGTAAGGGCTTTGTCGAGAGCACCATCGGGCGTATGATCGTCCTGCGGTTTGATGACATCTTCGCTATGTTTAACCTTTATCCGCTGCACTACACCTTCGTTCGGCTATTTTCGCTCAGTATGGAGATGCGGATCATTAGAGACAAGACCCCGGACATTGTGATAGTCGACCCCTTCTACATGTGTGCCAAGATCTTGGGCAGAGTTGGGGACCGGCAAGTCGCGAGTTCATACCTCGAAGGCGTCATTCTGGCGAACCCAGATAAGGATAACTTCCTCGTGCCTTACTTTTCCGAGTAAGTCATCCCCTCACCGCCCCGTAACATATGATTTATTAGATTTCGATCGCTCTTTTTTTTCTAACATTCCGTGTTTTGTGCAGTGACACACATTGCACACTCATCCTCTTAAGCCCAAAATATTCCATGACCATGTATTTCGACTCGGACCGTCAGTCAAAGAAAGACTACACAAATATCAAGAAAGTTCTTGATGATGCTCTCCCCGGCTATGCCAAATCTGGAGGCACCTTCAGGAGGCCAATTTATAGGTACGACAAGCATGTGTTCACCCACGTAACGACGTTTCCCTGTGTCAAGCAACCGCCTGGCAGTCAGAAGGATGCCTACTATGTCCTTCATCACATGCGGGCGATCGTACAGGACCTTCATCACCTTATGCTACCAAGTAATCTCAAAGATTGGGCCGCACGCTTGTCGGAAATCCAGGACGCGGACATTAGACAACGACCGCACATTCATGACCATCACGAAAGACGGCGGCTTCATCCACTCTCCGGTCCTTGAGCCGAGTTGAAAGTATTGATGCTATGTAGTTCTGGAAGAAGAGTTTAGCTCATGTTGTAATTAAACTTTAATGAACTTGTATGTCTCTTTAGTTTGGACAGTCGTTCAACTTATATGTAATCGATGCTTTTTATTAGTAGGACCATGAATCGTGCTATTAATGTGTTGCTTTTCTCTTCCGATCCTTTTGTTGCATACTTATATATTGCTTATATATTATCTGTGAATTTCTACTAACGTTTTGTTTGTCTAGTGCATAGAGATGTCGTCGTATGTCGTGTACAAGGGTAAGGTTCCCGGAGTCTACGACGATTGGGAGGAGTATCGGAGACAGGTTCACCGTTTCAACGGTAACAGTTACAAAGGGTACACCACTAGGGCGGAGGCGGAAGCTAGATATGCGCGCTATCTAGCGGGAGAGAGGAGGGAGCGGAGGATGAACCGGATGAAGGCCAGTTTCATCGCGATGATGCTCATCGTGACCGCAGCTCTCTTCTATGTGATGGTAGTTTAGATGATCGATATCGACTTTGTAATGTGACGATAAACTCGGCTAATACGATGAACTTTGCTAATGTCTCGAGACCTAAACTTGGCTAATGTTTGAACTTTGTTCGCTATTTCGAATTTGGAGACTAATATGATGAATTATATTGTGTGATGTTTATATTCTGTGCTGTAACGTATTTTGTAACCTATGTAAATACCAGAAAAGCAAAAAATAATAATTCATAATATTCATAGTAGTGGCGTACCATATTGAGCATTAGTGGCGCACCAGGGCCAAATACCAGTGGCGCATTATGGGGCATAGTAATGACGCACCTGGGGGCATAGGTGGAGGCAAATATGGCCCCCTAGGAGGCATATTAATGGCGCACTGTTGGACATAGTAATGGCGCACTCTGTGGTGCATCACTATTATCTGGGATACTAATGACGCACCAGAGGTGCGCCATTACTATTTGTTACTAGTGGCGCACTCATAGTGCGCCATTAATATTAAAAACGGGTGCGTCACTAACAGCCTATTTTGTAGTAATGTAGGCTCAGGTCAGCTCACACTAAAATTCAAGCGAGCTCAAACCGAGTGAAGTTTAAATTCGATTAGTAGAAAATTGACTTGTACTCGGGAGAAGGTCGACTTCTAGCTAATTTCGAGCTAAATAAGATGATAAAAATTATATAATCTAATAAGAGTACCATTTATCCAACTACATACATTGGCACCACCAACACATAAGCGAACTTATGCTCCCAGGTGTGCGCACATCCTGTATGCAAAAAAAAATCAATAAAAGTTGTAAAAGAATTGAAACTTTTTTGGAATCAATGTGATAAATATTTCTGCTCATATAAAAACATTCACTGTCAGGAAATGCCTTGTACTGTATGATGGATTAAGGAAGAAAAATAAATACTATAAAAAGTACTATTCACGTTATAGATTTGTTCTTTTTGCCCTAGAGTCAAAGGAACATCCATTGGTCAAACTTTGTATGTGGGTATAATACTTGATTATAGTTGATTCAAAAAAGATTCTTAAGAAAGAAAGATTTAATCATTTTATCCTTGTTTGAAATTACTAAATTATGTGGAGCACCAACGTATTTACCCCACTAAGAAACACAAGAAGAGTCGAGCTCCCGTATAGAAGATGCTTTTCTACTGTTACTTGCTTCTTGTTTGAACTTTTCTTCTTCCTGGCGTTATTTTGTTTCCCATTTCATCTGCTTTGTAGAAGGTGCTACATCAAATTAAGTAAGTACACCCTGTTTGATTAAAATTCTGGTTCGAGAGGCAGCTGAAACAAAATTTCATAACAAAAAAAATCTACAAGTACACATATGTCCGGCAGAGTACTATCCTTTTTGGAGTAAAAGAAAGTTTACTTATGTCCTTTTGTCCGTGAAAACTGGCATAGCATTTGAGTATATGGGTGATAATCCAAATTCAAGGTTATAATTACAGATTACTGTAAACAACAACTCATGTTAAGTTCAGAAAAACGACAAGTCAAGTAATAGAAATTGATAAATCAGAATTTCCACCTGGCCATAGGCAATCAAGTTAAGTTTATATAACCACAAGCCCATGCATGTATATATTATTGAAATGCGCATAATATCCACGAAAGAGTGGGCGACACGACATTAATAGTAGAGATTATTCAACGAGACTATGAAATGCATGTATGTGAAGTCCAATATGTTTACCGCCAGTAACACTTTCATAGGCAATAACGTCATAGCCACTACCAACATGTTAAACACTTCCATATGTTGATAGCAATGCAAGCTACTTAAGTTTTTAAGTATGATAAGTGCACAGTTCAGCTTGTAAGGATTCATTGTAAACGATGTTCTTCATGGTCATTACCAAGGACTCGGGTCTTTTTCGCTTCTTTGATTTATTGGTCTGCTTCTTGCCCTTCTCCTCTTCCTTCTCCTTCTTGATTTAGGATCTTTATGTTTCTCTTCGCGGTGGCTCGAGACAATGTGACATAGAGTTGACCATGAGAGAACACCGGATTAGGTATGTACACGTCGACAATCGGGATGGTTTGCCCTTGTGCCTTGTTGGTCGTCATAGCAAAGCTAAGTCTAAGAGGAAATAGCTTCCTCTTGAACTTGAATGGAAACATGTCGTTGTCAGATGGACATAGGGGTATCCAAGTAAGGAAGACCCCCCTACCCGCATGTTGTCCAATCACGATTTCCGCGTCGATGGTGTTCCTCTCTAAACCTTGGACCACAAGCCTCGTGCCATTACACAGTCCGTTAGCCAGATCAATGTTCCTCGGAAGTATGACAGGGCAGTTCAACTTCAGTTTGAGTGTGTGCGGAGGCAGGCCGTTGGGAGTCAATTTGTTTAGGAACTCGGGAGCGTATTAGCCATGTGGGTCATCCTTTACGCTGTCAAAGCTTTGTCAACGTTGTTGTTTGTGGTAGAGAGGATTGCACGAGAAGTCATGTAATTTGCATCAGACATGTTGTCATCTAGACTCAAAAATACATGGTCAATCAGCTTCTCTAGGTCGTCACCCTCGCCTGTAGACGACACACCAATATCTTCAGGGAGTTGTATGTTGCCTTGATCGTCAGCTTCCTTGGTGCCATTGCTTACCCTTAACAAGTAATCAGAAACCACGTGTCATTATGAGCCCTCATGTTGGTGTCGAGCCTTAGCTGGCGCATACCCTTCCAGAGATGTGAACTTCGGAGGGCTGCATCGATTATCTGACCCTAAGACCCCCTCCTGACGACCCGAAGCACCTTGGTGAAGTCCCCATAAAAAACAGTCTTTCCTCCAAAGGGTCGGTCCCTTCTACCCATGATGTCGCGCATGCTATTGTCCAGTGCATCGACCGCTTGTCGCTTAGTCATGGTGGCCTCATCCCATAGAATCAATGAGGCCATCCTTAGTAGCTTGGCGGTACCACTATGCTTGGTCAAGTCGCATGAGGTACCATTGTCACAGTTCAATGGGATCTTGAACCTCGAGTGGGCAATCCTGCCACCATTCATGGTAGAAGCGGCTACGCCTGACGTCACGGCAGCGATAGCCATGTTTCCCTCGCTTTGAACCTTGTCGAGTAGCGCCCTGTACAGAAAGGTCTTCCCACCTCCCGGGCCATCAACAAAGAATACATCCCCATCACCATAGTCAAACTGTCGCTAGTATCTCGTCATATGCACCCCTCTACTCTAGTTTAGCGACGATGCTAATTTAATTTCGTTCACGTCAAACTCGATGGTGGATTCCTCGATCACCTCTCTAGCCTCGCGCTCCGTTTGGGTCGAACGTATCATCGATGTTCGGAAGATCGAAATCAACTTTGTCTTTACCCATGGAATGCAACATACTGCTAATGTCAAGCAACACCATTTGCTCAACCTCATTCGGTCATGTGTGTGATCGACGGTAGTCATCAAACATAGGCTCGAGGTGCCTATCCAATAAACCGCGCATGTCGCCTAGCTCACAATGCACCAAGATTGTTACGAAGAGCCTCCTGAGCGAACATGGAATCGCCCACTGCTCTACGGTGAGGTGGTCGACGAGGGCAGCACCAGGGGGTGATTGACGATGACGGCCGGGGGAGACGACGGTCGGCCGTTCGGGGTCAGGAGAGGGGAATGGCGAGGTTTACTTCTCACAATAAATCGCGGCGAGGTGAAGATCGGGATGAGTGGGGTGGCAGTTTTGGGAAGAGAGAGAGAGAGAGAGGGAGGGAGAGAACGCACTTAGATGAGGCAGGAGAGGAGAGGATCACGCAAGAGGGAGAAGAAGAAAAAAGGTGGATATTACGGGAGTGAAGGAAGAGATCACTTGTCTACGATTTCAATTACCAATTACAGAACACTACGGCTCGATTGTTTGAATTGGAACTTCCCCTATGTCTTGATTGAGTGAATCAGAACTTGCCAAAACAAAAGAGCAGCTCGGAAGAACCTTCAATCGAGCGGTGGGACTGTGTGGGTCATTAGTGGGGAGTACCAAAGAACGATGTGCATACTCTTCTTTTAGGAATAGAGATTGATTGTGATTCATTCCTTTCCATATAAAAGTTACATAATATATCAAAAATTGATTGTCATTCATTCCTTTTCATATTAAAGTTACCAAATATATCAAAAAATTATTAAAGATTGATTGTGATTCATTCCTTTCCATATAAAAGTTACCAAAAATACAAGAAATTGATTAAAGAATGATTGTGATTCATTCCTTTCCATAAAAAAGTTACCAAATATATCGAAAATTGATTAAAGATTGATTGTGATTCATTACTTTCCATATAAAAGTTACCAAATATATCGAAAATTGATTAAAGATTAATTGTGATTCATTCCATTCCATATAAAAGTTGACAAAAATAACGAAAATTGATTGTGATTCATTTCTTTTCATAAAAAAGTTACCAAATATATTAAAAATTGATTAAAGATTGATTATGATTCATTCTATTCCATATAAAAATTACCAAATATTCATTCCTTTCTATACAAAAGTTACCAAATATACCAAAAATTGATCTGATTGGCAGATATGATCTTATTGATCTTATTGGCAGATAAAACCGGTTTAAAAAGATTGTGGGCTAAAATCGAGTTTAAATATATTGGTGGAACGAAAAACTGGTGGAAAAGATTAACCGGAGTGAGGCGAGACTACCAACTGAGATATTAGGAGTAGAGATAAAGTGAGAGCACAGGGTAAGGCTAAAGTTTTAAAATGGATCAGGAGTCTGTCTATAGCTGGAATTTGATCACGTCAGTGGACTTTCTGATTTAACAAGCCACCCACTTGAAAACATGATTAAGGAAGGACAGAGTGCTGCATGCATGATGCATTAATCCGAATATTATCTTTCTGGTATCCCATTGCTTGCATCCACACAGGCCAACATGGACTAAAATAATGTCAACTTGTGGCTTGCTTCACCTGTTGTTTAGCTTGGCAAGTAGCATGTCCAGCTGAGGTCCAGTGCACAAAGATATCCTCCAAATGCAAAGTGCTACTAGCATCCAGCTCCATATGTTACAACCTGTGTGCGGTCTGTCTGGCTAGCTACCAATCATGGCACACCGGATGATAACATGGTCAAATATTTATGAGATCATTTTCACAACTGCGTTGCAACCCCTGGAAAAACAACAGAAAAATGCAGTTGAAAAATGGAGTGTGTTCTTGTCATAATAAATATTTTTTGATTGATGTGGTCAGGATTTTCTTTATTGTGTACTTGTGAATAGGGGGAAAAGCAGATTTGTCAATTTGACATAGTCGCCAAAAGAATTTCGTGCACTTTACAGAAAAGAGAGAAAAGAAATGGAAAAAAGAAGAAGATAAAAAAGTAGAAGCTAATTCGATCATGTACACTCGAGAGCCAGCTCAAGCTAGCTGCCTAACACTAGCGTGGCACCAACCGGCCGATCGTGCCGGCCGCCGCGTCGCGTCACGGCGCCTCCTCGATGGTGTCCAGCACCGGCTGCCACGACCGGAGCCGCCTCAGCCCGGCGATGGCACCGCCGCTCGACTTGACGCCAGTCGTGGAGTGCCCGGCGGGGCCATCCTGATCAAGCTGCAGCAGGCCGACCACCGGGAAGACCCTACCGGCGTCGCCATTGCTCGGCCTGGAGTCCCCGCGGCCGCTGCTGTTGCTGGTCCCGCTCCTTCGCCGTCTCGTGGTGGTGATCACGATCCTCCTCCACGCGGCGGTGGCGGCCGTGGCGGCGCCGTGGGAGGCCGCGGCGAGCGCGGCCATCTCGTCGTCGGTGAGCACGGAGTAGAGCATGTCCATGGGGAGCAGGAAGTAGGATCGGCGCGGCTGGAGGAGCTCATCGGCCGCGACGCCGGGCACGCGGCAGCCGACGGCGAGGCGGCACGCGTCGCACACGAACTTGCCCGGGTGGTCCAGCATGAGCTCCGACGCCCGCACCGGCCTCGCCAGCCGCGTCACCCGCCCGTCCGCGTGGATTACCTTGCAGCATCCTCCTCTCGACGACGCAGACCCAGACGCCGAGGCCGCCTCCGGCGCCAGCGACATGCACGCCGGCTTGTTCCCCATGAGAGAGGTAGAGAGAGAGGGTCAGGTGGTGTAGTGAGAGGGGGGTGGGGTGGGAGATCAATGTAGATGAGACGGTGTGGGTATATGATCAATGGAGGTGGTAAGTTGATGGTGGGTGGTGCATGGAAAAGGACAAGCAAATGATTAGCGTGCTGCAGCTCAGGGGTTAGGACAGCAGCAGCAGCTGGCTATCACCTCGCTTAACTTGTGGCCACAGCTGCTTAGTTTAATGAACCAGCTAGCCAGGTCCCAAATCACGGTGGATGGAGCAATGGCGATGTGGCAGCGGGACAGCTTGGCGGCCATCGCCATGGACAAAAGCCAAGGAAAAAACAAAGCAAAAAAAAAAAGAGGATTCGATCCGAGCTACTAGCTAGCTAGAGGTCGCACGCATCCGGCCGGCCGGCCGGCGGGCTTAATTAGCGTAACATGACAGACCATGGTCTTGGTAGGACGTCACTGTAGCCGTGGTAATCTCCCTCCGCAGGCTGCGCCGCTTAGAGTATGTGGACGGACGGACGGCGACGACGACGGCAACGACCACGTACGACCTCTCGCGGGCTTAACAAATTCAGTATTCCGGCAGCAGCGACCTCTCCGTGCTGAGTTGGACGCCACGAACAATTCAGAGCTTTATCTTTTTCCTTCTCCATTAGATTAGTCCAAGCAGGGGGGGCGCATCGGGCCATTTCCTTTCTACTTCTACGTTAATTAAGAGCATAAAGAAGAAGAAGAAGAAGACACGATGATGGGTTCAATTTCAATCTGCGTAGAGGATCGAGTCACTGGATCTGTCAATCTGCAGATCGATCTCCCTGAGTCCCTGTCAGCATCGACTGACGATCATCTTTGTTCTGGCAAAATAACTGATGATCGATCACTCGGTAAATAAATAAAAATCAGTGTTGCTTGCCGTTCTGACGGTGTTTTAGTGTCGGTTCGGCAGCTCTCCACGGAGCCGAGAGCGTGGAATGGCCAGTTAGCTGCTCTGTGAATTAACATTGGACACCACTCCGCTCCGGCGTGGAGCCGCGGAGCGGAAGGCGTCCGAACGCGCCCTTATTTTGACATTTGGAGTGGACCATGGAAGATAATAATACTGTTATCATTAATCAACGCCGGCCACAGCGGTTGCTTTTGAGTTCAGACTTCGGAGCCTAACTGGACATTGAAGTTGGTTATCAGTTCAGTAAATTATAAGCGTGATTGGAAATTCCAGTTTCAGGGAGCTACTATAATATTATTCTGCATTAGCTTATTGCTTTAGCACATCGTGTTTTAGTTTTCTTAAATTCCAACCATTCATTCAGGATTAAAAATTGAATGGATGGATGGATGGAGTATAGATTAACAATTCAGGATTTGGGAGGTTGGGGTGACTTGGCCTGGCTCCTGAGCGGCGGGAAAGCGACGGGCAGACCCAGCTTGGCATTCAACGTACTGGAACTCGAAATCTCAGGACCTGCCATATATATATTTGGTTCGCAGACCATATATTCCCGCAATCTCTGCCTACCTCTGTGCTTGTCACGCCAATCATCTTTACTTTTGTTTATATCATTATTAAAAAAAATCATGGTAATATGTGTCTCATTCATATTATAAAGACCAAATTACAAGTCACGTAAAACCCGACATGACAAAATTAAAAAAGATAGCAGAACATTGTTGAGCTTGACACCAACGTCCGTCACCTGTCTCCGGCATCATCATAGCAGCCATAAAAAAATGACGGATCACCTCCTCACCCGAGCTCGACGCGGCACCATCGATGATATGCAGTTTTGCGGACCTCCAAGGTGTCTCACCAAAGATAAAGTCATTGCCGTTGAACGAATCATTATCATTCGACAATGCAACAAATAATAACCTCACTAGTGTCAAAAACGTTATTATATTACGGGACAAATGGAATACTAGTTATTGCTATCTCCGTCCTGGTTTATTGGTCTTCTTTGTAATTCGTGTTAATTTTTGAACAGTGATTTAACTAACAAAATATCAACGCATGTCAACAAAATTATATCGTTGGACTTGTATTTGAAAATAGTTTTCAATGATATAAGTTTTGGTGACATGCATAAACATTTTGTTAGTTCAATATATGGTCAAAACTTCGCACAAAATACAATGGGATCAATAAACCAGGACGGAGATAGTATTTTCATAGCGAGATTGTTGTGAGCCTCTCACATGCTTCCACGCCTTTGGAACAGCACACAACCATCTTTTTGTCTCCAAGAAACCCAGATATATAACCAACAAACCACAATTTAGCTATAGCACTCTGCTCAGGTTGGACTTGAACAACTTGAGTGAGAGCATGTCTTTTGAAGTGTCAAAATCTATCTACTAGGATACTAAGCTCTTTTCATTTGGTGTCTTCTGGTGCATCCGTGGCTGCGAGGTCGCTAGGACTCCATTTTTTGGGCGTGTGTTGTTGGTTAAGAGAAATGAACATCTATATAGCCATAATAAATTTGTCGTTTTCTTGGTTTTAACAAGGTTCTAGGCGTTGCCTGATATTTTCTTCCTTTTCTGTGTTTTCTCTACCGGTTGTTTGTTCTTCTTTTCCTTTTTTCCTTTTTCTAATCGTCTCTTTACTTATTTCTATTTTAATTCATGAGTATTTAAAAATATATGAACATTTTTCAAAACCCATGTTTCTTTTTCAAAAAAATCAATTTTTTTTAAAATTAAGAGTTTTATAAAATTCTCAAACATTTAAAAAAATGTGTGAACATTTTTTAAAGTCGTGGATAGTTTTAAAATTTATGGTTTTTTAATTCGCACTGATATTAAAATCCATGAACATCTCTTGATTTGATGAAAATTTTGAAATAAAGAAAAGATAGACGTGTTTTTTCCAAGCTACAAGGGGAACGAGCGAGCAAAAAACTAAGCGAGTGATAGGAACAAGGAACCACGCTTGGTAAGAGTATCGTGGGCCAGATGCGAACGTTATAGCAACAAAAACCACGGTTTCAACATGGAACATGAGCTCCCAAAAGGCTCACAAAACAAATTATTTTCTAACAGCCGCCCAACGCGTCGCGCGTTAAAAATGACTTTGCCGCGTGCGATTCGCCTGGTTTAGTGCGGCTGGCAGCGCTGGCTCCAGTAGCCGCGCTAAAATACAGCGCGTGCGTCGCTCCAGCAGCACGCAAAAATGCGGCGCGCGCGACTCTCGCATAAACAACATATGCATTCCAAACACAAGCAAAAAGATCAAACACAAACAAAATAAATCAACAATAAATAGTTCAATTTCGTTACTACAACTTAAACAAATAGTTTATCGTTCAATACAACAAATAGTTCAATATAACACAACAAATAATTCAACAATACAATATCAAACGCACAAATCATGATGATCTTTGTCGCCCATTTCATGCCCACCACTCCTCGATGAGATCCTTTTGAAGATCAGTATGCGATGCGGGACGTCGAATGGCATGATATGAGGCAACAAAACGGGCCACCCGTTCAGCCTTCCATCACACTCGTACGGGATGTCCCAAGAGCTCATACTGAGAGTAGTCTACATCTTGATCACGCTCATTCTCGATGATCATGTTGTGCATGATCACACAAGCGTGCATGATGTACCAAAGGATTTTTTTTATCCCAAAATCTAGCCGGTCCTCTCACAATAGCAAATTGGGCTTGCAAAATCCCAAAAGCTCTTTCCACATCTTTTCGAGCCGCCGCATGAGCATTGTGGAAATCAAGATTTTTCTTACCTTGCTGTTTTTTCAACGGCTTCACAAACGTTTGCCACTTTGAGTAGATGCCATCCGCAAGATAATAGCCAAAGTTGTATGTACGGCTATTTGCTACAAACTGCACCGGTGGCAAATCACCATTTGCAATCTTATTGATGAGTGGTGACTGGTTGATAACATTGATGTCATTCAAAGATCCAGGCATTCCAAAGAAAGCATGCCAAATCCAAGTCTCTTGATCGGCCACCGCTTCAAGGATTATAGTGGAACCCTTTTTTTACCGTGGAATTGCCCATGCCATGCCTTTGGACAATTCTTCCAATTCCAATGCATGCAATCTAATGAACCAAGCATACCTGGGAAGCCGCGAGCTTTGTTCATCTCCAATAGCCTTGCGACATCTTCAACATTGGGACATGTCAAATCCTCCTGGCCGAACACTTGAACAATTCCGACTGCGAAGCGCTTGACACACATGATGGCTTGGCTCCCACCCATAGCCAAGTGATCATCAACTAGATCAGTCGGGATACCGTATGTCAACATACGCAAAGCGGCTGTAACCTTCTGAAAGGTGCTATGCCCGAGCTCTCCGGCGGCATTCATCTTTTGCTGAAAAAACTGGTCATGGCTCGCTAGTTTCTCTGCAATGCGCCTGAACAACTCGGTGCTCATCCTAAACCGGCGACGAAAGTACGACTCCGGGTATGTGGGATTCTCCATGAAATAGTGTCTCATCAATCTGTTATGGGCATCGATCCTATCCCTCCAAAAAAAATTCCGACCCATAACCGAACCACCGTGCTTCGGTTTTTTATTGATGTGCATGTTGGGGAACGTTGCATGGGAAACAAAAAATTTCCTACGCACACGCAAGATCTATCCATGGTGATGAGCATCTACGAGAGGGAGAGTGGATCTACGTACCCTTGTAGATCGCTAAGCGGGAAGCGTTAAGAAACGCGGTTGATGTAGTCGAACGTCTTTGCGATCCAAATCGCCGAGCGTCCCGCGATCCAATCACGATCCGTCCCGATCTAGCACCGAACGGACGACACCTCCGCGTTCAGCACACGTACGGCTTGATGACGATCTCCGCCTTCTTGATCCAGCAAGAGGGGGCGGAGAGGTGGAAGAGTTCTCCGGCAGCGTGACGGCGCTCCGGCGATGGTGGTGGTGTTGGAAATATGCCCTAGAGGCAATAATAAATTAGTTATTCTCATGTTTCCTTGTTCATGATAATCGTTTATTATCCATTCTATAATTGTATTGATCGGAGACTTAAATGCATGTGTGGATACATAGACAAAACCATGTCCCTAGTATGCCTCTAATGGACTAGCTCGTTGATCAAAGGATGGTTAAGGTTTCCTAGCCATGGACATCAGATGTCATTTGATAACGGGATCACATCATTAGGAGAATGATGTGATGGATAAGACCCAAACTACAAACATAGCATATGATCGTGTCAGTTTATTGCTACTGTTTTCTGCATGTCAAGTATATGTTCCTATGACCATGAGATCATGCAACTCATGGATATCGGAGGAGTGCCTTGTGTGTATCAAACGTCGTAACGTAACTGAGTGACTATAAAGGTGCTCTACAGGTATCTCCGATGGTGTCTGTTGAGTTGGCATGGATCGAGACTGGGATTTGTTACTCCGTGTGACGGAGAGGTATCTCAGGGCCCACTCGGTAATACAACATCACAACAAGCCTTGCAAGCAATGTGGCTAAGTGTTAGTCACGGGATCTTGTATTACGGAACGAGTAAAGAGACTTTTCAGTAACGAGGTTGAACTAGGTATGGAGATACCGACGATCGAATCTCGGGCAAGTAACATACCAAAGGGAACGTTATACGGGATTAACTGAATCCTTGACATAGAGGTTCGACCGATAAAGATCTTCGTAGAATATGTAGGAACCAATGTGGACGTCCAGGTCCCGCCATTGGTTATTGACCGTAGAGGTGTCTCGTTCATGTCTACATAGTTCTCGAACCCGCAGGGTCTGCACACTTAAGGTTCGGTGACGTTTCGGTAGTGTAGAGTTATGTATGGTGGTGACCGAAGTTTGTTCGGAGTCCCGGATGAGATCCCGGACGTCACGAGGAGCTCCAATGGTCCGGAGGTAAAGATTCATATATAGGAAGTCCCAGTTTGGTTTCCGGAAAAGTTTCGGGCTCATCGGTAGTGTACCGGGAGTGCCGGTAGTGTACCGGGAGTGCCGGTAGTGTACCGGGAGGCCTTCGGGAGAGGTATTTCGACCCCAAGAGGTCCATGGGCTGTGGGAGAATAATAACCAGCCCTTAGTGGGCTGGGAAAACAGCCACAAAGTCCCATGGCACAGGAGAGAAAGTCCTAAAGCAAAAAGTGGAAAATCAGCCAATAGGAGGCAATCGTACTCCAACTAGGATTGGAGGTGAAGTAGGATTGCTTCCCACCTCCTATTTCGGCAGACCCAAAGGCCTTGGCTGTCTCTACTCTCCTCTCCTCCTATATATACTAGTGGATTGGGTGGTTTTTGGACAGAATTTCCGGCCACGTGCTACCCGTTTCACCGGTGCACAGTTTCTCCTCTAGATCGGTTTTCCGCAGCGCTTAGGCGAAGCCCTGCCGGAATCACTCCACCACCATCACCGGAGCGTCGTCACGCTGCCGGTGAACTCTCTCTACTCTCCACCTCCTCTTGCTGGATCAAGACGGTGGAGATCGTCATCAAGCTGCACGTGTGCTGAACGCGGAGGTGTCGTCTGTTCGGCGCTAGATCGGAAGGACCGTGATCAAGATCGCGAGATGGTTCGTGATGAGATCGCGGAACAAATCATGATGAGTTCGCGGGACAGATCGTGATCAAGATCGTGAGACGGATCGTGATGAGATCGCGGGACGGATAGTGATGAGTTCACGGGACGGATCGTGATTGGATCGCGGGACGGATCGTGATGAGATCGCGGGACGCTCGGCGATTTGGATCGCGAAGAAGTTCGACTACACCAACCGCGTTTCTTAACGCTTCCAGCTTAGCGATCTATAAGGGTACATAGATCCACTCTCCCTCTCGTAGATGCTCATCACCATAGATAGGTTTGCGTGTGCGTAGGAAAAATTTTGTTTCCCATGCGACGTTCCCCAACAGTGGCATCATGAGCTAGGTTGATGGTTCGATGAGATCTTGAGTAGAACACAAAAGGTTTGTGGGCGTTGATACTTAGATTGCTTCCTCCCTTGGTCGGATTTTGGTTCAGCGGGATTGTGAGATGAAGCGGCCCGGACCAACATTACTCGTACGCTTACGAGAGACCGGTTCCCTCGACGCAACTTGTTGCTTAGATGGCTTGCGGGTGACAGTTTCTCTCACTTTAGTTGGATCGGATCCGATAAAGGAGGTCCATGAGAAGGTTGAAAAGCAATCTATGTATCACCGTTGTAGTTTATGCGTAGGTGAGAATCGTTCTTGCTAGATACCCGTAGCAGCCACGTAAAACATGCAACAACAATTAGAGGACGTCTAACTTGTTTTTGCAGGGTATGTTGTGATGTGATATGGCCAATTACATGATGAGATATATGTGATGTATGAGATGATCATGTGATGTATAGAATTTCACGACTTGCATGTCGTTGAGTACGGCAGCCGGCAGGAGCCATAGGGTTGTCTTTAATTATTGTATGACCTGCGTGTCAATCATTAAGCGCTATGTAATGCTTTACTTTATCGCTAAGCGGTAGCAATAGAAGTAGAAGCAGGGCTGGCGCCACAACCCCAATGGCAACACATTGATGGAGATCATGGTGTTGTGCCGGTGACGATGGAGATCATGCCGGTGTTTCGAAGATGGAGATCTTAAACACAAGTTCATGGCCATATCATGTCACTTATGAATTGCATGAGATGTTAATCCTTTTATGCACCTTGTTTTGCTTAGTACGGCGGTAGCATTATAAGGTGATCCCTCACTTGAATTTCAAGATGAACTGTGTTCTCCCCGAGTGTGCACCGTTGCGAAAGTTCGTCGTGTTGAGACACCACGTGATGATCGGGTGTGATAGACTCTACGTTCACATACAACGGGTGCAAGCCAGATTTGCACGCGCAGAACACTCGGGTTAAACTTGACGAGCCTAGCATGTACAGACATGGCCTCGGAACACAAGAGACCGAAAGGTCGAGCATGAGTCATATAGTGGATATGATCAACATAATGATGTTCACCATTGAAGCCACCTTAACTCACGTGATGATCGGACTTGAGTTGGTGAATTTGGATCATGTATCACTCGAATGACCCGAGGGATGTCAATTTGAGTGGGAGTTCTTAAGTAATATGATTAATTGAACTCATTATCATGAACATAGTCAAAGTGTCTTTGCAAATTATGTTGTAGATTACTAGCTCGCGCTGTAGCTCCCTTGTATTTTTATATGTTCCTAGAGAAATAGAATTGAAAGATGTTGGTAGCAAAATTGTGGACTGGGTCCGTGATCTGAGGATTGTCCTCATTGCTGCACAGAAGGCTTATGTCCTTAATGCACCGCTCGGTGCGCCACCCCATCTAGCGTCGTCTGTAGATGTTGTGAACATCTGACAGGCACGTTTCGATGACTACTTGATAGTTTAGTGCGTCATGCATTACGGCTTAGAATTGAGGCTCCGAAATGTTTTGAACATCACGGAACATATGAGATGTTCTAAGAGCTGAGATTGTGATCTCAGGCTCGTGCCCGAGTTGCGAGATATAGGATCTCCAACGAGATTCTTTGCCTGCAAGAATGAAAGAGAATAGCTCAATCGTTGAGCATGTGCTCAGACTGTCTGGGTACTACAATCGCTTGAATCGAGTGGGAGTTGATCTTCCAGATAAGATAGTGATTGATGTTGTTCTCCAAGTCACTATCACTAAGCTACTAGAACTTGGTGATGAACTATAAGTTGCCAGGGATAGAAATAATGATTCCTGAGCTGTTCGCGATGTTTGACACCGCGGAAGTAGAAATCAAGAAGGAGCGTCAAGTGTTGATGGTTAATCAAACCACTAGTTTCGAGAAGGGCAAGAGCAAGGAGGGAAACTTCATGGATAGCAAGTCAGTTGCTGCTCCAGTGAAGCAACCCAAAGTTGAACTCAAACCCGAGACTAAGTGCTTCTGTTATGAGGTGAGCGGTCGCTCAAGCGAAACAACCCTAGATACTTGGTAGATAAGAAGGCTGGCAACATTGATAGAAGTATATTTGATATACGAGTTACTAATGTGTACCTTGCTAGTACTCTTAGTAGCACCTGGGTATTGAATACCGGTTCGGTTGCTAAATGTTAGTAACTCGAAATAAAAGCTACGGAATAAACGGAGAACTAGCTAAGGGTGAGGTGACGATATGTGTTGGAAGTGTTTCCAAGGTTGATGTGATCAACATCGCACGCTCTCTCTACCTTCAGGATTAGTGATGAACCTAAATAAATGTTATTTGGTGTTTTGCGTTGAGCATGAACATGATTAGATCATGTTTATTGCAATACGGTTATTCATTTAAGTTAGAGAATAATGGTTATTCTGTTTACATGAATAATACCTTCAATGGTCATGCACCCAGTGAGAATGGTTTGTTGAAATCTTGATCGTAGTATTACACATGTTCATAACATTGATGTCAAAAGATACAAAGTTAATAATGATAGTACCACATACTTGTGGCACTGCCGCTAAATGTCATATTGGTATAAAGCGCATGTAGAAACTCCATACCGATGGAAATTTGGACTCATTCGATTTTGAATCGGTTGAGACATGTGAACCATGCCTCTTGGGCAAGATGACTAAAGGACCCCGTTGGATGGAGCGGGCAAGTGATTCATTGGAAATGATACATGTTGATGTATGCAATCTAGTGAGTCTTGTAGCGTGCAGTGGATATCGTTATTTTCTTACCTTCACTGATGATTTGAGTAGATATAGTGTGTATTTACTTAATGAAACACAAGTCTGAATCGTTTGAAAGGTTCAAGCAAATTCAGAGTGAAGTTTAAAGATCATCGTGACAAGAAGATAAAAATGACTGCGATATGATCGTGGAGGTGAATATCTGAGTCACGAGTTTGGCATACAACTTAAGACAATGTGAAAGTTGTTTCACAACTAAACGCCACCTGGAACACCATAGTGTGATGGTGTGTCCGAACATCATAGTTATGCTCTATTGGACATGGTGCGTGCTATGATGTCTCTTGTCGTTTTACTACTATAATTTTGGGGTTATGCATTAGAGACAATTACATTCACTTTAAATAGGGCACCATCTAAATCCGTTGAGATGACACCATGTGAATTATGGTTTGATAGAAACCTAAGCTGTCATTTCTTAATATTTGGGGATGTGACACTTGTGTGGAAATTGTTTTCACCTAATGAGGTCGAACCCAAGGCGGACAAATTGCATCTTCATAGAATACCCTAAGATCAGTTGGGTGAACCTTCAATCTCAGATCCTAGTGCAAAGTGTTTGTTGCTTAAACGGATCCTTTCTCGAGGAAATGTTTCTCTCGAAAGAATTGAGTGGGAGGAAGATAGAACTTGATGAGGTTGTTAAACCTTTGTTCAACCAGAGAGTAGCGCAGCGCAGAAAGATGTTTCTGTGAAGCCTACGTTAGTTGAAGAGGAAGTTAATGATGATGATCATGAAGCTTCAGGATCAAGTTACTATCGAACTTCGTAGGTCGACAAGGATGTGTACTGCTCCTAAGTAGTACGACAACTCTGTCTTGGAGATCATGTTGTTGGACAACGATGAACCTACGAGCTATGGAGAAGCGATGATGGTCCCAGATTCCGACGAATGGTTAGAGGCCATGAAATCCGAGATAGGATCCATGTATGAAAACCAAGTGTAGACTTTGGTAGACTTGCTCGTTGGACGGCAGGTCGTTGAGTACAAATGGATCTTTAAAATGAAGACAGACACTGATGGTGAATGTCACTATTTGTAAAGCTCGACTTGTTGCAAAGATGTTTGTGACAAGTTTCAAGGAGTTGACTACGATGAGACTTTCTCACTCGTAGTGGTGCTAAAGTCTGTTGGAATTATGTTAGCAGTTGCTGTGTTTTCAATTATGAAATCTGGCAGATGGATGTCAAAACATCGTTTCCTTAACGGTTTACTTGAGGAAAGGTTGTATGTGATACAACCAGAAGGTTTTGTCAGGCCTAAGGATGCTAAAAGGTGTGCAAGCTTTGGTGATCCTTCCATGGACTGAAGCAAGCATCTCGGAGTTGGAATATACGCTTTGATGAGGTGATCAAAGTTTTGATGTTTATACAAAGTTTACGAGAAACTTGTATTTGCAATAAAGTGAGTGGGAGCACTATAGAATTTCTGATAAGTATATGTGGATGACCTATTGTTGATCAGAAATAATGTAGAGTTTCTGGAAAGCATGAAACGGTTGTTTGAAAAGTGTTTTTCAAAGGAAGACCTAGATAAAGCTACCTAATTGTTGAGCATCAAAATCTATAGAGATAGATCAAGATGCTTGATGAGACTTTCAATGAGTGCATACCTTGACAAGATTTTGAAAGAGTTCAAAATGGATCAGCCAGAGAAATAGTTCTCGTCTGATTTGTAAGGTGTGAAGTTGAGTGAGACTCAAAGCTCGACAATGGCAGAAGAAAGAGAAAGGACGAACGTCGTCTCCTATGCCTTAGCCATAGGCTCTATATTATGCCATGCTGTGTACCGCACCTATGTGTGCCTTGCCATGAGTCTGTCAAGGGGTACAAGAGTGGTCCAGGAGTGGATCACTGGACAGCAGTCGGAATTATCCTTAGTAACCAGAGGACTAAGGAAATGTTTCTTGATTATGGAGGTGATAAAGAGTTCGTCGTAAAGAGTTACGTCGATGCAAGCTTTAACACCTATCCAGATGACTAGTAGTAGCAATCTTGATACGTATAGTGGAGCAGCCATTTGGAAATAGTACCAAGTGGAGTGTGGTAGAAGTGTTTACGGTTTGACATAGAGATTTGCAAAGTACACACGGATCTGAATATCGCAGACCCGTTGACTATAAGACCTCTCTCACATGCAAAGCATGATCGAGCCCCAGAACTCATTGGGTGTTAGATTCATAACAATGCGAATCATATGGTGATGTGAACTAGATTATTGACTCTAGTGCAAGTGGGAGACTGTTGGAAATATGCCCTAGAGGCAATACTAAATTAGTTATTATCATATTTCCTTGTTCATGATAATCGTTTATTATCCATGCTATAATTGTATTGATCGGAGACTTAAATGCATGTGTGGATACATAGACAAAACCATGTCCCTAGTATGCCTCTAATGGACTAGCTCGTTGATCAAAGGATGGTTAAGGTTTCCTAGCCATGGACATGAGATGTCATTTGATAATGGGATCACATCATTAGGAGAATGATGTGATGGATAAGACCCAAACTACAAACATAGCATATGATCGTGTCAGTTTATTGCTACTGTTTTCTGCATGTCAAGTATATGTTCCTATGACCATGAGATCATGCAACTCACGGATATCGGAGGAGTGCCTTGTGTGTGTCAAACGTCGCAACGTAACTGGGTGACTATAAAGGTGCTCTACAGGTATCTCCGATGGTGTCTGTTGAGTTGGCATGGATCGAGACTGGGATTTGTTACTCCGTGTGACGGAGAGGTATCTCAAGGCCCACTCGGTAATACAACATCACAAAAAGCCTTGCAAGCAATGTGGCTAAGTGTTAGTCACGGGATCTTGTATTACAGAACGAGTAAAGAGACTTTTCAGTAACGAGGTTGAACTAGGTATGGAGATACCGACGATCGAATCTCGGGCAAGTAACATACCGAAGAACAAAGGGAACGTTATACGGGATTAACTGAATCCTTGACATAGAGGTTCGACCGATAAAGATCTTCGTAGAATATGTAGGAACCAATGTGGACGTCCAGGTCCTGCCATTGGTTATTAACCGTAGAGGTGTCTCGGTCATGCCTAAGGTTCGGTGACGTTTCGGTAGTGTAGAGTTATGTATGGTGGTGACCGAAGTTTGTTCGGAGTCCTGGATGAGATCTCGGACGTCACGAGGAGCTCCGGAATGGTCCGTAGGTAAATATTCATATATAGGAAGTCCCAGTGGTTTCCGGAAAAGTTTCGGGCTCATCGGTAGTGTATCGGGAGTGCCGGTAGTGTACCGGGAGTGCCGGTAGTGTACCGGGAGGCCTCCGGGAGGGGTATTTCGACCCCAAGAGGTCCATGGGCTGTGGGAGAATAATAACCAGCCCTTAGTGGGCTGGGAAAACAGCCACAAAGTCCCATGGCGCAGGAGAGAAAGTCCTAAAGCAAAAAAGTGGAAAATCAGCCAATAGGAGGCAATCCTACTCCAACTAGGATTGGAGGTGAAGTAGGATTGCTTCCCACCTCCTATTCCGGCCGACCCAAAGGCCTTGGCTGCCTCTCCTCTCCTCTCCTCCTATATATACTAGTGGATTGGGTGGTTTTTGGACAGAATTTCCGGCCACGTGCTACCCGTTTCACCGGTGCACAGTTTCTCCTCTAGATCGGTTTTCCGCAGCGCTTAGGCGAAGCCCTGCCGGAATCACTCCACCACCATCACCGGAGCGCCGTCACGCTACCGGTGAACTCTCTCTCCTCTCCACCTCCTCTTGCTGGATCAAGACGGTGGAGATCGTCATCAAGCTGCACGTGTGCTGAACGCGGAGGTGTCGTCCGTTCGGCGCTAGATCGGAAGGACCGTGATCGAGATCGTGAGATGGTTCGTGATGAGATCGCGGAACAGATCGTGATGAGTTTGCGGGACAGATCGTGATCAAGATCGTGAGACGGATCATGATGAGATCGTGGGATAGATCGTGATGAGTTCACGAGACGGATCGTGATTGGATCGCGGGACGGATCGTGATGAGATCGCGGGACGCTCGGCGATTTGGATCGCGAAGAAGTTCGACTACACCAACCGCGTTTCTTAACGCTTCCCGCTTAGCGATCTACAAGGGTACGTAGATCCACTCTCCCTCTCGTAGATGCTCATCACCATGGATAGGTTTGCGTGTGCATAGGAAAATTTTTGTTTCCCATGCGATGTTCCCCAACAGGTGGAGCTGTTCCGGCAGGGCTTCGCCTAAGCACCGCAGAAAACCGATCTAGAGGAGAAACTATGCACTAGAGGAGAGGGCAGCACGTGGCAGAAAATCTTGTGCAAAAACCCTCAAAACCACTAGTATATATAGGAGGAGGGGAGGAGTAGGCTTGGCCCTCAAGGGGCCAGCCCTATGGTTCGGCCGAACCAGGAGGGAGGAGTCCTCCTCCTCCACTCCTAGTAGGATTAGGACTCCTTCCTTATTTGGCCCTTTTTGCATTTTCCCACCTTTTCCCTTTTGGGTTTTTCTTCCCAGCCTCATGGGCCTTGTGTGGGACTTCCACCAGCCCACTAACGGCTGGTATTCACCCTCCCACTGCCCATGTAGCCTCTTGGGTCGAAATACCCCTCCCGATGGTCCTCCGATACACTACTGGCACTCCCGGTACACTACCGATGAGCGCGAAACTTTTCCGGCGACCAAAACAGGACTTCCAAATACCAATCTTTACCTCTAGACCATTCCGGAGCTCCTTGTGACGTCCGGGATCTCATCCAGGCCTACGAACAACCTTCGGTCACCACCATGCATAACTCTATACTACCGAAACGTCACCAAACCTTAAGTGTGCAGACCCTGCGGGTTCGAGAACTATGTAGACATGACCGAGACACCTCTACGGTCAATAACCAATAGCGGGACCTGGATGCCCATATTGGTTCCTACATATTCTATGAAGATATTTGTCGGTCGACCTCTATGTCAAGGATTCAGTTAATCCCATATGATGTTCTCTTTGTTCTTCGGTATGTTACTTGCCCGAGATTCGATCGTCGGTATCTGTATATCTAGTTCAATCTCGTTACCGACAAGTCTCTTTACTCGTTCTGTAATACAAGATCCCGTGGCTAACACTTAGTCACATTGCTTGCAAGGCTTATTGTGATGTTGTATTACCGAGTGGGCCCTGAGATACCTCTCCGTCACACGGAGTAACAAATCCCAGTATTGATCCATGTCAACCCAACAGACACCCTCGGAGATACCTGTAATGCACCTTTATAGTCACCCAGTTACGTTGCAACGTTTGATACACACAAGGCACTCCTCCGGTGTCCGTGAGTTGCATGATCTCATGGTCATAGGAACATATACTTGACATGCAGAAAACTGTAGCGATCAACTGAGATGATCATATGCTACGTTTATAGTTTGGGTCTTGTCCATCACTTTATTCTCCTAATCATGTGATCCCGTTATCAAATGACATCTCATGTCAATGGCTAGGAAACCTTGACCATCTTTGATCAACGAGCTAGTCTACTAGAGGCATACTAGGGACAAAGTGTTGTCTACTTATCCACACATGTAATGTGTTTCCAATCAATACAATTATAGCATGGATAATAAACAATTATCATGAACAAGGAAATATAACAATAAACAATAATCTAGTTCACATCACTATGTGATTTACATTGTAATGAATCGAACACTCATGCAGTTCTGGTGTTGATCATGTTTAGCCCTTGGAAGAGGTTTAGTCAACGGGTCTGCAACATTCAGATCCGTGTGCACTTTGCAAATATTTATGTCCTTCTCCTCGATGTAATCACGGATGGAGTTGAAGCGTCGCTTTATGTGTCTGGTCCTCTTGTGAAACCTTGGTTCCTTGGCCAGAGCAATGGCACCAGTGTTGTCACGGAACAAGTTCATTGTATTCAGTGCACTGGGCACTACTCCAAGATCTGTCATGAACTGCTTCATCCAGACACCTTCCTTCGCCGCCTCCGAGGCTGCGATGTACTCCATTTCGCATGTAGAATCGGCTACCACGCTTTGCTTGGAACTGCACCAGCTTACCGCTTCCCCATTGAGAATAAATATGTATCCGGTTTGTGACTTAGAGTCATCCGGATCGGTGTCAAATCTTGCATCGATGTAACCCTTTACGACGAGCTCTTCATCACCTCCATAAACGAGAAACATTTCCTTAGTCTTGTTCAGGTACTTAAGGATATTCTTGACCGCCGCCCAGTGCTCCATTCCAGGATCACTTTGAAACCTTCCGGCCATACTTATGGCAAGGCTGACATCGGGTCTTGTGCACAACATTGCATACATGATAGAGCCTATGGCTGAAGCATAGGGGATGACACTCATCTTTTCTCTATCTTCTGCAGTCACTGGGCATTGAGTCTTACTCAACTTCACACCTTGTAACACAGGCAAGAACCCCTTCTTGGCCTGATCCATTTTGAACTTCTTCAAAACTTTATCAAGGTATGTGCTTTGTGAAAGTGCTATTAAGCGTCTCGATCTATCTCTATAGATCTTAATGCCTAATATGAAAGCAGCTTCTCCTAGGTCCTTCGTTGAAAAACTCTTGTTCAAATATTCCTTCACGCTTTCCAGTATTTCTATATTGTTTCCAATTAGTAATATGTCATCCACATATAATACTAGAGACGCTATAGAGCTCCCACTCACTTTCTTGTAAATACAAGCTTCTCCATAAACTTGTATAAACCCAAACACTTTGATCACCTCATCAAAGCGCTTATTCCAACTCCGAGATGCTTGCACCAGCCCATAAATGGATCGCTGGAGTTTGCAAACTTTTTCAGCATACTCTGGATCGACAAAACCTTCTGGTTGCATCATATACAACTCTTCCTCAAGAAAACCATTGAGGAACGCTGTTTTGACATCCATCTGCCAAATTTCATAGTCAAAATAAGCAGCTATTGCTAACATGATTCTGACGGACTTAAGTATCACTACAGGTGAGAAGGTCTCATCGCAGTCAACTCCTTGAACTTGTGAAAAACCCTTTGCCACAAGTCGAGCTTTATAGACGGTGACATTACCGTCCGCGTCTGTCTTCTTCTTAAAGATCCATTTGTTCTGAATGGCCTTTCGCCCTTCAGGTAATACTTCCAAAGTCCACACTTTGTTTTCATCCATGGATCCCATCTCAGCTTTCATGGCCTCTAACCATTTCTCGGAATCCGGTACCACCATCGCTCCTTCATAGCTCGTAGGTTCATTGTTGTCCAACAGCATGACCTCCAAGACAGGGTTGCCGTACCACTCAGGAGCAGTACGCGCCCTTTGTTGGAAATATGCCCTAGAGGCAATAATAAAATGGTTATTATTGTATTTCCTAGTTCATGATAATTGTCTGTTATTCATGCTATAATTGTGTTAACCGGAAACCGTAATACATGTGTGAATACATAGACCACAACGTGTCCCTAGTGAGCCTCTAGTTGGCTAGCTCGTTGATCAATAGATGGTCACGGTTTCATGACCATGGACATTGGATGTCGTTGATAACGGGATCACATCATTAGGAGAATGATGTGATGGACAAGACCCAATCCTAAGCATAGCACAAGATCGTGTAGTTCGTTTGCTAAAGCTTTTCAATGTCAAGTGTCGTTTCCTTAGACCATGAGATTGTGTAACTCCCGGATACCGTAGGAATGCTTTGGGTGTGCCAAACGTCACAACGTAACTGGGTGGCTATAAAGGTACGCTACGGGTATCTCCGAAAGTGTTTGTTGGGTTGACACGAATCGAGACTGGGATTTGTCACTCCGTGTGACGGAGAGGTATCTCTGGGCCCACTCGGTAAGACATCATCATTATGAGCTCAATGTGACTAAGGAGTTAGTCACGGGATGATGTATTACGGAACGAGTAAAGAGACTTGTCAGTAACGAGATTGAACAAGGTATGGGGATACCGACGATCGAATCTCGGGCAAGTACCATACCGATAGACAAAGGGAATTGTATACGGGATTGATTGAATCCTTGACATCGTGGTTCATCCGATGATATCATCGTGGAGTACGTGGGAGCCAACATGGGTATCCAGATCCCGCTGTTGGTTATTGGCCGAAGAGGTGTCTCGGTCATGTCTACGTGTCTCCCGAACCCGTAGGGTCTACACACTTAAGGTTCGATGACGCTAGGGTTATAGGGAAATAGTGTACGTGGTTACCGAAGGTTGTTCGGAGTCCCGAATGAGATCCTGGACGTCACGAGGAGTCCCGGAATGGTCCGGAGATGAAGATTGATATATAGGAAGTGAGGTTTTGGTTACCGGAAGTGTTCCGGGTGTCTACGGTAGTGTACCGGGACCACCGGAAGGGTTTCGGGGGTCCACCAAGTGGGCCCACCTGCCCCGGAAGGTTCCATGGGCCAAGAGTGGGAGGGAGCCAGCCCCTAGGTGGGCTGGTGCGCCTCCCACCCCAGCCCAAGGCGCAGCAAGGGTGGAGGGGGCAAACCCTAGGCTTAGATGGGCCTTAAGGCCCACCCTAGGGCGCCTCCACCTTTCCCTGACCTGGCCGCCGGCCAGATGCCATCTGGTGGCTGCCGCCAGCCCCTAGGGTGGAACCCTAGGGCGCAGCACCTCTCCTCCCCTCCTCCTATATATAGTGGAGGTATTTGGGGCTGCACAACACACGAGTTCATCTCCTCCCTGGTGCAGCCCTACTCCTCCCTCTCCTCGTTCTCCGTAGTGCTTAGCGAAGCTCTGTCGGAGTACCACGCAGCTCCACCGTCACCACGCCATCGTGCTGCCGGAGCTCTCCCTCAACCTCTCCTCCCTCCTTGCTGGATCAAGGCGTAGGAGACGTCACTGGGCTGCACGTGTGTTGAACGCGGAGGAAACGTCCGTTCGGCATTTGATCGGATCTACCGCGATCTGAATCGCTGCGAGTACGACTCCATCAACCGCGTTCTAGCAACGCTTCCACTTAGCGATCTTCAAAGGTATGAAGATCCAATCTCTCCCCGCTCGTTTGCTGGTTTCTCCATAGATAGATCTTGGTGACACGTAGGAAAATTTTGATTTACTACTACGTCTCCCAACACCCTTGTCGACCTACGAGGTTCAATAGTAACTTGATCCGAAGCTTCATGATCATCATCATTAACTTCCTCTTAAACTATCGTAGGCTCCACAGAAACATCTTTCTGCGATGCGCTACTCTCTGGTTGAAGTAAAGGTTTAATAACCTCATCAAGCTCTATTTTCCTCCCACTCAATTCTTTCGAGAGAAACTCTTTGTCAAGAAATGTTCCGTTCTTAGCGACAAACACTTTGCCTTCGGATCTGAGATAGAAGGTATACCCGACTGTCTCTTTCGGGTATCCTATGAAGACGCATTTCTCCGCTTTGGGTTCCAGCTTTTCAGGCTGAAGCTTTTTGACATAAGCATCACATCCCCAAGCTTTAAGAAATGACAACTTTGGCCTCTTGCCAAACCATAGTTCATATGGCGTCGTCTCAACGGATTTCGATGGTGCCCTATTTAAACTGAATGCAGCTGTCTCTAATGCATAACCCCAAAACGATAGTGGCAAATCAGCAAGAGACATCATAGAACGCACCATATCTAATAAGGTTCGATTACAACATTCAGACACACCATTATGCTGTGTTTCGGGCGGTGTCAACTATGAAACAATTCCACACTGTCTTAAGTGACTGCCAAACTCATAACTCAGATATTCACCTCCTCTATCAGATCGCAGGAACTTAATCTTCTTGTTATCATGATTCTCAACTTCACTCTGAAATTGCTTGAACTTTTCAAACGTTTCAGACTTGTGTTTCATTAAGTAAATATACCCACATCTACTTAAGTCATCATTGAAGGTGAGAAAATAACGATATCCTCCATGCGCTGTAACATTCATTGGACCGCACACATCAGTGTGTATGATTTCCAATAAGTCACTCGCCCGTTCCATTGTTCCAGAGAACGGCGTTTTAGTCATCTTGCCCATGAGGCATGGTTCACATGTGTCGAGTGATTCAAAATCAAGTGACTCCAAAAGTCCATCAGCATGGAGCTTCCTCATGCGTTTTACACCAATATGACCTAAACGGCAGTGCCACAAGAAAGTGGTACTATCATTATCAATTCTACATCTTTTGGCATCAATGTTATGAACATGTGTGTCATCACTATCAAGATTCAATATGAATAAACCCCTAACATTGGGTGCATGACCATAAAAGATATTACTCATATAAATAGAACAACCTTTATTCTCTGATTTAAATGAGTAACCATCTCGCAATAAACAAGATCCAGATATAATGTTCATGCTTAATGCAGGCACTAAATAACAATTATTCAGGTTCATCACTAATCACGATGGTAATCAAAGAGAGATCGTGCCGACGGCGATCACATCAACCTTGGAACCATTTTCCACGCGCTTCGTCACTTCGTCCTTTGCGAGCCTTCGTCTATTCCGTAGTTCCTATTTTGAGTTGCAAATGTGAGCAACCGAACCGGTATCAAATACCCAGGCACTACAATGAGAGCTAGTAAGGTACACATCAATAACATGTATATCATATATACCTTGTTTGTCGTTGGATGCCTTCTTGTCAGCCAAGTACTTGGGGCAGTTCCGCTTCCACTGACCAGTTCCCTTGCAATGAAAGCACTCAGTTTCTGGCTTGGGTCTAGCCTTGGGCTTCTTTACACGAGTAGCAACTGCTTTGCCATCCTTCTTGGTTTTACCCTTCTTGCCCTTGCCCTTGCCATTCTTCTTGAAACTAGTGGTTTTATTGACCATCAACACTTGATATTCTTTCTGGATTTCAGACTCAGCGACTTTTAGCATCGCAAACAGCTCGGCGACTGACTTGTTCATCCCGTGCATGTTATAGTTCATCACAAAGCTCTTGTAACTAGGTGGCAGTGATTGAAGAACTCTGTCAGTGATCGCCTCTGGCGGAAGGGCAATTCCCAACTCTGCCAGACGAGTCAAGTACCCAGACATTCTGAGTATATGCTCACTGATAGACCCATTCTCCTCCATTTTGCAAGCATAGAACTTATCGGAGGTTTCATACCTCTCGATCTGGGCATTCTTCTGAAAGATGAACTTCAACTCGTCGAACATCTCATATGCTCCATGACGTTCAAAACGTCTTTGAAGTCCCGGTTCTAAGCCATACTTAACTATTGAGTAATCTCTAGAATATGCCTCCCAAGTGTTCTTAACGTCTTCAGATGACATATCTTTGGGTTGGTCACCAAGTGGTGCATCAAGGACATATGATTTTTGGGAAGCCATGAGGATAATCCTCAGATTACGGGCCCAGTCAACAAAGTTACTTCCATCATCTTACAACTTAGCTTTCTCTAGGAACGCATTAAAATTCAGGGGTGCTATCGCGCGAGCCATTGATCTACAACATAAATATGCAAAGTTTACTTAGACTATTGTTCAAGATAATGAGTTTAGTTAATCAAATTGCTAAAACTCCCACTCAAATTGACATCCCTCAGGTCATCTGAGTGTCACATGATCCAAATTCACCAACTCAAGTCCGATCATCACGTGAGTTGAGGTGGTTTCAATGGTGAACATCATCATGTTGATCATATCTACTATATGACTCATGTTCGACCTTTCGGTCCCTTGTGTTCCAAGGCCATGTCTGTACATGCTAGGCTCGTCAAGTTTAACCCGAATGTTTTGCATGTGCATCACTGGCTTGCACCCATTGTATGTGAGTGTAGAGTCTATCACACCCGATCATCACGTGGTGTCTCGACACGACGAACTTTCGCAACGGTGCACACTCGGGGAGAACACAATTCATCTTGAAATTTAAGTGAGGGATCACCTTATAATGCTACCGTCATCCTAAGCAAAACAAGGTGCATAAAAGGATTAACATCACAAGAAAATCATAAGTGACATGATATGGCCATGAACTTGTGCTTTTGATCTCCATCTTGAAAGCACTGGCATGATCTCCATCGTCACTGGCACGACACCATGATCTCCATCATCTTGATCTCCATCAACGTGTCTCCATCGGGGTTGTCGCGCCCACCATGCTTCTACTACTATTTCTACCATTTAGCGATAAAGTAAAGCATTACATAGCGCTTAATAATTGACACGCAGGTCATACAATAATTAAAGACAACCCTATGGCTCCTGCCGGTTGCCGTACTCATCGACATGCAAGTCGTGATATTATATACAACACATGATCATCTCATACATAACATATATCTCATCATGTAATTGGCCATATCACATCACATCATACCCTGCAAAAACAAGTTAGACGTCCTCTAATTGTTGTTGCATGTTTTACGTGGCTGCTACGGGTATCTAGCAAGAACAATTCTCACCTACGCATAAACCACAACGGTGATACATAAGTTGCTTTTCAACCTTCCCAAGGACCGCCTTTGTCGAATCCGATCCAACTAAAGTGGGGGAAACAGACACCCGCCAGCCATCTTTGTGCAACGAAGTTACACGTCAGTCGATGGAACCGGTCTCTCATAAGCATACGAGTAATGTTGTTCCAGCCTGCTTCATCCTACAATACCGCTGAACCAAAACACGAACAAGGGAGGAAGCAATCTAAGCATCAATTCCCACAAACTCTTTGTGTTCTACTTGAGATCTCATCTACACACAGACCTAGCTCATGATGCCACTGTTGGGGAACGTTGCATGGGAAACAAAAAAAATCCTACGCACACGCAAGATCTATCCAAGGTGATGAGCATCTACGAGAGGGAGAGTGGATCTATGTACCCTTGTAGATCGCTAAGCGGGAAGCGTTAAGAAACGCGGTTGATGTAGTCGAACATCTTCGCGATCCAAATCGCCGAGCGTCCCGTGATCCAATCACGATTCGTCCCGATCTAGCACCGAACGGATGGCACCTACGCGTTCAGCACACGTATGGCTTGATGACGATCTCCGCCTTCTTGATCCAGCAAGAGGGGGCGGAGAGGTGGAAGACTTCTCCGGTAGCATGACAGCGCTCCGGCGATGGTGGTGGAGCTGTTCCGGCAGGGCTTCGCCTAAGCACCGCAGAAAACCGATCTAGAGGAGAAACTATGCACTAGAGGAGAGGGCAGCACGTGGCAGAAAATCTTGTGCAAAAACCCTCAAAACCACTACTATATATAGGAGGAGGGGAGGAGGAGGCTTGTCCCTCAAGGGTCCAGCCCTATGGTTCGGCCGAACCAGGAGGGAGGAGTCCTCTTCCTCCACTCCTAGTAGGATTAGGACTCCTTCCTTATTTGGCCCTTTTTGCCTTTTTCCACCATTTTCCTTTTGGGTTTTTCTTCCCAGCCGTATGGGACTTGTGTGGGACTTCCACAAGCCCACTAAGGGCTGGTATTCACCCTCCCACAGCCCATGTAGCCTCTTGGGTCGAAATACTCCTCCCGATGGTCCCCCGGTACACTACCGGCACTCCCGGTACACTACCGATGAGCCCGAAACTTTTTCGGTGACCAAAACAGGACTTCCTATATATCAATCTTTACCTCCGGACCATTCCGGAGCTCCTCGTGATGTCCGAGATCTCATCCGGGACTCCGAACAACCTTCGGTCACCATCATGCATAACTCTATACTACCGAAACGTCACCAAACCTTAAGTGTGCAGACCCTGCGGGTTCGAGAACTATGTAGACATGACCGAGACACCTCTACGGTCAATAACCAATAGTGGGACCTGGATGCCCATATTGGTTCCTACATATTCTACGAAGATCTTTGTCAGTCGAACCTCTATGTCAAGGATTCAGTTAATCCCGTATGATGTTCCCTTTGTTCTTCGGTATGTTACTTGCCCGAGATTCGATCGTCGGTATTTGTATATCTAGTTCAATATCGTTACCGGCAAGTCTCTTTACTCGTTCCGTAATACAAGATCCCGTGGCTAACATTTAGTCACATTGCTTGCAAGGCTTATTGTGATGTTGTATTACCGAGTGGGCCCTGAGATACCTCTCCGTCACACGGAGTAACAAGTCCCAATATTGATCCATGTCAACCCAACAGACACCCTCGGAGATACCTATAATGCACCTTTATAGTCACCCAGTTACGTTGCAACGTTTGATACACACAAGGCACTCCTCCGGTGTCCGTGAGTTGCATGATCTCATGGTCATAGGAACATATACTTGACATGCAGAAAACTGTAGCAATAAACTGAGACGATCATATGCTACGTGTATAGTTTCGGTCTTGTCCATCACATCATTCTCCTAATGATGGCATCCCGTTATCAAATGACATCTCATGTCAATGGCTAGGAAACCTTGACCATCTTTGATCAACGAGCTAGTCTACTAGAGGCATACTAGGGACAAAGTGTTGTCTACTTATCCACACATGTAATATGTTTCCAATCAATACAATTATAGCACGGATAATAAACAATTATCATGAACAAGGAAATATAATAATAAACACTTTATTTATTGCCTCTAGGGCATATTTCTTTCAGTGCATAGCTAGGATCATTGCAAGATCCTCCTCCTCTTCCATATCAAATTCTTCTTCGGAAGAATCATACGACGAACTCATCTACAACATTCAATACTAGGCTATAAACAACTACAATCAACATGCACCAAATTCATGTAGTTTGAGCAATACATACCTTGCGGACGTTTTGTCGAACACCTTGCGGGCGCCGAGCGGCAGCGAGCGACCGCGCGTTGTTCGTCGGAGGACCGCTGCGTGCGAGGGGCGGTGGTGACTAGGGGGAGGCGGAGGAAGTCGCCGCGGCGCGGGGATAGGCCGGGGAAGCGCCGGAACGGTCGTCGGGCAGCGCGGGCGGCGGCGGCGCCGCGGAAGGGTGGCAGTGGTGGAGTTGCGTCGTGAGCGCTCGATAGTCTAGCCCGCGGGAGCTGGCGCAGCAAATAAGCGGCGTGCGATGGCATTTTGGCCCGCGCGCTGAACTATGTTTGTCGCGCACGCGTTTTTTGTGCCTCCGCGGTAGCGCGCGCAAAAACAACTGTTTTTTCAGCGCGGCGCTTGTTTAACGCGGCTGTTGGAGATGCTCTAAGGACATAATAATCACGCAGGTGCAAGTCTACTTAATTATCTAAACAAATACCATCCAAAAACAACCCTACACGTTATACATATGAAAAAAACACCACGAAACAATTAAAGCGCAAGACAACCCATGTAAAATCATAACCAAGCAACCAACCAAACATGTTTTTGTTGTTTAAAGTTTATGAAAAATAATTTTTGCAAAAGGATAATACTTTTCAATAAAAACTTCATTGCAATTTGAGAAAAAATCAATGATATTTCTAGGCAAAGGCAATAACCATTCCTTAGCTCAATCTCTTAAGGAGAACGGGAATGAGTTTAATTTTATAATATCACTGCCCATATCTTTAGATTTTTGCCTATCACAAGGTTGAACAAACTTATTAAGATGAGTAGCAACATTTTTATTATAGTTTGCAAAAAGTTGTGATTTCATAATAATATTTAACAAAACAAGCTTAATTTTACAAGACTCTGCACTAGGGATTGAAGGAGCAATATGAGTGCTAATAAAATAATAATTATTAATACTAGTAAAAACACAAAGTATTTTATTCTTAGCAGTAGATATGCTCCAACAAGAACATGAACAACAATTGAAGATTTTTTAGCAAGGAAAGATGCAAGCAAAGCAAAAGGATAAAAATAACTAAGCAAAATAGATACCAAGATGTGGTGTGAAATATCTCCTTGTTTGTATAAGATTTCCCAACAGCGGTGCCAGAAATATTGCTTGCTCCCTAGTAAGAGTGGTTTGGTAACCCTCACGTGTAAGGATAAATTAACCTAGCAGTAAGTATTTGTTGGAGAACGTTGCATGGGAAACAAAAAAATTCCTACGCTTCACCAAGATCAATCTAGGAGATGGGCATCTACGAGAGGAGAGATTGGATCCACATATCCTTGTAGATCGCTAAACGGAAGCGTTAAGGAACGCGGTTGATGTAGTCGAACATCTTCGCGACCCAAATCGCAAGCCGTCCCACGAACTCCCGATCAAGTGCCGAACGGACGGCACCTCCGCGTTCAGCACACGTACAGCTCGATGACGATCTCCGCCTTCTTGATCCAGCAAGAGGGAGCGAAGAGGTAGATGGGTTCTTTGGCAGCACGACCGCGCATCGGCGGTGGTGGTGGAGCTGATCCGGCAGAGCTTTGCTAAGCGGCGCCGAATCAATCTACTAGAGGAGAAGCAATCGGGGAGGGAGGAAGGGCTACGTCGTGGCTTGTGGTGCGGCTGCCCTCCTCCCTCTCTCATATATATAGGGGGAAGGGGGAAGGGTTGCGCCCTAGGGTTCCCACCCCTAGGGGCGGCGGCCAAGAGGAGGGGGGCGGCGGCTGATATGTTTACAACGTATCTATAATTTTTGATTGTTCCATGCTATTATATTATCTGTTTTGGATGTTTTATATGCATTAATATGCTATTTTATATTATTTCTGGGACTAATCTATTAATCTAGAGCCTAGTGCCAGTTTCTGTTTTTTCCTTGTTTTTGAGTTTCGCAGATAAGGAATATTAAACGGAGTCCAAACGGAATAAAACCTTCGGAATGATTTTTTATGGAATAAAAGGAAACTACGAGACTTGAGAACCAAGGCAAAGGAGCCACGTGGGGCCACAAGCCCTAGGGGCGCGGCCAGGGGGTAGGTCGCGCTGGGCAGGCTTGTGGGCCCACGGCAGCTCCCCTAACCCTAATCTTCGGCCTATAAATTCCCAAATATTCCATCATTATTAGAAAGAGCCACGAAAACACTTTTCTTGCCGCCAGAAGCCTCCGTTCCCGAGAGATCCAATCTTGGGCCTTTTCCGGTAATCTGCCGGAGGGGGATTCGATCACGGAGGGCATCTACATCAACTCCATTGCCCCTCCGATGATGCATGAGTAGTTCGCCACAGACCTACGGGTCCATAGCTAGTAGCTAGATGGCTTCTTCTCTCTCTTTGCTTCTCAATACCATGTTTTTCATGATCTTCATGAAGATCTATCCGATGTAATACTCTTTCGCGGTGTGTTTGTCGAGATCCGATGAATTGTGGGTTTATGTTCAGATTATCCATGAATATTATTTGAGTCTTTCCTGAATTATTTTTGTTGGGGAACGTACTAACAATTCAAAATTTTCCTACGCATTACCAAGATCAATCTATGGAGAAACCAGAAACAAGGCGGGTGCATCTTCATACCTTTGAAGATCGCAATGCAGAAGCGTTACAAGAACGCGGTTGGTGGAGTCATACTCACAGCGATTCAGATCGCAGTCGATTCCGATCTAAGCGCCGAACAACGGCGCCTCCGCGTTCAACACACGTGCAACCCGGTGACGTCTCCCGTGCCTTGATCTAGCAAGGAGGAGGGAGAGGTTGGGGAAGACAACTCCAACAGCAGCACGACGGCGTGGTAGTGGTGGAGCAGCGCGGTACTCCGACAGGGCTTCACCAAGCACTATGAAGGACGAGGAGGTGGAGAGGTAGGGTTGTGCCAAAAGAGAGAGAGAGCGAGAGCAAGAGAGCGAGAGAGAGAGAGTAGCATTGTTGGCAGCCCCAAAACCCTCACTATATATAGGAGGAGGAGAGGAGGGTGTGCTCCCTCTAGGGTTCCCACCTTAGGGGGTGTAGCAGCCCTAGATGGGGGAGTGCCGGCGGCTAAGAGAGGGAGAGAGGGGGCGCGCCCTAGGGTGGGCCTAGGGCCCATCTACGCCTAGGGTTTGCCCCCTCTCCTCCTAGCTGCGCCTTGGGCCTTGGTAGGAGGCGCACCACCCACTCAGGGGCTGGTCCCCTCCCACTCTCGGCCCATGCTGGCCTTCGGGGCCGCTGGCCCCTCCCGGTGGTCCCGGTACATTACCGGTGATGTCCGGAACACTGGTGACCAAATCCTCACTTCCTATATATCATTCTTTACCTCCGAACCATTTCGGAACTCCTCGTGACGTCCGGGATCTCATCCGGGACTCCGAACAACCTTTGGAAACCACGTACACAATTCCCCTATAACCCTAGCGTCATCGAACCTTAAGTGTGTAGACCCTACGGGTTCGGGAGGCATGTATGTTGGGGAACGTCGCATGGGAAACAAAAAATTTCCTACGTTCATGCAAGACCTACCCATGGTGATGAGCATCTACAAGAGGGAGAGTGGATCTACATACCCTTGTACATTGTTAAGCGGGAAGCGTTAAGAAATGCGGTTGGTGTAGTTGAACGTCTTCGCGATCCAAATCGCCGAGCGTCCCGCGATCCAATCACGATCCGTCCCGATCAAGCACCGAACGAACGGCACCTCCGCGTTCAGCACACGTACAACTTGATGACGATATCCGCCTTCTTGATCCAGCAAGAGGGAGCGGAGAGGTAGACGAGTTCTCCGGCAGCGTGACGGCGCCGCGGCGATGGTGCACTGCAGAAAACCGATATAGAGGAGAAACTATGCATTAGAGGAACGGGTAGCACGTGGCTGAAAAACTAGTGCCAAAAACCCTAAAACCTCCAGTATATATAGGAGGAAGAGAGGAGGAGGCTTGGCCCTCAAGGGACCAGCCCTTGGTTCGGCCGAATCAAGGAGGAGAGGAGGACTCCTCCTCCAATCCTAGTAGGACTAGGATTCCTCCCTATTTTGCCTTTTTTTTCCACCTTTTTCTCTTTGGGTTTTCTCTCCTAGCCGCATGGGACTTGTGTGGGACTTCCACCAGCCCACTAAGGTCTGGTATTCACTCTCCCACAGCCCATGTAGCCTCTTGGGTTGAAATACCCCTCCCGATGGTCTCCCGGTACACTATCGGCACTCCCAGTACACTACCGATGAGCCCGAAACTTTTCCGGCGACCAAAATAGGACTTCCTATATATCAATCTTTACCTCCGGACCATTCTAGAGCTCCTCGTGATGTCCGAGATATCATCTGGGACTCCGAACAACCTTCGGTCACCACCATACATAACTCTATACTACTGAAACGTCACCAAACCTTAAGTGTGCAGACCCTGTGGGTTCGAGAACTATGTAGACATGACAAAGACACCTCTACGATCATTAACCAATAGCGGGACCTGGATGTCCATATTGGTTCCTACATATTCTACAAAGATCTTTATCGGTCGAACCTCTATGTCAAGGATTCAGTTAATCCCGTATGATGTTCCCTTTGTTCTTCGGTATGTTACTTGCCCGAGATTTGATCGTCGGTATCTCCATACCTCGTTCAACCTCATTACCGGAAAGTCTCTTAACTCATTACGTAATACAAGATCCCGTGACTAACACTTAGTCACATTGCTTGCAAGGCTTATTGTGATGTTGTATTACCGAGTGGGCCCTGAGATACCTCTCCGTCACACGGAGTAACAAATCCCAGTCTTGATACATGCCAACCCAATAGACACCCTCGGAGATACCTGTAGAGCACCTTTATAGTCACCTACTTATGTTGCGATGTTTGATATACACAAGGCACTCTACCGGTGTCCGTGAGTTGCATGATCTCATGGTCATAGAAACATATACTTGACATGCAGAAAACAACAGCAATAAACTGACACGATCATATGCTACGTTTGTAGTTTGGGTCTTGTCCATCACATCATTCTCCTAATGATGTGATCCCGTTATCAAATGACATCACATGTCAATGGCTAGGAAACCTTAACCATCTTTGACCAACGAGCTAGTTCACTAGAGGCAAAGTAGGGACAAAGTGTTGTCTATTTACCCACACATGTAATGTGTTTCCAATCAATACAATTATAGCATGGATAATAAATGATTATCATGAACAAGGAAATATAATAATAAACATTTTACTTATTGCATGTATAGGGCAAATTTCCAACAATGTAGACATGACTGAGACACCTCTCCGGCCAATAACCAATAGTGGGATCTGGATACCCATATTGGCTCCCACATTTTCCACGATGATCTCATGGGATGAACCACGAAGTCGGGGATTCAATTAATCCCTATACAATTCCGTTTGTCCATCGGTATGTTACTTGCCCAAGATTCGATCGTCGGTATCCCTATTCCTTGTTCAATCTCGTTACCGGCAAGTCTCTTTACTCGTTCCGTAACACATCATCCCGTGGCTAACTCCTTAGTCACATTGATCTCATTATGATGATTTCTTATTGAGTGGGCCCAGAGATACCTCTCCGTCACATAGAGTGACAAATCCCAGTCTCGATTCGTGCCAACCCAACAAATACTTTCGGGGATACCCGTAGTGTACCTTTATAGCCACCCAGTTACGCTGTGACGTTTGGCACACCCAAAGTATTCCTACGGTATCCGGGAGTTGCACAATCTCATGGTCTAAGGAAATGATACTTGACATTAGAAAAGCTTTAGCAGATGAACTACACAATCTTGTGCTATGCTTAGGATTGGGTCTTGTCCATCACATCATTCTCCTAATGATGTGACCCCATTATCAGCGACATCCAATGTCCATGGTCATGAAACCGTGACCATCTATCGATCAACGAGCTAGCCAACTAGAGGCTCACTAGGGACATGTTGTGGTCTATGTATTCACATATGTATTACGGTTTCCAGTTAATACAATTATAGCATGAACAATAGACAATTATCATGAACAAGGAAATATAATAATAATCACTTTATTATTGCCTCTAGGGCATATTTCCAACAGTCTCCCACTTGCACTAGAGTCAATAATCTAGTTACATTGTGATGTATCGAACACCCATAGAGTTCTGGTGTTGATCATGTTTTGCTAGTGAGAGTGGTTTAGTCAACGTATTTGCGACATTCAAATCCGTATGTACTTTACAAATGTATATATCTCCATCCTGGACATATCCATGAATGGAGTTGAAGCGTCGCTTGATGTGTCTTGTCTTCTTGTGAAACCTGGGCTCCTTGGAAAGGGCAATAGCTCTAGTGTTATCACAGAATAGAGTCATCGGGACCGACGCATTGGGAATCACTCCTAGGTCGGTGATGAACTCCTTCATCTAGACTCCTTCCTATGCTACTTCTGAAGCAGCTATGTACTCCGCTTCACATGTAGAAGCCACCACGATGCTTTGCTTGCTGCTGCACCAGCTGACTGCCCCTCCGTTCAAAACATACACGTATCCGTTTTGTGACTTGGAGTCATCCGGATTTCTATCAAAGCTAGCATCGACGTAACCCTTTACGACGAGCTCTTCGACACCTCCATATACGAGAAACATGTCCTTGGTTCTTTTCAGGTACTTCAGGATATTCTTGACCATTGTCCAGTGTTCCGCTCCGGGATCACTTTGGTACCTCCCTACCAAAGTTATGGCAAGGTTCATATCAGGTCTAGTACACAGCATGACATACATAATAGAGCCTATGGATGAAGCATAGGGGATGACACTCATCTTTTCTCTATCCTCTGTCGTGGTCGGGCATTGAGTCATACTCAATCTCACACCCTATAACACAGGAAAGAACCCCTTCTTGGACTGATCCATATTGAACTTCTTCAATATCTTGTCAAGGTATGTGCGTTGTGAAAGACCTATGAGGCGTCTCGATCTATCTCTATAGATCTTGATGCCTAACATGTAAGCAGCTTCTCCAAGGTCCTTCATTGAAAAACACTTATTCAAGTAGGCCTTTATGCTTTCCAAAAGTTCTATATCATTTCCCATCAATAATATGTCATCCACATATAATATGAGAAATGCTACAGAGCTCCCACTCACTTTCTTGTAAATACAGGGTTCTCCATAAACCTGTATAAATCCAAACGCTTTAATCACCTCATTAAAGCGAATGTTCCAACTCCGAGATGCTTGCACCAGCCCATAGATGGAGCGCTGAAGTTTGCATACTTTGTTAGCATCTTTAGGATCGACAAAACCTTCCGGCTGCATCATACACAGTTCTTCCTTAAGGAAACCATTAAGGAATGCTGTTTTGACGTCCATTTGCCAGATCTCATAATCATAAAATGCAGAAATTGCTAACATGATTCGGACAGACTTCAGCATCGCTACGGGTGAGAAAGTCTCATCGTAGTCAACTCCTTGAACTTGTCGATAACCCTTAGCGACAAGACGAGCCTTATAGACGGTCATATTACCATCCGCGTTGGTCTTCTTCTTAAAGATCCATTTATTTTCTATGGCTCGTCAATCATCGGGCAAGTCCACCAAAGTCCATACTTTGTTCTCATACATAGATCCTATCTCGGATTCATGCCTTCAAGCCATTTGTTGGAATCTGGGCCCGCCATGGCTTCTTCATAGTTCGAAGGTTCACCGTTGTCCAACAACATGATTTCCAAGACAAGGTTGTCGTACCACTCTGGTGCGGAACGTGTCCTTGTGGACCTTCGAGGTTCAATAGCAACTTGATCTGAAGTTTCATGATCATCATCATTAACTTCCTCTCCAGCCGGTGTAGGCTCCACACAAACAACTTCCTGTGCTGCGCTACTCTCCGGTTCGAGTGGAGGTACAATTACCTCATCAAGTTCTATTTTCCTCCCACTTACTTCTTTCGAGAGAAACTCTTTCTCTTGAAAGGATCCATTCTTGGCAACAAAGACTTTGCCTTCGGATCTGAGGTAGAAGGTATACCCAACAGTTTCTTTGGGGTATCCTATGAAGACGCACTTTTCCGCTTTGGGTTCGAGCTTCTCAGGTTGAAGTTTCTTCACATCAGGATCACATCCCCAAACTTTCAGAAATGACAGCTTTGGTTTCTTTCCAAACCATAATTCATACGATGTCCTCTCAACGAACTTAGACGGTGCCTTATTTAAAGTGAATGCGACAGTCTCTAATGCATATCCCCAAAATGATAGCGGTAAGTCGGTAAGAGACATCATAGATTGCACAATATCCAATAGAGTGAGATTATGACGTTCAGACACACCATTTCGTTGAGGTGTGCCAGGCAGCGTGAGTTGTGAAACAATTCCACATTTCCTTAGGTGCATGCCAAACTCGTGACTCAAATATTCTCTGCCACGATCAGATCGTAGGCACTTTATTTTCATGTCACGTTGATTCTCTACCTCACTCTGAAATTCCTTGAACTTTTCAAAGGTTTCAGACTTGTGTTTCATTAAGTAGACATACCCATATCTGCTTAAGCCATCAGTGAGGGTGAGAACATAACGGTAGCCACTGCGAGCCTCAATGCTCATTAGACCGCTTACATCGGTATGCATTATCTCCAACAAGTCAGTTGCTCGCTCCATTGTTCCGGAGAATGGAGTCTTGGTCATCTTGCCCATGATGTATGGTTCGCACGTGTCAAATGATTCAAAATCAAGAGACTCCAAAAGTCCATCAGCATGGAGTTTCTTCATGCGTTTGACACCAATATGACCAAGGCGGCAGTGCCACATGTAAGTGGGACTATCGTTATCAACCTTACATATTTTGGTACTCACACTATGAACATGTGTAACATCACGTTCGAGATTCATCAAAAATAAACCATTGACCAGCGGGGCATGACCATAAAACATTTATCTCATATAAATAGAACAACCATTATTCTCAGATTTAAATGAGTAGCTATCTCGCATCAAGCGAGATCCAGATACAATGTTCATGCTCAAAGCTAGTACTAAATAACAATTATTAAGTTTTAAAACTAATCCCGAAGGTAGATATAGAGGTAGCGTGCCGACGACGATCACATCAACCTTGGAACCATTCCCGACGCGCATCGTCACCTTGTCCTTTGCCAGTCTTCACTTATTCCGCAGCTCCTGCTTGGAGTTACAAATATGAGCAACTGCACCGGTATCAAATACCTAGGAGCTACTACGAGCGCTGGTAAGGTACACATCAATAAAAAGTATATCACATATACCTTTAACGTTGCCGGCCTTCTTATCCGCTAAGTACTTGGGGCAGTTCCGCTTCCAGTGACCGGTACCCTTGCAATAAAAGCACTCAGTCTCAGGCTTGGGCCCATTCTTGTTCTTCTTCCCGGCAACTTGCTTACCGGGCGCGGCAACTGCTTTGCCGTCCTTCTTGAAGTTCTTCTTACCCTTGCCTTTCTTGAAACTAGTGGTCTTGTTCACGATCAACACTTGATGTTCCTTTTTGATTTCCACCTCCGCTGATTTCAGCATCAAATATAACTCAAGAATGGACTTCTCCATCCCTTCCATATTGTAGTTCATCACAAAGCTCTTGTAACTAGGTGGAAGCGACTGGAGGATTTTGTCAATAACCGAGTCATCTGGAAGATTAACTCCCAGCTTAGACAAGCGGTTGTGCAACCCAGACATTTTGAGTATGTGCCCGGTGACAGAACTATTTTCCTCCATCTTACAACTGAAGAACTTGTCGGAGACTTCATATCTCTTGACCCAGGCATGAGCTTGGAAAACCATTCTCAACTCTTGGAACATCTCATATGCTTCGTGTTGCTCAAAACGCTTTTGGAGCCCCGGTTCTAAGCTGTAAAGTATGCCGCACTGAACCAGGGAGTAATCATCACTACGCGACTGCCAGGCGTTCATAACGTCTTGAGTTGCTGAGAAAACGGGTGCGTCACCTAGCGGTGCATCAAGGACATATAATTTCTTGGAAGATATGAGGATGATCCTCAAGTTATGGACCCAGTCTGTATAGTTTCTTCCATCGTCTTTCATCTTGGTTTTCTCTAGGAATGCGTTGAAGTTGAGGGCAACATTAGCGTGGACCATTGGATCTACAAGATAGATTATAAAGACAATTTTAGACTAAGTTCATGATAATTAAGTTTGTCTAATCAAATTATTTAACGAACTCCCACTCAGATAGACATCCCTCTAGTCATCTAAGTGATACATGATCCACATCAACTAGGTTGTGTCCGATCATCACGTGAGACGGACTACTCATCAATGGTGAACATCTCCATGTTGATCGCATCTACTATACGACTCATGTTCAACTTTTCGGTCTCTTGTGTTCCGAGGTCATGTCTATACATGCTAGGCTCGTCAAGCCAACCTAAGTGTTTTGCTTGTGTAAATCTGGCTTACACCCATTGTATGCGAACGTTAGAATCTATCACACCCGATCATCACGTGGTGCTTCAAAACAACGATCCTTCGCAACGGTGCACACTTAGGGGGAACATATTTCTTGAAATTTTAGCGAGGGATCATCTTATTTATGTTATCGTCGTTCTAAGAAAATAAGATGTAAGAACATGATAAACATCACATGCAAATCATAAAGTGACATGATATGGCCAATATCATCCTGCGCCTTTGATCTCCATCTCCGGGGCGCGGCATGATCACCATCGTCACCGGCACGACACCATGATCTCCATCATCGTGTATTCATGAAGTTGTCTCGCCAACTATTATTTCTACTACTATGCCTAACGGTTAGCAATAAAGTAAAGTAATTACATGGCATTTTTGATTGACACGCAGGTCATACAATAAATTAAGATAACTCCTATGGCTCCTGCCGGTTGTCATACTCATCGACATGCAAGTCGTGATTCCTATTACAAGAACATGATCAATCCCATACATCATATATATATTTCATCACATCCTTTTGGCCATATCACATCACATAGCATACCCTGCAAAAACAAGTTAGACGTCCTCTAATTGTTGTTGCAAGTTTTACGTGGCTGCTATGGGTTTCTAGCAAGAACGTTTCTTACCTACGTAAGAGCCACAACGGTGATATGCCAATTGCTATTTAACCTTCATAAGGACCCTCTTCGTCGAATCCGATCTGACTAAAGTGGGAGAGACAGACACCCGCTAGCCACCTTATGCGATAAGTGCATGTCAGGCGGTGGAACCAGTCTCACGTAAGAGTACGTGTAAAGTTGGTCCGGGTCGCTTCATCCCACAATGTCGCCGAATCAAGATAAGACTAGTAACTGCAAGCAAATTGACCAAATCATCGCCCACAACTACTTGTGTTATACTCATGCATAGAATCTACGCAAAGACCTAGCTCTGATACTACTGTTGGGGAACGTAGTAACAATTCAAAATTTTCCTACGCATCACCAAGATCAATCTATGGAGAAACCAACAACAAGGGGGGAGTGCATCTTCATACCTTTGAAGATCGCAAAGCGGAAGCGTTACAAGAACACGGTTGGTGGAGTCATACTCGCAGCAATTCAGATCGCGATCGATTCCGATCTAAGCGCCGAACAACGGCGCCTCCGCGTTCAACACACGTGCAGCCCGATGACGTCTCCCGCGCCTTGATCCAGCAAGGAGGAGGGAGAGGTTGGGGAAGACAACTCCAATAGCAGCACGATGGCGTGTTGGTGGTGGAGCAGCGCAGTACTTCGACGGGGCTTCGCCAAGCACTATGGAGGACGAGAAGGTGGAGAGGTAGGGCTGCGCCGAGAGAGAGAGAGAGAGAGAGAGAGAGAGAGAGAGAGAGAGTTGCATTGTTGGCAGCCCCAAAACCCTCAGTATATATGGGAGGAGAGGAGGAGGGTGCGCTCCCTCTAGGGTTCCCACCCTAGGGTGTGTGGCATCCCTAGATGGGGGAGGGCCGGTGGCCAAGAGAGGGAGAGAGGGGGGCGCCCTAGGGTGGGCCTAGGGCCCATCTGCGCCTAGGGTTTGTCCCCTCTCCTCCTAGCTGCGCCTTGGGACTTGGTGGGAGGCCATCCCACTCAGGGGCTGGTCCCTTCCCACTCTTGGCCCATGTAGGCCTCCGGGGCCGCTAACTCCTCCTAGTGGACCCCCGGAACCCTTCCGGTGGTCCCGGTACATTACCGGGGATGCCCGAAACACTTCCGGTGAACAAATCCTCACTTCCTATATATCGTTCTTTACCTCCGGACCATTCCGAAACTCCTCGCGACGTCCGGGATCTCATCCTGGACTCCGAACAACCTTTTCGGTAACCACGTAGACAATTCCCCTATAACCCTAGCATCATCGAACCTTAAGTGTGTAGACCCTACGGGTTCGGGAGGCATGTAGACATGATCGAGACACCTCTCCGGCCAATAACCAATAGCGGGATCTGGATACCCATATTGGCTCCCACATGTTCCACGATGATCTCATCAGATGAACCACGATGTCGGGGATTCAATTAATGTCGTATACAATTCCCTTTGTCCATTGGTATGTTACTTGCCCGAGATTCGATCGTCGGTATCCCTATACCTTGTTCAATCTCGTTACCGGAAAGTCTCTTTACTCATTCCGTAACACATCATCCCGTGGCTAAGTCCTTAGTCACATTGACCTCATTATGATGATGTCTTATCGAGTGGGCCCAGAGATACCTCTTCGTCACACGGAGTGACAAATCCCAGTCTCGATTCATGCCAACCCAATAGATACTTTTGGGGATACCCGTAGTGTACCTTTATAGCCACCCAGTTACGTTGTGACGTTTGGCACACCCAAAGTATTCCTACGGTATTCGGGAGTTGCACAATATCATGGTCTAAGGAAATGAGACTTGACATTAGAAAAGCTTTAGCAGACGAACTGCACAATCTTGTGCTATGCTTAGGATTGGGTCTTGTCCATCACATAATTCTCCTAATGAAGTGACCCCGTTATCAACGACATCCGATGTCCATGGTCATGAAACCGTGACCATCTATTGATCAACGATCTAGCCAACTAGAGGCTCACTAGGGACATGTTGTGGTCTATGTATTCACACATGTATTACGGTTTCCGGTTAATACAATTATAGCATGAACAATAGACAATTATCATGAACAAGGAAATATAATAATAATCAATTTATTATCGCCTCTAGGGCTTATTTCCAACACTTTTATGCATGATTTCATATCTTTGCAAGTCTCTTCTAGTTATTGGTTTGGTTTGGCTAACTAGATTGGTAATTCTTGCAATAGGAGAAGTGCTTAGTTTTGGGTTCAATCTTGCGGCGTCATCACCCAGTGACAAAGTAGGGGTAGCGAGGCACGTATTGTATTGTTGCCATCAAGGGTAAAAAGATGGGGTTTTCATCATATTGCTTGAGTTTATCCCTCTACATCATGTCATCTTACTTAATGCGTTACTCTGTTCTTCATGAACTTGATACTTTAGATGTAGGCATGAGTCGGTCGATGTGTGGAGTAATAGTAGTAGATGCAGAATCGTTTCGGTCTACTTGTCACGGTCGTGATGCCTATATGCATAATCATTGCCTTGGATATCTTCATAATTATTCGCTTTTCTATCAATTGCTCGACAGTAATTTGTTCACCCACCGTAATGCTTGCCATCATGAGAGAAGCCATCTAGTGAAACCTATGGCTCCCGGGTCTATTTTCCATATTATACTTTCAGATATAAAACCAAAAATACCAAAAATACTTGTTGCCCTATTTTTACTTTTACTTTTACTTTTCCTTCAAGCATCCTATTATGTCTATCTCTACTATATCTCATCCTTGCAAGTAACCGTGAAGGGATTGACAACCCCTTTATAGCATTGGGTGCAAGAGTTTGATTCTTTGTGCAGGTACATCTATTGGTGACTCGCTTGTATCTCCTCCTGGATTGATACATTGGTTCTCAAAAACTAAGGGAAATACTTACCTATTTTGCTGCATCAAACCGTTCCTCTTCATGGGAAACCAACGCATGCTCGAGAAGTAGCAAGAAGGATTCCTGGCGCCGTTGTCGGGGAGATACAAGTCAAGTCAAGATAAGAACTCTCTCGTCAACTTGCCAATTTCTGGTTTGGTTGCGGGAAGATCTACAACAAGCCTACCAAGTACCCATCACAAACTCATCTATTGCATTTACATTATTTGTCATTTGCCTCTCGTTTTCCTCTCCCCCACTTCTAAAACGATTTTCAGAAAATACTTTTATTTCCAAGTACTTTCCGCCCGCTAAGATCATCTCCCTTAGGAACGATATAATGAATTTTAAGCAACTTGATCATGAACATGTTGCACAATCTTGGGAGAGGATGAAACTTATGATTAAGAATTGCCCCGCGCATGGTTTGAGTTTATGGATGATTATACAAATTTTTTATGCTGGATTGAATTTTTCTTCTAGGAACCTCTTAGATTCCGCTGCGGGTGGCACTTTTATGGAAATCACATTTGGAGAAGCTACTAAACTCCTAGATAATATTATGTCAAATTACTCTCAATGGCACACCAAAAGATCTCCTACCAGTAAAAAGTGCATGTTATTGAAGAAATTAATACTTTGAGTGAAAAGATGGATGGATTGATGAAATTGTTTGCTAGTAAGAGTGTTCCTGTTGATCCTAATGATATGCACTTGTATTCTTTTATTGGAAATAATAATGAATCTATGGATGTGAATTTTGTTGGTAGGAACAATTTTGGCAATAACGCTTATAGAGGTAATTTCAATGCTAGGCCGTTTCCTAGTAACTCCTCTAATAATTATGGTAATTCCTACGGAAATTCCTATGGAAATTATAATAAAATGCCCTCTGATTTTGAGATTAATATTGAAGAATTCATTAGTACGCAAAAAGGTTTCAATGCTATGATTGAAGAAAAATTGCTCAAGATTGATGATTTGGCTAGGAACGTTGATAGAATTTCTCTTGAGATTGATTCTTTAAAAATTAGACCTATTCCACCCAAACATGATGTTAATGAGTCTTTAAAAGCTATGAGAATTTCTATTGATGAGCGTAAGGAAAGAACCGCTAGAGTTCGTGCTAAGCGTGAATGGCTTGAAAAAGTGTGTTCTCGTGATAATATTGATGAAGATCTTAAAGTGATTGATGTAAATCCTATTGAATCTTTGTTTTCCAATGTTAATCTTGATAAGGATGGGACTGGAGATGAGTCAACTTTTGTTAAAAGGCATCCCAATGATTCGGAGTTTATAGATCTTGATGCTAAGATTGATAAAAGTGGGATTGAAGAGGTCAAAACTTTAAATAGTAATGAACCCACTCTTTTGGATTTCAAGGACTTTAATCATGATATATGCTCCTTAATTGATTGTATTTCCTTGTTTCAATCCATGTTTAACTATCCTCATGCTTATAATCAAAACAAGGCTTTTACTAAACATATTGTTGATGCCATGATGAAAGCTTTTGAACAAAAACTTGAGTTGGAAGTTTCTATACCTAGAAAGCTATATGATGAGTGGGAACCTACTATTAAGATTAAGATTAAATATTATGAGTGCCATGCTTTTTGTGATTTGGGTGCTAGTGTTTCCATAATTCCAAAAACTTTATGTGATGTGTTAGGTTTCTGTGAATTTGATGATTGTTCCTTAAATTTGCATCTTGCGGATTCCACTATAAAGAAACCTATGGGAAGAATTAATGATGTTCTTATTGTTGGAAATTGGAATTAGTTGCCCGTAGATTTCATTGTTCTTGATATAGATCGCAATCCTACATGTCCTATTATTCTTGGTAGACCTTTCCTTAGAACGATTGGTGCAATTATTTATATGAAGGAAGGGAATATTATATTCCAATTTCCATTAAGGAAGGGCATGGAACACTTTCCTAGAAGAAAATAGAATCACCTTATGAATCTATTATGAGAGCTACTAATGGATTGCATACCAAAGATGACAATACCTAGATCTACTGCGTTTTGCCTAACTAGGGGCGTTAAACAATAGCGCTTGTTGGGAGGCAACCCAATTTTATTTTGCTTTCTGCTTTTTGCTTATGTTTTGGTGTGTTTGGCACATTATTACTTCTGTATTAATTGTGTTTTTGTGTTTTGATGGTGTTTGAGCCAAGTAAAACCTTTGGGTTGATCTATGGTAGTTGTTGACTTGATCCTGCTGAAAAACAGAAACTTTTCCGCTCAGTCTAGGAATTTTCAAAATTTTCAGAGCGTCGAATTGATATGAATTTTTTACACAATATTGATATACAAATTTACATGATTTTCCTAATTTTTCAGAATTTTTAGAGTTCCATAAGTGTTTGAAGTTTACAGATTGCTACAGACTGTTCTGTTTTTGAAAAATTCTGTTTTCTTTGTGTTGTTTGCTTATTTTGATGTATCTATGGGTCGTATCGGGGGGTATGAGTCATGGAAAAGTTATAATACAGTAGGTATTACACAAATATAAATAAAGAATGAGTTCACAACAGTACCTAAAGTGGTGATTTATTTTCTTATACTAACGGATCTCATGAGTTTTTTGTTGAGTTTTCTGTTGTGAAGTTTTCAAGTTTTGGGTGAAGATTTGATGGACTATGGAATAAAGAGTGGCAAGAGCCTAAACTTGGGGATGCCCAATGCACCCCAAGTCATATTCAAGGATACCAAAAAGCCTAAGCTTGGGGATGCCCCGGAAGGCATCCCCTCTTTCGTCTTCAATCCATCGGTAAATTTACTTAAGGCTATATTTTTATTCACCGCATGATATGTGTTTTGCTTGGAGCGTATTGTATGATATGAGTCTTTGCTTGTTAGTAGTTTCCACAACCATCCTTGATGCACACATCTTTTGAGAGAGACACGCTGAATCATGAATTTGTTAGAATACTCTATGTGCTTCACTTATATCTTTTGAGCTAGGCAATGCTGCTCTAGTGCTTCACTTATATCTTTATAGAGCATGGTGGTGTTATATTTTATATAAATCATTGAACTGTCGTTCCTCACTTATATTATTTTGAGAGATTCTTAAAACAGCATGGTAATTTGTTAAGGTTATGAATTTAGTCCTAATATAATGGCATCCAAGAGGGATATAATAAAAACTTTCATATTAAGTGCATTAAAAACTATGAGAAGTTTGATTCGTTGCATATAGTTTTGAGATAATAGGGATGGTAATATGAGAGTCATGCTAGTGAGTAGTTGTGAATTGGAAGAGATATGTGTGTTAAACTTGTGATTCCCGCAGCATGCATGTATGGTGAACCATTATGTAACGAAGTCGGAGCATGACTTATTTAATGATTGTCGACCTTTGTGTGAGGGTCGGGAGCACGCGATGGTTAAATCCTATCAACCTCTCCCCTAGGAGCATGCGTCTAATGCTTTGTTTGATAACTAATAGACTTTTGCAATAAGTATGTGAGTTCTTTATGACTAATGTTGAGTCCATGGATTATACGCACTCTCACCCTTCCACCTTTGCTAGCCTCTCTAGTACTGCGCAACTTTCGCCGGTACACCAAACCCTCCTTCCTCAAAATAGCCACCATATATTCCTCAAAACAGCCACCATACCTACCTATTATGGCATTTCCATAGCCATTCTGAGATATATTGCCATACAACTTCCATCATGTAGTTTTTCTATGACTTGCATCATCACTTCATATTGCATATAGATTCATATCTTGTCATAGGAATCGAGTTGTAATTTTTCTTTCTTTGAGTTATAAATAAATAAAAGTGTGACGATTTTTTCATTAATAGAGCATTGTCCCATGAGAGAAAAGGATGATGGAGACTATGACTCCCTCACAAGTTGGGATGAGTATCCGGACTTTACAAAAAATAAAAGAGGCCATCGAAGCCCAAAAAAAAGAGGACAAAGAAGCCCACCAAAAAATGAGAGAAATAGAGAAGGGACAATTGCTACTACCTTTTTTCCACACTTGTGCTTTAAAGTAGCACCATGATCTTCATGATAGAGAGTCTCCTATTTTGTCACTTTCATAAAACTAGTGGATGTTCATTATGCACGACCACTTAGTTTTCCTTTTGAGCTTTCGTACACTTATAGCTCTAAGTGCATTTGTTGCATGGCAATCCCTACTCACTCACATTGATATCTATTGGCGGGCATCTTCATAGCCCGTTGATACCTAGTTGATGTGAGACTATCTTCTCCTTTTTCCCTTTGCACCTCCTCCATATCTATTCCACCTATAATGCTATATCTATGGCTCACGCTTATGTATTGCGTGAGAGTTGAAAAGGTTTGAGAACACCAAAAGTGTGAAACAATTGCTTGACTTGTTCATTGGGGTTGTGCATGATTTAGATGCTTTGTGTCGGGAAGATGGAGCATAGCCAGACCATATGATTTTGTAGGGATGACTTTCTAAGGGCATGTTATTTCGAAAGGACATGACTACCTTGTTGGTGTGCTCGAAGTATTACTGTTTTTATGTCAATATTAGACTATTGTTTTAAATCTTACGGATCTGAATATTCATGCCACAATAAAGAATATTACATGGATAAATATGTTAGGTAGCATTCCAAAACAAAAATTATGTTTTTATCATTTACCTACTCGAGGACGACCAGGAATTAAGCTTGGGGATGTTGATACGTCTCCAATGTATCTATAATTTTTTATTGTTCCATGCTATTATAGTATTTGTTTTGGATGTTTTATATGCATTCATATGCTATTTTATATTATTTTTGGGACTAACCTATTAATCTAGAGCCTAGTGCCAGTTTCTATTTTTTCCTTGTTTTTGAGTTTCACAGATAAGGAATATTAAACAGAGTCCAAAGGGAATAAAACCTTCAGAATGATTTTTTCTGGAACAAAAGGAAATCACGAGACTTGAGAACCAAGGCAGAGGAGCCACCGTGGGGCCACAAGCCCTAGGGGCACGACCAGGGGGTAGGCCGCGCTGGGCAGGCTTGTGGGCCCACGGCAGCTCCCCTAACCCTAATCTTCGGCCCATAAATGCCCAAATATTCCATCATTATCAGAAAGAGCCACAAAAACACTTTTCTTCCGCTAGAAGCCTCCGTTCCCGAGAGATCCAATCTTGGAGCCTTTTCTGGTAATCTGCCGGAGGGGGATTCTATCACGGAGGGCATCTACATCAACTCCATTGCCCCTCCGATGATGCGTGAGTAGTTCGCCACAGACCTACGGGTCCATAGCTGGTAGCTAGATGGCTTCTTCTCTCTCTTTGCTTCTCAATACCACGTTCTTCATGATCTTCATGGAGATCTATCCGATGTAATACTCTTTTGCGGTGTGTTTGTCGAGATTCGATGAATTGTGGGTTTATGTTCAGATTATCCATGAATATTATTTGAGTCTTTCCTGAATTCTTTTATGCATGATTTCATATCTTTGCAAGTCTCTCCGAGTTATTGGTTTGGTTTGGCTAACTAGATTGGTAATTCTTGCAATAGGAGAAGTGCTTAGTTTTGGGTTCAATCTTGCGGTGTCCTCATCCAGTGACAAAGTAGGGGTAGCGAGGCACGTATTGTATTGTTTCCATCAAGGGTAAAAAGATGGGGTTTTCATCATATTGCTTGAGTTTATCCATCTACATCATGTCATCTTACTTAATGTGTTACTCTGTTCTTCATGAACTTAATACTTTAGATGTAGGCAGGAGTCGGTCGATGTGTGATGTAATAGTAGTAGATGCAGAATCGTTTCGGTCTACTTGTCACGGACGTGATGCCTATATGCATAATCATTGCCTTGGATATCTTCATAATTATTCGCTTTTCTATCAATTGCTCGATAGTAATTTGTTCACCCACCGTAATACTTGCCATCAGGAGAGAAGCCATCTAGTGAAACCTATGGCCCCCGGGTCTATTTTCCATATTATACTTTCAGATCTAAAACCAAAAATACAAAAAATACTTGTTGCCCTATTTTTACTTTTACTTTTACTTTCCGTTCAAGCATCCTATTATATCTATCTCTACTATATCTCATCCTTGCAAGTAACCATGAAGGGATTGACAACCCCTTTATAGCGTTGGGTGCAAGAGTTTGATTCTTTGTGTAGGTACATCTATTGGTGACTCGTTTGTATCTCCTACTGGATTGATACCTTGGTTCTCAAAAACTGAGGGAAATACTTATCTACTTTGCTGCATCAAACCGTTCCTCTTCACGAGAAACCAACGCATGCTCGAGCAGCGGCCAAGGGGTGGCTTGTCCCCCAAGGCAAGGTGGCTGGCTCCCTTAGGGTTTCCCCCTCTACCCTTCGGACGCATGGGCCTTGTGGGAGGGGCGGCCAGCCCACAAAGGCTGGTGCGCCTTCTCTCATAGCCCATGGGGCCCTTCGGGGCTGGTGGCCCCTTCTGATGGACCACCGGAACCCTTCCGCCCCCCCCCCCCCCGAGTAGATTACCGGTGACGCACGAACTTTTCCCGATGATCAACATGGAACTTCCTATATACGAATCTTCACCTCCGGGCCATTCTAGAGTTCCTCGTCACTTCCGGGATCTCATCCGGGACTCCGAACTACCTTCGATCACCAACATACATAACTCATCGATGTGATTTGCACTAGAGTCAATAATCTAGCTCACATCACTATGTGATTTACATTGTAATGATTTGAACACCCATACAGTTCTAGTGTTGATCATGTTTAGCCCTTGGAAGAGGTTTAGTCAATGGGTCTGCAACATTCAGATCCATGTGCACTTTGCAAACATTTATGTTCTCCTCCTTGATGTGATCGCGGATGGAATTGAAGCGTCGCTTTATGTGTTTGGTCCTCTTGTGAAACCTTGGTTCCTTGGCCAGAGCAATGGCACTAGTGTTGTCACAGAACAGATCCATTGGATTCAGCGCACTCGGCACTACTCCAAGATCTGTCATGAAATCCTTCATCCAGACACCTTCCTTCGCTACCTCCGAGGCTGCGATGTACTCCGCTTAGCATGTAGAATCAGCTACCACGCTCTGCTTGGATCTACACCAGCTTACCGCTCCCCCATTGAGAATAAATATGTATCTGGTTTGTGACTTAGAGTCATCCAGATCAGTGTCAAAGCTTGCATTGATGTAACCCTTTACGACGAGCTCTTGATCACCGCCATAAACGAGAAACATTTCCTTAGTCCTTTTCAGGTACTTAAGGATATTCTTGACCGCCGTCCAGTGCTCCATTCCTGGATCACTTTGAAACCTTTCGGTCATACTTATGGCAACGCTGACATCCGGTCTTGTGCACAGCATTACATACATGATAGAGCCTATGGCTGAAGCATAGGGGATGACAATCATCTTTTCTCTATCTTCTGTAGTCACTGGGCATTGAGTCTTACTCAACTTCACACCTTGTAACACAGGCAAGAACCCCTTCTTGGACTGACTCATTTTAAACTTCTTCAAAATTTATCAAGGTATGTGCTCTATGAAAGTCCTATTAAGCGTCTCGATCTATCTCTATAGATCTTAATGCCTAATTGATGTGTCTCCAACGTATCTACAATTTTTGCTTGTTTCATGATGCTATATTATCATTCTTGGATGTTTTACAATCATTTTACTACAACTTTATGTTATTTTTGGGACTAACCTATTAACCCAGAGCCAGTGCCAGTTTCTGTTTTTTTTCTTGTTTTTGAGTTTTACAAAAAAGGAATATCAAACGAAGAACAAACGGAATAAAAATTTACGGTGATTTTTTATGGACCATAAGAGACCCACGAAGCATCGGAGTTGGGCCAGAAGACCCACGAGGCAGTCACAAGCCTCAAGGGTGCGACCACCCCGCTGGGCGCGCCCACCAGACTTGTGACTCCCTCATGGCCCATCCTGACTCGTTTCCACCACCATAAATTCCTATAAATCCCAAAAAAACAACGCAGAACCTAGATCGGGAGTTCTACCACCGCAAACCTCCAGAACCACAAAAAACCAATCGGGAGCCCGTTTCGGCACCCTGTTGGAGGGGGAAACCATCACCGGAGGCCATCTTCATCATCCCGGCGCTCTCCATGATGAGGACGGAGTAGTTCACCCTCGTGGCTGAGGGTATGTACCAGTAGCTATGTGTTTGATCTCTCTCTCTCTCTCGTGTTCTTGAGATGGCACGATCTTGATGTACAACAAGCTTTATTGATATAGATGAATCCTATGGAGTTTTCCCCTCTCTATCTAGTTGTGATGAATTGAGTTTTCCCTTTGAAGTTTACTTATCGGATTGAGTCTTTAAGGATTTAAGAACACTTGATGTATGTCTTGTGATGGGATATCCGTGGTGACAATGGAATGTTCTATTGATCCACTTGATGTATGTTTTGGTGATCAACTTGCGAGTTCTGTGACCTTGGGAATCTATGCATAGGGGTTGGCACATGTTTTTGTCTTGACTTTCTGATAGAAACTTTGGGGCTCTTTGAAGTTCTTTGTGTTGGATTGAATATAATGAATCTGAAATTGTGTGATGCATATCGTATAATCAAGCCCACGGGTACTTGTGGTGACATTGGAGTATCTAGGTGACATTAGGGTTTTGGTTGATGTGTATTAAGGTGTTATCTTAGTACGAACTCTAGGGTGGTTTGTGACACTTATAGGGACATCCCATAAGATTTATCAGAAAAGATAACTTTGAGGTGGTTTCGTACCCTACAATAATTTCTTCATTAGTTCTCCGCTATTTTTGACTTTGGAGTTAACTCTTTGTCGCACGAGAGGTATTTAGATATGATTCAACTATGCCAATATTGTTGAGAGAAATTGCACTAGTGAAAGTATGAACCCTAGGACTTGTTTCCAAGCATTTATACCATGTTTTGCTCGTTGTTTACTATTTGTTACCTTGATGTTTTTATATTTTCATATTACAAAAACCTATATCTACCATCCATATTGCACTTGTATCACCATCTCTTCGCCGAACTAGTGCACCTATACAATTTACCATTGTATTGGGTGTGTTGGGGACACAAGAGACTCTTTGCTATTTGATTGCAGGGTTGCTTGAGAGAGACCATCTTCATCCTACACCTCTCATGGATTTATAAACCTCAGGTCATCCACTTGAGAGAAAATTGCTATTGCCCTACAAAACTCTATGCTTGGAGGCCCAACACGAGTCTACAAGAAGAAGGTTGTGTAGTAGACATCAAGCTCTTTTCTGGCGCTATTGCCGGGGAGGTGAGTGCTTGAGGGTATATCTTTAGATCTTGCAATTGAATCTTTTAGTTTCTTGTCTTTCACTAGTTTGGTTTTATAAAAGAAAACTACAAAAAATGGAATTGAGGTTGCCTCATATGCTTCATCTTTTTAACGTCTTTCATGAAAATGATGGAAAGGAAAAATGTGCTCAAGTGTTAGAAGAAGAAGTTATTAAAATGTTTGGCACTAAATATTTGAATGATGAGCATGATTGCAATGTTGTTAGTATGAATTCTTTGAATATCCATAGTACTAATGATGATTGCACTAGTCATGATAAAAATATTTCTTATAAGCATGTCAATTTTTGTGGAGTGCATAGAATTTGTGTAGACATGCCTAAAAGGGAAGATAGATTTTGTAAGAGGCACAAGTATTTAGAAACTAAATGGTTGCAAGAGAGGCTATATGTTTGTGCTGAAAGACTTCATATTTCTTGCCGTCCTTGTGAACTTTGCAATGAACGTGGTCATTTTGATTTCCAATGTGAATTATTTCATGATCGAATTGTGTCCAAAAATCGTGATAACCTCATTACCCTTGAGCAGCATAATTAACTTAGTCTATTTTGGGGTATGAAGAAATGAAACGTGAAACTAAGGATGTTCCAGCATGGGCTCTCATGAAAATGATTGATTTCGATTTAAATGAAATCTATATTTATTGTGTGGTAAATTGCATTGAGAATCCTTATATTTCAATATACTAATGAAGGGGAAGGGGAAGAGCTTTTTATTCAACCAACCTCTTCAAAAAGAAGTTTGGAGGAATTAAATAAAGCCACACATAATGTGGTGAAGAAGAAGAAAAGAAGGAAAAATAAAGGTAAAGATGTATCTCTCCCAAATAATGTTGCTCCCATTATTGTTAGGCCTCATGAGAATGAATCAAAAATAGTTGTGGAATATGATACACTTGAGGATGATTTTGATATGCCTATTGCTTGTTGTGGTAATTATGATTGGGAAGATAATGATACTTCTTATAATCTTGAAAATATTTATGACACCAACTTGGAGGAGGATGATAATAATTGCTATACTATTGGTGCTATTCATACCATTAATGATGAGAGTGATTATGTTTATGATATACAATGACACAAGCTTGGGATGCTATGTTTGATGAAAATGATATGTTTGAGAATTTATTTACTATAATTAATGTTTGTCCCGAACTTGGGGATGCTATGCTTAATGAAGATGATCTTATTATTCCCCCTACTTTGAATGATCAAATTTGTTATAATGATTGCATGCCTCCTTCTTATGATGATTATTGTGATGATACTTATGCAATGAAAAAGACTGATGATTACTATTATGATACTTGTCATAATTATGAATGTCCTTTTACTAAATATTACTCTTTTAATGTGGAAACAATTTTTAGTATTCGAGTTTCATATGATACTCCCACTATCTTGTGTGGAGAGTAGTAAAAAATTTATGCTTATAGATCATGGAAAGAATGCTTTATGTGTTGGTTATATTGTTGAATTCCTTCATTATTCTACTGAAAATTATTATGAGGGAGGAACATATGCTTATAGGAATTGCAATAATATCAAGTTTCCTCTCTATGTGTTCAAATTATTGAAGTTATGCTTGTTTTGCCTTCCTATGCTAGATGATTCTTGTTCTCATAAATTGTTTGCTCAAAAAATCCCTATGCATAGGAAGTGGGTTAGACTAAAATGTGCTTGTAATGAGATTCATGATGCTCTTTTGAATGTTTCGATTACTATTCCTATGTGAGCATCATTGAAATCATCATGCCTAGCTAAAAGGCATTAAAGAAAAGTGCTTGTTGGGAGACAACCAAACACTTTTACCTTCTGTTTTTGTGTATTCACATGATTAAGCTACTGTATTAATCATGTTTTGTGTCTTTTATTTCAATAAAGTTCCAAGTAAATCATTTGGGATAGTTTGGATGCTTGCTTGTTTGATTCTGTGCAAAAACAGAAAGTTTTGCGTCCAGTATACGAATTATCTGATTTTACTGGAGCGTTAAAAAATTCTGAAATTTTTACACAAACTTTGTATGCAAATTTATTGAGTTTAAATAATTTTTCATAATTTTTAGAGTCATGGAAGTTTGGTGATCATTCGGATCTTTACAGATTGTTCTGTTTTTGACAGATTCTGTTTTGCATGCATGGTTTGCTTGTTTCAAGTGTTCCTATAGCTTATATTGAGTAATATAAATTATGCGAATGATGGAATATAGTAGGTATCATTTGGGAAAAATTATGAATCTTGTCTTGACGGTACCTAAGTGAATGATCTTTGTTTATTATACTAACCCATCCCATGAAGTTCCGTTAAGTTTTGTGTGATTGAAGTTTTCAAGTTTTGGGTGAGACATCGATATGAGAAGAATAAGGAGTGAAAGAAACTAAGAGGCATCCCCAAGGTAATATCCAAGGAAGACTCAAGCGCCTAACCTTGGGGATGCCCCGGAAGGCATCCCCTCTTTCATCTTCAACACTATCGGTATATCTTACTTGAAGCTATATTTTTATTCGTCACACAATATGTGTTGGGAGACGTAGTAGTAAATCAAAATTTTCCTACGTTCACCAAGATCTATCTATGGAGAAACCAGCAACGAGAGGGGAGAGATTGCATCTTCATACCTTTGAAGATCGCTAAGCGGAAGCGTTACAAGAACGCGGTTGATGGAGTCGTACTCGCAGCGATTCAGATCGCGGTAGATCCGATCAAGTGCCGAACGGACGGCACCTCTGCGTTCAACACACGTGCAGCCCGGTGACGTCTCCAACACCTTGAACCAGCAAGGAGGAAGGAGAGGTTGGGGAGGGCTCCAACAGCAGCACGACGGCGTGGTGGTGGTGGAGTAGCAAGGTATTCCGACAGGGCTTCGCCTAAGCGCTGCGGAGGAGGAAGAAGAGAGGTAGGGCTTCGCCGTGAGAGAGAGAGATCAAATCTTGTCTCAAAACATCCAAAACCTCAAGTATATATAGGAGGAGGGACGTGGAGGGCTGGCTTGGCCTCTACTCCAAAGAGGAGATGGCCGGCCGAATTAAAGGGAGAGTCCACCTCCCACAAGGGAGGTGGATCTCCTCCTTTTAAATCCTTTTTGCCTTATCTCCTTATCTCCAGCCACATGGGCCTTTAGCAAAAGTCTTGCCCAGCCCAATAAGGGCTGGCACACTTTATCTAACAGCCCATGTGGTCCTTTGGTCGTCACACCCCTCCCGGGGGTCCTCCGGCACCCTCCCGGCACTCCCGGTACACTACCGATGAGCCCGAAAACTTTCCGGTGACCAAAACTGGACTTCCTATATATCAATCTTTACCTCCGGACCATTCCGGAGCTCCTCGTGACGTCCGGGATCTCATCCGGGACTCCGAACAACCTTCGGTAATCACGTATACCTTTTCCCTATAACCCTAGCGTCATCGAACCTTAAGTGTGTAGACCCTACGGGTTCGGGAGACACGTAGACATGACCGAGACACCTCTCCGGCCAATAACCAACAGCGGGATCTGGATACCCATGTTGGATCCCACGTACTCCACGATGATCTCATCGGATGAACCACGATGTCAGGAATTCAATCAATCCCGTATACAATTCCCTTTGTCTATCGATATGGTACTTGCCCGAGATTCGATCGTCGGTATCCCCATACCTTGTTCAATCTCGTTACCGGCAAGTCTCTTTACTCGTTCCGTAATACATCATCCCGTGACTAACTCCTTAGTCACATTGAGCTCATAATGATGATGTCTTACCGAGTGGGCCCAGAGATACCTCTCCGTCACACGGAGTGACAAATCCCAGTCTCGATTCTAGTCAACCCAACAGACACTTTCGGAGATACCCGTAGCGTACCTTTATAGCCACCCAGTTACGTTGTGACGTTTGGCACACCCAAAGCATTCCTACGGTATCCGGGAGTTACACAATCTCATGGTCTAAGGAAATGATACTTGACATTGAAAAGCTTTAGCAAACGAACTACACGATCTTTGTGCTATGCTTAGGATTGGGTCTTGTCCATCACATCATTCTCCTAATGATGTGATCCCGTTATCAACGACATCCAATGTCCATGGCCATGAAACCGTGACCATCTATTGATCAACGAGCTAGTCAACTAGAGGCTCACTAGGGACATGTTGTGGTCTATGTATTCACACATGTATTATGGTTTCCGGTTAACACAATTATAGCATGAACAATAGACAATTATCATGAACAAGGAAATACAATAATAACCATTTTATTATTGCCTCTAGGGCATATTTCCAACAGTCTCCCACTTGCACTAGAGTCAATAATCTAGTTCACATCACCATGTGATTAACACTTACATCACCATGTGATCATATCATCATGTGATTAACACCCAATAAGTTCTGGGGTTTGTTCATGTTCTGCTCGTGAAAGAGGTTTTTAGTCAGCGGGTCTGCGACATTCAGATCCGTGTGTACCTTTGCAAACTTTCCATTTCATATTTGTAGATACTGCTCCCACGCTCCACTTGGAGCTATTCCAAATGGCTGCTCCACTATACGTAGCTGGATTTCTACTAAGAGTCATCCGTATTGGTTTTAAAGCTTGCATCATCGTAACACTTTACGATGAACTCTTTATCACCTCCATAATCGAGAAATATTTCCTTAGTTCTCAAGTTACTAAGGCTAACTTTGACCGCTGTCTAGTGATCCACTCTTGGATTACTCTTGTACCCCTTGACAGACTCATGGCAAGGCACACACAGGTGCGGTACACAGCATGGCATACTATATAGAGCCTATGGCTAAAGCATAGGAGATGACACTCATCTCTTCTTTATCTTCTGCCGTGGTCGGGTATTGAGTCTTACTCAATTTCACACCTTACAATACAGTCAAGAACTCCTTCTTTGACCCATCTATTTTGAACTCCTTCAAAAACTTGTCAAGGTATGTCTTCGTCGAAAAAACTTATCAAGCGAATAGATCTATCCCTATAGATCTTCATGCTTAATAAAATAGTAGCTTTATCTGGGTCTTCCTTTGAAAAAAAAAAACTTTTCAAACAACCCTTCATGCTCTTCCAGAAATTCTACATCATTTCCGATCAATAATATGTCAACTACATATTCTTATAAGAAATTCCATAGTGCTCCCACTCACTTTCTTGCAAATACAAGTTTCTCATAAACATTGTATAAACTTAAACACTTTGATCACCTCATCAAAGCATATATTCCAACTCCGAGATGCTTGCTCCAGTCCATAGAAGGATCGCTGGAGTTTGCATATTATTAGCATCCTTAGGATTGACAAAACCTTCTGGTTGTATCACATACAACTCTTCCTCACAGAAACCATTACGGAAACCTTGTTTTGTCATCCATCTGCCAGATTTCATAATCGAAAAATGCAGCAACTGCTAACAAAATTTAAATAGACTTTTAGCATCGCTACAGATGAGACAATCTCATTGCAGTCAACTCCTTGAACTTGGCGGAAACTTCTTTGCGACAAGTCGAGCTTTATAAACGGTGACATTTCACCATTAGCGTCTATGTTTATCTCAAAGGTCCATTTGTACTCAATGACCCGCCATTCAACAGGCAAGTCTACCAAAGTCCATACTTGGTTTTCATACATGGATCCTTTCTCGGATTTCATGGCTCCTAGCCATTTGTTGGAATCCGGGCCCACCATCGCTTCTCCATAGTTCGTAGGTTCATCGCTGTCCAACAACATGATTTCCAAGACAGGGTTGTCGTACTACTCAGGAGCAGTACGCGTCCTTGTCGACCTACGAGGTTCGATAGTGACTTGATCCGAAGCTTCATGATCATCATCATTAACTTCCTTTTCAACTGAGTAGGCTCTACAGAAACATCTTTCTGTGTTGCGCTATTCTCTGGATGAAACAAAGGTTCAACAACCTTATCAAGTTCTATCTTCCTCCCACTCAATTCTTTCGAGAGAAACTCTTTCTCAAGAAAGGACCCGTTCTTAGCTACAAATACCTTTTGCGCTTGGATCTGAGATAGAAGGTATACCCAATGTCTCATTAGGGTATTCTATGAAGATGCATTTGTCTGCTTTGGGTTCGAGCTTGCTAGGTGAAAAACCCATTTTCACATAAGCGTCGCAGCCCCAAACATTAAGAAATGACAGCTTAGGCTTCTATCAAACCATAATTCTCACGGTGTCATCTCAACAGACTTAGATGGTGCCCTGTTAAAGTGAATGGATTTGTCTTTAATGCATAACCCCATAACGATAGTGGTAAAACGATAAGAGACATCATAGTACTCACTATATCCAATAGAGCACGACTACGACGTTCGAACACACCATCACACTATGGTGTTCCAGGAGGCGTGAGCTGTGAAACAATTTCCACATTGTCTAAAATTGCATACCAAACTCGTAACTTAGATATTCACCTCCATGATCATATCATAGACATTTATCTTCTTGTCACGATGATCTTTAACTTCACTCTGAAACTCCTTGAACCTTTCAAACATTTCAGATTCGTGTTTCATTAAGTAAATATCCCCATATTTACTCAAATCATCAGTGAAGGTAAAGAAAAACAACGATATCCACTGTGTGTTTCAACACTCATTGGACCACATACATCAACATGTATTAATTCCAATAAGCCACTTGCCCGCTCCATCATATTGGATGACGGGGTCTCAGTCATCTTGCCCAAGAGGCATGGCTCGCATGTCTCAACCGATTCGAAATCGAGTGAGTCAAAAAACATCCATCATCATGGAGTTTCTTCATGCGATTTATACCAATATGACATTACGTGGCAGTGCCACAAGCATGTGGTACTATCATTATTAACTTTGTATCTTTTGGTACCAATGTTATGAATATGTGTACTACTACGATCATGATTCGATAAACCATTTCGAGTGGGTGCATGACCATTGAAGGCATTATCCATGTAAACAGAATAACCATTATTCTCTAACTTATATGAATAACCGTATCGCACTAATCATGATCTAATCACGTTTATGCTCAACGCAAACACCAAATAACATTTATTTAGGTTTATCACAAATCCTGAAGGTAGAGAGAGCGTGCGATGGTGATCACATCAATCTTGGAAATACTTCCAACACACATCGTCACCTTTCACCTAGCTAGTCTCCATTTACTCCGTAGCTTTTATTTCGAGTTGCTAACACTTAGCAACCAAACCGGTATCCAATACCCAGGTGCTACTAGGAGTACCAGCAAGGTACACATCACTAACATGTATATCAAATATACTTCCATTGACATTACCAGCCTTCTTATCTACCAAGCATCTAGGGTTTTTCCGCTTCAGCGAACATTCTCCTCATAACAGAAGCACTTAGTCTCGGGTTCGGGCTCAACCTTGGGTTTCTTCACTAGAGCAACAACTGGCTTGCCATTCCTGAAGTTTTCCCTTCTTGCCCTTGCCCCTTTTGAAAACTAGTGGTTTCACTTAACCATCAACACTTGATGCTCCTTCTTGATTTCTACCTTCGTGGTGTCAAACATCACGAACAACTCAGGGATCATCTTATCCATCCCTGGCATGTTATAGTTCATCACGAAGCTCTAGTAGCTTGGTGGCAGTGACTTGGAGAACTGCATTAATCACTATCTCATCTGGAAGATTAACTCCCACTTGATTCAAGTGATTGTAGCACCCAGACAATCTGAGAACACGCTCACCGATTAAGCTATTCTCCTTTATCTTGCAGGCAAAGAATCTTGTTGGAGGTCTCATACCTCTCAACATAGGCACGAGCTTGAGATCACAATCTCAGCTCCTAGAACATCTCATATGTTCTATGATGTTCAAAACATTTTGAAGCCTCAATTCTAAGCCGTAATGCCTGACGCACTGAACTATCACGTAGTCATCAAAAAGTGCCTGTCATATGTTCACAACATCTACAGACAACGCTTGAGGGAGTGATGCAGTTAGCGGTACATCAAAAACATAAGCTTTCTATGCAGCAATGAGGACAATCCTCAGATCACGGACCCAGTCCGCATTATTGCTACCATCAACTTTCAACTTACTTTTCTCTAGGATTGTATCAATAAAACTGGGGAGCTACAGCGCGAGCTATCTACGACATAATTTGCAAGGACATTTTTAGACTAAGTTCATGATAATTAAGTTCATTTAATCAAATTATTAATGAACTCCCACTTAGATAGACATCTCTCTAGTCTTCCAAGTGATACATGATCCATGTCAACTAGCCCGTGTCCGATCATCACGTGAGACGGACTAGTCATCCATGGTGAACATCTCTATGTTGATCGTATCTTCTATACGACTCATGTTCGACCTTTCGGTCTTCCGTGTTCCGAGGCCATGTCTGTACATGCTAGGCTCGTCAAGTCAACCTAAGTGTTTCGCATGTGTAAATCTGGCTTACACCCGTTGTATGCGAACGTTAGAACCTATCACACCCGATCATCACGTGGTGCTTCGGAACGACGATCCTTAGCAACGGTGCACAGTTAGGGTGAACACCTTTCTTGAAATTTTATTGAGAGATCATCTTATTTACTACCGTCGTTCTATGCAAATAAGATGTAAACATGATAAACATCACATGCAATCAATATAGTGACATGATATGGCCAATATCATCTTGCTCCTTTGATCTCCATCTTCGGGGCACCATGATCATCACTGTCACCGGCACGACACCATGATCTCCATCATCATGATCTCCATCATTGTGTCTTCATGAAGTTGTCTCGCCAAATATTACTTCTACTACTACAGCTAACGTTTAGCAATAAAGTAAAGTAATTACATGGCGTTTATGATTGACACGCAGGTCATACAATGATATAAGACAACTCCTATGGCTCCTGCCGGTTGTCATAGTCATCGACATGCAAGTCGTGAACCCTATTACAAGAACATGATCAATCTCATACATCACAATGCATCACATCACATCCTTTTGGCCATATCACATCACACGGCATATGCTGCAAAAACAAGTTAGACGTCCTCTAATTTGTAGTTGCAAGTTTTTACGTGGTTGCTATAGGTTTCTAGCAAGAACGTTTCTTACCTACGTCAAAACCACAACGTGATATGCCAATTGCTATTTACCCTTCATAAGGACCCTTTTCATCGAATCCAATCCGACTAAGGTGGGAGAGACAGACACCCGCTAGCCACCTTATGCAACTAGTGCATGTCAGGCGGTGGAACCGGTCTCACGTAAGCGTACGTGTAAGGTTGGTCCGGGCCGCTTCATCCCACAATACCGTCGAATCAAGATAAGACTAGTAACGGCAAGCATATTAACAAAATCGACGCCCACAACTGCTTTGTGTTCTACTCGTGCATGGATTCTACGCATAGACCTAGCTCATGATGCCACTGTTGGGAGACGTAGTAGTAAATCAAAATTTTCCTACGTTCACCAAGATCTATCTATGGAGAAACCAGCAACGAGAGGGGAGAGATTGCATCTTCATACCTTTGAAGATCGCTAAGCGGAAGCGTTACAAGAACGCGGTTGATGGAGTCGTACTCGCAGCGATTCAGATCGCGGTAGATCCGATCAAGTGCCGAACGGACGGCACCTCCGCGTTCAACACACGTGCAGCCCGGTGACGTCTCCAACACCTTGAACCAGAAAGGAGGAAGGAGAGGTTGGGGAGGGCTCCAACAGCAGCACGACGGCGTGGTGGTGGTGGAGTAGCAAGGTATTCCGACAGGGCTTCGCCTAAGCGCTGCGGAGGAGGAAGAAGAGAGGTAGGGCTTCGCCGTGAGAGAGAGAGATCAAATCTTGTCTCAAAACATCCAAAACCTCAAGTATATATAGGAGGAGGGACGTGGAGGGCTGGCTTGGCCTCTACTCCAAAGAGGAGATGGCCGGCCGAATTAAAGGGAGAGTCCACCTCCCACAAGGGAGGTGGATCTCCTCCTTTTAAATCCTTTTTGCCTTATCTCCTTATCTCCAGCCACATGGGCCTTTAGCAAAAGTCTTGCCCAGCCCAATAAGGGCTGGCACACTTTATCTAACAGCCCATGTGGTCCTTTGGTCGTCACACCCCTCCCGGGGGTCCTCCGACACCCTCCCGGCACTCCCGGTACACTACCGATGAGCCCGAAAACTTTCCGGTGACCAAAACTGGACTTCCTATATATCAATCTTTACCTCCGGACCATTCCGGAGCTCCTCGTGACGTCCGGGATCTCATCCGGGACTCCGAACAACCTTCGGTAATCACGTATACCTTTTCCCTATAACCCTAGCGTCATCGAACCTTAAGTGTGTAGACCCTACGGGTTCGGGAGACACGTAGACATGACCGAGACACCTCTCCGGCCAATAACCAACAGCGGGATCTGGATACCCATGTTGGCTCCCACGTACTCCACGATGATCTCATCGGATGAACCACGATGTCAGGAATTCAATCAATCCCGTATACAATTCCCTTTGTCTATCGATATGGTACTTGCCCGAGATTCGATCGTCGGTATCCCCATACCTTGTTCAATCTCGTTACCGGCAAGTCTCTTTACTCGTTCCGTAATACATCATCCCGTGACTAACTCCTTAGTCACATTGAGCTCATAATGATGATGTCTTACCGAGTGGGCCCAGAGATACCTCTCCGTCACACGGAGTGACAAATCCCAGTCTCGATTCTAGTCAACCCAACAGACACTTTCGGAGATACCCGTAGCGTACCTTTATAGCCACCCAGTTACGTTGTGACGTTTGGCACACCCAAAGCATTCCTACGGTATCCGGGAGTTACACAATCTCATGGTCTAAGGAAATGATACTTGACATTGAAAAGCTTTAGCAAACGAACTACACGATCTTTGTGCTATGCTTAGGATTGGGTCTTGTCCATCACATCATTCTCCTAATGATGTGATCCCGTTATCAACGACATCCAATGTCCATGGCCATGAAACCGTGACCATCTATTGATCAACGAGCTAGTCAACTAGAGGCTCACTAGGGACATGTTGTGGTCTATGTATTCACACATGTATTATGGTTTCCGGTTAACACAATTATAGCATGAACAATAGACAATTATCATGAACAAGGAAATACAATAATAACCATTTTATTATTGCCTCTAGGGCATATTTCCAACAATATGTGATTTGCTTGGAGTGTAATTTTATTTTGTTGTTTTATGTTAGGTGTTATTTATAATCTATTTTTTCAATAAAAATTTCCAAGAATTGCCGTAGGATGCTTGCATTGCATGTTTTGATATGTGCTGGGTAAAAACAGAAACTTCTGCTGTAGTGCTTGAATTTTCATATTTTACTGGAACGTGGAAAGTTTGTGAAATTTTTACATAGTGTTTTCATAAAAATTTTATAGCATGTACTAAATTTTCATAATTTTTTTAGTTACATAAGTACACTATTTTCATAAATTTCTACACACTATTCTGTTTAGATAGATTGCTGTCATAGTTTCGTTATCTACTTATCCTATAGTTTCCATAGCCTATATTGGTAGATATAAATTGTGGAAATGATAATATACAGTACCTAATGTTTGAAAATTATTATGAAACTTGTCTTGTCAGTACATAAAGTGTTGATTTATTATTATGTGTACTAACCTATCTCACGAGTTCTTTTTGAGTTTTGTGTGGATGAAATTTTTGAGAATAGGTGAAACCGTGGTATGAGAGGATTGAACGAGATACAAAAGCTCAAGCTTGGGGATTCCCAAGGCACCCCAAGTAAATATTTCAAGAACTCTCAAGCATCTAAGCTTGGGGATGCTACGCATCCCACCTCTCTTCATCAACAATTATCGGTTAGCCTTTGTTGAGCCCAAATTTTTATTCGTTCACATGATGCGTGCTATTCTTGGAGTGCTATTTTTCTTTTGCTTGCTGTTTGAATAAAGTACTTAAGATCTGAAAACATTTATTGAGGGAGAGAGAATCCTCACATAGCTCCTTAATTGTTTGACTACTCATATCCTTTGAGAGTAGCTTGTCATTTGGTCATGTGCTTTACTTAAATTGTTTGAGCTTGTCGAAAAACAATGGCAATACATGAAACTAGTCCCAAAGTGAGATATCCAAGGAGGATATAATAAAAACTTTCATGAAGATCATGGGAGAAATTAAACTTGTTTCTTTGTAATAGTTTTGAAACATGATGATAGTAATATGTGAGTCATGCTAGTGAGTAATTATGCCTAGTAAGATTATTGGTGTTAAGATTTGTGAATCCCTATGCATGCACGAAATTCAATAGTTATGTAATGAAGTTACATCCTACTTGTGGTGCATTATTCGGTGTTAGTTATGACTCAATGCTCACTTATGTGATTTTTCGTTCCTCGGTTTGGTTGCTTCCCAATCTATTTGCTAGCCTCCATTTGTACTAAGTAGAAATACTACTCGTGCATCGAAAATCCTCAAACCAAGTTTTTCCTTATGAGTCCACCATACCTACCTATATGATGTATTTCCATGCCGTTCCAAGCAAATTTGTATGTGCCATCTCTAAATCGTCAAAATAATTTTTCTCTTTTGTGTGCCCGTACCGCTCATGAAACGGTGGGGAGTATCCAATATTTTTCCATGCTAGGTGTGTTATTCTCACGATATGTGTTGATTCACTATCATTCACGAGAAAGTGGTTGGTGATAGGGATTCCCAGTCCCGAAATCAAAGAAAAAAATGCAAATAATTAAACAAAACTCCCCTAGGAATGTTGTTGGTATGGATGGTACCCGTGGATTCAGCTCGCCGTGGAGTGTGATTGATTGGTGGAGGGGAGTAAAGACTTTACTATTCTGTTTGGGAACCGCCTATAATGTATCTAGCATGGAAAGTATTGTGAGCTACTTCGTCATTTTCATTGACAGGAAAAGCATGCCACTCAAAATATTTTTTCTCTCACAATATAAACCTTGAGATCTGGCACCTCTACAAATCCCTACTCCCCTCTGCGAAGGGCCTATCTATTTACTTTATGCAATTTTTATTTTTGCTTTGAGTCTCCATCTTTTCTTATAAGCACCAACTAGGGGGCACTATGATCGTACTTGAGCATTGGGCATAGCTAATATTTGAGTGTGTCTCATGAATGGATCAATGATTGAACATGATGGGCTAGGGATAACTTTCTTTAATGTTGATATTTTGAAATACATGGTTGCTTGTTGACATGCTTGAGTATTGAAGTCATTATGTTAAAACTAGACCATTGCTTTGAATCATTTACAAGTCCAAATGTCCATGCTATACATAGAAGAAAAGAATATGATGAACATGTTAGGCAACATTCCACCTCAAAAATTATTTGTTTTTCTCGTTTACCTACTCGAGGACGAGCAGGAATTAAGCTTAGGGATGTTGATACATCTCCAATGTATCTATAATTTTTGCTTGTTTCATGCTGCTATATTATCATTCTTGGATGTTTTACAATCATTATACTACAACTTTATATTATTTTTGGGACTAACCTATTAACCCAGATCCCAGTGCCAGTTTCTGTTTTTTCCTTGTTTTTGAGTTTTACAGAAAAGGAATATCAACCGGAGTCCAAATGGAATAAAAATTTACGGTGATTTTTTATGGAACAAAAGAGACCCACGGAGCATCAGAGTTGGGCTAGAAGACCCACGAGGTAGTCACAAGCCTCAAGGGCGTAGCCACCCCCTGGGCACGCCCACAAGGCTTGTGACTCCCTCGTGGCCCATCCTGACTCGTTTCCACCGCCATAAATTCCTATAAATCCCAAAAAAAAAATGCGGAACCTAGATCGAGAGTTCCGTCGCTCCAAACCTCCAAAACCACGAAAAAACAACCAGGAGCTCGTTCCGACACCCTGCCGGAGGGGGAAACCATCATCGAAGGCCATCTTCATCATCCTGACGCTCTCCGTGATGAGGAGGGAGTAGTTCACCCTCGGGGCTGAGAGTATGTACCAGTAGCTATGTGTTTGATCTTTCTCTCTCGTGTTCTTGAGATGGCACGATCTTGATGTACCGCGAGCTTTATTGATATAGATGAATCCTATGGAGTTTTCCCCTCTCTATCTAGTTGTGATGAATTTAGTTTTCCCTTTGGAGTTTACTTATTGGATTGAGTCTTTAAGGATTTAAGAACACTTGATGTATGTCTTGCGATGGGATATCCGTGGTGACAATGGGATGTTCTATTGATCCACTTGATGTATGTTTTGGTGATCAACTTGCGGGTTCTGTGACCTTGGGAATCTATGCAGGGGTTGGCACATGTTTTCATCTTGACTTTCCGATAGAAACTTTGGGGCTCTGAAGTTCTCTGTGTTGGATTGAATATAATGAATCTGAAATTGTGTGATGCATATCGTATAATCAAGCCCACGGGTACTTGTGGTGACATTGGATTATCTAGGTGACATTAGGGTTTTGGTTGATGTGTATTTTAAGGTGTTATCTTAGTACGAACTCTAGGGTTGTTTGTGACACTTATAGGGACAACCCATAAGATTGATCAAAAAAGATAACTTTGAGGTGGTTTCGTACCCTAAAATAATTTCTCCATTAGTTCTCCACTATTTGTGGCTTTGGAGTGAACTCTTTGTCGCACGAGAGGTATTTAGATATGATTCAACTATGCCAATATTGTTGAGAGAAATTGCACTAGTGAAAGTATGAACCCTAGTCCTTGTTTCCAAGCATTTATACCACGTTTTGCTCGCTGTTTACTATTTGTTACCTTGCTGTTTTTATATTTTCAGATTACAAAAACCTATATCTACCATCCATATTACACTTGTATCACCATCTCTTTGTCGAACTAGTGCACCTATACAATTTACCATTGTATTGGGTGTGTTGGGGATACAAGAGATTCTTTGCTATTTGATTGCAGGGTTGCTTGAGAGAGACCATCTTCATCCTACACCTCTCACGGATTGATAAACCTTAGGTCATCCACTTGAGGAAAAGTTGCTACTGTCCTACAAAACTCTGCGCTTGGAGATCCAACACGAGTCTACAAGAAGAAGGTTGTGTAGTAGACATCACTAATATGAAAGCAGCTTCTCCTAGGTCCTTCATTGAAAAACTCTTGTTCAAATATTCCTTCACGCTTTCCAGCATTTCTATATTGTTTCCAATCAGCAATATGTCATCCACATATAATATTAGAAACGTATAGAGTTCCCACTCACTTTCTTGTAAATACAAGCTTCTCCGTAAACTTATATAAACCCGAACGCTTTGATCACCTCATCAAAGCATAGATTCCATCTCCGAGATGCTTGCACCAGTCCATAAACGGATCATTGGAGTTTGCAAACTTTGTCAGCATTCTCTAGATCGACAAAACCTTCCAGTTGTATCATATACAACTCTTCCTTAAGGAAACCGTTAAGGAATGCTGTTTTGACATCCATCTGCCAAATTTCATAGTCGAAATATGCAGCTATTGCTAACATGATTCTAACGGACTTAAGCATCGCTACGGGTGAGAAGGTCTCATCGTAGTCAACTCCTTGATCTAGTGAAAAAACCTTTGCCACAAGTTGAGCTTTATAGACGGTGACATTACCGTCCGCGTCCGTCTTTCTCTTAAAAATCCATTTGTTCTGAATGGCCTTTCGCCCTTCAGGTAATACTTCAGAAGTCCATACTTTGTTTTCATACATGGATCCCATCTCGGATTTCATGGCCTCTAACCATTTCTCGGAATCTAGGCCCATCATCGCTTATCCATAGCTCGTAGGTTCATCGTTGTCTAACAACAGGACCTCCAAGAGAGGGTTGTCGTACCACTCAGGAGTAGTACGTGCCCTTGTCGACCTACGAGGTTCAATAGTAACTTGATCTGAAGCTTCATGATCATCATCATTAACTTCCTCTTCAACTGCTGTAGGCTCCATAGGAACATCTTTCCACGCTGCGCTACTCTCTGGTTGAATCAAAGGTTCAACAACCTCATCAAGTTCTGTCTTCCTCCCACTCAATTCTTTCGAGAGAAACTCTTTCTCAATAAATGTTCCGTTTTTAGTGATGAACACTTTGCCTTTGGATATGAGATAGAAGGTATACCCAACTGTCTCTTTTGGGGTATCCTATGAAGACGGATTTTTCCGCTTTGGGTTCTAGCTTTTCAGGCTGAAGCTTTTTGACATAAGCATCACATCCCCAAACTTTCACAAACGACAACGTTGGCTTTTGCCAAACCACAGTTCATATGGCGTCGTCTCAACGGATTTCGATGGTGCCCTATTTAAAGCGAATGCAGTTGTCTCTAATGCATAACCCCAAAACGATAGTGGCAAATCGCCAAGAGACATCATAGATCGCACCATATCTAATAAGGTTCAATTATGACATTCGGACACACCATTACGTTGTGGTGTTCCAGGCGGTGTCACTTGTGAAACAATTCCACATTGTCTTAAGTGACTGCCAAACTCATAACTCGGATATTCTCCTCCTCGATCAGATCGTAGGAATTTAATCTTCTTGTTACGATAATTCTCAACCTCACTCTAAAATTGCTTGAACTTTTCAAATGTTTCAGACTTGTGTTTCATTAAGTAAATATATCCATATCTACTTAAGTCATCGGTGAAGGTGAGAAAATAACGATATCCACCACGCGCCTCAATGCTCATCGGACCGCACACATCGGTATGTATGATTTCCAACAAGTCACTTGCCCGTTCCATTGCTCCAAAGAATGGGGTTTTAGTCATCTTGCCCAAGAGGCATGGTTCACACGTGTCAAGTGATTCAAAATCAAGTGACTCCAAAAGTCCATCAGCATGGGGCTTCTTCATGCGTTTTACACCAATATGACCTAAATGGCAGTGCCACAAGAAAGTGGTACTATCATTGTCAACTCTACATCTTTTGGCATCAATGTTATGAACATGTGTGTCATCACTATCGAGATTCAATATGAATAAACCCCTCACATTGGGTGCATGACCATAAAAGATATTACTCATATAAATAGAACAACCATTATTATCCGATTTAAATGAGTAACCGTCTCGCAATAAACAAGATCCAGACATAATGTTCATGCTTAACGCAGGCACTAAATAACAATTATTCAGGTTCATCACTAATCCCGATGGTAATCGAAGAGCGAGCGTGCCGACGGCGATCACATCAACTTTGGAACCATTTCCCACACGCATCGTCACTTCGTCCTTTGCCAGCCGTCGTCTATTCCGTAGCTCCTATTTTGAGTTGAAAATGTGAGCAACCGAACCGGTATCAAACACCCAAGTACTACAACGAGAGTTTGTAAGGTACACATCAATAACATGTATATCATATATACCTTGTTTGGTGTTGTCCGCCTTCTTGTCGGCCAGATACTTGGGACAGTTCCGCTTCCAGTGACCAGTTCCCTTGCAATGAAAGCACCCAGTTTCTGGCTTGGGTCCAGCCTTGGGTTTCTTCACGGGAGGGGCAACTGCTTTGCCGCCCTTCTTGGAGTTACCCTTCTTGCCCTTCCCATTCTTCTTGAAACTAGTGGTATTATTGACCATCAACACTTGATGTTCTTTCTGGATTTCAGACTCAACGACTTTTAGCATCGCAAACAGCTCGGCGACTGACTTGTTCATCCCGTGCATGTTATAGTTCAACATGAAGCTCTTGTAGCTAGGTGGCAATGATTCAAGAACTCTATCAGTGATCGCCTCCGGCGGAAGGGGCATCCCTAACTCCGTCAAACGGGTCAAATACCCATACAACATTGCACACTAAACTATTGAGTAATCTCAAGAACGTGCCTCCCAAGCGTTCTTAACGTCTTTAGATGACACGGGAGCGGGTGGGTCACCAAGCGGTGCATCAAGGACATAAGCCTTCTAGGAAGCCGTGAGGATAATCCTCAGATTATGGGCCCAGTCCACAAAGTTACTTCCATCATCTTTCAACTTAGCTTTCTCTAGGAACGCATTAAAATTCAGGGGTGCTACTACGCGAGCCATTGATCTACAACATAAGTAGGCAAAGGTTACTAAGACTATTGTTCAATATAATGAGTTTAGTTAATCAAATTACTAAAGCTCCCACTCAAATTGACATCCCTCGGGTTATCTAAGTGATACATGATCCAAATTCACCAACTCAAGGCCAATCATCACGTGAGTTGAGGCGTTTCAATGGTGAACATCATCATGTTGATCATATCTACTATACGACTCATGTTCGACCTTTCGGTCTCTTGTGTTACGAGGCCATGTTTGTACATGCTAGGCTCGTCAAGTTTAACCCGAGTGTTCTGCACGTGCAACACTGGCTTGCACCCGTTGTATGCGAACGTAGAGTCTATCACACCCGATCATCACGTGGTGTCTCGACACGATGAACTTTCATAACAGAGCACACTCGGGGAGAACACAATTTATCTTGAAATTTAAGTGAGGGATCACCTTATAATTCTACCATCGTCCTAAGCAAAACAAGGTGCATAAAAGGTTTAATATCACATGCAAATCATAAGTGTCATGATATGGCCATGAACTTGTGCTTTTGATCTCCATCTCCAAAGCACCAGCATGATCTCCATCGTCACCGGCATAACACCATGATCTTTATCATCATGATCTCCATCATTGTGTCGCCATCGGGGTTGTCGCGCCCACCATGCTTATACTATTGGGGAACGTTGCACGGGAAAAAAAATTCCTACGCACATGCAAGATATATCCATGGTGATGAGCATCTACGAGTGGGAGAGTGAATCTACATACCCTTGTAGATATCTAAGCGGAAGCGTTAAGAAACGCGGTTGATGTAGTCGAACGTCTTCATGATCCAATCACGATCTATCCCGCAATCTCATCACGAGCCGTCCCGCGATCCCATTGTGGTCCTTTCGATCTAGTGCCGAACGAATGGCACCTCCGCGTTCAGCACACGTACAGCTCGATGACGATCTCTGCCTTCTCGATCTAGCAAGAGGGAGCGGAGAGGTAGATGAGTTCTCCACCAGCACACCGGCGTGGTGGCGGTGGTGGTGGAGCTGTCCCGGCAGGGCTTCGCCAAGCGCTACCGCGACAATCTAGAGGAGAAACAGATCTAGAGGGGAAGGGAGAGGCTGCGTCATGGCTTGTAGTGCTGCAACCCTCCCTCCCCTCACATATATATAGGAGGGAGAGGAGGAGGGGGCGCCCTAGGGTTTCCCCTAGGGTGGGGTGGCGGCCAAGGGGGAAACTTGGCCCCCAAGGCAAGTGGGGCGCCCCCCCTCAGGCCAACCCTAGCCCTTCCAGCCGCATGGGCTTTAGGTGGGAGGGGCGCCCAGCCCACCAGGGGCTGGTGCGCCTCCTCTCACAACCCATGGGGCCCTCCAGGGCAGGTGGACCCCCAGAACACTTCCGGCATTCCCGTCACAAAACCGGTAAGTCCCAAAACTTTCCCGGAATTCGAATACCGACTTCCTATATATCAATCTTTACCTCCGGACCATTCCGGAGCTCCTCGTGACTTCTGGGATCTCATCCGGGACTCCAAACAACCTTCGATCACCAACATACATAACTCAACTATACCGAAACATCACCAAACCTTAAGTGTGCAGACCCTGTGGGTTCGAGAACTATGCAGACATGACCGAGACACCTCTATGGTCAATAAACAATAGCGGGACCTGCATGCCCATATTGGTTCCTACATATTCTACGAAGATCTTTATCGGTCGAACCTCTATGTAAAGGATTCAGTTAATCCCATATGTTGTTCCCTTTGTTCTTCGGTATGTTACTTGCCTGAGATTCGATCATCGGTATCTCTATACCTAGTTCAATCTCGTTACTGGCAAGTATCTTTAATCGTTCTGTAATACAAGATTCCGTGGCTAACACTTAGTCACATTGCTTGCAAGGCTTGTTGTGATGTTGTATTATCGAGTGGGCCCTGAGATACCTCTCCGTCACATGAAGTAACAAATCCCAGTCTTGATCCATGCCAACCCAATAGACACCCTCAGAGATACCTATAGAGCACCTTTATAGTCACCCAGTTACGTTGCGACATTTGATACAGACAAGGTACTCCTCTGGTGTCAGTGAATTGCATGATCTCATGGTTATAGGAACAGATACTTGACATGCAGAAAACTGTAGCAATAAACTGACACGATCATATGCTACATTTATAGTTTGGGTCTTGTCCATCACATCATTCTTCTAATGATGTGTTCCCGTTATCAAATGACATCTCATGTCCATGGCCAGGAAACCTTGACCATGTTTGATCAACGAGCTAGTCTACTAGAGGCATACCAGGGACACAATGTTGTTTATATATCCACACATGTATTTAGTTTCCAATCAATACAATTATAACATGGATAATAAACGATTATCACGAACAAGTAAATATGATAATAGCTAATTTATTATTGCCTCTAGGGCATATATTCAACATATACTACTATTGCTACCGCTTAGCGATAAAGTAAAGCATTACATAGCGCTTAATGATTGACACACAAGTCATGCAATAATTAAACATAACCCTATGACTCCTGCCGGTTGCCGTACTCATCAACATGCAAGTCGTGATATTCTATACAAAACATGATCATCTCATACATCACATATATCTCATCATGATTTGGCCATATCATATCACGACATACCCTGCAAAAACAAGTTAGACGTCCTCTAATTGTTGTTGCATGTTTTACGTGGCTACTACGGGTATCTAGCAAGAACAATTCTCACCTACGCATAAACCACAACAGTGATACTCAAATTGCTATTCAACCTTCTCAAGAACCGCCTTTATCGAATCGCTATCCAACTAAAGTAGGAAAGACAGACACCCGCTAGCCATCTTTGTGCAACAGAGTTACACGTCAATCGATGGAACCGGTCTCTCGTAAGTGTACGAGCAAGGTTGGTTCGGGCCGCTTCATCCCACAATACCGCTGAATCAAAACACGACCAAGGGAGGAAGCAATCTAAGCATCAACGCCCACAAACTCCTTTGTGTTCTACTCGTGATCTCATCTACACATAGACCTAGCTCATGATGCCACTGTTGGGGAACGTTGCATGGGAAACAAAAAAATTATTACGCTTCACCAAGATCAATCTAGGAGATGAGCATCTACGAGAGGAGAGAATGGATCGACATACCCTTGTAGATTGCTAAGCGGAAGCGTTAAGGAACGCGGTTGACGTAGTCGAACGTCTTCTCGACCCAAATCGCAATCCGTCCCACGAACTCCCGATCAAGTGCCGTATGGACGGCACCTCCGTGTTCAGCACACATACAGCTCGATGACGATCTCCACCTTCTTGATCTATCAAGAGGGAGCGAAGAGGTAGATGGGTTCTTCGGCAACACGACAGCGCGACGACGGTGGTGGTGGAGTTGATCCGGCAGAGCTTCGCTAAGCGGCGTCGAATCAATCTACTAGAGGAGAAGCAATCGGGGAGGGAGGAAGGGCTATGTCATGGCTTGTGGTGCGGCTGTCTTCCTCCCTCTCTCATATATATAGGGGGAAGGGGGAAGGGTTGCGCCCTAGGGTTCCCACCCCTAGGGTCGGCGACCAAGAGGAGGGGGGCGGCGGCCTAGGTGTGGCTTGGCCCCCAAGGCAAGGTGGCCGCCCCCCTTAGGGTTTCCCCACTCCACCCTTCGGCCGCATGGGCCTTGTGGGAGGGGCGGCCAACCCACCAAGGGCTGGTGCGCCTTCTCTCACAGCCCATGGGGCCCTTCGGGGCCGGTGGCCCCTTCCGATGGACCCCCGGAACCCTTCCGGCACCCCCAGTAGATTACCGGTGATGACCGAACTTTTCCCGGTGATCAACACGGAACTTTCTATATATGAATCTTCACCTCCGGGCCATTACGGAGTTCCTCGTCACTTCCGGGACTCCGAACTACCTTCGATCACCAACATACATAACTCACCTATACCGAAACGTCACCAAACCTTAAGTGTGCAGACCCTGCGGGTTCGAGAACTATGTAGACATGACCGAGACACCTCTATAGTCAATAACCAATAGCGGGACCTGGATGCCCATGTTGGTCTCTACATGTTCTACGAAGATCTTTATCGGTCGAATCTCTGTGTCAAGGATTCAGATAATCCCATATATTGTTCCCTTCATTATCCGGTATGTTACTTGCCCGAGGTTCGATCATCGGTATCTTCATACCTAATTCAATCTCGTTACCGGCAAGTCTCTCTACTCATTCCGTAATACAAGACCCCATGGCTAACACTTAGTCATATTGTTTGCAAGGCTCATTGTGATGTTGCATTACCGAGTGGGCCCTGAGATACCTCTCCGTCACATGGAGTAACAAATCCCAACCTTGATCCATGCCAACCCAATAGACACCCTCGGAGATACCTGTAGAGCACCTTTATAGTCACCCAGTTACGTTGCGACGTTTGATATAGACAAGGTACTCCTCCGGTGTCAGTGAGTTGCATGATCTCATGGTCATAGGAACAGATACTTGACATGCACAAAACTATAGCAAAAACTGAAACGATCATATGCTACGTTTGTAGTTTGGGTCTTGTCCATCACATCATTCTCGTAATTATGTGATCCCTTTATCAAATGAAAACTCTTGTCTATGACTAGGAAATCATAGACATCTTTGATCAACGAGCTAGTCCAATAGAGGCTTACTAGGGACATGGTGTTGTCTATGTATCCACACATGTATTTAGTTTCCAATCAACACAATTATAGCATGGATAATAAACGATTACCATGAACAAGGAAAATATAATAATAAACACTTTATTTATTGCCTTTAGGGCATATTTCCAATAGTATTTTCCTCGGGCGACGTGTTTTGAGGTGTCTGCCGACTTTGAACCCTAGGGCCTAGCCGACTAACGTGTACACCACACATGCTCGTTGATCACGCTTTCCCTTGACCCGTCAATCATCTAGTTGGTTCTCTTGGGTTCCTCTGCTCATGTGGTTTCATGTGTGTGTGTGGGGGGCCCTAGTTCCAATGATTTAGGTCATTTGCCTGGTGTTGGGGGTGGGTCGAGTTTTCTACCTGCTCAAGATGTCTTTTATATCACCACAGAAAGACATGTACAATGATCATCATTGTCCGTTATTAGTAAGTACAAGGCAAGTATATATGCAATACAAACATAATCACCTGCATACGATTCACGAACAAACACGCTTCAAACAGTTTCGTCTATGTTCCTAGTTACATTTGTTTATTTTTTCGCCTCTTTGCAGACATTCGTAAAATATGTTGTTCATAAGTTGCTTGTCTTCTTGACTTCAGTAGTTCTTTACGACAAATCCTTAATGGGTCATCTAGTTTTTTTAGCCAACAATGGTTCCGAACCAAACACGATACTGACATGTTAAAGAAAATAATTGTGTTTTTTCAGGGGAAATCATCATTATGTTTTAAATTTCATTAGGCTGCACATCTTTTTTTTCTCTCACGTGGGTTGCAATGGGCTTCCGGGCTGAAATTCGTGTCGTCGGATACGATTAAGCATCCATCCATTTCTGGTCCCATAGACCCATTCGACCAAAAGGCCGAATCATGGACGCCAGAAAAAAAACCCAACTTGGGCCCTGAGGTTTGCTCAACGCCCCCCTGCTTCCAGCAAAATTACCCCGTCCCGCTGGCGAAAGCGCCGCCTCTGGAACGGGACAGGGAGAGCCACAGCCTGATCCCAGCCGCCCGTCCCGCCATCGGACGGCCCACAGAGGCGAAGCGCCCGCAAAACTCGTGCCGAGAGGCGTGGCATGAGCAAAATTCCTCAAACACCCCCAGCATCTCATCATTTCTCTCTCCACCCCATCCCGGCCCGCACCCGACGCACGCAACCCTAATAAACCCTACCCCCTCGCCGCCGCCACATCCACTCCCCCTCCGCCTCCAGATCCTCCCGCGCGCCCCCGCCTCCGCCGCCCCCCGCCCCCGTCTCCGGCGATCTACAGGTACCCACCCCCGACGTTCGTCGCCGCCCCCTGCCCCCCTCCCTCGTCCGATATAGTGTCTCCTCCGTCATTTTCGGCGATTTTTCCCCATCGGACTGGCCCGTTCGTCGGATGCGGGCGTTCGATGCGTGTTTCGTCGTTGATTCGCCGTGAATCCGCGTGCTAATCCGGCCTCTGCTGTTGTTTGTTGTCTGGGATGCAGGAGTAGATCGCCCCCGGAGACCCCTCGCCCCGACCATGGCGACCTTCGCGAAGCCCGAGAACGCGCTCAAGAGAGCGGAGGGTGAGTCGCCGGGATCCTGTTTCAGCTCGGCCGCTCAATTTTATCCGCCGTGGTTTTCGATTTCTGTTGTTTGCGGTGTTGTTGCTGTGATGCCCACAGGAAACTTAGGGCGACTATAGGTTTAACTGTCTGGTTCATTTGTTAGTTCAGACAATCTCACATGGTCAAGAAAAGTATAGCGAATCCGTGAGCGGTGCATTTGACACATTTTGGTTAATTTGGAACCACTGAGTCATGGGATATGTTATGTTACAGCTACTGAATGAACTTATGTGCCATTTGGGTCTTCTGGCTTATTTCATAGGCTGGTTGGGCGTTTTGTCACTGTGCCTATGCTACTCTCTTCGTCATGTACATTTTTATTCCCTTTTCCACAGAGACCACTTAAGTATGCAAAGGCCCAAGATCTGTGGACTTGTGTTGCGTTTGACATTGTGGTTGATTATGATAATCCAGCTCCTCCAACCAGCTTTTGCCTATTTTAGTGTTTGATTAACCAACTTATTACTAGTTTCAAGGATATTTTTCTGCAGCAAAGGAAGCTCAACGTGGCACAGTTTAACAACTGCAAACTTGAGCCTTAAGCTTCATTTTATCTATACCGATTATGATGTTTCAGTGGAATTACACTGTACGGCTGTTCACTTCTTGCACTAAAATATAGCCATCAGTGGTTCTCTGCATGTTTTTCTCTTCATATGCAAAATCTTGGGCAATTTTTCACATTTCACTAAAAGATGTTCACACTGTTTGCAACCTTTGATTTACTGCAGAGTTGATACATGTTGGACAAAAGCAGGCAGCGCTGCAGGCGCTGCATGATCTCATTACATCAAAGAGATACAGATCATGGCAAAAGCCTCTTGAGAAGATCATGATGAAGTATGTGGAGCTGTGTGTAGATCTAAGGAAGGGCAGATTTGCCAAAGATGGCCTTATTCAGTACAGAATCGTCTGCCAGCAAGTCAACGTGTCATCTTTGGAGGAGGTCATAAAACACTTTATGCAGCTGTCCAATGAGAAAGCTGAGGAAGCCAGGAATCAGGCACAAGCACTGGAAGATGCTCTGGATGTCGAAGATCTTGAAGCTGACAAGCGTCCGGAGGACTTGATGCTCAGTTATGTTAGCGGAGAGAAAGGCAAGGACCGATCAGACAGAGAGTTTGTCACTCCATGGTTTAAGTTTCTGTGGGAGACATACAGAACAGTGCTCGAGATACTGAGAAATAATTCAAAGCTTGAAGCGCTATATGCTGTAAGCTATTTTACTGCTTTGCCATTACCCTAGTGCTCAATTCATACATACTTATTTATTTTTTGGATCTGTCCTTTTGCATGGAGTTCTTGTGAAATGGACTATTTGATTCCTTCTGCACATACTTGACCAATTCACTCTATCGGTACCCTTATCTTTGCTTTGATGAAAAGAAACCTGTACTGGACTTTGTTCCATGAACATAGTATTCTTTTACATGATAACTTGTCTGTTTCTTTTGCACTCTCCCTAATTTGTAAGAAGTAATAATGATTTGTCTCCTTTTGTACAAAGCTTACCAATGCATCATGCAACTACTGTCATTTACCTTTTGTTTTATTGTCTACTAAATGCTTTTCACCATCTGATCTCCCATTGACTTTTCAATATGCAGATGACTGCGCACAAGGCTTTTCAATTTTGTAAGCAGTATAAAAGATCCACCGAGTTCCGTAGGTTGTGTGAGATCATTAGAAACCATCTTGCAAATTTGAACAAATACCGCGACCAGCGTGATCGTCCTGATCTGACTGCCCCCGAAAGCTGTCAGCTATATCTTGATACTAGGGTTGAACAACTGAAAATTGCCACAGAACTTTCCTTATGGCAGGTATGTTCCACAACTCATCTTATCCTAAAGCTTAAAGAAATAAAATTCACCAACCTAAGCCTTTTTCTTGCAGGAAGCCTTCCGATCTGTGGAGGATATCCATGGCTTGATGAGCCTGGTTAAGAGAACTCCAAAGCCATCTGTCCTGGTCGTATATTATGCCAAACTGACTGAAATATTCTGGATATCTGAGAGTCACCTGTATCATGCTTATGCATGGCTGAAGCTTTTTAACTTGCAGAAGAGCTACAACAAGAATTTAACTCAGAAGGATCTGCAGTTACTAGCATCTTCTGTTCTGCTTGCTGCACTTTCTGTTACACCGTATGACCATAAATATGGTGCATCTCATCTTGAGCTTGAAAATGAGAAGGACCGTAGCCTGCGTATGGCCAACCTTGTCAATTTCTCCCTTGACTCCAAGCGCGAGAATAGAGAAATGGTTTTCCTTCCAACTGTTCTCAAAGTTTAGGATAATTTTCCATAATATAATCATTTGTTTTCTGATAAATCTTCTGTTCATTTTTCAGGTTTCAAGAGCAACTCTTCTTTCTGAGTTGGTATGCCTTGGATCCTTCTTGGTTGCTGTTTATATACCGCAAAACTGTTTAATGTCTGTTATCACATGGACTCAGTCTTCTAAATTTTTTGCAGTCTTGTTGAACATGTCACACATGGGCATCTTGAACAGAATCTGCTATTATGCGGTTGCTTGTACATGTTACAAAGCAGTCAGATATGAGAATAATCTCCTCTGATGCCTGAACTTAATTGTAGGCGCTTAGGTGATTGCTTTTTCTGCCTTTCAGTCAGAATAATGCATAACCACATTGTGCACATCGCTGTCTTGTCAAGCAGCGTTACTAAGGTGTACACACTTATCTGTACTACATGGCAAGAGAGTCATTTTCCCTTCTAATCACACCTCCCACACCTGCAATGCCCTAATATCTGTTCAATCGCGTTAGATAGCTTGGTAGCTCAGAAATACATGAAGATCTGCAAGTCTATGCAGAACAGGACATCTGGTGGTGCATCCCTGATGTTCTGCTCTGTTTGTGTGATGATTGAATTTACTTGCATTGTTTGTGATATTTTACTAGCTGGCAGTCTACATCATGCAATTTGTCTGGCATACATGTTCTCACTCTCGTTCTGACTGCTATGAAAATAGGCGGCGAAAGGTGTGATTTCATGTGCTTCCCAAGAAGTAAAAGATCTATACATCCTTATGGAGCATGAGTTCCTTCCTCTGGACCTAGCATCAAAAGTACAGCCTCTGCTTTCCAAGATTTCTACGATTGGAGGAAAGCTTTCAGCTGCATCTTCAGTTCCGGAAATTCGTTTATCACAGTACCAATCTGCACTGGAGAAGCTTACTGCATTGAGGGTGCTGCAGCAGGTAACTATGTTATGACCCACTAGCAATGATATATGCATTCACGTCACTTTTTTTGTGAATATGTATTCACTTCATCATAACTCTCTTTTTTAATCATTTCAGGCATCTCGCATTTTCCAGTCCATGAAAATTGATATGCTATCTAGAATGATCCCATTCTTTGACTTCAATGTTGTGGAGAAGATCGCTGTTGATGCTGTCAAGCACAATTTTGTTGCTATGAAAGTTAACCATTTGGCAGGAGCTGTTCATTTTGGCAACATGGTATGTGGCTTTATTCTGATTACTGCTACCACCTTCTACAGACTTCTCAATATCCTCATTGAAGGCTTTATTTTTCTGGTTCTGTTTATTTGAATGTCCTCATTGTCTGCTTTGTGGTTTTACATTATTTGTCTTGCCTACTCATTTCCCCTTGGCCTTTCATTTTTTTTCTGGGAACTTACCATTCATAGTGAATGGTTTCATTTTTATTGATTATATTACAACAACAACAAAGCCTTTCAGTCCCAAACAATTTGGGGTAGGCTAGAGTTGAAACCCATAAGATCTCGAAACCTAGTCATGGTTCTGGCACCCTTGTCCGGACTGCTCCGTCCTCCTTGTCCATGGCTTCGATATAAAGTTTGCTTTATTGTTGATGAGAAATATGTGCAAGCTACAGTCTGTTCACAACAATGATAGGTCAAGCTAATGTGTTCACACCAATGATACAAAGTTTGCTTGATTGTTTCTTTGGCTTATTTTAGCATCAGCATGTGGTGACTGATTGGTTGTATTGCTCCCTGAAATTTTCTCACAAACATTTGGAATTTGACGACCTTGCCAGCAGTTGGAATTTTTCATTGTTCCCTGAAATTGTATTGTTCCCTGAAATTCACACAAATGATACAAACAGTTGGAAATTTTCATTTCCATATTATCTGTACAGATAAATTGATCATCAGGCAACATCATCAATCTTCCCATATATTCATTGTTATCTGACACATTTCCCTTTGCAGGACATAGAATCTGATGTGCTCAGTAGTCACCTTAGTGGCCTTGCTGATTCCCTGAACAAAGCAAGGAGTCTTATTCATCCACCTGTGTATAAGCCATCCAAACCTAGTGAAAACTTGACCAGTCTTGCTGGAGTGGTGGAGAAAGAACATAGAAGACTCCTTGCGAGGAAATCAATTATTGAAAAACGTAAAGAAGACCATGAGCGTCAAATATTGGAAAAGGTTTTCTATTTGCTCATTCTACCTCTTAGTTGCTTTATGGAGTCTTTGTTTATGGCTTATGTGTTTGTATTTCCAGGAAAAAATAGAGGAGACAAAGAGATTGAGTATTCAGAAGAAATCTGCAGATGAAGAAAGGGAGAGGCTTTTGAAGGAACAGAGACTTAGGGAGCAGCAGAGGATCCGTAAAGAAATAGAGGAAAAAGAGGCGAGGGAAGCAGTAAAAATGATTGAAGATTTAACAGGGAGGGGGAAGAACAAGAAAAAAATTCACATTGAAGGGGTAAGATAATATTTTGGATTTCCAATAATTACCGCTCCATGCTAACTGGCCATATTTTGATAGTTTCCAATGGAACTTACTTCTGTTTAGCGCTAAAATCTGGATGCACTTTTACTTGTTAGAATTTTGATAAGGTTCATATTTCTGTCTAGGTCAGCTCAATTGTTATTTACTTTTTGATAGTCAGCTGTAGATGAATGACATGTGTGTAGTTAAAGTGCAAGATTATTTGTTTCTGCACACTGCTTCTTATATGGTTTGGTAACAAGGCTAAATTTTTATTAGTTCCAGTTTTTAATACGTGCATGTACATTTGTAGTTTTGGTGTATGGCGTTCTAAATTGAATGCTAACATGGCAGGACATGACAAAACAACACGCCATGGAGGTGGTGTTGAATCAGCAGGTGAAGGAGCGTCAGGAGATGGAGAAGAAACTGGCGAAGCTTGCAAAGACAATGGATCACTTGGAGAGGGCAAAACGGCAGGAGGAAGCACCACTAATTGAGGAGGCCTTCCAGAAACGCCTAGAGGAAGAAAAAATCCTTCATGAGCAAGAGCAGCTGGTCTGGCTTTACTGTTACTTTTCTGTTTACAAGATGTGGATTCTGATACTTGTTCTCATGCTCACATTCATTATGTATTTCTACTCGGCAGAGAGAGATTGAGCTCAGCAAGCAACATCACGCGGGTGACTTGCAGGAGAAAAATAGGCTTTCTCGATTGTTGGAGCATAAGGTATATGTCCTTCTCGTGACTGCATTCTGCAGTGCTTATTCTGTCTTTTCTTGTGATCAGAGAATGCAATGGTCTCTCTTCTAATGTTGTTTTTATTCTTAATCAGCATTCCAAGCTTTTAATTAGTATAGTCGATTTGTCCACCTAGGGAATGCTGAGTATAGTTATTTCAGTGATTACACTTTCTACCCTGAATGGTTTTTGTTTTGTTTGGATGATATCATTTGCTGGTCTGTCTGCTGATGAGGTTAAATGTGTTCAGATGAGTTTAACTTCTGACTGATTAACCCCAGAATAGATAGAGTCAAATTTATCATGGTTTTCAGCATATAATATTTGAAGTTTTGCCTCTGGGTACTGTCAACTTCTTAGCTTTTCTCAGCATGTATTTTTTCGTTAAAAGAAGACTTTCCATCTTAAAATCTTTTCAGAACTTTGGCTTGCTGTCTATCATACATTTACCAATTTTCCTTTCTCTGTTTCAGAATGCTTTCCAGGAAAGAATTGTCCAACGTCGTGAATCTGAGTTTAGTAGCCTAAGGAAAGAGAGGGAAGAAAGGATTAATCAATTGCTATCTTCAAGAAAGCGTGAAAGGGAGACTGTACGCAAATTGATGTATTTTCTGAACATGGAGGAACAGCGGATCCAAAGGGTTCGTGAGGAAGAGGAGGCTAGAAAACGTGAAGGTAAGTGTATTCCTGTACTAGAGCTTTAGTATTATTGTTGGTAACTTGCTAACCGTAAGTTTGCAACTTAATTATTGTTCTTGGGTGAGTCAGACCAAATCTACAATAACTATACTGTTCAAACTTCTTTGAATCGTCATTATCTGAGAATGATTGACTGCAGTTCCAAGTATTGATTGCTCGTACTTGGATGGTGGATGGCTGAAAAAATAAATCTTACTAGCTGTTTGCTTTGTTACCATTGCATGCTGTTTGTGTTATTTGGAAGCAAGGAAAACACTTTGTAGCTGATCAAGTATTGTTTTCAATAATGAAATCACCTCTTTGATTTGCAGAGGATGAGAGGAGGAAGAAGGAGGAAGCGGAGAGGAAGCTCAAGCTTGACGCAATCGCAGCTAAGCAGCTGCAGAGGGAGAGAGAGTTGGAAGAGAGGGAAAAACAGAGAAGGGAGGCCCTCCTAAGAGGAGCAGAGCCAGTGCGCACAGCTGATGCACCAGCTGCTGCTGCTGTCGCTCCGCCAGCCCGTGAACCAGCAGCGGCTGCTCCAGCGGCAGCAGCTGCCGCAACTGGTGCTTCTCCTAACAAGTATGTCCCGAAGTGGAAACGTGAGGGTGACAGTAGCAGTCAGAGGCCGGCTGTTTCAGCTGAACCAGACCGGTGGGTGCGTGATGATCGTCCTCGCGCTGCTCTCCGCCAGGAGGCCCCTCCCGTGCGTGATGCTCGTCCCCTCCGCCAAGATGCTCCTCCTGCACGTGATGTGCGCCCCCTCCGCCAGGAGGCTCCTCCGGCCGCACGCCAAGAGGCGCCCCCTGCTCGCCAGCCGGACGGTGCCGCACCAGCTGCCTCTACTGAACGCTGGCGCCCTGGATCTAGGACCTCTGCAAATTCTTCATCCACCTCGTCGACCGGTTGGAGGCGCTGAAGTTGTCTGTCCTGGAATGCGCTGTGCTCTGTGTGCAGGCTGAGATTTTTGCCGTCCTTCCAAGTCTGGGAGCTTCATACACAATGGAAGTCTGCCACTGATATCTGGAAGCACGGTTACTTGAATTTGCTTGTTGCGCTCCTAAACTTTTCGAATTTAAACTTTGCACTATTTCTTAGTCATGTTTGATGTTTTGAGAGTCACAGTAGTCCAAGCATAATGTGTTGCTCTTTGTTGTCGTATATTTCGGACTATGTGTGCTGTTAGTATGTCGAGTATGCATAATGAAAGCTACAGATGAATTTGAGCTCGTCAGATATACATCTCCGTTCCTGAATACACCACTTTTAGATATTCCAGTTATCCAATATACTATATCACTAGGGTTGGAGGCCTCGCCTTGAATTGAAATTTGGTTACACAATTTTAATCGGATCAACAATGTCTCGTTAGAAATTTTAAATTTTTATAAATACAGTATGTTTTCTAATTTTTAAATCTTCATAAGTAATTGATTTAATTTAGAATTGGGTATCCAATTTTAACTGGGTCAACAATTTTGTAATATCTCTTCTATTTAATTATTTTATTTAAGTTTTCTTGTTCTTTATTTTTAAAATTCTTTTATTGTATTCAATTTTGAATTTGGATTATGATTTTGATTGTTAATGATTTTTCAAATCAATCAGTAACAACCGGCCTATAAAAACATATAGACCCTTTGCAGACTCCTATCATCACCAACCAAACTAAATACTAAATCAATTTTAAAATATAAGGGTTATTAGTTTTTCTAGAAAAGTCAAGTTTCTTTAATTTTGATTTAGAACTAAAATACGGTCATTCACAATATTAAATAAAAATAAAAATAATCTGAAAATTCATTTCCTGATGAATCTAACAACACCGATTGAATATTATGTATTTGGACATATTTCTCTACAAATTTGACCAGATTTACAGAGAATTGATTTAAAATAATAATAATACACCATATATTTGAAATAGAGTGAGTAAAGAAATTTAGGAATCCCAACGAATTCAACTGCGCAACAGCGCACCAAACCCTTCTAATATAGACTACATTCAAAGCAAAATGAGTGAACGCAACTGTAAAATACGTCTATATGCATGTATATATAGTTCATATTGAAATCTCTAAAAGAACTTATATATTGAAATATCTAAAATGTCTTGTATTTAAGAATAAAGGCAATATAAATTTCCTAAACGCCCGCATGTGGCAAACAAAAAGATAATAAAATGCTCTAATAGAGCTATAATAAGTCCGCCCCCCATTCTTTTGTGAAAAAACTGGTTTAGAGGATATTGGTTTTCATGCAAGCCTTCTTCAAAACTTCAATGACGGCCCGCCATTGCGTCACACCACATGATGCCTTGTCGCCACTCCTAGCGGCTGCGGCTTCTCAACCATCGTCGCCCTGCCGTCACTTTTGTTGGCAGCACATGCTGCTCCTTGCCCCATCAGTCCGTAGCCCCACCCAATGTGTTGCCATGTTGCATGCCGGTCCTTGCCTCATCGACTCGTTGTGTCGCTCCGACCACGTAGTCATGTCGCATTACCGTCTCACCTTGCTGTGCCTTTATCTGCTCGATGCGACGGCTTGAGGGGCATCCAACAGAGCCCAAGGACCTGATTGCACTAGTAGTTTTGGTTTTGAGGTTGTTTTTTCTATTTTGAGGGACCCAAATACAATTACTTATTTACTTTGTATGCTAGTTTTAATGTTTTAGGGAAAGTTGTATACCGTATCTGCAAAAGCAAAACACAACACGTGAGAACCTCCCCTAAATTATATGAACACACCATAAAACTACTTATAGGGGAGTTTTTATGGAAGTTGTTGGCAACCGGTGCGGAGGAGACCATCTAACGTGGCGGGCATGCCACAACAGCAGCTCCACACCTAACATTTGATCCGAGCACGACCTATGTATCGTGTAGTCGTCGCACGCGGTGGGGAGGGGGGTGTTGAAGCAAAGTGGTTGGGAACAAATGAGCCGAGCTCCGCATGGTTGCCAGTAGTGCTGACCAGCTCCCTTTCAGGCCACACTTTATAAGAAGAGAGGTGATAGGGAAGAGAAGGTGATGCTTGGGGAGAGAGGGGATGGGTAACGTTGGAGGTCAAAAATGTCTAAACTGTTGTATTCGGAAATAACATCGTCATTTTTGAAGTCTAGTTTTTTTGAAGGGTCATGAGAGTCACAACACCCCATGCACACTTAAAGATTTTCACTAACCGATCTTCAAAACAGTACGGTTGGTGCCGCTTCTTCCTGGTTGACATGTGCCCCCCTTTCGCTGACGGCCCCTCTGTTTTCTACCGCTCGGCGACAGTGGGATTGGGCTTCGCTCGCGTTGCTTTGTCCTTGGAGAGCGCTCCCCGTCCCGCCTCACACTTGCCGTCGCGATCGCCTTCCTCTCCGACTCCGCCGTTTGCCGGAGTCATCCATCGGACCTATACGTTCTCCCCCTCTCCGCCGAACTATTATATGTTTGCTGATTGTTGTGGACTCTTTTTAGATGAAGACCCATTGCAAAACAGAGCATCACAGTGCAACTATAAAGTGCAATGAACACAATTGCACAATGCAATTCAGTTTGCAGGCTGCGATAGAATTACATGAGTTTTATTGTGTCACACAAATGCATACAGTATGTCAAAATGCAAGTATTTCTAGATGCGCAAGTTCTACTAGCTGCCTTGGTATGCATTTCTGGTCTAATTGGTACCTATACCATTTCATTGTTGAAGTAGATATTTCTTGAACACCGGATATTCCTCTGTTGTTCTAGCAATGATACACTTTATGTAGTTCCCCTGATTCTAAGCAGGGCCGGTCCAAGCAAATTTTGGGCCCTGGGGTGAAATCAAAAATAAATAATTTTTTATACCAAACTTTTATATTCGTCTAAACTTATTATTTCATCAGACTAAAACCTAAACGAGTATGATGTTTTGCACTTAGTTGGCATAATTAGTTACCTAACAACATTGCTAAATATTAGTTATTGTATTCTTTGTCCTACGATTGTAACATACATCAACAAAACAATTATGGTAAATTTGAATTATTTATCTTCACAAAAATTAATTTTGATGATTTGCATCAATTATATACATATGTGTGTGTGTGTGGGGGGGTGGGGGGTGGGGTGCAGTCATGTTTATTTTAACATCGTTAAATATCATGATAGAGCTTCCTAAAGTATATTGTCTAACAAAAAAGTTAATTTCTAGTGTATTGTTGGGTAAGTATATTATAGAGATTTATAGACTATAAATTGAGTGGTTGTCAACTGAATCTGGCAAATTATATTTAGTAACAAATTGACAATATGTGGTTGCTCTTTTCTAGATAGTTGATTGTGAAGTAGCATCACTTATATGAATCACTTGTGCAAAGATAAAAATGATGTCACTTCAGTTTCCGTGTACCGATTTGATTATTTGATATGCACTTATGTGATATATTTGGATTTATCTAGTGTAGCTATTAGTCTTTCAAATCAAAAGTTCTGCATGAAATTGCAGATATAAATCTACCTAAGATAGTGTTCATTACAAAGAGCCTAACTAAACTTAATATCACTAGTGGTTTGTTTATACATGGTACATGCTATTGGTTTGTAGTGTGAACTTTGCTCATCCAATTTGAGAATTTTGTTTTCTCCCCACATATTCTATCATATTTTGACCTAACGGGCAATATTATGGTGGTTAGTGGTATAGTTTAATGTTTGGGACCCTCGTCCTCTCAGGGCCTGGGCGGTCGCCCTGTTTGCCTGGTCTATGGGCTGGCCCTGCTTCTAAGTTAACTTAGCTGCCTGGAATACCATTTAATAAAATAGATGTCAGCCGAAGTTAAGAGTGATTTCATTTTCATCAGCCATCTGGAATCAAAACCTCCAATCTGCATAATAGAGAACAAAGCCTCCCAGGAAACAATGTAAAAAACTTTGATAAAGTCTACTTTGAGTGCCATTGACATATCTAGTCGATATTACTATTATTTTCTTGTCATATTACATTGTCTCATATACCAATGGTCTTTGCTGGTGGATTTATATTGACCTTGAATATCTACTTTTACTTATCTATGTAGGCTGGTGGATGACCTGATAGATGGAAAGGGTCAACTACAAGACCTGGATGCTTATATTGTTGATGCTCTGATCTGATACAAGACTTGGTGCATTCTCTGATACAAGACCTGGAAGTATATATCTTGGAGTTCTTTTATTGTTTGCCAAAGATTCACGACTGTTATGTGGCACTGTAGTGCCCGTTGTCATGTTATTTTGATGCGGTCCTTTCCTTCTCCTAGAACATACGCAGGATTTTCAATACCACATGGACGAATAACATGCCAGTCAAAACAACATGTTCTTCTCGTGTCCCTCCATATTTGCAACACATTGCCACACGATGTCTTGGATAGGTAGCCATTGTATGCCACGAATGGCGAAGTTTCCTTGAAAATCATATCGAGGATGGCACAAGAACCTTGGATGGCATAGCGATGGATCACGCCGAGGATATTCATCGCGTAGAGTGCACCATCATCGCCAAATATGCAATCAGAGTAGCATGGCGGTTCACGAGGTGTCGAAGGTATCTAGTGCCACTTGTCATTGCCGACCCCCGCAAACGAGAGATCCTTATATAGGGATTGTGAATCAGCATGACCGTGCAACCCCCCAATGCATGATCACAGGACATCACGACCTTGAGATATAGGACTCCGCGGAGCTCGTCCACCCCATAGGGCTACGGATCATCCACATGGCGAGAAATATCGTACCTTTCAAGGTTCCCGTCACGGTCGAGGACGGGGCTTACCTGCTCGATGATGGCGACAGAGGGGAGCACGACCCGCTCACCGATGGCGGGGTTGAGGAGGTGGAGCTCGGAGCAGGCGTCGGCGGTGAGGAGCCACCCTTATGCGGAGCCGATGATGTTGTGCTCCCTGATGGGAGGGTCCGAGAGGCGTGCCCTGTAGGCCTTCTTGTCGACGAGGCTGAAGAGCTTGGCGGCCTGGGTGCCGCCGCCGGTGGTGGTGTAGAAGAGCCAGGGGTTTGGGGGCTACCGTAGATCCCGAGGCGGCAGAGGGCGCAGGCGATGGCACACCAGGCGGTGCAGACGTCGGCGGCGCGAAAGAGATCCGAGAACTCGAGGTCACCGAGGACGGTGGTGAGGACGTCTGGCGGCAGCTTGGACCAGTCGGGGCTGGCTGCCGTCGGTTCCTCCATTGGACGAACAATGATCTGGCGAGACAGGCAGATAAAGATAAGAGCAAGTACAATAGCAGGCTTATAGCCCACTTATATGGATATTTTGCCTATGTGTAGGAAAGAGACATGAAAAAGTAAAGGGAGTGGGCTCTCATGCAAGAGCCTAGCTATATGCGTGCCCCAAGACAAATGCAATAAATGTGAAGAAAGAGATAGAGAGAAGATGAGGAAACATACTAATCTTATAACCAACCTTATAGATAACCTTGTTGTATGAGTGACTTCATGTGGTTGCTATAGATGATATGGCAATGTCGTATAGCCAGCGGTTGGCTATACTATTAACCATGCTCTAAGAGCTGAGATGATATCCGCCGGCGATGCCCTGCTTCCCCCATCCGAGGAGTGAGATTCGAGTAGAATTAGGTGATGTTCAAGTTTATTGTCAAAAAAGAAGAAGGTGAAGTTCAAGTTGGGCAAAGGGTAAGCATCGACCTGACCAATCACGTGCTTGATCGGTCGCCTTGCGTGAAGCCACACACGACGTCCACTACATCCCACGACCAGAGGAACTCGGAGTTCCCCCGTAAAAAAACTTCTCATAAAAGTATTTTTACACAATGTATGTAAATTTTAGGGAATGTTTCCTAAAAGCTTCTTCGGTCAGATCTCGTGAAACATCTTCTCCTAAATCTATTTTGATTTTATTTTCCATTAAACAAAACTAAATAAGGGCCTAGGGCCTGTCAGTCGGTGACACGCGTGACGACCTCCAATGGTGCGGCGGTGATGACAATGCAACATTCCAGCGTTGCAGCAGAAAGTTTCCGGCAGTTACCTTGCCGTCCAAAGTTGATGGGAAGCAAAACTTTCCCTAAACTTGACAGAATTTAGGACCAAGTTTACAAGATCTTGTAAATAATATCCACGTTTACGGACACTGTTGAAGACCTTTTTTACGCAAACTTTCTCTAAACAGTATGATACATAATTTGTTGGAGTTGTTCTTAGGCCACGTTTGGCAGAGGGTTTTCCACACCGAAAGGGTTGGGGATTGTAGAGGATTTGGTGATCCCCTCCTCTCCACCAATCCCATCTAATCCCTTACCTTTCCATATTTTTCTGCCTTTGGTTGAACTTTCTACAACAACCAGACACAAAATTTACGTATTAGTAGCAACATACAAAAACAAGCTTTTAGATCACATCAACAATATCATACAACATGAGCAGCACTACAAGACTCACATTGCAACTATATGAAGTATCAAGCAAAATTTCATGTGTAATAATTGGTACTTCAATCACTCATCCCTGAAGTACCAAGTCATGACAAAGGTTTAAATTTTTGACAAAGACACGCATCACAAGTGCCTATTATTACACATTGGTCTTACCAACAAAGATAATGACTGAAAGTTTCAATATAAGACAATGACAAGAAAAGAGGTTATGTCATTTGTTGACACCTCACTTATTCAACAAGCACCGCGACATTTTATAGACATCATTGTTTCTCTTCAAGCCATGCAACTCTAGGAGAATCTCTACTACCTAAAAAAGATGTAAGGTTCGATATTACGTCCAAATTTTCCCAACCACCTCTTCGTCCATCTCCTCCGCCCTCCCGTTTTTTCTTCCGCTCCTCATGCATGTCTCCGGCTGGAGCGGTTTCCCCTCACTTCTTTTTCTCCCCTAACCCTAACCCTCCCAAAATCCATGTCACCGCTCTATCTCTCCCTTGTGGCAATGGGCGCCGCGAATGTGATGTAGGTGACAGCGAGATCCGTAGGTTAGCGCCTCCTATTCTCTCTCTCCCTTGAAAGCTCTACCCTCTCCTCTTTCTTCCTGATCGTGAGCAGTGGTGCAGGAGTATCAAGGGTGGTGGTAGCCAGCTGTGTGAGAGGTAATGAACGAGATGTGATCAAAATGGAATTCATCATTGGATCTTAGAAGCACTACAAGAAATATGTCAACTTGTGACCTTCTGTCAGTGACCCTGGAAGAAATGGTCGTAAATCTACGACCATTTGAGACCAATTGGTTGTAAGCTGTTCGGAGGTCTCCAAACCCTCAACTATAATGACCATTTTGGTGAGAAAGGTCATAATTTCCATACACGAAATGGTTGTAAACCAGACAACAGTGGTCCGTTGCCTTATTTCTAGCTGATCACGACCAATACAGATGGTCACAACCTTGTAAATTGTGGTGGGTTGCGATGACAAGGCGTCACCTCGTCAGTTTTGCCTATGTGTCATGTCCACGTGTCAATTTTTTCCCTAGGTTGTGAAGCAACCTATATTTATGTTATTCCCAATATTCCCAAACAATTCGCATAAATTCTTTGGATTATATATTCGTCAAATATGTCAAAAACCTTCCTTGACTAGTTCAAAAATAATTCAACAATATTCATTTTCCTATTCTGTTCAGAACAACACTTTGGGAAGGAAGTGATATTTATATATTCTTGATTGCCCTCAAAATTTTTGGGCACACTTTCCTATCCAAATCATTGCCTCATGACAAAATTCAGCTCCATTTGCCTAGTAAATCTTCCTCGACAAATTTCCAAAGTTTTTGTTCACCTAGAAGCTTTGCGAAGGAAGTACTAGCTATGCATATCCTAACGAGTTGAATTTTTTTCCACATCTTCTATGTGCCCATATCATAGCTCTCCAAAAAACATTAGCCCCATCTAACAATCCATGAGAGCTCACCATCCAATCTTTGTTTCTGGTAATATTTTCAGTTTGTGAAGCAACTATATTTTATATTGATTTATAATTGCTACAAATTTACCAGGACATGACCCTGCCCATAGAACCTCCCTCCACCAAATTTTAGCTCATTTAATTTAACCACTTTCCCTCAATATTTTCCCAATTTTCTGTTCACTTGAGAGCATTGTGAAGGAAGTACCATTTTTATATATCCAAATGGCATGTTTTATACAGAGACTTTATATGCCCACATTATCACCCTCCTCCAAATTGCAGCTCAATCAAATCAACTATGTGAGCCCAGGTTCAATTTCTCTTTTATGGCTAGATTGACACATTCCAAAGCAAGTGCTATCTAGACCCCTCCTATTACCCTTAAACTTTTTGGTCACTCTTACATACCCAAATAATTACCGCATGATAATATTCAAATCAATTTTCCTAGTAAATCTTGCACAGAAAATTTCCAAAGTTTCTATTCAGAGAGAAGCTTTGTGAAGCAACTATATTATATATTGCTTCATTATTTCTAAAAATTTACCAGCGCATGACCATACCTATGTAACTTACCTACACCAAATTTGAGCTCATTTCATTTATCCAGTTTCTCTCACTAATTTTCTCAAGTTTCTGTCCAGAGAAGAGCATTGTGAAGGAAGTACCACTTTGGCATGTCCAAATGATATCGGTTTTCTACAACGCTTTCCTATGCCCAAATAACCATCCTCCACCAAATTTCAACTCAATCCATTCATTATTTTGAGCCCAGCTTCAACATTCATATTTCTGTCTAGTGTGGTACTTTGCAAAGCAAGTACCACCTAGGCTCCTCCATTTGAGCTGAAAATTTGTGAAGACAGTCTTCTTAGTAGATGATCATCCTCAGCCAAAACTCACACCCATTGTCCATGTGCATTTCCTGTACAGCTTATCAAACACTTGGCTGCTAATTCATGTTTGAGCATAGTTCGGTCTCCTCGTGACAATCTTCTGTTGTCATTTTCTTCTTAGCACCTACCTGGGGAGTGACCAACCCACTAGACATGCCTAGGCCGCCCAGAATGCATGGCAACGCCACGGTCACACGGTGATCACGCGACAGGCATGCGAGTTTACGCGCTCTGGAGTTGGGGCACTCGTCCACTATCCAAACCTCGACATATCGCCACGAAACCATGTATTTCTGATGAAATAGATATTTATGTAACTAGAAATGATTTTTGGAAAAAATAAAGAGCAAACTATAAGGCAGCTGCAGTTCAAATTTGACCCGCTTCCAACTGAATCAACAGAGTTTTGTCTTTTTCACTAGAGGTGGATCGAAAGCTTTTGGAACCCAACTATTTTGCCAATTGCGCATTAAATATGGCCTAATATTTTATAAAAATGATCTTGTCCAATTTTGCAACAAATATTTGGTAGGTCCTTCAAAATTCATTTTGGGCACTCGAAAAAAGGAAAATAAATTTTTTGTGCAAAGAAAATGAAAAATCCATTCGGCAACATTGTTTGCCATTTCAACATGCACCCTTGTGCACAATATGAGATCATTTGAACAAACTATGCCATGAATGTGACCATAAGATTGATCACTTGGCTTGAAAGCCATGAATCTTCACACATGATAGCTCATTTTTGAGAACACTTTTTAAAAATAATTATCGTATTACAAGTTTATTATTTTTCCTGGTAACTTGGTCACATATGATGACATAATGCGAAGGTTTTGCATTTCTTTGATATTTTTGAATTATTTATGCCCGTTTCAAAATGCGGTCGAAACGACAGGCATGACCATTCATAGCTAGGGGTTGGATCTTGCCATACTTTTGTTGGATCTATGATTAAATAGATACTTATTTACCTAGAAATGATTTTTGGAAAAAATAAATAGCAAACTATGAGGCACCACTAGTTCAAATTTGACCCGCTTTCAACTGAATCAGTAGAGTTTTGTCTTTTTCACGAGAGGTGTATCAAAACTTTTGACACCCAACCATTTGATCAATTGTGCATTAAACATGTCCTAATATTATATAAAAATGATTTGTTCCAATTTTGCAACGAATATATGGTAGGTCCTTCACAAAAAAAACTCATTTTGGGCACTCAAAAAATGGAAAATGATTTTCTCATCACAAGAAATTGAAAACTTCCTTAGCCAACACTATTTTCCATTCGAAGATGCACCCTTGTGCATAATATGAGGTCATTTGAACAAACTATACCATGAATGCTACCATAACATTGATCATTTGGCTTGAAAGCCATTGATCTTCACACATGATAGCTCGTTTCTGAGAACACTTTTTTAAAATAATTACCGTATTACAAGTTTATTATTTTTACTGGTAACTTGGCCACATACAATGACACAGTGCGAAGGTTTTCCAATTTTCTGATTTCTTTTGAATTTTTCGTGCCCATTTCAGAATGCGGTCAAAACGGCGGGCATGATCGTTCCTCGCTAGTGGTTGAATCTTGGAAATTTTTTGGTGTTTTTATGATTAAATAGATACTTTTGTACCTAGAAATGATTCTTGAAAAAAATAAAGAGCAAAGTATGAGGGAGCCGCAGTTCAAATTTGACCCGCTTCCAGCTGAATCGGTAGAAATTTTTCTTTTTTCGAGAGGTGTATCAATTTTTTTAAACCCAACAATTAGGTCAATTTTATATTAAATATGGACTAGTATTTTAGAAAATTGATGGAGTCCAATTTTGCAACAAATATTTGGTAGGTTCTTCACAAAAAAACCTAGTTTTGCCACTCGGAAAATGATTAAAAATAGCTAGAAAGATCAAAAATGCATACAAATTGGTCCTCATCCATAAAATGTGGTCTAACTCTAGTGAAAATTTATGTGGTGCCATTTTGCAAAATATTTTTGATAGCTGCTTCACAAAATCCCTCTATTTTTAGTACTTGGAAACTATTTTAAACCACTGTTTTTTTGAACCAATCAGAATTCTTCCAACGGATCGATGACATGGCGCCCATCCATCCATCCATCCATCCATCTCTCCATCCCACATCCATCCATCCATCCATCCATCTATCTACAGAAAAAAGAAAAGAAAAAGAGATACCCCCACCCACAGCCTAAACCCTAGCTCAGATCCCCCAATCGCACGTCTTCTCCCTCGTCCCCATCTCCTTGCTGCCGCCTCCACCTCCTCCAAGCCCTGCTCCCGATCCAGTCCTCTCCCCGCCGCTCCCACCCACCGCCGACCTCGCCGTCCTCTTCACCCACCGCCGCCGACCTTTTCCCTCCCTCCCCTCACCATCTCTCCCTACCCTATGCCCAAGATCGAGTCGAGCAGGTCGGCATCTCATCTCCTCGCGGCATCCGATGCCCCAGATCCGCCGCCCACCTCAAGCCACTCCTCGTCCCACTCACCCCGATCGGAGGGAGTCAGCCCACGCGGAGCGACATGGACTTGACGATGCTCTCGCTCACCCGCGCGGGTCTCGGGGCCACGGAGGAGGATGACAACGGAAGCGTCGTCGGTTACATCAAGGGTGACCACTGCCTCGGTACCGCCCCCACTCTCCTCGCCTTTACTACCCCTTGCATGCGTTCCCCTCCATCTGGTGTTCGCTTACTTCTGCTGCGCGCGTGTTTGTGCAGACAATCTGTTGCAAGTCTGCAAGTGGGACGACTATGGCGGTGGCGGCGGATCTTGTCGCCGACGGCCTTCCGGTCGTCATGGGGTTTCATCCGGCGCCTCTAGCGGCTGACCATGGTGCGTTGGTGCCCCTGGGGTGGCGTCTCCATGCGGTGATATCCTCGGTGTGGCGCCACCATGCCTGGCACTCGCTGTGCTCGCCATGGTGGTGCTCCGGCGGCTTCCAGACCCTCTCCTGGATGTGGTGATGGTCACACCATAGCCATGGTGTGGCTGAGCCTCTGCTATGGCTATAACCTCCCTCTGGTGAGCTCCTCCTCATTCCTTTTTCTCTGATCTAGCTCTTGCATGGCCTTGGCCATGATTTGGGTTGGATGTGGGTCTCTACTATTGCTGCTAGATGCTGTAACCAAGCATCAGCTCCTACTAGAGTTCTCTGGTGATAAATTCATGCGGTTCTAGGGTCTGTCAGTAGCTGCCCATGTGTACTTGCTTTATATATGTGCTCCTGTGATGCTCTGGTGATATGGAGTTGCTATGGATTTGCTAAGTTGGTTAGGAGCAGTGCTTAATCTGTTGTTTGCTCCTATGTGTCTGTGCTATTCCTATTAACTGAAGAATTCTTCAGTTAGTAGGTTAATTGCCGTTGGTGTAGTACTTTAGTTGCTATGGTTGTTAAAGTGTTCTTCTTGATTCAGTTACTAGTCAGTGTAATTCTGGTTAACTGGAATTGCTTACTGTAACTGTTGTTACTGACAATTACTACACTATTTGTCTGTGGATTCAGTTAACTGCCCCTACTGTTATCTTCATTATAGATGTTGTTCATGGTATTTTCCTTACCATAGGTCCGTTTAATCTCTCTTGCTGTAACAACTATTACTGCTGTATAGTTGGAGTAATCCATGTTCTTGTGGGTGTTGTGTCCTATTCGCAGAAAAATACCATGTGTAAGTGGAGTGCAGTGTTCTGCAGATGCAGATGTTCAGTGTGGTGCTACCCTGACTATTTCTTCTATGCTAACTTTAGTCTGCTTAAGAACATATACTACTTGTCTTAGCTATACTCTACTTTCTTATCTTTTTTCTATCCCTCTATCTTCTATTAAACTGATAAGAATAGATGTTGCCTGATCTTATTGCCTATGATGGTGGTCTGAGGCCTCTATGGGTTCTAAATTTATTTTTGTGGCTCCAAGAATTCCTACAAATCCTGTGATGCATGACACAACATTTCTGTGCACGCCTGAGGATTCCATCCCTCCAATCCTACCTCTGTTGCTGAGTAGCTTGGTCATGAGGCTCTGGTTAACCTTCTTCTTGTGGTTAGCCTGCACCTCCTTGCTGCTTCACACTAATTCTCAGGTTTGGGTTTGGTCGAACTCCTGTTTGGTACAGGTGTGTTGCAAACTCTCAGCTTCGGTACGCATTCTGTGTGTGCGTGTGTGTTTAATTGACGTTTTACATTGCAAAGTGGCTGACAAAACAAGCAACGGTGACATGAATCATCCCTGTTTCTTGTTCCCCGCTCTGCTTTCATGTAGCAACTTAGTACTGAATTTGAGAGTATGGGTGCTGGTAGCATCACCTGCTGTTCTTAATCATCTGCATGTGTTTAATTGATATGTATTGCACTATGCAGTGCTGATTTTGCGCTGATATGAACTTACAATAGTATTACATTGTAGTGTTTTCTGCATGTTGTCATATCACTAGTTCCATGCCGCCTTCACATTTTTGCATGTTTGTCTATTACTTGTTTTTGCTTTTATCCTTGATTAGTATCAATTGTTGTATTGTAGACTAAAAATTGTGGCGGTTCCTCTTTTACAGAAGCTCAACTGTGAAGTGTGAAGTCGAAGCAAGTGTGAAGCCATGAAGTCCCGAAGAGTATCATATTGTAGCATATACGTGTTGTAAAGATTGTAATACATTTATTTAGTGGTATATTTGATGAATTTTACGTGTTTTTTGTTCTATTTGAAATATTGATTATGTATGTGAGTTGAAAACTTGTGAAATGGAAATCTATCTAGTGGGGCCACTTGTGAAAATAATCTGTCAAAGTTTTACATTTCTTACACGTGGGACCAATTTGAGAGATGATCATGACAAGTGGAACTCATTTGACTAGTGGGACCAACTTGAATATATAATGGCTGAAAATAGAAAATCAATAGACTATAAAAGGCCACGACCCAACTATAAAAAAGGCAGCAATGTTGGGCTTGCCCATGAAGCCAACCAAAAATTGATAGAAAAAATATATAAAAAGGTTGAATTATTGGGCTTGACCCATATAGAACACCAAATTGGACTCGGCTGATTCTTATCAACGACCTTTTCAATTGGTCGCAATTTTGCCACGTCAGCTTGCCACGTTGGATCCGACGTGGCCTGGGTAGACTGCCAGCGACCAAAACAATTGGCTGTAGAACCTACGACCTTTTTTGGTTGTAAACGTCTATGACCAATCCAAAAGAAAGGTCGTTAATTTCCATTAACGACCATCAACTTTTAACCAACTGTTTTTGGTCATAAAAAGGTCGTAAATGAAAAACAATGACCATTCAGTGACCAATATTGATGGTCGCAAGTTAGCATATTTCTTGTACTGAAGTTGTCATGCTTCAAGTTATGAGATGTGATCAAATTCTGTTCATATAATATATTCCTTTATGTTCATATACTAATAATTGTATCATTTAGCTTCAAATTTTTTGTATGCACAATGAACATGACTGCAATTTTGCCACTTAGCTGCCAACCGTTTCTATCTACCAGCTTAAACTGAGGCCTGGTCTGTGAAGAACATATTAACAATTCTATCATTTAGCTTCAATATTTTTGTATGCACAATGAACATGACCGCAATTTTGCCACTTAGTTGCCAGCTGTTTCATGAAAAATAACCGTGTGGGAGATTGTCTTGCTGCTTCATAGAGGAAATACTTTTTGGATCCATTTTTAGTTGCGAATGTCATGTGCTGAGTTACAGTGTACGATTAACATACTAGTGTTCATTTCGCTATGAAATGTTGAGCAAATTCATGAAACACATGAAACTTTCAATGGCATTTTAATCTCTTTGATTTTCCTAAAAATGCTCGATCCCCTGGTCTTTTCCCGTGGCATTGAGAAGATCCACGAGGATTTTTCTTCCTTTTTACATTGTTTTGGTGGACTTGTTGTCGTTAAATGTGTGTTATATGTCACCAAAGTGCATCATTGGATTCGTCGTCGAATGATGTTTCTAAACATGTACTTTTGGTGGCATATTACACACATTTTGTTAGGTAACTTGAGGACATAAAAACTGTGCCTGCCTTACATAGGCCTGTCCATGCCTGCCTTACACATATTACACACATTTCGTTAGGCAATTTTTGAAAAGTGGTACCAATCCGTTGTGACTGCCTCAACTTATCAGTAGCGCTCCCTAGATAAAAGCGCTACTGATTAGACAATAGTAGTAGCGCGTTTTTATGACCAACGCTACTATTAAGTGGGGCATGCACTTATTGTCTTCACCCTCACATGCCCCTCTCTCTCACTCTCTCCCTCTCCCCTCCTCATTCCCTCCCTCTCCACACTCGATCTGCGCCCGCTGCCGCCGCCCCTCACACCCTACCTCTCTACTCTATGCCGCCGCCCTGCCCCTCATTCCCTCCCTCTCCCCCTCCCCACTCTCTCCCTCTCCACTCTACGCCGCCGCCCTGCCCCTTCCTCCCTCCCTCTCCCCTCCTCAATCTCTCCCTCTCCACTCTACACCGCCATCATCGCAGGTCCTCCCCGGCAACCTTGCCCCCGGTGATGACCCCAAGCTCGACTTCGCCCCCGACCTCGACCTCAACCCCTGCCCCGACCCCGACACCGACCCCGGCCTCTAGTGAGACATCCCCACACCTAGGGTTCTTGGTAGGGTATGAACATTTTATGTAGCTCAGTTCGGTAGCTCGGTCGAGAAATGAGCCGATCTTAAGCCAATACTTGTCGCTTGATTTTAGCTCGATACCTCAACTTAACATATATGTTGTCCATGATTTTAGCTCGATTGGAAGTTTAATTAGGTGTAGAAAAAAATTAGGCCTTGGTGATGTGCCTTATCTAGTTGGAAAACAGGTTAGTGGGCGCTAACTAAATTCAAATGAGATGATTGATGTACAAATGATAACTAGCAAGTAAAACATTAACCGATAAGAAAATTTTCTCATAGGAATTTTCTCGACATCGACGATGCCTGGCCTGCATCTCGTCGTTGAGTGGTCGGCGAGAGCCTGCTTGATAGGCGCCATGCCCGGGACTGGGCTCCGCTGGGCTGACACTGGGAGGTGCTACCTTCCCGGGCTCGGAGCTTGGTGAGGAAACTGGGTCTCGTCGTCGACCCGGAGATTCTTTGGTGGCAGTCATGTGGGCCACTTTCCGTGTAGAGGGAGCAGGCCCCCGCAGAGGTTGTACGTCACCGTGTCAGGGAGGAGGACGAGCACGTCCGTTGCTACATGGCGGCTCTGGACGCCAGGTTCTCCAATACCCGGTAGATTCTTTAGGGATCTCACCCGAGTTATGATCCCGTGATGGTTCCTTATCTTTGGGTGTCCACCACTCGTGACTCAGGAACCACTAGTCACTTAGATTATTCGATAGTATTCGATTCGTATTAGTGATCTTATATGATAATATTCAATATGTATTAGTTAATATTTGATGATGCATTAACTGGATTATTCGATATGATGTATTAGTGATATTACATTCGAGTTCATTATAAATGTATTAGTGATATCTTATCGATATAATGCGTGTGTGAATTTTGCTATGTCGTTGCTCCTTGTGTGACTTTCATGTGTGTTCTTGATGGAGGAATCCCGACTGTTGTCGTGGGTGGCACCTCCTCATCTTCTCTTCTTTTCGATATATTCGTCGGTATAATGCGCAAGGAGAGGAGAGGGGGGGGCGTCCATCACCGACGGTCGAACTATTACCGTGAGAGAGTGTCCACCAACATATATACACCACCATATCAGTGCGAGAGAGTGCGCACCAACACAACATAAGATATGAGAGTGATTTAAGGAAAGCCTCGACGGACCGAAAGTCACACACGCATTATGATCCAAGTGTGCCGTAATTTTTGAATCATGAACACAGGAAATATCGTCGTTTGAGATCCAAGCGTGTGAATTTTGCGATGAAGATAAGGGTGTTGGCGACCAGCCTGGGCTGCGAGACGGTAGGTTCTTCAGTGAAGATAAGGGTCTCTGCGACCAGCCTGGGCTGTGAGATGGCAGGTTCTTCACCATGATGCTTTACGAGGACTTCCATATTTCTATGATACACAATGGTGACAACTATTTTTTTTCGTAATTAAGCATGATTTCTGTTTCTTTTCTTCAACGCGTAATTTCTGTTTTATAAAATTCGACTAGTTTAGCCCCAGTCATGCAAGACGGTATTTCTTGGAGAGACTCGGTTTCGAAGAGCATGAGAGTTTCGAGACGAGGACAACCAACCTCAGGACTAACATGGTCACACATTTCTGGTGAAAGTAATGAATGCACTGAATAACACATAATTGGGTGCTCAAATTGGGAAGCTCTTTGCAAGGCATATGGATTTTAGGAGGATATGGAAATAACCTTCAATGTTCTTCCTGAAGATCATATTGAAGGCAACATCGACATTTGGGTGGATGTCGATATGCTTTCTGTTTTACCTCCATGTGAGTTTGTCAACCATGCATATTTTTCAAGTAATTTGCATTCTACATTTAAAAATAGTTGGTGTTCATCCATACTAAATTTGTTAATTTATAATTTACAGCTTATTTCGTTTCTTTGAGTGAAACACAACAAATAGTTGACAAGAGACACTACAGTTATGGATCACATCTAACTTGGGAGGAGAAGGATGTTCTTATGAACTTTATTATTGATGTCCTAGTTGGTAGGGAGATCTTCTCATATAATTTGGGAACAGACCCAAATTATACACTTTACATGCCACTAGTGCATAGGTTGCAGAAAAATACCATGTGTAAGTGGAGTGCAGTGTTCTGCAGATGCAGATGTTCAGTTGGGTGCTATCCTGACTATTTCTTCTATGCTAACTTTAGTCTGCTTAAGAACATATACTACTTGTCTTAGATATACTCTACTTTCTTATCTTTTTTCTATCCCTCTATCTTCTATTAAACTGATAAGTACAAATGTTCCCGATCTTATTGCCTATGATGGTGGTCTGAGGCCTCTATGGGTTCTAAAGTTATTTTTGTGGCTCCAAGAATTCCTACAAATCCTGTGATGCATGACACAACGTTTCTGTGCATGCCTGAGGATTCCATCCCTCCAATCCTACCTCTGTTGCTGAGTAGCTTGGTCTTGAGGCTCTGGTTAACCTTCTTCTTGTGGTTAGCCTGCACCTCCTTGCTGCTTCACACTAATTCTCAGGTTTGGGTTTGGTCCAACTCCTGTTTGGTATATGTGTGTTGCAAACTCTCAGCTTTGGTATGCATTCTATGTGCGCGCGTGTGTTTAATTGATGTTTTAAATTGCAAAGTGGCTGACAAAACTAGCAACAGTGACATGAAACATCCCTGTTTCTTGTTCCCTGCTCTGCTTTCATGTAACAACTTAGTACTGAATTTGAGAGTATGGGTGCTGGTAGCATCACCTGCTGTTCTTAATCAACTACATGTGTTTAATTGATATGTACTGCACTATGCAGTGCTGATTTTGCGCCGATATGAACTTACAACAGTATTACATTGTAGTGTTTTCTGCATGTTGTCACATAACTAGTTCCATGCCGCCTTCACATTTTTGCATGTGTGTCTATTAATTGTTTTTGCTTTTATCCTTGATTAGTATCAATTGTTGTATTGTAGACTAAAAATTGTGGCGGTTCCTCTTTTACAGAAGGTCAACTGTGAAGTGTGAGGTCGAAGCAAGTGTGAAGCCGTGAAGCCCCGAAGAGTAGCATATTGTAGCATATATGTGTTGTAAAGATTGTAATACAGTTATTTAGTGGTATATTTGATTAATTTTACGTGTTTTTTGTTCTATTTGAAATATTGATTATGTATGTGACTTGAAAACTTGTGAAATGGAAATCTATCTAGTGGGGCCACTTGTGAAAATAATCTGTCAATTTTTTACATTTCTGACACGTGGGACCAATTTGAGAGATGATCATGACAAGTGGAACACATTTGACTAGTGGGACCAGCTTGACTATATAATGGCTGAAAATAGAAAATCAATAGACTATAAAAGGCCACGACCCAACTATAAAAAAGGCTGGAATGTTGGGCTTGCCCATGAAGCCGACCAAAAATTGATAGAAAAAATATATAAAAAGGTTGAATTAATGGGCTCGACCCATATAGAACACCAAATTGGACTAGGCTGATTCTTATCAATGACCTTTTCAATTGGTCGCAATTTTGCACGTCAGCTTGCCACATCGGATCCGACGTGGCCTGGGCAAACTGCCAGCGACCAAAACAATTGGTCGTAGAACCTATGACCTTTTTTTTCGTCGTAAACGTCTACGACCAATCCAGTAGAAAGGTCGTTAATTTCCATTAACGACCATCAACTTTTAACCAACTGTTTTTGGTCATAAAAAGGTCGTAAATGAAAAACAATGACCATTCGGTGACCAATATTGATGGTCACAAGTTAGCATATTTCTTGTACTGAAGTTGTCATGCTTCAAGTTATGAGATGTGATCAAATTTCTGTTCATATAATATATTCCTTTATGTTCATATACTAATAATTGTATCATTTAGCTTCAAATTTTTTGTATGCACAATGAACATGACTCAATTTTGCCACTTAGCTGCCAACCGTTTCTATCTACCAGCTTAAACTGAGGCCTGGTCTGTGAAGAACATATTAATAGTTCTATCATTTAGCTTCAATATTTTTGTATGCACAATGAACATGACCTCAGTTTTCCAACTAAGTTGCCAGCTGTTTCATGAAAAATAACCGTGTGGGAGATTGTCTTACTGCTTCATAGAGGAAATACTTTTTGGATCCATTTTTAGTTGCGAATGTCATGTGCTGAGTTACAATGTACGATTAACATACTAGTGTTCATTTCACTATGAAATGTTGAATAAATTCATGAAACACATGAAACTTTCAATGGCATTTTAATCTCTTTGATTTTCCTAAAAATGCTCGACCCGCTGGTCTTTTCCCGTGGCATTGAGAAGATCCACGAGGATTTTTCTTCCTTTTTACATTGTTTTGGTGGACTTGTTGTCGTTAAATGTGTGTTATATGTCACCAAAGAGCATCATTGGATTCGTCGTCGAATGATGTTTCTAAACATGTACTTTTGGTGGCATATTACACACATTTTGTTAGGCAACTTGAGGACATAAAACCTGTGCCTGCCTTACATAGGCCTGTCCTTGCCTGCCTTACACATATTACACACATTTCGTTAGGCAATTTTTGAAAAGTGGTACCAATCCGTTCTGACTGCCTCAACTTGTGATACCAATGTGAAGTTAACTTTATAAACGCGAATGGAAGGGGTATTGTCTTGCGGCGGATTGAGTTCAGTGTCCTACACCTTCTTCCCTACTCTCCGCATCTCAAGATAAGTGTCTTAACTTTGTACTAGATCTACACTACTAGGGAAAACGTTATACACAGAACCATAGCAGTAGCGCGGGATAGAAGGAGGCGCTACTGCTACATATCAGTAGCGCGTGTCCATCAAAAGCGCTACTGATAACTTCTTAGTAGTAGTAGCGCTGCTATAAGAAACGCGCTACTGCTAATATTACGTAGAAATAACAACTTATCAGTAGCGCTCCCTAGATAAAAGCGCTACTGATTAGACAATAGTAGTAGCGCGTTTTTACGACCAACGCTACTATTAAGTGGCACGTGCACTTATCGTCTTCACCCCCGCATGCCCTCTCTCTCACTCTCTCCCTCTCCCCTCCTCATTCCCTCCCTCTCCACACTCGATCTGCGCCCGCTGCCGTTGCCCCTCGCACCCTCCCTCTGTACTCTGCGTCGCCGCCCCGCCCCTTATTCCCTCCCTCTCCCCCTCCTCACTCTCTCCCTCTCCACTCTACACCGCCGCCCTGCCCCTTCCTCCCTCCCTCTCCCCTCCTCACTCCCTCCCTTTCTACTCTACGCTGCCGTCGCCGTAGGTCCTCCCCGGTGACCTCGCCCTCAGTCACGACCCCGAGCTCGACTTTGGCCTCGATCTTGACCTCGACCCTTGCCCCGACCCCGACACCGACCCCGACCTCAAGTGAGACATCCCCATGCCTAGGGTTCTTGCTAGGGTATGAACATTTTATGTAGCTGAGTTTTGTAGCTCGGTCGAGAAATGTGCCGATCTTAAGACAATACTTGGTCGCTTGATTTTAGCTCGATAGCTCAACTTAACATATATGTTGTCCATGATTTTAGTTTGATTGGAAGTTTAATTAAGTGTAGAAGAAAATTAGGCCTTGGTGATGTGCCTTATCTAGTTGGAAAAATAAGTTAGTGGGCGCTAACTAAATTCAAATGAGATGATTGATGTACAAATGATAACAAGCAAGTAAAAGATTAACCGATAAGAAAATTTTCTCATAGGAAACTTTCTCGACATCGACGATGCCCGGCCCGCATCCTCGTCGTCGAGTGGTCGGCAAGAGACTGCTTGATAGGCGCCATGTCCGGGACTAGGCTCCGCTGGGCTGACACTGGGAGGTGCTACCTTCCCAGCTCGCAGCTTGGTGAGGAATCCGAGTCTCGTCGTCGACCCAGAGCTACTTTGGTGGCGGTCATGTGGGCCACTTTTGGTGCAGAGGGAGCGGGCCCCCGTGGAGGTGGTACATCGCCATGTTAGGGAGGAGGACGAGCACGTCCGTTGCTACATGGCGGTGTTGGACGCCAGGTTCTCCAATACCTGGCCGATTCTTTAGGGAGCTCACCCGAGTTATGATCCCGTGATGGTTCCTTATCTTTGGGTGTCCACCACCCGTGACTCAGGAACCGCTAGTCACTTAGATTATTTGATAGTATTTCGATCCGTATTAGTGATCTTATATGACAATATTCAAGATGTATTAGTTAATATTTGATGATGCATTAACTGGATTATTCGAGATGATGTATTAGTGATATTATATTCGAGTTCATTATAAATGTATTAGTGATATTTTATCGGTATAATGCGTGTGTGACTTTCGCTATGTCGTTGCTCCTTGTGTGACTTTCATGTGTGTTCTTGATGGAGGAATCCCGACTATTGTTGTGGGTGGCGCCTCCTCTTCTTCTCTTCTTTGTGATATATTCATTGGTATAATGCGCAAGGAGAGGAGAGGGGGGGCCCCGTTCATCACCGATGGTCGAACTATTACTGTGAGAGAGTGTCCACCAACATATATACACCATCATATTAGTGTGAGAGAGTGCGCACCAACACACCATGAGATATGAGAGTTATTTAAGGAAAGCCTCGACGGACCGAAAGTCACACACGCATTATGATCCAATCATGCCGTAATTTTTTAATCATGAACACATGAAATGTCGTCGTCTGAGATCCAAGCGTGTGAATTTTGCGGTGAGATAAGGGTCTTGGTGACCAGCCTGGGCTGCGAGACGGCAGGTTCTTCAGTGAAGATAAGGGTCTTTGTGACCAGCCTGGGCTGTGAGACGGCAGGTTCTTCACCATGAAGCTTTACAAGGACTTCGATATTTCTACGATACACAATGATGACAACTATTTTTTTCGTAATTAAGCATGACTTCTGTTTCTTTTCTTCAATGCGTAGTTTCTGTTTTGTAAAATTCGACTAGTTCATCCCCTATCATGCAAGACGGTATTTCTTGGAGAGACTCGTTTTCGAAGAGCACGAGAGTTTCGAGACGAGGACAGCCAACCTGAGGACTAAACATGGTCACACATTTCTGGTGAAAGTAATGAATGCACTGAATAACACAGAATTAGGGTGCTCAAATTGGGAAGCTCTTTGCAAGGCATATGGATTTCAGGAGGATATGGAAATAACCTTCGATCTTCTTTCTAAAGATCATATTGAAGGTAACATCGACATTTGGGTGGATGTCGATATGCTTTCTGTTTTATCTCCATGTGAGTTTGTCAACCATGCATATTTGTCAAGTAATTTTCATTCTACATTTAAAAATAGTTGGTGTTCATCCATACTAACTTTGTTAATTTATAATTTATAGCTTATTTTGTTTCTTTGAGTGAAACACAACAAATAGTTGACAAGACACACTACACTTATGGATCAGATCTAACTTGGAGGAGAAGGATGTTCTTATGAACTTTATTATTGATATCCTAGTTGGTAGGGAGATCTTCCCGTATAATTTGGGAACATGTCCAAAGTATACACTTTACGTGCCACTAGTGCATTGTTTGAGGGCGGATGACATTCGCCGAAATGTCTTGGTAAGAATTATTAAGTACACTACTATTTCGTAAATGGCGTTAATTACATTGCTAACTAGGCTATTATTATTTTCTTCAATAGAAACTGCCAAATGAAGTTGTGCCTCCATTGATGAATGGCGAAGGTAATATGAAAATTAAAAGCCCTATGAGGCCCCAGTTCTCTTTTGCATACTCGAGTGAGCGCAAACCACATAAGAGGCTCCAAATTGAAGCATGTGGAGAAATAAAGAAGGATCACAAGCCACAAGTTGGAGACCATTGGATCTCTTTGCTTCATCATGGAGAAATAGGTGTTATTTTGTTTTATGTCATTTTACCTAGGAGGGAGGACTAGGTCCTATGAGAGAAAAGTTTAGTTAACTTGTATGATCGATTAGGATGATTACTATTATGATGTTTTCTTCTAATTCAACATGATCACTTGCATCCATGCACTTTAATCTAAATGTAGTTGTTGGCACAATAATTATTGATGTTGTCATATAATGAAACTACTATATAGAGCATGGACAAATACGTGGAGGGGAATATAATCTTTGAATGCAGGAATATTAGCACTAGCGCTGGTAGGCATCTAGCGGCAACGCTGATTTATCAGTAGCGCTGTTTTTTCCAGGGCTACTGCTAACCCTACTTACCAGTAGCACTGGTTTTCCAGTGCTACTGCTACAACTTAGCTGTAGTGCCTTAGTAGTAGCGCTGCCACTAGTGCTACTACTAAGGTTAATTCCAGTGCTACTACTAAGCTTTGTCCTAGTAGTGCTAGTATAAAGTTATACTAAGGTTGAGACACTTATTTTGGGACAGAGAGAGTATTAAATTGCCACAGGGCTCCCTCCACCACCGATTTTGTTCTGTAATAACGCAACTTTCATTATTTTTGTCTCATGGTTTCACCACTTGCAGATGTTCATTGGGTTAAAAAATTCACCGGGGATCACTTCTCCATTCTTGAGTTAGTACACCAGAATGTAAACAACATTATTTAGAACACATTGCAATCTTGGCATTACCGAGGAAAAATAAATTAAACACATAGAGAGAACGTCCAACAAAACTACCACTACCAGAATCAAGCTTGTTGCCGACGGCCTAAACTATGCCGACAACCATCGTAGTCATATATCACCCTATGCCGACCACCTGCTTCTCACCGTCGGCGTATAGAAAACCATCGGCGTCGATCACCCTATGCCGACGACCACCGCGGCGTAGGTTGTCGGCATATATTGATCTATGCCTACGGTGGCCGTTGGCATAGCCACAACATCGGTGTATCAACGGGCCCGGCCACTCGACGGGTAACGCCCATTTGACGCTGTCAAAGATATGTAGACCGCCCTGACGGACACCGTCGACATAGCTTTGACGGTCCACGTCATCGATCCACGACAGGTGCCACGCTATCGATCTGAGGGAGGTGCAGATCTGGGGGCGTAGCTACGCCGACGGTTATGCCGTCGGCATACCTTTTTTGGCTACGCCGACGGTGTAACCATCAGCGTAGGTACATTTTTTATTTGAACCGTCGGCGTAGGTACATTTTTTTATTTTAGCTACACCGACGGCATAACCGTCGGCGTAGGTACATTTAAAAAAAATCTTTCCCCTATATTAAAATTTGATTTAATTAGGAAGCCTATGGCCCATGTCCATGTTATATATAGTCTACACGCAGTTTTTTCAATGCATTGTCTATTTAGCTGTGTGTATAGGCGCTAAAAAATCATGTTATATATAGTCTACACATAGTCTTGACGGACGGCGCTGCCGCTTGCACCTGAAGGGGGGAAACAGTGGCGTCGAGTCGACATGGAGGGAATCTTGCGGTTGGTTGGACCCGGACCTTTTTGTAAGATGTTGCTATGAGCTGACCTATCACAACCAAGTGAAAATGTCCCTCTATCAAACCTCGTCTCGTGAAAGTCAAAGGCGTAATGCCGCGAGGTCTTGCGTTGGGCCCTCTTATACGTTTGGAATCGAGACGTATAAGAGGGCCCAGTGCAAGGCCTGGCGGCATTGCCAACCCCAGGTCCCCCGTCCCGTCTAAGCCTGACACTATTGACAGAATGGATATACCCCTTTGACTTTCACCGGACGGGGTTTGACTGAGGGACATTATCACCGGGCTGTGATAGGCTAGCCCATAGGTACACTTCAGATCAAGGTACGGATCCAACCCACCACAAGATTCTCTCCGTGTCTACCCGACATGGTCGCTTCCACCCTCCGTGTGACGGCGGTAGGGACGTCTGTGATGGGGGGCACACTACGGAGCCGCGTGCCGGGTGCTTACACCTGTCACCACTCTTCCACACGTGTAAGAGGGCCTGTCGCAAGACCTCGCAGCATAGCCCCCTCCAGGTATGACACTACAAGAAATATGCTAACTTGCGACCATCAATATTGGTCACTGAATGGTCATTGTTTTTCATTTACGACCTTTTTACGACCAAAAATAGTTGGTCAAAAGTTGAGCGTCAAGAATGGAAATTAAGGACCTTTCCTCTGGATTGGTCGTAGACGTTTACGACCAAGAAAAAGGTCATAGGTTCTACGACCAATTGTTTTGGTCACTGGTAGTCTGCCCAGGCCACATCAGATCCGACGTGGCAAGCTGATGTGGCAAAATTGCGACCAATTGTATTGGTCATTGGTAAGATTCAGCCCGGTCCAATTCGTTGTCTATATGGGTCGAGCCCAACAATTCAACCCATTTAGTATATGATTTCCTATTAGTTTTGGTTAGCTAAATGGGTCTGGCCCATTAATTTGGCCTTTTGCTTTATGAGATATAGCGTTTTCACATTCTATATATTTTCTATTTTCATATTTTTTTTACATTCAATTTTTCTAGTCGTTGGGTGGAGATTGTCAAATTCTTCTAGGCGCTGGGTCCCAATCGCCAGGTTATATTTTTTCACATCTTGTGACTCACCAATATACCAATCACAGAACACATTTATATTATATTCAAATAACTGCTAAACTCAGTTTATTTCAACATTCCACACAATCACAATATAACCATACAATATTCCACCAATCACGATATAGCACTCTACAGATAAAACGCTCAACAAGTACAAGGATTTCTCCAACACCTTATAGCGCCTTCAACCTCCAAAACAACACATCCATCCACATATTAACGATTTGAGTTTAGGTCAATTCATCGCCTCACCGGAATAAGAAACCATGCTCATGTATGAACAAAAATAAAATAAACAAAACTTTGACGCCATAGCATGTGTTACAAAAATCTTATTAATTTGTGGTAGCTTGCTATTCAAATTGTAATGCAGGGATTTCAGATATGTATGTGCACTCACAGTTTTAGAGATGTTTGTGTGCAAAATGAATCTCACAGTTTCAGATACGTGGGTTGGCAAGCTGAATCGATTCCGAGTGCTACTTATCAGATATACAAAAACCATGCTTAAAATTCACATGTACATATCCTCATAGAACAGAGCTACTAAGCAAAGTAGCAACCATGCACTCGAAAACCTGCCCTACACACCCTTGTTCCCTCAAGTAACTCCCATTCCACAAGCACGAAGGTGTGCGGTGCACATAATTTTTTCTCTAAATTGAACCCACATGTACATATCTATGCATATATCCCAATGCAACAGCAGAAGTACTACATCATCTAAGCATTTAAGAAAATACAAAACCAATTTCAAGCTGCGAGTACACCACGGTGTGGCCAAATAAAGAGGCAACAACAGCATACGAAAATTGGCAACTAGAGGAAGAGAAAGGGACACAGAGGGGATTACCAAGCCCTAGATCTCCCCACGGATGATGTAGAAGGGGTCCTACGGGGAGCTCATGTCGGACACCAACTACATCAGGTCATTCGCACCGCCGTGGCCGCAGTTCGTGGGTAGGACGCTTGTGGATCCGTCGGCGGAGAAGATGGAAGGCTAGTCATGCGGAACTCCTTGCACATCAGAGTCTTGTGCTGGAGCTTGGCAGGGGTGTTATGATCTTGGTTTTGTTCATAGATAGGACGACAGACTTGTCCTCTCCCATTGATGGCTGGACTGCCATAGTCTTGCTATTCACCAAGCCTGAAAAACCACATCAGCACCACAACCACTCAGCAACTTGCAGAGAAACCTATAAACACATTAAAAGGGATAAAATGGCGCAAAGAGGTACAGACCCAAGAACTTGTAGGAGTGGACATTGTAGAGGTTGTTGGACTCCTTACTGAACAGGACCTTGGCGTTGCTGTTGCCGGACTGCTTGGTCAAGAAGTAGTTGTCCTTCTTGACAAGCTCCCAGACCAAAGACTCTGGAATGGTAGTCATTTCCCTCGGCCTACATCACCAAAACAAGAATCAAGCATAAAAACCTACAGGGCAGGTATATGGGCAGGTATATAGTAGTTGGGATTAGTTTTTTGGTGCAGACAAAAATTGAGGGCCAATTATTAAAATGGTTGCTGAAGGTCTCGAACAGAACAAATGGGTTGTTCCCATCAAACAACAAACATCAGGGATATGTTTTTCCTTTTCAGGTGATCTCAAACAATGAGGCTAGACAACAACATAACTATCAATGAGCCCTTGTTTTAAATGGTAAAAATGGCTAGACAACAACACAGTTTAATCAAGATAATACAATGAAGATGTTGTTATAGCCTGAAGCTCTGAAATTGATGAACATCTTGATGTATCCTTTTAACTTACATAAATAGTATGATCCTACCAAACCCAGTGGTACTAGAAAAAGTACGCACCCTCCTCAGCAATGGCTCACATCTTATTTACCCTGAAGAAATACATTGAAATGTTAGATTCATACGATTAGAATGTAGCTGGTGCAACTGTGCAACTACTCCATCTATGCAAATCCCTGAAGCTCCATACCATGCTAGCAAAGATGGTGTTAGGGAAAATAATAAAAAAAGAAGGTATTAGAATATGCTTATTTGCTCTTGCTTTGTACATGATTCCCATTCTTTCACGTTGCATTATCTGAATTGGGATCTAGCCTTAATTAGGCTTGTGCATTATTTGAATTGGGATCTAGCCTTAATCGTTGTTAATGTGTGTAATTGCATTTTCATTAATGTGGTTCAAGTGAATTGTGGTAGCACTGAAAAACATTTTTTGGTTGCCGCCAGAGGGTGAAGGGGCATCTTTTGCAACCAGATGCTCGGGAAATGGGTTGGCTTTTGGATGGTTACCCGAGAAGTCATTCACAGGCAATGGCACTACAAACTCTTGGAATCCGACCTAAAATTTTCATTCTATTAGATGTAAATGCGCGAGACCAACTATGCAAAATTATGAATATGTAATGCAAACTATGAGGTATAATTGACCTTATTTTTCTACTAATAACTAGAGCTACAAAACATGCTACTCCTAGTGCTAAAAAGTACCTCCTACGCGTTTGATCTTGAGCCACGAATTAGAATTGCACGTGTGTTGCATGCTGCTGATAGTTCAGTACAATATGCAATAGCAAAATAGTTAGTGAACAGCGAACACTTGGGTCTCGGGGGATAGATACCTCAGTAAGCCACAGGGCTGTCGTCAAGCTGCTCCTCATCTTCGATCTCCACCTCCAAGATTTCCTCCTCAAACCAAAAAACTAATTATGTACTGTATATTAAATTTTGTGTCACTATTATTAGCTCTTTACGTTTCGTTAATTTCTGTCAAATACATGTAAAAAATTGCTCAAAAAGCCAAGCATTAGAAGGTCAGATGTATCTCAAAGATACACCTGTCCAGCTAGCCAAACGAAAACAGAGGATGCTATCTCAACGATTAACAAACAAAATTGACGAGTTCCTACCAACTTTCTTCAGAGAAAGGAACAATGAAAGTCTGTTTTTTTTTCTGAAAACTAACACTAGGACAAGGCTGAGCATTACTGAATAGAATTCCAACAGCTACTGTCGCTACTGCCTCACCTCTTTTTTTGCTCGGCACCTGTAGCTCAACGCATCCTTTGCTAATGGAGGTCGTAGACTCATAGTGGGGGAGGTTGACCTTGTTCTGGAGAGAGCGTGGATGGGGGAGTTCTGTGCAGCTGAGGATGAAGAGCAGCAAAGCAGGCGGTCATGGTGGCTGGAGGCGCGGCTCCGTCGGCTAGCTTCAAGCTGCAGGGCGCGTGGGGGTGGCTCGGTGGCGCGCTGCCACGCCGTCCTGGAGCTTCTCCCGCTGAGGCGGCTGACATGGTGGGTGAGGGGGAGCGACGGCGCTGCTCGTCATGGGCGAGCCGCGTCGGGGGTGGAGGGCATGGTGGCCAGGGACAACGCATAGAGGGAGCAAGGCGGGGGCGGGGAGACGGCGTCGGAGAGGCGGAACAGATCTGGGGAACGGGACGCAACCCTAGCCCCGGATCCCCATCCCCTCGCCCTCGCCCGCCATCCTCCTTGAGAGCTTGGGTCGGAGAGGCGGAACGGATCTGGGGGACGGGACGCAACCCTAGTCCCGGCTGGATCGTGATGGATCTCCATCCCTCGAGTTCTCCTCTCCCTTCTGGTGAACTAGCCGCCGAGTGGATCGTGCCGGATGGCGGCATGGGGACTCAGGCTCCTCGCGATCGGGTGCGGGGGCTGGGACGGCGGCGGCTAGGGTTTGGCGAGCGGGTGTGGGTGCGGGAGAGAAAGGATTGGAACGGTGAGGAGTGGGGGCATGGGGGCTGCGTGGGTGAGAGGGTGAGGGGGTGAGAGGGCTATGTGGGTGAGAGGGTGAGGGGGTGATGGCCGCCGTTGGATCCGGGAGCATCCGACGGTGTTTGATGCATGATCTGCGTGATATGCCTATGGACCAACCAGAGCACAACAAACAATTTGAAGACCTTATGACCATCTAAATTGGTCGTAGTCGATTAAAAATAAGTTTTTTACGAAAAAAAGTTTCATAGCATATACTTTATATACTTCAAGCCCACCACATTCATGGCATATTTTGTTCCAATGATCTCATACTGTGTACAAGAGTGCATGTCGAAAGGGCAAACAATGTTGCCAAAGGGAGTTTTCATTTTCTTTGCACAAAAAAATCATTTTCCTTTTTTAGAGTGCCCAAAATGAGTTTTTTTGTGAAGGACCTACCAAATATTTGTTGCAAAATTGGACAAAATCATTTTTATAAAATATTAGGCCATATTTAATGCACAATTGACAAAATGGTTGGGTGTCAAAAGCTTTGATCCACCTCTGGTGAAAAAGACAAAACTCTGGCGATTCAGTTGGAAGCAGATCAAATTTGAACTAGAGGTGCTTCATAGTTTTCTATTTATTTTTTCCAAAAATCATTTCTAGGTAAACAAGTATCTATTTAATCAGAGATCCAACAAAATTATGTCAAGATTCAACCCCTATCTATGAACGGTCATGCCCGCCGTTTTGATCGCATTTTGAAATGGGCATAAATAATTCAAAACAAATCAAAAAATGCAAAACCTTTATGTTGTGTCATCATATGTAACCAAGTTACCAGGAAAAATAATAAACTTTTAATACGGTAATTATTTTACAGAAGTGTTGTCAGAAATGAGCAATCATGTGTGAAGATTCATGGCTTTCAAGCCAAATGATAAGTCTTATGGCCACATTCATGGCATAGTTTGTTCAAATGACCTCATATTGTGCACAAGGGTGCATGTTGAAATGGAAAACAACGTTTCCAAAGGGATTTTTCATTTTCTTTCACAAAAAAATCATTTTCCTTTTTTCGAGTGCCCCAAATGAGTTTTTTTGTGAAGGACCTACCAAATATTTGTTGTAAAATTGGAAAATAATCATTTTTATAAAATATTAGGCCATATTTAATGCACAATTGACAAACTGGTTGGGTTTCAAAAGCTTTGATCCACCTCTGGTGAAAAAGACAAAACTCTGCCGATTTAGTTGGAAGCGGGTCAAATTTGAACTAGAGGTGCCTCATAGTTTGCTCTTTATTTTTTCCAAAAATCATTTCCAGGTAGAGAAGTATCTATTTAATCAGAGACCCAACAAAATTATGTCAAGATTCAACCCCTATCTATGAACGGTCATGCCCGCCGTTTCGACCGCATTTTGAAACGAGCATAAATAATTCAAAAATAAAAAATAAAAAAATGCAAAACCTTCGCGTTGTGTCATCATATGTGACCAAGTTACCAGGAAATATAATAAACTTGTAATAAGGTAATTATTTAAAAAAAGTGTTCTCATAAATGAGCTATCATGTGTGAAGATTCGTGGCTTTCAAGCCAAATGATCAATCTCATGGCCACATTCATGCCATAGTTTGTTCAAATGATCTCATATTTTGCAGAAGGGTGCATGTTGGAATGAAAAACAATTTTGCTAAAGGGACTTTTTATTTTCTTTGCACAAAAAAACCATTTTCCTTTTTCCGAGTGCTCAAAATGAGTTTTTTTTGTGAAGGACCTACAATAAATTTGTTGCAAAATTGTATAAAATCATTTTTGTAAAATATTAGGACACATTTAATGCACAATTGGCAACATGGTTGGGTGTCAAAAGCTTTGATCCACCTCTGGTGAAAAAGACAAAACTCGGCCGATTCACTTGGAAGCGGGTCAATTTTGAACTAGAGGTGCCTCATAGTTTGCTCCTTATTTTTTTCAAAAATCATTTATAGGTAAATAAGTATCTATTTAGTCATAGATTCAACAAAATTATGTCAAGATTGAACCCCTATCTAGGAACGGTCATGCTTGCCGTTTCGACCGCATTTTGAAACGAGCATAAATAATTCAAAAAATCAAAAAAAAATGCAAAACCTTCGCGTTGTGTCATCATATGTGACCAAGTTACCAGGAAAAATAATAAACTTGTAATATGGTAATTATTTTAGAAAAATGTTCTGAGAAATGAGTTATCATGTGTGAAGATTCATGGCTTTCAAGCCAAATGATCAATCTCATGGCCACATTCATGCCATAGTTTGTTCAAATGATCTCATATTTTGCAGAAGGGTGAATGTTGGAATGACAAACAATGTCGCCAAAGGGAGTTTTTATTTTCTTTGCACAAAAAAACCATTTTCCTTTTTCCGAGTGCTCAAAATGAGTTTTTTGTGAAGGACCTACCATATATTTGTTGCCAAATTGGTCCGAATAATTTTCTAAAATACTAGGACATATTTAATCCACAATTGACAAAATGGTTGGGTGTCAAAAGCTTTGATCCACCTCTCATGAAAAAGACAAAATTTTGCTGATTCAATAGGAAGCGGGTCAAATTTGAACTGCAGCTACCTTATAGTTTGCCCTTTATTTTTTCCAAAAATAATTTCTAGCTACATAAGTATCTATTTAATCGTAAATACACGGTTTGGTGGCGATACGTCGAGGTTTGGACGGTGGCCGATGGCCCCAACTCCAGAGCACGTAAACTCGCATGCCCACCGCATGGTCACCGCATGACCGTGGCATTGCCATGCGTTCTAGACGGCATAGGAATGTCTAGTGGGCTGGACACTCCCCAGGTAGGTGATAGGAAGAAAATTACAATAGAGAATCTCACGAGGAGACCTAACTATGCTCAAACATGAATTAGTAGCCAAGTGTTTGATTAGCGGTACGGGAAATGCACATGGCCAATGGGCGTGAGTTTTGGATGAGAATGATCATCTACTAATAAGAATGTCTTCACAAATTTTCAGATCAAATGGATGAGCTTAGGTGGTACTTCCTTTGCAAAGTACCACATTGGACAGAAATATTAATGTTGAAGCTGGGCTCAAAATAATGAATGGATTGAGCTGAATATTGGCATGTGGCAATTATTTGGATATGGAAGATCGCCCAAAAAGTTGAGGGCAATACGAGGGGTCTATATAGCACTTGCTTTGCAATGTGCCAATCTGGAGAGAAAGTAGAAATTGAAGCTGAGCTCACATAGATGATTGGATTAAGCTGCAATTTGTAGGAGGATGATAATTTGGGCATATGAAGGCACTGTAAAAATTACATACAATTTGGGTAAATAAAAATGGTACTTGCTTCACAATGCTCTCCCATGAAGAGAATATTAGGCAAAATGTTGAGGGAAATTGGCTAAATTAAATGAGCTAAAATTTGGTGAAGGGAGGTTCTGTGATCATGGTCATGTAATGGTAAAATTTCAGCAATTATAAAGAAATATAAAATGTAGTTGGTTCACAAACTAAAAATATTACTAGAAACGAAGATTGGATGGTGAGCTCACATGGATTGTTAGACGGGGCTAAAATTTTGTGGATAGCTATTATTTGGGCATATAGAAGATCTGGGAAATATTCAACTCGTATGATATGCATAGCCAGTACTTCCTTCGCAAAGCTTCTAGGTGAACGAATATTTTGGAAATTTGCCGAGGACGATTTACTGGGTAAATGGAGCTGAATTTTGCCATGAGGCAATGATTTGGACAGGAAAGAGTTCCCAAATTTTTTGAGGGCAATCAAGAATATATAAGTAGCACTTCCTTCACAAAGTGTTGTTCTAAACAGAATAGGAAAATGAATATTTTTGAATTATTTTTGAACTAGGCAAGGAAGGTTTTTTGACATATTTGATGAATATATGATACAAAGAATTTATGAGAATTGTTTGGGAATTTTGGGAATAACAGAGATATAGGTTGCTTCACAACCTAGGGCAAAAATTGACACATGGACATGACACGTAGGCAAAAATTGACACATGGACATGACACATATGCAAAACTGATGAGGTGGTGCCAAGTCATAGCTTATGACCATTTATATTGGTCATCATCAGCTAGAAATAAGGCAGTGGACCGGTGTTGTTCGCTTTATGACCATTTCAATTAAGGAAATTACGACCTTTCTGACCAAAATAGTCGTTGGTGTTTAAGGTTAGGACCCCTCCGGACAGCTTACGACCAATCTGCCTCAAAAGGTCATAGATTTACAACCATTTTTTCCAAGGTCACTGACAGAAGGTGACAAGATAGCATATTTCTTGTAGTGTGCCGTCCCGTGTAACCCTGACACTGTTGACCGGACGGATCTACCCCATCGACTTTCACCGGATGGTGTTTGATCGAGGGACATTTTCACCTGGTTGTGATAGGTTAGCCCATAGGTTCACTTCCTATCAAGGTAAGCACCCGGAGGGTGGAAACGGCCACGTCGGGTAGACACGTAGGGAATCCTATGGTGGGTTGGGTCCAGACCTTGATCCAAAGTGTACCTATGTGCTGGCCTATCATAGCGCGGGGAAAATGTCCCTCTCGGTCAAATCCCGTCTCGTGAAAGTCAAAGGGGTAGACCCGTTCGGTCAACAGTGTCAGGGTTAGACGGGACGGGGGACTTGGGGGGTGGCAATGCTGCCAGGTCTTGCGCTGGGCCCTCTTATACGTCTGGAAGTGTGGTGGCAACTGTAAGCACCTGACACGCGGCTCCGTAGTGTGACCCCTCTCACGGACGTGAACCTTGATTGGAAGTGAACCTATGGGCTAACCTATCAGAACGAGGTGAAAATGTCCCTCGGTCAAATACCGTCTCGTGGAAGTTAAAGGGGTAGATCCATCCGGTCAACAGTGTCACGGTTAGACGGGACGGGGGACCTGGAGGGGGCTACGCCACGAGGTCTTGCATCAGGCCCTCTTACACATGTGGAAGAGTGGTGACAGGTGTAAGCACCCGACACACGGCTCCGTAGCGTGCCCCCATCACAGACGTCCCTGCCACCGTCACACGGAGGGTGGAAACGGCCACGTCGGGTACACACGAAGGGAATCTTGCTGTGGGTTGGGCCCAGACCTTGATCCGAAGTGTACCTAGGGGCTGGGCTATCACACCCAGGTGAAAATGTCCATCGATCAAACCCCCTCTGGTGAAAGTCAAAGGCGTAGACCTCCCGGTCAACTCTCACACGGTTAGACGGGACGGGTGTAGTTTGGGGGGTAGCTATGCCGCCAGGTCTTTCTCTAGGCCCTCCAAAACATCTGGAAGTGCGGTGGCGGGTGCAAGTACACGACACGTGGATCCATGGTGTGACCCCCCTCACCGACGTCGCCGCCGCTGTCGCATAGAGGGGGGAACAGCCACGTCGGGCAGTAACGAAGGGAATCTTGGTGTGAGTTGTGCCCGGACCTTGATACGAAGTGTACCTAGGGCTAGGCTATCACATCCAGGTGAAAATGTCCATCAGTCAAACCCCCTCCGGCGAAAGTCAAAGGCGTAGACCGCCCGGTGAACTCTCGCATGGTTAGATGGGACGGGTGTAGTTTAGGGGTAGCAATGCTGCCAGGTCTTTCTCTGGGCCCTCTTACACGTCCAGAAGTGCGGCGGCGGGTGCAAGCACACAACATGCAGCTCTGTGGTGTGACCCCCTCACCGCCGTCGCCGTTGCACAGAGGGGGGAAACGACAAAATAGGCCCAAGAGACACGCGTGATGGATCTGTGTGTTTTTATGTCTAGATAAGGCACAATTTAGTTAACTAAACTTTTAAATTTTAAATTATTTTATATAAAAAATCATTTTTTTGAAAATACCTATGTCGATGGCCACCGTCGGCATAGGCCCCCACCTTATCTGGCCGGGCTGGCCTCCCTCCTCTCCACTCATCCTGTATCTCCCCCACCCTCCCGACCCGACCTGCCCTAGCACCGTCGCCCTGCCCTAGCGCCGCTGCCCCACCCCGCCTAGCCCCGCCCCGCGTCGCCGCCCCTTCCCGCGCAACCGTCGGGCTCCTCCACGTCCGTCGCCCTGCCTCGCCCCGCGCCGCCGCCCGCCCCGCCCCCTCCCCGGGCACCACCCCGCCCCGTCCCGTCCCCTCCTCGACAACCGCCCCACCGTAGCCCCAACCCAGTCGCTGCCCCACCCCGGGCCCTCCCTAGCGCCGGCCGCCCCGCATCGGACCCTCCACGGCCGCCGCCCCGTGTCGGCCACGTCCTGCCCCCTACGTGAGCTCCTCCTCATATTTTTCTTCTTTTTTAACTAATGTTGTTGTTGCTAGATGTTAGATGTTAGATGGTGATTGATGATGATGATTTATTGATGATAATTGATGATGTTGTTAGATGGATGCATGATGATTTTATGTAGATGAATGATGATGTTGTTGCTGTTAATGTTAACATGCTAAAAATGTTAATGAATGATGAATGATGCTGCTGCTGCTGTTGCTAGATGGATGTAGATGGTGTTGATATAAATAGATATTTGATGTGATAATCTAAATTATTTTGTCGGTAAAATTTTTAGGCTTTGTGGTGTTGCATCTCTTTGGAGTCATCACCGTCGAAGTTGTTGGTCCGCGATCCCGCCGCTGTTCAACTACTTCCTCGACAGCCGAGGGTGAGCTACATATCCAACACCTCCTCCTACTCTCTTTTAATCATATCACTAGATTTAATTATCGTCAAGTCGCATAACCTAGGCGTCTCCCGTCTGAAAAGGTTGCATCAATAAATATGCATTCAATTGCATATTTATCACCGCAACTCTTTCGGATTGTCCAACGTTTCCACGGACAACCCAAGGATGTGTAGATTGGGTACGTTCTCCATGCCCTACCCCGTTCCAAGACAAGATTTCGGCGGCGCCTCCCCGTTGTTCAGCTATTTGCTGAAATGTATATCCGGAGAACAACGGGGAGGTGCTGCCGAAATTTTGTCTCGGAACGGGGTAGAGCATGGAGGACGTACTCAATCTATACATCCTCGGGTGGGATTAAGACCCTCTTTACCTATTAGAGATGTAGGTGGATTCAGTGCCGTCAACGCGGTAGAAAATAAATATTTGATGTGATTAATTCAAATTAAATCTTAATTTTGTGGTGTGGCTCCCAATAAAGCAAAGGATGGCAGATAATCGATGGATGTATAGTGGTTTTACCCGTGGCCCCCGTGGGAATTGAGTAACATCAGAGTCGATTGCCAAAACTGATGTGTTTTTGAGGGAGAAATTCTGTGGTCCAATAAGAATGATCCCACATTGCCCGTGTGCGAGATGTGGTAGACATCACTCTAAATGCAAGGACGAAATGACCTGGCACCTTCGCACGCACGAATATATGAAAAACTTTGACATGCCGATAAACTTTGCTGAGCGGGACCATGGTAGAAAGGAGGTGATGCGTCAACGCATCGGTGGTTATGTGGACGACGGGGTCAGAGACATGCTAGATGATGTCATTGCTATAGAGGCGACACATGCGACACCTTTAGAGAATGAACTAGAGGAGTCATAGGAGCCGGGGGAGCCGGAGGAGCCGGAGGCAACCGCAAAGTTCTTCTTGGAGATCTTGGCTTTGTCAAAGAAGCCTCAATATGCGGGTGCCAAACTCTCTCAGCTAGATGCCATCTCGCAACTAATGGAAGTTAAGGCTGAGCACGTCCGTATCCAAGCTTGCATCAAAGCATTTCTGGGAGTATGGGCTAACAGCCTTCCCGATGGTCATGAACTGCCGGAAAGCATGTACTCCATGAAGAAACTCATGAAGACACTCTCTATGGATTATGAGAAAATACATGTTTGTCCGAAGAATTGCCTTTTGTTAGGCATGAGTATGCGGATGACAAGTATTGTAGGAAGTGCGGTTCCTCTCAGTACCTTGAGGTGGTCGGTAAGGATGGTCAAAAGAGGCAGCTACGCATCCCCACAAAGGTTCTTCGATATCTTCATTTCGTAAAAATACTACAACAACTTTTCATCACGGAGGAGTCTTCCAAAATGATGAAGTGGCACAGGAAAGGGAAAAGGTACCATACAAATAAAATCTTACATCCATCGGGAGGTGAAGCATGGAAGTCATTCGATAAAGAATACCCCGAGGAAGCAGCCGAGGATGGGAATGTCAGAGTTGCAATAGGAGGTGATGGGGTCAACCCATATGGTATGTCGTCCAATTCATAGCTGCTGGCCCGTGTTTGTTATTCCGCTCAATCTCCCTCTCGGTGTCCTAATGCAACGCAACACCATGTTCTTGTTGCTAATCATTTGAGGGCCTGAATATCGGGGAAGAATTTGTCAGTGTTTATGCAGCCGTTGGTGGATGATTTGCACCATTCTTGGTACTTCCCAAGGTTGACATACGACCGACATCTGCAGAAAAATTTCATGATGAAAGTTTGGTTGATGTATTGCATGCATGACTTTCCCGGCTATGCCCTATTTCGCGGATGGTGTACAAGTAGTAAGATGCCATGCCGAGTGTGCATGCATGCTCTACGTTTTATTTGGCTGTAGAAGGGTCGCAAGTATGTAGCCTTTGACCAACACCGCCAGTTCCTCCCTCCAGACCATCCAGACAGGAAAGACAAGAAGAACTTCATGAAAGGTCGGGTTGTCCATGAAGTAAACGAGATACCAAAATTTTCGGGGGCAGATGTTCTTGCTTAGCTAATAGCTCTCAAGCCTGAAGTCAAAGGGAAAGGCAAAGGAAAACGCTTCGAGGGATATGGTGAGACGCACAACTAGACTCACATTAGCCCCTTCACGAAGGTTCTCTATTTCAAGGACCTCAAACTTCCTTATAACATCGATGTGATGCACACTGGAAAAAATGTCACATAGTCCTTTTTTCGCACGATCCTCAACATTCCGGATAAGACAAAGGATAACGTTCTTGCTAGAGTTGATCAACAAAATTTTCGTGATAGACCACGTCCAAACATGCAACCTCCCCGAGGCAGTCAAAAAAACTGGTTCAAGCAAGAGGCTGACTTTGTCCTTAAACAGCCAGAAATGTAGGTACTTATGTGGCTCAAACACATTGTGAAGTTCACTGATGGTTATGCATCGAATATAAGTAACGAAGTCAATCTCTCAATGGGAAAAGTCAACGGGCTCAAGAGTCATGACTATCATGTATGGATTGAGCGGTTAATGCCGGTGATGGTTCGAGGCTATGTCCCCAAGCGTGTCTGGCGAGTGCTTGCGGAGCTAAGCCATTTATTTCGCATGCTCTGTGCTAAAGAAGTATGTCCCGAGGTGATTGGACAATTGCATAAGAAGGCACTAGAGTTGATATGCAAGCTAGAGAAGACCTTTCCGTCAGGTTTCTTTACTCCGATGACACATATCATTTTGCACCTCGCAAAAGAGGTATTGTTGGGGCGCCCTGTGTAGAATCGTTGGCAGTACGACCCTGAGAGACAGAACAAGCATCTCCGAAAGAAATGTGGAAACAAAGCTAAGATTGAAGCTTCCATAGCTGATGCAGTTATCCTTGAGGAGTGATACGTCCATTTTGCATCATGATTTTATATTGATATTTATTGCATTATGGGCTGTTATTACACATTTTGGTACAATACTTATGCCTTTCCACTCTTATTTTACAAGGTTTACATGAAGAGGGAGAATGCCGGCAGCTGGAATTCTGGACTGGGAAAGGAGCAAATCTGAGATACCTATTCTGCGCAACTCCAAAAGTCCTGAAAATCTACGGAGAATTATTTTGGAATATATAAAAATACTGGGCGAAAGAAATACATCAGGAGGCCCACCAGGGAGCCACAAGCCTGCTGGACGTGCCCTCCTGGCCGCGGCTAGCAAGCTTGTGGCCCACCTAGCATCCCTCCGGTGCCCATCTTCTTCTATATGGAGGGTTTCATCGAGGAAAAAAATCATAAGAGACCTTTCGGGATGAAGCGCCGCCGTCTCGAGGCGAAACTTGGGCAGAACCAATCTAGACCTACGGCAGGGTGATCCTGCCGGTGAAACTTCCCTCCGGGACGGGGAAATCGAAGCCCTCATCATCACCAACGATCTTCTCATCGAGAGGGGGTCAATCTCAATCAACATCTTCACCAGCACCATCTCCTCTCCAAACCCTAGTTCATCTCTTGTATCCGATCTTTGTCTCAAAACCTCAGATTGGTACCTGTGGGTTGCTAGTAGTGTTGAGTACTCCTTGTAGTTGATGCTAGTTGGTTTACTTGGTGGAAGATTATATGTTCAGATCCTTGATCATCATTAATACTCCTCTTATTATGAACATGAACATGTTTTGTGAGTAGTTATGTTTGTTTCCGAGGACATGGGATAAGTCTTGTTATAAGTAATCATGTGAATTTGGTATTCGTTCGATATTTTGATGAGATGTATGTTGTCTCTCCTCTAGTGGTGTTATGTGAACGTAGACTACATAACACTTCACCATTGTTTGGGCCTAGAGTAAGGCATTGGGAAGTAATAAGTAGATGATGGGTTGCTAGAGTAACAAAAGCTTAAACCCTAGTTTATGCGTTGCTTCGTAAGGGGCTGATTTGGATCCACATGTTTCATGCTATGGTTAGATTTATATTAATTCTTCTTTCGTAGTTCCCGATGCTTGCGGGAGGGGTTAATCATAAGTGGGAGGCTTGTCCAAGTAAGGGCATCACCCAAGCACCGGTCCAGCCACATATCAAATTATCAAAGTAGCAAACGCGAATCAAGTGAGCATGATGAAAACTAGCTTGACATAAATTCCCATGTGTCCTCGGGAGCGCTTTTCTATATATAAGAGTTTGTCCAGGCTTGTCCTTTGCTATAAAAAGGATTGGGCCACCTTGCCGCACCTTTGTTACAATTGTTACTTGCTACCCATTACGAATTATCTTATCACAAAACTATCTGTTACCGATAATTTCAATGCTTGCAGAAAATACCTTACTGTGAACCGCTTGTCATTTCCTTCTGCTCCTTGTTGGGTTCGACACTCTTACTTATAGAAAGGACTACGATAGATCCCCTATACTTGTGGGTCATCAATACTCTTTTCTGGCGCCGTTGCCGGGGAGTGAAACGCCTTTGGTGAGTGGAACTTGGTAAGGAAAAAATTTATATAGTGTGCTGAAATTTACTGTCACTTGTTACTATGGAAAGTGATACTTTGAGGGGCTTGTTCGGGGTATCTTCACCTCGACTGGAAACACAAAGAGTTCTCCCTCAACCTACTGAACCTACTAGAAATATTTATTATGAAATTCCTTCGGGTATGATAGAGAAACTGCTAGCTAATCCTTATGCAGGAGATGGAACACTACATCCTGATTTGCATCTAATCTATGTAGATGAAGTTTGTGGATTATTTAAGCTTGCAGGTCTACCCGATGTTCACGTCAAGAAGAAGGTCTTTCCTCTATCTTTGAAGGAGAAGGCATTGACATGGTATAGGCTATGTGATGATATTGGATCATGGAGCTACAACCGATTGAAAATGGAAATTCATCAAAAGTTCTATCCTATGCATCTGGTTCATCGTGATCGGAATCATATTAATAATTTTTGGCCTTGTGAAGGAGAAAGGATCGGTCAAGCTTGGGGGAGGCTTAAGTCAATGTTATATTCATGCCCCAACCATGAGCTCTCGAGAGAAATTATTATTCAGAATTTTTATGCTCAACTTTCTCATAATGATCAATCCATGCTCGATACTTCTTGTGCTGGTTCTTTTATGAAGAAAAATATTGAATTCAAATGGAATTTATTGGAAAGAATTGAACGCAACTCTGAAGATTGGAAACTCGACAAAGGTAAGGGGTCAGGTATAAATCTTAAGTTTGATTGTGTTAAATCCTTCGTGGACACCGATGCTTTTCGTGAATTTAGCACTAAATATGGACTTGACTCTGAGATAGTATCTTCTTTCTATGAATCTTTTGCTACTCATGTTGATCTCCCTAAGGAGAAGTGGTTTAAATATAATCCTCCCATTGAAGTGAACGTAGTGGAACCTATTAAAGTTGAAGAGAAAATTAATATGTACAATGCTGATCCTGTTATCCCTACTGCTTACATTGAGAAACCACCTTTCCCTGTTAGGATAAAGGAACATGCTAAAGCTTCAACTGTGGTTCGTAAGAGTTGTATTAGAACACCTACACCCCTTGAAAAAATTAAAGTTGAACCTAGTGTTGCTATGGTTAAAGATCTCTTGGTTGATAATATTGTTGGGCATGTTATTCATTTGTGTGATCAAGCTGGTAGAATTGCTAGACCTGATACTAAGCATAAACATAGACCAGTTGTTGGCATGCCTGTTGTTTCTGTTAAAATAGGAGATCATTGTTATCATGGCTTATGTGATATGGGTGCTAGTGTAAGTGAAATTCCCTATTCCTTATACAAAGAAATCATGCATGATATTGCACCAGTTGAACTAGAGGATATTGATGTTACTATTAAGCTTGCTAATAGAGACACTATTGCACCAATGTGGATTGTTAGAGATGTTGAAGTTTTGTGTGGGAAAGTAAAGTATCGTTAATATGGAACCTGATGCCAAACCAGTTATTGATCACCAACGACGATTGAACCCGAAGATGAAAGAAGTGGTAAGAAAAGAAGTACTAAAGCTTCTGGAGGCAGGTATAATTTATCCTGTTGCTGATAGTAGATGGGTTAGTCCGGTTCATTGTGTACCTAAGAAGGGAGGTATTACCGTTGTTCCTAATGATAAAAATGAATTGACCCCGCAAAGAATTGTTACAGGTTATAGAATGGTAATTAATTTTAGGAAATTAAATAAAGCTACTAAGAAAGATCATTACCTTTTACCTTTTATTGATCAAATGCTACAAATATTATCCAAACATACTCATTTTTGCTTTCTAGATGGTTACTCTGGTTTCTCTCAAATACCCGTATCAAGACAGGATCAAGAAAAAACGGCTTTCACCTTCCCTTTCGATACCTTTGCTTATAGACGTATGCCTTTTGGTTTATGTAATGCTAGTTTCTATAGGAGGTTTATCAAAGATTTCTCTAAGATTTCTAGGCCTCTCACAAACCTTCTGCAAAAAGATGTTTCGTTTGTTTATGATGATGATTGCGTAGAATCATTTGAATTTCTTAAGAATGCCTTGATTACCGCACCTGTTGTTCAACCACCCGACTGGAACCTACCTTTTGAAATTATGTGTGATGCTAGTGATTATGCTGTTGGTGCTGTTCTGGGACAAAGAGTCGATAAGAAATTAAATGTTATCCATTATGCTAGTAAAACTCTAGATAGTGCTCAAAGAAACTATGCTACTACTGAAAAGACATTTCTAGCAGTTGTGTTTGCTTGTGATAAGTTTAGACCTTATATTGTTGATTCCAAAGTAACTGTTCACACCGATCATGCTGCTATTAAGTACCTTATGGAGAAGAAAGATGCTAAACCTAGACTTATTGGGTGGGTCCTTCTACTACAAGAATTTGATTTGCATATCATTGATAGAAAGGGTGCTGATAACCCTGTAGCAGATAACTTGTCTAGGTTAGAAAATGTTCTTGATGACCCACTACCTATTGATGATAGCTTTCCTAATGAACAATTAGCTGTCGTGAATACTTCACATAATGCTCCTTGGTATGCTGATTACACCAATTACATTGTTGCTAAATTTATACCTCCTAGTTTCACATACCAACAAAAGAAAAAGTTCTTCTATGATTTAAGGCATTACTTTTGGGATGACACACATCTTTATAAAGAAGGAGTAGATGGTATTATTAGACGTTATGTACCTGAGCATGAACAGGAATAGATCTTACACAAGTGTCACTCTGAAGCCTATGGAGGACATCACGCCGGAGATAGAACTGCACACAAGGTACTACAATCTGTGCTTTATTGGCCTACTCTCTTCAAGGATGCTCGTAAGTTTGTCCTATGCTGTGATGAATGTCACAGAATTGGTAATATTAGTAGTCATCAGGAAATGCCTATGAATTACTCTCTTGTTATCGAACCATTTGATGTTTGGGGCTTTGATTATATGGGGCCTTTTCCACAATCTAACGGGTATACTCATATTCTAGTTGCTGTTGATTATGTCACTAAGTGGGTAGAAGCTATTCCAACTAGTAGTTCTGATCATAACACTTCTATTAAAATGCTTAAAGAAGTTATTTTCCATACATTTAGAGTCCCTAGATATTTGATGACTGATGGTGGTTCACATTTTATTCATGGTGCTTTCTGTAAATTGCTTGCTAAATATGATGTTAATCATAGAGTTGCATCTCCTTATCATCCTCAGTCTAGTGGTCAAGTAGAATTGAGCAATAGAGAGATTAAATCAATTTTGCAAAAGATTGTTAATAGATCTAGGAATAATTGGTCTAAGAAACTTGACGATGCATTGTGGGCTTATAGAACTGCTTACAAAAATCCTATGGGTATGTCTCCGTATAAGATGGTGTATGGTAAAGCATGTCACTTACGTCTAGAGCTAGAACATAAGGCTTATTGGGCAATCAAAAAGCTCAATTATGATTTCAAACTTGCTGGTGAGAAGAGGTTATTTCACATTAGCTCACATGATGAATGGAGAACCCAAGTCTACGAGAATGCTAAGTTGTTTAAAGAAAAGGTTAAGAGATGGCATGATAGAAGGATACAAAAGCGTGAATTTAATGTAGGTGATCATGTCTTGCTATACAATTCTCGTTTAAGATTTTTTGCAGGAAAACTTCTCTCTAAATAGGAAGGTCCTTACATCATCGAAGAGGTATACTGTTCCGGTGCCATCAAGATTAACAACACCGAAGGCACAAACCCGAAGGTGGTGAATGGTCAAAGAATCAAACACTATATCTCAGGTACTCCCATAAATGTTGAAACCAAGATCATCAACACCGTAACTTCGGAGGAGTACATTAGGGAGACTTACCAGAATGTTTCATACCCTGAAAAGGAATAGGTACGTGGTACGGTAAGTAAAAAGACTCCAAAACTTTTTCTATGGCAATTTTCATCTGTTTTGGAATATTTAAAAATTAGGGGAATTTAAAGTATTCTGAATAGTGCACGAGGAGGCGACAAGCCTTCTTGGAGCGGCCACCCCCTGGCCGCGCCCCTAGGGCTTGTGGCCACCTCGTGCACCACCCGGACTCCGTTTTCTTGTGGCATACTCCTTCAGGCCAGTAAAAACGCATTATATAATCTCCCGAAGGTTTTGATTCTCGTATCACGATAATACCTCTCGTTTTCTTTTTGAGCTATTTCTATAGCATATTTAGGGCAAGATGTCTTTGCAAGCATCGGTCGAGGAGAACTGCTTCGGGCCAGCTATGGAGGAAGTGATGGAGGCCGATTTGAAAAGGATAGATGCCATGGAGGAGGACCAAGAAGTTACTTCTCATTCACAACCTGGATCCATGCTGGAAGAACTTCAGAGCTCAGCAATTCCAAATTCGATTATCCCTTCCAATGCTAAATTTCTTACTTTTGAAAATATGAAGAGGAGTATTGCTTCTTCCCCCGCAGCAATGAAACATCCATGGGTTAAAGGCGCTCTAGCCATCATTGAAAAACTTTACAAGGAAATAATGGATCTCAGACGGCAAAATAACAAGCTTGAGGATGAGAATCGTATTCTAAAGGGCCTCATTGCCAAGTATATAACACCATCACCTTTGAAGCCAGACAACTAAACACATGGGTATGGGCACTCCCCTTGGTTTGTGCCAAGCTTGGGGGAGGTGCCCCAGTATCGTATCACCACCACACCTTTCCTTTTTATTTTTATTTTCATCATATTTTCTTAGTTCAATCCTTTTGGTAATGTCTTGATCTAGTAGAATAAAGTTTTCGTGTGATCTAGCTTTGAGTCTTTGCTTTATGATTCCCCCTATGTAAGCAAATCCGTGAGTCATATAATGAAAAGTGCTTTTGAGTTGAGGGCCTTGCTTGGTATGATTTTAATCTTGAGAAATATGAAGTAGAAAGAAGTGTAGAATAAAAGCAAAGAGTTTATATGAAAATCTTATGGGGAGTGATGACTTCACGTATAAAAAGTATGTCGATTGAAACTTGTTGTAGGTTGACAAACATAGCTGTTAGTCATTGGGGCAATTAAAAGGAAGTGATAAAGGAAGAGAGGTTCACATATAAATATATTATCTTGGACATCTTTTATGATTGTGAGCACTCATTAAAATATTATATGCTAAGAAGTTGATGTTGGACAAGGAAGACAACATAATGGTTTATGTTTGCTTATTTCCAAATAGAAGTTATATTGTTATAGACCCCTCAACATGTGTTGCTTGCTTGCACCTCATATCAGCCAAAAGTTCTGCACCAAGTAGAGATACTACTTGTGCATCCAAACACCCTTAACCCAGTTTTGCCATGAGAGTCCACCATACCTACCTAAGTATAGAATAAGATCCTTCAAGTAAGTTGCCATCGGTGCAAGCAATAAAAATTGCTCTCTAAATATGTGTGATCTATTAGTGTGAGGAAAATAAACTTTATACGAACTTGTGATAGGGAAGACATAAAAGCAACGGACTGCATAATAAAGTTCTCTATCACAAGGGGCAATATAAAGTGACGTTCTTTTGCATTAAGAGATTGTGCATCCAATTATAAAAGTGCATGACAACCTCTGCTTCCCTCTGCGAAGGGCCTATCTGTTACTTTTATTTTCTAGTACTTACCTTTATGCAAGAGTCATGGTGATATCAATCACCTTCATTATTTTCGCCTTTATATTCTGGCAATTGCCACATGTTGGGGAATGATCTAGGCACATATATCCACTCGGAAGTGGGTGAGCATGAGTTATTACTGTTGACGTTACCCTTGAGGTAAATAGTTGGGAGGCAACACTATAAGCCCCTATCTTTCTCTGTGTCCGATTGAAACTTTGAACTCATAGGTACCGCATGAGTGTTAGCAATTGTGAAAGACTAAAAGATGATTGAGTATGTGGATTTGCTTTACAAGCTCTTATATTGACTCTTTCCTATGTTATGATAAATTGGAATTGCATCAATGACTGAGATCATAGTTTGTCAGTTCTCAATAGAGTTCTTGATTCATACTTTGCCATTGTGGATGAATTATTAATTTAGGATAAGAAATTATATGTTGAAATATTATACTGTTCTAAAGATGATCATGATGCCTTCATGTCCACATTTTATTTTCTCGACACCTTTATCTCTAAACATGTGGGCATATTTATTGATTTTGGCTTCCACTTGAGGACAAGCAAGGTCAATCTTAGGGGAGTTGATACGTCCATTTTGCATCATGATTTTATATTGATATTTATTGCATTATGGGCTTTTATTACACATTTTGGTATAATACTTATGCCTTTTCTCTCTTATTTTACAAGGTTTACATGAAGAAGGAGAATGCCGGCAGCTGGAATTCTGGACTGGGAAAGGAGCAAATCTGAGATACCTATTCTGCGCAACTCCAAATGTCTTTAAAATACTGGGCGAAAGAAATACATCAGGAGGCCCACCAGGGAGCCACAAGCCTGCTGGCCGCGCCCCCCTCGCCGTGGCTAGCGAGCTTGTGGCCCACCTGGCAGCCCTCCGGTGCCCATCTTCTGCTATATCAAGGGTTTAGTCGAGGAAAAAATCATAAGAGACCTTTCGGGACGAAGCGCCGCCATCTCGAGGTGGAACTTGGGCAGCACCAATCTAGAGCTCCGATAGGGCGATCCTGCCGGTGAAACTTCCCTCCGAGAGGGGGAAATCGAAGCCCGCGTCATCACCAACGATCCTCTCATCAAGAGGGTGTCAATCTCCATCAACATCTTCACCAGCACCATCTCCTCTCCAAACCCTAGTTTATCTCTTGTATCCGATCTTTGTCTCAAAACCTCTGATTGATACCCGTGGGTTGCTAGTAGTGTTGATTATTCCTTTTAGTTGATGCTAGTTGGTTTACTTGGTGGAAGATTATATGTTCAGATTCTTGATCATCATTAATACTCCTCTGATTATGAACATGAACATGTTTTGTGAGTAGTTACGTTTGTTCCCGAGGACATGGGATAAGTCTTGTTATAAGTAATCATGTGAATTTGGTATTCGTTTGATATTTTGATGAGATGTATGTTGTCTCTCCTCTAGTGGTGTTATGTGAACGTAGACTACATAACACTTCACCATTGTTTGGGCCTATAGGAAGGCGTTGGGAAGTAATAAGTAGATGATGGGTTGCTAGAGTGACAAAAGCTTAAACCCTAGTTTATGCGTTGCTTCGTAAGGGGCTGATTTGGATCCACATGTTTCATGCTATGGTTAGATTTATATTAATTCTTCTTTCGTAGTTGCGGATGCTTGTGGGAGGGGTTAATCATAAGTGGGAGGCTTGTCCAAGTAAGGGCAGCACCCAAGCACCGGTCCATCCACATATAAAATTATCAAAGTAGCGAATGCGAATCAAGTGAGCATGATGAAAACTAGCTTGACATAAGTTCCCATGTGTCCTCGGGAGCGCTTTTCTTTATATAACAGTTTGTCCAGGCTTGTCCTTTGCTATAAAAAGGATTAGGCCACCTTGCCGCACCTTTGTTACAATTGTTACTTGCTACCCGTTACGAATTATCTTATCACAAAACTATTTGTTACTGATAATTTCAGTGCTTGCAGAGAATACCTTACCGAGAACCGTTTGTCATTTCCTTCTGCTCCTCATTGGGTTCGACACTCTTACTTATTGAAAGGACTACGATAGATCCCCTATACTTGTGGGTCATCAAGGAGGTGTTAGACCTCAGGACATCGTACTATCCAGACCACGTTCCCAGTTTGCATAATAAGGTGCCTTGATACAATACGGAAGAGTCCAAGTATAAACCCAAGCTCAATCTATTCAGCGGTCAAGGTGGCAGGGCTGGGTGCTCAAAATCTTATAACATGCCAGAACAAGAGTGGGAGGACATCATGTTCTATGTGGTGCACAATGTCAAGGAAGTTGAGGAGGAGTGGATGAGGTAATACCACCACACCATTCCGTTATGTCTTGCACAACATCATGCTCTATGTTCTCTTAGTCTCGGCCTAAACACCGCTTTTATTTTTTCAGTCAATTCATTTATGAGGGGTGGAAGGGAATGATTCATCCTACTCAGGCAGAGGCACTTACTCTTCTTCGACATGGAAACCCTGGAAGGCAAAATTTTGTTGCTTGGTTCATGGCTAAAGTAAATTTTCACATTCCCCTATTAAATACCTAGTTGAACATTTTATTAGTTAACCAAACAATTTCAATTAAACTTGTAGGGAAAAGATCGGAACATATCTATGTATGACGAATTGAGATGTGTTTCCATCGGTTTTAACCCTTCGGTCATGACATGTGAAAAGTATGATGTGAATGGGTATCGCTTCCATATAGAGGAGAACCAGAACAACCGGCCTGATCCCAAAACTATAAATATTGGAGTGTACACCCCAGGTCAAAATGGAGTTCAGTATTACGGAAGGGTAGGAAAAATATACGAGCTTTCATTCAGTCATGGCCGCGAAACCCTAAGTCTCCCTGTGTTCAAATGCAGATGGTTCAACCCAGTAAAGGGGCTGAGGCATACGCCTTCCTATGGTTTGGTCAAAGTTAAACCATCAAACGTCTATGCTAGAGCCAATCTCTTTATTACGGCTACCCAAGCCACACAAGTTTATTATCTACCTTACCCATGCCATAAAGAATACCTAAAGGGTTGGGAAGTTGTGTTCAAGGTGTCGCTACATAGTAAGTTACATGACTTGAACGATGACGATCATTACAACATTAACCCCATGACGTACGAGGGAGTGTTCTTTCAAGAGAAACCCGATGATGATGATGATGATGATGATGTGGTTAGAAGCGATTATGATGACTCCTTGGGTAATGATGATGTGGATCCAAATGATGACGATGCACGAAATGATGGTGAGACCATTGTTAATGAAAAAGCAATACCTATGCTAGAAAAGTTGTTAAATGAATACGATGACGACGAGGAAGAGCCTCCACCTCCGTCCGACAACGAAAATGATATGTATGATAGTGATAGTGAAAGTGATGATTCGTATGGGTCCTAGCAGATGTACGTTTCATGTCTTTTTACAATGGTTTATTAATATCTTATTTATCAATGTCTTTTTATATGATTTTTCTTCCTTAGTATTATACTAATTGTTTATTCTCTTTTCAATGAAGGTTTGCTAAGCATGGGCAAGGGCAAGGCCGATGGCATGGGTTTACTAAGCAAACTCAAATTGATTACTAGTCGGAGTGTCCGAGCCCGTACTGTTTCGTCTCGACTACTTGAGGATGACTCCTCATAGGGAGGTCAAGGGAGAGGTGCCCCTAGAGCTGGAGGGGGTGCAGGGAGAGCCCCTAGAGGTGGAGGGGGTTGCCTGGGCCAGAAACAACGCTCCCCCACCGACTTAGGGGTGCCTTTTACAAGGCCCTCCTGTAGTGAGGTACCCTCCTCTAGTGAGATACCCTCCTATAGTGAGGTACCCTCCTCTAGTGAGAGACCCTCCTCTACTGAGGTACCCTCTATTGAGGAGGAGGAGTTTCGTGAGGAGGTTGAGGAGGAGGAGGAGGAGGAGGAGGTTCACGGGGAGTTTGAGGAGGAGGAGGAGTTTGGGGAGGGGCGGTGAGGTTGGTGGTGGCAGGGAGGGAAAGGAGGTTGGTGGTGGCAGGGAGGGGGAGGGGGTTGGCAACAACAAGGGGTGGCTGCATGGTCGAGCAAGACTCCCCCCCCGAACCTGATACGGAGGAGCCGAAGTGGATCATCACGCCAAAGGGGAAATAGTAAGCGCCTCTTAATCATATTTTTTTTGCTTGTAAACATGCTCATATTTTCTATCTTTTGTAGGGGCTGAGAGGTTCCTCCAAAAACCTGTGTTTCGAACGGTGTCATCACTATCTTGCTGACGGAATATTGCCCGGGGTTGTTCGTTCCGGACCCAGTCAAGCACCCGGAGCACCGGGTTTTGGCCATGATCTGGGACCACTACAAAGCGGCTACTCATGTGGACTACCCGACACATGCTAAGGCCGTGGAAACAAATTTTTGGGTAAGTTCTCTTCTGAAGCATGAGTCTTGAGTTTCGTCCATAGTTTTTGATCGAATGGTTTGACTCATGGCTTCTTCCATTCTGTTTTCATGAATAACTGTAGAAATACTATCGAGTTCTTGAGGAGAACAAGTCCATTGCCAACAAGCTATTTCAGAGAGCTGCGAAGAAGCAGGCCCGCCAGATCTAGTACGAGGTGCGCTGGGTGGCCATCTCGCAATATTATTACAACTATCATAACATGAAGATGCCCAAGGATTTCGCGCGGAGGAGCAGCTTACCTTGACTAAGGAGAAATACATGTTGGTAAGTATAACATACTTTTCATTCTGATGTTTGTGGTAAATTTCATTGTTTCGTGTCGACATGCCACTATGCTTTCATTATGTAGGCGTGTCCGGGTTGGTGTTTTGGAAAAAAGGAATCATGGGAGGCATTGGTTGATACGGGGCTCCGTGATGATGAAAAGTGGGCTGCTAAAAGCATCCAAAACCGGGCTAATCGAGGGAATGACAGAACACATAGTTAGGGAAACCGGAACCACTCGAGCCACAAGAAAGTTAAGGTATATCTATGTACATGAAACATTCTTATTCTTCTATGTATGACTAACCTCTGTTTGGTGGTGTAGGAGGAGAAACTGAAGCGACCACTCTGAGACATGGATGCGTGGGAGCTAGCCCATGTGCGGACTAAGCCCAAGGATGGCAAGGGCAAGTACTACGGCAACTCCGGCGAGCACCTTGAGACCTACAAGAAGGTGTATATGCGGTATAATCCTAACACACCTGACCCCATAAAAGAGGCTACGGACGATAGGGCAGTGGTCGGCATAGGGCCAAAGAGTCATGGTAGACAGGTAGTTCTGGATGTCGTGGTCACTCCTTCTATCTCCTACACACAACTCCGAGTTACCAACCCAAGTCTGAGCCCGCAGCCGAGGACGACAAGTGCACACTCACTATCCCTCCTAGCCCAACAACACTTTGTAAGAATTTTCCCTCTTATCTTCCTTTTTCTCATTTTATTTTCCACATCAAGATGTTTTTATGAGTTTCATCATGTCATATTGAAGGCCTACATGGAGTACCAATGTCAGGAGACCAGCAGTCTCGGACCACGCTAGTCGGATGATGAAGCTTAGTTTAGCCCCTTTCATTTTACTTTCACATTTGCATTCTCATTTCTTCTAACCTTACACGGTTCTTGTGTCACAAATTCTTTTCAACTACTTATCGTGCATTCAATACAATCATATATCTCTTTAACATCTCTTTTCATACTGGAGGGAACCGATCGATCATCCATTGGTGGTGGTGCCAATTATGACATCACTCCCGAGTCATGGAGCCCGGTCACTCCTATCCACCGAGGAGGTGGCGGTGACGGTCTTGCCGGTAGCGGTGCTGGTAGTAGTGTCGACCTTGGCTTTGGTGGTCTTGGCGGTAGCGAACTTGGTGGTGGACCTCCTGACGCTTAAGCCTCTGGGTGGTGCTAGTCATGACTTATCTTTCGTGCATTTATATTATGTTGTTCCGACTTATGTTGTGTTGTTTCGACGTATGTTTTGTTGATTTCACTTATGTTATGATGATAATACTTATATTGTGGTGATAATGATGTGGATATGTGATATATACGCTGTTTACTATTTGTGATCTATTTGTGTTGTATATTATTGGGAAATAAAACAAAAAAAATGTACCTATGCCGACTGTGTAACCGTCGGTGTAGCCCTGCCTTCGGGTGCACCAGAAGCTGCCACGTGGCAAGGCTACGCCGACGGTTAAACCATCATTATAGCTGCTGGCCTATGCCGACGGTTTAACCGTCGGCGTAAGCATGCCTCCGGGAGCACCAAGACCTGCCACATGGCGGGGCTACGCCGACGGTTACACCATCAGCGTAGCCCCCGCCATGTGGCAGCTCCTGGTTGGTGGACGAACTCCGACGACGCCGTCAACCGCCGTCACGTGAAAAAGGATGCCGACGGCTTATCTACGCCGACGGTTGTACGGCCGGGGTCAGCATAGAAACCTACGCTGACGGTTTCCCTATGCCGACGAAAATGGTCGGGTACGCTGACGCTCACGATCCCGACGGGCCTACACCGATGGTGGCCGTCGGCGTAGCCCTACACCGACGGTATTCGGGCCTACGCCGACGGATAGTGACAGTCACGTAGGGGGCGATTCCGGTAGTGCCTAATTGGCGAAATCATAAGAACCATCTCAACCTTCATTCCATTTTCCATATATAATAACATCCTTACTCCCTACCAAAGACAACTTTGTAAAAAGAAAAAAGGCAACCAGGTTCAACTTTGTAAGCTACTACTGAACAACTGAAATTATTTCTAGAGTTCAACCTTGTTTAGCTACTGCACAAGTAGAATGGATGATCAAGCAGCGCTTGCTTCTTCCGTTGATAGCTTTGCGTATCCAGTAGTTGCCCCCGTCTGGCCGACGTCGCTGCTGTCCCTGCGCTCGTAGTACAAGGCGGTCATGGCGCAGAAGGTGAAAAGCTGCACGAGCGCCATGAGAACCGTGTACAGAAAACCTAGGAGCAACCCGAACGCGACGCTGTTACCGGGGCATGTCCTCGCTAGCGTGTGCACCGGCGATAAGACGCCGGCGAGGGCGCCGGTGACGGCGACGTAGAGCACGACCTGCCTCCTCTTCCCCTTGGCCAGCCTCCACGCCCTCCCTAACGCGGCCGCGCCGTGGCAGCCGTGCTCGGCCACCGCCACCACGACGCTGAACGAGCAGACGAAGGAGAAGTAGACGAAGCAGACTGCCGCGGCAAGGAACAGCAGCGACGCCAGGAGGAGCGCCACGAGGTACTGCTTCACGATGAGGACGCCGAGAAGCGCGCCCATGAAGGCCAGAAGCACGACGTAGACGACCTCGAGGACGTAGACGAAGCCGAGCGTGAGCAGCGGGCCTTTGAGCCCCGCCTTGGCTTTCCCGAGGAGCGCGCCGAAGGAGGCGGTGCGCTGCTGCTCGCCGGAGGAGTACGTTGAGACGGCGGCGAAGAGGAGGATGATCCGGACGGCGGAGCCGACGAGGACGGCGAGCAGGAGGTACCCAGCGCTCACGAGCAGGAGCTCCCTGGCGTCGTCCTGGATCTCCTGCACCAGCCTGGCGTGGTCGAGGCTGCCAGGGTCGGTGCCGCTCAGCGCCTTGGCGTCGAGCTGGATCTCGTCCGCGAGGGGCCGGACGGCGAGCTCGTTGGCGAGGAGGAGGAGCGCGGTGGAGGCGACGACGATGGCGCAGACCTCTGTGAAGAGCCGCCGGTTGCGGGTCGGGAGGAGGAGGCCTTCCTTTAGGAAGCTGAAGCACGAAGGTGCCGTGCTCCTTTGATTGGTTGCCGCCATGGCTATGGCTTGAGCGCGTAGCTACCTGGAAACGAGACGACCGTGATGAGATACCGAGAGAAGAGAGGCGCACAGAGATATATAGTAGGAGTAATAGTACAGTGCTGGGTATATCAACGAGCGAGATCGCCGGCCAGCAACTGGGTAATCTTGACTGTTCAACAGCCACGAAAGTCGGTATCTTGACTGTTCAAGGCCATGTGTGGCTACTTCTTCAAAAGGATGTGTTTAAATATCAGTAAACGATTAACAGCTGGAGGTCGTTATTGGGTGCTAGTAACATTCCTGCAGGGACATTTCAACCATGTCAATATGGAGGAGCTCAAAGAAGAGCCATATGCCGTGATCGGCAAGTTTTCTTATTATCAATTCAGTAGTCACACTTGTTCCTTTCTATTATTTTTCCAAAGAACGCCTTCATAGTGGTTTTATATGCAAAACGCTTCATTGTTTGACATGACAGACACAAGAAATTCAGGAGGTTCTTCCTGTCAAACAACAAGGCTAGAATTCTCGGGCTTACTGTCTCAAACATGTGCTCCCATATTGGCTTCCCTAGGATGAAAATCAAAAGAGATATCACTATATACTCATGACAAAAGAAGAAACAATCATCGTAGATCCCCGCCGCAGGCTCTAGTGAATCTCAACCGCTTTCCATGATCTCCACAACTTCCATGCAAGCGGAGTTCACCACCAACCCGTTACACCACATAGAATATGATAGAGAAAGGACGTCGTGTAGAGCAATCGCCCCCATCGTCATGGGTCATTGACATCGACTAGTGCTCTGTTGGAAGCGGGCACAAGTAGCCCTAACCCTAATCATCTCTAGGAACTTCACTAGTTCCCCCAAGTTTTGCTCTCAGTATCAAAAGGAGCATCTACATCAAGCTTCACGTAATTCTCCTTTGTACACCCATGTCAAGCAACATAAGCACCCTTCAGAAGTTTATATTGCTTGAGCAGATCTAACAGGGTATTGAACTCTCTCGCAAGGAGTAGCCTGCCGACGCTCCCACCAAATATATCAGTGGTGCCAAAAAGACCAGCCCAAAGAACATTTGGTAGAAGAGGCACCGGCGATGAGTTATCCAATAAGAGCATCTACAGCCGGACTTGGCAAATCCGGCCCATCAAACGCCCGCGGTCGCGCCCACGGACGCATCCGGACGGGCCCTCATATTTTGTTTCGTGCATCCACATATCTTAAATCCGTACTCTCAAATCTATGCAAATACATGCACGTCGATCATGTCACACGTAAAATAAATAGTGTTGGTATCAAGCATACATAGCGTTTACATAAAATTTATTTGAAGTGCCAAACTCAAGCATTGCCTCCTTGGTTGTCATTGTGGATCCACATGTGCTCCACAAGATCATTGAGTAGCTGCGTGTGCACATGGTGATTTCGAAGATTTTGATGCATCTGTAGAAAATTCTGAAGCTGGGTCGCATCTTGATCCTCCGGGATTACAACTTGTTCTTTGGGAGATTCGAAATCATTGGTTTGGGCTACACATTTACCCTCGTCCTCGACAATCATACATCAGCTGCCACAAAGTTTCTGATTCCCACATCATTGCAGCGCTCCGCAGAATTCCCCAACGAGCCTGAAGCTCCGCAGAATTCCCCAACGAGCCTGAAGCACACCAAATGCCCTCTCCACATCCTTCCTAGCCGCTTCTTGCATTAATGCAAAGTGAATCTGTTTGTTGCCATGCGACTCGGATATGGTCTTCACAAATGCCGCCCACTGAGGATAGTTACCATCGGCAAGATAGTATCACATGTTGTAGTTTCGGCCGTGGACGGTGTAGTTGCATGGCGGTGATTCTCCATTGCAAAGTCGGCTGAACACCAGAGATCGTTGGAGCACGTGGATGTCGTTATGAGAACCGGGCATTCCAAAGAAAGCATGCTAAATCCATAAGTCATGTGATGCCACTACTTCTAGTATGATGGTGGCCTCTTTGGTGTGATCTTGATACATTCCCCGCAGATCTTTGGGGCAGTTTTTTCATTGCCAACGCATGCAATCAATTGTAGGTGATACCACGGTCTAAGGATGGCACCCAAGTCTGTCGGGTGTAGGTGATACAACCATTGGAACATAATACTTCTGATACTTTGTACAAAAGCATCGTATTCATGCTAATGACAATAATATCATACCCTCCTACTATTTTCAAGATTTCATCATTCTATTTTCTTTTTCATAAAGAAACATCAGACGACTCTTAGAATCACACACACAAAATACACAATAATTTCAATTTCCCCGCATTCAAACATCCTATACACAAAATCTAAACGGAAGGTTGTAGTTGTTATCCGTGCTTGTTGATGCATTGTGGCTCCCTTGTCAATGTCCTCACATTTGTTGACCTCGTCCTCCGGCTCTAATATGTTGAGTCGTGGTTCTCCTCGCCGTTGTATTCCATGTCTTAGCAATGGAAGCAGGGAGGCCAACAGCTGAAGGGAGGAGAGATGGGACGCAAGCGGCCGAAGGGAGACAAAGTTGGTTGAGCATGTCGACGATGAAGTATAGACTCCTGAATCGAAAGACATGTCACTTTCTTGTGCAAAAAGAAATCAGAAATGTTATCTGACGGACGTCAACTATGAGGGGGATGGCAAGCGAACATTTTTTCGTGGCCGTTCTAGTTGCTTCGCGGAATCAAATAGTTGCAGTTTTAGAAGAACAATGCCCTTCTCTTCAGAAACCGCCATGTGTTTATGAAAAACCTGCCAATCCATACAACTAAACTTGCCATCTAAAACGTTTGTAAATGTCATCCCTTCTAGGGAACATTCGGCAGCTAAGAGGGTCCAAAGATATTATATTTGAGACGCTAAAAAAATATAAAACTTATGTAGGTCATATTATGTATATAAAAATGATTTAGACCACTTTACAATTATCATGTTCCTAAGGTTTTAGGTTAGGAATTTATTTTAGGGTTCATACTTCCCGAAAGTTTAGGAAATCTTGCATAAGCTCATAACATATGTAAAGAAGCCTTCAATTTTTTTTTGAAAGAAATCAATATTTTTTACATGTTATGCTTAATCAAAGATTGATATTATCTTGCTTGGAGAACCTTTCCCGACATAACTCAGATATAGGTCGTCGCTATGCCTAGATTAATTGCACACAATAAGGTTGAGCATGGAGTATGAAATTTTCTTTGAGCAACAACCTATTTTGAAACATAACTTACCTATTGAAATACTTGGGGATCCTCCTCCACCCAAGGGTGATCCCGTGTTTGAACTCAAGAAATTACCCGATACGTTGAAATATGCTTATCTTGATGAAAAAGAGATATATCCTGTTATTATTAGTGCTAACCTTTCAGAGCATGAAGAAAAGAGATTATTGAAAACTCTGAGGAAGCACCGTGCTAATATTGGTTATACTCTTGATGATCTTAAGGGCATTAGTCCCACTTTATGTCAACATAAAATTAATATGGAACCTGATGCCAAACCAGTTATTGATCACCAACGACGATTGAACCCGAAGATGAAAGAAGTTGTAAGAAAAGAAGTACTAAAGCTTCTGGAGGCACGTATAATTTATCCTGTTGCTGATAGTAGATGGGTTAGTCCCGTTCATTGTGTCCCTAAGAAGGGATGTATTACCGTTGTTCCTAATGATAAAAATGAATTGACCCCGCAAAGAATTGTTACAGGTTATAGAATGGTAATTAATTTTAGGAAATTAAATAAAGCTACTAAGAAAGATCATTACCCTTTACCTTTTATTGATCAAATGCTAGAAATATTATCCAAACATACTCATTTTTGCTTTCTAGATGGTTACTCTGGTTTCTCTCAAATACCTGTATCAAGCCAAGATCAAGAAAAAACCGCTTTCACTTTCCCTTTCGGTACCTTTGCTTATAGACATATGCCTTTTGGTTTATGCAATGCACCTGCTACCTTTCAAAGATGTATGATGGCTATATTCACTGACTTTTGTGAAAAGATTCTTGAGGTTTTCACGGATGATTTTTCCGTTTACGGAACTTCATTTGATGATTGTTTGAGCAACCTTGATCGAGTTTTGCAGATATGTGAAGAAACTAATCTTGTCTTGAATTGGGAAAAGTGTCACTTTATGGTTAATGAAGGTATTGTCTTGGGGCATAAGATCTCCGAAAGAGGTATTAAAGTTGATAAAGCTAAAGTTGGTGCTATTGAAAAAATCCCGTTCCCTACGGATATCAAAGGTATACGAAGTTTCCTTGGTCATGCTAGTTTCTATAGAAGGTTTATCAAAGATTTCTCTAAGATTTCTAGGCCTCTCACAAACCTTCTGCAAAAAGATGTTCCGTTTGTTTTTGATGATGATTGCATAGAAGCATTTGAATTTTTTAAGAATGCCTTGATTACCGCACGTGTTGTTCAACCACCCGACTGGAACCTACCTTTTGAAATTATATGTGATGCTAGTGATTATGCTGTTGGTGGTGTTCTGGGACAAAGAGTTGATAAGAAATTAAATGTTATCCATTATGCTAGTAAAACTCTAGATAGTGCTCAAAGAAACTATGCTACTACTGAAAAGGAATTTCTAGAAGTTGTGTTTGCTTGTGATAAGTTTAGACCTTGTATCGTTGATTCCAAAGTAACTGTTCACACCGATCATGCTGCTATTAAGTACCTTATGGAGAAGAAAGATGCTAAACCTAGACTTATTAGGTGGGTCCTTCTGTTACAAGAATTTGATTTGCATATCATTGATAGAAAGGGTGCTGATAACCCTGTAACAGATAACTTGTCTAGGTTAGAAAATGTTCTTGATGACCCACTACCTATTGATGATAGCTTTCCTAATGAACAATTAGCTGTCGTGAATACTTCACATAATGCTCCTTGGTATGCTGATTACAGCAATTATATTGTTGCTAAATTTATACCTCTTAGTTTCACATACCAACAAAAGAAAAAGTTCTTCTATGATTTAAGGCATTACTTTTGGGATGACACACATCTTTACAAAGAAGGAGTAGATGGTATTATTAGATGTTGTGTACCTAAGCGTGAACAGGAATAGATCTTATGCAAGTGTCACTCCGAAGCCTATGGAGGACATCACGCCGGAGATAGAACTGCACACAAGGTACTAAAATCTGTGTTTTATTGGCCTACTCTCTTCAAGGATGCTCGTAAGTTTGTCCTATGCTGTGATGAATGTCAAAGAATTGGTAATACTAGTAGTCATCAGGAAATGCCTATGAATTACTCTCTTGTTCTCGAACCATTTGATGTTTGGGGCTTTGATTATATGGGGCCTTTTCCACAATCTAACGGGTATACTCATATTCTAGGTGCTGTTGATTATGTCACTAAGTGGGTAGAAGCTATTACAACTAGTAGTTCTCATCATAACACTTATATTAAAATGCTTAAAGAAGTTATTTTCCCTACATTTAGAGTCCCTAGATATTTGATGACCGATGGTGGTTAACTTTTTAGTCAGAAAGGGTTGAAAATTGATGATGTGGCTTTGAATGGTTCATATTGAACACACAAAAAGCCTGGAGTTCCAATAAGTTCAAGAAAATGAAGTGCCTTTTGTAACCGATGAGTTCCCGTCCGGAACCCTGATACTTCGAAACAGATTGTCCGTTTTGTACACGAAGTGCATCCAGCTTTTGTCGTAACCCTCTTAACTTTTTAGCACATGCTATGTGGGTGAAATGATGATACCATGCCAACTTTCAACCTTTTCAGAGTTCATTTGTAGTGCTTTCCAATTTCAGGGCCATTTAGCTCAAAAAAATCAATAACTGCATGAAAAATAACAAATGATGTCGGAAAGGGTTGAAAATTGATGATGTGGCTTTGAATGATGCATTTTGAACACACAAAAAGCCTGGAGTTCAAATAAGTTCAAGAAAATGAAATGCCTTTTGTAACCGATGAGTTTCCTTCCGGAACACTGATACTTCGAAAGAGACTGTCCGTTTTGTACACGAAGTGCATCCAGCTTTTGCCGTAACCCTCTCAACTTTTTAGCACATGCTATGTGGGTGAAATGATGATATCATGCCAACTTTTAACCTTTTCAGAGTTCATTTGTAGCGCTTTTCAATTTCAGAGTCATTTAGCTCAAAAAAATCAATATCTAAAATTATAAACCTCTAGTATTTTTGAAACTAAAATTATATAAAACCTAAAAATTACCAAATTGAATATAATGTTAAAACAAAGTAATATTAAATAGCAGGAAAAATAGCAAAGAAATAACATAAAATATAGCAAAAGTGAAAATAGATGCGCTTACATTAAAATTCAACCTAAATTCAAGGTGCTAGTTAGGCACCTAACTAGCATTTTGAATTTAGGTCAAATTTCGTGTATAAGGGCATCTATTTTCACTATGAGAGGAGCTTGACAGGTCAAGCGCATCGGGGCTTATAAACAGGTGCTATCTCCCCTCGACTAGCGAGGTGGGACTAAACATCTGCTGCTTCCCCGCCGGCCGATGAAAAGGGACCAGTGGTCCCGGTTGGTGCCACCAACCGGGACCAAAGGTCCCTGTTGCTGAAAAGAGGGTTTTGGTCCCAGTTGGTGGCACCAACCGGGGGTGGGACCAACCGGGACTAAAGGTCTGCATTGGTCCCGGTTAGTGCCACCAACCGGGACCAAAGGTCCCTGTTTCCCGCCCTTTGGGCTGCTGAAAACAGGGCTTTGGTCCCGATTGGTGGCAACAACCGGGACTAAAGGTGGGCATTGGTCCCGGTTGGTTCGCTTCTTCTATATAAGAAGCACTTAGGAAATTTTGCAGTTTTCATTGCCCTCCTTGTCTTCCCGTCGCCGCCCCCGCCGTCGTCATCCCCCTCCTCGTCGCCGCCCCGTCCCCGTCGCCTCCCCTGTCGCCGCCCCGCCCTCGTCGCCCTCCTCGCCGCCCTTGTCGCCGCCTCCCCCGTCGCCCTTGTTGCCTCCCCTCCCCGTCGCCCCCGCCGCCCCCGTCGCTGCCCCTCCCCCGCCTCCCCCGTCGCTGCCCCGCTCCCGTCGCCGCCCCTCCCCCGTCGCCTCCCCCGCTACCCCTGCCCCCGTCGCCACCCCCGCTGTGAGCCACCGCCGCCCCGGCTCCTTGCAATTTTTTTGAAAATATATGTTGATTTTTTATATGATGAATGTTTATGTTAGATTATTATGTGTACGTTAGATTACAGAATTGTTTTATGATGAATGTTTATGTTAGATTAGTATATTTATGATGAACGTTTATGTTAGATTAGTATGTTTATGATGAATGTTTATGTTAGATTAGTATGTTTATGATGAATGTTTATGTTAGATTAGTATGTTAATGATGAATTTTTTTGGGTTTTATGAAAAATTAGTGATTAAACGATAAGAAAACGTTCTCATAGGAATTTGTCAACGATGCCCGGCCCGCATCCTCATCATCGAGTAGTCCGCAAGAGCCTGCTTGATAGGCGCCATGTCCGGGACTGGGCTCCGCCGGGTTGGCACTGGGAGGTGCTACCTTTCCGGGCTCGGAGGTTGGTGAGGAATGCAGGTGTCGTCGTTGACCTAGACCTTCTGTGGTGGCGGTCACGCGGGCCACTTTCGGTGCGGAGGGAGCGGGCACCCGCGAAGGTGGTACGTCGCCGTGTCAGGGAGGAGGACGAGCACGTCCGTCGCTACATGGCGGCGTTGGACGCCCGGTTCGACAATACCCGGCAGATCCTTCAGGGATCTCACTTGAGTTATGATCCCGTGATGGTTCCTTATCTTCGGGTGTCCACCGTCGGCGACTCAGAGACCGCTAGTGAACCGAGTTCACCGTCCTCCACTTTGGATTCTAGGATATTCGATCTGTATTAGTGATCTTATATGATAATATTCGAGATGTATTAGTTACTATTTGATGATGCATTAACTGGATTTTTCGGAATGATGTATTAGTGATATATATTCGAGGTCATTATAAATATTAATGTATTTGTGATATTTTATCGGTATAATGCGTGTGTGACTTTCGGTCTGTCGTTGCTCCTTGTGTGACTTTCATGTGTGTTCTTAATGGAGGAATCCCGACTGTTGTCGTGGGGGCCGCCTCTTCTTTTTTCTCTTCTTTGCAATATACTCGTCGATATATTGCGCAAGAAGAGAAGAGGAGAGGCATCCATCACCGGCGGTCGAACTAGTACTGTGAGAGAGTTCCCACCAACATATATACACCACCATATCAGTGTGAGAGAGAGCGCACCAACACGCCATGAGATATGAGAGTTACTTAAGGAAAGCCTCGACGGACCGAAAGTCACACACGCATTAGGATCCAAAGCGTGCTGTAATTCTTGAACTGGCTTATTCGGAATGATGTATTAGTGATATTATATTTGAGTTCATTATAAATGTATTTGTGATTTGCAAGTCATTTCGGTAAAATATAGGGAATTTTTTCTATGTCATTGCTCGATATATGAAACGGGTTGACTTTAGGTATGTTTTGGCTCCTTGTGTGTCTTTCAGTGAGGGAGAGTGTCCACCATCTATATATATGAGAGAGAAAGAATCCCGACTGTTGTCGTGGGGGTCGCTCTCCTTCGTTCCAGTGTGCTAGGCATTTTGGTGTAATGCACACTAGGACGAATGGAGGAGCCACCATCACCGACGGACGCAATATCAGAGGGAGTGCCCACCATATACGTGAGACGAGAGTTTAGGAAGGAAAGACTCGACAGACCTAAAGTCAACCCGTTGCATATTGAGTAATAGTGATTTGTGTGTTGATCAGTTTTCTCGTAGTTTCCTTCGATCGATTCTAAATGTTTCAACTATGAACATAGGAAATGTCTGACGACGAAGTGAATTCGGTATGTGCGAATACTGCGAAGACGAGCGCGACCTATGTGACAAGACTTTTCTAGTTGATGGTAGACGCTTCAGCATCATGCTGGATAAGACCTTCAAAGTGGATACAGTAAGTCAGAATGACAAGTCTTTTTTCGTAGTTAAGCATGACTTCTGCCTCTTTTGCTTCAACTTATAATTAATTTTAATTTTTTACCGTTCTACTAGCATACCCCTTGCCATGCAAGAATTGCTGTCTTGGATAAGATTGGTTTCAATACTAAAAAATATATGGAGGTAAAGATAGTTCACTTGAGGACCGAGCATGGTTTTACTTTTGTGATAAAATTGTACCATGCAGACACCTATTGCTATTTTGAATGCAAAAATTGGCAAGCATTATGCAATGCTTATGCATTTGAGCCTAATATGCTTATCACCTTTGATATTCGTCCGGAAGATGAAATTGAAGGTAATATCGACATCTGGGTCGATGTGCAGACGCCTCCAGTTCTACCATTATGTGAGTTTCTCAACCATATTTATTAAGTAACTTATATTGTTTATTTAAAAATAGTTGACAACTTATTTGCATTGACAGCTTATTTTCATTCTTTAAAAATGTACGGAAGATGGTAGACAGAACCTACTACTACAGTGATGAAGCAGAATTAACTTATAAGGAGAAAGATCATCTTACCGCATTTCTTAGTCATCTTAAGAATTACAATAGCTATTATCAAACTCCTGCACGTTATGGTCAATACGTGCCACTAGTGCACGTGGTAAACTACGGTAATATCCATAGAGATTGCATGATAAGATTTTAATTTTACTATTACGACATCCGTGCATCTTTTGCATAAATTCTTCTAAAACTAAACTACATTGCTAACTACAAAGTTATTACTATGTTTTTCAACAGAAAATCCCGAAGGATTGTGTGCCTCATCTGATGTTTTCGAGAGGTCGCATTGTTGTTACGAGCTTAGGGCCACCACGGCCAGGTCAGCCTACACATCACTCCTGTCCATACCGGATTTCTAAAATCGATGGAGTCATAACAATCAAAGATGGAAAAAAATGTATGCTCAATCGTAGAGAGCTACTTGGAAGCAACATTGTGCGTAGGCCAAGAACGGGAGACAGGATGATCTCCGTTCTCCATAATGGAGAGTCAGGGCCTATCTTGTTTTATGATATTGTACCTAAGAGAGGATAGAGTAGGTCCTACGAGATAGGAGTACATAGGTCCTAGGTACAATGTGTTATTATGTGATACAATGTGTTAGAGTTGATGATGATGATGAGGAGGAGGAGTTATGATTATGACTAGTGACCAACTTGTTATATGATGTCTCATTGACGAAAATGATGATTAAATTGTGTTATATGTTTTATCTATAAGTATAGTACGTAGCGTCGTGACCAAGCACGAAGATAAGAGAGACCACTTCTCTCTATTAGCTATCTAACAAAATATATGAAACCCCTAAATTAACCCTCCAAAACCCTCAAAACTCCCCCTCTTTCAAAAAAAAACAGCTCCTAAGCTGCTGACGCGTGGACGCTCTTTGGTCCCGGTTGGTGTTACTAACCGGGACCAAAGGCCCTCCTGCCTGGGCTCGGCGGAGCGGCCACGAGTAGCCCCATCGGTCCCGGTTCGTAAGCGAACCGGGACTAAAGGTCGTGGGCTTTAGTCTCGACCCTTTAGTCCCGGTTCCTGAACCGAGACAAATGGGCCTTACGAACCGGGACAAATGAGCTTTTTTTCACTAGTGGTAGTAGATGAACATGCTATGTATTTTCTTCTGCTTCTTAGTAAACTACCTTGCTTTTGTAGAAAGGTAAAATTTAGTGCTTTTGGTAGATTTCAATTAGCATGGGAAAGCAAATCATATGCTTCAGCCTCAGCCTTAAGCAGTACATAAACATATCCTTTATTTTTTATTTTATTTCGCTAATGAACAGTTATGGTTAATATATCTATATCAGGAGGATATTCAAGATATTTCTATAGTACAAAATAAAAAAAAATGTATTGACCGCAAAAGAAAAATCTAACCACATTTGAGCTTATGGACCTCAGGGTACTGAACTCAATGACCACTTATGATATTACAACTACCTTCCCTACTCAGTTTGACATTTGATTTCTCATACAGAGAGTTGTTAATAAGTTGCATTAACCGACGAGATGTAGTGGGCTTATTTGTTTAGTACTTAATGCAGTTATTCTTGGTTGGAAGTAAAAGACTTACGTGTCATAAAGATGTATTTCTGCTAACCTATCAGTAATATGTGCATACTCAAGGATAATTGTTGAGTGATCACCACCGCCTTAGGTTCAACATTTTTAATGGATGAGTACTTACCTTTGTGAGCAATATACTCAAGGACAAATCCTTTATGTTATGTTAATAACGGCAGTTATGCTTGAATTAGCAGCAGTTCATGTTATGTAACTGTTGTTTTGGTTGACCCAAATCTTGTGGTGTAATAATAATTAGGGGACAATGGAATTCACATATATGTTGGCATTGGTTCATGTAATGCACAATAACATGTCACTGTTGCATGAAAATTCAAGAAAAGTGTTGAACTTTTTCCCTACAACTACGATGCTTACTGTATACTATGAGAGAGCAAAGACGATGCAAGTCATATTAATGGCGAGGTGAACAACCATGTCACATTTGTTTTCTTGAAACATTTGTTTGGTCTGAAATGAAGGGAATCGCTTAGAGATAGAGAGTGATGGGGTGGAGAATGGCATGAGTAACCTATTAGAGGCGTGTTCTTCAAAGCACAAGGAGTCTTGATGCAATATCGGTGTACCAATTTTTTTTCCTAAAATTATACGTGCGTTGTACGTGCACATTTACTAGTAATAAAAACCATGCTTCCTAGAGAACGTCCGCTTGGCTATCAGGGTCCTTTTTTCTTTGTTCTGCGCAATTTCTCAAACAGAAGTAATAACGGTTTTGGCCACATCATCACGAAAACGTCAAATACTAGAGATATAGAGTAATTAATCAAGGGTCAATCATGCTAGTTGCTTGTCCTAACGTGCCATGATATGATAGTCCCGTCACTCTCTGGATATAACGCCCGTGGGGCATGAACATCTAGCGGGATGCTTGTCAACAGCATGCAGCTACCGGAGATCTCTTTAGGATCACGTCGGAGCACCAGTCCAACACGGGTGCTGGACTCCGACGACCTGCCGGTGCCGGCGTGTATGAATCCTGACCAGTCCCATTTTTAAGAAGAAAAAAGAAAAAGAAAAAACCGGACCAGCCCAACAGTAACGCATGTGGTGCTTAATATTCTGGATGGTGGACTTGACTTGCCGGACGGCGTGTATAAATCATTTTCGCTGCAGCTTCGCCGTCACGGGCACCGGACGAGCGGCGGGTAATGGCTTCAGCTCGTCGTTGCACTGCCATGGCGACCAAACTCATGTGCGTCGTGTTGCTGGTGGTGCTAAAGCTCGCTTCTGCGGCGCGCTCTGATGAATCTCCGTGCAGCTTCCCGGCCATCTTCAACCTCGGTGACTCCAACTCGGACACCGGGGCATTCCCGGCCCTCTTCCCGGCGGTGCAGCCGCCCTACGGCCGGACCTTCTTCGGCATGCCGGCCGGCCGGCAAAGCGACGGCCGCCTCACCATCGACTTCATGGGTACACACATCTATCTACAACATCTCAGACATAACTAGGATTAAGTTAGACAACCGATGATTTTTTTCCCCTGACACACACACGTACGTATTGCAGCTCAAAGCCTGGGGCTGCGTTACCTGAGTGCGTATCTGGATTCACTCGGGAGCAACTTCACCCAGGGAGCCAACTTCGCGAGCGCCGCCGGAACCATCAGACGGGTGAACGGGAGCCTGTGGACATCCGGGTACAGCCCCATTTCCCTGGACGTGCAGATCTCGCAGCTCCGGCAGTTCATCAACAGGAGCCGCTTCGTCTACAACGACATCGGCGGAGTCTATCGGGAGATCCTGCCGAACCCCGAGCACCTGATCTCCAAAGCGCTCTACACCTTGGACATCGGCCAAAACGACCTCACCGTGGGCTACTTCGACAACATGACCACGGAGCAAGTCGAGGCCTACGTCCCCGACCTCATGGAGAGGATCTCGTCGGCGATCCAGGCCGTGTACAGCCTCGGGGGCAGGCACTTCTGGGTACACAACACGGCACCGCTCGGGTGCCTGCCGTACGCCTTGGCGTTCCGCCCGGACCTCGCCGCCGACAAGGACGCCGCCGGCTGCTCCGTCGCGCTCAACGCCGGCGCCCGGTTCTTCAACGCGCGGCTCAACGAGACCGTGGCGAGGCTCAGGGCGACGCTCCCCGGCGCCGCCTTCACCTACGTCGACGTGTACGCCGCCAAGTACAGGCTCATAAGCCAGGCCAAGAAGCTCGGCTTTGGGGACCCCCTGCGCGTGTGCTGCGGGTACGGCGGCGGCCGGTACAACTTCGACAGGGACATCCGGTGCGGCGATAAGGTGCAGGTGAACGGCACGTCGGCGCTGGCGGGGAAGCCGTGCGCGGACCCGTCCAGGAGCGTGAGCTGGGACGGCGTGCACTTCACCGAGGCGGCCAACAAGTTCGTCTTCGACCAGATCGTGGATGGCGCGCTCTCCGACCCGCCCGTGCCTCTGCGGCGGGCCTGCCAGAGCAAACGGCAATGAACACGACGATTGTTCACTAGTTAGGCCGCGGATGGATGTAGCTAGGATTTTTTCAGACATCCGTACATACTCCAAATAAAAACTGTATAAAATCTGCAGTGAGTATCCGTATTCCAAATGAAATCTGCAGTGAGTATCCGTATTATGCTGCGGATGTAGCTAGGATTTTTACAGACATCCGAAAACTGATGATGGCCAGTCCTGACCAACTCAACGAGATCAAAAATTGTGCCCATTCTAGCATAAGCGAACATGTGTTAATTTTAGTAGACCCTAGTCCTTTCCATCACGAAAACTCGGTGAGAATTTCTCTGACATTTTGAAAGTGCACTTCACCTTGGGACATAGGGACAAATGAGATGATGTTGAGGTCAATATTAACTGAATAGTGGCGAGGACAGATTGCCCTTACATGAGTGGGACGGCCATCCACTTAGGCCTCCTTTGGTTTGGAGGATTTTTGGAGGAATTTTGTAGGATAGGATTTCTATAGTAAAAAAAAAATCCTTTAGAGCCCTTTGATTTGTAGGAATAGAATCTTATTTCTATGGAGGAATTCTTCCTATCCTTCACATTTCATAGGAAAATAAACATCAGCCTAGATTCAATGGAAAAAAATCCTATGGTGTGAACCAAAGGACATCTCTTGTTCTAATCCTCTACATAGGATTTGAAATACATGACATCTCATTTTCTACACGTTTACTATTTCTATGATATTCCAACCCTATGAACGAAAGAAGACCTTAATTCGCTTGGTGCCCCTGCGGCAGGAAAGGCGCAGAGTCGAGAAGTAATCCTGCCATTGTCCAAGCAGAGTAAAAAACTTTGGAGGTAGAGGATCAACTCTTTTTAAAAACACTCTAATGTATTAATTAATTAAAATGTTCTTACAACCATTCATTACAGAAGGCGCCACATTTGACGGATAACTATTAAAAAAATGCCATCTAACTTATTAAGAAAACTAAACTTACCAATCTCATGCACCACTGCATTGACCTGGCGATTGATCTGAAGTAACTTGACCCTCTACATCAATCTCGAGACGTTGAGCGCTTCCCTTTTAAGATCCACGAGCGGTGGCCTATAAAGATTATCATTCGAAACGAAAGACACCACAAACACATAGTTAGTCTTCATAATAATAGGTGAATGAAGGGTCTTAACATTGAGACAATTTTTTGATCTAGAGAAATGCGCTACCATGAAAAATTCCTGAAGGTTCTGACCCTCCATAAAATTCTGTGATACCAAGTCCAACCAAGCCTGAAAGCTGAGGTCCGGAAGGGTCATAATCGGAGTATTTAAAAAAAACTACCACAATTCGTGAAACGGTGTCTACAAACTACCACTTTACAAATTTGTGTCGAAACCTACCACTTTTTTTCTAATCCGTTGCTAAAAACGAGCGGACGAGAAAATTGCCCGCTTCGCCATGTGTAAACCTGTTTATGACAGGTTGGGTCCACTTGTCAGAACTAAAAAAGTCCACTCCGTTAACTTTGACCGTCAACATGTGGGGACCACATGTCACTTCTATCTTCTCCCCAACCATATTCCCTGTCACTCGGGTCCAGAGCACGCTGCCGGCGTGGGTTCGCTCGCCGTCGTGGCACCCGCCTCTCCGAGGGCTGAAACCTTGTCTAGGAGCGCCTCCTAGCTGCCTTGCGTCCTACTGCCAAAAGAATCGACCGGAAGCTCTCGAATCGCCTCCACATGTTGACAGTCAAAGTTAACGGAGTGGACTTTTTTAGTTTTGACAAGTGGACCCAACCTGTTATAAATAGGTTTAAACATGCACTACCAGAATCAGGGTCGTTGCCGACGGCCTAGACTATGCCGACGACCCCCGTCAGCATACGTCACCCTACGCCGACCACTAGAGTCTCACCGTCGGCATACAAAAAACCGTCGACGTAGATGAACCTATGCCGACGGCCCCCGTCGCCGTAGGTGAACCTATGCCTACGATGGCCATCGGCGTATCAGGGGCCCCGGCCGCTCAATGAGTAACTCCCGTTTGACACCGTCAAAGATATGCCGAGGCCCTGACGGAAATCGTCGGCATAGCTTCGACATGCCATGTCATCGATCCGCGGCAGGTGCCATGTCACCGATCCGAGGAGGTGCGGATGCGGGGGCGTATCTATGCCGACGGTTATGCCGTCGGCATACCTTTCGGGCTATGCCGACGGTGTAACCGTCGGCGTAGGTACAATTTAATTTTTTATTGCACCTACGCCGACGGTTACACCGTCTGCATAGATTCGATGTGCCATGTCATCGATTGGCGGCAGGTGCCACGGCATCGATCCGGGAGGTGCGGATCCGGGGGTTATCTACGCCAACGCCTATAGACCATGTCCATGTTATATATAGTTTACACACTGTTTTTTCAATGTATCGTCTATTTAGGAGTGTGTATAGGCACCCCGCATGCGTCTCCGGAGTGTGTCCCTCCTCAGGGATATCGCTGCCGCCGTCACACGGAGTGTGGAAACTAGGTGAAAATGGCCCTCGGTCAAACCCCATCTGGTGAAAGTCAAAAGGATAGATCCGTTCGATCAACAATGTCAGGGTTAGATGGGACGGGGGACCTAGGGGTGGGTTGGGCCCGGACTTTGATTTGAAGTAAAACTATGGGCTCGCCTATCACAGCCAGGTGAAAATGACCCTCGGTCAAACCCTGTCCGGTGGAAGTCAAAGGGGTAGATCTGTCCGGTCAAGAGTGTCAGGGTTAGATGGGACGGGGGACCTGGAGGGGGCTATGCCGCCAGGTCTTGCCCTGGCCCTCTTACGTTCGGAAAATGTGGCATCGGGTCGACACCAAGGGAATCTTGTGGTGGGTTGGGCCCGGACCTTGTGCTAAGATGTTTCTATGGGCTGCCTATCACAGCCAGGTGGAAATGACCCTTGGTCAAACCCCGTATGGTGGAAGTCAAAGGGGTAGATCCGTACGGTCAACAGTGTCAGGGTTAGACAGGACGGGGGACCTAGAGGGGGGCTATGCCGCCAGGTCTTGCCCTGGGCCCTCTTACGTTCGGAAAACGTGGCATCGGGTCGACACCGAGGAAATCTTGCGCTGGGTTGGGCCTGGAACTTGTGCTAAGATGTTGCTATGGGCTGGCCTATCACAGCCAGGTGAAAATGTCCCTCGGTCAAACCCCGTCCGATGAAAGTCAAAGGGGTAGATCCGCTCGGTGAACAGTGTCAGGGTTAGACGAGACGAGGGACCTGGGGGTGGCAATGCCGCCAGGTCTTGCGCTGGGCCCTCTTCCGGTGTGAAACTATGGCATCGGGTCAATACTGAGGGAATCTTGCGGTGGGTTGGGCCCGGACTTTGATCCGAAGTAAACCTATGGGCTGGCCTATCACAGCCAGGTGGAAATGTCCCTCGGACAAACCCCGTCTGGTGGAAGTGAAAGGGGTAGATCCGTCTGGTCAAGAGTGTCAGGGTTAGACGAGAAAGGGGACCCGGAGGGGGCTATGCCGCTAGGTCTTGCCCTGGCCCTCTTACATTCAGAAAATGTGGCAACGGGTCGACACTGAGGGAATCTTGAAGTGGGTTGGGCCCGGACCTTGTGCTAAGATGTTGCTATGGGCTGGCCTATCACAGCCAGGTGGAAATGACCCTCGGTCAAACCCCGTCCGGTGGAAGTCAAAGGGGTAGATCCGTACAGTCAACAGTGTCAGAGTTAGACAGGACAGGGGACCTAGAGGGGGGCTATGCCGCCAGGTCTTTCCCTGGGCCCTCTTAAGTTCGGAAAACGTGGCATCAGGTTGACACCAAGGGAATCTTGCGTTGGGTTGGGCCCGGAACTTGTGCTAAGATGTTGCTATGGGCTGGCCTATCACAACCAGGTGAAAATGTCCCTCGGTCAAACCCCGTCCAGTGAAAGTCAAAGGGGTAGATCCGCTCGGTGTCAGGGTTAGACGGGACGAGGGACCTGGGGGTGGCATCATGAAGGAGTCTGCCAAAATGATGAAGTGGCATAAGCAAGGGAAAAGGTACCATCCGAACAAAATCGTACATCCATCGGGGGTGAAGCATGGAAGTCATTCGATAAAGAATACCCCGAGGAAGCAACCGAGGATGGGAATGTCAGAGTTGCAATAACAAGTGATGGGGTCAATCCATATGGTATGTCGTCCAATTCATACAGTTGCTGGCCCGTGTTTGTTATTCCGCTCAATCTCCCTCCCGGTGTCCTAATGCAACGCGACACCATGTTCTTGTCGCTGATCATTCCAGGGCCCGAATACCCGGGGAAGAATTTGGGAGTGTTAATGCAGCCGCTGGTGGATGATTTGCACCATTCTTGGTACTTCCCGAGGTTGACATACGACCGACATGTGTAGAAAATTTCTTGATGAAAGTTTGGTTGATGTATTGCATGCATGACTTTCCCGGCTATGCCCTATTCTGCGGATGGTGTACAAGTGGTAAGATGCCATGCCCAGTGTGCATGCAGGCTCTACGTTTTATTTGGCTACAGAAGGGTCGCAAGTATGTAGCCTTTGACCAGCACCGCCAGTTCCTCCCTCCAGACCATCTAGACAGGAAAGACAAGAAGAACTTCACGAAAGGTCGGGTTGTCCATGAAGTAAACGAGATTCCAACATTTTTGGGGGCAGATGTTCTTGCTCAGCTAAAATCTCTCAAGCCTGAAGTCAAAGGGAAAGGCAAAGGCAAACGCTTCGAGGTATATAGTGAGACACACAACTAGACTCACATTAGCCCCTTCACGAAGCTTCCCTATTTCAAGGACCTCAAACTTCTTTATAACATCGATGTGATGCCGACGGAAAAGAATGTCGCAAAGTCCCTTTTTCGCACGATCCTCAACATTCCTGACAAGACAAAGGATAACGTTCAAGCTAGAGCCGATCAACAAAAAAATTGTGATAGACCACGTCTAAACATGCAACCTCCCATAGGCGGTCGAAGAAACTCGTTCAAGCCAGAGGCTAACTTTGTCCTTAAACCTCCAGAAAAGAAGGAGGTACTTATGTGGCTCAAACACATTGTGAAGTTCACTGATGGTTATGCATCGAATATAAGTAGTGGAGTCAATCTTTCAACAGGCAAAGTCAACGGGCTCAAGAGCCATGACTATCATGTATGGATTGAGCGGTTAATGCTGGTGATGGTTCGAGGCTATGTCCCCGAGCGTGTCTGGCAAGTGCTTGCGGAGCTAAGCCATTTCTTTCGCACGCTCTGTGCTAAAGAAGTATGTCTCGAGGTGATTGGACAATTGCATAAGAAGGCACCAGAGTTGATATGCAAGCTAGAGAAGACCTTTCTACCGGGCTTCTTTATTCCGATGACACATCTCATTTTACACCTCGCGAAAGAGGTATTGTTGGGGGGCCCTGTGCAGAATCGTTGGCAGTACGGCCCTGAGAGACAGAACAAGCATCTCCGAAAGAAATGTGGAAACAAAGCTAAGATTGAAGCTTCCATAGCTTAGGCAGTTATCCTTGAGGAGGTGTCAAACCTCAGGACATCGTACTATCCAGACCACGTTCCCAGCCTGCATAATAAGGTGCCTCGATACAATACGAAAGAGCCCAAGTATAAACCCAAGCTTGATCTATTCAGCGGGCAAGGTGGCAGGGCTGGGTGCTCAAAATCTTATAACATGCTAGAACAAGAGTGGGAGGACATCATGTTCTATGTCTTGCATAACATCAAGGAAGTTGAGGAGGAGTGGATGAGGTAATACCACCACACCATTCCTTTATGTCTTACACAACATCATGTTCTACGTTCTCTTAGTATAGGCCTAAACACCGTTTTTCTTCTTTTAGCCAATTCATTTGTGAGGAGTGGAAGGGAATGATTGATCCTACTCACGCGGAGGCACTTACTCTTCTTCGACATGGAAACCCTGGAAGGCAAAATTTTGTTGCTTGGTTCATGGCTAAAGTAATTTTTCACATTCCCCAAAATTGTAGGGAACTTACTCTTCTTCGACATGAACATTTTATTAGTTAACCAAACAATTTCAATTAAACTTGTAGGGAAAATATCGGAACATATGTATGGATGAAGAATTGAGATGGGTTTCCATGGGTTTTAACCCTTCGGTCATGACATGTGAAAAGTATGATGCGAATGGGTATCGATTCCATATAGAGGAGCACCAGAACAACCGGCCTGATCCCAAAACTAAAAATACTGGAGTGTACACCCCAAGTCAAAATGGAGTTCAGTATTACGGAAGGGTAGGAAAAATATACGAGCTTTCCTTCAGTCGTGGCCACGAAACCCTAAGTCTCCCTGTGTTCAAATGCCGATGGTTTGACCCAGTAAAGGGGCTGAGACATACTCCTTCGTATGGTTTGGTCGAAGTTAAACCATCAGCCGTCTATGCTGGAGCCGATCTCTTTATTGCGGCTACCCAAGCCACACAAGTTTATTATCTGCCTTACCCATGCCAGAAAGAATACCTAAAGGGTTGGGAAGTTGTGTTCAAGGTGTCACCACATAGTAAGTTACCGAACCCGAACGATGGCGATTATTACAACATTAACCCCATGACGTACGAGGGAGTGTTCTTTCAAGAGCAACCTGATGATGGTGATGATGATGTGGTTAGAAGCGATTATGATGACTCCTTGGGTGATGATGATGTGGATCCAAACGATGACTTTGCACGGAATGATGGTGAGACCATTGTTAATGAAAAAGACATACTTATGCTAGAAAAGTTGTTAAATGAAGACGATGACGACGAGGAAGAGCCTCCACCTCCGTCCGACAATGAAGATGATATGTGTGATAGTGATACTGACAGTGATTATTCGTATGGGTCCTAGCACATGTACTTTTCATGTCTTTTTACTATGGTTTATTAATATGCTTATTTATCAATGACTTTTTTATACAGGTTTTTCTTCCTTATTTTTATAATAATTGTTTATTCTCATCTCAATGCAGGTTTGCTAAGCATGGGCAAGGGCAAGGCCGATGGCACATGTTTACTAAGCAAACTCAAATCGATTACTAGTTAGAGTGGTCGAGCCCGTAATATTCTGTCTCGACTACTTGAGGATGACTCCTCACAGGGAGGTCAAGGGAGAGGTGCCCCTAGAGGTGGAGGGGTGCGGGGAGAGCCCCTAGAGGTGGAGGGGGTGCGGGGAGAGGCCCTAAAGGTGGAGGGGGTGCGAGGAGAGGCCCTAGAGGTGGAGGGGGTGGTCGGGGCCAGAAACAACGCTCCCTCACCGACTTAGGGGTGCCTTTTACAAGGCCCTCTTATAGTGAGGTACCCTCCTCTAGTGAGGTACCCTCTACTGAGGAGGAGGAGTTTCACGAGGAGGTTGAGGAGGAGGAGGAGGAGTTTGGGGAGGGGGATGAGGTTGGTGGTGGCAGGGAGGAGGAGGAGGTTGGTGGTGGCAGGGAGGAGGAGGAGGTTGGTGGTGGAAGGGAGGGGGGGAGGAGGTTGGTGGTGGCAGGGAGGGGGAGGGGGTTGGCAACAACAAGGGGTGGTTGCATGGTCGAAGCAACACTCCCCCCCGAACCTGATACGGAGGAGCAGAAGTGGATCATTACGCCAAAGGGGAAAGAGTAAGTGCCTCTTAATCATATTTTAATTCTTTTGATTGTAAACATGCTCATATTTTCTATCTTTTGTAGGGGCTAGGAGGTTCCTCCAAAAGCCCGTGTTCCCAACGGTGTCATCACTATCTTGCTGAAGGAATATTGGTCGGGGTTGTTCGTTCCGGACCCAGTCGAGCATCCGGAGCACCCGGTTTTGGCTATGACGTGGAACCACTAAAAATTGGCTACCCATGCGAACTATCCATCACATTCTAAGGCCGTGGAAACAAATTTTTGGGTAAGTTCTCTTCAGAAGCATGAGTCTTGAGTTTCGTCCATAGTTTTCCATCGAATGGTTTGACTCATGGCTTCTTCCATTTTGTTTTCATGAATAACTGAAGAAATACTATCGAGCTCTTGAGGAGAACAAGCCCATTGCCGAGAAGTTGTTTTAGAGAGCTGCAAAGAAGCAGGCCCGCCAGATCCAGTACGAGGTGCGCTGGATGGCCATCTCGCTATATTATTACAACTATCATACATGAAGATGCCCAAGGATTTCGCGCGGGAGGAGAAGCTTACCTTGACTAAGGAGCAATACATGTTGGTAAGTATAACAAACTTTTCATTCCGATGTTTGTGTTAAATGTCATTGTTTCATGTCAACATGCCACTATGCTTTCATTATGTAGGCGTGTCCTGGTTGGTGTTATGGAAAAAGGGAATCATGGGAGGCATTGGTTGATACATGGCTCGGTGATGATGAAAAGTGGGCTGCTAAAAGCATCCAAAACCGGGCTAAAAGCATCCAAAACGGAACACGTAGTCAGGGAAACCGGAACCATTGGGGCCACAAGAAAGTTTAGGTATATCTATGTACACGAAACATTTTTCTTCTTCTATGTATGACTAACCTCTGTTTGGTGCTGCTTGGTGGTGCAGGAGGAGAAACTGAAGCGGCCGCTCTCAGACATGGAGGCGTGGGAGCTAGCCCATGTGCGAACTAAGCCCAAGGAAGGCAAGGGCAAGTACTACGGCAACTCCGGTGAGCACCTTGAGACCTACAAGAAGGTGTATAATATCTACAATCCTAACACACCTGACCCCATAAAAGAGGCTACGGACGACAGGGCGGTGGTCGGCATAGGGCCGAAGAGTCATGGTCGACAACGAGTTTTGGACGCCGTGGTCACTCCTTCTATCTCCTACACACAACTACGAGTTACCAACCCGAGCCTAAGCCCGCAGCCGAGGGCGACAAGTGCACACTCAATGTCCCTCCTAGCCCATCAACACTCTGTAAGAGTTTTCCCTCTTATCTTCCTTTTTCTCATTTTATTTTCCACACCAAGATGTTCTTAAGAGTTTCATCATGTTATATTGAAGGCCTACATGGAGTAACAACGTCAGGAGACCATGGCGTGGAACGCGAGACTTGCAGCAGTCTCGGACCACGCCAGTCGCATGATGAAGGTTAGTTTAGCCCCTTTTATTTGACTTCCATTTTTGCATTCTCATTTCTTCTAACCTTCGCGTATGCTTCGTCAACTAACATGCAACTTGTTTTTGAGTCCATGGCGGCCGGAACGGTTCTTGTAATGGAACCACCACCACCACCTTCTGGAGAACAACCAATTCTGCTTACGTTTGAAGACTTTGTGGCAAAACACTGTCCGACTCCAGTTAGTACATCCCCAAACTATCCAACTACTTATCGTGCATTCAACACTATCATATATCTCTATAACATCTCTTTTCAAACATGCAGGGAACTGATCGATCCTCCGTTGGTGGTGGTGCCAATTCTGGCATCACTCCCGAGTCACGGAGCCCGGTCACTCCAATCCACCGAGGAGGTGGTGGTCACGGTCTTGCCGGTAGCGCTGCTGGTAGTAGTGATGACCTTGGCTTTGGCGGTCTTGGCGGTACCGAACTTGGTGGTGGACCTCCTCACTCTTAGCCTCTTGGTGGTGGTGGTCATGAGTTATGTTTCATGCATTCATATTATGTTGTTCAGACATATGTTGTGTTGTTTCGACGTATGTTTTATTGATTTTACGTATATTGTGATAGTAATACTTATATTGTGGTGATAATGATGTGGATGTGTGATATATATATGTTGTGTACTAGTTGTGATATATTTATGCTGTATATTGCCGAAAAATAAAACAAAAACAGAAAAAACAGCACCTATGCCGACGGTGTAACCGTCGGCGTAGCCCCGACCTCGGCGCACCAGAATCTGACATGTGGCGGGTGCACCTATGCCGTCGGCGTAGCCCCGACCTCGGGTGCGCCAGAATCTGACACGTGGCAGGCTACGCCGACGGTTACACCGTCGGCATATGTGCTGGCCTATGCCGACGGTGTAACCGTCGGCGTAGCCTAGCTTCGGGTGTGCCAGAAGCTGCCACATGGCGGGGCTACGCCGACGGTTACACCGTCGGCGTAGGTGCTGGCCTATGCCGACGGTTACACCGTCGGCGTAGCCTATCCACGTGGCAGCTTCCGATTGGGGCACGAACTCCGCCGTCGCCGTCTGCCACCGTCACGTGAGAATGGACGCCGACGGCCCATCTACGCCGACGGTCGTACGGCCGGAGGTCGTCATAGGGGACCTACGTCAACAGTTTTCCTATGCCGACGAGAATGCCCGGATACGTCGACGTTCGCGATCCCGACGGACCTACGCCGACGGGGGCCGTCGGCGTAGGCCTAGGCCGACGGCATTCTGGCGTACGCCGACGGTGTCAGGCCGTCAGCGTAGGGTCCGATTCCGATAGTGATGGCGAAGTGGGCAATTTTCTCATTGGTAGTTTTTAGCAACGGATTAGAAAAAAAGTTGTAGGTTTCGGTACAATAAAGTGATAGTTTGTAGGCATCGTTTTACGAATTGTGGTAGTTTTTTTGTTAAATACTCTCATAATCAGAAACCCGAAACACATGTGGTATAGTGGCTCCGGATGCCGGAGTGTCTGCCGCCGGGAGAGGGGTGGCTGACGCGGCCAAAATGGCCGTCGCCGGCGAGGGGTCGACGCCGCGGAGGGGCCAGGGTGGGGCTAGTACAGCTCGCACCCAAGTGTAATGACGTGTATGTCATGTAGTTCACCATAATTTCTGATGCGACTAAATTATAAATCTTAGGTATTCTAGTTATTGTGTAAGTTCAACACACGACCACATAGCATTTATTTTTAATAGATTTTTTACATGATTTATGAATAGATACTCACTGCAGATTTTATTTGGAGCATAGATAGTCAGATACTCAATGCAGATTTTATTTGTAGCACGGATGTCTGGAAAAATAAATCCTAGAGTACATCCGCAGCCTGATTAATGAACATCATGTTCATTGACCTTTGCCCTGGCAGGCCTGCCGCAGAGGCACCGGCGGGTCGGAGAGCGCGCCGTCCACGATCTGGTCGAAGATGAACTTGTAAGCCGCCTCGGTCAAGTGCACGCCATCCCAGCTCACGCTCTTGGACGGATCCTCGCACGACTTCCCCTCCAGGACCGGATCGCCGCACCGGATGTCCTTGTCGAAGTTGTACTGGCCCCCGCCGTACCCGCAGCACACGTGTAGAGGGTTCTTGGCTTGGCTCATCAGCCTGTACATGGCGGTGTACACATCGACGTAGGTGAAGGCGGCCTCAGGGAGGGCCACCCTGAGCCTGGCCACGGTCTCCTTGAGCCGGGCGTTGAAGAACCGGGGGCCGGCGTTGAGCGCGACGGAGCAGCCGGCGCCGTCCTTCTCCGCGGCGAGGTCCGGGCGGTACACCAGGGCATACGGCAGGCACCCGAGCGTCCCGGTGTTGTGCACCCAGAAGTACCTTCCGCCGAGGTTGTACACCGTCTGGATCGCCGACGAGAGCCTCTCCATGAGATCGGGGACGTAGGCCTCGACCTGCTCCACGGTCATGTTGTCTAGGTAGCCCATGGCGAGGTCGTTGGCGCCGATGTCGAAGGTGTAGAGCGACTTGGAGACCAGGTGCTCGGGGTTCGGCAGGATCTCCCGGTAGACTCCGCCGACGTTGTCGTAGACGAAGCGGCTCCTGTTGATGAACTGCCGGAATTGCCAGAGCTGCACGTCCAGGGAGATGGGGCTGTAGCCGGAGGTCCACAGGCTCCCGTTCACCCGTCTGATGGTTCCGGCGGCGCTCGCGAAATTGGCTCCCTGCGTGAAGTTGCTCCCTAGCGAGTCCAGATACGCATTCAGGTAACGGAGCCCCAGGCTTTGAGCTGGAATACGTACGTGTGTGTGTGTCAGGGAAAAAAATCATCGGTTGTCTAACTTAATCCTAGTTATGTCTGAGATGTTGTAGACAGATGTGTGTACCCATGAAGTCGATGGTTAGGCGGCCGTCGCTCTGCCGCCCGGCCGGCATGCCGAAGAAGGTCCGGCCGTAGGGCGGCTGCACGGCGGGGAAGAGGGCCGGGAAGGCTCCGGTGTCCGAGTAGGAGTCGCCGAAGTTGAAGATCGCCGGGAAGTCGCACGGAGAATCGTCGGAGCGCACCCTCCCTTGTACCACCAGCAACACGACGAACATGATGATGAGTTTGTTGGTCGCCATGGTGGTGCTGGTGCGACGGCCGGCGAGCTGAAGCAATTCCCCACCTCTCGACCGGTGACGGTGAGAAGCGGCCGGGAGAGGATTTATACACGCCGGCACCGGCAAGTCGTCAGAGTCCAGCACCCGTGTTGGACTGGCGGTCTCCGACGTGATCCTAAAGAGATGGGAATAGCTACGTTTTGTTGACAAGTATCATCGCCTCATGTTCATGCACCACCCTCCGGAGAGTGACGGGTCATCACCGTTTGCGTGGCATGTTAGGACAAGCAACGTAGGCGTGCTTGACCCTTGATTACTCTCTAGTATTCCCTTCGTTCCAAAATAAGTGACTCAAAAATGACGAAGGGAATACAATATTTTGACGTTTAGTTCCGTGGTAATATGACATACATCTATTTTTGTGACAAATAATTTTGACCGGATGGAATATCTTATACAGTATTTGAAGTTTTCGTGGTGATGTGGCTACAACTGTTATTACTTATGCCTGAGAACTTGCAACAAAGAAAAAAGTACGTGCGACGCCGGACGTGGATTTTTGGCTTTCGGAGACACACGCCCCCTATATTTGAACGGTGACGTGGCCCGCCTAGTGTCCCTCAGCAGCAGCGTGGTGTTTCTCCCTATGGTCGACTGGAGCATGCCATCGGGCTGCGGGTTGTCGATGATCTAGCTTGTGAGCGACCCGATTGAGTAGGGGGATTTCAAGTTCAATATCCATATGTTTTTTTGTTAGAGACTCACTTCTTCGCCCAATCTCTCGCTTGATTTACTCATGGGATACAAGTTACAAAGTGTTGAGGGGAGAAGAAGTTCAGAGGTGCAACAACCGGAATATGTAGTTCCTTGCGTTTTGTTTCGTATATGTAGTTGTGTGTCGCCCGCCGGGCGACGATGGGCCTTGATTTGTCATTGGCCTGCACAATGGACGGTTGCTAACACCCTTCCCTTCTTGAAAAACGGCTTAGTCCTCAGTCATTGCCACAAAGAGCTTTCCAAGATCCCGGGACGCTTGAAGAACCTTCATCGTGCCAAAATCACCATGGTAGTTGTTGCAACAATAACCATGGTTGAGGTTGACTTGAACAAGATCAAAGGAGAAGGCGTCCTCAATGTAGTAGTCGTAGCTGTTGGGGACTTTCTCGAGGAACATGTCGAGGTAGTAGTGGTGGGAGACATGGACTTTATCGGAGTAATAGTAGGCGTGGTCAAAGCAGCATCAACGTCCATGGAGAAAGATTATCATTTCTTGGCTATGAGCAACATCTAACACTTACCCATAAAATAAAACTTCTAACAATCCTCCCTCGATGAAGCTCTCCTTGCCCCTAACTGGTTCTTTGGGGGAGATCGAAGGCTAACTCACGAAGATCACATGGATTGTGAAGTTGGCCTTTACCTCGGAGTGTACTCACATGTATGTCATGTAGTTCACCGTAATATCTGGTGCAACTAAATTATATAGTATCTTGGGTATTCTACTTATTATGTAAGTTCAACGCATGACTTCACCACTTACACATAGCACTTATTATTCATAGATTTTTTACATTATTTATAAATAGATACCCATTGCAGATTTTATTTGGAGCACGAGTACTCAGTTGCAGATTTTATCTAGAGTACGAATGTCTAGAAAAAATCCTACATCCACAACCTAATTAATGAACATCATGCCCATTGCCCTTTCCCCTAACAAGCCTGCCGCAGAGGCATCAACAAGTCGGACAGAGCGTCGTCCATGATCTGGTCAAAGATGAACTTGTAAGACGCCCCGGTCAAGTGCACACCACCCCAACTCACACCCATCGACGGGTCCTCACACGACTTCCCCTCCAGGACCGTGCCGTTCACCTCCACCTTAACGCTGTATCTGATGTCCTTTTCATAGTTGTACTGGCCATCGTCGTACCCGCGACACATGTGGAGGGTCTCCAAAACCGATCTTCTTGGCTCCGCTCATCAACCTATACATGGGGTGCAGTGGAACTACATGACATACATGTTAGGAAAAGCTGCCCGAAACATAGCTTTGTCAAAGTAGTAGACACAACCGTGATGAACAAAGAGTGTTAATTTTATCGATGTATAACGAAATTTGCTATAAGACTTTAGTTCCACCCCAATTAACCTCTTTTATGACCACATTGCTAACAACACCCCCTAATTGCCCATTGTTTCCACCACAAGAACACACCTCATCCCATCAATCACATTTTTTTTATCTCCATTTGGCATTGAAGTGATTTCAAGTCACCTATTTTCCTTCCTTTCAAATGAGTAGCAGACAGTAGTTATACACAAATTACCAAAATTTATAAGAACGAAACAATCCTTAGCTAGACTTGGCTACATTTGTGTTTCTGAAATTAATGTTCAAAACAATATTAATTACTTGAATCACCATTACACTTCAATTCAAATTAATGTTGGAAACACCATTAATTGCACAAAAAATCTTCACTATGTCAAATCCGGATTCCTCTCTCACCCCTCACTCGGATGAGGCAAAGACTAATTCTATAAATAAGAAAGCCAGAAGAAAATGTGTTCTTGCACCATTGAGAAGATGTGTTCCTCCAAAGCCCCCATGGTCCAGCAACAACATGACGCCGAGCTACCCAAATGTTGCTTGACCGAAGCAGTTGGGAAGCATTGATCATGGACCATGATGGTGAGACCTATTCCGTGAGCCAAATTCTCGTTGTGCTGAGAAGTTGAGACCGAAGGGTGTGACACGTCGTTTCAAGGGAGAAATGAGGGCTCCAATGTTTGATAGAATTCGCCACGACAATAGCAGCACACGACACAACTCTGATTACCGAACAACCAAACTTAGCCAACATAACGAACCAGAACAGGGAATAATTACGGCATGGAATAGGTACGGGAGTGGGAGGCAAAGGGATAAGCTCCTCAAGATATACTACTTAAATTGGACATGTGTTTCATGCCCATGATTGTTAGGACCAAGGGTCTCCTTTGATTCAAATGTTTTTTTATAGAAAATTTGGAGGATAGAATCATTAGAATTGGATTTCATATTAACTGTTTAATTCATAGATCTATATCCAAGGATTATTTGTACGACGATCCAAAAGTTTTTTAGCATTCTCTCAAACCTTTTGGAAAGAATCCTTTGGTTTTCCTGCAATGGAGTCAAACAAACAAAAATCTCATAGGATTGAGATAAATATGACATGTCGATCCTATATTTTTCCATCCTAAAAATCCTATAATTTTCCTATTTCCGTTTTCACATTTTTCAAATACCACGAATCAGAAAGGCCTAGAAGAGCAAGTAATATCTTCAGCAATAAAAAGGTTTCTCAAACAGCCTACGGGCCACGGAGAAGACAGTCTCCATTCTCCATTTGGGAAAATCGCAGAGAGCTCGACGGGAGCTGGATTTGGGGAAATCGCAGAGGGATCGATCGACGGATCATCCACCCATCCATCCATCTATTTGCTGTGCAGTCAAACAAACAAAAATCTCATAGGATTGAGATAAATATGACATGCCAATTTTATATGTTTTTCATCCAAAAAAAGTTCATATATTTTTCCTATTTCATTTTCACGTTTTTAGAATCCCACGAATCAAAAAAAAAAAAACTAGAAGAGCAAGAAATATCTCACCAATAAAAAGGCTTCCCAAACAGCCTACGGGCCACGGAGAAGACAGTCCATTTTCCATTCGAGAAAATCGCAGAGAGCTCGACGGGGACTGGATTTGGGAGCACTGAGCGGGAGATTGATCGACGGATCATCCACCATCCATCCATCATGGCTCCATCAAGGTGAATGCTCCCCCACGCATTGCTCTCTCTGATCCAGTTTATCTTGCAGCAACCGCCGCCGCGATTCACCGCGCGCGGAGCTGAATGGGGTTCCGTAGGTTGCCTGAGGTTGGGGAGGCGGCGCTGGTGGAGGTGGAAGTGGCGGCCGCGGAGCTCGCCGCTGGCCGTGGGGGGCGAGCTGCGGCGGCGGCCGGATGTTTAGGGTTTGGGGAAAACTGAGCGAAGCGCGCGCGCGCTCGCATTCGAAGCTGAGAAGCTGCTCCGCTACGATCCCGTTCACAGAGAAGCTGACCCATGAAGAATCCTGCCTCTACGCTCCGTGCCACTGCCCCATTCCCTACTGCCGCCTCTACGCCAACTGTGGTCAGTCCCTGCGCGAACACTGCTTGATCCCATACGGCCAGGTCACAGCCGGCAGCCTTTCCCCGATGGCACGCTCCGCTCGACCACCAGCAGGAACACCGCAGTGGAGTCAAGGAACACCAGGCGCGCCAGCTCATTGCCGAACACCCTCACCAGGCTCCGCGCCAGCTCATTGGCTAAAAGATTCTTCAGAAAGTAGCCCTTTCGAAGCATTGATTTTCTTTTAATCTTTTTGCCAAGACCTCCAGGATACTAGCACTTTCACAGAATAGTGAAAGCTAATCCTTCGACAATGCAGATTTGCGAGGTGTTTGGTTCCGTGAGCACTTCATTTTATCCAACAGTATAATGTATGGCAATTGAGCTTTCGAACCTGAACTTTATTGATTAATTCTTGTGATTTGAGTTGGTTCTACAAATATGAAATGCGTAGTGCCATGGATGGCCGTTGGATATCACTGAAGAATGTAGACAACTGTCCTGAATTTACTCAACACTTGGAAAAAGCACATTGCAGTCCGTCCCAGTCGCCATTTCACTCCCTCGAATTCGATACTACTGTTCGATCACTTGATCATGTCTAGAATCTTAGCATCATCTGGTTGAACGATTTATCCTACTGCGACTAATTGGCCATCTGATGTTTTTGCTCCGTAGATCATGTCAAATAGATTGGGCAAAGTGTGGATGGTAGGCCCTCCCCTCCCTCGAGCCGCTCCTGCAAGCGTGCGGGGGAAACCCTAGCGTGCCTCCAACCCCGCCCCCTCATGCGGTCCTCCTCCCCCGCCGCTGCCAAGCGGCACCGCTTCGCCCGGCCGGTGTAGGCGGCGGTGAGGCCACCCCCCCTCCGTGCAGAGCTCCTGGCCGTCGGCGGACGGCAGGCCGACGGGGGCGCCGGGCTAGCACGGGCCTCGACGGCGCGGCGGCCGGTGCGCAGGTGCCCTCGACGTCGGCTGGTGGCGGCGGGGAGGCGTCCTGGGCCCGGCTGGTGTGCGGCGGCTGTGGGGTTTCTTTGATTCGGGCGGTGGCTAGCGGGCGTCTCTGCCCACACGTGTTGGGAAGGGCCAGGTGCGCGAGGAGATGGGCACGGGTAGGCTCTGCCCACACGTCTCAGACGGGGTAGCGGTTCCCCGGCGTGGCGGTGAGGTGGTTTGGTGGACAGGGGTGGCGTTTGGCGGCGTCAGCATTGCTCCCTGATGCCTCGGGCTATGGTCGGTGGTTTCCTCCTTTCTGCTGAGCGGAGGTTGCAGCGACATGGTGACGGTGGTGGCGGTGCGGACCGGTGGTAGCTTTAGGCGGTTTGCGGTGGCAGCGTCCGGGGCTGCTGTCAGATGGCGTGGGCTGTAGGTCGGCTTGGGCTGCGGCCGGCGTCCCCCTCCATGCTCCTTGGTGGGGGTGGCTGTGGCATGGTGGTGGTGGCACTTCCCCGATGTCTCGGGTGGTGGTGACGATCTTCGATCGTGGGCGCGTGACGGCTGGATGTTGTGGGTTGGAGCGGCGGCCTTCGGTTCTGGTGCAGAGGGGGCTGAGCGAGTCATGGTGAGTCGAGGAGTTGGATGATTGGCGGCCGAAGGTACGGGCTACCGTTGGGTGGCCGGAGGTGCCGGATGCCATGGGTTCCCCTGTCTAGATTTGGAGTTGCCGGATCTGACGGCGTGACCCCCTCCTCTCTTGGTAGCGCTAGTTGGCAATTGGCTGACGGTGTGGGCTGGCCAACGGTCCAGGGGTTTGACTTGCTCCCCCGGACGTGGGCTAGTTGCTCTGCTGCTCTTGTCTTGTTCTCCTCAGTGCAGGTCGAGGTGGAGACTCGTGGCTTGGTTAGGGAGGCGGCTTCGTGTTTTGGCATCGGTGTTGAGTTGTCGGAGGATGCCGGGGCGGTGGCCTCGGGCGGCGGGATCCACAATGGGCTTTCCGACAAGCCTTGTGGTAATGGTGGTGCCTACACTCTTGGTCATGCGGGCGGCATGGATGTAGGGATGGAAGGCTCTGGCATGCTCTGGTCATGCCCGGATTTCACAGACTTAGCCTGACTCTTATCGTGGGGGCGGCAGGGGCGCCTCCTGGTGGTAATGACGAGTTCTTCAGCGAAATCTTTGCGCTTGGCGCCGGCGACGACGGCGCCAGTGGGTGTCGTTTCCTTCTTGAAGGCGTAGTCCTTGAAGGCGTAGTCGTGGGTGTCGTCCATGTGCTAGGGCTCCGGGTGAAAACCCTTGTCTGTTCTCAGACACGACAGCGGCGTCGCATCGCCTTGTCACCCTTCTGAGGGTGTTGTCATGAAGTTTTGGTGTTGTCGGTTGGCCCTAGGCGGGGTGGTAAGCTAGCTCTAGACTTCGTGTTTTATCTTTTGATCTGCTTTGTAATAGAATTTTCTCTCCACTTTGTATCGTTCGGTCGTGTATTCTATGGTGTGGTTGCTTTATATATAAAGCGGGGCAATAGCCTATTTCGAGATCATGTCAAACATATTGAAAATAAGGCTCTAAAAAGAAGAACAAAAAAAAATCAATCTGAGAGCAGAGAACCTCTCTGCTTCGAACATCAGATCGGCATTCAAGCATCATCAGAACACGTCCAACATCCAAGCAGCAACGTAGCTATTTCTTCAGACGGAAAATTACATGTCAATGCCGTTCCAATTGCAAAGCGAACATCGTCAGGAGACCACAGTCCAACATCTAACTGCATAAGAAAAACACACCACAAGAACACTAAGAACGGATGGTGTCTAGGAGGAGGTCAGCGTTAATATATACAGATATTGACATCTCCTCTGTTTTTTAAAAGAAAACACTTGTTCTTTCCATGAAAAAGGTTTTCTGTTTTGTTTTGTATAAATGTTGCTTCCCACCTGAGCAGACGCTCAATGTTTGAGTGTATGTAATCTAGGGATCATGCCATGTTGTAATGCGGAGGAAGATACTTCCTAAAAATCACTGTAGTTACTTTTAGGTTTGGTTTTGCGGCTGTTGGATTGCTTAGAGCAACCCCAAGAGCTCCCCTAAAAAACATTCTGTAAAAGTCGTTTTATGGGATGTCTGTACAATTCATGGGAAGTTTTCCGATGACAACGTTTTTCAGATCCTGTAAATATCTTCATGTAAAATCTTTTATTTTTATATTTTTATTACACTAGGCCTAGGGCTTGCAGGTCAATGTCACGTTCAATAGTAGCTGGTGAGGTACGACGGTGACGGCGGCGGAGTGGGGTGAATTTGAAATATATTCATGAATTCCAAAATATGTTCAAGAATATTGTAACTGTTCATGTCTTTTTAAAATCATCATGAATTTTAGATAACGTTGGGATTTTTTCATAATATATAAAATTGAAAATCGCAAATATGCAAACAATCTTCATGATTTTTATAATTGTTCACAACTTTTAAGAAAACAATTTCGAATTCGAATAAATGTTCAAGAATTAAAAATATGTCCCAGAATTCAAATAATAGTCATAAATGTGGAAAATGTTCATAAATTAAAGTAGGAAACAATTATAATAAGAACAAGAAAGTGAAACATGAAAAAACCCAGTAGATAAAAGGGAAAAAATCAAACATAATCTTCCATAAAAACCGAAAGGAGCGACCCACATTGGCAACGCGATAGTGCCTGCAGGGGTCCATATTTTCTTGACAACCTCAGTGGTATACATAGGATGTGAATTGTCATAGCATTTAGAGGAAATAAAATTAATTCCGAAAGCAAAGAAAAAAGTGGCAAAACGCTTGTTACCCCCTAGTAGAGGGCCAAATCCTATTTCGCGCTTACGCGGTGCACAGCTCCTTTGACCGTGGAGTGCAGCTTTAATAGCGTTTTTTCTCAAATGTTTGTGATGAGCTATTTTTAAATTCGGATTTTTTAAAAAATTCATCATTTTTTTTCCTCAATTGCATGAACATTTTTCCGACCAGTAAACATTTTCCTCGAATGTTGTGCTGGGATTTTCGAAATTAATGAAAAAAATTCAACCCAAGAATATTTTTTTTGAATGTTGTTTTTTTTTTAAGGGAAAGAGGTGGCAGAGTCACAGGTACAACAGTAAGCCGAACGGCTACATTGGACTATCTAAACCGGCCATGGAGACCATCAAATTTGACTGTTTTTTCTGTTTTCCGCACATGAGACGGGCTGACTGCGGTCTTGTTGTGCCACGTCTTGGGCCAAGTGAACGTTCGTATGTCTGGATACGGATACATACGATGGCCTACCTAGAAACACAGGTCCTACCTAGAAACATATGTCTCTCATTTATTGTTTGCGGATGATACGTTGCTGTTTTGAGGCTTCTAGAGAACAAGCAGAGAAGGTTAAAGCAGTTCTGGATGTATATGGTAATGCCACGGGCCAGAGTTTAAACTTCAATAAGTGTTCCATCCTTTTTGATAAAGCTTGTCCTGTTGCGGTTCAGGAGGGAGTTAGGACAGTATTACAGGTTACTAGCCTACACTTCAAGGAAAAATATTTGGGATTGCCAACTCCGGAGGGTCGTATGTCGAAGGGGCGTTTTCAGAACTTGCAGACACGGCTCACAAAACGATTGATATAGTGGGGAGATGGCCTACTGGCACAACTAGAAAGAGAGGTGTTGATTAAGTCGGTCGCTCAAGCACTGCTGACATACATTATGGACGTTTTCAAGCTAACGTTCTCGGTTTGTGATGATCTTACACGCATGGTGCGGAATTTTTATTGGGGATCGGCAAAGGGGAAGAGGAAGGTACACTGGAGGGGTTAGGATCATCTCAGGCAACCTAAGGACATGGGAGGAGTTGGGTTTCGCGATTTTAGAGTGTTTAACCAAGCTCTACTGGCTAGGCAGGCGTGGAGGTTGTTAACCAAGCCTGATAGTCTTTGTGCTCGGGTTTTAAAAGCGAGATACTATCCGGATGGCAAGCTAGAGGATACAGTCTTTGCGGGGATCGGGTCATCATCGTGGCAGGCTATATGCCATGGTCTGGAGCTGTTAAAGAAGGGGCTGCTCTGGAGAGTTGGTGACGGGACAAGTATACGGGTGTGACGGGATAGCTGGATCCCAAGACCCTTCTCCTACAAGCCGATTTCACCACAGGGGAGATGCCGCATTCGGTTTGTCTCCGGTCTATTAAATACAAATGGATCATGGAATGTTGAACTTCTCAGGGAACACTTCATCGCTGCTGATGTGCATGAAATAATGAAGATTCGAGCCTCGCCCAGATTGGGGGAGGATGTGATCGCATGGGGACCTGGTAGGCATGGCATTTTTACAGTTAAATCGGCTTATATGTTGGCTTTCGATGAAGCTTTCCGTAGTACTGCCGCTTCTTCCAGTTCCTCTCCATCGGGAAGACGTTCATGCTGGGACTTCATATGGAAGTGCGGTGCTCCTCCTACTGTGAAGCACGTGGCAGAGGAAGCATAGAATTGGGCTTGAAACGTCAAGTTTATGCCCGGTGTGTGGGGTAGAGGAGGAAGATAATTACCACCCTTTTGTTCGCTGTCAGTTCGGTCGTGATTTGTTCTTGTCCATGGCCAAGGTGTGGAAGCTCCCTGATATTACATCAATGCTCAACAATGGGAAAGAATGGCTTCTCCATGTCCTGAGCTCTGACTGAACTTGAGAGCACCATGATACTGCTGATCTTTTGGAGAAGCTGGTACGTTAGGAATGAGTTGGTACATGCTAAGGCCGCCCCACCTATGGAAGCCTCGATAAGATTTCTGTGTAGCTATTTGGAGTTGTTGATTGGCATTAAACAAAATCCACAATCCGATCCAACTAAAGGCAAATCATATAAGGTGTTCAGAGAACCGGTAAGAGTTGAAACAGCAACCCTGCTCAAGAGGAACGGAGATGGAGTCCGCCGGAACTAGGTTGGAGCAAACTAAATACCGACGGTTCCTTTGTTTCTTCGGACGCAACAGGCGCTGGAATGATCTTGCATGATCATCTGGGAGCTATTAATTTCTCCGCACGCAGAGCTTTGTTTTCGTGCATAGACCCCCTTGAGGCGGAGCTTTGCGCGTGTATGAAGGGTCTATCCCTTGCTTTACAGCACAGCGATCTTCCTGTTGCTATGGAGCTGGATTCCCTTGAGGCGGTTTCTCTTATAACGAGCTCGGATGCAGATTGATTTGTTTACTCTTCTATTGTTAGAGAGATTAAGTATCTGATGGGTCTTCGGAAATCTTGTATTACTCATGTTGTTAGAACTCAAAATATAGCTAGTGATAGCTTAGCTAGTTTTGCTAGAACTCAAGGTAGGACCATGACCTGGCTAGGGGCTGGTCCAGTCGAAGTAGTGGAGATAGCTTTGAATGACTGTAAGGATATTGTGATTGAGTAATACATTGCTATTTCCCCCGCAAAAAAAAAGACTAACGCCAAGTTTTCTTTTCTTATATAAACTAAAAGAAAAGAAAACCCTAGCCAGTGTTTGTCGATCACGATGCCGGACTAATGTTGGAAATATGCCCTAGAGGCAATAATAAAATGGTTATTATTGTATTTCCTAGTTCATGATAATTGTCTATTATTCATGCTACAATTGTGTTAACCAGAAACTGTAATACATGTGTGAATACATAGACCATCGCATGTCCCTAGTGAGCCTCTAGTTGGCTAGCTCGTTGATCAATAGATGGTCACGGTTTCATGACCATGGACATTGGATGTCGTTGATAACGGGATCACATCATTAGGAGAATGATGTGATGGACAAGACCCAATCCTAAGCATAGCACAAGATCGTGTAGTTCGTTTGCTAAAGCTTTTCAATGTCAAGTATCATTTCCTTAGACCATGAGATTGTGTAACTCCCGGATACCGTAGGAATGCTTTGGGTGTGCCAAACGTCACAACGTAACTGGGTGGCTATAAAGGTACGCTACGGGTATCTCCGAAAGTGTCTGTTGGGTTGACACGAATCAAGACTGGGATTTGTCACTCCGTGTGACGGAGAGGTATCTCTGGGCCCACTCGGTAAGACATCATCATAATGAGCTCAATGTGACTAAGGAGTTAGTCACGGGATGATGTGTTACGGAACGAGTAAAGAGACTTGCCGGTAACGAGATTGAACAAGGTATGGCGATACCGACGATCGAATCTCGGGCAAGTACCATACCGATAGACAAAGGGAATTGTATACGGGATTGATTGAATCCCTGACATCGTGGTTCATCCGATGAGATCATCGTGGAGTACGTGGGAGCCAACATGGGTATCCAGATCCCGCTGTTGGTTATTGGCCGGAGAGGTGTCTCGGTCATGTCTACGTGTCTCCCGAACCCGTAGGGTCTACACACTTAAGGTTCGATGACGCTAGGGTTATAGGGAAAAGGTATACGTGATTACCGAAGGTTGTTCAGAGTCCCGGATGAGATCCCGGACGTCACGAGGAGCTCCGGAATGGTCCGGAGGTAAAGATTGATATATAGGAAGTCCAGTTTTGGTCACCGGAAAGTTTTCGGGCTCATCGGTAGTGTACCGGGAGTGCCGGGAGGGTGCCGGAGGACCCCCGGGAGGGGTGTGACGACCAAAGGACCACATGGGCTGTTAGATAAAGTGTGCCAGCCCTTATTGGGCTGGGCAAGACTTTTGCTAAAGGCCCATGCGGCTGGAGATAAGGAGATAAGGCAAAAAGGATTTAAAAGGAGGAGATCCACCTCCCTTGTGGGAGGTGGACTCTCCCTTTAATTCGGCCGGCCATCTCCTCTTTGGAGTAGAGGCCAAGCCAGCCCTCCACGTCCCTCCTCCTATATATACTTGAGGTTTTGGATGTTTTGAGACAGGATTTGATCTCTCTCTCTCACGGCGAAGCCCTACCTCTCTTCTTCCTCCTCCGCAGCGCTTAGGCGAAGCCCTGTCGGAATACCTTGCTACTCCACCACCACCACGCCGTCGTGCTGCTGTTGGAGCCCTTCCCCAACCTCTCCTTCCTCCTTGCTGGATCAAGGTGTTGGAGACGTCACCGGGCTGCACGTGTGTTGAACGCGGAGGTGCCGTCCGTTCGGCACTTGATCGGATCTACCGCGATCTGAATCGCTGCGAGTACGACTCCATCAACCGCGTTCTTGTAACGCTTCCGCTTAGCGATCTTCAAAGGTATGAAGATGCAATCTCTCCCCTCTCGTTGCTGGTTTCTCCATAGATAGATCTTGGTGAACGTAGGAAAATTTTGATTTACTACTACGTCTCCCAACAACTAATGCCCCTGATATCGGGCTACCTCGTGCTCGGGCGTGAAACTGCATTATTGATATCATGTACTTATATACTCTCTCCGTTTTTATTTCTTTTTGACGCAGATAACCACAACATATTTGGTGAAGGCAACATCCAATCACAGGTCCCATGATCACAGATTGAGTAATGTCACCGCATGCATGCACAAATGATAAAACTGATGATGGCAGCTAGAATATTTCAACTTTTCAGTTTTCAAAATGTTTTAACTTTTAAATAAAAATCCGATTGAAAAACTGTTTTCACCATTAAATCCGCTGCGATGAGATCTTCGAAACTACATGTCATATCAATATGTTTCGACGACATTTTTGGGGTTGAAAGTAGCCATGTCTATTGCACATAACTTTTCATCATGATTACACTGAAGTTGTCATGATATATTTCAACTATTCGTTCTATGTTTAAAATAAATTTTGACATGTTATAAAAAAGGAATTAAAAATCTAAATTTGCCATGATGAATTACTAAAATTTGCCATGACTCATGAAATAATTTTGACATGGTCAATGTCTCAAATTTGCCATCAACCATAAACCAAAATTGCCATGTGAATTACTCAAATCTGTCATGATACATGCATTATAATTTACCATGGTTCATACAAAAAATATTTTTCATGCTCAAAATGCTATAATTGCCATGGTCAAAATACTGAAATTGTCATGATCTATAAACTCAATTTGCCATCATGAATTACTAAAATTTCCCATGATCCACGAATTAAATTTGCCGCGGTTAACTACTACAATTTGCCATGATCAGTTAAGGAAAGTTGCCGTGAAAAGTAGTTGAAATACAATGGTTGCTTTAAATTTAGAAGAAAAAACTAGGTGAAACATGTCGTGGCAACTTTATTGTAAACATTATGGCAAATTCAGTGTAACATCATGATAACTTTTGGTCACAAAAAAGGTCGTCAAAACATATCAATGTGGGATATAATTTTGAAGATCTCGTCGAGACGGATTTAATGACTAAAATGGATTTTTAATTGTATTTATCATTTAAGAGATAACACATTTTTAAGTCAAAAAACCAAAAAGATTTCGCTGATGTCATATGCTTGATGTGGCAAGATGGATGCTTATGAAGGCGTGTGGATCATGTTGACTCGTGCCACACGTATGTGCGTTATCATTTCCGTTCTTTTTTACGTGTAAGCTTTGTATGTTTTTCCGCAATGGTTTGCGTGTTCCACTTTTTAGCCTTTTCTTCTGATGCTGCCCTCTTTTTGTTGCCTTGTGTTGGACATCATCCGTAGCTGTTGTGTTACCGAAAGGTGAACGACGAAAGCTAAGTTTGCCTTCGATTCAGGCATGAGTGCAAGTAACGCAGCAATGGTCAGAACGGATGGATCGTTTCCATGAGCTCATTATTGTATGTGGAAGCGTAAATATTGTAATGTCCTTCCTCACACCAAGAAGAATACAAATAAGTACACATCATATTGTGCGAATACAAATAGGTACTGCTGTCCAGCTTATACAACATTAATGCAAATTCGAAGTAATACATATATGAGAAGAGATTAATTGGAACAACGATGCAGGCATGGCGTACATATATCCATATAGGAGTAACTACTTGTTGAACTCGAGGGCCCAGAAGTTACCAAAGATGTAGGTGGAACGGAAGGCACCATCGAACCCAGAGAGCCTAGCCATGTTGACAAAATCCTGCTCAGTCCTCTCCTTTCCTCCCTCAAGGTTGTTGAACATGATGACGTCTAGAAGGAACATATCCTGCGCCTCACGAGTCGCCTCCGTCGTGGCCGGCAAGACAATTTCCACGACTATCACCTTGCCGTTGGCTGGAAGAGCTCGGTGGCAGTTCTTGAGGATCTTAATGCAAGCATCATCATTCTGTAGATGGAGTATCCACTGCATATACAGTGTTCAGTCCATACAATGAGCATTATTCATTATGTGAATATATCAAGGTTGGTTTTGTTTTCCACATAAATACCAAGAGCCATCTTCTAAAGGACATGATCGGACTGCTTGGTGTGATGTCTATGTATGCCATGTAAAAGTTCAGGCAAGTCAAAACTAATCAGTTGCCACTTGCCAGTATGTGTGGAAAGCAACTTCCGAATGAAAATTAAGTTATGATGATTTGGTTCGTTAGCTCTAGAGTTAGATAAGAACATAATCAGTTGCCAGACTGATACGTGGAATGTTGTACTTGTTTAGTCTCTTTGGCATGGTTCTTGCTAATTTACTGTGTAACTTTCGCAAGTCATAACATATCATGTCACCCAGCGCTGCATCTCCGATTTTCAACAAAATATTTTATTACTATTAATTATTAGTTCAAATTATTGTACATGGTTCTGCCTACTTGTCTGTCGGACAAAAACATACTTTACAATATATATACGTAGACGGAGTCAATAAAATTTTAACATCTAAAAAAGCTAATACTTTTTATAAGTGAGTATAAGTCAGCATATATACCTTCAAAAAAATTGCATCTCCAGTGGGTATACTCTCAAACATATTACCACCTATATTTTCCACACCTGCGGTCAAAATTCAAAGAAGTGCTAAGCTAAAACTGTTTAGAACACAAGAAGAGAAAAATAATAGCAAACAGGATTGAAAAGAATTGAAGAAGATAACATAGGTGAACAAGTCAAAGATTGGAAAGAATGTTTTACCTGGGAGAGATGGCGCCTGAGAGATGACGTAAGGCAAGTCAAAGTTGATGCCCCTTATATGCTTGTGGCGGGAGGTGATCATCTCCAGGGCGGCACCCGTCCCCCCGCCGACGTCGACGAGAACGTCAACTCCGTCGAAGCCGTCGAAGCGCTCGACCATCTTGCTGATGACCGTGACTGACATGTGGAACATAGCTTGGTTGAACACCCCGCTTAGCCGAGGGTTCTTCCCCATGTACTGAAACAGCGGCATCCCGTGCGCCCTCTCGAACGGCGGCGGAACGCCGCCCACCACTGCCGCACCCAGTTGATTCCTACATGGGTTCTAATGCTTAATTAGCATGTTGATATTTGATCATCCATGTCAGTCATCGGTGAAGTGATAGGGCCGGGCGCGCACACTTACCAGGTCGGCAGGTAGTCCTGGTCGACGGCGAACAAGGCCAAGGGGGCCAGCGACCCACCGCTGTGGTTGCTGGTGAGCCACCGGCACACCGGCGCCGGAGTGTACTTCCGGACCGGCTCACCGTCCGGACCCGTCTCCGTCGAGCAACGCACGACGTCGAAGGCGGCGAGGAGCCGGAGAAGCCGGTCCACCGAGGCTGCCGCCTCGGCCTTGTTCGGTGCCGGGAGTTGCGCGGCAAGGTCGTCCACCGTCAGCGCGCGGCCGGCGGCGTTGGTGAGTGCGTCGATGAGGCCGAGCTCCACTGCCGTTTTCAGGGTCAGGGAGACGGCGAAACCCGAGATGAGGCCCCATGCATGCGACCACGTCGCTTCCTCGTCATCACGAGCAGTTGGATTCCTACAAGCCACCATGTTTTCTCTTTTTTCCATAACTAAACCACCACCCTGTGTTTGACTTTGTACCGTTGGTTTGCTTTCTGTGGTTATCTAGTTTGAGTGGAAGCTTAAGCAAGGCGGTATATATATAGTGCCCTGCCGGATCATCACCAAACTCCCTACCGGCCGCCGGTGGTTCATCATTGTCTCGCTTGCTAGCTGCACCGTCATTTGGTGACAGTGATGATGCCTAAATTGGTTGTTGAAAACTTGTACTTCTGCGCTGAGAAGCAAACTAGTAGTACGTCCCAAACTCTACTCGTGAATTTCCTGAAATGTTGTTATCTTGGATATGAAGAAGGTTTGTAAAAAAAATTAAACTCTGGCAACTATATATACTTACATTTTTGAACTGGATACTTGAAAACCAGTCGCTCTTAAAATACACAATTATTGGTTTGCCAAACAAATTACCACAAAAGGAGTGGTGGAAATTAAGTAATACCCCCTCCGTTCGAAAATACTTGTCATCTAAATGGATGTATTTAGACTTATTTTAGTTATAGATACATCCATTTTATTTATTTTTAGGACATGTATTTCCTGACGAAGGGAGTACTATACATTGTAAGAGGCGGACGGAGTAGTTCTCCTTTTTCATGCATTCTAGGACGTGTGCTAAACAGGAGGGAAACCATCAGACCTCCTTCCTCATTCGCCCCCTCCCATACAGACCTCGTTCACGTCCTCTATTTCGACAAGGCATCCCACGCATGTAGCCGCTTATGTTTCTTCCTATCGTTTCTTTTCCTCCGTTTGTTTTATAATTGTATAACAAGGAATTGATCTCACATATGACCCGTGCGTCGCAATGAAAGAAAGAAAATCATACGCCCCTAACTCTAATAAGCATGGCTCGAGACGACCCTCCCACACACCTATACACATGTTGCCATCCTCTATTTAACACGACGCCCCGCCCCGTGTCCTTGTTTACCTACCTTGACATCCTAACCGAAAGTGGCCACGACAAATTTATGTCAATAGATTTGTATGCAATATGCGCTTATACTATCTAATTATTTTCAATGCAAAACAAACTTATTGAGATATACATTAATTGTAATGGTATTCTCAAAATACATGTACTTTTGTATTGGCCTTCTCAATTCTCATCGGGCGGCTAGAAAATGTCGGATCTGAAAAATGGACGACCAGAAATCTAGGGGGCGTGAAAGGGCTCAGTTTAGGCTCAGTTTTACTATCGTAAATATCACCATAGGAAAAAATACAAAAGATCCTTATCATTGCTTTGTGTTCTTAAGTTTGACTGGAAGCACAAAGTCAACCACTGTAGTCGATCTAATTTTAAACTGAGTTTGAACATGTCGCTCTCTCTTCCTGACTTCCTCGACATCTCTTGTAGACCAAAGCCGACCACCATAACCTCCCGATTCGTCTAGCCGAGAACCAGATCCATCGAGCCCGACCTAGGATTCGTCAGCCCCGACGTCCCCTACGCCGCACGCTCCCTGTGTCCTCCACAACCTCACCCTTTTGTCTCCTTTCCGTCACTGATGCAAGAAGTGGCTGCGGCAGTGCACGGAGCATCAATAGCTAAGTGAGGTGGAACCATGAAGGCGGCTGTCACATCCTAGATATTTTCCCTAAATCAAGAATGTTTAAAATTTAATCATTTTTTCCTAGAAACTTTTATGATTGTTGCTTTCGGTTAGAATTGGCAAGAGTTTTTTGAATTGTTTGGAGAAGTGACCACATTAAAATTTTGGAATTGGACGAAGTAATGACGGACAAGTTCCACATGGCTTCAAGCTCGTTAACATCGAGTAATATGCCGGATCAATAGACCCCTCTGTTTGGATCGAGGACTATACCCTCATTGTCAACTAGTGTAATGACGGATCAACAAAGGGATCAACTAGAGTAATGACGGATCGAGGACGATACCCTCACTGTCAACTATACCTTCCCTATTAATAACCATCGGATCAAATTAAAATTATTACTACAACCCTTGGAAAGTAGTACGATGTACCGTATTTAGGTCTTTGGGCGTTTTTATACTCGGTTAAACTTAAAAGTATTTGGCTTAGAAAATCCTAGAAGTTCAATTATTTCAAAAAGGATGGAGTATAAAAGAAGGTGGCTTTGGTCATCATCCGACCGGGAATACCGATTCATAGGAAACTGCCTATGTCATGCATGTCAGAAGCGTGTTTTGCCTTTGATCTTTACTTATATAGCTGCATATTTTGTAACCTCCTCTTGCCTCACGTTACTGTTGCATATACTAGTAATTAAGGTCAAACTTTGAATGTTGAAATATGTGCATGTACCTACTCAGGTCCCACGTCAAGTCCCTGATATACTTGTAGTAGCAAGTGATGGCTAAACAAGTAGATATACTGACGGCCGGTTGCTTGCTGGTGCATGCACCTCCTAGTGCGTCTCACGCCACTCTTGTCGTAACGGTATGCGTAAGCACTACCAAACCAGAATCTCGCGATTCTGTGAGGATGGAATCGTTCCCGTCCATTTTCCTTTATTTCTTGCCAAGCAAGTAGGTCTCGCAAAAATTTAAATATTTTTTCGAATAGAGGACACCTTTCTTAACTAAAATGCTTTCCTTTACTAGGAAAAACAAAAACACATACTCCATCTGTGTTTTTTTAATCAGTTTTTCTTGCATAACCACGTCTGCCACATGGTAGAAACCCATACTCCCTCCATCGCGTAATATAGCACACAATCTGTTTTCGACTTGCTAGTTTAGTTGTTTATAAATCTTCCTATAAAATTTGTCAAAATTTTCTCGTTTGTGAATGCTTAGACCGCTCTACATTTTTTGAGAAGCTGTCAATAATTTCTAAATACATGTGTACAAGAAGGCTGATCTGATTCGTTACCCATATGGCAGTAGTAAATTGCAGCGTCAAATCCCTCAAGAGTTTAGGTCACAGTTCACAACTAGCTTTAGATAATGACACTGCAACAACCGAACTTGGAATAAAGAAAACACATGTTGGACTTGGAATATACGAACCACATTTCTATTTTAACAGTTGGTGTAGGTTCCAACAATGAGGTCATGAAAATAACAATCGGAGTGGGACACACACCTACGTGTCGATGCATGCATTATACTTCAATGTCCACCATAAATGAGAATAGGAGTATAATGCATGCGTTGATCAGGCACACACCTATGGGACGACAACTAACTGTCAAATGGAAGTAGTAAATTGTACTCTAAAATCCCTATGTCACAGCTCAGAGCTAGCTTCAGATAATGACACTGGAATAGGCGAACTTTGAATAAAACAACATGGTGGACTTGGAATATACCAACCACATTTATGTTAACAATTGGTGTAGCCGTGTAGGTATCAGCTGCGAAAAAGTTGGGAGCAGGAACGAGGTTCCAACAATGAGGAAATGAAAATAAGAATCAGAGTTAGGACTTTCTTGACATATGCATGGGCCACACTATTACGCATCAATACATGCAGAATACTTCATGTACGCGATAAACAAGAATTGAAGTATAATGCATGCGTTGATCGGGCCACACACCTATGGGGGAAATTTGCAGGGTCATGCAGGTGCGGGGCAGCACACACCTGCTCAGCCCTACTTGGCCTCCTTATTTCCTTGCAATCTACAAAGTCGTTGGATCTTGCGCGAGGGCACATCTAGTTTTAAGTTTTAGTTTCTAAAACTTATATTTTTTTATGTCCGCAGTCTATGAAAACTTGCGGTTTTGTTATTTGCTCGCGCCAGGTTTCAGAGTTCGACATTTACATTTCAAACTTGCGATTTTGTTGTTTGCTCGCACCAGGTTCCAGAGTTCGACATTTACATTTCAAACTTGCGATTTTGTTTTTCGTTTGCACTTAGTTTAATTGTTGAAACTTAAGTTTCAATGGTTGAACTTAGTGGTTTAAAAAATCATCAAAACATATTTAAAATGGATTTTATTTTAAAGCCCTCATGACAAGCAACCTGAATATGAAAATGCAACTTAATTCGAACTTTTAGATGAAACATTATTGAAGTTTGAAATTCGGATGACAAAATAAAAAATCACGCGCAAGGGGTTCAATGCCCCAACATGGCCATAGCTGTGTGCCAGAAATTCCCTCCCACACCTATGGGACAAACTCAAAGCTACTTCAAATAATAGCAATGGAACAAACAAACTCCGCAGCAAAAAAAAAGAACCTGGGGACATATACCAACACATTTTGCAAAATGGAGGAAAAATATTGCCTCATCTATTACTTAAGAAAAGGAGAATTTCCTAGTTAATTAATGGAAAATTAGGCTAAAACTGACACAATCAATTGAGTTGCACAAATAGGGTACTCCACAGACACCTCTCCAAAAAGAGCCCCATCGAGATAGCACACAAGCGTCATCGTCATCACTTCTCCACAAGCAGGTGTGATCGGCATCCGTAATCACTAAGCAATGAAGTCTGACTTCGCCATGGGGCGATCATCAACCCAACCAACACCGTAGAGCCTATGCGGAGACACATGGAGACATGTGCTAGAACTCAGCCAGCCACGATGCGGATATCGCAGCTTCCCAATAACAAACAAATGGAGGCAGTCCCACATAAACAGTGGATAAGAGATGACGACTGCAACCACTATCGTGCTTCTGTCATCACTCACCCCTGTCGTCGTCGCCATAGAAGACTGGACGCCATCAACATTGTCATCCATCGACCTCTGCCACAACTATCACGACGAGCTCCTATCCTCACACATCCACTTGCCCCTTCAGCCGGTGACCACTCCAAGAATGATATGCCCCTACCGGGGGGGGTGGGGTGAGCATGATGTAGAGCGCCACGATTGTTTGATCCCTAGGAGAACTAAGGTTTCCCTTAGAGTGGTATGTGCAGAGATCGAGCACCACGCCTTGACGACATCACATAGAAGAATGTAGTGCCTAAAGGTGTGGCCATCGCTAGCCTAAGCCTAGAGCCAAGGGCAAAGTTTTTACCTCACGTTGCCTTGCCCTCCATCCACCCGATGCACGAGATCGGTTTGTTCGGCAACCTGCCCCATGCTCCACCTCACGAAGATCCCATGGACAAGCCACCTCAGGGCCCGCCGCATCCCCACAACTTCCATATATGGAGCCGTACCCACAACTTCTAGCAACACGTTAAAGCACATTTGAGCGACCACTCCCTCCAGCACGCATGTCGACCGTCGACAATCGGGAGTGTGACGTTCACCATCGCAATAGCCGGATCCTAGCACAAGGACCAATATCCCCACAACCATTGACTACCTGATGGCCCACTACACCCTCACACCCTTCTCCGCGCCATGAGGAGCACCATCATCTAGACCATGGCCTGAAGCCGCCGCAACCACTCGAGCAAGCCCAAAAGATCAATGCCCACGCATGTGACCAATGGGAGTACCAACACCACGCGCCAGTCGGCACACGACATCTTGTCACACAAAACTCCCAACGACATGCACGCATGGCACCCCTCTGCCCAGAACTCCCAAGGAGTCCAACAAAAAGTAAATAAAACAACATAATGGCTACAATAAAGTCGTATAAGACCAACACTATGCCTATATTGAAGGAAGGATGGATCGATCCGGAGATTATTCCATGTTGGGTAAAAAACACCGTGGCCACTCACGCCATGTGTATACATACCATGATAAGAATAGAAATATAATACATGCATGATGCATTGCAGTTGATCGGGCCATCCACCTACGGGGCGGCGACAACTAACTTTCCTATGGCACTAGTAAATTGTACTCGGAATCCCTCAAGAGTTTAGGTCATAGCTCACAAAATCAGATAATGACACTACAACAAACCAACTCCTTAGCAAAATAATAATATGGTGGGGATATATACCAACCACCTTTTATTTTAAAAGTTAGTATATGTATCAGCTAATGATAATTAGGGAGTAGGAGGAAGATTCAACGATTAGGAGATGAAAATAAGAATCGGAGCTAGGATTCTTCTTGACATATGCATGGCCACACACTTACGCATCTAGACATGCATTATACTACTCGACCGTAAATAAGAATCGGAGTAAAATGTGTTGATCGGGCCACACAATTAACTTCAGATAATGACCCTGCAACAAACAAACTCTACAACCAAAAAGCAAACATGGTGGACTGGGGATATATACCAACCGCATTCTATTTTAATACTTGGTGTACGTATCAGCTAAGGAAAATTCGGGAGTAGGAAGAAGATTCATACAATTAGCAAGGAGATGAAAATAAGAATCTTAGTTATGACGTTTTGACATTTGCACACACCTACGCATCAATACATGGATTATACTGCATGTCCACCATAAATAAGAGTTAGAGTATAATGCATGCGTTGATCAGGCCACCCACCTACGCATCTATACATGCAGCCCTTATAAATAGACATGCTAAGCTCCATGAGTTGAGAAGCCAAGCACAGCCTCCATCTTGAAGCTAGCATTCCACTCAGGAGGCCAGCGTAGACGTAGGCATGGGTAGCCAGGGTGAGGTGGCTAGGGTGCGCGAGCAGAAGAAGGCCATGGGCACGGCCTCGATCTTGGCGATAGGAACGGCCAACCCAAGCAACGTGGTGGAGCAGAGCACCTTCCCAGACTTCTACTTCCGTGTCACCAACAGTGACCACAAGCAACACCTCAAGGACAAGTTCAGGCGCATATGTACGTATTTTATTATCTTTGAAGAAAGGACTTTTTCATGTGTTTCCCTCCAAACAAATAACAAAGCCCTCGTGATAAGCATATATTAAACCTACTGTAACGGAAGCTGACATTACATCCTTCGATTTGCCATGAAAATATATTCACAGTGTTTTTGTAATTGCCGTGCATATATATAACTGCCAAAATTTCATACTGGGGAAAATGAAAACTAAAGATGTCATCTGTTTTGAAATAAAAGAATAATAATAATATATTGGCCAGGAAAATGGGGAGAGGGGGGGGGGGGAGGGGGAATTGTACCATCCAAAGTCTTATATATTAATTAATGAATAAAAAGGGGGATATTACACCATGAATTATGCATTAATTGAAGAAATTAACCTACTAATTAAATTGGGATTAAAAGAGGATGTTGCACCATGGATTGGGCTGGCTGCGTAAAGCTGTATATAATGAGGATAGAGATGTGTGTGCTAACACAATATGTTACCATAACATAACACAACTCAAAGCAAAACAAGTCTACAAACTAATAAATGCAACCATCTATGATACTTTGTACTATGAAACTAGTAACATAGACTAGTATCACATGCATGACACTACTCTAACTAACTCCCTGCTATGACTAGCCTAATAACAAAATCATTGGGCATTAGTCGTATTAAATGGGGATTATAGTAGGCTGCACTTGTTTACTTTCCATATTAAGATGCCATCTATCGATCGGGATATTATGTTTGCACATATGATCCTCCCTAAATTCAGGCTAGCTTTTGATCCAGCTATATAGATGGTTCGTTATGCACTTAAATAGTCTCACCTTGCTTTTTTATACAATAATCATATGGAATTGTTGATTGAGTATGATTAAGTTGGCTCGGCCTAATTGCATGCATATGCCTAATGATGAACAGCAAATGGTGATGAATAGTTGTAGCTGAGTAGTTGACTTATGTTACATGCCTAAGTGCCTAATTTGCTAGGAGTAGACAATATTAATAAACGGTGTAGGTGGCAATCAATATCATCACGCCCGACATAGACATGTTGGTCGCATGGAGTGGAAATGCTATCCCTTCGAGCCTATCTAGCGACTGTCGCAACGTCGGGTTTGACATCCTGTCTAGGATGTTGGCTTCGGTCCAGCTCCATCATTTTAAAATAAACACATAGTAGTTTCCAATGTTCCATGATACTATATGTGGGAAACGGGTGTCTCTTCAATCAAAGCTGAGAATTGCATACTACTAATTCTAAGAGAATTGTGAGCAAATTATTCATTAAAATTCGTGAAAGTTTAGAATATTTTGTCATTTGAATTGTAGTGGAATTCCATGATACAGAGCTGGTGAAATTGCAATATACTAAATCCAAGGAATTATATTTGTGATAAGAAACACATATTTTTATTATACTAAGTATGCGAATTATTTTTGAAAATATATACTTGTACTAAATTAAGATACTTAATGTCACAAAAACATTCAGTTATACAAATTCATCATATTTAAGAATTAGATTTAGGTTGTATGATACTAGCTCTGGAAAATTATGTCTCTCATTGGAAACTTTACAATTATGTGATACAAACTTAGAATTATTTATAGAAAATCATGATTTCCCAAATTTCAAATATTAAGTGGAAGTAAAAAAATGTATGATTTTGATGCCAGAAACTTCATGACTCTAAATCCTAGATATTATGTCTCTTAACTCAAAAATTAAATATTTTAGTTCGAGATTATAATTTTTAATAAATAAAATCTACCAAACTGATTTCTCTCTCGTGAGTATTGAAACAATTCAAAATAGATATTCCAACTAAGTACAAACTACTTTTCTTAAGAATGAATTATTAACGACTCTCGGCATATGTATACGTCGAGGAGGGCCTAAGGTACACCGCTTAGAGAGAAACTTAAGCCGAGTGGTACACTCGGTTTACAAAGGTGCCATGTGGCACCTGTGTTAGCGTCAGCCAACCATGCATTGTGTTGCTTTATTTTTGCCAAGAGACATTGTTTTGATCTCGGTTTATAGGTAACCCGAGTGCTTGTGAATAGTGTGTAAGCCGTCCAATATAGGCCGGGAGACGTAAGCCGGGTGCAGACCAAGAGCTAACTATAGACATTTTGGGCTATTCGGTGAAATGGTTTGTGAATGTTTGTTACCAGGTGCAATAAGGTCCGGTTGAAGGATAAAATACCCTTTCGTGTTTGTATGGATTTTTGAAATTGATAATTATAATCCCTCTTTACCATTATATATCAGTTTGGTAGCTCATAAGGCTCATAACCTTGGGCTTGCATGTTTGATTCCCACTACCGACTCCTGATGGGCTATAATGATTTATTTTCTTTTGCATATGTTTTAAGACGCTTGGCCTGATTTTGAAATTATCAAGAATATTATATGTTGTTTTATTGTAAAATGATGGGTCTCCATCCATAACTTTCCAATCAAGAGTACAAGAATTTAAAGACATGAAAATTCTTGACACTCAGGTTATATGCATATACTCCTATATTCACCTTCACTCCCGGGTGTAATACTTAAATCTTTAAGTAATAAAGCGTCCCTTATCGGGAAAAAAAATCACCTTCACTCAAGGGTAAAAACTGCAGGTGAGAAATCGACCATCAAGAAGCGGCACCTCTACATTGACGACGCACTGCTGGCTGCTAATCCTGAGATGACCACCTACATGGCGCCTAGTTTGGACATGCGCCAGGCCATCATCTCCGAGAAGGTCCCGGAACTCGGTGCCGCTGCGGCCGCCGCTGCGCTCAAGGAGTGGGGCGGTCGTATCGAGGACATCACCCACCTCATCGTGGGCTCCACCAGCGGCGGCAGCGACATGCCCGGCGCCGACTACCACATCATACGGCTCCTCAGCCTGTCCCCCTCCGTCCGCCGCGTCGCACTCTACCACCAGGGCTGCTTCGTGGGCGCGGCGGTGCTGCGCCTGGCCAAGGACCTCGCCGAGAACAACGCCGGGGCACGCGTGCTGGCCGTCTGCGTCGAGACCAACCTCATGTACTTCCGCGGCGTCGACGACGCCCACATGGACAACCTGGTCTGCCAGGCCCTCTTCGGGGATGGGGCTTCCGCCGTCGTCGTCGGGGCCGATGCCGACCTGGCCGCAGAGAAGCCGCTGTTCGACATCGTGCACGCGACGCAGCACCTCATACCGGAGACCGGCGGCGCCATACAGGGGCTCATCCGGGAGGTGGGCCTGACCTTCGGCCTCATCAGCGAGGTCCCGTCGCTTATCGCGAAAAATATCGAGGCCGGCCTCCAGGACATGCTCGACGTCGCTGACGCCGATAGGAACTCCCTGTTCTGGGCGGTGCATCCGGGGGGCCGCGCGATCCTCGACAAGGTGGAGGCGGCGCTGGGACTTAAGCCGGAGAAGATGCGGGCGTCCCGCAAGGTGCTGGCCGAGTACGGGAACATGGGCAGCGCGTGCGCGTGGTTTGTCCTCGACGAGATACGGCGGTGGTCCGCCGCGGAGGGATGCGGTACCACCGGAGAGGGGTGCGAGTTGGGCGTCCTGTTTGGCTTTGGCCCGGGGCTTACCATGGACACCGTCTTGCTACGTAGCCGCCATACCGCGCACATCTAGCATTCTTCACTTCTTCAGCGAAACCGTTCCACCGTAATTGGGTACGCACGTACGTACTCGTGCTGTCGTCTGTGTTTCCTTATTATTACGAGTTGCACGCGTACATGTATACGTATATATATAATAATAAGCATAGTAATGACAACTGCTTGACTTCACCATGTAAGAGAGAGAGAGAGAGAGATATTTCAACGAACTTTGTGTGTATATATATTACAGTTCCAGTGCCTAAGTTTTTCGCCGAGAGAGAGACTATTATTCACCGCCGAGATCTTGTCATAGAAAACCAACATAACCCTAGCGGTCGGAGAAAATGGCTGGTGGAACTATATGCACTCAGCCAGATTGTCCTTTGGTATCTTATAAGTGCATCCCTTTGAACATGCATGTATTTTCTCATATGTTTTATAAACGGTTTGCCTCATCGATTAATTAAGAAGAAGAGAACTGCCCACTTAATTTATGGAAAATCGGACTAAAATCGATACATTCATATCACAATTGGACTACTCACCAATCATGAGACCCCGCGAACACACATGCAACCCACCAAACCCTTCCAACACACAACAACCGTAACTCCCGACGCTTGTACAGCACAATAAAACCTGACAAGAACATCCCAACAAAAAATAGTGGACAACACCGAAACCATAATCACGACCCAAACTGTGAGGACAAGCCGACCATGAGGATGAGCCGAGAGACTAAGAATCATTCATTAGGCAGTCGCGGGCGTCTTATCTATGATGGCACTCTTCTTTTCTTTGCATCTTTGTGACTTCTCTTTCACTATATCAGTCTGAGGGCAAACAGTCACCTTCTTGCATTTTCCCTTGAATACCGTTCTCGTTAGGAGGCAAATTGCCTTGCCAGTTCCAGGGCTAACAACCTCTACCTTGGCGAGCAAGCCACAACGCTCTTTTGCAAAGAGAGCATTGGAATTATACGTCGACAGAGGCGGAACCGGTGCCAAAGCCACATCTAAGCGCCCAAGCCAGTTCACCTCACACAACTCATATGACAAGGTTGAATCATGTCCCTCCTCACATGTGGTTGCATGCGTGTCCACCATTGTATGCTCCACTGACAGAGGCGAATTAGAGTGCACCAACAGCTCAACCTAGGCTGCTAGAGTGGACTGGAGCAGTACATCAGACACCAAGCAGCTGCTCTAGAAAGCTCCTCTATTTTTTAAAAGAAAACACTTGTTCTTTCCATCAAAAAGGTTTTCTGTTTTGTTTTGTATAAATGTTGCTTCCCACATGAGCAAACGCTCAATGTTTGAGTGTATGTAACAAGGGATCATGCCATGTTGTAATGTGGAGGAAGATACTTCCTAAAAATCACTGTTGTTACTTTTAGGCTTGGTTTGCGGCTGTTGAATTGCTTAGAGCAACTCCAAGAGCTCCCCTAAAGAATGTTCTGTAGAAGTCGTTTTATGGGATGTCTGTATAATTCATGGGAAGTTTTCCGATGGCAACTTTTCCAGATCCTGTAAATATCTTCATGTAAATCTTTTACTTTATCTTTTTATTACACTAGGCCTAGGGCCTGCAAGTCAATGTCACGTTCAATGGTAGCTGGTGCGGTACGACGGCGCGATGTGGTGACGGTGCCGGAGCGGGGTGAATTTGAAATACATTCATGGATTCTAAAAAAGGTTCGGGAATTTTATAATTGTTCATGTATTTTTAAAATCATCAAGAATTTTAAATAACATTTGTATTTTTTTCATAATATATAATATTAACAATCACAAATATGCAACAATCTTCATGATTTTTATAAATGTTCACAAATTTTTAAGAAAAAAATTTCGATTCAAATAACAGTCATAAATGTGGAAAATGTTCAAAACTAAAATAGGAAACAATTATAAAAGTAACAAGAAGGCGAAACATGAAAAAAAAGTAGATAAAAGGGAAAAAATCGAACGTAATCTTCCATAAAAACCGAAAGGACCGACCCACGTTGGTAACGTGATAGTGCCTGCAGGGGTCCATATTTTCTTGACCACCTCAGTGGTATACATAGGATGTGAATTGTCATAGCATTTAGATGAAATAAAGTTAATTCCAAAAGCAAAGAAAAGTGTGGCAAAACACTTGTTACCCCCTAATAGAGGGCCAAATCCTATTTCGTGCTTACGCGGTGCACAGCTCCTTTGACCGTGTAGTGCAGCTTTAATAGCGGGGTTTTTCTTCTCGTAGCTGGTTCTTTTGTGTTTTGTTTCTGTCTTTTTTTTTAATTTTTCTTTCTCAAATTCATGAAATTTCCTTTTCCAAATCCATGAACTTTTCTTTTTAAAATTTTGAAACACTTCCCAAACCTTGAATATTTTTAGAATTCATGAACTATTTTTGATGAAGTATTTGAAACAAATTCGGTTTTTTGGAAATGCAGGCATTTTTCGGATTCATGAAAATTCTGAAATTCGTGAGCTTTTTTCAAACCTGTGAAATTTTTATTTCAATGCTTTTTGATATGCATGATTTGTTCTCAAATCGGTGAACATTTGTTCAAACTGTTGAACATTTTTTGGAATGTTTGTGATGAACTGTTTTCGAATTCTTGATTTTTTAAAATTCATGAACTTTTTCAACCACATGAAAATTTAGTTTGAGTCGTGATAACTTTTTTAACATAAATATTCAAAGTGGATATCAAATCGTAATAACAAACGATCTATTAAACACTTGTGTTCATCCATATCCCCGAGAACTAGAGAAACTACTCACAAATTGAGGCAACAAACGTCACGCCAATGGTGATGGTAAACATGAAAGGATTATACACATAACACACAAGTTGATCCACTAGGGATCCTAATGTTGCAATGAAATGGATGAGGATGATGGTGATGACAATGGAGATGGTGTTGTAGCCCCCTCGTGGTTAGTGGTGAAGGCGACGATCTCTCCTTGCCAATCTCCTCTCCGGATCTCCCCCGAGGTTAGGGTTCCTCCTTCTGGATGAGTTTCTGGTGTCTCAACGCGACTAATATCCGATCCGATTGCATGGGGTGGAAATACTGGACAAGGCAGTTCCCGTGGCACTCCATACGAGCTGGCGCGCTTGTATGGTTGGTTGTCTTCTGATCTGGAGCCGTCGCAGGTGCCTTTCCTTTGGCCATTTTTATTCATTCTTTTATGGTAGTTGATTATCACATTAAATAACATGATTCCATCTTAATTTCCTGGGATTCCTTCCATGGAGATTTATTTGCTTCAGAAGGTGTTACCTGACAAATATCAACAAAAAGAGGTGTGCGGCGCGATGAATTCCACAAATCCTATCATGTAGGCACAAAATAATCACTGAAATCATCATATAATTTGGAATCATCAGGAGAAGAACATCATGTGATCCAATTTTATTAACAAATCTAATGATACATCAAGATCGTGTCAAATACAAAACACGAGAGAGAGAGAGAGGAGGGAAAGAGAGAGAGAGATCAAACACATAGCTACTGGTACAAACCCTTACAGCCTGTTTGGTTGGGGGTAATTAGAGTCAGGGAATGGAAATTAAAGGTGTACGAGACTTTAAGTCTATTGTTTGGTTAGGGGGATTGGTAATTTATAAAGGAATAGGCATGGGACTTGAGACTTCAACTCCCACCGTTTTATTAACATGGGAGGGGGTGGGAGTTGGGAGAGAATTGTTTAAGTGAATGAATCTTAACCCTTCATCATAACTTATGTTCACTTCCCTGGTCTAGTACCTCATCAATTCCCATGAACCAAACAAGGGAATACAAATTCTCCCCAAATTCCCACACATAATTCCTATCATGTACCAAACAAGGGATTGGGAATAAAACGACTCATCCCATGTCTAATCTCAATACAACTCCCTACATTAAACTCCCATTCCTCTTCCCAAATATTGCCAAATGTGCTATTAGCCTCGAGGATGGACTAATCGTGCATTGCCATAGAAACGAGAAGGTTGATGAATATGTCCTCCCCATTGGTTTCCCCCTCCCACGGGCTGCCACGGAAGGCCTCCAGATGAGATCGCTTCAAAACAAAGGCTTGTGGCTGCAGAGAAAAAAAGTTCTAGCTTGGTTTATTTATGGGGTTTCTCAATTTATATGATTTTTAGCATTGGATTCACGTCAGACGGATTTATGAGGGGCGCCCCACAAGCCATGGTTGCCCTCCCTATGCCCAGCCCTAACTCGTGGTCACCTCGTGCGTCTTCTTGTCCTCCCTCAAAACTTTTAGGGTCTCTTATGTTCCAAAAAATTGTTAATTCTTTTTCATCATTTAGGGTCTACAAAACAAAAAATTGGACCCTACACTGGGCACTAGATTAATAAGTTAGTGCATAAAAATAATATAGAAGTGGATCAAAACTATAAAAATTGATGTAAATATACAATGAATTCTTCATAATTATAGATATGTTGGAGGTGTATCACCTCTTCCCGTGATTGTGGTTGGTCTATGCTCCCATGGTTGTAGTTGGTTTCTTCATGTAGCTTACTTCACTTGTATTTTAAGTTTAAAATAGTTCACTTAACTTTTGGCTTATAGTTGCCTCTTATAGACTTGCACATCGATGTCCCGGCTGTTGGGTTGCCGTGACAGGCTAAAGAAGGACATGGAAAATGATCATCGTTGTCCGTTGTTTGTAAATATATTGGGCAGATACAAGCACATTATGAACATAATCACTTGCATAATATTCCGAAAAAACATCCTTGAAATAGCTCATTTCACTTTCTGTTTATATTTCAAATAATCTGTTTAGCTTTTGGGTTGGTGTTGATCTCTTCGCCAATTGGCACAATGGGTCATCTACTTATATGAAAGTACCGATGATACTTCTCCAACGTATCTATAATTTATGAATTATTCATGTCATATTCACCTATTATTACAATATTTTTATATGGGTTTGATGCACTTCATATGATTTATTTAGAACTAACCTGGACTGACGCTGTTTTTAGCACAACTATAATGGTGTTGTTTTTTGTGCAAAAATACAAGTTCTCCAAATGCAATGAAACTTTTTGACAATTTTTTTTGAGAAAGCTATTACTTATAATATTGATCCAGTTATTCCCACTGCTTACATTGAAAGACCACCTTTCCCTGTTAGAATAAAGGAACATACTAAAGCTTCAACTGTGGTTCGTAAGAGTTGTGCTAGAACACCTACACCCCCTGAGCAAATTAAATTTGAACCTAGTATTGCTATGGTTAAGGATTTGTTGGTTGATAATATTGATGGGCACGTTATTCAATTTTGTGATGAAGCCGCTAGAATTGCTAAACCTAATGCTAAAGGTAAACATAGACCCATTCTTGGCACACCTGTTGTTTCTGATAAAATAGGAGATCATTGTTATCATGGCTTATGTGATATGGGTGCTAGTGTGAGTGCAATTCCCTTTTCATTATATAAAGAGATTATGAATGATATTGCACCAACTCAGTTGGAGGAAATTGGTGTTACGATTAAGCATGCAAATAGAGACACTATATCACCAGTTGGGATTATTAGTGATGTTGAAGTCTTGTGTGGGAAAATAAAATATCCTACTGATTTTCTTGTTCTTGGCTCCCACAAGATGATTTTTGTCCCTTTATATTTGGTAGACCCTTCTTGAAGGAAACGGTAACCGTAAGTTTTGGGGATACGTCTCATGAGTTTAATTTCTCTAAATTTCGTAGACAACCCTATGATAAAGAATGGCCTAGTAAGGATGAAATTATTGGTCTTGCTTCTATTGGTGTGCGTTCTATTGGTATTGAAGAGAAAAAAGAGAGAAGAAGCCATCTAGCTACTAGCTATGGACCCGAAGGTCTATGGTGAACTACTCACGCATCATCGGAGGGGCAATGGAGTTGATGTAGATGCCCTTCGTGATCGAATCCCCCTCCGACAGATTACCGGAAAAGGCTCCAAGATTGGATCTCTCGGGAACGGGGGCTTCTGGTGGAGGAAAAGTGTTTTTGTGGCTCGTTTTGATAATTATGGAATATTTGGGAATTTATAGGCTGAAGATTAGGGTTAGGAGAGCTATCGTGGGCCCACAAGCCTGCCCGGCGCGCTCTACTCCCCTGGGCGCGCCCCTAGGGCTTGTGGCCCCTGTTGGATATATGCCCTAGAGGCAACAAATAAAGTGTTTATTATTATATTTCCTTGTTCATGATAATTGTTTATTATCCATGCTATAATTGTATTGGTTGGAAACACATTACATGTGTGGATAAATAGAAAATACTTTCTCCCTAGTATGCCTCTAGTGAACTAGCTCGTTGATCAAAGATGGTCAAGGTTTCCTAGCCATTGACATGTGATGTCATTTGATAACGGGATCACATCATTAGGAGAATGATGGGATGGACAAGACCCAAACCATAAACATAGCATATGATCATGTAAGTTTATTGCTACAGTTTCTGCATGTCAAGTATATGTTCCTATGACCATGAGATCATGCAACTCAAGGACACCGGAGGAGTGCCTTCTGTGTATCAAACGTCGCAACGTAACTGGGTGACTATAAAGGTGCTCTACAGGTATCTCCGAGGGTGTCTATTGGGTTGGCATGGATCAAGACTGGGATTTGTTACTCCGTGTGAAGGAGAGGTATCTCAGGGCCCACTCGGTAATACAACATCACAATAAGCCTTGCAAGTAATATGACTAAGTGTTATTAACGGGATCTTGTATTACGGAACAAGTAAAGAGACTTGCCATTAACGAGGTTGAACTAAGTGTTAGTCAGGGGATCTTGTATTATTGACCGTAGAGGTGTCTCGATCATGTCTACATAGTTCTCAAACCCGCAGGGTCTGCACACTTAAGGTTTGGTGACGTTTCGGTAGTGTAGAGTTATGCATGGTGGTGACCGAAGGTTGTTCGGAGTCTCGGATGAGATCCCGGATGTCACGAGGAGCTCCGGAATGGTCCGGAGGTAAGGATTGATATATAGGAAGTCCTGTTTTGGTCGCCAGAAAAGTTCCGGGCTCATCGGTAGTGTACCGGGAGTGCCGGTAGTGTACCGGGGGACCATCGGGAGGGGTATTTTGACCCAAGAGGCTACATGGGCAGTGTGAGGGTGAATACTAGCCCTTAGTGGGCTGGTGGAAGTCCCACACAAGGCCCATGTGGCTGGAAAGAAAAGCCCAAAGAGAAAAAAGGTGGAAAAAGGCAAAAAGACCAAATAAGGAAGGAGTCCTAGTCCTACTAGGATTGGAGGAAGATTCCTCCTCTCCTCCCTTCGGATAAAGCCTATATGGCTTGGACCTTGGGCCAATCCTCCTCCTCTCTTCCTCTTATATATACTGGAGGTTTTAGGGTTTTGGCACAAGATTTTCAGCCACGTGTAACCCTATCCTCTAGTTCGTAGTTTCTCCTCTAGATCGGTTTCAGCTGTGCTTAGGCGAAGCCCTGCTGAGATTACTCCACCATCATTGCCATAGCGCCGTCACGCTACCAGAGAACTCGTCTACCTCTATGCTCCCTCTTGCTGGATCAAGAAGGCGGAGGTCGTCATCAAGCTATACGTGTGCTGAACGTGGAGGTGTCGTCCGTTCGGTACTTGATCGGGACGGATCATGATTGGATCACGGGACGCTCGACGATTTGGATCGCGCAAACGTTTGACTACATCAACCGCAATTCTTAACGCTTCCCGCTTAGCGATCTACAAGGGTACGTAGATCCACTCTCCCTCTTGTAGATGCTCATCACCATGGATAGATCTTGCGTATGCGTAGGAATTTTTTTGTTTCCCATGCAACGTTCCCAACAGTGACATCATGAGCTAGGTCTATGTGTAATGAGATCTCGAGTAGAACACAAAGAGTTTGTGGGCATTGATGCTTAGATTGCTTCCTGTTGGAAATATGCCCTAGAGGCAATAATAAAATGGTTATTATTGTATTTCCTTGTTCATGATAATTGTCTATTGTTCATGCTATAATTGTGTTAACCGGAAACCATAATACATGTGTGAATACATAGACCACAACATGTCCCTAGTGAGCCTCTAGTTGACTAGCTCGTTGATCAATAGATGGTCACGGTTTCATGGCCATGGACATTGGATGTCATTGATAACGGGATCACATCATTAGGAGAATGATGTGATGGACAAGACCCAATTCTAAGCATAGCACAAGATCGTGTAGTTCGTTTGCTAAAGCTTTTCAATGTCAAGTATCGTTTCCTTAGACCATGAGATTGTGCAACTCCCGGATACCGTAGGAATGCTTTGGGTGTGCCAAACGTCACAACGTAACTGGGTGGCTATAAAGGTGCACTACGGGTATCTCCGAAAGTATCTGTTGGGTTGGCATGAATCGAGACTGGGATTTGTCACTCCGTGTGACGGAGAGGTATCTCTGGGCCCACTCGGTAAGACATCATCATTATGAGCTCAATGTGACTAAGGAGTTAGTCACGGGATGATGTATTACGGAACGAGTAAAGAGACTTGCCGGTAACGAGATTGAACAAGGTATGGGGATACCGACGATCGAATCTCGGGCAAGTATCATACCGATAGACAAAGGGAATTGTATAAGGGATTGATTGAATCCTTGACATCGTGGTTCATCCGATGAGATCATCGTGGAGTACGTGGGAGCCAACATGGGTATCCAGATCCCGCTGTTGGTTATTGACCGGAGAGGTGTCTCGGTCATGTCTACGTGTCTCCCGAACCCGTAGGGTCTACACACTTAAGGTTCGATGACGCTAGGGTTATAGGGAAAAGGTATACGTGATTACCGAAGGTTGTTCGGAGTCCTAGATGAGATCCCGGACGTCACGAGGAGCTTCGGAATGGTCCGGAGGTAAAGATTGATATATAGGAAGTCCAGTTTTGGTCACCGGAAAGTTTTCGGGCTCATCGGTAGTGTACCGGGAGTGCCGGGAGGGTGCCGGATAACCCCCGGGAGGGGTGTGACGACCAAAGGACCACATGGGCTGTTAGATAAAGTGTGCCAGCCCTTATTGGGCTGGGCAAGACTTTTGCTAAAGGCCCATGCGGCTGGAGATAAGGAGATAAGGCAAAAAGGATTTAAAAGGAGGAGATCCACCTCCCTTGTGGGAGGTGGACTCTCCCTTTAATTCGGCCGGCCATCTCCTCTTTGGAGTAGAGGCCAAGCCAGCCCTCCACGTCCCTCCTCCTATATATACTTGAGGTTTTGGATGTTTTGAGACAAGATTTGATCTCTCTCTCTCTCACGGCGAAGCCCTACCTCTCTTCTTCCTCCTTCGCAGCGCTTAGGCGAAGCCCTGTCGGAATACCTTGCTACTCCACCACCACCACGCCGTCGTGCTGCTGTTGGAGCCCTTCCCCAACCTCTCCTTCCTCCTTGCTGGATCAAGGTGTTGGAGACGTCACCGGGCTGCACGTGTGTTGAACGCGGAGGTGCCGTCCGTTCGGCACTTGATCGGATCTACCGCGATCTGAATCGCTGCGAGTACGACTCCATCAACCGCGTTCTTGTAACGCTTCCGCTTAGCGATCTTCAAAGGTATGAAGATGCAATCTCTCCCCTCTCGTTGCTGGTTTCTCCATAGATAGATCTTGGTGAACGTAGGAAAATTTTGATTTACTACTACGTTCCCCAACAGTGGCATCATGAGCTAGGTCTATGCGTAGAATCTATGCACGAGTAGAACACAAAGCAGTTGTGGGCGTCGAGTTTGTTAATTTGCTTGCCGCTACTAGTCTTATCTTGATTCGGCGGTATTGTGGGATGAAGCGGCCCGGACCAACTTTACACGTACGCTTACGTGAGACCGGTTCCACCGCCTGACATGCACTAGATGCATAAGGTGGCTAGCGGGTGTCTGTCTCTCCTACCTTAGTCGGATCGGATTCGATGAAAAGGGTCCTTATGAAGGGTAAATAGCAATTGGCAAATCACGTTGTGGTGTTGACGTAGGTAAGAAACGTTCTTGCTAGTAACCTATAGCAGCCACGTAAAAACTTGCAACTACAAATTAGAGGACGTCTAACTTGTTTTTGCAGCATGTGCCTTGTGATGTGATATGGCCAAAGGATGTGATGTGATGCATTGTGATGTATGAATTGATCATGTTCTTGTAATAGGATTCACGACTTGCATGTCGATGATTATGACAACCGGCAGGAGCCATAGGAGTTGTCTTATTTATTGTATGACCTGCGTGTCAATCATAAACGCCATGTAATTACTTTACTTTATTGCTAAGCGTTAGCCATAGTAGTAGAAGTAATAGTTGGCGAGACAACTTCATGAAGACACAATGATGGAGATCATGATGATGGAGATCATGGTGTCGTGCCGGTGACAGTGATGATCATGGTGCCCCGAAGATGGAGATCATAGGAGCAAAATGATATTGGCCATATCATGTCACTATATTGATTGCATGTGATGTTTATCATGTTTACATCTTATTTGCATAGAACGACGGTAGTAAATAAGATGATCTCTCAATAAAATTTCAAGAAAGGTGTTCACCCTAACTGTGCACCGTTGCTAAGGATCGTCGTTCCGAAGCACCACGTGATGATCGGGTGTGATAGGTTCTAACGTTCGCATACAACGGGTGTAAGCCAGATTTACACATGCGAAACACTTAGGTTGACTTGACGAGCCTAGCATGTACAGACATGGCCTCGGAACACGGAAGACCGAAAGGTCGAACATGAGTCGTATAGAAGATACGATCAACATAGAGATGTTCACCATGGATGACTAGTCCGTCTCACGTGATGATCGGACACGGGCTAGTTGACATGGATCATGTATCACTTGGAAGACTAGAGAGATGTCTATCTAAGTGGGAGTTCATTAATAATTTGATTAAATGAACTTAATTATCATGAACTTAGTCTAAAAATGTCCTTGCAAATTATGTCGTAGATAGCTCGCGCTGTAGCTCCCCAGTTTTATTGATACAATCCTAGAGAAAAGTAAGTTGAAAGTTGATGGTAGCAATAATGCGGACTGGGTCCGTGATCTGAGGATTGTCCTCATTGCTGCACAGAAAGCTTATGTTTTTGATGTACCGCTAACTGCATCACTCCCTCAAGCGTTGTCTGTAGATGTTGTGAACATATGACAGGCACTTTTTGATGACTACGTGATAGTTCAGTGCGTCATGCATTACGGCTTAGAATTGAGGCTTCAAAATGTTTTGAACGTCACAGAACATATGAGATGTTCTAGGAGCTGAGATTGTGATCTCAAGCTCGTGCCTATGTTGAGAGGTCTGAGACCTCCAACAAGATTCTTTGCCTGCAAGATAAAGGAGAATAGCTTAATCGGTGAGCGTGTTCTCAGATTGTCTGGGTGCTACAATCACTTGAATCAAGTGGGAGTTAATCTTCCAGATGAGATAGTGATTAATGCAGTTCTCCAAGTCACTGCCACCAAGCTACTAGAGCTTCGTGATGAACTATAACATGCCAGGGATGGATAAGATGATCCCTGAGTTGTTCGTGATGTTTGACACCACGAAGGTAGAAATCAATAAGGAGCATCAAGTGTTGATGGTTAAGTGAAAACCACTAGTTTCAAAAGGGGCAAGGGCAAGAAGGGAAAAACTTCAGGAATGGCAAGCCAGTTGTTGCTCTAGTGAAGAAACCCAAGGTTGAGCCCGAACCCGAGACTAAGTGCTTCTGTTATGAGGAGAATGTTCGCTGAAGCGGAAAAACCCTAGATGATTGGTAGATAAGAAGGCTGGTAATGTCAATGGAAGTATATTTGATATACGTGTTAGTGATGTGTACCTTGCTGGTACTCCTAGTAGCACCTGGGTATTAGATACCGGTTCGGTTGCTAAGTGTTAGCAACTCGAAATAAAAGCTACGGAGTAAATGGAGACTAGCTAGGTGAAAGGTGACGATGTGTGTTGGAAGTATTTCCAAGATTGATGTGATCACCATCGCACGCTCTCTCTACCTTCAGGATTTGTGATAAACCTAAATAAATGTTATTTGGTGTTTGCGTTGAGCATAAACGTGATTAGATCATGATTAGTGCGATACGGTTATTCATATAAGTTAGAGAATAATGGTTATTCTGTTTACATGGATAATGCCTTCAATGGTCATGCACCCACTCGAAATGGTTTATCGAATCATGATCGTAGTAGTACACATATTCATAACATTGGTACCAAAAGATACAAAGTTAATAATGATAGTACCACATGCTTGTGGCACTGCCACGTAATGTCATATTGGTATAAATCGCATGAAGAAACTCCATGATGATGGATGTTTTTTGACTCACTCGATTTCGAATCGGTTGAGACATGCGAGCCATGCCTCTTGGGCAAGATGACTGAGACCCCGTCATCCAATATGATGGAGCGGGCAAGTGGCTTATTGGAATTAATACATGTTGATGTATGTGGTCCAATGAGTGTTGAAACACACAGTGGATATCGTTGTTTTTCTTTACCTTCACTGATGATTTGAGTAAATATGGGGATATTTACTTAATGAAACACGAATCTGAAATGTTTGAAAGGTTCAAGGAGTTTCAGAGTGAAGTTAAAGATCATCGTGACAAGAAGATAAATGTCTATGATATGATCATGGAGGTGAATATCTAAGTTACGAGTTTGGTATGCAATTTTAGACAATGTGGAAATTGTTTCACAGCTCACGCCTCCTGGAACACCATAGTGTGATGGTGTGTTCGAACGTCGTAGTCGTGCTCTATTGGATATAGTGAGTACTATGATGTCTCTTATCGTTTTACCACTATCGTTATGGGGTTATGCATTAAAGACAAATCCATTCACTTTAACAGGGCACCATCTAAGTCTGTTGAGATGACACCGTGAGAATTATGGTTTGACAGAAGCCTAAGCTGTCATTTCTTAATGTTTGGGGCTGCGACGCTTATGTGAAAATGGGTTTTTCACCTAGCGAGCTCGAACTCAAAGCAGACAAATGCATCTTCATAGAATACCCTAATGAGACATTGGGTATACCTTCTATCTCAGATCCAAGCGCAAAAGGTGTTTGTTGCTAAGAACGGGTCCTTTTTGAGAAAGAGTTTCTCTCGAAAGAATTGAGTGGGAGGAAGATAGAACTTGATAAGGTTGTTGAACCTTTGTTTCAACCAGAGAATAGCGCAACACAGAAAGATGTTTCTGTAGAGCCTACTTAGTTGAAAAGGAAGTTAATGATGATGATCATGAAGCTTCGGATCAAGTCACTATCGAACCTCGTAGGTCGACAAGGACGCGTACTGCTCCTGAGTAGTACGACAACCCTGTCTTGGAAATCATGTTGTTGGACAACGATGAACCTACGAACTATGGAGAAGCGATGGTGGGCCCGGATTCCAACAAATGGCTAGGAGCCATGAAATCTGAGAAAGGATCCATGTATGAAAACCAAGTATGGACTTTGGTAGACTTGCTTGTTGAATGGCGGGTCATTGAGTACAAATGGACCTTTGAGATAAACATAGACGCTAATGGTGAAATGTCACCGTTTATAAAGCTCGACTTGTCGCAAAGAAGTTTCCGCCAAGTTCAAGGAGTTGACTACAATGAGATTGTCTCATATGTAGCGATGCTAAAAGTCTATTAAAATTTTGTTAGCAGTTGCTGCATTTTTCGATTATGAAATCTGGCAGATGGATGACAAAACAAGGTTTCCGTAATGGTTTCTGTGAGGAAGAGTTGTATGTGATACAACCAGAAGGTTTTGTCAATCCTAAGGATGCTAATAATATGCAAACTCCAGCGATCCTTCTATGGACTGGAGCAAGCATCTCGGAGTTGGAATATATGCTTTGATGAGGTGATCAAAGTGTTTAAGTTTATACAAAGTTTATGAGAAACTTGTATTTGCAAGAAAGTGAGTGGGAGCACTATGGAATTTCTTATAAGAATATGTAGTTGACATATTATTGATCGGAAATGATGTAGAATTTTTGGAAGAGCATGAAGGGTTGTTTGAAAAGTTTTGTTTTTCAAAGGAAGACCCAGATAAAGCTACTATTTTATTGAGCATCAAGATCTATAGGGATAGATCTATTCGCTTGATAAGTTTTTTCGACGAAGACATACCTTGACAAGTTTTTGAAGGAGTTCAAAATAGATGGGTCAAAGAAGGAGTTCTTGACTGTATTGTAAGGTGTGAAATTGAGTAAGATTCAATACCCGACCACGGCAGAAGATAAAGAAGAGATGAGTGTCATCTCCTATGCTTTAGCCATAGGCTCTATATAGTATGCCATGCTGTGTACCGCACCTGTGTGTGCCTTGCCATGAGTCTGTCAAGGGGTACAAGAGTAATCCAAGAGTGGATCACTAGACAGCGGTCAAAGTTAGCCTTAGTAACTTGAGAACTAAGGAAATATTTCTCGATTATGGAGGTGATAAAGAGTTCATCGTAAAGTGTTACGATGATGCAAGCTTTAAAACCAATCCGGATGACTCTTAGTAGAAATCCAGCTACGTATAGTGGAGCAGCCATTTGGAATAGCTCCAAGTGGAGCATGGGAGTAGTATCTACAAATATGACATGGAAAGTTTGTAAGGTACACACGGATCTGAATGTCGCAGACCCGTTGACTAAAACCTCTTTCACGAGCAGGACATGAACAAACCCCAGAACTTATTGGGTGTTAATCACATGATGATATGATCACATGGTGATGTAAGTGTTAATCACATGGTGATGTGAACTAGATTATTGACTCTAGTGCAAGTGGGAGACTGTTGGAAATATGCCCTAGAGGCAATAATAAAATGGTTATTATTGTATTTCCTTGTTCATGATAATTGTCTATTGTTCATGCTATAATTGTGTTAACCGGAAACCATAATACATGTGTGAATACATAGACCACAACATGTCCCTAGTGAGCCTCTAGTTGACTAGCTCGTTGATCAATAGATGGTCACGGTTTCATGGCCATGGACATTGGATGTCATTGATAACGGGATCACATCATTAGGAGAATGATGTGATGGACAAGACCCAATTCTAAGCATAGCACAAGATCGTGTAGTTCGTTTGCTAAAGCTTTTCAATGTCAAGTATCGTTTCCTTAGACCATGAGATTGTGCAACTCCCGGATACCGTAGGAATGCTTTGGGTGTGCCAAACGTCACAACGTAACTGGGTGGCTATAAAGGTGCACTACGGGTATCTCCGAAAGTATCTGTTGGGTTGGCATGAATCGAGACTGGGATTTGTCACTCCGTGTGACGGAGAGGTATCTCTGGGCCCACTCGGTAAGACATCATCATTATGAGCTCAATGTGACTAAGGAGTTAGTCACGGGATGATGTATTACGGAACGAGTAAAGAGACTTGCCGGTAACGAGATTGAACAAGGTATGGGGATACCGACGATCGAATCTCGGGCAAGTATCATACCGATAGACAAAGGGAATTGTATAAGGGATTGATTGAATCCTTGACATCGTGGTTCATCCGATGAGATCATCGTGGAGTACGTGGGAGCCAACATGGGTATCCAGATCCCGCTGTTGGTTATTGACCGGAGAGGTGTCTCGGTCATGTCTACGTGTCTCCCGAACCCGTAGGGTCTACACACTTAAGGTTCGATGACGCTAGGGTTATAGGGAAAAGGTATACGTGATTACCGAAGGTTGTTCGGAGTCCTGGATGAGATCCCGGACGTCACGAGGAGCTCCGGAATGGTCCGGAGGTAAAGATTGATATATAGGAAGTCCAGTTTTGGTCACCGGAAAGTTTTCGGGCTCATCGGTAGTGTACCGGGAGTGCCGGGAGGGTGCCGGATAACCCCCGGGAGGGGTGTGACGACCAAAGGACCACATGGGCTGTTAGATAAAGTGTGCCAGCCCTTATTGGGCTGGGCAAGACTTTTGCTAAAGGCCCATGCGGCTGGAGATAAGGAGATAAGGCAAAAAGGATTTAAAAGGAGGAGATCCACCTCCCTTGTGGGAGGTGGACTCTCCCTTTAATTCGGCCGGCCATCTCCTCTTTGGAGTAGAGGCCAAGCCAGCCCTCCACGTCCCTCCTCCTATATATACTTGAGGTTTTGGATGTTTTGAGACAAGATTTGATCTCTCTCTCTCACGGCGAAGCCCTACCTCTCTTCTTCCTCCTTCGCAGCGCTTAGGCGAAGCCCTGTCGGAATACCTTGCTACTCCACCACCACCACGCCGTCGTGCTGCTGTTGGAGCCCTTCCCCAACCTCTCCTTCCTCCTTGCTGGATCAAGGTGTTGGAGACGTCACCGGGCTGCACGTGTGTTGAACGCGGAGGTGCCGTCCGTTCGGCACTTGATCGGATCTACCGCGATCTGAATCGCTGCGAGTACGACTCCATCAACCGCGTTCTTGTAACGCTTCCGCTTAGCGATCTTCAAAGGTATGAAGATGCAATCTCTCCCCTCTCGTTGCTGGTTTCTCCATAGATAGATCTTGGTGAACGTAGGAAAATTTTGATTTACTACTACGTTCCCCAACACTTCCTCCCTTGGTCGTGTTTTGGTTCAGTGGTATTGTGGGATGAAGCGGCCCGGACCAACCTTACTTGTATGCTTATGAGAGACTGGTTCCATCGACTGACGTGTAACCACGTTACACAAAGATGGCTGGCGGGTGCTTGTTTCTCCTACTTTAGTTGGATCGGATTCGACTAAGGCGGTCCTTGAGAAGGTTGAAAAGCAACTTATGTATCACCCGTAGCCGCCACGTAAAACATGCAACAACAATTAGAGGACATCTAACTTGTTTTTGCAGGGTATGCTGTGATGTGATATGGCCAATTACATTATGAGATATATGTGATGTATGAGATTATCATGTGTTGTATAGAATATCACGACTTGCATGTCGATGAGTACGGCAACCGACGGGAGCCATAGGGTTGTCTTTAATTATTGTATGACCTGCGTGTCAATCATTAAGCGCTATGTAATGCTTTACTTTATCGCTAAATGGTAGCAATATTAGTAGGCATGGTGGGCGCAACAACCCCGATGGAGACACGTTGATGGAGATCATGGTGTCGTGCCGGTGACGATGGAGCTCATGCCGGTGCTTTCTAGATGGAGATCAAAAGCACAAGTTCATGGCCATATCATGTCACCTATGATTTGCATGTGATGTTAATCCTTTTATGCACCTTGTTTGGCTTAGGAAGATGGTAGCATTATAAGGTGATCCCTCACTTAAATTTCAAGATGAATTGTGTTCTCCCCGAGTGTGCACCGTTGCGAAAGTTCGTCGCATCGAGACACCACGTGATGATCGGGTGTGATAGACTCTACATTCACATACAACGGGTGCAAGCCAGTGTTGCACATGCAGAACACTCGGGTTAAACTTAACGAGCCTAGCATGTATAGACATGGCCTCGGAACACAAGAGACCGAAAGGTCGATCATGAGTCATATAGTAGATATGATCAACATGATGATGTCACCATTAAAACCACCTCAACTCACGTGATGATTGGACTTGAGTTGGTGAATTTGGATCATGTGACACTCAGATGACCTAAGGGATGTCAATTTGAGTGGGAGCTTTAGTAATTTGATTAACTAAACTCATTATCTTGAACAATAGTCTAAGTAACCTTTGCATATTTATGTTGTAGATCAATGGCTCGCGTAGTAGCACCCCTGAATTTTAATGCGTTCCTAGAGAAAGCTAAGTTGAAAGATGATGGAAGTAACTTTGTTGACTAGGCCCATAATCTGAGGATTATGCTCAAGGCTTCCCAGAAATCATATGTCCTTGATGCATCGCTTGGTAACCAACCAGAAGACATGTCATCCGAAGACGTTAAGAACGCTTGGGAGGCACGTTCTGGAGATTACTCAATAGTTCAGTGTGCAATATTGTATGGCTTAGAACTGGGACTTCAAAGACGTTTTGAACGTCATGCAGCATATGAGATGTTCCAAGAGTTGAAGTTTATCTTTCAAAAGAATGCCCAGATCGAGAGGTATGAGACTTCCGATAAGTTCTATGCTTGCAAAATGGAGGAGAACGGGTCTATCAGTGAACATATACTCAGAATGTTTGGGTATTCGACTCGTCTGACGGAGTTGGGAATTGCCCTTCCACCAGAGGCGATCACTGATAGAGTTCTTCAATCACTGTCACCTAGTTACAAGAGCTTTGTGATGAACAATAACATGCACGGGATGAACAAGTGAGTCGTCGAGCTGTTTGTGATGCTAAAAGTCGCTAAGTCTGAAATCCAGAAAGAACATCAAGTGTTGATGGTCAATAAAACCACTAGTTTCAAGAAGAATGGCAAGGGCAAGGGAAAGAAGGGTAAAAACAAGAAGGAGGGCAAAGCAGTTGCTACTCCTGTAAAGAAACCCAAGGCTGGATCCAAGCTAGAAACTGAGTGCTTTCATTGCAAGGGAACTGGCCACTGGAAGCGAAACTGCCCCAAGTACCTGGCTGACAAGAAGGCGGCCAACGACAAACAAGGTATATATAATATACATGTTATTGATGTGTACCTTACTAGCTCTCATTGTAGTGCCTGGGTATTTGATACCGGTTCGGTTGCTCACATTTGCAACTCAAAACAGGAACTACGGAATAGACGAAGGCTGGCAAAGGACGAAGTGACGATGCGCGTGAGAAATGGTTCCAAGGTTGATGTGATCGCCGTTGGCACGCTCTCTCTTCAATTACCATCGGGATTAGTGATGAACCTGAATAATTGTTATTTAGTGCCTGCGTTAAGCATGAACATTATATCTGGATCTTTGTTTATTGCGAGACGGTTACTCATTTAAATCAGAGAATAATGGTTGTTCTATTTATATGAGTAATATTTTTTATGGTCATGCACCCATTGTGAGGGGTTTATTCATATTGAATCTTGATAGTGATGATACACATGTTCATAACATTGATGCCAAAAGATGTAGAGTTCATAATGATAGTACCACTTTCTTGTGGCACTGCCGTTTGGGTCATATTGGTGTAAAACGCGTGAGAAAGCTCCATGCTGATGGACTTTTAGAATCACTTGATTTTGAATCAATTGACACATGTGAACCATGCCTCACGGGCAAGTGACTTATTGTAAATCATACATACTGATGTGTGCAGTCCAATGAATGTTACAACGCGCGGTGGATATCGTTATTTTCTCACCTTCACTGATGACTTAAGTAGATATGAGTATATTTACTTAATGAAACACAAGTCTGGAACGTTTGAAAAGTTCAAGCAATTTCGGAGTGAAGTTGAGAATCATCGTAACAAGAAGATTAAATTCCTGCGATCTGATCGGGGAGGTGAATATCTGAGTTATGAGTTTGGCAGTCACTTAAGACAGTGTGGAATTGTTTCACAGTTGACACCGCCTGGAACACCACAGCATAATGGTGTGTCTGAACGTCGTAATCGAACCTTATTAGATATGGTGCGTTCTATGATGTCTCTTATCGATTTGCCACTATCGTTTTGGGGTTATGCATTAGAGACAGTTGCATTCACTGTAAATAGGGCACCGTCGAAATCCGTTGAGACGATGCCATATGAACTATGGTTTGGCAAGAGGCCAAAGTTGTCGTTTCTTAAAGTTTGGGGATGTGATACTTATGTCAAAAGCTTCAACCTGAAAAGTTGGAACCCAATGCGGAGAAATGCGTCTTCATAGGATATCCGAAAGAGAAAGTCGGGTATACCATCTATCTCAGATCCGAAGGCAAAGTGTTTGTCGCTAAGAACGGAACATTTCTTGAGAAAGAGTTTCTCTCGAAAGAATTGAGTGGGAGGAAAATAGAGCTTGATGAGGTTATAAAACCTTTACTTCAACCAGAGAGTAGCGCAACGCAGAAAGATGTTTCTGTGGAACCTACGACGGTTGAAGAGAAAGTTAATGATGATGATCATAAAGCTTCGGATCAAGTTACTATTGAACCTCGTAGGTCGACATGGGCGCGTACTGCTCCTAAGTGGTACCGCAATCGTGTCTTGGAGGTCATGTTGTTGGACAACAATGAACCTACGAGCTATGAAGGAGCGATGATGGGCCCGGATTCCGAGAAATGGTTAGAGGCCATGAAATCCGAGATGGGATCCATGTATGAAAACAAAGTATGGACTTTGGAAGTATTACTTGAAGGGCGAAAGGCCATTCAGAACAAATGGATCTTTAAGAAGAAGACGGACGCAGACGGTAATGTCACCGTCTATAAAGCTCGACTTGTGGCAAAGGGTTTTTCACAAGTTCAAGGAGTTGACTACGATGAGACCTTCTCACCCGTAGCGATGCTTAAGTCTGTCAGAATCATGTTGGCAATAGCTGCTTATTTCGACTATGAAATTTGGCAGATGGATGTCAAAACAGCGTTCCTCAACGGTTCCCTTGAGGAAGAGTTTTATATGATGCAACTAGAAGGTTTTGTCGATCCAGAGAATGCTGACAAAGTTTGCAAACTCCAGCGATCCATTTATGGGCTGGTGCAAGCATCTCGGAGTTGGAATAAGCGCTTTGATGAGGTGATCAAAGCGTTTGCTTTTATACAAGTTTATGCAGAAGCTTGTATTTACAAGAAAGTGAGTGGGAGCTCTATAGTGTTTCTGATATTATATATAGATGACATATTGCTGATTGGAAACAATATAGAAATGCTAGAAAGCATGAAGGAATATTTGAACAAGAGTTTTTCAATGAAGGACCTAGGAGAAGTTGCTTTCATATTAGGCATTAAGATCTATAGAGATAGATCGAGACGCTCAATAGCACTTTCATAGAGCACATACCTTGATAAATTTTTGAAGAAGTTCAAAATGGATTAGTCCAAGAAGGGGTTCTTGCCTGTGTTACAAGGTGTGAAGTTGAGTAAGACTCAATGCCTAATGACTGGAGAAGACAGAGAAAAGATGAGTGTCATCCCCTATGCTTCACCCATAGGCTCTATCATGTATGCAATGTTGTGCACAAGACCTGATGTCAGCCTTGCCATAAGTATGGCCGGAAGGTTTCGAAGTGATCCTGGAATGGAGCACTGGACGGCGGTCAAGAATATCCTTAAGTACCTGAAAAGGACTAAGGAAATGTTTCTCGTTTATGGAGGTGATGAAGAGCTCGTCGTAAAGGGTTACGTCGATGCAAGCTTTGAAACTGATCCAGATGACTCTAAGTCACAAACAGGATACGTATTTATTCTCAACGGGGCAGCGGTAGGCTGGTGCAGTTCCAAACAAAGCATGATAGCCGATTCTACATGAGAAGCGGAGTACATCGCAGCCTCGGAGGCGGCGAAGGAAGGTGTCTGGATGAAGTAGTTCATGATAGATCTTGGAGTAGTGCCCAGTGCACTGAATCCAATTACTCTGTTCTATGACAACACTGGTGCCATTGCTCTGGCCAAGGAACCAAGGTTTCACAAGAGGACCAGACACATAAAGCGACGCTTCCATTCCATCCGCGATTACATCGTGGAGAAGGACATAAATATTTGCAAAGTGCACACGGATGTGAATGTTGCAGACCCGTTGAATAAACCTCTTCCAAGGGCTAAACATGATCAACACCAAAACTGCATGGGTGTTCGGTTCATTACAATGTAAATCACATAGTGATGTGAACTAGATTATTGACTCTAGTGCAAGTGGGAGACCAACGCGGATGCGGGCCGAGGTCGTGGTTCGGAGCAGCGGGAGGCGAGGGTGGCCGCTGTTGGAAATATTCCCTAGAGGCAATAAATAGAGTGTTTATTATTATATTTCCTTGTTCATGATAATTGTTTATTATCCATGCTATAATTGTATTGGTTGGAAACACATTACATGTATGGATAAATAGACAACACTTTGTCCCTAGTATGCCTCTAGTGAACTAGCTCGTTGATCAAAGATGGTCAAGGTTTCCTAGCCATTGACATGTGATTTCATTTGATAACGGGATCACATCATTAGGAGAATGACGGGATGGACAAGACCCAAACCATAAACGTAGCATATGATCGTGTCAGTTTATTGCTATAGTTTTCTACATGTCAAGTATATGTTCCTATGACCATGAGATCATGCAACTCACGGACACCGGAGGAGTGCCTTGTGTGTATCAAACGTCGCAACGTAACTGGGTGACTATAAAGGTGCTCTACAGGTATCTCCGAGGGTGTCTGTTGGGTTTGCATGGATCAACACTGGGATTTGTTACTCCGTGTGACGGAGAGGTATCTCAGGGCCCACTCGGTAATACAACATCACAATAAGCCTTGCAAGCAATGTGACTAAGTGTTAGTCACATGATCTTGTATTACGGAACGAGTAAAGAGACTTTCCAATAATGAGGTTGAACTAGGTATGAAGATACCGACGATCGAATCTCGGGCAAGTAACATACCGAAGAACAAAGGGAACATCATACGGGATTAACTGAATCCTTGACATAGAGGTTCGACCGATAAAGATCTTCGTAGAATATGTAGGAACCAATATGGGCATCCAGGTCCCGCTATATGTTATTGACCGTAGAGGTGTCTCGGTCATGTGTACATAGTTCTCGAACCCGCAGGGTTTGCACACTTAAGGTTTGGTGACGTTTCGGTAGTATATAGTTATGTATGGTGATGACCGAAGGTTGTTCGAAGTCCCAGATGAGATCCCGGACGTCATGAGGAGCTCCGAAATGGTCCGGAGGTAAAGATTGATATATAGAAAGTCCTGTTTTGGTCGCCGGAAAAGTTTCGGGCTCATCGGTAGTGTATCGAGAGTGCCGGTAGTGTACCGGGGGACCATCGGGAGGGGTATTTCGACCCAAGAGGCTACATGGTCTGTGGGAGAGTGAATACCAGCCCTTAGTGGGCTGGTGGAAGTCCCACACAAGGCCCATGTGACTGGAAAGAAAAGCCCAAAGAGAAAAAGGTGGGGAAAGGCAAAAAGACCAATTAAGGAAGGAGTCCTAGTCCTACTAGGATTGGAGGAGGATTCCTCCTCTCCTCCCTTCGGCCGAAGCCTAGATGGCTTTTCTCTTGGGCCAAGCCTCCTCCTCTCTTCCTCTTATATACAGTAGAGGTTTTAGGGTTTTGGCACAAGATTTTCAGCCACGTGCAACCCTACCCTCTAGTTCGTAGTTTCTCCTCTAGATCGGTTTCATCTGTGCTTAGGCGAAGCCCTGCTGAGATTACTCCACCACCATCGCCGCAGCGCCGTCGCGCTGCCGGAGAACTCGTCTACCTTTCCGGTCCCTCTTGCTGGATCAAGAAGGCAGAGATCGTCATCAAGCTTTAGGTGTGCTGAACGCGGAGGTGCCGTCCGTTCGGTGCTTGATCGGGACGGATCGTGATTGCATCGCGGGATGCTCGGCGATTTGGATCGCGAAGACGTTCGACTACATCAACCGCGTTTCTTAACGCTTCCCGCTTAGCGATCTACAAGGGTACGTAGATCCACTCTCCCTCTCATAGATGCTCATCACCATGGATAGATCTTGCGTGTGTGTAGGAAATTTTTTGTTTCCCATGCAACGTTCCTAACAGCCCCACGGTGGCTCTTCTGCCTTGGTTCTCAAGTCTCCTGGTTTCCTTTCGTTCCAGAAAAATTCCTTCCGAAGGTTTTATTCCGTTTGGACTCCGTTTAATATTCCTTATGTGCAAATCTCAAAAACAAGGAAAAAACAGAAACTGACACTAGGCTCTTGATTAATAGGTTAGTCCCAAAAATAATATAAAATAGCATATTAATGCATATAAAACATCCAAAACAGATAATATAATAGCATGAAACAATTAAAAATTATAGATACCTTGGAGACGTATCAAGGTCATTCAGGTAACAGAGACTTGGCCCGAGAGGTGCAGGACTTGGTTTTATGCACGTGGAGGAAAGTTGGGCCCAAAGACAAGACAGGTTCTTGAATAGACAAGTCTTAAAGATACCACAATTGAGATAATTAAAGCAATAAAAGAAGCCCGAGCGGGCGTGTACCAGCCGGAGAGAGAGAACCACGAGCTTTCGCACACCACTGAGAAGATGTGTTCCTCCAAAGTCCCCATAGTCCAGCAGCAGCACGGCTGGCACGGAGCTACCCAAATGTTGCTCAACCGAGAAGCAGTTGGAAAATATCAACACCCAGGATGGTGACACCTATGTGGTGAGCCAGGATCCGGCCGTGATAAGAAGTTGGGACCGAATGGTGTAACACGTCGTTTCAAGGGGAGGGCCCCATTGTACGTCCACAGCCAGTGTATAGTGCCCACGAGCCACGACCATATTGACACACGACATACCTTTGATTACTAAATAACCAAACTTTAGCCAACATACGTACCAAACGAAGAAATAGTTATGGGAGTGGGAGGCGACGGGATAAGCTCCTCGAGATACTAGTGTTTCACGTCCATGATCACTACGGAGTAGTTAGGATTTTTTACATAAATTTTGGAGGATGAGAATCCTTAGAATTGTTTTCTTATACTGACTGTTTGATTCATATAATTAAACTCAATATGATTTTCTTAAGGACTATTTTGTCTAACATTCCATGATTTTTTTTAGCATCCTCCCAAACCTGCTACTTCATAGGATTGAGATAAATATCAATAACGTCAATCCTTTGGTTTTTGTGCGATGTAGTCGAACAAAAATAAAAATCTCATAGGATTGAGATAAATATATGACATGTCAATCCTAAAACTTTTCATCCTGAAAAATCCTACTATATTTTTTCTATTTCCATTTTCACGATTGTAGAATCTCGCGAATCAAAACCCTAGAAGAGCAAGAAATTATCTTCAATAAAAAGGTTTCCCAAACGGCGTGCGGGGGCCACGCCGCCACGGAGAAGACTGTCCATTCTCCATTCGGGAAAATTGAGAGCTGGATTTGGAAGCACCGAGCGGGAGATCGATCGACGGATCATCCATCCATCCATCGACCATGGCCAAGGTGAATGCCTCCCGCGCATTTCTCTCTCTGATGAAATCCCCGTCCAGTTCACCTTCCAGCAACAGCCGCCGCGATTCACCGCGCGCGGACCTGACCTGAATGGGGTTGCCCGCTTAGGAGGGTGGTGGTGGCCTGAAGGGGAGGCGGCGTTTGTCGCGGCCGGATGTTTAGGGTTTGGGGAAATCTGGGTGAAGCACTGAAGCTCGCGCTTCCGCATTCGAAGCGATTTTGCAGATGGTATCGCGAGAATGCTGGTTGCCATGGTCTGATCCAAGATTATCTTGGTTTTCTAACGGAACATTTTGGTGCCCTGTATCAAATTTTCGATCTGAAACTTCTGAAACTGAAACTGTATGCACTGTCATATTTGGCCATCTCTATTACTGGTCAGTAACTTTGCATTTCGATGGGAGCAATCTGCAGAAGGCTGGTGCGGAGAGGGCCGTGACGGTTGAGAGCCGCACCCGAAAGAAGGCTAGGATCGAGTCCGAGGCCAAGGCCGGGCGTCGAAGATCACCGTCAACTTAGACCACAAGTTGCTGGAGTGCTCGGCTTGCTGCAGCCCGTTGGCTCCACCCCTTTTCCAGGTGCCGAACAAAACCCTCTAGTTGACGAACTAGTATTCCCTTGTCAAATGCTTACTCCATTTTACTAGATTCAGTTATACCCTATAATTTAGTTCTGTGTCACGAGGTATTGCCCATTTGTATGTTGATATTGATGTGTAGTTTATGATAGTTCACTTGCAGCAAATCTTATATCAGTTAGTGTGCTTCTCCTAGACTTCTGATTGTTTTTCTTCTGAATTCAATACACCTGGTCAGAATGTTACTCCGTACTAGTGAAGTTAATGAAATTAAGATGTGGACATATTGGTCACAACTCATTTAGAATGTTACTACTGACGTTCCCTAGTCCATTTGAGTAATTAAGTTTCCTTCCACAGCAGTATGCAGATATATATATTTCTCCCGTGGTTTGCCAATTGCCGTGACCAAGAATCTACTCCCTCTAAAGAAATATAAGAGCGTTTAGATAACTACTTTAGTGATCTAAACACTCTTATGTTTCTCTACGGAGGGAGTATGATGCATTTCCAATCTTGGCCTATGCACTATCAACTCTCTGGTTCATGGGCCATATGTAAAGTGTAGTAGCTGAGTATGAGCCAAAGTTTAGGAAGGCGATTATTAAGCAACAGATGAACACTACATGCGTGAAGATGCTATGCTTTGCATCACAACTACTGTAGATATTACGGCACAAAACTGGCACAGCAGTAGTAATCCAGTGTTGTGTCATGCTTGTGCACTTGTCCTGTTTTTGACAGTTTCAGTAAATACTGTATGTTTCTGTTTCTCTATTTTTGTCTGTAGTGCACAAATGGCCACATCACATGCTCAGAGTGCCGCACCAATGTGGAGTACAGTTGCAGCTTGTGTGCCGAGCCAGCCAACGCCCGCTGCGGCATCATGGAGCGCTTACTTATCGGCATGACCGCGCCGTGCTCGTTCCGGGAGTTTGGCTGCTCCGTTACGATCCCGTTCACAGGGAAGCTGGCCCATGAAGAATCCTGCCTCCACGCTCCGTGCCACTGCCCCATCCCCAGCTGCCGCCTCTATGCCAACTGTGGCCGGTCCCTGCGCGAGCACATCGAGACGAAACACTGCTTGATCCCATACGGCGAGGCCACAGCCGGCAGCCTTTCGCCCGTGAGGGTGTGCGACAATGATCCGGTGCGCCTGGTGTTCCTTGATGCCACGGCGACGTTCCTGTTGGTGGTCGAGCGGAGCGTGCCATCGGGGCACGCCGTGTCAGTGGTCCAGCTCGTCAGCGAGCCGGTCAAGGAGGAGGATAAAAATGATTTCAAGTACAAGATCCAGGTGAATACGCGAGCAGGCGTCCTCTCTTTGTCCGGCAAGACGCAGAGCGTCGGGCGGCTGATGAGACCTTACCAGGCAACGGCATCACTGTTCGTCTCTGACGCTGTCTGGTCTCCCCGGGATTCTCCCGTGTATCTCGAGCTTAAATGAGTCTAGACAAGCTGCATGCCCTTCAGTTGGCAAACCTATCTCATCTGGTAGGAGAATTCAGATATTCCATTCTGTTGTTTGCTCTTGTTAGCTGTGCCCTTCTGGTTGCTGGTAGTATCTTATGTCTGCAGTTTGTTGAAGATGGGTAACCGGATCATAATTTGTGGTATGAGGTTAATTAAGCTGAAGACATTTGTATGGGCCAAGCACATGTATTCTTGAGCTCCATCGATTTGAAGAAGCAGCGAGGAAAATGAGTTGTCGTTTTTAGTGGCAGGAAGAATAGTTTTCTTGAAGCTGAATGCCTTACTTTCTGCCTTGATATAAGCTTGGAGCAACATCTAGATATGGATGTAGCTGAGAGCTCCATTGAGCTTTTGAACCTGGGACAGTGAGTTCGTTGTACAAAATGGCTAGTGTCACTGAAGAAGAATGTTTGGCAGCTGATCTGAATTTACTCGAAACTTGAAACAGAGCATTGCAGGTAGGTGCTCGCCCATCCGATCTGATGTTTCTGCTCCATTGATCGTGTGAAACATTAGCAGAGCTTACAACATATCTGCAGAAAAAACTACAACAATAACGAAGAAAAAAGGCTCCAACTTGACAAGCAGAGAGAAAGCATTCAAGCACACATTCAAGCAGGCGCACAATATCTTCAGGCCGAAAGGACATGTCCCATTGCAGAGACAACATCATCAGGGCACAAGCACATAGAGGTGCGTGATACTATGAAACTGCTAAATTCTGATCCCAAGCTCACATGCACCTGAGTGAATTGTAAAATCCGCAAACAATGGTAAAAACTTATAATAAAAACTGAATGTGTTTGGCAATAAACATTGATGAATGTTTTACCTGTGTGCAAATTTTTATGACGGAGTGACATTCGTACGTGTCTGCAAAAAAAATAAAAATCGATGCTCAAAGATGCTTGAAAAGGACCAATATTTTAAGCCATTGTGTTCTTTTTGCCATGACCTCCAGCATACTAGTTTTTCTCAAAAAAGTTTTAAGTATTACAACCGGCCTCTGCATAATTAAGATGCACATAGCCAACAAAATCCTCATGCCCAGCCAAAATAAAAAGGAAGGCGAAATACAAACAAAAGTGTATATCTGTATAAAGCCTAAACCGTAGGTGGCTCAATCCTAAAATCATACTGCCATTCATGTTGGGTAAAAGTATTCCTTGCCGTAGTCACCAATTGTGTACACACCTCCGTAAACATGTTTCAATTTATTCACTCGCTGTAGAGAGGACCATAAACGAAGCATCCCGGTACATCTGTTGATAACCTGCATAAAAAAAGTATTTTTATAGTTAAAAATATTCTCATTTCTACATAGCCAAAGTGACTAAATCACGACAAGTGCTCCCACCCTGAGAAGAACTATAAACCTGTGATCAATCCCATTTATCCAGTTACCAAATATATTAGCAACACTAGAGTAAATAGCTCAAAACCACTGCATACTCCAAAACTACCGCTTTTGCCAAAAATCACAAAAGACCACCACTTCTTCGTCAAGTGAATAACAACACTAATTCGAAACCGAGTCGCGTTAATAGCAAAATTGACGGATGGGACCCACAGGTCTTGGTTGATGTGGCCTAGTCCTAGTCAATGTTTGACCTGCTGAGGTGGACGGGGGTCCCACTTGTCTACCTCACACCTTCTTCCTCCTCACACCTTCTGCAACACCGTCGCCCCGCACCACTGCCATCCCATGACCGTGCCTGCGCGCCGCTGGTCCGCGCCCGCAAAGCCGTCGCCCTTGCCCGTCGCATCCCACGTCCGCGCCCGCCAACCGCCACCCCGCTCTGTGCCTGCAACGTCGTAGCCCCGCAACCGCACCTGCAGCGCCGTCGCCCCCGACTGTGCTTGTGCCTCCCCGCGTCCGCGCCTACAGCGCCGCTGCCACAACCCCCACCCTTCCCCTGAGGCGCGTCGCCGCCCCATTGTCACCATGGAGCTCGGGGTCCGGCACGCCGCCGACCGCCAGCTACAACACCGTCGCCGAGGCCCCGCGTGCTCGCTTGCGCCCTTGCCCGCTCAGAGGCCAAGGCCCCGCGTGCCCGTGCCCATGCCCACCCACACAAGGCTGAGCACTCGCGTGCCCGGGGAGGTGCTGCAGCTCAACGCCGATCCGTGTCGCACCATTGAGTTCACTGGAAGGGGGCAGTGTGCCCTGACGCCTAGTGGGGTGGATCCGGCGGCTGGTGCCGGAGGAGCTTGTAGGGCGGCGACGCCGTGTCAGGTGAGGTTGCCGGAGCGGACGGGGCGAGTGAAGATGGTTGCGAGGAGGTGCATGGCACGGTGGTGCGATCGGCATGATGCGGTAGTGGCCGGAGAAAGAAGAAGAAAAGGGGAAAATAAGACATGTGTGTGATAGGTGGGGCCCTGTCCACCTCAACGGGTCAACACATTGACTAGGAATAGTCTTCGCCTCATCAGCCTGATAGATGGGTCCTACCCGTCAGTTTTGTTGTTAGTCACGGCTCACGTCTGATTTAATGTGATTTGTTACACACTTGGCACGGAAGTGATGGTATTTTGTGATTTTTGGCAAAAAAAAAAGTAGTTTTGGAGTACTCTAGCCACAAATGTGGTGGTTTTGAGCAATTTACTCGCAACACTATAAGGATGATACAAGCTAGAAGCTATCTAGATGACTGATCATATAGAACGAGCTAATTTACATTGGAAGAACAAATGTTTTATTGTCTCATCATGCGGACAAAATACACATTGCGTACTTTCATGTCAATTCTCTTGAGTTGAGTTGGTTCTGCGAATACAAAATACTAGTGCGATGGATGGCCGTTGGATATGACTGAAGAATGTAGACAACTGTCCTGAATTTACTCAACGAAAGAAGTCCATATCAGCCCGTGGGGTTTCAGAAGCTAGGTAATCCACCCCTCAGCTCAAAAACTAGTTAATTACCCCCTGAGATCTGTAATACCAGGCAAAGCACCCCCTAATCTCAGTTGAAGTGATTTTAGCCAATGGTTTTGCTTGCGTGGCTCTCCACGATTGCCACATTGGTTGTGGTGGCGCGAAAAGGTACGAAGACGCACGTAAAGTTTCACCCAATCCCACGCGCAATGCTAGTTCCTCTCTACCCCCTCTCCTGTTTTGTGCCATGGCCTCCAGCTGAAGCTCGTCCTCCCCTGTGTTGTTGGAAATATGCCCTAGAGGCAACAAATAAAGTGTTTATTATTATATTTTCTTGTTCATGATAATCGTTTATTATCCATGCTATAATTGTATTGATTGGAAACACATTACATGTGTGGGTAAATAGACAACACTTTGTCCCTAGTATGCCTCTAGTGAAGTAGCTCGTTGGTCAAAGATGGTCAAGGTTTCCTAACCATTGACATGTGATGTCATTTGATAACGGGATCACATCATTAGGAGAATGATGTGATGAACAAGACCCAAACTACAAACGTAGCATATGATCGTGTCAGTTTATTGCTACTGTTTTCTACATGTCAAGTTTGTGTTCCTATGACCATGAGATCATGTAACTCACGGACACCGGAAGAGTGCCTTGTGTGTATCAAACATCGCAACGTAACTGGGTGACTATAAAGGTGCTCTACAGGTATCTCTGAAGGTGTCTGTTGAGTTGGCATGGATCAAGACTGGGATTTGTTACTTCGTGTGACGGAGAGGTATCTTAGGGCTCACTCGGTAATACAACATCACAATAAGCCTTGCAAGACTAAGTGTTAGTCACGGGATCTTGTATTACATAACGAGTAAAGAGACTTGTCGGTAACGAGGTTGAACTAGGTATGTAGATACCGAGGATCGAATCTCGGGCAAGTAACAAACCGAAGAACAAAGGGAACATCATACGGTATTAACTGAATCCTTAACATAGAGGTTCAACCGATAAAGATCTTCGTAGAATATGTAGGAACCAATATGGGCATCCAGGTCCCGCTATTGGTTATTGACCGTAGAGGTGTCTTGGTCATGTCTACATAGTTCTCGAACCCGCGGGGTCTGCACACTTAAGGTTCGGTGACGTTTCGGTAGTATAGAGTTATGTATGGTGGTGACTGAAGGTTTTTCGGAGTCCCGGATAAGATCCCGGACGTCATGAGGAGCTCCGAAATGGTCCGTAGGTAAAGATTGATATATAGGAAGTCCTATTTTGGTCGCCGGAAAAGTTTCGGGCTCATCGGTAGTGTACCGGGAGTGCCGGTAGTGTATCGGGAGACCATCGGGAGGGGTATTTCGACCCAAGAGGCTACATGGGCTGTGGGAGAGTGAATACCAGCCCTCTGGTGGAAGTCCCACACAAGGCCCATGCGGCTGGGAAAGAAAAGCCCAAAGAGAAAAGGTGGAAAAAAAGGTAAAAAGGCAAAAAAGGAAGGAGTCCTAGTCCTACTAGGATTGGAGGAGGAGTCCTCCTCTCCTCCCTAGCTTCGGCCGAAGCTTCCAAGGGATGGCCCTTGGGACAAGCCTCCATCTCTCTTCCTCTTATATATACTAGATGTTTAAGGGTATTCACACTTGATTTTCAGCCACGTGCTACCTCCTCTAGTGCATAGTTTCTCCTCTAGATCGGTTTTCTGCAGTGCTTAGACGAAGCCCTGCCAGAATTGCTCCACCACCATCGCCGTGGTGTCGTCACGCTGCCGGAGAACTCATCTACCTCTCCGCTCCCTTTTGCTAGATCAAGAAGGCGGAGATCGTCATCAAGCTGTACGTGTGCTGAACGCGGAGGTGTCGTCCGTTCGGTGCTTGATCGGAAAGGATCGTGAATTAATCGCAGGACGCTCAGCGATTTGGATCGCGAAGATGTTCGACTAAACCAACCGCGTTTCTTAACGCTTCCCGCTTAGCGATCTACAAGGGTATGTAGATCCACTCTCCCTCTCGTAGATGCTTATCACCATGGATAGATCTTGCGTGTACGTAGGAATTTTTTTGTTTCCCATGCAACGTTCCCCAACAGTGGCATCATGAGCTAGGTCTATATGTAGATGAGATCTCGAGTAGAACACAAAGTGTTTGTGGGCGTTGATGCTTAGATTGCTTTCTCCCTTGGTCGTGTTTTGGTTCAGCGGTATTGTAGGATGAAGCGGCTCGGACCAACATTACTCGTACGCTTACGAGAGATCGGTTCCCTCAACTGCAACTTGTTGCATAGATGGCTAGCGGGTGCCAGTTTCTCCTACTTTAGGTGGATCGGATTCGACAAAGGCGGTCCTTGAGAAGGTTGAAAAGCAACTAATGTATCACCGTTGTGGTTTATGCGTAGGTGAGAATTGTTCTTGCTAGATACCCGTAGCAGCCACATAAAACATGCAACAACAATTAGAGGATGTCTAACTTGTTTTTGTAGGGTATGTTGTGATGTGATATGGCCGATTACATGATGTGATATATGTGATGTATGAGATGATCATGTGTTGTATAGAATATCACGACTTGCATGTCGATGAGTACGGCAACCGGCAGGAGCCATAGGGTTGTCTTTAATTATTGTATGACCTGCGTGTCAATCATTAAGCGCTATGTAATGCTTTACTTTATCGCTAAACGGTAGCAATAGTAGTAGAACCATGATGGGCGCGACAACCCCGATGGCGACACGTTGATGGAGATCAAGATGATGGGGATCATGGTGTCGTGCCGGTGACGATGGAGATCATGTCGGTGCTTTCAAGATGGAGATCAAAAGCACAAGTTCATGGCCATATCATGTCACTTATGATTTGCATGTGATGTTAATCCTTTTATGCACCTTGTGTTGCTTAGGACGATAGTAGCATTATAAGGTGATCCCTCACTTAAATTTCAAGATGAATTGTGTTCTCCCCGAGTGTGCACCGGTGCGAAAGTTCGTCGTGTACACCATGTGATGATCGGGGGTGATAGACTCTACGTTCACATACAACGGGTGCAAGCCAGTGTTGCACATGCAGAACACTCATGTTAAACTTGACGAGCCTAGCATGTACATACATGGTCTCGGAACACAAGAGACCGAAAGGTCGAACATGAGTCACATAGTAGATATGATCAACATGATGATGTTCACCATTGAAACCACAGCTTCCCTCAATTTGGGACTGTTCTATGGGATTTCGGACGCCCGCACTAGTGCAGCCTGATAGGGTTACATGTGTTGGATGACTAAAATTGTCCGAACAAACTGGTCTGAATGTTTACCGACATTTTGATGATCGGCAGTCATAGATGATCCGAGGGACCTTGAAGAACCCCACCATTATTTTTTTGACGAAGTGGTTAACTAGTTAGATATGATCAACATGATGATGTTCACCATTGAAACCACGTCAACTCACGTGATGATCGGACTTGAGTTGATGAATATGTATCATGTGACACTCAGATGACCTGAGGGATGTCAATTTGAGTGGGACCTTTAGTAATTTGTTTAACTAAACTGATTCTCTTGATCAATAGTCTAAGTAAACCTTTGCATATTTATGTTGTAGATCAATGGCTCGCGCAGTAGCACCCCTGAATTTTAATGCGTTCCTAGATAAAGCTAAGTTGAAAGTGTTGGGAGACGTAGTAGTAAATCAAAATTTTCCTACGTTCACCAAGATCTATCTATGGAGAAACCAGCAACGAGAGGGGAGAGATTGCATCTTCATACCTTTGAAGATCGCTAAGCGGAAGCATTACAAGAACGCGGTTGATGGAGTCGTACTCGCAGCGATTCAGATCGCGGTAGATCCGATCAAGTGCCGAACGGACGGCACCTCCGCGTTCAACACACGTGCAGCCCGGTGACGTCTCCAACACCTTGATCCAGCAAGGAGGAAGGAGAGGTTGGAGAAGGGCTCCAACAGCAGCACGACGGCGTGGTGGTGGTGGAGTAGCAAGGTATTCCGACAGGGCTTCGCCTAAGCGCTGCGGAGGAGGAAGAAGAGAGGTAGGGCTTCGCCGTGAGAGAGAGAGATCAAATCTTGTCTCAAAACATCCAAAACCTCAAGTATATATAGGAGGAGGGACGTGGAGGGCTGGCTTGGCCTCTACTCCAAAGAGGAGATGGCCGGCCGAATTAAAGGGAGAGTCCACCTCCCACAAGGGAGGTGGATCTCCTCCTTTTAAATCCTTTTTGCCTTATCTCCTTATCTCCAGCCACATGGGCCTTTAGCAAAAGTATTTCCCAGCCCAATAAGGGCTGGCACACTTTATCTAACAGCCCATGTGGTCCTTTGGTCGTCACACCCCTCCCGGGGGTCCTCCGGCACCCTCCCGGCACTCCCGGTACACTACCGATGAGCCCGAAAACTTTCCGGTGACCAAAACTGGACTTCCTATATATCAATCTTTACCTCCGGACCATTCCGGAGCTCCTCGTGACGTCCGGGATCTCATCCGGGACTCCGAACAACCTTCGGTAATCACGTATACCTTTTCCCTATAACCCTAGCATCATCGAACCTTAAGTGTGTAGACCCTACGGGTTCGGGAGACACGTAGACATGACCGAGACACCTCTCCGGTCAATAACCAACAGCGGGATCTGGATACCCATGTTGGCTCCCACGTACTCCACGATGATCTCATCGGATGAACCACGATGTCAAGGATTCAATCAATCCCGTATACAATTCCCTTTGTCTATCGGTATGATACTTGCCCGAGATTCGATCGTCGGTATCCCCATACCTTGTTCAATCTCGTTACTGGCAAGTCTCTTTACTCGTTCCGTAATACATCATCCCGTGGCTAACTCCTTAGTCACATTGAGCTCATTATGATGATGTCTTACCGAGTGGGCCCAGAGATACCTCTCCATCACACGGAGTGACAAATCCCAGTCTCGATTCGTGCCAACCCAACAGATACTTTCGGAGATACCCGTAGCGTACCTTTATAGCCACCCAGTTACGTTGTGACGTTTGGCACACCCAAAGTATTCCTACGGTATCCGGGAGTTACACAATCTCATGGTCTAAGGAAATGACACTTGACATTGAAAAGCTTTAGCAAACGAACTACACGATCTTTGTGCTATGCTTAGGATTGGGTCTTGTCCATCACATCATTCTCCTAATGATGTGATCCCGTTATCAACGACATCCAATGTCCATGGTCATGAAACCGTGACCATCTATTGATCAACGAGCTAGTCAACTAGAGGCTCACTAGGGACATGTTGTGGTCTATGTATTCACACATGTATTATGGTTTCCGGTTAACACAATTATAGCATGAACAATAGACAATTATCATGAACAAGGAAATACAATAATAACCATTTTATTATTGCCTCTAGGGCATATTTCCAACAGAAAGATGATGGAAGTATCTTTGTTGACTCGGCCCGTAATCTGATGATTATCCTCACGGCTTCCCAGAAATCATATGTCCTTGATGCACCGATTGGTGACCAACCAGAAGACCTGTCATCCGAAGACGTTAAGAACGCTTGGGAGGCACGTTTTGGAGATTACTCAATAGTTCAGTGTGCAATATTGTATGGCTTAGAACCGGGACTTCAAAGACGTTTTGAACGTCATGGAGCATATGAGATGTTCCAGGAGTTGAAGTTTATCTTTCAGAAGAATGCCCAGATCGAGAGGTATGAGACCTCCGATAAGATCTATGCTTGCAAAATGGAGGAGAACGGGTCTATCAGTGAACATATACTCAGAATGTCTAGGTATTCGACTTGTCTGGCGGAGTTGGGAATTGCCCTTTCGCCAGAGGCGATCACTGACAGAGTTCTTCAATCACTGCCACCTAGTTACAAGAGCTTTGTGATGAACTATAACATGCACGGGATGAACAAGTCAGTCGCCGAGCTGTTTGCGATGCTAAAAGTCACTGAGTCTGAAATTCAGAAAGAACATCAAGTGTTGATGGTCAATAAAACCACTAGTTTCAAGAAAAATGGCAAGGGCAAGGGAAAGAAGGGTAAAACCAAGAAGGATGGCAAAGCAGTTGCTACTCCTGTAAAGAAGCCCAAGGTTGGTCCCAAGGCAGAAACTGAGTTCCTTCATTGCAAGGGAACTGGTCACTGGAAGCGGAACTGCCCCGAGTACCTAGCTGACAAGAAGGCGGCCAACGACAAACAAGGTATATATAATATACATGTTATTGATGTGTACCTTACTAGCTCTCGTTGTAGTGCCTGGGTATTTGATACCGGTTCGGTTGCTCACATTTGCAACTCAAAACAGGAACTACGGAATAGAGGAAGGCTGGCGAAGGACGAAGTGACGATGCACGTGGGAAATGGTTCCAAGGTTGATGTGATCGCTGTCGGCACGCTCTCTCTTCGATTACCGTTGGGATTAGTGATGAACCTAAATAACTGTTATTTAGTGTCTGCGTTAAGCATGAACATTATATCTGGATCTTGTTTATTGCGAGACAGTTACTCATTTAAATCAGAGAATAATGGTTGTTCTATTTATATGAGTAATATCTTTTATGGTCATGCACCCAATGTGAAGGGTTTATTCATATTGAATCTTCATAGTAATGATACACATGTTCATAATATTGATGCCAAAAGATGTAGAGTTGATAATGATAGTACCACTTTCTTGTGGCACTGCCGTTTAGGTCATATTGGTGTAAAACGCATGAGGAAGCTCCATGCTGATGGACTTTTGTAGTCACTTGATTTTGAATCACTTGACACATGTGAACCATGCCTCATGGGCAAGATGACTAAAACGCCGTTCTCTAGAACAACGGAATGGGCAAGTGACTTATTGGAAATTATACATCTGGATGTGTGCGGTCCAATGAATGTTACAGCGCGCGGTGGATATCGTTATTTTCTCACCTTCACTGATGACTTAAGTAGATATGGGTATATTTACTTAATGAAACACAAGTCTGAAACATTTGAAAAGTTCAAGCAATTTCAGAGTGAAGTTGAGAATCATCGTAACAAGAAGATTAAGTTCCTGCGATCTGATCGAGGAGGTGAATATCTGAGTTATTAGTTTGGCAGTCACTTAAGACAGTGTGGAATTGTTTCATAGTGACACCGCGTGGAACACCACAGCGTAATGGTGTGTCCGAACGTCGTAATCGAACCTTATTAGATATGGTGCGTTCTATGATGTCTCTTGCTGATTTGCCGCTATCGTTTTGGGGTTATGCATTAGAGACAGCTGCACTCACTTTAAATAGGGCACCATTGAAATCCGTTGAGACGACGCCATATGAGCTATGGTTTGGCAAGAGGCCAAAGTTGTCGTTTCTTAAAGTTTGGGGATGTGATGCTTATGTCAAAAAGCTTCAGCGTGAAAAGCTGGAACCCAAAGCGAAGAAATGCGTCTTCATAGGATACCCGAAAGAGACAGTCGGGTATACCTTCTATCTCAGATCCGAAGGCAAAGTATTTGTCTCTAAGAACAGAACATTTCTTGAGAAAGAGTTTCTCTCAAAAGAATTGAGTGGGAGGAAAATAGGGCTTGATGAGGTTATTGAACCTTTACTTCAACTAGAGAGTTGTGCAGCGCAGAAAGATGTTTATGTGGAGCCTACGCTAGTTGAAGAGGAAGTTAATGATGATGATCATGAAGCTTTGGATCAAGTTACTATTGAATCTCTTAGGTCGACAAGGACGCGTACTGCTCCTGAGTGGTACGACAACCCTGTCTTGGAGGTCACGTTGTTGGACAACAATAAACCTACGAGCTATGGAGGAGCGATGATGGGCCCGGATTTCAAGAAATGGTTAGAGGCCATGAAATTTGAGATGGGATCCATGTATGAAAACAAAGTATGGACTTTGGAGTATTACCTGAAGGGCAAAAGGCCATTCAAAACAAATGGATCTTTAAGAAGAAGACGGACGCGGACGGTAATGTCACCGTCTATAAAGCTCGACTTGTGGCAAAGGGTTTTTCACAAGTTCAAGGAGTTGACTACGATGAGACCTTCTCACCCGTAGCGATGCTTAAGTCCGTCAGAATCATGTTAGCAATAGCTGCATATTTCGACTATGAAATTTGGCAGATGGATGTCAAAACAGCTTTCCTCAACGGTTTCCTTGAGGAAGAGTTGTATATGATGCAACCGGAAGGTTTTGTCGATACAGAGAATGCTAACAAAGTTTATTAAACTCCAGCAATCCATTTATGGACTGGTGCAAGCATCTCGGAGTTGGAATAAGCGCTTTGATGAGGTGATCAAAGCGTTTGGGTTTATACAAGTTTATGGAGAAGCTTGTATTTACAAGAAAGTGAGTGGGAGCTCTATAGCGTTTCTAATATTATATGTGGATGGCATATTGCTGACTGGAAACAATATAGAAATGCTAGAAAGCGTGAAGGAATATTTGACCAAGAGTTTTTCAATGAAGGACCTAGGAGAAGCTGCTTTCATATTAGGCATTAAGATCTATAGAGATAGATCGAGACACTTAATAGCACTTTCACAGAGCACATAACTTGATAAAGTTTTGAAGAAGTTCAAAATGGATCAGTCCAAGAAGGGGTTCTTGCATGTGTTACAAGGTGTGAAGTTGAGTAAGACTCAATGCCGAGTGACTGCAGAAGGTAGAGAAAAGATGAGTGTCATCCCCTATACTTTAGTCATAGGCTCTATCATGTATGCAATGCTGTGCACAAGACACGATGTAAGCCTTGCCATAAGTATGGCCGGAAGGTTTCAAAGTGATCCTGGAATGGAGCACTGGGCGGCGGTCAAGAATATCCTTATGTACCTGAAAAGGACTAAGGAAATGTTTCTCGTTAATGAAGGTAATGAAGAGCTCATCGTAAAGGGTTACGTCGATGCAAGCTTTGACACTGATCCGGATGACTCTAAGTCACAAGCCGGATACGAATTTACTCTCAACGGGGGAGCGGTAAGCTGGTGCAGTTCCAAGCAAAGCGTGCTAGCCGATTCTACGTGCGGAGCGGAGCACATCGCAGCCTCGGAGGCGGTGAAGGAAGGTGTCTGGATGAAGCAGTTCATGACAGATCTTGGAGTAGTCCCCAACACACTGAATCCAATGAACTTGTTCTGTGACAACACTGGTGCCATTGCTCTGGCCAAGGAACCAAGGTTTCACAAGAGGACCAGACACATAAAGCGACGCTTCAACTCCATCCGCGATTACATCGAGGAGAAGGACATAAATATTTGCAAAGTGCACACGGATCTGAATATTGCAGACCCGTTGACTAAACCTCTTCCAAGGGCTAAACATGATCAACACCAGAACTGCATGGGTGTTCGATCCATTACAATGTAAATCACATAGTGATGTTAACTAGATTATTGACTCTAGTGCAAGTGGAAGACTATTGGAAATATGCCTAGAGGCAATAAATAAAGAGTTTATTGTTATATTTTCTTGTTCATGATAATCGTTTATTATCCATGCTATAATTGTATTGATTGGAAACACATTACATGTGTGGGTAAATAGACAACACTTTGTCCCTAGTATGCCTCTAGTGAAGTAGCTCGTTGATCAAAGATGGTCAAGGTTTCCTAACCATTGACATGTGATGTCATTTGATAACGGGATCACATCATTAGGAGAATGATGTGATGGACAAGACCCAAACTACAAACGTAGCATATGATCATGTCAGTTTATTGCTACTGTTTTCTGCATGTCAAGTATGTGTTCCTATGACCATGAGATCATGTAACTCACGGACATCGTAAGAGTGCCTTGTGTGTATCAAACATCGCAACGTAACTGGGTGACTATAAAGGTGCTTTATAGGTATCTCCGAAGGTGTCTGTTGAGTTGGCATGGATCAAGACTGGGATTTGCTACTCCGTGTGACGGAGAGGTATCTCAGGGCCCACTCGGTAATACAACATCACAATAAGCCTTGCAAGCAATGTGACTAAGTGTTAGTCACGAGATCTTGTATTACGGAACGAGTAAAGAGACTTGCCTGTAACGAGGTTGAACTAGGTATGAAGATACCGACGATCGAATCTCGGGCAAGTAACATACCGAAGAACAAAGGGAACATCATACGGGATTAACTGAATCCTTGACATAGATGTTCGACCGATAAAGATCTTCGCAGAATATGTAGGAACCAATATGGGCATCTAGGTCCCGCTATTGGTTATTGACCGTAGAGGTGTCTCGGTCATGTCTACATAGTTCTCGAACCCGCAGGGTCTGCACACTTAAGGTTCGGTGACGTTTCGGTAGTATAGAGTTATGTATGGTGGTGACCGAAGGTTGTTCAGAGTCCCGGATGAGATCTCGAACGTCACGAGGAGCTCCAGAATGGTCAGGAGGTAAAGACTGATATATAGGAAGTCCTATTTTGGTCGCCGGAAAAGTTTCGGGCTCATCGGTAGTGTATCGGCAGTGCCGGTAGTGTACCAGGAGACCATCGGAAGGGGTATTTCGACCCAAGAGGCTACATGGCTGTGGGAGAATGAATACCAACCCTTAGTGGGCTGGTGGAAGTCCCACACAATGCCCATGCGGCTGGGAAAGAAAAGCCCAAAGAGAAAAGGTGGGAAAAAGGCAAAAAGTCAAAAAAGGAAGGAGTCCTAGTCCTACTAGGATTGGAGGAGGAGTCCTCCTCTCCTCCCTAGCTTCGGCCGAAGCTTCCAAGGGCTGGCCCTTGGGCCAAGCCTCCCTCTCTCTTCCTCTTATATATACTAGAGGTTTTAGGGTTTTTGCACTTGATTTTCAGCCACGTGCTACCCGTTCCTCTAGTGCATAGTTTCTCCTCTAGATCGGTTTTATGCAATGCTTAGGCGAAGCCCTGCCGGAATTGCTCCACCACCATCGCCGCGGCGTCGTCACGCTGCCAGAGAATTCATCTACCTCTCCGCTCCCTCTTGCTGGATCAAGAAGACGGAGATCGTCAACAAGCTGTACGTGTGCTGAACGCGAAGATGTCGTCCGTTCGGTGCTTGATCGGGATGGATCGTGATTGGATCGTGGGACGCTCGGCAATTTGGATCGCGAACACATTCGACTGCACCAACCGCGTTTCTTAATGCTTCCCGCTTAGCGATCTACAAGGGTATGTAGATCCACTCTCCTTCTCGTAGAAGCTCATCACCATGGATAGATCTTGCGTGTGCGTAGGAAATTTTTTATTTCCCATGCAACGTTCCCCAACAGTTGTAGCTTCTCTCCCCCCTGTTTGACGCCATGGACACCCACCTCCCTAGTTCCTCCTCCCGGAATCCAATTCTCCTAGGACCAGGAAGCGCTCTAGACGAGGATGGCCCTTGCGGGACGAACTTATGCTGCTTCATGATCTTGCTTAAGGCGATTTTTTTATCCCAAAAATGTACTGGTTATATCATTTTGCGAAGATAAATTGATTCTTTGATGTCTATGTCCATAACTGTGCAGTACCTACGGAAGGAGCTTGCTTTGCGCTGGTTATTCACTTTTGGTAAGCTACTCTACGTAGCTCAAATTCTGAAATGCCCGGGTAATACTTATAGCCACTAGCCAACAATAGGGTGTGAAACTATAAGCATTCTTACATGCTTCTTTCGAATCTCAAATGGTTGGTATGTAATGAAAATGACGATCTCCTTTTCATGATGTTATTGATATTTACATGAGGATACAAATAAAATTTCAGAAAGGGGTACAATGGCTGATTATTACATATTACAGTACATATGAATGATTCATGTCATATAAATCTGTGAAAAAAAGTAAGCACCTGATGCGCCACCTGCTCCTAACCAGATTCACTCTTGTACCTTCGAGACTACGTCTAACACTAGACTGGATTTTAAGTAAAGCCAAGTCAAATTCAGAGCTCCATACTGAATATCATTCTGAAGTCGCACTAGCAACTTTATATAAGTTTCACATTCGCCCAGTTAATTTCACATTCCTAAGCTATTCTATTAGAATTTTTGGGATGTGCTAATGACTTCATGTTTAGTATATTTAAAAATTTAATTAAAATGCTTCACACAAGGCATTTAGCAAAAGTTGATTACTTTTAGAATAACTACAGGCAGTGGCGATTCTAGTAGGGAGGCTTCAATGGGCTGAAGCCTACCCTCCAAATTCCTATTTTAGTTAAATATACCATATGACAATTACATTAAAGTGCTTTACATGCAACAATTTCAGTGTATTTACTAATTAGGCTTAGTAAATTGATGTAATGAGCCTACCCTCTACTATCACTCTAGATTTGCCACTGCCTACAGGCATGCATCAATCTGGGTTATTTACTGTGAATTCCAGCAAGTATCTGAAAGAAAACTGTTGATTGAGGAGCAACTTAATTAGTGTGTACTATAGCCGGCCGGACGGCTAGTTGTTTAATTATGATCACACAAGTATACCACTAAAAGAATGCTAAGATGTCATTCCAGATTGGTCATGGAGCAAAAATGAAAAACATCGAATATGGCAGTGGCCTGAAGGGAGTCCAAGTCGTATTTTCTTAATTTGAGAAGAACCGCTTTAAAATCTGTAGAACCTAGACTGTTCAACTGCATAGAGATAGGCACCATATACACGCATTAACTAAACATGCACTAATCCGGTGCAACTGTGGTACGTTTGTACTAATCACTGGACTGATGGAGCCATGGAGGACTATCTAGGTAAGCTTGTTACTTCTGAATTCAGAAAGGGTCGTTGCAGGCGCCAGTTTGAATGTGTGGTTCACACAGAGGAGGACGTGCATGCTGGGCATGGAAGAGCTGAGCTCCTCACCTGGGGTAGTCGCGCTTCTCTCGTCAAGTGTCGATCATCACGTCTTGCCCCGCCGCCGTCTCGCCGAAAGGAAAGAAGGGAACTAGGCCCAAAAAACATGAGGATGAGCTGTCAAGTCCGAGAGCCAGCCTACAAGCCGACATGGCAATCGTGAAGAGCCACGCAGGCAAAACGACCGGCGAATACCATTCTAGTTGGGATTAGGGGGTGCTTTGGCCGGTATTACATATCTCATGGGGTTAATTGACCGGTTTTAGAGGTGAGGGGGTGGATTATTCTGTTTCTGAAACCGCGGGGGGGGGGGGGGGGGGGGTGATGTGGACTTCGTTCTTTACTCAACACTTGCAACAGCACATTGCAGCTAGGTGCTGCTGGCGTTCGAGAGATGAATTAGAAAAAGCTCCAATCTGAGGGCAGAGAACCTCTCTGCTTCAAACTTCATTAAAATACGTCCAACATCCAAGCAGCAACATCGCTATTTTTTCAGACGGAAAATTACATGTCAGGAGACTACAGTTCAATACCCAACTACAAAAGAAAACACACAAAGAAGGCGAGGAGCATAGCCTGGCTAGGCCGAGGTGAACTTGGTGACGGCATTGGTGCCATCGGAGACGGCATGCTTGGTGAGCTCGTCAGGGAGCACAAGCCGGACGGAGCTCCGGATCTCCCTGGAGGTGATGGTCGGCTTCTTGCTGTAGCGCGCGGACTCACCTCAGACAAGTGTTTATTTGAGAAAAAGTTCACCGTATATTAAAAAACCTACATACATAGAGAAATGTGCAAAAATAATAAATAAATAAACAGAAGGAAACCCAAGATCTGAAAATGAGAAAAGAAAAGAAAATAAAAAAAATCCAAAACCAAAACAAAAACACTATACAAACACACACACACAAAAAAAACCTAAAAAACGCAGCGAAAAATACCGACCCATCAAGAGGCTGGCTTATGCGAAGCCTCAACTATATGCCAACCACGGGATTGGCCGTTGCGTGCCTCGTTAATGTCAGCGTGTTTAACCGTGAATTCAGGATTAGGAGGTACTTCCTCTGTCCCATAATATAATAGCGTTTTTAACACTACACTAGTATAAAAAACGTGTTTATATTATGAGACGGAAAAAATAGTTTCAAACCTAGCTGTCAGACTACACAATCGCATGCGACATGCCGAGGCTACACAACTTATGTGCTATTTTGTCTAATTATTAAGCTTGCACAGACAACTAGATGCATGTAGTTGGGCTATATAGAGCTTTTGAAGCGGAACTTTGTTAATTCGTGTGAGTTGAGTTGGGTCCAAAATATGCTCTAGGTATGATTATCGCCTTCTTTTCTAGTGACCCCTCCCTCTTCATATCTTTGCTGGTCCTCGCCTGCCGCCCTCCTCTTTCTCTTTTTTTTTGCAGGGGAAAGGAAGATTCTATTAATTTAAGGAGGGATACTAGCCTGTGTCATTACAACAATGATGCTCAAATCCGAGCCCAACCAAACTTCAATACGAGGAGTACTTCAATCATATGCAGCAAGCTCATGACTAACTTTATTTTGTGAGCGACTAATAGCATTAATAGGTACATGAAATCTCGACTTATCCACCAGCGTGACATTTATTATCGCCACGGCTTCGGCGCCGTCCATCTCAACCACAATGGGCAGCATAGTGTGGTGCATTGCGAGCTCCAGTCCCTCCTTGCAAGCAGCAAGCTTAACATTGAGACTATTATCGCATGTGTGAATCTCTCTACCAGATATGAATATAATTTCACCTCGGTCAGAGCATAGCACCATACCTCCTCCCACAGCTCTGGTAGCGAGAAAATAGCTTCCATTAACATTTAGTTTCGTCCAACCAGAAGGAGGCAACACCCAACGCTAGTCCATCTTGCATGGTGCTACTTGAGGGCTTCTCGGAGCCTGTAGTTGCACAACCATCATATCCTTCTCCATGTGCCCTTGTGGTCATTGTTGTACACACAACAAGGAGTTAATATATACATGTAGGACTCTGCTAGATGCTTTAGTCGGCGATGGATCTTTCCCGTGAGTAACTTCGTTCCGCACATACCACATCGCTTGCACGTGGTCATAAGGACTACCATGCGCGTAGTTTCCGATAAAGGCTCCAAGAGCGAGAATAACCATTCCGGTCCAATGTCAGTGATGTCCTCCACCCTTGGCATGGGCCAGTCTAGCGCCATGGCACATCACATGTCCGACGTGATGGGGAACCTACACATCGCATGGAAACCATCCTCTCATTCCACACCGTGAAGGGGGCACATACCAGTAAGCTCAAGATAGTAGGATCATTTATTAGCCCAAGTAGGAAGCGAGTTGGAAACCATCCTCCATGCGAAGACGCGTACCTTTGGGGGGGGGAGCAGGGCACACCCATATGGTATTCCAGATGGCGCGACGACCATCCGGTGTCCTGCTCGTGGCTCTCACCGATGGACGTTCATGCTCGTCCATGGAAAGGCGGTAGGCGGAGCGGACGGTGAAGATACGGTTCCTCTCATGCACCCAAGATATGATCTCCTCGGTGATGCGCGACGAAGTGCGGATGCTCATGATGGTGCTCACATCCACTGAAAGAAAGTACCGTTGTAGAACGTCCAGGCGCCACATGTCGGACTCAACCAGGAGATCCGCCACCCGTCATAATCTGCAGGTGCCCTAATGTGTGATACGCTGCCTCGTCGGATCCGTGGGCAGCCAACTATCCCTCCAGATGAGGATGCTTTGCTCGTTGTCGGTGCGCCACACCAAGCCCTTTTTCAAGAGCTCGAGGCCATACTGGATGGCCTGCCATATAGGAGAGGCATTCTCCTCTTTCTCGCCCCACCACTTTCCTCCTCTTCCTCGCATGACCGCCGTTCAAATTTACTTCAAACATTCTGATTTTCTCAGGGAAGAAGCTACTTGAATTCACAGAAACAAAAGTAGAAAAAAATAACTTGTCAAAGTTCTTGTTGGAAGCTGGAGGACTCTGCTTTGTTGTGAGTTCCCCGGAAGTTCAGTACAATTTCAAAACAAACAGTTGAAAGTTCTCTACATATTAGCTAGAAGCCTTTCAAGATCGCGAGTTAGTACTTGTACACACCCCTAATTAAAATCGGTTTGGATGGCTAGGCTTAGCCGACTACACAACCGAGTCGATCGATGATTACCCAAAGTCCAATCCGAACTAGACTCGCGATCCTCTTTGGGTCTATGGGTCTATAATTCTAGGGCCCCGTCCACGTTACCTGCGTACGTGAAACCCTCGATCGATCCGCCCGGCCGCGCGCTCCAAACTCTCGATCAGCACTTACACCGATATACTTACGTGCTGCCCCGGCCATCGCCGGCCGGTCGCCGCTTTGACGAGCTTCCAGATGGCGCTGAACGAGAGCCTCGCCAGGTTCCGGATGATGCAGGAGAGGAACCAGGCGACACTGTCCGCCATCGCCGCAACCAGAACCTCTTCATCGTCATCTGCCAAGCCGTCCCAGCAGCTGCAGCCCGCTCCAACTCCACGGCCGGCGGCCAAACCATCACCGCCAGCGCCCGCGGTCAGATTCTCCGATGACACGGCGCGGCTACGGAAGATCAACGAAGTGAGGACGTCCACGGTCGGGCAACAGATGAAGAACGTGATCGACCTGCTCAAGAAGACGAGGGAAGCTCTTACGGCGCATCAGATCAACGAACAGATCTACGTCGACATCGACAGCAACAGGACTCTCGCAGAGAGCCTGACGAACAACCCCAAGGTGCGCTTCGACGGGCGGCGCTTCTCCTACAAGCCCACGCACGACGTGACGGGCAAAGGCGAGCTTCTTACTCTGATCAAGAGCTCCCCGGACGGCCTCCCGGTTTCGGACGTGAAGGACGCGTATCCAGCCGTGCAGGACGACCTGCAGGCTCTCAAATCCTCGGGTGACGTCTATCTGCTACCGGGGGAGGGAGGCATGATCGCGTACCCGAACGACCCGAGGTTGAAGATGGAGGTGGACGCCGAGTTGAAGAAGCTGTTCCATGAGGTCAAGCTGCCGCGGGAGATGCTCGAAATCGAGAAGGAACTCCGGAAGAGCGGCGAAAAGCCAGCGACTGACACGATGAAGCGGCGTGCGGCGGAGCAGATGAATGGCTGGCAACCGAAGCCGAAGAAGGCCAAGAAGAAGTCCCGCGGGATCACCAGTAGGACCAAGCTCACCAACGTTCATCTCCCGTGGCTCTTGGACCTGCCTGTGGATTCCAAAGATATCATCTGATGGGTGTGTAAATCATGTATGCCACGTGCCACGTGGTGTGGAAGTTGTGACTTTCTGTTGGGTTCTATATATACTCTGCCGTGCCAAGATGCACTTGCCCAAGTCCTATAATTCTAGGACCGATATTCTCTTCTAAAGTTATGGTGTGTTGGGGCCTTAGGGCATCTCCAACGCCGACCCTTAAATCATCCGCGACCGTCGACATCATACGATTTATACGTATTTTGACATCCAACGCGGTCCTGCATCGGTTCGCAAGCCGGCCCCGACGTGTTTTCCCCCGCAAACCAGACACAAAGTTGAAACCGGTTTCTCAACAGTATCCCTCAAACAGGATATGGAGAATCCAACACGAGTCATGGGGATGCATATGGATGAATATGTACGTAAATGTCTCTTGCCTTAAGGTTGCATACATGCCTTAATAGCATCAATGGAAAAGCCAATATGAATTTGATACACTTTCGAGCATATATACACATCAAACATTTTTCTATACAGCGGTTATTGATTTGAGTATATGATATGAAGTTTTTTTTCTGTCGGGGTGGGGGCGGAATCTCCAGGAGAAGAGAATCTATCCGTGCCTCCTAACATGACGATCATCACGTCACCCGCACCGTTATTTTGACAGTTTTCTTTTGCCAAAACGCCTGTCTCTGCTCTGGAAGGACATGAGTGCTTCGAGATATTCGGCCTCCGCGAAATCAGGCCAGAGCGTGTCAGTGAAGAAGAGCTCTGTGTATGCTGACTGCCAAAGCAGGAAGTCGCTGAGCCTCAGTTCGCCGCTGGTCCTGATGAGTAGGTCAGGGCAAGGGAACTCGGTTGTCCAGCTCGTCTGGAGCTCGTCGGCGAATAGTGACTCATCGATGTCTTCCGGTCTGAGCAGCTTGTTGTGCACCTTTTGGGCAAGCTTCTGGCATGCTTGCAAGATGTCCCTTCGCCCACTGTAGCTGATAGCTAGCATCAGGTCGAGGTGTGAATTGCTTCTTGTTTCCTCCTCGGCATCTTGTGCAGTCTTCTGCAGATACTTCGGCAGCCTTGAGCAGTCACCAATTACGCGTAGACGAATCCCTTCCCTGCAAAACATGAGAATCTCCTCTCTTTATTAGTCAAAAAATACAAGTATTATAGCAGAACTAATTACAAGAGCGTACATAGCATTCACAAGCACGCAACATGCGCTAAGTCACACTCAACACTCGGTTTCTAATTACAAGCCCCCAGGGGTTATATTTGTACTGGATGAGATTCATTTTACAAATTACACTGCCTGAAGACCCCTATGGAAGAAAGGCAAGTGGAAATGCGAATGCGAGAGCGGCCTTTCAACACCCGGGAGTCTGGGTAGTGGTCTATCACGGTCGTCCATGCAGTACCCAGTTCATTGAGATATGTGCCAGGTCCTGCACCACCATTTGGACTAATAAGGATATGTTTGAAAACTGGTTAGTGGGGTGCTTTGAACCATTTGAAACACTTGTAATAATTGTATTTTTAACAGAATAAAAGTTTCAAATTTTTTGTAGGTTATCTTCAAGGCCATTAGCTGGATGCGTATGTGGACATTACACAGAAGGAGGAAGATCGGGTGCCCATGGTCTTTGGGTGCAACCGATGGCAGCTGATCTCTCAGGTTTGTTCAACCAATTTGGTTGGCGACATATTAGTAGGATTCGTGATGTATGAGGCTCATTTCCCTATGATGTTGTTTAATTTTTATTTTTGCCCTTAGGGTAGTCATGTTCAACAATTTATTTGTTGAACTTTACTATGGTCGGATGATGAACTTTGATATAATAAATAAAAGGCTGTGTGCATTACAAAACCGAATTATTTTTCTAAGCACCTCGCATAAGGCCTAATACTTTCTCCGTGTTTTTTCTTGGAAAATATGATGTGTTGGTTTGAAATATGGCTATACACTTGGCTAATATATTTCGTGGTATAAGTGACGCCACTCATGCTGGTAATCTTTTCTTTCTAATGGTGAAACAAATGTACAACATGTGATATGTTTTGAATAGTTTCATGGAAGAAATTCTAATTTCCTTTTATATACTATTTGGGGGCACCTCGGTGCCTGGGCACCTTGCCTACAAATCGTCAGATTACACCAAGATGTGTGCACTTGTATTTGTACTAGAACTAATGGGTTAAACTTGACTCTTTCATTAGGAAAGAATTATTGCTTGGTATGGACACTTAATGCCCTTGTTAAACAAGAGCGAGAAAATCAACAATTAATGGTCTATGCATGGTACATGCACTTTATTGATGCGTTATACTTTTAAAAAAGATTAGTATGTCTTCAAGGCATATACATGTATTAAGAAATGAGTTTGTGTGTACAATATCTTAGGTATTTGTACATACCTAGTCACGTACTAATTCATATACCTAGTCACGTACTAATTCATATACCTATAAAAATTGTATATCTAGTCACATACTAATTTTTTCATATAACTACTCAATATCTTAGGTATATATAAATTAAACTATTTCTGGATATATCTCCAATATAATTTACGAGTATGTCTCAAAATAATTTAGGTGTATTAAAAAATAGTGTATCATTCTTTGGGTTATGTACCGTTCAAAGTATATCAGTTTTGTGTATAGCTCCAAAGCATGCATGTATTGAAAAAGGGTATGCAGGTACGATATCTTACGCCCATGAACGTACGAAAAAAATCGTGTGTAGATATTGGCATGCAACATACATTCCTAAAACTAAGAAGAACTGTGTGTGTGGTGTACGTAGGAAAAATGTCATGTGTGGGTATCAGCATGCATCATATATTCCTAAAAGTAAAAAAGTAATTAGGATCACATTTTATAATATTTGGTATAAAATTATTAGTCATTAATAAGTGTGACCCGGCATTATTTTTCTTAATATTAGATACCTTGAAAAGTTAAACTTCAGAAAATGCATAGTATATGTCGTAATTATAAATACAAACAGTTGCGACGATGTTTCTTACTATTTGGTCATGTTTGATACATTTAAAAAATCAATATGTATATATGTATCCTTGTTGTATGGAAATGAATCATTGTGAGGAACTCAGTAGTATATTTTTCTAGAAAGCAATCATTGCTTATTAAAGGTTATAATGTATGCAAACAAAATTTGAAAAGTCATATGTGGCGGATTGTACATCATGCACCATGAATATCACTTGCTCTAACGGGCACCTAGGCGCTCCATATAAATTACCTATATATATGTGTGTGTGTGTGTGTGTGTGTGTGTGTGTGTGTGTGTGTGTGTATTGGTATAATAATTGCTCTTTGTATTGTAGTCAGAGTCTTTTTAGTTGAAATTTCTAGTAAACCGCCGGTTATCGAAATTTTCAATGAACCCTGAATATTTTTTATAATGTTCACAAAAATGAATTTTAAGTTTAAAATTCTAAAAATATATTAAATAGAGCTTGTATGTGCATATTATTGTGAGACCTCCACTGGCCCAGTGGTAGGTCGTGTAACCTAGATTCTTGATACAGAACCTTGAGTTGTACCTGCGACCTTGGATAGAGAGTGAAGCATAATGACCACTCGGATAGGAAGTGCTTTGTGTATTCAATGGGTTGAAATTTTTATTCTGAACGAGTGTGTGCGCACGTGCGGGAGAGAGAGAGAGAGTGATATATATAGGAAAATGGGTTAGTACTCCTAGGAGTGGATTGAATTGAGAGAGAGAGAGAGACGGTAGTTGAATTAAGCAGTTAAATGACAGGACATACTATCTTACAACAAACTGGAGTGGATTTCAATCGGGCTGGATGGCGATGCAAATATCCAATAACAGCTTTGTCCTCTTTTTCTTTCACTTGTTACTTTCAATTGATATGTACTGGATTTTTTATAGTATGAACTTAATAAATATGATTGTGTGCATTGTCTGATGTAGATGCATGTCACAAACCCTCCTTAGAAAGAAAAAAACATATTACCTTACAAACTGGGTGACATTGTCTTGGATGAACCGATCAAACACGCCCATAAGAAAGTCAACCTCCTCCTATCAATTCCAAAAGATTTTGAACAGTGGTTATGCTTACTACTCAGAAGAGATCAATTGGGCTGGTCATAAGAGTAACTTAGAATACTAACATGTATATGTTATTGTCTACGTTATTACCTCTATTGTGAGTAGTGTCATATGTGTGGTAATCTAGATGTCCTCGTTTATTATTTTATAGAGCTATTTTGTATTGGGAAGCTTTATGTGATGGTAACAATATTATGTTACTCTATTTGTTTTTCTCCTCATTAATTACTTGACACATCATCTGTTATGCTTATGTGGCATCTACTCACCCCCTTCCTAGATACAAGTCTTTAGATTTGATTGTGAACTACATACGAAGTAAAATGAGTTAATCTAGTACACTCTAAAGCGTGTATATATACATCCGTATACAGTTACTAGTGAAATCTCTTAAAATATTTATATTAAGGAACGAGGAGTATATTACTAGCTATGTTATTTCCACTGTGACTAGCCTTAGGGATTAGCGGTATATGTATTGCCTTGTGACGCTTCCAGTTTTGTTGGGAGAAGGCGAAGACAGTGAGCACGCGGATTCCCCAGGCGCGCGAGAGCCGCACCGTCTCCTTCAGGGCGGGCTGCAAAGCAGCGTGCCCGGCCGATGTCGGCATGCCCCGCGCGCGCGCCCAACGTGAGTTCCCGTCCATGATCACCGCCACGTGACGCGGCAGCGACTCGGCCCGCAGCCCTGCCGGCGGGCCGGTACAGGCGCGGACGCGCGGCCTCGTTTGGTGGGAGGAGCCCGAGGTCCCTCGCTGATGGAAGGAAAAAGCAGCTCCAAGAGCGTTGCGTGCTTGGAGGGAGAGCTGCATGGTGTGGCGGCAAGACAGTAGTGCACGGTTGCTGACTTGTTGGCGCTGAGTGATTTCAGAGTTGAGATCTATCTAAAAACTATGTCCAGTGCTACCATAATTATATAGGCAGGCAGACTGATCCCCCGCGCTCAACAAAATAAACGAGACGGTGGGCTTCACCCACGTTTTTTCATCTTGCCAGTGGCTCCACCCACGTTCTTCCTTTTGCCAGAGACAGCACCAATAATCCTATACCTACGAAGTCTTACGTAATTTGATACGTAGAGTTCCTCTTCCTTTTGCCAGTGGCAGGAGAGAATTTATGGAAGCTTAAGTAAGTTTAAGTAGGACTTTTACGTAGGTGTAGGATTATTGCCATTTTCACTGGGTTGGGGCCCGGGAGAAAGGAGATCATTTTAGAGAGAAAGAGAAGGGAAGGGAGGCTTTCGAGGCTGGGTTCGGGTCGAACCGGCTCGGGGCGTTGTTTTAGCCCGCAACCGCAGCCTTTGTCCGACGTGGCAACCCAAGCGCCACGTATGCAAAACCACCGTCCCATACCGCTGAAGAGGAGGCTGGGGGGTGATTTGCCTGGTTTACGATAGTCCAGGGGATTAAGAGCATTGTTTTAAAGTTGGGGGGTTATGTGATCCAAACGGGGTAGTTCTGGGTTATGTATACTTTTTTCAATGATAATATATCAGCATGGAACATTTAAAAATTATAAATACGTTAGAGACATATCAATGGGGCAGCACCCGAAAATGCCTGCGAGTGTATAAGTGACCGGATCTGCCAAGTTATGTTGTAGATGCTCTTAGTGTGTCTTCAACTTCGCGGATGTTTAGAGGACCTATTGACGCCATCGGGCAGCATTCCTGGTTTTTTGATCCATTGTCCTTGTATAAGGGTATCTGCAACACAGACCCGCAAATTCCTTCAATATAGGAAAAAAGTCGATGGGGACCATGCATATGGTAGGGATATTCGTAGTTTAGTGTCGAGATGAAAGGAAAGAAAAGAGGAGGGTCATGCATGTGTCGGATGAAAGGAAAGAGAGAAGAGAGAGACATGCATGTGATTGATCAAGTGCATGTCGGGACTCCCGCGTTTGTCTCCAATTTATCAAAAACGACGTCCAGACTACTTCATGGACGGAGGAATGACCGCGTTGGATTGTAAAATTAAACAAAAGTTTTCAAATTTTGCGGATCTCATGCCTAAGGGTGTCCGTTTGATAATTGCCGTGAGAAATGCCCTTGTTCTTCTTCCTGCGTGACCGACACGAGTGCGAGATGTGAACACACCGAACTGAGATGCACTGCTAGCTAGTCTCGTGCCGCTAGTGGATCCGTCGGCACGCTGCAGCCTGCAGCCACCAGAGGCTATGGCATACTTTACACATGTGCAAGGCCAACGCCTTTTCGAAAAAAATGTGCAAGGCTAACAGGACAATCGTCATGTGTCTCCTCCGTTGCTATGTGAGCACTGCTTAGCTAGTCATGTGCAGCAGCTAGCAGGACACATGTGCACGGCGCACAGGACACGGGGTCCAGCACTGCAGCTTCAGCACCATTGAACGAGAGATGATGGTAGGGCATCTGCAACCGATAATTCAACCCGGAACACGGGCACAGATCGAGCCCCGTGAACAGTAACGCGTTTAAAAAAGGAAAAAAATTGAAAAAGAAACATTTTTTTGTAATGCAAGGTGTTTTTATACGTGAGCTCTGTGCAAATTTTTGTGAAGTTTAGACATTCGAGAAGCTCGCGGCAAAAAAAGAAAATCAAGCGTGAACATTGCGATTTTCAAAAGTTTCTCACACATCCGAAATTTGCCTTTTCTTGTCACGAGCTACTCGAATGTCCAAACTTCACAAAAATTTACGCAAAGTTCACACACAGAAACATCTTGCATCACAATTTTTTTTTGTAAATTTTCAAACTTTTTCTGTACCTTCAATCACATTATTGTTCATGCCCGGCATGAGAGCCAAATCACTGCTCTCATCTCCAACGGGAACACTAAATTAATCTCACAAAATGTGTGTGGACATGTTTGGATGTGTCCTGTGCCATTCAACGTTGTCTTTCGTATTTATCCATTTCAAACACGAAATTTAACCGAAATCAAAAGATAAAGTACAAACTAAATAAAAAGTTCATGGATTGCCACTCTGACCCCAATCGTCATCCGGGCGGCGGTTCAGCAAGGCGGGCCAGCTACCACGGCATGGTGCCCGCGCTTGAGCCGCTGCTCGTCCGCCTCCGCCTTGCATCACAGACGCCACCCATGCTCCTCCTTGCGGATCTCGTGATCCAACTGGACGACACAGAGGTGGAGGAATCCTTTTCGATCCGTCATCGGCGGCAGACGTTGAACTCCTTGGTTGTCTTGAAATAGTCCAAGGCCCATGCCTCCATGAGATTCTGATTGGCGAGGACTCAGTCCAGCACCACCAAGGCCTTGGCGAAAGAGGTGTAGCGCCGCATCCGATGCTGCTCCGCCTCATAGAGGGATTTCGAGCCGGTGGAGGATGATGAGGAGGATGTGCCTTGCAACCCACTGCCTTCGAGGTAGTCCTCGAGGTGGGTGCATGGTTGTTGCAGCGGGAAGGACATCTTCCTCTTCTTCATGGCCATTGGGCACCATTGGGTGTCTGGCTAGTGATGTGGCAGGACTGTAGCTCCTCCTTGACGTGTTGTCCAATCTGTAGTTTCCCATTACGGATGGTGGGTCCTTCTTGATGCGGCATCCGGTCTAGACGCTGTTATTTCACAGAGGGGTGATGACACCGGACATTTATCGATCAAGGTGCATTGTAGCACGATCTCCGTCAGAGCGATCACCGTCGAGCAACCATCACGCCCGGTTATTCTCCATGTTTGTCTTATTCACCATCATGGCGGAGGACGGGGGAGGCATGGTGGTGCGTTACAGCTTTGGGAGAGGTGTAGGAGTGGAGGGATAGGGTTTGCCGAAGAGTCTGGCCGGTTCTAAAGCTGTATTAACTTCTCGAGAAGCGCACTAGCGTTAATGCGGGTAGGCAGAGGCCGACGTAGCTGATATGAATGCTCAAAGGGTTCTAGAGTCTGCCAAGGATGGTTTTTGGAGTGTGACCGGAGTATCGGAGTCCGATTTAGGCTGGTCGTAATGGGGAGTACCATATACTAGTACCATGCATATGATATTAGTGTATGATACTACCTCCCTAATGCATAGTACCATATGTTAGTATCATGTAGTACTTTATTTGTTGTCATGCATGACACATAGAAACATGGCATTTATTATGATACGGTATCATAATATGATACTCAAGCTTCTTTTTCTTCATTTAATTCTATGCCACCTCATCAAAAATACCTTGTTGGCATGCATGATACTAGCTATGATACTCCCATTACAACCAGCCTTAGCGGACGTCCGAACTCCCCACAGCTTCCCTCAATTTGGGACTGTTCTATGGGATTTCGGACGCCCGCACTGGTGCAGCCTGATAGGGTTACATGTGTTGGATGACTAAAATTGTCCGAACAAACCGGTCCGAATGTTTACCTACATTTTGATGATCGGCAGTCATAGATGACCCGAGGGACATCGAAGAACCCCACCATTATTTTTTTTGACGAAGTGGTTAACTAGTTTGCAAAGAATAAAAACGGTTGGTTCACCTGTACTGATACATACAACTTGGAGGTACCGTGGTCCTTTTTTACTCTGCGGCCAGTTTCAGGGTCTATATAGCTAGAGCTCCGTATGCAGCACAAGTCTTGTAGCTTTTCCAGAATTTTTCAACACATCACCATTGATCAGATGGACGCGATTAGTGCTGCTGCTGCCGCTGAAAAGATGGACGCCGGCGCTGCCTTCGCCCCATCAGTGTGGGGTGACTTCTTCGTCACCTACGTCCCTCCTCAAACGCAGGTATGCCATGCCGTGTACTCCTTTCTATCTGCACATCTAGTATAGCTTCCCAATTAATTTACCACGTACTATATGCACAACACAATTCTAGCTAAGCTTCACCGCGAGATTACAGAAGTTTACTTACCGGTGGTGAGAGTATGCGTTGTAAGATAAACGAATATCCATGTTTTCATTTACTCTAGGTGCATGTTTATATGTTTCTCTGTGCGTATCTGAAATCCTGAAACATACACGCAGACATCGGAGGAGTGGATCAGGGAGAGGGCACAGGAGCTCAAGAGGCGACTGCACAGGAAGTTCTTCATCGACGACGGTGAGGCCATCGGCTTGGCCAAGTCGGTGGCACTGGTTGACACGCTGGAGCGTCTCGGCCTTGGCAGTCACTTCCGCGGCGACATCGCCGCGGTCATTAGCCGTATCCACCTTGCAGGGGAGGAGCGGCCGGAGTATGCCGGCTACGATGATCTGCACGTCGCTGCCACTCGGTTCCGCCTGCTCAGGCAGCACGGCCTCTGGGTGTCTGCAGGTAGTTACATATTCGTTTTATGCTAAATGTCAGATACCTTATTTTTTTTCTTCTTATTTGTTGGTTTCGGATTTTTTACCGATAAAGGGTGTTTTTTATTGACTCACAGTGTAGCATCAAGGGATGCAATCATAATGAGTACACACCCGATTTCTATATAACTAGGATGCACACAGCCAACACAACATACACATACACACGATCACGTCGGCAAAAAGCAAAGTCATAAAAGACCGATGCTATGCCTAGGTGGAGAAGAAGAAAAAAAGAATTGAAAACAATGATAGACGACATACAACAATGACCATCGGCTTCAACCATCTCTTGACATCATAAGGACTACGAGAAAGGATCTTTAAAAGCGACGCCTTCAATAAGAAAACGACGTTGAAGCGTCGTCATTGTCGGATCCAACCACCAAGGTTAGATCATGGGTTTTCACCCTGAAGATGATGTCCGAGCCAATTCCGAGCAATGCCCTAATCAGGGTAACGATGCAAATGAACACCGCCATTGCCAGATATGACCAACTTGGGTCAAACCTATGGTTTTCACCATGGAGCTCAAGACTAGGTACTAGAGAAGTACCACTCAATCGAAGTTGTCCTATGTTGCCTCCTCCACTTTCCTCGATCCCAGTAGTTGCATACGCACACGGTCCTGTTCGCCATGCTCGTATGAAGAAGCTGACAAGACGAGACAATAGACTATCTCACCACCATCCGATGATGTCTTCGATGGGGAAGTAGGACTGTCAGCACCATCAAAATCCCGGGATGGGGACACTTCTGAAGGCCTACACCATCCTCACAAGTAGCCGATGTTGGCTGATCTGTATCAGACGACAGCTCCACGAGCTGCCACTAGCTCCGCCGTCCTCGTCAATGGACGCAGATCATCCAGATTTGAAGCTCTTCAGGTAACCAGTCCGGCCCACAACCACACAGCAGCATGCAGACCAGATTCACGGCAGAACCTGAGCGGAGGACCACCATGAGCACTACGCACCAACAAAGATGCACCCATGGAGCAGAGGCCCTAATGGATGTGCTCTCAGGTTGGATGCATCGGAGGAAGTCACGACACAAGACGCACAGGAGCTCCCGTGGTCCTGTCGACGAAGATGACTGCATCACGAGCGCTCATGGTGCCGATATGGTAATCTCAAGCCATGCTTCCGCCTGATACATGGAACGCCGGATCTACCGCTGCACCATCAACCATCACAGCCTCCAGCCGTCATCTGCACCTCGTCAAACACGTTGCCCAAATATCCACGGGAGCGGAACCCTACCGCCGCTGTCAACCGCCCGGCAAGCCCGATGACGTCGACCGGCGGCGACGACGTGAGGACGCACAGCGACGCCGTCGAAAAAAGTGGATCGAGGGCCGCCCGAGTCGCCCCAGGTGGACCACGTGGGGGCAGTTGATGGCGAAGTTGTAGCAACATGACCAGCGGTGGCAGCGACGAGTGTTGATCAATGCGGGGCCGAGCCAGGTCCACACCAGAGACGGAAAAGCGATGTAAGTGGGAGCGAGCTGTGGCATCCCAGCCGGAGGCGATTAATCAGGTTGATAGGTGCGGATCGGGGTGGGGGTCGTCGCTGATGCTGGAGATCAGCCGGATAGGGGGAGGTGGTAGAGGGGCCGGGGCTCAGGTGGCGACAGGCGCACGGTGGTTGATGGAGGTTGAGATAAGGCCCGTGAGGACACCATGTGCTCCAACTTTCTGCCAAATACCTCATATGATAACTAGTTAACCACCTTATATAACCTTATAATAACTAGGTAAGCACCTAATCCTAAATAGAAGACGAGCTCCAGAAAATCTTTTTTTAATATCCAAAAATCACAGATTGAACGTTCGAAAAATTCAATAAAAGTCACACATGTTTATATGGATGTATACTGCACGGTGAGCTACACTAAAAAGACAAAAACTTGATTTTGTAGATGATGAATAGTACATGCATTGTTCACAAGTTTGTCTTTTTCGTGTAGCTCTCACCATAATTTATTTCATCGTCATACTCTATACACATGTAGAATATATACATCCATATGAACGTGTAGAATTATTTTCAGAATTTTGTGAACCTTGAAATGTGAATTTTGATTATTTTTTTCTTTCAAAAGAAGGAGCTTCATGGAGCTTTCAGTCAAAAAAAAGGTCTCACTCTATATGAGACAAAAGTGCCAAATGGAGGCCTTAATTTGGAAACTTCAAGCTATTCAATTAAAAAAATACGCATATACATATTTTAGACATAATGTATATATGTGTAAATTTTCATATCAAAATATGTTAAAATAAGAGATATCGATGGCCTTTTAGCACAGGTATTGTCCATCCTCAAAGTCCATGATTTTCTTTACAGTTTGCAGTTCAAGCTATTTCATCCTGAAATTTTAAGCACGTACACATTACATCCTTATATACATGTGTATCTTTTCTGAAGTTCCAGAAACTGAAAAGTTTGGATTTACTTTTTCTAAATATCGTACTCTCTCGTATAACTGTATAATAACGAGTTAAACAGCTATTTGGTTGGCTTCCGTCAAAGATAAATAGTGGTTTCCGCCAAAGCTACTAGTCCATATTAATCTTTCTGCCAAAGCTACTCGTCCATATCACATCTTTCCGTCAAATACATGCATGCTATCGGTCACATGCTGAACACATTTCCCCCAAATACATGCGCTAATCGTTCTTCTTCCCGCCAAACAACACTAGTCCTACGTCAAATTTATACGGATAGAGAGGGGAGGAGTACATGGTAGCTTTTGATTTGTCATGTGGATATCCAGACTTTTGCAAAGCTCCCGCAGATTTTCTTCCGGCTTGCAGTTAGACAGCTCAGTCCGGACGTTGCCGACTATTTGAGGGTCCGCATTAAAGATGCCTTTACATATCACTAATTATTTTCTTGGACACCATACATAAAGCATCAACTAGTAATGAGTTATGATTCTAAATCAACATGCAGGTGTGTTCGACAAGTTCAGAGATGACACAGGCAGTTTCAGTGCAAGCCTAAGCAGTGACCCGAGGGCTCTGCTGAGCTTGTACCACGCGGCTCACATGGCGGTACCGGGCGACGCTACTCTAGACGACGCCATCACTTTTGCACGTCACCACCTCGAGTCCATGAAAGGCGAGCTCGGGTCACCAATGGCGCAGCAGGTCGCCCGCGCCCTCGACCGCCCTCTCCCGCGGTTCTCCAGGCTGCTGGAGACCTTGCGTTACGTCCCGGAGTATGCGCATGAGGAAACGCACGACGGCACACTGCTAGAGTTTGCTAGGCTCAACTCTAACCTCATGAGATCCCTTCACCTCAGGGAGCTGAAGGTCCTGTCCCTGTAAGTCCATTACATTTCCAGTTTGGTCAGTTAATCTATAAATTGCAGGGGAACTTCGAGAGTGATGTTTCTACCATGCATGGAATATAACGTGCATGCATTACTGTCAGTTACTGCTTTGAGATCCATGCCAGATTTTCTGTTTTTTCTTCGTAAAATTTGCCTTGTTTCAAGATATTACATCATGTTTCATTACTAGTTTTTATTATTATTTCGACGTGCAGCGAAATGTTAAATTGTTTACAAGCAACGCACCTCTTAAACACGTTCATTCTTATGGTACACAATGGAGTATTCTGATATATTTTGAAACGAGAGAGAAAGCAGGATGGAACATTATTTAACACGGATCTGAAAGCAATGACGGATGGGAATATCTCGTGCATGGTTGAGTTTCATTTCTCCATGGAATTCTTGTGCTCTCGAGATTTGTCAAAAAGCAATCAGTTTTGCTAAAAATATTGATAAATGTTGCCTCGGTCTTAGTTTTGAAATTGAAATCATACCACTCTCATTTTCTCATTTTGAAGCCACAAATGGTTTTTATATTTTATGAAATTGACAAGTGCAAGTTTCTTACCAATACCACAGTGTGTGATTGATTTCATAGTTTTTTCTAAATTTAAGAAAATGCTAACCAGTACCAACTTCGAATTCAATCCATATTTTTCCATACCTAAAAACACAGCTGCCACTTCTAGTAACATAAATATAGAGTTGCATGTTTGTTATCATGGGGCGAAAATTGAGAATTGTAAATTTACAATAGTCCCACATAGAACTCTGGAGGCTTCGAAATGGGAGTTTTTTCTAGATCAAAGAGTGAAATTCGCCACTAGTCCACGAACTCAAACTGATTGCACACTTTAGGTCATCAACTTAAAAAGTGATCAGATTTAGTCCACAAACTCGTTTGTTTGATCATAGAAGGCCAAAATCGATTAGAGATGAGAAAAAACGGCCACATCATGAATCGAACCTACAAACTTTCAAAATTAGGAAGCACCCATTAACCATTGGGACACAATCGGACTTGTTTAATTAGTTCCAGCCAACTATATATATTTATGTATAACCAGGAGATTTGACGCAATCACCTTTTTCTTTCTTTTTTTGCGGGTGGATCTCATGCAATCACCTGGTTGATTTCCTTCTAGTATTGGTGGATAGATTTCCTTATATTTACAATCTTATCAAGTGCATGTTAGCTCGCTTCCTTCATTTTTGCATTAATTGTTCGGAAATAACAATTTTCTTAAAAATATATAGTATAACGCTATGGTGCATGAAAAGTTAACGTCAACATACCCCGCAAAAAAAGAGTAAACTTCAACATAATTATTATACTCCATATATAGTCGGATGCAACATATTACAGAAGTCAGGTTGTGTTCCAATGGTCAACAGCTAGGTGCCAACCCCTACAGGTTGTAGGTTCAAATCATAGTTGAGGTTGTTTTTTATTTTCTTTATACGCCATTTGTTAAGATATGTTGCTAGAAAGACCGATCCTTTTGCAAAAAAGGACCCTGTAATGAAAAGTTAGCTACATAACGGTCTAAGGAACGCTGACGTGGCAGCCATTTGGCCGGTTTTTCTTCTCTCTAATTGGTTTTGGCCTTATTTGATCAAATAAACGAGTTTATGAACTAAATCTGATCACTTTCTGAGTCGATGGCCTAAAAGTGTGCAATCAGTTTGAGTTCGTGGACTAGTGACGCATTTCACTATAGATCAAATACATTTACACAAGTTATGCAGATAGAACCCGCTAACATTAGTTAAAAGAAGAAATCTATTACTATCCTTCAAAGTTTTTTTTTTTGAAAAGGAGGGTTGCCCATCGCAATGATGCATGCAGCCATAATACTCCAAAGATAATTCGGAGAAGAAATCACCACTAGGGAGTAAGGACTTATTCGAGGTAAATTGGCGATGTTAAATTTTCTACCGTGCAGGTGGTGGAGGGAACTTTACGACACTGTAAATCTAACGTACACTCGGGACCGTATGGTGGAGATATACTCTTGGAGCTGTGGAATGCTCCCTGAAGAGGAGCACTCTCGTGCACGCTTGTTTTTTGCGAAGATTTTTGGAATTGTCTCATTTCTGGACGATACTTTTGATGTCCATGCCACCATAGATGAGTGTCATAGTCTCAACCAAGCGATGCAAAGGTACATATGTAGAAGTAACTCACTTATTTTTAAGTAGTTGAAGGGACCTTATAATTGGCATTTAGAAGACCTCTATAGCACCTCCTCCTAAAAATGCAGGATACAATTTGACTACCTAAATTGAAGCTTTTATTTAGGAACATGTATTTTTTTTATCTGCAGGTTGGATGAAAGCACAGTTTCTATTCTACCCGAATACCTACACATGCTATACATCAAAACCCTAACCAATTTCAAAGAATTTGGGGATCTTCTAGAACCACACGAGAAGTACCGCATGTCTTATGCTAAGAAAGCGGTATGCACATATGCTGATTGTTTTGTACTTGATGAAAAGTTCACCCCGCTCCACACACCTATAATATTAATTTGCTCCTTAATCATTTTCTTTCGCGCATAACCTTCTACCCACATTCACGTGGCATGGGTTCTTCCATGTTCTATACATCATGATATTTTCCTTTATTATTTTTAACATATAAAGGATTAATAAGATTGTACTACCTCTGGTTCATAAAGAAGTGACATTCTGAGTATACAACATGTACAGTCCAACTTTATAATTTTTGAAGTTACTTATTTCAAATATCTGGACTGGAAACTTGAAAACAAAGTCTGTATAATTTATGCATTATGTGCATATGCTATAGTAGTAAAATGTAGTACTCAAAATTCCATATTAAAAGTAGCTAAACATCATCTATTTTGGCAAGAGTTCCAAACTATAAAGGGCATGTTTAAATTATTGTGAGTGCAGTTCCAACTGCAGTCGGAAAACTATATGCAGGAGGCTGAATGGACCAATAACAAGTACCGTCCTACCTTCGAGGAACACATAGAGACATCTGGCATGTCCTCTGGCATACCTATGTTTATCATCATGGCCCTCATGGGTTATGATGCCAAAGTCGCAACCCAAGAGGTGTTTGAGTGGGTGAGCGTGCCCGTCCCCGACGTGGTTCGAGCGGGTGCACTCATTGTCCGCTTCCTCAATGATATCTCTTCATATAAGGTACATATGTACATATAATATGCTCATCCAACAAATTCCATACAAAATCTTCCTTTTATTTTTTATCAATTTCAGAAAAAATAACAAGGAAGAATTTTCAACCTGCAAAAAAGAAGAAATTTTATTCCTGACATCTGACACCCCCTGCGCTGACCACGTGCATGTGTGGCCCAATTTATGCACGTGTATTATATGCAGTTGGGGAAGAACAAGAAAGATGTGGTTAGCACCGTGGAGTGCTACATGCTGGAGAAGGGCTCGACGGGGGAGGAGGCTGTGGCGGCGATCGCCGCCATGACCGAGCACATGTGGAGAGTGATGAACCGAGCTTGTATGGAGATCGACCGTGCGCTGCTCCCGGCAGCGCAACTGGTGGTGAGCATGGCCGGGATGTCTGAGGTTATCTACCTACACGGCAGGGACGGCTTCACCTTTGGCAGCCACGCCAAGGACCTTGTCAAGGCGCTCTTCCTCGACCCTATCCCCCTTTAGATTAGATTGGATCGTCAAGGCGCTCTTCAAGTATAAATAATTAAATAAACCTGCTACACGTATAAGATGTTATTTCCCTGTGAAGAATTCCGCTAGCTTGGCATGTTGGTACCAAAATACTACCTCGCTGTTTATTTGCTTGGCTGAATATCAAATTTGTTTTTCGAAACGGAGGCAAAAGAATTACCTCATCGATTAATTAAGAAGAAAAGAATTGCCTAGTTGATTTATGAATAACCGGGCTAAAACCGATACAACCAGACCATAATTGGACTACTCACCAATCATGAGACCCCACGAGCATCTATGCAACCCACCAAACCCAACGCACAACAACTGTAAGTCCTGATGCTTGTGCAACACAATTGAAACCGACAAGGACATCCCAACAAAAGATAGTGGACCACGCCAAAACCACAATGACAATCCAAACTGCGAGGACGAGCTGACCGTGAGGTTGGGCCGAGGGACCAAGAATTATCCATTAAGCAGCTTCGGGTGCCTTGTCTATGGCGCCACTCTTCTTACTTTTGCTCCTTAGTGACTTCTCCTTCACTGTACCGGTCTGAAGGCAATCACTCGCCTTATTGCCTTTGCCCTTGAATGTCATTCCCGTTAGGAGGCAAGCAATTGCCCTTCCAGTTCCAGGGCTAACAACCTCCACGCTAGAGAGCAAGTCACAAAGCTCTTTTGCAAAGAGAGCATTGGAATTATCCGTCGACGAGGGTGGAACGGATGTCGAAGCCACATGGGAGTGCAGAGGCGAGTTCACCTCACGGAAATCACGTATCACAGTTGAATCATGTTCCTCACACGTGGTTGCATGTGTGTCCACCGTTGTATGCTCCACTGATAGAGGTGAAGCAGAGCCCGCTCATAGCACTTGAAGCTCAAGCATCACCTGCAACACCGGAGGCACAACCACGGGAATGGTCCCACCATCAGTGGTAGACAACACAGCTGGGGAGGCAGCCGACAATGACGAGTTGTCCACAGCTCTAGGGGAGAAACAACCATAGAGCTTCGCGACCTTGTTCTTTACCGAGCCACCAACATCAACCTCACTAGGAGGACCTGGCATAGGAGCGGATTGCAACACAGTCGGCACAAGAGAGAGCTTTCCCAAAGCAGCCTCCGCTCGCTCCAGAAAGCGCCCAATGCGCACCAGGAGCTCAGCCTGGGTTGCTAGAGTGGAGTGGAGTAGCACATCGGATGGGGTTGCCGACTCAACGTAACCGGAAACAACCGATGCCCAGGACCTGCGATGAAGCACCTTGGAGGGGAGCTGGGATTCCATCAGACCCTCACAAGGAGCTGGAGCATGGCAATGCTCGATGCCAAGGCGAGACCGTGGCGGCATGGCAAGGCAGGCAAGAGAGATAAATGGACGCCAAGCATTGCGACACCCACGCGCCCAATGACCATTCTCCAAACAACGGGAGCACCTCAAGGGATCTCTGCAATCAGCAGCTCGATGCCCAGGAACAAGACATCTGCAACACCTACCAAAGAGCCAAGCCGGAATGGGACAAGGGGTCAATGCCGGAGTTGGCGACACTGGATGGCACCGACCATGCCGAGGCAACACCTCATGCCATCCTCCACACATCTCCTTCGCGTGCATCACACATTGCTCAGTCGGATGAGCTGGCGGGACAGAGCTTTTGGGAGCCAGTGGTGTCAACGGGGCCAACTCCTCCTCATCTTCATCGTCGACATCCTCATCTGCGAGGGAAGCCCAGGACACAGGCCGTCCCATGCCCAAGCCCACGGTTGTCATGTCTGAAGGATGGGACGCGCACTAGAGCAGTGGTGAGGCGACCTCCAGATGGAGTGTCGTCGGGGATGCGTTGGAGACGGGTGCTGTTGGGGACGAGTCGATGACGAGCACTGATGAAGACACCGGTGGTAGGACGGAGGTCACACCGGCTGTATCAGGAGCGGAGGGCTCGGTCGAAGTCGAAGATGTCGTCGCCTCCTTCCTGAGGATCGTACGGGTTACCTTTCGCCCTTGGATGCCTGGGTCGGAGCGACGGGAAGCGAGGGCGGCCACGGCGAGAGCAGACGCGGGAGCTAGAGCGCAGGGCGGTGGGGAGCCGGTGCCTGGCGCGACAGGAGTGGCCGTCATCGTCAAGACCAACGCGGATGCGGGCCGAGGTCGTGGTTCGGAGCAGCGGGAGGCGAGGGTGGCCGCTGTTGGAAATATTCCCTAGAGGCAATAAATAAAGTGTTTATTATTATATTTCCTTGTTCATGATAATTGTTTATTATCCATGCTATAATTGTATTGATTGGAAACACATTACATGTGTGGATAAATAGACAACACTTTGTCCCTAGTATGCCTCTAGTAGACTAGCTTGTTGATCAAAGATGGTCAAGGTTTCCTAGCCATTGACATAAGATGTCATTTGATAACGGGATCACATCATTGGGAGAATGATGGGATGGACAAGACCCAAATTATAAACGTAGCATACGATCTTGTCAATTTATTGCTATAGTTTTCTGCATGTCAAGTATATGTTCCTATGACCATGAGATCATGCAACTCACGGACACTAGAGGAGTGCCTTGTGTGTATCAAATGTCACAACATAACTGGGTAACTATAAAGGTACTCTACGGGTATCTCCGAGGGTGTTTGTTGAGTTGTCATGGATCAAGACTGGGATTTGTTACTCCGTGTGACGGAGAGGTATCTTAGGGCCCACTCGGTAATACAACATCACAACAAGCCTTGCAAGCAATGTGACTAAGTGTTAGTCACGGGATCTTGTATTAGGGAACGAGTAAAGAGACTTGCCGGTAACAAGGTTGAACTAGGTACGGAGATACCGATGATCGAATCTCGGGCAAGTAACATACCGAAGAACAAAGGGAACATCATACGGGATTAACTGAATCCTTGACACAGAGGTTCGACCGATAAAGATCTTCGTAGAATATGTAGGAACCAATATGGGCATCCAGGTCCTGCTATTGGTTATTGACCATAGAGGTGTCTCAGTCATGTCTACATAGTTCTCGAACCCGCAGGGTCTGCACACTTAAGGTTTGGTGACGTTTCGGTAGTATAGAGTTATGCATGGTGGTGACCGAAGGTTGTTCGGAGTCCCGGATGAGATACCGGACATCACGAGGAGCTCCGAAATGGTCCGGAAGTAAAGATTGATATATAGGAAGTCCTGTTTTGGTCGCCGGAAAAGTTTCCGACTCATCGGTAGTGTACCGGGAGTGCCGGTAGTGTACCGTGGGACCATCGGGAGGGGTATTTCGACCCAAGAGGCTACATGGGCTGTGGGAGGGTGAATACCAGCCCTTAATGGGCTGGTGGAAGTCCCACACAAGGCCCATGCGGCAGGGAAGAAAAGCCCAAAGACAAAAAGGTGGAAAAAGGAAAAAAGACCAAACAAGGAAGGAGTCCTACTCCTACTAGGATTGGTGGACGATTCCTCCTCTCCTCCCTTCGGCCGAAGCCTAGATGGCTTTGCCCTTGGGCCAAGACTCCTCCTCTCTTCCTCTTATATATACTAGAGGTTTTAGGGTTTTTGCACTTGATTTTCAGCCATGTGCAACCCTACCCTCTAGTTCATAGTTTCTCTTCTAGATCGGTTTTTCAGTTGTGCTTAGGCGAAGCCCTGCTGAGATTACTCCACCACCATCGCCGCAGCGCCGTCACACTGCCGGAGAACTCGTCTACCTCTCTGCTCCCTCTTGCTGGATCAAGAAGGCAGAGATCGTCATCAAGCCATACGTGTGCTGAACGTGGAGGTGTCGTCCGTTCGGTGCTAGATCGGGACAGATCGTGATTGGATCGCGGGACGCTCAGCGATTTGGATCGCAAAGACATTCTACTATATCAACCGTGTTTCTTAACGCTTCCCGCTTAGCGATCTATAAGGGTACGTAGATCCACTCTCCCTCTCGTAGATGCTCATCACCATGGATAGATCTTGCGTGTGCGTAGGAGATTTTATGTTTCCCATGCAACGTTCCCCAACAGCCGCGGGGGCTAGAGCATGGGGCGGCGAGGAGCCGGCACTCAGCACGGCTGGAGTGGTCGCCGCCGTCACGGCCGACGAAGATGCAGGGCGAAGTTGTGGATGAGCAGCCATGGCGCCACCCCGCGAGGAGAAAAACGTGAGCTGCAAGAGTGCATGAAGAGGATGTCGGATCTAGACGGGGCAGGTGCAGGGGAGGCCAGACAAGGGAGATTAGGGCGGAGCCGCAGCCTGCGCAGGCTAGTTCATGAGCGCCATGTCCATCCCCGGTATCTGTCTCAGCTTGTTTTTTTGGCTGAATATCAAGGAGCGCAATAATAGACTGTTGTTGGCTGAGGGAGAAATTCTGCTCCAAGATGTCCTCTATATGTTTCGTAGTTGACAGAGCAATTACTGTAATCCTAAAAATGTATAACTTTTCTGTTTGTTTTAAATACGCATAAATCCGGGTAGATGTCTCTATTTCCTGTTAGTAACTGATGTTGCACATTGTACATATTCATGTCTCAAAGAGGAAACAAAATACTCGTATGCCTTTAGTAGACTAGCTCGTTGATCAAAGATGGTCAAGGTTTCCTAGTCATTGACATGAGATGTCATTTGATAACGGGATCACATCATTAGGAGGAGGATTTGATGGACAAGACCCAAACTATGAACGTAGCATATGATCGTGTCAATTTATTGCTATAGTTTTCTGCATGTCAAGTATCTGTTCCTATGACCATGAGATCACGTAACTGTAGGGGAACGTGACAGAAACAAAAAATTTCGGTATAGCGAGCACGCCCAGGACCACTATGGAGAATGCATACAAGATTTGATCTGATCCGTACCGACTCGTAGCGCAGCGGAAGAAGAGTCGGTGGAGATCGTTGGTGCAGATCCCCGCAGCTAGGATTTACAACCTCCCAACCGCGAGGATGTACTCCCTCGTCGGACAGCCCTTCGGGAGGCGGTCGGACAGTCCCCCGGACGACGTCGCGGACAGCCCTTCGGGAGGACCCTCGAAACTCGAACGGAGACTCGGACGGCCCTTCGGGAGGACTCTCGAAACTCGACCCGAGACTCGGACAGCCCTTCGGGAGGACACTCGAACAGCCCCTCGGGCAAAAGATCGAAACTACGAACTCTCTACGGGGTTGCACACATACGATGTCATCTATCCGGCAGGGCTTCGCCGTCCAGAACTAGTTCCTGCCGGAACCCAGACAGCCTTTCGGCTCTACGAAAAACTCTTTTCGTGGGAGGGAGAGAGAGAGCTTGCAAAGCAAAGCATGTGTATGAGAGCAAAGGATGAGTGTGGAGAGTGCATATCCACCTCTATTTATAGGAAAACCCAAGGGGTAGGGTGGCACTTGAAATACCCAAAATGCCCATGAGGTGAGCACACCACAAGGGCATAAAGGGAAAGCCTCCAAATAGTGTTGCCTGCATCACCATGCCTGCATCACCATGCATGCATCACCATGCCTGCATCATCCCCTAATAGTATTTCCACTATTCACAATAGTGTTTCCACTATACATATATAGTGTTTCCACTATTTACAATAGTGTTTCCACTATACATATATAGTGTTTCCACTATTTATATATATAGTGTTTCTACTATTCAAAATAGTGTTTTCACTATTCACGAAGACATTTTTCTGCGTCCGTTAAATCCTAAATTATTTCTGTGTGCCTAAAATAATTCCAGTACCCACTAAAACAATTTTGGACGTGTTCCGAAACAATTCCGGAACAATGTTTTTCTTCAGCGAAAAGCTACCATAGCGGTTCCGGCGGCTCCGGAACACTTCCGGTTTTTTTCCTCCGAAAAATCCCAGAAGTCCCCAGAATCATTCTGGCACCCTCCAAGAATTTCCAGACGTGTGCCGAAACCATTTTGACTTAATGGTATACTCCGAAACAACTTTTCGGTTTTACCGGAACTATTCCAATGTTCTCTCTCCGGAACTCTTCCGTTGTCTCCGAAACTTTTTCGGTGATTTTCTCTCAGACTCCCTGTCTAGTATTCAGCAGATAGATGACCCTTAAGCGTGTGACCCTATAGGTTCGGTGAAGTATAGACATGACCCGGAACACCTTCCGATCAATGATCAGCATCGGAGCCGTGGACACCCATATCGATCCCTATACCCACACGAATAAATATTCGAGTGAACCTCCAGTTGCCGTGAGCTATTCCTGTTGCTTCGCGATATGTTACAATTACCCGAGGTGAGAAACATCGGCATCCTCGTGGATCAACACTTGTCCACAATGCCAGTTACCTCGTTGCCGGTATTGTTCTCTTTTCTCGTTCCCATGTTTTGGCATCCCCGTGATCAAATCACAAAGTGTCTGGCCAGACGATGATGGATACCGTAACACCGAGAGGGCCCAGAGATATCTCTCCATCACCGAAGGAGCAAATCCCAATCTTGAGCTATCAAGTTACTTGACATACTTTTCCATGAACCCGTAAGCCGCCGTAATAGCCACCCATTTACGGATGACGTTTAACAAACCCCAAAGTTCATGAAGCAAGCATGAAGAAACTCGATACTCGCATGGTCTAAGGAATTATGCAAACATTAACTTCTCTGTGTTATTAACCATAAACTTATGACGAATGTATCTCATAGCATAACATCAATTCGGATCGATTCAACACAAGTGTTCTACCAACATCGTGCCCTCAAAATTGCCGGCATGGCCATGCCCATGATCAGGAAAACATGATCATCATGCAATACTTGAGCCAGTCTTAGAGGCAAGACTAGGAATACAATTTACCATTTATTATACCACACGTGCACATGAGTTTCCCTCCAAGCCTCGTTTTATTTGCAGACTCGAGAATCATTGCAGTTATAGCATGGATCATAAACATTCATTACAAACTTGGAGATACAAAAGTAACTGATATTACTGCCTCTAGGGCATATCTCCTACAGACTCCCACTTGCACTAGAGTCATAATCTAGTTACATGGCTTCCCTAACACCAATGGCAATCCGGTGTTGCTCATGCTTTGCTCGTGGTAGAGGCTTCGTCATCGGGTCTGACACATTCAGATCCATGTGAACTTTGCGTACTTTCACTAAACCTTCTTCGACATGATGTCGAATGAGTTTAAATTTGCGTTGAATATGCATTGTCTTATGGTGCGAACATGGCTCCCTTGCCTGAGCCACGGCGCCACTATTGTCACAATAGATCTCCACCGGGTCCAGAGCACTTGGAACCACACCAAGGTCTTCAAGGAATTGCTTGATACCGACAGCTTTCTTGGAGGCTTCTGAAGCAGCCACATATTCCGCCTCCGTTGTAGAATCCGCCACAGTCTTTTGTTTGGAACTTTTCCAATCAACTGCACCGCCGTTCAATAAGAAAACATAGCCCGATTGAGATTTGAAGTCATCTGGGTCAGTCATGAAGCCTGCATCAGTGTAACAACTTACAATGAGCTCTTCATCACCTCCGTACACAAGGAGTAAATCCTTGGTCCTCCTGAGGTACTTAAGAATACCCTTAACTGCGGCCCAGTGTTCCAATCCTGGATCACCTTGGTACCGGCTGCTAACACTTAGCGCATAGGAAACATCCGGTCCTGTACATAGCATGGCATACATAATAGAACCAACTGCCGAATCATATGGAATATCATTCATTTGTACTCGCTCATCGAGGGTCCGAGGACACTGATTCTTGCAAAGCACTGTGCCAGGTGACATGGGGAGTAGGCCTTTCTTGGAGTTCTCCATGTTGAACCTTTTCAACACCTTGTCAATGTACGTGCTTTGGCTTAGCGCTATCAGGCGTCTTGATCTATCTCTATAGATCCTGATGCCCAATACATATGCCGCTTCGCCTAAGTCTTTCATTGAAAAACTCTTCTTCAATGAGTCTTTTATTTCGCTAAGAAATTTCACATCATTTCCAATCAACAATATGTCATCCACATACAAGATTAGAAATGCTTTTGCGCTCCCACTAAACTTCTTGTAAACACAAGATTCTTCATCGTTCTTGATGAAGCCAAACTCTTTGACCACTTCATCAAAACGAATGTTCCAGCTCCTTGATGCTTGCTTCAGACCATAAATGGCTTTCTGAAGCTTGCATACCTTTCTAGCATTCTTAGGATCGACAAAACCTTCTGGCTGTATCATGTATACATCCTGTTCAAGGTTTCCATTTAGGAAAGCCGTTTTGACATCCATCTGCCATATTTCATAATCGAAATAAGCAGCAATTGCTAGTAATATCCGAACAGACCTGAGCATGGCTACGGGCGAGAAAGTCTCGTCGTAGTCAACTCCTAGAACTTGCGTGAACCCTTTCGCGACAAGTCTAGCTTTGTGGATAGTAATGTTACCATCCGCGTCCGTCTTTCTTTTGAAAATCCATTTACAACCAATGGGTTTTACGCCATCTGGAAGTTCTTCCAAGTTCCAAACTTGGTTTTCGTACATGGATTCCATCTCGAATCTCATGGCCTTGTGCCATTCCCTTGAGCTAGGCCCCGCCATCGCTTCCTTGTAGTGTGCAGGTTCATCGTCTTCAAGAATGAAGATTTCGTTATGAAACCATTCAGGTGGCTGGATAGCCCTACCTGATCTGCGCAGTTCAGTTACAACATTGTCTGAAGTTTCCGCATCACATGCGACAACTTCCGGCTCGGTTGTAGGGATAATTTGCGGAATTACTTCCGGTTCCTTAGCCATATCAACGGTTGCCGAAGATTCACTAATCTCATTAAGCTGTACTGTCCTCCTACTCAATTCTTTAGCGAGAAACTCTTTCTCGAGAAAATGTGCAACCTTTGCGACAAACACTTTGCCCTCGGTTTGGTGGTAGAAGGAATATCCAATGGTGTTATTTGGATAACCTACAAAGTAACATTTGTCTGATCTAGGTTCTAGCTTGGTTGGCTGTAAACGTTTTACGTATGCCTCACAACCCCAAACCTTGAGATGTGACACACTAGGTATCTTCCCATACCACATCTCATGTGGTGTCGTCTCAACAGACTTAGACGGTGCTCTGTTTAATGTATAAGCAGCAGTTTCTAGTGCGTGACCCCAAAAAGATATCGGTAGATCTGTAAGAGACATCATCGACCTTACCATGTCTAACAGGGTTCGGTTACGTCATTCTGACACTCCGTTTCGCTGTGGAGTTCCGGGAGGCGTAAGCTGTGAAACGATTCCACGATCACTCAGATGTTGGCCAAACTCGTGACTAAGATATTCGCCTCCGCGATCAGACCGCAGAAACTTAATCTTTTTGTTACGATGATTTTCTACCTCATTCTGAAATTCTTTGAACTTTTCAAAGGTTTCCGACTTATGCTTCATCAAGTAGATATAGCCATACCGACTCAAATCATCAGTAAAAGTCACGAAGTAAAAAATACCCACCCCGTGCGGCCGTGTTCATTGGACCACATACATCACTATGTATTATTTCCAATAATTCACCCGCCCGTTCAGGATGACCCGTGAACGGCGTCTTGGTCATTTTTCCCATCAAGCAAGCTTCACATGTGTCAAATAATTCAAAATCAAGGGACGGTAAAACTCCATCTTTATGGAGTCTTTGCATGCGTTTCTTTCCGATGTGGCCAAGCCGACAGTGCCACAAGTAAGTGGCGGTGGTATCAGCCTTCTTAAGGCGTTTAGCATTCACGTTAAAGACATCATTTCCACATTCAAGATTTAGTATGAAAAGGCCCCCAACAATGGGTGCAAATCCATAAAACATATCCTTACAATAAAGTGAACAACCATTGTTCTCAGACTTGTAGGAGTACCCGTCGTGCACTAAACATGATCCAGAGATAATGTTTCTACACAACAACGGAACAAAATAACAGTTACTAAGTTCCAAAATAAATCCTGAAGGGAGACGTAGAGGCATAATGCCGACGGCTTGAGCGGCGATCCCAGCGCCATTCCCGACACGCATCACGACTTCATTCTTTGCCAGCTTGCGCACCTTCTGAAGCCCCTGTATCGAGTTGCAAATGTGAGCAACCGATCCGGTATAAAATACCCAAGACTTAGAATTTTCGCTAGCAAGCAAAACGTCAATGACATTAACTTGTATAACAATTATACCTTTTCCGGTTTTCCCGGATTTCTTATCTTCCAGATACTTCTTGCAGTTTCTCTTCCAGTGTCCTGTGCCCTTGCAGTAGAAGCACTCAGTTTCATTCTTGGCTCGCCCTTAGATTTGCGTTGGAAGCCGGTCTTACCGGCGCCCTTGCCTTTCTTTGGCTTGCCTTTCTTTTTGAAACTGACAGTTTTATTCACAAGCAACACTTGCTTGCGATTTTTCTGCAGTCCTCCTTCAACAGTTTTCAGCATGGCAAGCACCTCATTAGGTGTTTTGTCCATCCCATTCATGTTGTAGTTCATGACAAAACCTCCGTAAGAAGGGGGGAGTGAACAGAGCAACATGTCCATTACATGCTCTTCTGGAAGTGGAAATTCCAGGGTTTTAAGCCTTTCAGCGTAGCCAATCATATTGACTACGTGCTCGCCAACTGAACTGCCCTCGGCCATCTTGGTCTCCGACATCATCTTCATGATATCAAAACGTTCAGACCTTGCATTAAACTTGTAAAGAGCATCCCGATCCTTGATCATATCAAAGGAGTTATGGAATTCAAAACGTTTTTGAAGCTCTGAACTCATGCAAGACAGCATGAGGCACTGCACTAAGTTGTAATCATCATCCTTAGTGGCCCAGACATTCTGTATGTCTACCGCGGCTGTTGCCGCCGGCTTTGGTGGAAGAGCTCCATCAAGCACGTACACTTTCTTAGCGCTCCTGAGGACAATCCTCAGGGTACGGACCCAGTCCGCATAGTTGTTTCCATTCGCAGCTAACTTCTCTTTCTCTAACATCGGGCCTAAGTTGAACGCGCTATTGCGAGCCATTTGATCTACAACGGAAAACACAAGTTCATTTTAGACATTGTTCATAATGATTTTTGGCACTAGTGAATAAACAATTTTATTCTAAAGTGCGCTCCCACTCAAATCAATATCTCTCATAATTGATTGTGAGTGATGCAAGATCCAACTTTCAATTTAGCGTCAAGGATGTAACCATCTCAAGTGACGAGAATTTCAATTGGTAGGCCAACTTGCCAATCACATCTCTATGTGACTCTTGTTCATCTTTCGATGCGTGTGTTCTGAGCTCATGACTTTCATGCCTGAACGTCAAGACAACCAAGTGATCTCGCTGCGAGGTCTCAACTCACCCGCCTCACACTTCTCTAATCGTTCGTATCCATGTAACCATGTGATACTCCGAAGAGATAGGTGCCGTGACGGTGCTACACTTGGGAGAACACTATCTACTTGATATTTTTGTGAGAGATCACCCTAATAAAAAGCGACTACCGCGCAATCAAGAAGGGTGCATCAAGAGGGATAAACATCTCAGGCAATTCATAATAGCATGATATGATATAGCCCCTTCTGACGGAGAAGTCAAGTATTTCTTCGTCTTCGGCATTCGCGTCGGTGTTCACCTTTGCGAAGATTGCCACCACCTTGTCGATGCACCAAATAATATTGCTATCTCTATAGCTAATAAAATAAGTGCATTACATAAGGTTGACACGCAGGTCATTAAAGTGCAATCATATGGCTCCAGCCATCATGCCGAATCATGACACGCAGGTCATGTTAATTACATCATATAGCCATCTCATACATAATCAAATTGAATATGAGCATTGCTATACCACATCACATGCAAACCATCCTGCAAAACCAAGTTAGACGCCTCTAATCGGTTTATGCAAAATTTTATTTTACGTGGCTTCTAAGGTTTTGACTTAAACCGCAGCTACCAACGTTTATCATCAAGTATGATACTTCAAGTTGCTAGATTAACTTTCCAGGGTGTATGAAACACGAGATAGTAAAATCTCGAGCCCCATACTAAACTTCGTCATACGCGTGACCCCCGTGCAGATCATATCTGCATTGCCCTTCGTCTGCGAAACATCCATCTTTCTTTAACTATGGTGGAACCCAAAGACACTGAAGCACTTCGTTGATCTGTCAATCAGCATACTCAGGAGCAGCATGAAAGGATCGCGGATTGCCAGAACTTTGTAAGATTCCACCATTCCGTCAAGATCAGGAGTACGCAAATTCACGGGAAGCAACAAGAACATCGGGTAACAGATTTCATCTGCTACCCGCACAAATAATTTTCAGCAATAGATCTCATCTACTACAAAATTATACTATGCAATACTCATACATCTCATGTATTCTAGATCATACCATGCATCTACTCATAGCCTGGCTCTGATGCCACTGTAGGGGAACGTGACAGAAACAAAAAATTTCGGTATAGCGAGCACGCCCAGGACCACTATGGAGAATGCATACAAGGTTTGATCTGATCCGTACCGACTCGTAGCGCAGCGGAAGAAGAGTCGGTGGAGATCGTTGGTGCAGATCCCCGCAGCTAGGATTTACAACCTCCCAACCGCGAGGATGTACTCCCTCGTCGGACAGCCCTTCGGGAGGCGGTCGGACAGTCCCCCGGACGACGTCGCGGACAGCCCTTCGGGAGGACCCTCGAAACTCGAACGGAGACTCGGACGGCCCTTCGGGAGGACTCTCGAAACTCGACCCGAGACTCGGACAGCCCTTCGGGAGGACACTCGAACAGCCCCTCGGGCAAAAGATCGAAACTACGAACTCTCTACGGGGTTGCACACATACGGTGTCATCTATCCGGCAGGGCTTCGCCGTCCAGAACTAGTTCCTGCCGGAACCCAGACAGCCTTTCGGCTCTACGAAAAACTCTTTTCGTGGGAGGGAGAGAGAGAGCTTGCAAAGCAAAGCATGTGTATGAGAGCAAAGGATGAGTGTGGAGAGTGCATATCCACCTCTATTTATAGGAAAACCCAAGGGGTAGGGTGGCACTTGAAATACCCAAAATGCCCATGAGGTGAGCACACCACAAGGGCATAAAGGGAAAGCCTCCAAATAGTGTTGCCTGCATCACCATGCCTGCATCACCATGCCTGCATCATCCCCTAATAGTATTTCCACTATTCACAATAGTGTTTCCACTATACATATATAGTGTTTCCACTATTTACAATAGTGTTTCCACTATACATATATAGTGTTTCCACTATTTATATATATAGTGTTTCTACTATTCAAAATAGTGTTTTCACTATTCACGAAGACATTTTTCTGCGTCCGTTAAATCCTAAATTATTTCTGTGTGCCTAAAATAATTCCAGTACCCACTAAAACAATTTTGGACGTGTTCCGAAACAATTTCGGAACAATGTTTTTCTTCAGCGAAAAGCTACCATAGCGGTTCCGGCGGCTCCGGAACACTTCCGGTTTTTTTCCTCCGAAAAATCCCAGAAGTCCCCAGAATCATTCTGGCACCCTCCAAGAATTTCCAGACGTGTGCCGAAACCATTTTGACTTAATGGTATACTCCGAAACAACTTTTCGGTTTTACCGGAACTATTCCAATGTTCTCTCTCCGGAACTCTTCCGTAGTCTCCGAAACTTTTTCGGTGATTTTCTCTCAGACTCCCTGTCTAGTATTCAGCAGATAGATGACCCTTAAGCGTGTGACCCTATAGGTTCGGTGAAGTATAGACATGACCCGGAACACCTTCCGATCAATGATCAGCATCGGAGCCGTGGACACCCATATCGATCCCTATACCCACACGAATAAATATTCGAGTGAACCTCCAGTTGCCGTGAGCTATTCCTGTTGCTTCACGATATGTTACAATTACCCGAGGTGAGAAACATCGGCATCCTCGTGGATCAACACTTGTCCACAATGCCAGTTACCTCGTTGCCGGTATTGTTCTCTTTTCTCGTTCCCATGTTTTGGCATCCCCGTGATCAAATCACAAAGTGTCTGGCCAGACGATGATGGATACCGTAACACCGAGAGGGCCCAGAGATATCTCTCCATCACCGAAGGAGCAAATCCCAATCTTGAGCTATCAAGTTACTTGACATACTTTTCCATGAACCCGTAAGCCGCCGTAATAGCCACCCATTTACGGATGACGTTTAACAAACCCCAAAGTTCATGAAGCAAGCATGAAGAAACTCGATACTCGCATGGTCTAAGGAATTATGCAAACATTAACTTCTCTGTGTTATTAACCATAAACTTATGACGAATGTATCTCATAGCATAACATCAATTCGGATCGATTCAACACAAGTGTTCTACCAACATCGTGCCCTCAAAATTGCCGGCATGGCCATGCCCATGATCAGGAAAACAGGATCATCATGCAATACTTGAGCCAGTCTTAGAGGCAAGACTAGGAATACAATTTACCATTTATTATACCACACGTGCACATGAGTTTCCCTCCAAGCCTCGTTTTATTTGTAGACTCGAGAATCATTGCAGTTATAGCATGGATCATAAACATTCATTACAAACTTGGAGATACAAAAGTAACTGATATTACTGCCTCTAGGGCATATCTCCTACAGTAACTCACTGATACCGGAGGAATACCTTGTGTGTATCGAACGTCGTAATGTAACTGGATGACTATAAAGATGCTCTACAGGTATTTTCGAAGGTATCTGTTGAGAGGGCATCGATCAAGACTAGGATTTGTTACTCTGTGTGAGGGAGAGGTATCTCAAGGCCCACTCAATAATACGCCATCACAACAAGCCTTGCAAGCAAAGTGACTAAAGTGATAGCCACATGATCTTGTATTACGGAACGAGTAAAGTGACTTGCTGGTAACGAGATTGAACTAGGTATAGAGATACTGACGATCGAATCTCAGGCAAGTAACATACCGAAGAACAAAGGGAACATCATACGGGATTAAACTGAATCCATGAGATAGAGGTTCAACCGATAAAGATCTTCGTGGATATGTAGGAACCAATATGGGCATCCAGGTCCCGCTATTGGTTATTGACCTTAGAAGTGTCTCGGTCATGGCTGCATAGTTCTCGAACCTATAGGGTCTACACACTTAACGTTTGGTGACGATATAAGTATAGTTGATTTATTATGTTGGTGATCGAAAGTTCTTCGGAGTCCCGGATGAGATGTCTGACATGATGAGGAGCTTCGGAATAGTCTGGAGGTAAAGATTGATATATAGGATAATAGTGTTTGATTTCTGGACGGGTTCTGGAATTCATCGGAAGGGGCTTCGGATGTTTCCCGAAATGTTCGGGTACGAGAACACTTTATTTGGGCCAAGGGGTAGAGCCCACAAGGTTTTAAGAAGGTGCAAAAGGAGTTTTGTGAAGGCCAGGGGCCAGACGCCAGGAACCCTGGCGTCTGGTCCTGGAGTCCGAGGAGGACTATTGCCTTGCGGGTGATAACCCACAAGTATAGGGGATAAATTGTAGCCTTTCTCGATAAGTAAGAGTGTCGAACCCAACGAGGAGCTAAAGGTAGAACAAATATTCCCTCAAGTTCTATTGACCACCGATACAACTCTACGCACGCTTAACATTCGCTTTACCTAGAACAAGTATGAAACTAGAAGTACTTTGTGGGTGTGATAGGATAGGTTTGCAAGATAATAGAGAACATGTAAATAAAAATAGGGGCTGCTTAGATAAAGAAACAACTAAGTTAGTTTAACGAGTGTGGAAAAGTGTTGGTAGGAGTTGCGGAATTGTCCCTAGGCAATCGATAACTAGACCGGTAATCATTATTGCAATTTTATATGAGGGAGAGGCATAAGCTAACATACTTTCTCTACTTGGATCATATGCATTTATAATTGGAACTCTAGCAAGCATCCGCAACTACTAAAGATCATTAAGGTAAAACCCAACCATATCATTATAAGGTATCAAGTCCTCTTTACTCCCACATGCAACAACCCACCTACTCGGGTTTATGCTTCTGTCACTAAAGCAACCCACCATAGGCGAATCATGAACACATTGGAACACCCTACAGCGAGGATCCCTCACGCTTGCGTGACACAGAGAGCACCATTGGACAGAACCAATAATAAAACATGCAACTCAAACCAATCATGATCATCAATCAACAAATAGGACAACAAAAATCTACTCAGACATCATAGGATGGCAACACATTATTGGATGATAATATGAAGCATAAAGCACCATGTTCAAGTAGAGAGTACAACAGGTTGCGGGAGAGTGGACTGCTATAGATAGATGGTGGAAGGTGATGGAGGTGTTGATGAAGATGACGGAGTTATTGGAGTAGATCGCCGTCACGATGATGGCCCCGGTGGCGTTCCGACGCCATCGGAAGGGGGGGAGAGAGCCCCCCTCCTTCTTCTTCTTCCTTGACCTTCCCCCTAGATGGGAGAAGGGTTTCCCCTCTAGTACATGGCCTCCATGGCAGCGGAGGGGCGAGTGCCCCTCCGAGATTGGATCTCTCTCTCTCTCTCTCTCTCTCTCTCTCTCTGTTTCCTTCTGTTTCTATGTTTCCAGATTCTGGCCTTTCACCGTTTCTCATATTCCCGGAGATCCGTAACTCCGATCGGGCTGAAATTTTCAGGGGATTTTCCTTATAAAAATATCGTTCTTTCGGCCGAAGGACACCTCCAACCGACCTAAGGGGTAGCCACAAGCCCTCAGGGCGCGCCCTACCCCCCAGGGCGCGCCTGGCAGGCTTGTGGGCCCCTAGGGCACCGCCTTCTATTGATTCCACTTTCCAAACTTCACATATATTCCGAAAAAAATCTCCGTAAGTTTTTATCTAGTTTGGACTTTGTTTGATATGGATTTTCTGCAAAACGAAAAACATGCAACAAATAGGAACTGGCACTGGGCACTGGATCAATATGTTAGTCCCAAAAATAATATAAAAAGTTACCAAAAGTATATGAAAGTTGTAGAATATTGGCATCAAACAATCAAAAATTATAGATACGAAAGAAACATATCAGCATCCCCAAGCTTAATTCCTGCTCGTCCTCGAGTAGGTAAATGATAAAAAAGATATTTTTTGATGTGGAATGCTACCTAGCATAATCTTGATCATATAATCTAATCATGGCATGAATATTAAGATACGAGTGATTCAAAGCAATAGTCTATATTGACATAAAAACAGTAATACTTCGAGCACACCAACAATGCAATCGTCTCCTTTCAAAATAACATGGCCTTAGAAAGTTATCCCTACAAAATCATATGGTGTGGCTATGCTTCATCTTCCCCATACAAAGTATCTAAATCATGCAAAACCTCGATGATAAGTCAAGCAATTGTTTCACACTTTTTATGTTCTCAAACCTTTTCAACTCTCACGCAATACATGAGTGTGAGCCATGGATATAGCATTATAGGTGGAATAGAATATGGTGGAGGTGATGAGGAAAAAAGATAAGATAGTCTCACATCAACTAGGCGTATCAATGGGCTATGGAGATTCCCATCAATGGATATCAATGTGAGTGAGTAGGGATTGCTATGCAATGAATGCACTTAGAGATATAAGTGTATGAAAGCTCAAAAAGAAAACTAAGTGGTCGTGCAAAAATTTCCACTAGTTATATGAAAGTGACAAAATAGGAGACTCTCTATCATGAAGATCATGGTGCTACTTTGAAGCACAAGTGTGGAAAAAGATAGTAGCAATTGTCCCTTCTCTCTTTCTCTCATTTTTTTCTTTTTTTTCTTTTTTATTTTGGTGGGCACCTTTGGCCTCTTTTTTTATTTGGGCTTCAGTGGCCTCTTTTATTTTTTTTGTAAATTCCAGAGACTCCTCCAGACTTGTGAGGGAATCATAGCTTCCATCATCCTTTTCTCACACGGGACAATGCTCTAATAATGAAAATGATCACATTTTTATTTACTTATAACTCGATACCTAGAACAAAAATATGACTCTATATGAATGCGGATACCGGGATGTGCAACGATCTAGCCTAGCAAATGACATCAAAAAATAGACAAGCCATGAAAACATCATGCAAGCTATCTTACAATCATGCAAAGCAATATGAAAATGATGGTGCATGTCATACTAAACGAAATGATGGAAGTTGCATGGAAATATATCTCGGAATGGCTATGGAAATGCCATAATAGGTAGGTATGGTGGCTGTTTTGAGAAAGGTGTATGGTGGCTGTTTTGAGGAAGGTGGGTTTGATGCACTGGTGAAAGTTGTGTGGTACTATATAGGCTAGAAAAGGTGGAAGGGTGAGAGTGCGTATAATTCATGGACTCAACATTAGTCATAAAGAACTCACATACTTATTGCAAAAGTCTATTAGTTATCAAACAAAACATTAAACACATGCTCCTAGCGGAGAGGTTGGTAGGAGTTAACCATCGCGCGCTCCCGACCCTCACACAAAGGTTGACAATCATTAAACAAATCATGCTCTGACTTCATTACATAACGGTTCACCATACGTGCATGCTACGGGAATCACAAACTTCAACACATGTATTTCTCCAATTCACAACTACTCACTAGCATGACTCTCATATTACCATCTTCATATCGCAAAACTATTGCAAGGAATCAAACATATCATATTCAGTGATCTATATGTTTTATGTAGGATTTTATGACTAACCATGTGAATGACCAACTCATGTTAACTCTCTAAATAGATATAAGTGAAGCATGGGAGTTTTAATTCTTTCTAGAAAAGATATGCACATGCTCTAACAAATATAAGTGAAGCAAAAGAGCATTCTACAAATGGTGGTTTTCTATGGGTAGAGAAACAAACAATCCAAACTTCAAATGATATAAGTGAAGCACATGAAGCATTCTACAAAGCCATACTCAGAAGATATAAGTGAGGTGCAAAGAGCCTTCTATAAATCAACAAAGGACTTTCTCATACAAGCATGGTGCATTATTAAAATAAAAATAAAAAGCACACGACGCTCCAAGATTTACGCATATCATGTGACGAATAAAAATATAGCTCCAACTAAAATTACCGATGGTTGTTAGAAGAAAGAGGGGATGCCTTCCGGGGCAACCCCAAGCTTAGTTTCTTGGGAGTCCTTGAATATTGCCTTGGCGTGCCTCAGGCATCCCCAAGCTTAGTCTCTTTCCACTCCTTATTCCTTCATCCATCGTGATCTCACCTAAAACTTGAAAACTTTAATCACACAAAACTTAACAAAACCCTCGTGAGATACGTTAGTATAATAATAAAAATCACCATTTTAAGTACTGTTGACAACCAATTCATATTTTGTTTTTGCATTTTATCTACTTTAATATGACTTATTTATGGATTATACCACCTATAAAATCGATAGTTTTATCAAAACTAGCAAAACAATGCATCAAAAACAGAATCTGTCTTAAACAGTATAGTCTGTAGTAATCTGAACATTCACCATACTTCTGTAACTCTAAAAATTCCGAAACATTAGAAAAAAATAATATATTTTCATATCATTATTGTGTCCAAATTTCAGAAACTTTTGCCATTCCAGTAAAAAATGTAAATTCACACACTACAGCCAAAGTTTCTGTTTTTGCACTGCACACACCAAACAAGCAATCTAATCATCCTAAAGGCAAATCTTCGCACATTATTTTTATAATAAAATGGATTTATACAAGGGGATAATTATTATTTTTGAAAAGTTTCTGTAATCAAGATTTACAAAGTTTCCATGGGCATGAACAAAGTTCAAGGAGCTCCCCCACTTCAACGGTGCTCGTCCTTCTTACTTTCACTTCTCCTTTTTTTAAGTTTTAGGTTCCCCTCTTTATCTTGTTTTATTTTTAAACTATATGAAAGCACACGGCAGAATAAAATGACTCTCTAAAACTTCTGGGTTGTCTCCCTGGCAGCGCTTTCTTTAAAGTCATTAAGCTAGGCATAAAGTCTTTAAGTAATTGATCCACCCGGATCCCAATATATATCAAAGCCAATTTTAATTAAAAATGATTTGTAGTTTAGTAGTGAGCACAATGTAACATATATCATTCAAAAACGAAGTCTAACTCTCTTCCTATGCATCGGCATGTCATAAAGGAACAATTCGCACACACAAAGTAAAGGCAAATACATAGCGTAAGCCGTTTTTTGCAATTTTATCATATTGGAAACATAGAGAGGTGGAGATGTATTTCCTCTCTCATAATAATTGCAAGTAGGAGCAGAAAGGACATGAATATTATATCTATCAAAATCATCATGTGTAATAGTAAAAGGCAACCCATCTATATAATCCTTAATAAGAGCAAACTTCTCCGATATAGTGTAGTTGGGAGAATTCAAAAAGATAATAGGACTATCATGCGTGGATGAAATAGCAACAATTTCATTCTTAACATAAGGAACTATAGAAAGTGCATCTCCATAAGCATCATTCATATTGGCATCATGGCCACAAGCATAGCAAGCATCAAGTTCTTCAAAAAGGGATATTTCAAATGAATCCAAGGGATCATAGCAATTATCATAGCATTCATCCTTCGATAAGAATGAAGGGAAATTAAACAATGTATGAGTTGAAGAGTTACTCTCATTAGAATGTGGGCACGGGTATCTAATCCGCTCTTCCTCCTTTTGTTCTTCACTCTCCTCCTCATCTTTTTCATCTAATGAGCTCAGAGTTTCAGCAATTTCTTCTTCCATAGTTTCCTGCAAGATATTAGTCTTTTCCAAAGCAGCGGTCATTGTTTCAACAAATTCAATAATATCAGCATTGCAATCATAATTCTCATAGCAATATTTAAGTATGGCAAAAATTTCAGATTCGTAAGGAACATCATCATCATACTTTTCAAGCAAAGAAGCAATTTCATAAGCACCTTTAAAAACAACAAATTCTTCTATTCGTTCCACATCATAGTAATCATAAATACCTTTAGCATATGAATCTAAGGTTTCATTATCATTAAATTTGCATTGAAAGGGAAGGTGTCAAGCTTCTATATTAGAGCAACAAGTAAAGTCACATCTCGAGCATGCATCCCAAGCAAACCATCCCAGTATTCTAATTTGATCCCATAAGTGTTTCCCTTTTTGAGATAAGCGATATCCCTAAAGTATTCACGTTGATCCAACGTGTATCCCATTATCAAGTTGAATGGGGTTTTCTCAGGATTATCAAAGTAGTGCATAATATTTTCCACATAACGAGCATCGAGGGTTTTAGGAGGTTCCCCATCTCCATGAGTAGCAAGTAAACCTATTTTTTTTGGTATTTGGTGTTCCATACCCATAACTAAAGATAGAGAACAACTTAGAACAACAAATAAAATCTACTTGGTGATAAAAGCAAACAAGCACACACGAGAATATTCACCCCACGCTATTGCTCCCCGGCAATGGCGCCAGAAAAAGGTCTTGATAACCCACAAGTATAGGGGATCAATTGTAGCCTTTCTTGATAAGTAAGATTGTCGAACCCAATGAGGAGCTAAAGGTAGAACAAATATTACCTCAAGTTCTATCGACCACCGATACAACTCTACGCACGCTTAACGTTTACTTTACCTAGAACAAGTATGAAACTAGAAGTACTTTGTAGGTGTGATAGGATAGGTTTTCAAGATAATAAAGAACACATAAATAAAAACTAGGGGCTGCTTGGATAAAGAAAGAACTAATTTAGTTTAACGAGTGTGGAAAAGTGGTGGTAGGATTTGCGAAACTGTCCCTAGGCAATCGATAACTAGACCGGTAATCATTATTGCAATTTTATATGAGGGAGAGGCATAAGCTAACATACTTTCTCTACTTGGATCATATGCACTTATGATTGGAACTCTATCAAGCATCCGCAACTACTAAAGATCATTAAGGTAAAACCCAACCATAGCATTATAAGGTATCAAGTCTCTTTACACCCATATGCAACAACCCAGCTACTCTGGTTTATGCTTCTGTCACTGAAGCAACCACCATAGGCGAATCATGAACACATTGCAACACCCTATAGTGAGGATCCCTCACGCTTGTGCGACACGTAGAGCACCATAGGACAGCACTAATAATAAAACATGCAACTCAAACCAATCATGATCATCAATCAACCAATAGGACAACAAAAATCTACTGAGACATCATAGGATGGCAACACATCATTGGATAATAATATGAAGTATAGAGAACCATGTTCAAGTAGAGGGTACGGCGGGTTGCGGGAGAGTGGATCGCTATAGATAGATGGGGAAGGTGATGGAGGTGTTGATGAAGATGACGGAGTTGTTGGAGTAGATCGCCGTCACGATAATGGCCCCGGTGGCGTTCCAGCGCCACCGGGAAAGAGGAGGAGAGACCCCCCCCCTCCTTCTTGTTCTTCCTTGACCTTCCCCCTAGATGGGAGAAGGGTTTCCCCTCTAGTCCATGGCCTCCATGGCAACGGAGGGGCGAGATCCCCTTCGAGGTTGGATCTCTCTCTCTCTCTCTGTTTCCTTCTGTTTCTGTGTTTCCATATTCTAGCCTTTCACCGTTTCTTATATTCCCGGAGATCCGTAACTCTGATCGGGCTGAAATTTTGAGGGGATTTTCCTTATAAAAATATATTTCTTGTGGACGAAGGACAGCTCCAACCGTCCTAAGGGGTAGCCACAAGCCCTCAGGACGCGCCCTACCCCCCAAGGCGTGCCTGGCAGGCTTGTGGGCCCCTCGGGCACTGCCTTCTGTTGATTCCACTTCCCAAAATTCATATATATTCCAAAAAACTCTGTAAGTTTTTATCCCGTTTGGACTTCGTCTGATATGGATTTTCTGTGGAAAAAAAACATGCAACAAACAGGAACTGGAACTGGGCACTAGATCAATATGTTAGTCCCAAAAATAATATAAAAAGTTGCCAAAAGTATATGAAAGTTATAGAGTATTGGCATGAAACAATCAAAAATTATAGATACGATGAAGACGTATCAGCGGGCCAAACCGAATTTGAGGAGGCTCTTTCTCCAAGTTTCGACCCCAGGGCTCAACATATAAATAAAGGGGCAGGGCTAGCACTCGGAACACATCAAGAATTCCCCTAGTCGTGTGCTGGCAACCCCGTCCCCTCTAGTTTATCCTCTGTCATAGTTTCCGTTGTGCTTGGCGAAGCCCTGCGAAGATTGTTCTTCACCACCACCGTCACCAAGCCGTCGTGCTACCGGAACTCATCTACTACTTCACCATCGCTCGCTGGATCGAGGAGGTAAAGGTGTCATCAAGTTGTACGTGTGTTGAACACGGAGGTGCCGTCTGTTTGGCGCTAGATCATGATTTGGATCGCGAACGACTTGCGATTTGGACCGTGAAGACGTTCAACTACATCAACCGTGTTTATTAACGCTTCCTCTTAGCGATCTATAAGGGTATGTAGATTCGATCTCTCCTCTCGTAGATGCTCATCTCCTAGATTGATCTTGATGAAGCGTAGGAAATTTTTCTTTCACATGCAACGTTCCCCAACACGGCTGACCCTAGGGCGAACTTGACGACATGGGCCCCTAAGTCCTAAGACAATATACATGTAACTTCATTTGCATAATATTAGGAGTAAACTTTCAACCATACATCTTAAGTTTGATATTTGACTATAATAATATGGAGAATTAGAAATTTATGCATCAAAACCCTAGTCATGTACATATAAATTTGGGATGGATGAATATGTATTTGTGAAAGACTAAATTAAAAATTCATACACGAGAGCCCTAGTCATGTGCACTGAAAAGTCTGAAATTGAGATTGGATCAGGGTCATGGATGAATACATACTTGTGATTTTGTGAAAAACTGATCGAACTCGCCGAGTGACTGTCGTCGTCTCACCGGATGCCGGATGGCCGGGTTGCCGACACCGCAACACAAGGTTGTTGGCCTGCTGTTGGTTTATTGGTTTTAGAGAATTTATGGAGGTGAAATTAGGTCAGATAGAGCCACAGTAGGCCCAAAAGGCATCTGGACGCGCCATGTTGCCTTTTGTCATCTCCTCGTGTGTCTTCTGGTCTCCCGTCGAAGCTTTCGGGGGTTTTTTATCCAGAAAAAATCATCAAAAAAATTCATAGCATTTGGACTTCGTTTGATATTGATTTTCTAGAAAACCAAAAACAAGCAGAAAACAGCAACATGCATTAGGCACTGGGTTTAACAGTTTAGTTCCCAAAATGATATAAAATAGCATATAATTGCCTATAAAATATTCATGATTGATAATATAATAACATGAAACAAATAAAAATTATAAATATGTTGGAGACATATTGGTGTGTGACTCATGAAATCTGAAACCTGCTGAGACAAAAGAATACGAGCTCAACAAGAGATTGATCTAAAAACCCATAATGTGGTGGAGGCGGACTGGGATTTAAGACGGCGATGTTGTGGAGGTTGACTCGAACCGATGTCAGCGATGGGGTGGAGGTGAACTCGGACACAAGGTGGAAGTGGTTGACAGCGGAGGTGACGATTGTATATCAACAACTTGACAACTATGAATAGAACTCTGAACTCTAAGGGAACTATACACTAAGACTGTCGACCTGAGACAACTAGTTAGGTATTGAAACGGATGTAATTTGAGTATGAAAAATGGAAAGGTATAACCAAGCAGCCTGAAAAACCTAGATAGTATTGATTATGTGCTTACACTACATGCATATAAGCACCTTCGAGATACCGAGCTGATACAACATCTTGAGATTGAGAAAGTCACCAGAAACACATTCATAGTCGACGGAAACATCTTCTCGTACCGAACGAATATCGTCGAAAACCATAAAATAAGTCCAGAAAAATGCGAGCGTCGGTGCCAAGTCTAAGACTTGAACCCGATTGGACTGATTTGAGCATGAAGACGCTAACTATGTGAGCAACGCTCAGTTCGCCTTGTATTTGTACATGTACACTAAATATGGTTGTTAATAAGGATACTAACGCGCACATATGATAGGGTTCCTTGTGGAACTAGTTATTTTCTGGGCTAGGGGCTTGTTTTTTTTGTTTGTGGTAATGCCTTGCGGCTAACTTGATTGCTTATCATAGACTTCTACATCGTTTACAAACAAGTGGAGAATCTCTCAAGGGAGGTCATCGATCCAATTTTATGAGATGTCATTATCGTGAGAGAATTTTGCTAGCTCGTGTATCACTTGGTTCGCATTTCTTTGGCAGTCTGAAGTACTCTCAAAAGTGATTTCAGCAAACTATGTTACTAACAGTCTACACTCTTGTACAATTGCCGCACCCAGGGATGTTGAGTAGGCACCAGATTGCATGCACTGGATGACTTGTACGCAGTCTGGGTGTACAATGAGTCGATGACCCGGTTGCGTCCCTTTAAGCGGGCAAAGCATAATTCCATCCTCTCAATGTGTAAGCTTCTGTCATTGATGCATTTTCGACATACGCAACTTCAACCTCTCGAATCCCGGATCAAGCCCCAACGACACAAGACTCATTGTCCTCCACATAGTTTGCATCAACATTGATTTCAACCATTCCTTCTTTAGGACACGCCCATCACTTCCTTTGATCAACGTTTTCCCAACTGTGGTTGTTGAGATCCAGGCATCATCCCAGTGTTAATTTGAGTATACCATCCCCAACTCTCCATATATGACCCCTCTTGAAACATTATACCCCTGCTAGGATAATTTCCCATGTGAAAGAGATGTCGCTTTTTAGTAGCGTTGAGCAAACTCCCATGTGTGTGGTATATATTTGACCCCAAGAACTCTTGCACGGAGTGATTCTAGTTGTTCCATCAATCTCCAAACATGTTTCATCAGCATCACCAATTTGAAACAATGTAAGTTGCAAAAGGTACACCCCTTTCCTTTTGTCATGCACATCTTCGACCAGGTTAGACAACTGATTTTCTTTGAATTCTCAGAATCCCCCACCATAACTTTGCAATGGCATCAACTACTTTTACATACACTCTTTGGTAGTTTAAAAACACTAATGACTAAAACCGACAAAATCAGAGCCATTGCTTTAAGCCGGACTTCTTTACCTCCTAGTGCTAGCAAATTTCCCTTCCATTCCCCAATTAGTGCACACACTCTACCAACAAAATGCTTGAAAGCACCACGCATGTCTGCTCCAACATTGTCGGTAAACCAACATACCGGACATTAAGCGATTCAGTCATAATATCAAGCTTCAAACACACTTCTTATATATTCTCAAAAGTGGTGTTTGTACTAAAATAGATGGTAGATTCGGCCATGTTCCCAAGTTGACTGATCTAGAATTATAAGTATCCAGCACATTTTTTAGTGTGTTAACATTTCCTCCACAAGTTTTCATTAAAATCAATGAATCGTATGCAAATGGGGGATGAGAGACATCGTGTTTAGGGGGTTGTTGAAATTCCCGCAAAATGACCTCCAATGCACGACACATGACTTGTGGCCCCGCACAACTCTCCCTCCACCTTATACCCTATAGAATCCTCTTCCAACCACATGTCGTCTTCCCCGAGAAGCTTCTTTGTTTGTCCCATTGGCATGGAGCCAGTCGACACCACCTCTGCAAGCTCCCTCTATCACCTCCTCCTCCTTCCCTCCTCAGGGTGCATTGCCGCTCCCCGCGGGGATGTTACAAGCTAGAGGTGGATACGCGGTGAGCTGACTGCTCGGTGTTGTCATCGTCGTTGTTGCTAAAGGTGGCTGCAAGATGGTCCATGTTGCAATGGGTGACTAAAGACCCATGTGTTTGCAACATTATGCAAGTTGGAGGTGATCACCGCATGGTCCATGTTACAAGCGTCCATTTGCAACTAGACGAGATGACGTGACCCAGATGCAAATGAAGAACGCAACATGGCCTATGGCCTATGTTGCAAACTGCTGGGTCACAGTAAACAACTGATCGGATGGCTTGTAGCCTGTGGATATAACAAGTCGATGGATCTTTAGTTGGAAACATTACTGTTCTAGTATACTTTCATACCACAAAATCCTCCATGCCTGGTCGCGTTATTGGAATTTGTAGTATTCTGCTTGCATCAAATCAACCAAATATAGCTTGAATTAGCTTCTCATCCCACTCGCAGTTCACTAGGTTTACAAGGTTGTTCATCTTAGAGATAAGATTTCGCACCTCTCGGTGTCATCACTTTCTCTGTCGCACTTGTTGGGATCTCAACATCACCCACACATAAATTTGAGTACCATCTTTCACTCTCCATACACAAGCCCTCCTGAAACATTGTACTCCTGTCAAGATACTTTGCCACGTGAAGGAATTGTCGCTTGTTTAGTAGCGTTGAGCAAATTCCCACGTGGGTTGTATTTGGCACGAAGGATTCTTGCACAGAGTGATACGAGTTCTTTCATCAATCTCCAAACCTATTACGCCAGCATCGCTAAACTGAAACAGTACTCCCTCCGTCCGTTAAAAATTGTACATCTAACACTAAAAACTTTTCCCACAAAGAGTGTACATCTACACTTCCAATGCAGTTAGCCTTTAATTTAACCGGTATTTAGTGATTAGTGTAGCAGCTTGTGCTCTAGCTATTGGTTATGCCTAACCTTAATTACTGCATGCAGCAACTTTCATTTAATCTCCCTCTCTCAATGGTTGCATGTACACGTAAGTCTGCTATTTTTGGACGTTAACTATGGCATGGAGGTTTTTTTTGGTCTATGTACAAATTTCTATATGTACAGTCTTTCACGGAGAGAGGAAGTATAAGTTGCGAGAACACATACCACCCTTCCTTTGGGTATGCACATCTTCCACCGAGCTAGCAACGTATTTTCTTTGAATTCTCATCACCCCCACCACAACTTTGCAATGTCACTGGCTATGTCTTTACATATACTCTTTGTTAGTTTAAAAACACTCACGACGACACATCTTGAGCCATTGATAAAAGAAGGACTTCTTTACCTCCTAATCACAGGCGGAGCTCCCGATAGGGCGAGGTGTGGCGCTCGCCCTGCCTTGATTCAGAGCAAAAAAATATATATAGGTATACGTATATGTACTGTATACATAGAATCAATCGATAAAAAATCACGAGAAGAAAACCATCGTCGTCCCGTGTTATTGGGCCTAACTGGACCGGACGCAATCCTCTGTTCGCAAACGAGAGAGCAGGCCTCTCGACCTCTAGACTCCAGACACGGTCAATCCTCTGTTCCTCGCTTCAGAGTCTAGATGAGAGAGGAGGAACCCTAGTCGCCTGGCCGGAGCATCCATGGAGCGAGCACAGCGCATTCCCGGCGGCCAGCAGCAGCGGCTCACGTTCCCGGCGGCGAGCAGCAGCGGCAGCCGTTCCCGACGGCAAGCAGTAGCAGCAACCAGGAGCGCGTGCACGGAGGTGGAGCTGGCGCCCAACAGGAGTACAGTCTGCGTCTGGGCGGCGGCGAGGCGTGCAGGCTTGGTGTGAGGCCGGCAGCTAGCAGTAGCAACATCCGGCATTTTGATGAAGATGGACAGGAGGAGAAAAAGGCCCCCAAAGACGAATGGGAGAGGTATGTTTCTGAAGTTTAGTGTCATTCAGAGATTAGCTTAGGAATCTTCCAATGATTTTAGTGACATTTTGTATTATGGATTACAGATTTGACAAGATATTTTGAGGACAACACGTGAGGATTTCGAAACACAAAAGGCAAGTTTGAAAAGTAAAGTACTAACAACTTACATCAAAGGTTCACTATAGAAGTATGAGACTCGTGTGGATACATGTTTGAGCATTGTACTAAGTTACCCGGCCTTACAAGGTGAACCATTTCGTGGACATGATAAATCCACTTCTTCTTTGAACAAGGAGAATTTTTTAGAGTTACTTGATTGGATCAAAGAAAGGAACCCGGAACTGAAGCTTGCATTTGATGAACTATGTCATAAAAATGCCAAAATGACTTGTAGAAGCATTAAAAAACAACTTGCTAAGCATTGTGCAATGGAGATCACCAAAGCAACCAAAGAAGAGATGGATGGTGTGTTACATTGAGCTTGGGATATTCAAGAGTCTTGATCTTGGTAAAATTTAAGAAGACTTCAAAAGAAGGGTAGGGCACAACCATTGTCTGGGTCTTTTAGGCGCCATTCGGTATGTTTTAGGCTGTTCTTCTATTTAGAGAAACATGTTTATATTTTCTTTGTATTTGGCTATTCTGTTTAGGATCATTAAAAAATTAATATACATTGTCTCTCAACGTGTGTTATCTATCTTGTTTTTTGCATCAAAAAAATGCTTTAGAGTTTGCCCCACCTTGTTTTATTTTCGTCCTCCGCCAGTGCTTCTATTCACCAAAAACATGGAACAAACGCTCCTGTGTGCTCCAACGTTTTCCAGTAAACCAAGATACGGATCATTAAGGAATTCAATAATAAATAGCTCTGCAAGCACACTTCTTATCTCCCCTCAAAAGTGTTGTTAGACTAAAATAGATACTGCCACGCTCACAAGCTGGCCCGTTCTAGAAAATAAGTATGCAACACATTCTTTAGTGTGTCGACATGACATTTTCTCCATTACCTTTCACTAAAACCAACTAATCGTCACTAGTAGAAAACGGCCCATTTGTCCTAGTTCCAGAGACCCATTAGTCCCGGTTCTGGAACCGGGACTAAAGGGTCAGGACTAAAGCACCAAACCTTTAGTCCCGGTTCGCTTACAAACCGGGACAGAAGGGGCTTCACGTGGCCTCTGCGGAGAGCCCAGGGAGGAGGATCTTTAGTCCCGATTGGTAACACAAACCGGAACCAAAAGGCATTCACGCGTCAACATCTAACAGTTGCTTGGGGGAGGGGGGTTGAAAGGGGGCGTTTAGGGGGTTTTAGACGGTTAATTTAGGGGTTTTACATTGTGTTTGCTAGCTAATTAATAGAGAGGAGTGTCCTCTCTTTCTCCGTGCTTGGTCGACGCTAGCTACTATAGAGAGAACTCGACACGCTAGCTAATAAGCAAATGAAGGAACCATTAAGTACAGAAGATCGTCATGAACATACAGAGAGAGAAGTAATCGACCTCTCTTTCTCCGAGAGATTGTTCATACAACAAGTTTTCATATATCTATCCGACGCTACTAGCTACATATATACAATATAAGATCTCTTACAATCCCAAACATCTAATGTCAAATTCCATATGGTATTCTCCGGCTTTATTTATGACGTGGTCAAGAAAGAATCCCACCAATTCTTCTTGAATTTCTCGTATGCGATCATATGGTAGGAGTTCATCCTGCATCCGCCACATCTAATTTGAAGAACGGGGTCAATACATATATATGAATGAAACTCAACACAAATCATTGTAATAAAATAAAATTGTGAATATTATTGCTTACGCACTTCATATTGTTTTTCAGAGTAGCCCCGCTTAGGGATCGTCGCGCTGTAGATGAACTCGCAAACGTAGTATCCACAAAAATCATTCCCGGCTTCCTGCCACAAGCACTTTACGAGAAATAGAGTTCAATCAAACTGATAATCAAGCATGATAAATGGTATTGATGAAACTAGAATCAATGAGAGATGCGCGGAACTAGCTAGTAGTACTTACTTTCGGGTGTGTAAATTGCAGCTCCCTCGGCAGTGCCGGAACAATTGCGGTGAACTCTTTCCAAACCCTGCCAGACAAAGAAAATAATTACTTGATATCAGGGAATTAACAAACTTGCCGATATGATGTGATAATGATCGATTGAACTTACTTCTCGAGCATTTTAGTCATGTCCGCATAATCCTAGGGATCTTTTCGTTTCGAGTCTAAGACGGTTACTACTCCCCGCTCAACCTTAATCTCTAGCAGAATAAAGTGGAAGATGCGCACTCATGCACAGCTCATAAATTACATTAATATAACCTCGAGTAATAAGGGAACAGAATATGCACAAGACAGTAATACTCACTTGAAGTTGTAAGGAAAGAGTATGGTCTCTTTGTTTTGATTTGCAAACAATGATTGTAGCAAGTTTTCCTCGGTTTGTGTGGCATTTTTTGAACCGTATACTCATGTATGATATTTGGGTTAATGAACCCAATGTCATAGATTTGTGCTTTTCTGCATTCGACGATCTTCAATCTGCATAATATAGTGAGGATAATTATATATACATGCAATGAAAGAGCTGAGCTATATATAGAGACTTAATTACAGAAGTAGTACTTATAGACAGTAGCAAGTCACGATTGTTTTGTCGATGGCCTTTTGATTGTATAACTGGAATAACTCTTCAAATTCAATAGACAACTGCTCCATTCCAACGAGGTCGTGCTCCTCTTTAACTATCATCGTCATAGTACCCGGCCCAGATTCGTGGCAGGTTTCCAGGTACCATTCATGAAATTTTCACATCATCGTTGTTAGAGGAGGATGATCAGGTTTGACTAGAGGATGCTCGTACCGGTATCTGAAATTGTCCACCTCCAACGGCTCAAACAGTACATCATCGCTCATGTAATCAGGAGGATTGGTACCAGGCACCATCCCCAGATGATCAGCGGCGATATCGCTAGACACCTTGAGTGGGGGGCACGATTGGTTCTCCTGTTCGCCGAGCTGGGATTTTTTTTCCACTTCTTCATTTTGCTAACCTTGCATCACCGGAAATACTTCCCGACCGCCGCGCATCTTGATATGTCTTTTTAAGACAGCGGACATAGTTGGAATCCGGTGGAGGCGGTGGTGGTCGCTTCAGGGCATCGATAGTGCGCTTCACTTTCACCGGATCTAGCTTCTCCTTCGCAGGTGGAGTTTTCTTTGCAAAATGGTCCCTCACTTGGGCACGACATATGTCCTCGGTTTCCTGCTTGGTCATCTCATATGGTAACTTTTCCACAGGCTTGAGAGATGGACCGTATCTGAATTGCCTCCTGCCTCTGCTTGTACTGCTAGCCGCCGGAGCGGTAACGTCTCTCTTCCGTCCTTGCTGACGAGGCGGAGTGCTCCGACGCGCCGGAGGAGCCGGAGCGGCGGCGTCTGTCTTTCGCCGTTGCCGACGAGGTGGAGGAGGAGGCGGACTGCTCCGACGCGCCGGAGTAGGCATAGTGTCCTAACACGCCGAAGGAGGAGGAGGAGGAGGCTGAGTGGCCTGACACGTCGGAGGAGGAGGAGGAGGAGGCAGAGTGGCCTCACGCGCCGGAGTAGGCGAAGGAGGAGGCGGAGTGCCATCACACGTCGAAGGAGCCGGAGAAGGAGGCGGAGTGCCCTGATCACTCATTGGAGGAGGAGGGGGAGGAGGAGGAGGAGTGCCCTCACGCGCCGAAGGAGGAGGAGGAGACGGAGGCGTCTAGTATGGAAGCTTGATGTACTCCTTCGGCCATAGGCATGTACTCCTCAGAGCATTAACCAGCTTCTTCTCCCCTTCACGTGTAAGGTGGTCAAGCTCGAGATCATCAAATCCCTCCATTACTTCATCCACCATCACAACAGCATAGCCATGTGGAATCTGACGGCAGTGAAAAGTTCTGTTGGGTTGAGGAGGTGCAACAGAGCCAAGAGCCGCCTTGAAAGTGAGGTTTCGGAATTTCGTCAAAAGCTCGCAATTTCGTCAAAAGCTCGCAAGCTTGAAGTCAGGCTGAATGAGCTCCATGGAAGCCACGCCGCTTCTCCGCTGAGATGGCAGGGTACCTTCTAGGGTAGCTTTGTGCCGCTGAGATGCTTGGCCGGCAGCTCGCTGGCTCTCAGCTTCCTCTAGCTTTTCTAGTCTTGCATTGAGCTTCTGCATTTCGCTCAGCTCCGCTTTCCTCTTTCTCTGCCGGCTTCTGTAACCGCCTGCGTCGGGGAACCCAGCCTTCCACGGAACGTAGCCTGGTGTGCCTCGTGTTCGTCCAGGGTGCTCAGCATTCCCTAGGGCCTCAGTAAGCTCGTCCTTCTCTCTGTTGGGAATGAACTCCCTTCCTGCGCTGCGGTGATATAGTTCTGAAGCCTCTTGACGGTTATTGCAAGTTGCTCGTTCGTCCAACGGCATTTCCCTGTTTCAGGGTCCAAAGTTCCCCCAACCCCAAAGAACCAAGTCCTTGAACGGTCTGGCCAGTTATATGTCTGTGGTTAGACCCCTTTAGCAAGAAGGTCATTCTCAGCTTTGTCCCACAACAGCCGGGCTTTGAAGTAGCCACCTGACCCCGTGTGATGGTGATACTGCTTCTTTGCAGCATTGATCTTGTTTGTCTCAGACATTTTCTTACTCTTCTCAGATGTCTTGTAGGCCACAAATGCGGGCCAGTGATCTCTTATCTTCTCAAACCGGCCCATGAATTCTGGAGTCTTCCCTTTGTTGACAAACTTTGATTTCAACTCATTCTTCCAACTCCTGAATAGATCTGCCATCTTCTTAAGAGCACACGCCTTGACCAGTGGCTCTATAACTGGTTTATTCGGATCCTCCTCTGGCAATAGGGTGAAATTTGCCTTGAGTGTGGTCCAAAGATCATCTTTCTGTCTATCGGTGACATAATCGCCATCATGGGCGTCCTCCTTAGGCTTATTCCATTGCTTGATGCTGATCGGGATGTTGTCCCTAACAATAGCTCCGTGCTGAGCAGCAAATGCGTCCTTGGTCCGCTTTGGTTCAATCGGTAGGCCATCATCCGCGAGTGTTGTGATCGTGAACCTTTCTTCCTTTTTCAACCTTTTCTTTGGGCCTCGTCTCGTTACCGAAGTTTGGCTCGATCGGAGGGCTATATAAAAGAAGATATAAGAGTTAATATATGTACATACCAAAATAATTAATGCATCAATTAGCTAGTCAGCACATGCTTAATTAATATATATACCTCGCCGGACTTTGCAACATCTCCCTCCCCCGTTCGGTCATCGGAGTCGTCACCATGGTCTCCTTCTTCCTCCAGCATTCGGTCACCGGAGCCATCATGATCATGTCCTTCCTCTCCTTCAAGACCATTGGTGTCGTTGAGATACACCAAGATAGCATCAGTATTGCCTGCTCCTATTATGTCCCCCAACAACTGTTCGTGTTCCAAGTCTCTTTGATCCATAGTTTCTGCAAATATTAAAACATGGCAATTAATATACTTCTCTACGATTTTGGGTGGCCTTGACAACGCTTCTAGGGTTAGGGGTGGCCCTCAACGCTTCTAGGGTTTGGTCGGACCAGAGGGCCGGGATTCTCTTAACCTTTTCGAACAGAGTCCCGGATAGGATAATTAGCTTTTTGGTATGAAGTTCAGCAAGAGCATTCAGAATATCGCTATTTGGAAGGTCGTTGCTGAAATTCATAACAAAAAGGGGATTATTCTATCCGGAACTCTGTTCCAAAACAACTTTGAAGAGCTTCGTAACATCATACGCCGGTTATTTCTGGCTAATGATGAAGCCATGGATTTCTTCAATACTTTGACACACAACATGACATATAGAAGAATATATATATATATATGGGATCAGAAAAAAATTGGATCAACTTGTGCACATCCATAATGGGGGCATTCTTGATAAATCTATATTACCGGAGTTTTCTATATGAACATTTTATCTTAGTAACTTAGAAAAAAATGTTATCGGGAAGGGGGTATACCGACAATGTTTTTTTCCTCAGGTTTGGGTGGCCTCGAGAGTTGGTCGCCCGGTATATCGAGAGGGGGTGAACATTTTACCTAAGTAACTTAGAAAAAAAATGTTATCGGGGAGGGGGTATATCGACCCCCCTCATGTCGAAGTTATTAGGGGGGTATATCGACCCCTCCTCATGTCGAAGTTATCGGGGAGGGGGTATATCGACCCCTCCACCCTCATGTCGAAGTTATCGGGGAGGGGGTATATCCATCTTTACATACATAGCCATATTATATATTTTCATTAACTCATGATATATTTTCATTTTGTTTCTTTCTTTAACACAACGACAACGACATACATATCCTGTGTCGCCGTGTCCGTGTCGACGTATCCGAGCAGGGGACCATGGGAGCGGGGGGCTCACTGGGGGCGGTGACGGGGAGGCGATGGGGACGGGGACGATGACGACGGGCTCGAGGCGGCGCGTGGTGATGGGGACGAGGACGACAGGCTCGGCGAGGGCGTGGTCCGGCAGCCTGGCGGCGGCATGCAGTTTGGCGAGCGACGACGATGTCGGGGGGCGGCGGGCGATGGCGATGGCTGGGGCGGCGGCGACAGCGAGCGACGACGACGACGGGGGCGGTGGGCGGTGGCGACGGCGACGACGATGATGACGGGGGCGACGGGCGGTGGCGATGGCTGGGGCGACAGCGACGGCGATGACGAGCGACAACGACGACAGGGGCGGCGGGCAGTGGCGACGGCTGGGGCGACGGCGGGGGCAGCGAGCAATGACGACGACGGGGGCGGCGGGTGGTGGCGACAGCTAGAGCGACGGCGACGGCAACGGCGGGGGCAGAGGGTGGCGGCGTCGATTTCGTCTGCGTCGTCGGGGGCGAGATGAGAACTGAAAATTCCTAAGTGCTACTTATATACCCAGAGCATTGGTCCACCAACCGGGACTAATGCCCATCTTTAGTCCCGGTTGGTACCACCAACCGGGACCAAAGGTCTCTGCTCCCGGTTGGTGCCACCAACTGGGACCAAAGGTGGGCACTAAAGGTGGGCATTGGTCCCGGTTGGTGCCACCAACCGGGACGAAAAGGCTGCATTGGTCCCGGTTGTAGCCACTAACCGGGACTAAAGGGTTGGTCCTGGCTATGGTGGGAGTTTAGTCCCACCTTGCCAAGCGAGGGGTGCTCGCACCGGTTTATAAGCCCACCCCTTTGTACCTTGTTGAGTTCCTCTCAAATTAAAAATAGATGCCCTTATGTGGAAAAATTGACCTCAAATCAAACTGAATTTCAGTCTCATTTCAGGTCGAATTTTACCTACATAAGTGCATCTATGTTCATTTTTTTATTTTTTATGTTATTTCAAAGGGATTTCATTTTTTCAACTTATTTGAACTGCATACTTTTTGTGTGTTCAAAATCCACCATTCAAAGCCACATCATCAATTTTCAACCCTTTCTGACTTCATTTGGTATTTTTCATGCACTTACTGGTTTTTTTGAGCTAAATAACCCTGAAATTGAAAATCATTTCAAATGAACTCTGAAAAGGTTGAAAGTTGGCATGATATCATCATTTCACCCACATAGCATGTCCTAAAGAGTTGAGAGGGTTACGACAAAAACTGGATGCACTTCGTGTACAAAACAGACAATCTCTTTCGAAGTATCACGGTTTCGGACGAAAACTCATCTGTGACAAAGGGATTTTATTTTTTGAACTTTTTTGAACTCCATACTTTTTGTGTGGTCAAAATGCATCATTCAAAGCCACATCATAAATTTTCAACCCTTTTTGACCACATTTGGCATTTTTTATGCACTTACTAATTTTTTTTGAGCTAAATAACCCTGAAATTGAAAAGCACTTCAAATGAACTCTGAAAAGGTTGAAAGTTGGCATGGTATCATCATTTCACCCACATAGGATGTGCTAAAAAACTTAAAAGGTTACGGCAAAAACTGGATGCACTTCGTGTACAAAACGAACAATCTTTTTCGAAATATCACGTTTTCGGACGAAAACTTATCTGTTACAAAGGGATTTCATTTTTTAAAACTTTTTGGAACTCCATACTTTTTGTGTGTTCAAAATGCACCATTCAAAGCCACATCATCAATTTTCAACCCTTTCTGACTATATTTGGTATTTTTCATGCACTTACTGATTTATTTGAGCTAAATAATCCTGAAATTGAAAAGCACTTCAAATGAACTTTGAAAAGGTTGAAAGTTGGCATGGTATCATCATTTCACCCACATAGCATGTGCTAAAAAGTTGAGAGGGTTACGGCAAAAACTGAATGCACTTCGTGTACAAAATGGACAATCTCTTTCGAAATATCATAGTTTCGAACGAAAACTCATCTGTTACAAAAGGATTTCATTTTTTTGAACTTTTTGAAACTCCATACTTTTTTTTGTGGTCAAAATGCACCATTCAAAGCCACATCATCAATTTTCAAACCTTTCTGACTACATTTGGTATTTTTTCATGCACTTACTGATTTTTTAAGCTAACCAACCCTGAAATTGAAAAGCACTTCAAATAAACTCTAAAAAGGTTGAAAGTCGGCATGGTATCACTATTTCACCCACATAGCATGTGCTAAAAAGTTGAGAAGGTTTTGGCAAACCAGATGCACTTCGTGTACAAAATGGACAATCTCTTTCAAAGTATCACAATTTTGAATGAAAACTCATCTGTTACAAAGGGATTTCATTTTTTTTGGAAAATTTTGGAACTCCATACTTTTTGTGTGTTCAAAATGCAACATTTAAATCCACATCATCAATTTTCAACCCTTTCTAAATTCATTTGGTATTTTTCATGTACTTACTGATTTTTTGAGCTAAATAACCCTGAAATTGAAAAGCACTTCAAATGAACTCTGAAAAGGTTGAAAGTTGGCATGGTATCATCATTTCACCCACATAGTATGTTATATACTAAAGTGTATTGAAAATCATTACAACATACATGAATAGAGAAGTGACCAAATTAATAGAAATTCATCATCACATTAAAGGCAAAGTACAACAGTGACCAAAATAAATACATACAGTTCATACATAGTTCTCATTATTGAACAGCATATAGCTCTCTAGAGCATGTAATTAAAACATACATCGAAACTATGTAAAAAAATAAATGCAACAACAAATGCGATCATAACCGCTACTAAGGTACCAATTGATCCAACGGCATAATGATACCAAGCTTCAGTATGAATGGCATATTTTCTAATCTTTCTAATGTTCAAACGCATTGCATCCATCTTGGTCTTGTGATCGTCGACGACATCGGCAACATGCAACTCCAACTTCATCTTCTTCTCTTCAACTCTTTGTAATTTTTCTTTCAAGTCATTGTTTTCTTTTTCAACCAAATTTAACTTCTCCACAAGAGTTGCTATGTGGGTTGGAATTTCCGGTTCAACTACCTCCTCCTAGATTAAAAAAATCTATGTCATGTTGGTCGGCATAATTGCCATGAACACTAAATAAAACAAATAGTTATAAAAGATAATATATACCACATCCAAATCATAGACAGGACGAGGGCCGACGGAGGCGGATACAAAAACCACCGCACTATATAATAACAAACAATAATAAAAGTAAGAAAATTACACAAGTATCTATCTAAATAATACAAGTAAAAACTTTTCCTTTTAGAAAGAAGATAAGAAGAAGAGGCTAACCACGGTGGTGTTGGCATCGAGATGGGCGCGGGCGATCGACGGCGGTGAGGACGGGGGCGAGACAGGACGGACCGCCAAACCGAGACAAATCTTGAGGAAAATGGATCTTGGACAAGGAACTTCGAGAGGAGAAAGCTGAAGTGTGGCTTGGGCATTTCATCAAACACCTCATGTGCATAGGAGGTGAGCTAGAGCACCACAAAGCTCTGCCCTCGCCGGCCAAAAAAAACAGAGTAGTGCACTAGTCTGGTCCCGAGCGGGGGGGGGGGTATATATAGGCATCTCATTGGTCCCGAGTCGTGGATGGGACCGGGACTAAAGGACCACATTTGGTCCTGGTTCCAGCCACAAGCCGGGACCAATGGTTGTGGGCCAGGAGCGAGGCCCATTGGTCCCAGTTAGTGTCTGGAACCGGGACCAAAGGGGTCCTATGAACCGGGACCAATGCCCCACGTGGCCCGGCCGGCCTCCTGGCCTCACGAACCGGGACCATTGTCCACATTGGTCCCAGTTCGTGACTGAACCGGGACTAATGGACTAGCCCTGCCTGGACCAAAGCCCTATTTTCTACTAGTGCGTGTGCAATTAAAAATAAGAGTATGAGAGAAAGCAAGTTTATAAACGTAATAAGAAGTACATAAAATACCCCCCCCCCGCACAATTCCCCCTTCACCGTATTCTTTCCAAAGGTCTCTCTGAACCGCAAGTCGTCTTCACTTAGTCGTTCCTTTCTCGGTCTCATCTTTCTCTCCTGCATATATCAACCGAGGCCACCAATGCAGGGGCGGAGCCAGGCGAGTACCAGGCCTCCTTCATTGCTACATTAGGTAACGGTGATTACCATTATAAAAAGTGTTACAGTCAGCAAAGAAATTAATCCTCATGCCCCGGGCCCAGCCCCCCCGACCTGGGTCTTGTCTCCGCCACTACACCTATGCAAGTTGCTCCCCCCTCTCCCACGCGACCTATGCTTTATTTTGCATTGCGCGACCAAAGGCTCACATGTTTGCAACATTATACACAGTGGCGGAGCTTAGTGCAACCCTGCAGGGGCCTCCTCCCCAGGTTTGGGTACATTATTGAAGAATTTTATTTTTGGACAACATGGATTAGAACAAGCAGTATGCTTGCCCCCCCACCTCCCCCAAAGTTAATATTTTCTAATTGTCCCCCATTGAACCTTGTCAAGCTCCGCCACTAATTATACAAGCCGTAGATGAACATTGCAATATGATATGTATTGCGTTTGCACTAAGCTTGATTCGAATACGAATTCAATGATATAATTTTTACTCCCGTCGCACTCGGTCTCGTTGGTTAAATTTGTGGTCAAACTTAGATTTGGGAAAGCACGGATGCACTACATTATGGAATGGAGGAAGTATGTATTGCGTTTGCAACATGCACTATCATGCAAACATCCATCTACGACCCAACGAGAAGCTCAAGAGTTAACGTTCTGGACATATTGATGTTATGGTCCAGGCTGCAGATTTGTCTACTCTGGAGTGGAGGTTTACGGGGTTCTATGGAGCCCCGAGGGCGGAAGATCGTCACCATAGCTGACGATGCTTAAGAATGTTGCATGCAATACCGCACCATGCTTGGATGTGCCTCGGAGATTTCAACGAAACTATGTATGGTACAGAACATTATAGCAGGGCTGCGAGATCAGAGATGCAAATGCTTGCTTTTCGGGAAGCTTTGGAAGATTGTTCCTTGCAGGACCTAGGGTTCTCAGGGGTACCATTTACGTGGGATAATAAGCAAGGGGGGCTATGAACGTTAAAGCCCGCCTCGATAGAGGTGTAGCGAATGAAGCTTTTCTTCAGAGATTTGCTTTGGCGCGTGTTCTTCATATCAGCACGGTGGAATCAGATCACTGCGTTGTTTTGGTCGACACGCAATTTGCTCAATCGCCGCGGAGACCAAAACTATTTCGGTATGAGGATGTATGGCAGTCTCATGCAGAGTATGACAAATTTGTTGCTGGGGCGTGGAGAAGGAATCATGCTGGGCAGGGTCTTGCAGGAATACAGGACACCGTTCATAAGCTCCAAAGTGAGTTAGGAGCGTGGGGTGCTAAGGAGTTTGGATGCCTAGCTAAGAAGCTGAAGAATTTACAGTCCAAGCTTGAGATATTGAGAAAACAATCTATTGGCAGAGGCCCGTTGGATGAAGAGAAAACCATCGTGTTGAAACTTCGTGAAGCATTGCGCCAGGAGGAGGTATGGATGAGACAGCGTTCCCGAGTGCCATGGCTGCGGAAAGGGGACCGCAACACAGCTTACTATCATGCACAAGCGGCGCAACGGAAACGTCTGAATTGGATTCCCAATCTTCGTCATCCTGATGGATCATTTTGTGCATATGAAGCCGAAGATATGGCGGAAGTTCAGTCATTCTATCAAAACTTATATTCTTCTCAAGGTTATAATGATATGAGTGATCTGCTGCAGTATGTTCCCGAGCGTGTTATGGGGGAAATGAATATGTTGTTGGATAAACCCTATGAACCGGAGGAGGTCCGTGCTGCCCTTTTCCAGATGTCACCTTCGAAAGCTTCGGGAGTCGATGGTTTTACCGCGGTTTTTTTTCCAGAGGCATTGGGATATTATTCAAGGAGATCTAGTGCCTGCTATTTTGGGTTTCCTAAATGGGGGAGAGCTACCCTCGGGGTTCAATGATACCTCGATCACTCTTATACCAAAGGTACGTAATCCCCAATGCATTGCTCAATACCGACCCGTATCTTTGTGTCCGGTTCCCTATAAGATTGGGGCTAAGATGATTACTAATCGCTTGAAAGAGCTAATGGACATTGTGGTTGACGAGGATTTTGTCCCTGGTAGGTTGATCACTGATAATGTTGTGGTGGCTTTTGAGAGCATCCACACGATGAGAAGGAGAAAGAAGGGGAAGAATTATTCTTGTGTTGTCAAGTTAGACATGATGAAGGCCTACGATCGATTAGAACGGCATTACTTACAGGCAATTATGTCTAAGCTTGGGTTCAGTGACAACTTTGTGAACTTAATTATGAAGTGCGTCTCTTCGGTCAGGTTCACAGTGAGAGTTAATGGGGAGCTTTTGCCATTCTTTACACCAACTTGTGGTTTGCGTCAAGGAGACCATGTTTCTCCTTTTCTCTTCCTATTATGTGCAGAAGGCCTTACTTCACTGTTGAAGTCTTATGGTTCACCTTACATTGACATAGGCATCCGTGTGTCCTTTCGGGCACCATGGGTGAGCCACTTATTATTTGCCGATGATAGTCTAATCTTCATGAGTGCAACACAGGAGAGCATGGTTCGTCTGAATGAAATATTGAGGATATATGCTTCATGTTCCGGCTAGGCTGTTAATAGAGAAAAAAGTGCAATCTTCTTTTTGCCAAACACCCCAACTGACAGAAGGCATGGGTTGAAAATTATGTTGGGCATTCAAGTGGAGGCGTTCAATGAGCGGTATCTTGGTCTCCCAACTGCTGTAGGGAGGATTTCTTCTGGTACTTTTGACCACATCGGCGAGAGATCTCGGAGTAAAATGAACGGATGGGCTGAAAGACTCCTTGCTTGTGCTGGGAGAGAATCACTTATCAAGTCGGTTATTCAAGCAATCCCAATGTTCAGTATGAGTTGCTTCCTTTTAACAAAAAAGGTATGCAAAAGTTTGACGACCAGTATGGCCAAGTTTTGGTGGAGCGGATCCTTGGATCGACAATCTCTTCATTGGGTGGCGTGGGACAAACTCGCTTCTCCAAAAGCTCGTGGTGGAATGGGCTTTCGTGACTTGAAGCTTTTCAATTTGGCACTGCTCGGCAAACACGGGTGGAGGTTCATTACAAAACCAGAGTCACTATGTGCCCGCGTCATGAAGGGACGGTATTTTCCTGATTGTGATTTCATGGAGGCTGCAGTGCCAAAGACTTCCTCTGCCATATGGCGAGCGATAGTGGCTGGCAGGTCGGCGCTCCAAGCTGGTCTGATCAAGAGGGTGGAAGACGGGATTACAATCTCAATATGGCATGATAGATGGATTCTCGGTCTTGCTACTTTGTCGCCATGGTGATACCGTGTGGGACTAAGTTAGGGACAGTAGATCAGCTCATCGACCCAGAGAACTGGACGTGGCGTCGGGACTTGATCAGGAACGTGTTTATAGCCCCCGATGCAGATGCTATACTGAATATCCCGCTACGGACGGGGGGTGGTGATGATTTTCTTGCTTGGGCCCATGAAAGAAGTGGCATCTATTCTGTAAAATCGGCGTACCATGCTCTTGTGACTCAGAAGGAGCTTGCAACTCTTGAGGAAGGGACGGTTACCGAATCCTCACAGACAGAAGAACAGAGTGGAAGTCGCTTTGGAAGCTCAAGGTGTTGCCAAAGGTTCATGTTTTCTGGTGGAGAGTGGTGCGTGGAATTCTTCCAGATGAATGTACCTTGAAACACCGTCATATAAAGGTAATCAACAAATGTAATGTCTGTAATGCAATGGATGAGGATCTTATGCACGCCTTAGTGCATTGCTCTCATGTCAAATTGTTCTGGGAACAAGCCTTTGCATTGTTTGATCTTCGAAGGCCACTTGCACCCTGATACATGGTCCCGTGACATTATATGTGATGGGAGGATCTCTGATGTTGAAAGTGCTCAAATGATCTCAGTAATGTGGGCTATATGGCACTCGCGGAATAGAGTTACTCATGATGATGATCAGCTTGACCCCTTTACTTCTGTGAAGAGAATTCGGGAGGATTTGGCATTGCTTAATATACCCAATTCACATGCATCGGTTCTCCCGGGCTTTGGGTGGATACCTCCAGAGGTTGGGATCATCAAGATAAACACAGATGTGGTTGTGAATCTAGACTCCAATAAGGTGGGCGCGGAAGGTGTCGCCCGTTCCACAGATGCCTTGTTGGGTGCTTGGAGTAAACCCCATCCGGGGAAATCGAATCCGTTCATTGGGGAGACTATGGCGCTGTGTGATGGAGTTATCTTTACTAATCTACGTGGTTTCTCCCCTGTGCTCATGGAAACGGACTGCCTGGAGATTGTTAATCTCTGGAACACTCGTCACAATAGCCTTTCTGTTGTGGCACCATTACTTTTAGAAATTAGAGAGCTAGTTTGCTTTTTTTTTCTTTTGATATTCAACATGTAAGCAGATCAACCAATGTACCGGCCCACCTTTGTGCTAAACATGCATGCACACTGATGGTCACCGAAAGTTGGACTGGATCTAGACCATCTTTCCTACTCACCAGCCTTATGACTGATGACGCTAGGAATTCTTCTGTTGAATAAAGCTCTCAGTTGGAACGCAAAAAAAAACCCAACGAGAAGCGCAAGATACCCTATGTGTTCAAATTGAAGGGTTGATCCGACGGCTCGTAACGCGCGGATCCGACGGCTCGGAAGGGGTCAGATCATTTCCAGCAGCAACGACGTCGAAAACGGCGGACCGCGTGCGCGAGCCGACTTAAAACGCGTGAGGACCCACCAGTCAGCGCGGCATCAGAGAAACCATATTATATCGCTGGGTCCGTCCCATGGGGGCAAAGCCGCCTCCCCCAGACCAACCCAACCCAAACGGCCAAACCCGAAGCCAAGTCGCACTCCTCTTCCTATCCCCACCCCTTTCCTCTCCCCCGCCTCGCCGAGGCGGCGACCGGCCAGCGCCGCCACCGCGACCCCGGCTGCCGCCGCCGCCGCCGCCACCGCCCACGCGTCTTCGATTCGGTGAGTCGCGACGTTACCCCTGTGTTATGTAGATCGCTATTCCTTCAACTTCCGTGCGAATTGCAGACCCTCCCGGCGCCGTGCTCGCTAGGGCTCTAGATCGCGCCGCGCGGGCGTCCCAGGGGTCCAGATCCGCACGAGCGGGGCTAAGAGGACGGCCTCTATTGTGCCCATCTGGTGTTCAATTTTTGAAACGCTGTGGGCGTTGGTTGCAATTCCACCATGGTTTCGGCTTAGATCCGTCGCTCCTGGTGAATTGCTGTGGGGTTTCGGTGCGAAATTTCTTGACCTCGCGTTGGGCCGCCGAGGTTCTAGGATGCGACTGGAATTGCCGATGGATTAGGTTTCCCCTGGACTGGAAGAGTCTCTCTAGGGAAGAGATAGGTTGCCTTGACCTGAGAATTTACTTTCTTCTTTTTGTGTTTGTGGTTATTGCAGGCGAATTTGGGGGTTGAGGAAAGAGCAGGGGCGAGCGGCTTCTCTCTCGTGGTTGCAACTAACTTCAGGACAAGGTAAGAAAGTGTATAATATTAATATGTCTGCACCTACTGCAATCATTGGATCTGTTAGTGCTTATGCGTGGCTGAATCATGCATGCGCTGTATTTCTGCTAGCACCAGCTGCAGTTGTTCCTAGCCGCCTAGTGGGGGTCAGCGCTTGCTTGGTTTAGTTTGTTTGAACTGCTGGCCAAAGCTTGGATTGTTCCGTTGCGTGGTCTTCGAGAATAAGATATAGGGAAAAAGATTCCTAGCTTCCTTGAAGATTTCTCAACTTCAAATGTTAAGAACTGGAATCTCACTCAAGTTTCAGGTGACGCGATAGGAAGAAAGTCTTGTTCTGTGTACCAGTACCTACTAGACAATCTTCATCACATAAAGTATCTTGTCTTGTTCTGTGTACCAGTACCTACTAGACAATCTTTATCACATAAAGTATCTTGTTACTAGAGACGCACAACAAAATTTGGCTCACATATTTCTGTATGGTTAACAGTTTTGAACCTTTAAGCTACTATTTTGACATTAAGTGGATTACATGAATCAGTTTGGTACTATTTCTGTGATGCCTTCGGTTTAAATGAGGCTCACTTTCTCATGGTCACTTGTATTTGCTGATTTGAAGGATTTTCTCCAGGGAAAGAAAATATCAGTAGTCCCTTGCTTTCTTTCCTTTCACAGTTTGAGAATTGGGATTACGTTTGAGATTTTTTTTAAACTAACGCGCTATGCATAACAATCAAACAGACCTTGTGGCATGTGTCAGGTTAATTAGTTTGTTTGTGTATAGTTACCAGAGCAGTATATGTTTTTGGTAGGATCTGAATGGTTGGAACCTTAAAGCTACTGTTTTGGTGTTAAATGGATGTTAGGTACTCCCTCCGTCCGGAATTACTTGTCACCAAAATGGAAAGGAATGGATGTATCTAGAACTAAAATACGTCTAGATACATCCATTTCTATGATAAGTAATTCCGGACGGAGGGAGTATCAAGTGCTACTTTGGTGTTAATCTTTGCTTAGATATGCCATGCTCTGTCCAGCATTTCTTGGTTGTAAGGATTAGCTTGACTATGCTTTAAAATGCCTGATATTAGATGTCACTTGGTTGCAAAAATATCTTTGTTTGAGTTGTCTAAAGCTATTGCTCTACTTACTGATTTGATTTAGACACTTACTTTTCTGCTAGCATCGTATATAATCCTAGATGTTCAGTAAACTAACAGTGTTTTCTCTCTTCTATGAGATGCACTTCCTTGCATCATTTCACGGCCCTGCAGGTTTTGAGCTTTTGTCTGTTTCGCTGGGATGGATGCCAAGAAGTTCCTGCAGATGGTCGAAGACAAGAAGAAGAGACTCCTTGAGAAGAAGGAAGCCCCACTGAAATGGCAGCAGAAACTGGAAGCAGCAATTAAGGCTACTGAAGAAAAGGAGAAGAAGCTCAAGTCAAGAAAGCACAGGAGGCGAAGCTATTCTTCCTCTGAATCTGACAGTGAGTCCGAGAGCGACAGTGATCGGAAACACAGGAAGAGGAAGGACCGCAAAAGGCACAGGAAACATGGCCACTCTGGCTCTGATGGTGCCAGGAGGCGTAAGCACAGGTCAAAGAGGAGGAGCTCAGGTTCTAGCGACGAGAGCGACAGTGATGAATATGACAGCGAATCTGAAGAAGAACGCCCGAGGAAGAAGCACTCACACAGGAGGAAGCATCGCCGACACTCTTCAAGGTCAGAGTCTGATGCTTCAGATTACAGCAGCGATGATGATGAGCGGAGATCAACCAGGAAGGACCACACTAGGAGCCGCAGGCGTCGCCACCGATCCTCAGACGATGAATCTGAGGACAAGATCAGGTCAAGGCATAGGAAGCGTCACAGATCAAGTGACGAGGACAAGCCATCAGATTCTGACAACCATAAGCACCATAGGAGCCGCTCTATGTCCTTGGATGATGGTCCTGCTGGTGAGCCTGACAAGATGAATGATGGCAAGGGGTCTCACAAAAGCAGACACCACCGCCGGCACCACCATCACCATCATGATCACCATGGCAACTCTGCTGAACCCAGTGACGGGAAGCAACTCGTTTGACTTGTTAATGCCTCAGAACCTGATTGGCGTCATCAATGGACTCTGTGACGGGACGGTTTGCTTGCCCCAGTTGGCTAGTTGCTGAACAAAAGCGATGTATCTTTATAATGTTACCTGCTCTGCTGCGGATTCTGAAGCCTGTACTTGTTGTACTGAAAGTTTGGCGACACTAGATCTTGTTTCCGACATGTTCTCTGTTGAGATATGTTTGCTTCCTAATTTGGTGTTAAACATGCCTGTTTCATGTGCTGCAAGTTTACTAGCGCATTTAACTTTATATTGAGCCAATACTACGATTGGATCATATGTTGAATGCTATATTGCTATGCCTACACATTTATTTGTGGGATACAAGCATTCTGTGGCGGTGCAGCAGATAAGTGATGGACAATACTATCGAGAACAAGCAACAAAACTACTGTGCTGACGACAACGATAGAGGGTTGAACAAAATCGTTTCGAATTTGTTGCGTGCGTAGCAGCGTTCAACAAACAGTTAGACCAACGACAGCCATAGTAATAAAACAAATTAATTTGGTAGCCATCAGTTGGCTAGCCGCATGATTTTTAGATCGAGTTGGTTCACCGCTGCAATGGACAGAAAACAAATAACTCTGAATACTCTCATCTCTCTCGCCGCCCTCACGCTGGCAACCGGCAGTGTGCTGACAATTGCTATTCAAAATGTTGGTACCTGTGATAGTACACCCCCTCCCTCTTGTACAAGTCTTGTCCAACCTTAATTATCTGATTTATTTTTTTGCCGAACTTAGAACTAGTCATGGAACAACATTTTACAAAGAACGGTCGCTAGATCAATCAAGATAATAAAGCAAGAACTTCAAGGCCACCCTTATATGCAAGCAAACAAATGATGTGCCACTGCTAGTCCCATGTAGCCTTTTATTCAGATACAAATCAATTTATATTAATTTTCATATTCCGACTAACCGAAAGGGAGTTCCAGAATACATAAAAAGTCATGATAAAGCAGGATTGAGATTAGGAGAAGTGTTATGTGTTGCTTATAACGCGAGGAGCTTATTGAAGCCAGTGGCGGATGCAGGCACAATTTCCTGGTTTTGATTCAGATAAATGGCATGATGTTGGTCTTGATAGAATTACAAATCTTGCTAAATTAATGGCGCAAGACCAATAAATATATTACATTTACTTTGGACTATCAACTTGTAAAGCTAGTACTGATATTGCCGGTTGTCATGGAATTAATTAACATATGCTTTTGATGTATGATTGTTGTCAATAAAATATGTAACAAAATGGGTGTTTAATGCATGAGTGATTTTTTATTTGGCAAATATATGTGAGTTTTTTTACCGTTGTAAGTAGTAATAATGGTGTGACTGATCTTTTTAGGAATATGAAAGTTTGAGCAAAGAAACTTGGAAATGCTAGTGATTCTACATGTTCCGTTTAATTGTACTTATTTACAACTTATGAAATTAACATGCCATTTTTGTGTTTTTACCAGGAAGACTCCAGCTACACATGAAACTACAAAATCGTGCTTCTAACTACTTAGTTTGAAATGTGTGAAAAGGGTTTACGTTTTCATTTATTCATCAAGTAGTTTTATGTAACTATTATATACGGTATGATATTTTGGTTCCTTTGCCTTTTGAGTGTTATTACTATGAGATTGTAAAAATAATCAGATGTAGACGTATGCACATATCATGGTGGGGGGGGGGGGGGGAGGGGCATTGACCCCTCAAGCTTAGACTGAATTTATTAACAGTGCAGACAATAGTTAGTTCATACCCAAGTCCTTAATGAACCCATTGGCAAAACTTCCTCGCTCCGCTCGTGTTGAGAGCTTTGCCTGAATTTATTAACAATCTCGCTGAGCTGCCTTGCCTTCCTCTTGCGGGACCGCTAAGCGGACGCCCGGTTGCTGGCCCTCCGCCACCGCCGTCGCTCCTCCTGCACGCCGTCGTTGTCTGGGCCTCGTGGAGGCATTCGTCTGAGTTGGACGTGTTCCCGAACGGGAGGAGGAGGCCTCGTGGACCAGTTGGGCGACCTCGCCCTGCTGGTACGAGGAGCCGGGGGTCGACAAGCCTTGAGGAACCAGGACGGTGTTGTGCTGCCAATGGTTGTTGTACTGGAACTGGAAGAGGAAGTCGTCATCTATAGCTACCTGATAATCAGATCCAACGATAATGGATAGGTTTGGGACGTTTGACGAGTGCATGATTGACGAATCGAACGGGCTATCTGGGTCGAACTAAACACAGAAGAGAGAATGAATAGCCTATGATTCTAGAGGCGAGAGGGTAGCTGAGGTGAATTTATAGGAATGGGGTGTGCAGAAACTGCATGATCCACGCGACTTGCAATGGTATATGCACATATTAATTAAATTTATGATCGAGCTTAAATCTCAAAAAACATGGACGCCTACATTATGAAATGGAGGAAGTAGTACGTGAGCCGACAACGGTGGAGCATCTGCGACTGCGACTGACTGCGAAACTGCGATGGTCCCTTTTGCTTGTGCATTCCAAAGGCCATTGCATAGTTATTACAGGTGGAACACATATTTGGTGCTGGAATGGAAAAAATCCGAAACAAATCTGAAACTTGTAAACAAAAGCTAAATCAAATCCCGAACTCCCAATCCCTGGAATTAGCACATCAAACTTTCTAATCCCAGCCTATTTTCAACCTTGAGAGCTTTCCCAAACAGGAATTGTCCACATGGCAGGTCAAATCCGGGATTGTTGGATGCAGACTCCACTAGGCTGGCCCATCAAACATGAAGCCTTTTTTTTCTTAACACCCGACATAGAAATTCTTCCAGGCCTCGTTTGGTTCATAGGATAAGATTATCATAGGAATAGGAAACTCGTACGAAATGAGATGACATGCATCTTAAATTCTGTGAGTAGGATTAGGAAAAGAGATGTCATTTGGTTCACACCATAGGAATTTTTCCATTGAGTCTAGGCTTTTTCTTATTTTCCCTTAAAATTTGAAGGATAGGAATCAATCGTATGTAGGAATAGGAAAACATTCCGACAAACCAAAGGCTCTAAAGGAAAAAATCCTATCCTATAGAATTCCTGTGAAATTCATTCAAACCAAAGGAGGCCTCAATCTTTTTCCTAACACGCGACGTAATAATTCGAAAACAAAAAAAGTGGCGTGCAGTCGAACTTGCGACCTTGCAGGATTGAATACATTCCGCTAGCCACTACACCACGAGTATGACTGATATAATTCGAGCCCAGAATATTTAAGTAGAAATCAAAGCGTCAAACATTGAAAACAATTTTTAGGGGCAAACAATTATTGAATATATTTTTTTCTCAAATCTTAGAACATATTATAAAGTTCGAGCACTTTTGGAAATTTTGAAATAGTTTGAAAAAACTAAAATTTAAAATTTTAATTTTCAAAAAGCAAACTCTTCTTGAAATATAATTTTTTTCTGAAACCTGAACAAAAAAATCAAAGTGCGAACAATTTTTGAAACACAAACATAAATTGTTGACATCTAAAAAATATCACAAGTTTAAAAAAAATGTACAGGTCCTTCCAAACAAATTATTATACACGGTATAATAATATTCATGTGATTCAAAAAAATCGTTCTTACATTCAGAAAATTGTAACATTTGAAGAATATTCAGGTGTTTCTAAAAATCTGTTTGTGATATTTTCAAAAAAAATGAGTGTACAATATAAAAACATTATTTGTGTGTTTGTACAAAAAACGTGTCATACCCTTAAAAGATTGTTCGTGTAGTTTTGTAAAATGTTTATCGTCATTTATAAAATGAAAACATGTATTTAAAAAAATATTACCATGTATTCAAAAAGTTTTGAAAACATATATATTTAAAATGTCCATGATGTATTTCAAAACTTTATTAAAAAATATTTTATGTGTGCGTTAAAAATGTACATTGGGTACTGCAAAAAATTAGACATGTGTGGAAAAGATAAAGGAAATAAATAACAAAGAAAATCCAGAGCAGAGCACGCGAGTGACTGCGCTAATGGCTCGGCCCAGTTCACTAAATACCGGCTAAGTTCTCTCAAAGGTTCAAAATAGACCGAGATTTAAGAGTTCGGTGTCCTGATTTCAGGGATTGGGAGTTCGGGGTTTGATTTAACTTTCGCCTACAAGTTTAAGGTTTGTTTTAAACTTTTTCCTTTAAAATAAAAAACACGTCCAATTTTTTTAAACAAATTGTAGTTCATATACCCCACATTGAATTTTTAAAGACCGAAGCTTAGCAACTATAATTGCTAGCGACGAGGATCACCAATGGAAGGTTAAGTTGCGCGATGCTTGGCCGGTCTAGTTTGGTTAGCCCTATGCAACGAGCTATAGAAGGTCCTGCTGGGATTCTCTACTTGATGCTCTTTTGCGTCAAATAGGAGGCTGCCGCAAAGGCGGCACGTCTTGCTAGGCTGCCCATGCACGTTGTAGCCAAGCTTTTAGATCTAGGCCGACACGACCAATATATAGGCTGATATATCATTTTTGGAGCTCTATCGTTATAGACATAACATATCATTTTGTAAATATCATTTTCACACATATTATTCGATGTGGACCGAAATATTGATCGATATGGCCGATATCTAACCCGATATGTCCATTGATATAGACCGATACCTAGATGGCCAATATTCCTTATAAGAAAGCCGTTAAAATAAGATTCATGCATGATGTTTTATACCTATGCATATAGAACGTATTGTTTTTAGTTTTATAGTAACGATTTTGCGAATCTTTCTCAATAGTATCTTAACGAACAAGTTATCAAATTAGCAGTCTAATTTTTGTTTGCTAAAGGATCGACATCATACATTTTGGTTAACAAAAACCACATGTTTTGAGTAAGCATAATGAAAAAATGCAGATATGTTTCCTCCGATATATCACCCGATTTCCGACATATGATATGTGGAAGCCAAACCGATACGAACCCTATATCTGAGATTTTGAATCCTGGCTGTAGCGCTAGTGGATGGATCAAGCACTGTAGCTCTCTCCCTCAAAAAAAGCAGTGTAGATGTCATTTTACTTATTTTCTCATGTATTGTAGCGGTTTACTGCATGACTAAATATTGTGGTTTATTATTTTATCAAAAAAAAATCTTAAATGTTTTTCAAACATGCACATATTTTACAAATTCAAAAAGTTTTTTAAAATTTTCAAATATTTTCTGAATTTTTGATCAATTTTTCAAAACATTTTTGCTTAAAAAATTGAAAATGTGATTTATTGGGAATCCCGAATATTTTTTGTATATGCGAATAGATGTAAAAAAGAACATTTTCTGTAATTTGAAATAATTTTCCTAAACACAAATGTTTTTGAATTTTTGAACAAATTTTCAAAATGGGAACAATATTTGAAATTACTAAACATTTTTTAAAGTGAATAAAACGAATTGTTTTTAATATTTTTGTTTTCAAAAACAGGAATATTTTGTATAATTCCGAATAAAAAATCAATAGTATCTTTTGAGTTTATGAACAAAATTAGAATCTTTTGTAGATTTTGAAATATAAGGAAATATTTTTTAAAAACTAATGAGTAATGAAAAACCAAGAGAAATGGAAAGAGGAAAACATGAACAGACCAAAGCCTTCTGGATGGTTCCTGAAACCGGTAAAAAAAACAGAAGGAAACTTCTCAAGGATTGCAAACCAGTGCGTATGCTAGCAGAATTGGGTTTCCTACCAATTTGTCGCTTAGTGCGTCAAAGAGGGGTTTCCTATCAATAGTGCCAATTATTTGGTAGGACTTGGGCCTGACCTCTCTTGGATTTGGCAGCTTAAGGCCTGACCTCTTTTGTACCACCAACACTACCATGCCGACCAATCAGGAAAAGTTTCACATCTTCTTGAGAAACAAATTTGAAAATAAAGTAGAAATTCAATGTTGGCGTTTTTTGTAAAAATTCGACCAAATATTCAAAAAGTCATGTCTGTGAAATCATCACAACCATGCTGACCAACCTGGAAAAATATGTTTAAAAATATAGTAGAAATTCAATTTATGTCCGTTTTGATCAGAAAGTTCAAAGTGTTCAGAAATATTGGAGGGAATGTAAATTAAGCTAGGGTGTGAGTTCGTGGTTGAGAGCATCTCCAGCCGTTCGGCCCCCCAGGGCGTCGAAAAAGAGCCGCCTGGGGGAGAACCGATGCTAGATTGGCCCCTGGGGGCGATCAAGCTCCTAGCAACGCCCCGAAGTCGCGGCAAATTCAAACCTGGCCAATCCCGCTCACAAATAAACGTCACAAGGCTGGCGATCATCGGCCCAGTTCGGGCGACAGAGCGATCGGGTGAAAGGTTCGGCATAAAAAAAAGAAACGATGCGTGGGCAACGCATCACACGGCGGGTTCGGCCTCTTGCGCCGGCGCAGTCGGCATGTGCGGGCTTGGTGGAGCTGCATCTGGGCTGGGCGGCGTCGGCGCGGCTTCCGTGCTGCTAGACGTCGTGGAGGCATCATCGCTCGGGCTTGGCAGCGGAGTCGGCGTGGGCATTGGAGTTGGCGGCGCCGTCGAGGACAGCTGGTTCAGGATGAGGCCGCACTCCGCCAAGTACCACGCCTTGAGCTGCTCGTCGTTGCTTTGGAGCATGTCCGCCCCGCCCATTAGGAAAGCCAGGTCGGTGTTCCTCTTCTTCGTGGCGACGTTGGTCCGGAGTAGGTCGAGCTTGCCGGCTTTGTTCGACATCAACGCCGACCACCGCGCCTCGGTCTTCTCTTCACGTAGGACGGCCCGGGCCTGTGCGTCGGCGAGGCAATGCTCAATGGACTCCTGCACCCGCGCGGTGGTCGGCGAGACAATGCTCAATGAACTCCTGCACTCCTCCTTGGACGCCCACTTGATGCGCGGCTTGCCGGTCCGGGCCGCCCCCTTCTTCTTCTTCTTCCGTTTCCTCGCCGGAGCAGGCGCCAGCTCCTCCTCCTCCTCCTCCTCCTCCTCCGGCTCCGGCTCCGGCTCCTCCTCGCCGTAGTTGAGCTCGCTGTCCATGTCGCCGTTGAGGTCGGAGCCGTCATGGCATGGGGGACCACGTACTTCTTCGGCGGCATGGCGGGCGGCCGGGAGGGGAGGAGGAGGAGATTGGCGGGAGGAATGGAGAGAATGAGAGGGAAGCCGGGGGGAAACGGGAAGAAACGACCCTCCTCTCGCCGACAGAGCGGCCCCACGCCCCTTTTCGCTTGTGCCGGCGCCCCCCAGCGCGTCGGGTTTGGTTCGGGTGCGCCGGCTGTTATTTCGGCCCAACCCGGCGAGAAACGGACTCCTGGGGACGCGACTGGGCCGATTTTCGCCCGCCGACGCTAAAAAATCGCCGGGGGGGGGGGGCCTGTTAGGGACGCGGCTGGAGATGCTCTGATATATGCATTTCTCTCAATACCAAACAGCAAACAACCTGATGAAACATCTGTGTATGCCACATTTCTAGCCCGTATTTGACAAGCCGCAACCATTGTATGAGACAAACCCAACCGAGGAAATGATTGACAAAGAAACACACCAACGCAAGCAACAAAAAGGCTTGGCTCCACATGGATGCCGTTTAATTTCTCAATCAATTGAGATCTGTGCGCTCCCAAAATTTATAGGCACGTAGTTAGAGGGAACGCCTTTAATGCAAAAGGCCCACTCATCCCTCGTGTCGCCCTCCAACAGGGTGACTCGGGTGGCTACTAAGGAGCTGTTCGGCGGGCCTTCACGGAGCGGAGCGCTCGGAGCCGGCTATTAGCAGCTCCGTAAATTATTGCTGGATCCTACTCCACTCTGGCGCGGAGTCGTGGAGTGGAGGGATTCCAAACGCGGCCTAAGTCCGCCCAGCTTCCGTCACCCTTTCCGCCCCACTTGCCTCCGCTAATGGCACCTTCGACAACGCCTGGCCTGGTGATGGCGGCGGCAGGGACTTACCTTACGTTGTTTCTTAGCCCTCTCGTGGGGCTTGTCTATGGTGGCTGCTTGCCACAGAGCGTTGGGGCGACGATGTTTCTGGAGAGGGTCGGCGGTTTCGAGTGCGGTCGAGGTTGGAGCGGTGCTGCTGCGGAGCATGGTGGATTGCCATCCTCTTGCATGCGGAGAGGCACACGTCCACTCCCCTTCCGTGTTGGCATCCCTCTCTGGAAGCAAGGTTGTGGCAGTTAAAGTGCTCCTTGGTAGGGTTGGTTTCGTTTTGGTGGTTCTCTCGGACTAGCTTGGCCTGATTTTGTGGTCGTAGGTACCAGTGGTTTTTGCCTGGTTTCCCTTTAATTAACCAATCTTTTTTTTAGGTTTTGGGGTCTTGTTTTCCTCATAAATTGGATCACCTTTGTAGGTTTTTGGGTCTGGTTTAGGACTCATGCACACAATTTAGCGCTACGTCAAACACAGAGCCAAACAGAAGTACAAGTCATTGGATCATTCATTCAGGGTTGTATTTACCTCGAGGATTCTAGCAGAACCAATTACTCCTCGCCTGACAACTTCCTCATATCTTCTTACAATGCATTTCCTTCCTTGGTGTTCAAAAAGCGTGCCTAGAAAGATTAAGTAGAAGTGTCTACATCATCTGTTGTTTGAGAACAACAGAAGGAAACCGGCTTTTCATATTTACAAATCACAGTTAATTGAGACAATTTGAGAGCCTTTCTCTTGACCACGACTAATTTTCAGATGCTGCTAAAAACAACTTGTCGAAACATAAAAATAAATTGTCGAAACATACCAACATGGAGTCTTGTTTAAAATCTCTTGCTGAGACAAAACAGATGGTGAAGATATATCCTAAATTAGATTTACGATTTGGGAGTTACACCGTTTTGAGATTTCAAAAATTTAAAGCATCTCGATGACAATTTCATCCTTCCGACATGCATGCATATTTGTAACTAATATTGCTACAGGCTGAAGTGGATTTTTTGCTCGCGGGCTCCATGAAGCCCTTTATTTTCAAACATTCAAAAATCAACGTATTAAGTATCAAAAAAATCTGCAAAAATACACAACTACTTATATGTGTATACCAGATCTATGTAATATTTCACCGCGAAATACATTTACATGTGGCATGTGTGTACTTATATAGTGAAGTACATGTGCTAGAAAGATTTGTGCGGGTAAAATAAATTTTATTGATTTTGTGTAGCCCGCATAAGAATTTATTTCCTCACGAAACTTCGCTGACAAATGCTGTATATCCATACCTATATGTGTATTTTTGTAGAACTTTGTAGAACTTAGATTTTTGAATTTTGAAGTTTTCAAATAAAGCACCCCATGGAGCTCGAGCTGGCTATTTGCGTCCTTTTTTTTTTATTGAAAGAATACTACCGTCAGCTTCCTTGTTTTTGTTGGCCACGTACGACCACGCCTTAAACGAGCTTTGGGTAGGTCGTAATCTGCGATCATTTTGTTAGTTTGTTAATCTGGCTCGGCTCACTGACACGGGGTGCTACGTGAGAAGCGCTGATGACTTTTGTGGTGACAGTGAGTCAATGACACTGCTTCGTGCTCCCTTCCTTCCTTTCCATTTGTTCCTTGCGACTCGCGTTTCCTCTCTTCAATCGCTTTTCCGGTTGGCTGGTCAAAAATGGGATGCCTCGTCCACCGTAGCCACCAAGCAATTCGAAATCAAGGCTACATGATATATAGAGCCATCACCAGAGAAGGAAGCTCAGGTTCCCTTGCTAGTGTGCCTCGTTAATTTTGACCTGTGCTCACGGGCGAATTTACTAGGTTTTTTTTAATAGGCTTGAGCCCCCCTTCAACACTGAAAAAAATTAGATTTTACTACTCCCTCGGTTCCATAATATAAGACGCTTTTTGACTAGTCTCAAGGTCCAACTCAGCTACTTATCAGTCCAACCCAACATGATACTGGTTTGCGTAAACTTTAAGTTCATCCTTCATTTTCTGTCTAGATTCGCCACTGCTTATGCTTGAGTACTTCTGTTTTCATTTGGATGCTTCTTGATAACTTTTGCAACTAGTGATATTTTTGTAGCTTAACTACTAAAAAGAAACTTGCTTTGCTATTTTTTTTTGCTGCATTGTGCTATCACTTGTTGCTTAGCATGGTAATAATACCACAGAGTATCCTCTGCTGAGATTCTTCAACCAATAGTGTAGCTCGTGTACCAAATGGCGCTGAGCGGCACTTCGTTTCTGGTTTATTTTTCTCGCTCATCTCAGTCTCTTCATTTGTGCTTTTGTGCGCTTTCGGAAATACATGCCCCATGCTGCTTTGTTCATCCACGATTCTTAAACTTTGGTTTGATTTGGATTTCGGAATACAGAAGGTAGACCTCGGCCTACCTTCTTACATATAAGAAGAAAATATTACCGTGGTCCTCGTTACCTTTTCGCTTCTGGAGTTGACCTGTGCCTATGATGAGTTGCACAACTATTGTCGACATCGTCTGACAAATATCTTCATGATAATAATCGCAAAAATCTGAGGTTACACAGCACTCCAGTAGTACCTTTGTTTCTTTTCTGTTGGGCCAGAGGTGTCCATCCCATGGTTGTTTTGATGGAATGTGCTTGTTTTTTTTTTGTACTTTTAGGGAGTCCATGTAAAGAGGATCGAAGGTTTAGTTGAGTAGTTTCAGACCATTTTGTTTTGTTGTGTGCAGGTTGTAAGGAGTGATGCATCCGTGTAATGAGGACGTCCGAGGTTAGGCATAGGGAGGTGCCAAAGTTCGGGACTAGGCTTTATGTGTTGGGGAACGTTGCATGGGAAACAAAAATTTTCCTACGCACACGCAAGATTTATCCATGGTGATGAGCATCTACGAGAGGGAGAGTGGATCTACATACCCTTGTAGATCGCTAAGCGGGAAGCGTTAAGAAACGCGGTTGGTGTAGTCGAACATCTTCGCGATCCAAATCGCCGAGCGTCCCGCGATCACATCACGATCCGTCCCGCGAACTCATCACGATCCGTTCCGCGATCTCATCACGATCCATCCCGCGATCTCATCACGATCCGTCCCGTGAACTCATCACGAACGGTCTCGCGATCTTGTTCACGATCCTTCCGATCTAGCGCCAAACGGACGACACCTCCGCGTTCAGCACACATGCAGCTTGATGACGATCTCCACCATCTTGATCCAGCAAGAGGAAGTGGAGAGGGAGAAGAGTTCACCGGCAGCGCGACGGCGCTCCGGTGATGGTGGTGGAGCAATTCCGGTAGGGCTTCGCCTAAGCACCGCGGAACTTAGTCTAGTCTAGAGGAACTTGATCTAGTAGTAGGGTTTAGACGTGGCTGAAAATCCTTGTCCAAAAAACCCTAAAACCACTCATATATATAGGAGGAGAGGAGAGGAGGCTGCGCCCAAAGGAGGGCTCTCCTTTTGGTTCGGCCGAACTGGTGGAGGGAGAGTCCTCCTCCACCTGAGAGTCCACCTCTCACACGAGAGGTGGAACTTGGGGAGGACTCCACCCCAATCCGGTTTGGGCCTTCTCTTCCTGCGCCTAGGCCACCTTGGCCGACCCCACCAGCCCACTAGGGGCTGGTGGGTCGCCACTTTGGCCCATGGGGTGGGTTGCCCCCACGGGTGGACCCCCGGGACCCATTCGTCTCTCCCGATACGCTATCGAAAGTGCCCGAAATCTTTCCGGAGTCCAAAACAGGACTTCCTATATATGAATCTTTACCTCCGGACCATTCCGGAGCTCCTCGTAACGTCCGGGATCTCATCCGGCACTCCAAACTACCTTCGGTCACCACCATTCATAACTCTATACTACCGAAACGTCACCAAACCTTAAGTGTGCAGACCCTGCGGGTTCGAGAACTATGTAGACATGACGGAGACACCTCTACGGTCAATAACCAATGGCGGGACCTGGATGTCCACATTGGTTCCTACATATTCTACGAAGATCTTTATCGGTCGAACATCTGTGTCAAGGATTCAGTTAATCCCGTATGATGTTCCCTTTGTTCTTCGGTATGTTACTTGCCCGAGATTCGATCGTTGGTATCTCCATACCTAGTTCAACCTCGTTACCAGCAAGTCTCTTTACTCGTTCTGTAATACAAGATCCCGCAACTAACAATTAGTCACATTGCTTGCAAGGCTCATTGTGATGTTGTATTACCGAGTGGGCCCCGAGATACCTCTCCGTCACATGGAGTAACAAATCTCTGTCTTGATCCATGCCAACTCAACAGACACCCTTGGAGATACCTGTAGAGCACCTTAATAGTCACCCAGTTACGTTGCGACGTTTGATACACACAAGGCACTCCTTCGATGTCCGTGAGTTGCATGATCTCATGGTCATAGGAACATATACTTGACACGTAGAAAACAGTAGCAATAAACTGACACGGTCATATGTTACGTTTGTAGTTTGGGTCTTGTCCATCACATCATTCTCCTAATGATGTGATCCTGTTATCAAATGACATCTCATGTCTATGGCTAGGAAACCTTAACCGTCTTTGATCAACGAGCTAGTCCATTAGAGGCATACTAGGGACATGGTTTTGTCTATGTATCCACACATGCATCTAAGTCTCCGATTAATACAATTTATAGCATGGATAATAAACGATTATCATGAACAAGGAAATATGATAATAACTAATTTATTATTGCCTCTAGGGCATATTTCCAATAGTCTCCCACTTGCACTAGAGTCAATAATCTAGTTCACATCACCATGTGATTCACATTGTTATGAATCTAACACCCAATGAGTTCTGGGGCTCAATCATGCTTTGCATGTGAGAGAGATCTTATAGTCAACGGGTCTGCGACATTCAGATCCATGTGTACTTTGCAAATTTCTATGTCAAACCGTAAACACTGCTACCACACTCCACTTGGTACTATTCCAAATGGCTGCTCCGCTATACGTATCCAGATTGCTACTACGAGTCATCCGGATTGGTGTTTAAAGCTTGCATCGACGTAACTCTTTACCACAAACTCTTTATCACCTCCATAATCGAGAAATATCTCCTTAGTCTTTTAGTTACTAAGGACAATCTTGACCGCTGTCCAGTGCTCCATTTCAGGATCACTTTGACACCTTCTGGCCATACTTATGGCAAGACTGACATCGGGTCTTGTGCACAGCATTGCATACATGATAGAGCCTATGGCTGAAGCATAGGTGATGACACTCATCTTTTCTCTATCTTCTGCAGTCACTGGGCATTGAGTCTTACTCAACTTTATACCTTACAAATCAGGCAAAAACTCTTTCTCTGACTGATCCATTTTGAACTCTTTCAAAATCTTGTCAAGGTATGTACTCATTGAAAGTCTCATCAAGTATCTTGATCTATCTATATAGATCTTGATGCTCAACAATTAGGTAGCTTTATCCAGGTCTTCCTTTGAAAAACTCTTTTCAAACAACCATTTATGCTCTCCAGAAATTCTACATCATTTTCGAATAGCAATATGTCATCCACATATACTTATCAGAAACTCAATAATGCTCTCACTCACTTTATTGCAAATACAAATTTCTCGTAAACTTTGTATAGACTCAAAAACTTTGATCACCTCATCAAAGTGTATATTCCAACTCCGAGATGCTTGCTTCAATCCATAGAAGAATCACTGAAGCTCACACACCTTTTAGCATCCTTAGGACTGACAAAACCTTCTGGTTGCATCTCATACAACCTTTCCTTAAGGAAGGAAACGATGTTTTGGCATCCATCTGCCAGATTTCATAATTGAAAAATGCAGCAACTGCTAACATAATTCCAACAGACTTTAGCATCGCTACGAGTGAGAAAGTCTCATCGCAGTCAACTCCTTGAACTTGTCGTAAACTACTTTGCAACAAGTCGAGCTTTACAAATGATAACATTTACCATCAGCGTCTGTCTTTATTTTAAAGATCCATTTGTACTTAACGACATGCCGTCCAATCGAGCAAGTCCACCAAAGTCTATACTTGGTTTTCATACATGGATCCTTTCTCGGATTTCATGGCCTCTAACCATTTGTTGGTTTCCGGGCCCATCATCGCTTCTCCATAGTTTGTAGGTTCATCATTGTCCAACAACATGACCTCCAAGACAGGGTTTATCGTACCGCTTAGGAGCAGTATACATCCTTGTCGCCCTACGAGGTTTGATAGTAACTTGATCCGAAGCTTCATGATCATCATCATTAACTTCCTCTTCAACTAACGTAGGCTTCACAGAAACAACTTCCTGCGCTGCGCTACTCTCTGGTTGAAGTAAAGGTTCAATAACCTCATCAAGCTCTAATTTCCTCGTAGGTTGATAGTAACTTGATCCGAAGCTTTCATGATCATCATCATTAACTTCCTCTTCAACTGACGTAGGCTTCACAGAAACATCTTTCTGTGTTGCGCTACTTTCTGGTTGAAGCAGAGGTTTCAACAACCACATCAAGTTCTATCCTCCTCCCACTCAACTCTTTCAAGAGAAACCCTTTCTCGAGAAAGGACCCAGTTTTAGCAACAAACATTTTATGCTTGGATCTGAGATAGAAGGTTCACCCAACTGTTCTTAGGGTATTCTATGAAGATGCATTTGTCTGCTTTGGGTTCGAGCTCATTAGGTGAAAAAAAAATCCACACAAGCGTCACAGCCCCAAACATTAAGAAATGACAGCTTAGGTTTCTATCAAACCATAGTTCACACAGTGTCATCTCAACGGCTTTAGATGGTGCCCTATTTAAAGTGAATGTAGCTGTCTCTAATGCAAAACCCCAAAATTATAGTAGCAAAATGATAAGAGACATCATAACATGCACCATATTCAATAGAGCATGACTATGATGTTCGGACATACCATCACACTATGGTGTTCCAGGTGGCGTGTGTTGTGAAACAACTTTCACATTGTCTAAATTTGTATGCCAAACTCGTAACTCGGATATTCACCTCCACGATCATATCCCAGATACTTTTATCTTCTTGTCACGATGATCTTAAACTTCACTCTGAATTTGCTTGAACTTTTCAAACGATTCAGACTTGTGTTTCATTAAGTAAATATACACTATATCTACTTAAATCATCAGTGAAGGTAAGAAAATAACGATATCCACTGCATGCTACAAGACTCACTAGATTGCATACATCAACATGTATCATTTTCAATGAATCACTTGCCTGCTCCATCCAACGGGTTTTTTAAGTCATCTTGCCCAAGAGGCATGGTTTGCATGTCTTAACCGATTCGAAGTCGAATAAGTCCAAAGATCCATCAGCATGGAGTTTCTTCATGCGCTTTATTCCAATATGACATTTAGCGGCAGTGCCACAAGTATGTGGTACTATCATTATGAACTTCGTATCTTTTGACATCAATGTTATGAACATGTGTATTACTACGATCAAGATTTCAACAAACCATTCTCACTGGGTGCATGACCATTGAAGGTATTATTCAGGTAAACAGAATAACCATTATTCTCTAACTTAAATGAATAACCGTATTGCAATAAACATGATCTAATCATGTTCATGCTCAACGCAAAACACCAAATAACATTTATTTAGGTTCGTCACTAATCCTGAAGGTAGAGAGAGCGTGCGATGTTGATCTCATCAACCTTGGAAACATTTCCAACACATATCGTCACCTCACCCTTAGCTAGTTCTCCGTTTATTCCGTAGCTTTTATTTCGAGTTACTAACATTTAGCAACCGAACCGGTATCCAATACCCAGGTGCTACTAGGAGTACTAGCAAGGTACACATCAATAACTCGTTATATCAAATATACTTCTGTCAATGTTGTCAACCTTCTTATCTACCAAGTTTCTAGGGTTGTTCCGCTTCAGCGACCGCTCACCTCATAACAGAAGCACTTAGTCTCGGGTTTGAGTTCAACTTTGGGTTGCTTCACTAGAGCAGCAACTGACTTGCTATCCATGAAGTTTCCCTCCTTGCTCTTGCCCTTCTCGAAACTAGTGGTTTGATTAACCATCAACACTTGATGCTCCTTCTTTGTTTCTACCTTCGCGGTGTCAAACATCGCGAACAGCTCAGGGATCAATATTTCTATCCTGGCATTTTATAGTTCATCACTAAGTTCTAGTAGCTTTAGTGACAGTGACTTGGAGAACTATATCAATCACAATCTTTATCTGGAAGATCAACTCCCACTTGATTCAAGCGATTGTAGCACCCAGACAATCTGAGCACATGCTCAATGATTGAGCTATTCTCTTTCATCTTGCAGGCAAAGAATCTTGTTGGAGATCTCATATCTCGCAACACGGGCACGGGCCTGAGATCCTAATTTCAGCTCTTAGAAACATCTCATATGCTCCGTGCGTTCAAAACGTTTTGGAGCCTCAATTCTAAGACGTAATGCATGACGCACTAAACTATCAAGTAGTCATCAGAACGTGCCTGTCAGATGTTCACAACATCTACAGACGACGCTAGAGGGGTTGGCGCACCGAGCGGTGCATTAAGGACATAAGCCTTCTGTGTAGCAATGAGGACAATCCTCAGATCACGGACCCAGTCTGTAATATTGCTACCATCATCTTTCAACTCTATTTCTCTAGGAACATATAAAAATTAAGGGAGCTACAACGCGAGCTAGTAATCTACAACATAATTTGCAAAGACACTATTGACTATGTTCATGATAATGAGTTTAATTAATCATATTACTTAAGAACTCCCACTCAAATTGACATCTCTCCGGTCATCCGAGTGATACATGATCCAAATTCACCAACTCTAGTCCGATCATCACGTGAGTTGAGGTGGTTACAATGGTGAACATCATCATGTTGATCATATCTACTATATGACTCATGTTCGACCTTTCAGTCTCTTGTGTTCCGAGGCCATGTCTGTACATGTTAGGCTCGTCAAGTTTAACCCGAGTGTTCTACGCGTGCAACACTGGCTTGCACCCGTTGTATGTGAACGTAGAGTCTATCACACCCGATCATCACGTGGTGTCTCAACACGATGAACTTTCGCAACGGTGCACACTCGGGGAGAACACAATTTATCTTGAAATTTAAGTGAGGGATCACCTTATAATGCTACCGTCGTACTAAGCAAAACAAGGTGCATAAAAGGATTAACATCACATGCAATTCATAAGTGACATTATATGGCCATGAACTTGTGCTTTAGATCTCCATCTTGAAAGCACTGGCATGATCTCCATCGTCACCGGCACGACACCATGATCTCCATCATCTTGATCTCCATCAACGTGTTGCCATCGGGGTTGTCACGCCCTGCATGCTTCTACTACTATTGCTACCGTTTAGCGATAAAGTAAAGCATTACATACCACTTAATGATTGACACGCAGGTCATACAATAATTAAAGACAACCCTATGGCTCCTGCCGGTTGCCGTACTCATCGACATGCAAGTCGTGAAATTCTATACATCACATGATCATCTCATACATCACATATATCACATCATGTAATTGTCCATATCACATCACAACATACCCTGCAAAAACAAGTTAGACGTCCTCTAATTGTTGTTGCATGTTTTACATGGCTGCTACGGGTATCTAGCAAGAAAAATTCTCATCTACGCAAAAACCACAACGGTGATACACTAGTTGCTTTTCAACCTTCTCAAGGACCACCTTTGTCGAATCTGATCCAACTAAAGTGAGAGAAACCGCCACCCGCAAGCCATCTAGGCAACAAGTTGCATCGAGGGAACCGGTCTCTCGTAAGCGTACGAGTAATGTTGGTCCGGGCCGCTTCATCTCACAATACCGCTGAACCAAAATTCGACCAAGGGAGGAAGCAATCTAAGCATCAACGCCCACAAACTATTTGTGTTCTACTTGAGATCTCATCTACACATAGACCTAGCTCATGATGCCACTGTTGGGGAACGTTGCATGGGAAACAAAAAATTTCCTACGCACACGCAAGATCTATCCATGGTGATGAGCATCTACGAGAGGGAGAGTGGATCTACATACCCTTGTAGATCGCTAAGCGGGAAGCGTTAAGAAACGCGGTTGGTGTAGTCGAACATCTTCGCGATCCAAATCGCCGAGCGTCCCGCGATCACATCACCATCCGTCCCGCGAACTCATCATGATCCGTTCCGCGATCTCATCACGATCCGTCCCGTGAACTCATCACGAACGGTCTCGCGATCTTGTTCACGATCCTTCCGATCTAGCGCCGAACGGACGACACCTCCGCGTTCAGCACACATGCAGCTTGATGACGATCTCCACCATCTTGATCCAGCAAGAGAAAGTGGAGAGGGAGAAGAGTTCACCGGCAGCGCGACGGCGCTCCGGTGATGGTGGTGGAGCAATTCCGGCAGGGCTTCGCCTAAGCACCGCGGAACTTAGTCTAGTCTAGAGGAACTTGATCTAGTAGTAGGGTTTAGACGTGGCTGAAAATCCTTGTCCAAAAAACCCTAAAACCACTCATATATATAGGAGGAGAGGAGAGGAGGCTGCGCCCAAAGGAGGGCTCTCCTTTTGGTTCGGCCGAACTGGTGGAGGGAGAGTCCTCCTCCACCTGAGAGTCCACCTCTCACACGAGAGGTGGAACTTGGGGAGGACTCCACCCCAATCCGGTTTGGGCCTTCTCTTCCTGTGCCTAGGCCACCTTGGCCGACCCCACCAGCCCACTAGGGGCTGGTGGGTCGCCACTTTGGCCCATGGGGTGGGTTGGCCTCACTGGTGGATCCTCGGGACCCATTCGTCACTCCCGGTACGCTACCAAAAGTGCCCGAAATCTTTCCGGAGTCCAAAACAGGACTTCCTATATATGAATCTTTACCTCCGGACCATTCCGGAGCTCCTCATGACGTCCGGGATCCCATCCGGGACTCCAAACTACCTTCGGTCACCACCATTCATAACTCTATACTACCGAAACGTCACCAAACCTTAAATGTGCAGACTCTGCGGGTTCGAGAACTATGTAGACATGACCGAGACACCTCTACGGTCAATAACCAATGGCGAGACCTGGATGTCCACATTGGTTCCTACATATTCTACGAAGATCTTTATCGGTCGAACCTCCATGTCAAGGATTTAGTTAATCCCGTATGATGTTCCCTTTGTTCTTTGGTATGTTACTTGCCCGAGATTCGATCGTCGGTATCTCCATACCTAGTTCAACCTCGTTACCGGCAAGTCTCTTTACTTGTTCCGTAATACAAGATCCCGCAACTAACAATTAATCACATTGCTTGCAAGGCTCATTGTGATGTTGTATTACCGAGTGGGCCCCGAGATACCTCTCCGTCACACGGAGTAACAAATCTCTGTCTTGATCCATGCCAACTCAACAGACACCCTTGTAGATACCTGTAGAGCACCTTTATAGTCACCCAGTTACATTGCGACGTTTGATACACACAAGGCACTCCTCCGATGTCCGTGAGTTGCATGATCTCATGGTCATAGGAACATATACTTGACATGCAGAAAACAGTAGCAATAAACTGACACGATCATATGCTACGTTTGTAGTTTGGGTCTTGTCCATCACATCATTCTCCTAATGATATGATCCCGTTATCAAATGACATCTCATGTCCATGACTAGAAAACCTTAACCGTCTTTGATCAACGAGCTAGTCCATTAGAGGCATACTAGGGACATGGTTTTGTCTATGTATCCACACATGCATCTAAGTCTCCGATCAATACAATTTATAGCATGGATAATAAACGATTGGCATGAACAAGGAAATATGATAATAACTAATTTATTATTGCCTCCTGGGCATATTTTTCCAACAATATGGAGCCGAGATTGAGTAAGCTCGACTAGGATATACGCCATATGTTCGCTCAGGAACTAGTGTGGTCACCGGATCCACATAAGTGGAGTGCGTTAGAGAAGTCAGCACAAACGTTGGTGTCAGTGGTGGACTCACCACTAGGGTGAGCCGGGGTTGTATACCCTTCTTGCCTATATCTATTCCTTTTGGTTTAAATGACTTTGTTTTCTCACTTAAACAAGGAAAGAAGCATAAGTACCATTGTTTTTCCGGCGCAAGTAACCTTTGCTTGCGGTTCATGTGCTATTGTTTTCCCAGCGCAAATAAGATTCTACCATGGTTCTTCTTGCTTAAAGAAGAAAACAAGTATAAGTACAACATGATGGGATGGAAACTTATCTGCCTCGTAAGAAGCATGGTGGCCTCAACAGTGTGAACTTTAGGGTAATGAATTGGTGCATCATGACTATGTGGTTGGAGGTCGTCAGGAGACAACACCACATAAGTTAGCGCGTTGGAGAAGTCGACACGTGCGTTGTTGTCAGCGGCGGACTCACCATTAGGGCGAGCAGGGGCGGTCGCCCTAGGTGGCCGTCTGGGGAGTTGTGTGGTCTCCTTGCCTGTCTTCCTTCCTTCTGGTTCAAGGCGTCATTGTTTTCGCTCTTAAATAAGGAAACAAGCTTCGCCGCAGTTCGACGCTATTGAATCTTATAACGGGGTGAGTGCATTGGGCAGCCAACTGTTGTTCATAGCTTGAACATCCTTTCTTGGCCAAGTTGGGAACTCGAATTGCTTGTGTTGTCAAACCAGATGTGGGTTGACGTTCTAGCATACCTGTTGTACATACATGTACTCGAAGATAAACAATTTTAGCAAAATATATGGTGGTATTGTGTGTGTGCGTGTGTGCGTGTGTGTGGGGGGGGGGGGGGAAGGGGGCTATAGTTCCCTCCCACTAATTTAAGGTGTTGTGGGGGCTTCGATACATAGCCCTAAACGTAGTTGTTTTCCATGATTTGGAGAGTATATTATCCATCTATAAATTCATTTTTAGGGCATGCCTAGAAAATATTTGTAAGGTTTTCATTTCACAATTAGTCGAATTTCGTCGATTGTGCTTTGCCACATGCCCATGGTCACTGATTGCATCTGTCCAAGAGTCTCGTCAATTTTGGTGCACACCGACATATTCCCAAAAATATTAACGGGTCAAGGTTGGCTTCTAGATCCGCACTTGATGTTCGTCCTACCATGAATGTGGTTGTTTGGCCTTTTCCCAGTTTTGCGACTATCTTTATGGCTACACTACACAAAACATAACAGTACAAGACAACAATACAAAAGAGGAGGAAGAAAAACAATGATAAAATATAGTGGATCGGTGTGGCTAAAGTCATTCTATTAACAAAGATACATAAAAGTAGTATGTGGGTCTGAATCATGATTGCACATATGTTGAGAAGATTAGCTCTTCCTTATAAAAGCTTCATTACATTTCCAAATTATTTTGATTTTGCCGATATGTTCAGTTTTCAAAGAAATCTCAATCCATCATAATGTGGCCACGTTTCAAACATTCGCGGCATATGATTCTATAAGCGCATTCATGGCGGGAATAGCTAGAAGAGAGACATATGGGGCTTTGGCTTCTATTGGGCATCTGTTGCACAACATTTGGGCAAGATTTAGCTATCAACTACTGTTGGGCCGGTTTACTGGGATGATCCCAATCTAGACTCCCTCTATTCACAAATATAAGATGTTCTGACTTTTTTGCGAATCAGATCACTAGTTAGGACTTTCTTGTTAAAATCCACACCCCCTGCCTCTTTAACCTGGCCACTATCCTTAGTTGAAAGACTGCCATGTAGAAGATTAAATAAGGCGGACATTAGCACCACTGGTTGAGCATGGCATGGAGCAAACACATTGTTAATTTGAGCCGATGATAGATTAGAACGGATAAGATGACCATGCTCAGCACATTCAACCTCAGATAGATGATCTAGAGAAGAGCATGGATAACTTGTCTAAAATTTCCCCCCGAATATGGTGATATTATGTCCTGCTGAAATAAGACCTTTAAGGTCAACAAGTTCCTTGACAGTCAGTCTCTTCAATAAATTGAAGTCCATCTTAGAGGTATTGCTAGAGTTCCCATTGTCCGTGTAGACAACCTGATTAAGCAAGGGTTGCTTGGAGGTGCCAAGCGAGGTGATATTAGCATCAGTGAGCATCTGTTTAGAGGGTGCAGAAGATTTCTTATTACCCACTGTGGTCCAAGCCCGACGTCCTCTTGTTCCCAAGCACACAATTCTTTGAAAACATCAGGCCCACCATGCGCCCACAGATTGAAGAATACTTCAAATTCTTTGCAACTAAAACTCTTTAGGGAATTTACAAAGAAACCTCATACCGAGAATACAAAATGTGTATCTCAAAGATGTTGAATCGTTAGTTTCTTGGTAAAATGCAGTTCCGCTACGAAACTAGCAGCCCAACGGGCTGAAATGAGGTCCTCAGGAAGATGTAGCTAAGATTAATTGTTAACCTGATTCATGTATCACAAGTTGAAGAAGAGAAGTCAAGCTACCCGATAAGGATGATAAGTACTCGTTGGAAGCTAAACAACGTATATCGTGAGAAAAGGGAATAATGCATATGATTCATTTTGAGGTTCACCACAGGACTTTGTTTTAACGAAGAGAAAGAATTACACCTTCTGTTGTGTCGGTGCACTCCACTCTATAAACTAGTTCTAAGAGATTCTTTTCGTAGATTACCTATTCTAGGAGAAAAACGGTCTAGTTTTTATTTTGTGGACCAAACTATAGAGTGGGGATCAGTCTCAGAAAAAATAATACTATGTGGTTTATTTCCATACATCAAGTTTTCTTTAACTCATTTTCATACGATGAAATTATGAGGATGCTAGTACTCCCTCCGTTCCACAGTGTACATTATCAGTTATATTTTCAAGCCTTATATGTTTGGAATTGTATATATAAACAGTTTTCTATGTAAATTTGGTCAAAGCTTGCTTCGTTTGATTTTTCGGAAAATTTATATGCAGTACATTATAAACCAATAGAGTAGTAGATTGGACCAGAGCGGCACATGTAGTTAATCTACATGGTTGTAGTGGCTCATTTATCCGATAGTATACTTTGTGACCTCACGAAAGTGCCGTTCTCAGCCCGAGCTCACGTGAGCTCAGGTGAACAGTAAAATAATAAAAAAAATCATATTTTCTTGATGAAAATTTGACAAATGTTTTCATAGCTTGCAAAATTTCATCATGAAATGATACTTGTGGAAAATTTGGCAAAAAAACAAAATTGATGCTCTAAAATGCTTTCGAAAACAACATTTTGGAGAATCGATTTTGATTTTTACCACAATTTTCACGAATGTCATATGATGATGAAATTTTACAAGCCAACAAACATTTTATCAATGTTTCACACAAAACAAATTCATAATTTGTTTGATTTTTTTTATTTTTTTCATGCCAAACAAATTGATGCTCCATGTCTCTCCGCGGGGCGACCCAAACCATAGCCGCCAGAACCGCTCCTGCCTCAACCCCCACCGCTGCGCCCGGCGACCGTCGCCGGTGGCAAAGGCCTGCGTCAGGAACCGGAGAACGCGCCCTCCGTTAATCCAAGTTCATGGATGCCACCTCATTCACCTCCCCACTTGACTCCTTGCCGCACATGTCGCAAGATCTATAGGGGTGAGGCCAAGCTCGTCCGGCTGCCTATGGCCCGTGTTGTGGTCGCCGTCGTGGTTTTCTCCTTCGTCGAGCAACGGTGCAGGTGCGTGGTGCCTCACCCTCCCAACCAGGCCTCTCCTTGTCGTCGTCAGCCACCCTCCCTGTGCAGCATCAGCCTGCTGGTCGCGGTGCTTCTCTGCATCCTCGATGCTGACACATCTGGATCCTCCAGGGCGCCCCCACTTCGCATCTACTCCTCCTCCGTCCGTGCCACTCCCACTGATCCAAAAGTCTCGTCCGACTCCTACAGCACTCCACTTTCTCCTCCCCGATGCCTGGTCGTTGTCGTGTGATTGCCAACGAAGGTGGCGTTGTGGATCAAGAGCAGCTAGAACACTCCACCTCTTAGATTTCCTGGCGGGCTGCTACCGCTGATGGCTTCCACCAAAGTCGATCTATCTTCGGATTCAACGGAACGCCTGAGACGCGTGCGGCGGCGCACACGTCAGAACCCTAGCTCTCATCTCGGACGAAATCTCGTATGTGTGAACCTCAGCTCTGTATACCACTTGTTAGATAAAACGAGATAAACGAGACACGAGAGACACGGATTTTTACGTGGAAACCCTTGCGGGAGAAAACCACAGATGCACGAAGGCGCAATCACTATGAGGAGGAGTATTACAAACACGAGACGACGTGCCGTCTTTAGGTGCGACTACATGAAGTATATATGAGGGAGAATATATGAGAGTCCTTAGAGCACAAGTAAACGAGTTATACTCGTACGCGTCGGTACCAACGCAAAGGCCCACACCGTTTGTACTACGTCTAGTCCAACACGGTAGAACTTGGATCACAATTTAACACCTCGTCGGTCGTCCTCTCTGGTCTCCACGACATCTTGGTGTCTGCTGGCTTCGCTTTGCTGGTAGGAATCACCTGGATCTAGGGTCGTCCATTCTAGTGTTGCTCGGCTCTATTGGCAGCTTCTCTGCGTTCGTCGTCCTCATACGAAGGATGTTGCTGGGGATTGGAAGAAAACCATGATCAGCTAGATGCTGCCGGCCGAGACAACGGCGACACTTCACGTCATTTTCATCTTGATAGCGATGCTTGATCCTCGGCCTGTCGGTCACTACGTGAACTCTGGGAGAAATCCATGATCGGATCTTGTATTTGATTGACCACAATGTCGCTCCCTTGCGTCGTAAACCTCCATGGTGGCGTATTCTGGAGTGCACCCATCTCGTCTTGCCTCCGGTTCTTCGACGATGACCGCTCCACCAACCACACCTTTGTTGCATCCACTTGCCACCGCTTCATGTGATGCTTACTCAAGATCCTCTCATGGTTGCCGATGTGTTGCGGAGAGCTTTGTGCTCTCGGTGTTCTATCGGTTCATCTTTGCCCAATCATGGCGCAAGATGCCTCACAAACTTGGTTGTCATTCCGATTTCAATGGACGAGCTCCTTGTCAAGGTTCGTGTTTGTTACACACTCGTTGATTTTGGATGCTCCTGAGTTGTGTCGTGAGGGTCGGCATGCACGCCGGTGTGTTTGGCTATTTGCAAAGTCTTGGTATTGTGATCTCTCGACAACACCCCACAGCTACTTGTGTTTCTCGTGGGGATGGTCTTTGTCTGCTATCTAGGTTTTGGAGTTTTCCCCTTCTTCTTTTACCTAGGTTACTTGCATAGTTTTCGGTCTGGTTTTCCTCGTAAATAGGGTTAGCTTTTTAAGATTTTCCATCTTGTTGTGCTTATAAACTGGATCACTCTGCTCGCACATTGGCCATTTTGAGTAATATATTCAGGTAGGGAAACTTTCCCATGGTGATTCTAAAAGAAAAACTAGATGGTATGACGCTAGCCACACCTTTCCACTTTTTGAAGTGCCTTCTCCTTCAGAAAAGCTGCACAATAAGTGTGAGCCATGGTAGCGTGCCTTCGGAGATGTCAATGGTTTGGATATGCTTGGACTGGTTCTTCAGGGTGAAATTTTTGATTCTGTCCTTGAGCGGTTGGATCTGGTGACGGTGACGTTTGAGCGTCACTCCCTTAACATAAAAGACTTTTGCTCCCACTAGTGGAGAAATAGCTAGTGGCGCACCACTTTGAAGCGGCGCCAACACTATTTTCTTCAAATAGCGCCGGCGTTGGATAAATTGGTACACCGGCTCTGTATAGGTAGTGCTGGCGTTCATATAAATGGAAACGTCACCAATGTGTGGGTCCTGCTGTGTTGAACGGTCAGAAGATATTGATGGCGTAGGACTTCCTTGCATGTCAAAACTAAATAATATAGTGCTGCCGTGCACTGTTTGTAAAAGCTAGCACTAAATTTTGCATATATATAGAAAGTCTATTCATCACCCAGGGTACAGAATAAGTTATTCTTCATACGAAGTAATCTTACGATCGTTTAATAAATAAATTACATTTGAAATGCAAATATTTACATTTATATTGATTCATTGCGTAAAATTTGGCATAAGAAAACAAAAATATAGGCCATAAAGCTAGAAAAATCGTATTTTATGTATATTTTACACTATGTTTTTATGTTTGTAATTTTACATGACGTAAAATACTTTTTACGGTGAGTATACGTTTTCTTACAGTCTCGTTTTACGTATGAAATAGAACAGAATTTACGAAACGTAAAAATTACGGTGCATTGATGTGAAAATCGAGGGGGGTGAAGAATAACTATTCCTCACCCAGGATGACGAATAGTCGATCCCTATATATATATATATATATATATATATATATATATATATATATATATATATATATATATATATATATATATATATATATAAGTGTTGGTAGCCCCTTTGTTTCTTAAATACATTCATTTCCAATTCTCTAGAAAATTCTTTTCACTAACTAGCTAGTTCCTTTTAGTTATGGACCCACGTCAGAGGAGCGTATTGAAAGTTTGGGACTCCGCCGCCTTGGCCGAGCTCCCGTCTGGCCCTGTTGGCTATGCCATTACCTCGCCTCAGCCAATGCAGCTGGCCCTATCTGGCTAATCATCCCACTGCACCAGACGACTTCCGTTCAATCCGGCAACTACGTCACCAACATCAAAGCTGTCGGGAATCGAGCAAGGGCACTTGTGTTGCTTTGCGTTTGTCGACTCCCTGTTGGTAAGCATATGCCGCACACACAATGAAATCCAGAGCGAGAGATACATCTACGCCAACCGTGGAAAGGTATGCATATGATAGAAAATACCTCTCGATCTTTTTTCAGCTAATTTGCACAACTTAACTCTATCTGGTGTCACTCACATCAATATGTGTATATATATTGTGATCCACACACAACAGGGAGAAACTATTTCTACCCATGGATATGGGTTGATCTCATCCGGAGGTATGTAAGCGAATTACTCGACTACTCCGTTGGAACATCGAGGCAACATATAGATGAGATGTAACTCAATAATGATGTGATGCGAGGCCAAATCCAAAAATTTAAGAAGCTTCGATATGGACTTTTAGCCGTGGCATGCTTGGCCTCTTTCTCCCATCTGGATTGGTGGTAGCATTTCTTCACGTGGGAATCATTACACGGATGATGTTTTTAGTCTAGATCTAATAGCAGTAGAAATTTTATTTTATTGTTTATTATCCTCCTGTAATATACGTAAATAGTCCAGATTAATTAATGAGATCGATGTTGTTCACATGTATCATCCTTAATTCAATGACAATGCCGCCCCTTAAATCCAACCACCCATATACATCTAGATCGATGCCCCACACACGAGCACCCCCAAATCCATCCCCACCCCGTTGCCGCAACCAGCGACCAAGCCCCCCAGCCACCGTCTTCGTCTCCACCGCCGCCGTCTCCGTCTTCCCATTCACCGCCACCGTCGCAGTCTCTGCCTCCGCCTCCTGTCATCTCCATCGTCGTCTTCTCCGCTGCCGCCCCCCTCGTCGTGGTGTCTGCCTCCCCCACACTCGTCAAGGACCCACCAGCCCCGTCATCTATGTCACCGGTGAGTTTTAGTGTAGTTGCAGTGTAGAATTGTTAGTGCAAATGTAGTGTAAGATTGTAGTGATATTATAGTATATAAGATTTTATTCTAGATGTAGTATATAATTTAGTGTAGTTAAAATGTAAGATTGTATTGTAATTGTACTATAAGATTGTTGTGTCGTTGTATTGTAGAATTTTTAGTGAGATTTGTAGTGCGGAATTTTTAGTATAATTGTAGTGTAAGATTATAGTGTAGTAGTGGTGCAAGATTTTAGTGTGTGTAATTAGTTTAGTTGTAGTATAGTTGAGTAAGATTATAGTGCAAGACTCTAGCGTACATTTAATTACATTGTCTAGATCGTATATATAGGTGTGGCAGGTAACGTCACATATGGCTCCGAAGTTTCTTGGTGTGTGATAGAAAGGGACTAAGTACTATGCAAACATCAGGAAGGACAACGTCATCCACAAACTTGGCCACTGGGACACCCCAAAATTAGTGGCACGCGCCTACGATGCAATGACGGTTCAGTACCATAAGGGAGATGTGATTCTGAACTTCCTAGATTGTCGTGAGTTTGCGAAGTTTCTCACGTCGGAGAACATAAGGATATGCACTAGGGTTGAGGAGAAGGAGAACCTCTAGGACGAGCAAAAGTTATTCGACCCATTTGTGAGGGAGCTTGCGAGAGATGAGAAACTCGTAGAGACCAACAAGATGATTTTCCTTCGGTATGAAGTGAGGAAGAGCGCAGAGGAGGATCTCATACATTGGGATAAGCTCGAGGAGGAGGAGGAGTAGGAGCAGGTTCAGCTGCAGCAACATCGTCGTAGGTCCGCCAGGGACGATTACGAGGCCGCCCCTTTGGCCAGTAGCTTGCTAGATGGGTAGTACTAGCTATTTTGTATACGAATGACTGTTTAACTTTATGCATGTTATTTTTTGTTTGAACCACTGTTTGTAGGATTGCTTATTACTAGTATATGTGTTCTATGTTGTAGTGCTAGTTATTTAGTTTAATGATATATGCTTATTTTGGTCAACAATAATGAAAGCAGTAAATGGATGCCCCGTGTGAGACCTGTGGAGCTTTGAGATGCCACAAGGATAACAAGTTCTTCATAGATATTCCGAAAGACTTCATCACTAAGATGGTATATATGATTTAGTTCAACATGTTCTGATTGAGTTTCATATGATATGGTTGTGGCTGAAATTGTCTAACTCTTTTTTTTTAATTTTTCTCAGGTCATCTCTTGCGGGGAAAGCTGTGACTTGTTAGAAAAGTTTTGAGTTCCGCTTGGTGCCACCATCACATTTTAATGCACCATCATGAAGATGTTGACGACCACCAGCGATACAAACCACACCTATTTTGGTTGCCTTGGTTGGAGAGCCTTTGCAACTGTTTATGAGATGAAAGCTGGAAAGAGAGCCACATTCTACGTTGATTACAATCGTGATGAGATCATGGTCTACTATAGGCCTGCTGGCAGCGATGGCTCACTTACTCCAGACTATGACACCGAGGCCACCTGCCGAAATGTCTAGTTAGAGAGCTAGTAGGCATGCATGCATGGCAGATCTCATGTTATTACCACCTCTAGTTTAGTTGAACTAGTACTTGTGTTACTTGCCTATTTTTGATACTCTTTTGAACTATGTCAATACGTGTATATTTTTGAACTTAGATTCTGGTATTTGCATTGTACTATTTAAAGTTGATTTAATTAATGTTTTTAAACTTCGATTATGTTGTCATTTTGGTTGGGATCACGCTGTTGTACAACTTTGGTTTTAAATCTGAAAATGAAATTGTTGTCATCGCACTAACATGGAAAGCCACTACTGGCGTACATTACTGCTGGTAAAATGACCACACCATCAACATGTCAAATACCATTGGTGTCGTCTCGAACACCACTATTTTCTAACAGTGGTGTCGTATTGGTAGCGTCTGGTGTCCACGCCAGCAAGGTCATTTTTGTCACACCATAGCTATATTTTTCTCCACTAGTGTCCGCTTTATAAATAAAGCAAACCGCCACATGCAAGATATAGTCCACACAGAGGACACAAAAGCATGCCCACGCACACGAAGTAGCAGAGAAAAGGTTCTGCTGAGGGCACCAGCTCATCAAGCCCAAGGAAGAAAGAATAACACCAACAATATCAAGGAAACACTAACAACATCAAGGAACCACCACCAGACTAATCAGGACCCGTGGGAGGGGCCGCGACAGACGAAATGTCAACATTCAGAGTCCAACGGTGATAGCGGCGATAACACAACGGTCGGGCAGTAGCTAAGCAGCTTCCACATCTACAACAAATCACATAGTTTGTGTGTAGCATCAGTAGGTCGTCGTAGGGTTGAGGTTCAATGACAAGCTTATTGCGAATCATCCAAAATACCTAATGCTTGCTATTCCTCGAAGAGATCCAAAAAGTTCGGATGTCACCACTGATACTTGTGATCTACGTTGGGTTTTTCCCCGGAGAGGAGGGAATGATGTAGCACAGTATAGATAAGTATTTACCTCAGTGAGAATCAAGGTTATCGAACCAATAGGAGGACCACACAACTCCCATCTTTAACGCCTACACATAAAAGTGCAAACACTTGCACCCAACGCGGGCATAAGGGTTGTCAATCCCCTTGAACTCGTTACTTGCAAGCAAATGAGTAGTGTAGATGGTAGTTGATAATGGTAAATTGCAAAATAAAATAAAAACAAATAAAAGGAAGGAAGATAATAGTAGCATTTGTATATATATAAGTGAATAGACACGGGGTCCACAGTGTTCGCTAGAGGCTCCTCTAATAAATAAAGCGTACGATGGGTAAACAAATTACTGTTGGGCAATTGATAAAAAAGCGCATAGTTATTCAATTATTCACGGTAATGATCATGTGTATATAGACATCACATCCATAAAGAAGTAGACCGACTCCTGCCTGCATCTACTACTATTACTCCACTTCGAGAGCGCTTCTATGCTTGCCTCTCTAGGTATTAAGTTCATGCAAACAGAGTAATGCTTGAAGAACAATGACATGATGTAGACAAAGTAAACTCAATTAGTATGAATGTGACGTCCCCAGTTTCGACCGTACGCTATACATATGTGCAATGCGTATGACCAAGATTAGGAACTCACTAATCAATATCACAACACAACTCTAGACACAAATTAAAATCATACAACTTCATATTACAAGACAACGGCCTCGAGGGCTCGAATACAAAGCTCGACAAAGCACGAGTTAGTGGAAGCAAATAATATCTGAGTACAGACATAAGTTAAACAAGTTTTGCCTTAAGAAGGCTAACACAAACATAACACGGATCGAAAGAGGCGAGGCCTCCTGCCTGGGAACCTCCTATCCTACTGCTGGTTGGGGGCCGCCTCCACGTAGTAGTAGGTTCCTGCGATGGTGTAGTAGTCGTCTCCGGCATACTCCATCTCTAGGGCTCCATCGTCTGAACGCAGCAATCATATCGAGTGGGAAAGAGGAAGCAAAGCAGTGGTGAGTACTCATCCAAAGTACTCGCAAGACTGACATTAGAACTATGCTAAGTATGCATCAGTATCAAGGAATGGGGTTATATCTGGGTTGACTGCAGAAAGCAAGAATAGGGAGAAGGCCTAGTCCTATCGAAGACTAGCATCTTCAGCATCTTGCAGCATTAGAAAAGAGTAGACTGGTATCTCACATACAGTCATATTATTGTAGCAATTTTATTAAGTAACCATGCCCAAAGATTCTTCCTCGACTCCACACGAGGAAGCAATCCCGGAGTCAATATTCATTTCATAATTAAAGTCACAATTGTAGTTGTATAAGGTCAAGGTACAACTCCAAGTCGTCCTGTTACCATGGACACAACTATTCGAATAAATTATTCATCTCTGCAGGGGTGCACCACATATTCCCCAACACGCTTGAATCACCTCCGGCCAGACACACTTTTCTGGGTCATGCCCGGCCTCGAGATATCAAAACGTCATCGTCCCAGCTAGACTCAACGAAGAGGCTGTTGGAAATATGCCCTAGAGGCAATAATAAAATGGTTATTATTGTATTTCCTTGTTCATGATAATTGTCTATTATTCATGCTATAATTGTGTTAACCGGAAACCATAATACATGTGTGAATACATAGACCACAACATGTCCCTAGTGAGCCTCTAGTTGACTAGCTCGTTGATCAATAGATGGTCACGGTTTCATGGCCATGGACATTGGATGTCGTTGATAACGGGATCACATCATTAGGAGAATGATGTGATGGACAAGACCCAATCCTAAGCATAGCACAAAGATCGTGTAGTTCGTTTGCTAAAGCTTTTCAATGTCAAGTGTCATTTCCTTAGACCATGAGATTGTGTAACTCCCGGATACCGTAGGAATACTTTGGGTGTGCCAAACGTCACAACGTAACTGGGTGGCTATAAAGGTACGCTACGGGTATCTCCGAAAGTATCTGTTGGGTTGGCACGAATCGAGACTGGGATTTGTCACTCCGTGTGACGGAGAGGTATCTCTGGGCCCACTCGGTAAGACATCATCATAATGAGCTCAATGTGACTAAGGAGTTAGCCACGGGATGATGTATTACGAAACGAGTAAAGAGACTTGCCAGTAACGAGATTGAACAAGGTATGGGGATACCGACGATCGAGGCAAGTATCATACCGATAGACAAAGGGAATTGTATACGGGATTGATTGAATCCTTGACATCGTGGTTCATCCGATGAGATCATCGTGGAGTACGTGGGAGCCAACATGGGTATCCAGATCCCGCTGTTGGTTATTGACCGGAGAGGTGTCTCGGTCATGTCTACGTGTCTCCCGAACCCGTAGGGTCTACACACTTAAGGTTCGATGACGCTAGGGTTATAGGGAAAAGGTATACGTGATTACCGAAGGTTGTTCGGAGTCCCGGATGAGATCCCGGACGTCACGAGGAGCTCCGGAATGGTCCGGAGGTAAAGATTGATATATAGGAAGTCCAGTTTTGGTCACCGGAAAGTTTTCGGGCTCATCGGTAGTGTACCGGGAGTGCCGGGAGGGTGCCGGAGGACCCCCGGGAGGGGTGTGACGACCAAAGGACCACATGGGCTGTTAGATAAAGTGTGCCAGCCCTTATTGGGCTGGGAAATACTTTTGCTAAAGGCCCATGTGGCTGGAGATAAGGAGATAAGGCAAAAAGGATTTCAAAGGAGGAGATCCACCTCCCTTGTGGGAGGTGGACTCTCCCTTTAATTCGGCCGGCCATCTCCTCTTTGGAGGAGAGGCCAAGCCAGCCCTCCACGTCCCTCCTCCTATATATACTTGAGGTTTTGGATGTTTTGAGACAGGATTTGATCTCTCTCTCTCACGGCGAAGCCCTACCTCTCTTCTTCCTCCTCCGCAGCGCTTAGGCGAAGCCCTGTCGGAATACCTTGCTACTCCACCACCACCACGCCGTCGTGCTGCTGTTGGAGCCCTTCCCCAACCTCTCCTTCCTCCTTGCTGGATCAAGGTGTTGGAGACGTCACCGGGCTGCACGTGTGTTGAACGCGGAGGTGCCGTCCGTTCGGCACTTGATCGGATCTACCGCGATCTGAATCGCTGCGAGTACGACTCCATCAACCGCGTTCTTGTAACGCTTCCGCTTAGCGATCTTCAAAGGTATGAAGATCCACTCTCCCCTTGCTCGTTGCTGGTTTCTCCATAGATGGATCTTGGTGAACGCGTAGGAAATTTTTGATTTACTACTACGTCTCCCAACAGAGGCCAGCCCGCCGGTCTAAATCCTAAATGCACAGGTTCGTGGGCCCACTTGCCCTTGCACTCCTGCACGATGCGTGGGTGGCCGAAAGCAGACCTAGCACACTCCAGTCCAAGAGATGTACCTTCCAGTATAATTCGGCGCGCGCCGCTCCATTGCTGACGTCTGAAGAGCTTCGGCTGATACAACGACGCTGAGTACCCATAACTTCTCCACGTGAAGGTTAGTGTGTAATAAGGCCAACGACCTAACTCAGATCAAGTACCCAACCCATTAGCATTTTATTAATGCAGGGAAAGCACGGCCCATAAAGTGTGGTCTCATCGCCACGTCTCGAGGATGTGTGACAAGGGCCTCTCCTGCCCATCTACGCCTCATCATCATCAACCCGTGGGTACCCTTGAGGGCTGACCCATCACCAACATGTTTCTGTAACCAGGTCATAGTAACTGTGTGTATGAAACATCAAGACGGGAACCGAGGCATCACCCTCAATGGTCATCGCTCGATGTAACCATCAAGGTGGACTTAGAGGAATCACCCTCGAGAGTCCCACACATGAGGGGTTGCACAACAGAGACATCATCGGGAATGGTGATGGAGGAATCACCCTCGATAACCACGACCGGCTAGCTGCACTACAGGGCTAGCATCATGAGTACTTCACGAGGTGTCACCCTCGGTACTCGATAGTGGCACTATAGAGTCGCACAACTAAGGGGTGTGCGGTGATGTGAGGGGCCTGGCTCATCGGTCGGTTGACGGAGTCTTCGAGTCTTCGGGTCGTCGAGTCGTCGATGAAGAACCAGGGGCAATTGGGACTAAGGGGTCACTGGGGATTCACTAACCAACCTATACTAAATAGTTAGTATGATTGCAGGTATAGTAGCAGTTCATCAGAAACAGTCTATGTATCAGAATAGGAGCTAACTAATACAATAACAAAAATCTAATGCAAGAATAAGAGGAAAAGGAATAGGCGATATCAAAATGCTCAAGGGGGGTGCTTGCCTTGCTGCTCTGCAGTAAAAGGCTGATCGCCAACGGTGTAGTCATACCCGGCAGCAGCGTCAGTCTCGAGGTCTGCTGGTAAGAGGAGGGGGAGAAACAATAAATATAAAGCAGACAAATTCATCACGGTGCATGCCATGGCAATATGCAAAGCTGGGTAAGCACTAACGCAGTACTACACGTAGCAGACGGGTCGGAAAAATATTTGATGATATTTTCCGGGTCTCGGGCTTCTACCAGACAGATGAAATGGATGGAAAAGTTCAATGTTCGCTATGCTAGGAGCATGTGACAGACTAACGGACATCGTATTCGGATTCGTGGGATTTTTTCTGATCATCTTTCATGTATAAATTATTTTCATCTGACTTATGGATTATTTTATATTAATTTTTAAATTTTGTTAATATTTAGAAATGAAAATAGATTATTTTATTTTAATAATTCAATTATGACATCAGCATGATGTCATGCTGACATCAACATTCAACGGTGGGGTTGACTGGTCAAACTGACTTGTGTGTCCCACATGTGAGTGTCACAGTCTTAATTAATGTTTAATTAACTTTTAATCAGGTTAATTAGTGGGGTGGGCCCACCTGTCATTCTCTATTTAGTTTTAATTAAATATCAGAATTAATTAATCAAAATTAATAAGTGTTAATGGGACTTGGCCCACATGTCTACTCGGCGGCGAGTGGGCGCGGTGAGGGGGCAACGACCGGCGACGGTGGGGGTGGGACAACGAGGGGGTTGCGGAGGCGCTGGTGGTAGCGGGGCGTCGGGTCAGGGAGGAGGCGGCGGTGCGAGGCAACGGTGTTGGGGCGGCGGCGGCGGGCGGCGCTGGTGGGGCGCCGACGCGACGCAAGGTGACGGCGGGAAGGCGCCGGAGGCGGGCCCGATCTAGATCAGGTGGGGAGAGAGGGAGTAGTGGGGTGGGGTGTGGTTGGGGCTAGGGATGCCTCCGGGGGAGGTATAAGGGGGCAGCTGGGCCGGTCTGCTGGGCCGGCCGGTTTGGCCATGGCCTAGTTGGCCGGGGGTTGTCTTTTCTTTTTATTTTATTTTTGTTTTCTTTTCTCTTTTATTTTAGTTTTTATGAAATATAAAAGTTGTACCTAAAATAGCACATCTAGGTACAAAGTTGGGGACATGTAGGTACAACTTTGTACCTAGATTTATCTTTTCTCCGCAAGATTGAACCCACTACAATGTATCCCTCTCACTAAAGATAAATCTATCTAGTTGGCCAAACTAAACCACACATCTAGGTACTAGCTATGGACCCGTAGGTCAGTGGTGGACTACTCACACATCACTATGGAGCAGCAAGGATGATGACAAGGCCCTCCGTGATCGATCCCTCCTCCGACAGGGCACTGGAAAAGGGCTCCAGATGAGATCGCGGTGGAACGTAGACTTGCGGCGGTTAAAAGTGTTTTGCGAGATCCCCTAGGGATTTTAAATTATGTGAATTTATAGGTCAAAAAGGGGCTTCGGGAGACGAGGGGGCCGACCAGGGTGCGACCACCCCCTGGGCGCGTCCTGTTGGCTTGTGGGACCCTCGTGCGGCCCCGGGCCTCCTCATAAAACTTCCAGGTCTTTTTTTGGTGCAGAAAAAAAATATCAAAAAGTTTCGTGACAATTAGACTTCGTTTCGTACTGTAAACCTGAAAAGCCAAAAACATGCAGAAAACAGTAACTGACACTTGGCACTAGGTTAATAGGTTAGTGCTCAAAAATAATATGAATCAGCAAATAAATGGCCATAAAATATCCTAAAATGATAATATTATAGTATGAAATAATAAAAATATATAAATACATTGAAGACATATCAACCACCCACCACCAAAAACTTCCTAGAAGCAACTCCGAAGGAATTAAGCCAAAGCACACGTGAAGAAAATGTGGTTAGAATCTTCCTCGGTGTCACAAACGGGGCATATGCCATCCTGAGCCACTATGTTCGTGTACCTCTACCCTTGAAGGAACTCGACAGCGGATCCATTGACTTAGAAAGATCCGGATTTTCACTGGCAACTTCACCAAACAGAGCTAGGAATGAAGCTCGGGTCTAGGCTCGACCGTAACGACACTATAAAGCGACTTCATGGGAAAACGACTGCTACTCTCAAAGTGCCAAGAGACCGTATCAGGTTCAAGGCTAGGCGTGTGTAACGCGACACAGCCCAGGAGGTCACCCCAAGCCGCATTTATGTTTAATAACCTCGTCGTTCATTTGGCGTTATGAAATGGTGGGTGTGGATATGATCATTGTTGTAATTTACCGATCACATATCTGATCGCTTTGGGTTTGTTTCTCCTGCTTAGGCTTCGCTTTGGTCTCATATTACTTTTCTATTTCATGTCTTTTTTGCGTGTGTGTAAGTTGATGGTGGTTATGTGCATTCTAACTATACAGAGAGCAACTGTGTATTCATTGTATTTGTAACTTTTTGGTGTTTTATTTCAAGTCAATAAAATTCATCTTTTGTCGAAAGAAAGTATTGTTTTGTACTTTTCCCTTTTAATTAATATATGTAGCTGCACAGACGCTTCTCCAAAATCATTGTAGCCTTCCCTGGTAAACTGGAACCACAACTTTCCCTTGTAGGCTAGCCAACCGGTTAGAGTGTTGAAACACTTGATTGTAATCTTAGAGCACTTGGTTGTTGTAAAACACCATCTTGTTGTAAATAGTAGTTATCCATTCACAGTGGCGAAGGCAGGAACAAATTTTAGGTGTGGCAGAACGACGTATGAAAGAAAAAACTACATATAATACAAGAGCTCACGAGATACTATATACGGTCATATTACTTTGTGTATTAGATAATTCCCCCGCGCGTTGCTGCGGGGTTTTCTTGAAATTATTTTGCTGAAATTTGATTGAGGAAAATAGAAGTAATGAATTTATTTGACTTAACTATTTGATAGATGCATAACAGTTTCATAAGATAAATATCATACTATGTGGATAAATTTGCTTGGAGTTCTCAACGCTGGTGCATTCTTCCTTCTGAATAAAATGTACATGTGGGAATCCTTTCTTGATGTACTGAAAGATGTATTTGCCCGCCTTGAATGGATGATCCTTTGTCGTGTCGTCTTGAAAAGAGGCGCTGGTTGCTGGCAGTTTTGTAGCATTCTTCATGTTTGTAATAGCCCCTATGTACTTTTTGTGTCCTTCTCTTGTTGGATGCGTTGCTGAAGGTGGCAGAACTTTTGTTGGTGCATCAGATCGCATGCTGCAGGAAAATAGGTATGTGTATCGTTAATTGAGCAGAAGGAACTTAGAAAACTAACAGTGTATGTAACAATCGTACCTCTTAGCTTCCTGCTGGCTATCCATGTACTTGCGAAAGCAAATATTTAGTTGTAGGGAAGATGAACTTGTAGGGATACAATGGACAATGGTATGGGTATTGTCATATATAGATTTGTGGTAGTCAAGAAAACGTGTAACCTTAAGAGACATTGTTTTTAAAATAGTTAATAGACAACAAATTTAGCAGTGAATATATAGAAATTTATAGATGGTATTTATATGGTGGTTTTAATTAGCAGGTCCATGTACGTATTAATATGGAACATGCAACATGTAAGAGTTTGGCATGGCCATTGTTTGTTTGGATTCCTACCAAAAAAAAATAGTTGGTTGGAATGGGGCCAAAAAAAAAATAGTTGGTTGGAATGGTCATTGACAATATTGTCATTCAGCGGCCCAGTTAAACAGAAAATTAAAATAATATAATTACTTTCCATGCAAAGGCTAGCCTGTGTGGCATTTTTTGCAGTTTATGAGAGTTTTGAAGAGAGACATTTTCTGTAAAGGAAAAAAGCAGAGATGACATTATAATAGAGATGCTGATGTGAACATTCGAAGTGTAGTACAAACACAGATTGGTATTTATAGAGTTATGACTAAAAGTACCATCGTACACTCATAGACGTTGAGCAATGGGTACTTTGGTGGTTTTAGGTGGAAAGGAGAAAAGACAAAGAAAAACTCAGTGTATTCAAGCATATTATTATTCAGTAATGAAGACCCCTTCCTGTATGATTGTCTTCTCCACATGTTAACATCTGGCATGAATAGTAAGAGCTTTCCTATTTGAGTGTCTCGTCCACATTTTAACATCTGTCATGAAGAGTGTTATGATATTTCAGTCTAGGTGTGTTACATGAATGGCAAATCTAAAATTTATAAGCACTCAAAGATATAGCAGGAACCTACAACATGATGCATCAAACAAAAGGTTCTGGGTTACAACGGATGCTCAGCAAAATGGGTATGAAATGAAGAAATAATTTATTGCTAGTTGTAGGTATAGGACAGTGGAAGTTCTCATGCGTGTATTGCGAAACATAGCACTGTTATAGTGGGAAGTAACACAAATAGGACGATAGAAAGGTTGGAAGTAAAAAATGAAGTACCTATTCGGCCTGCATGTTTGGTTTACCACTGGTGTCCATCATCGGTTGTTGGATTTTTATTGTATGTTTTGCTGCATAAGGAGAACATCTGGCATTGTAATTTCTGTAATGGAAAAAACTGTATTTGTGATAATTATTTTATATAGGCTTTGAGAAGTAATACATACTCTTTCTTGTATCGTTTGGAAGGACTATGGTCATGTTCCTCTGATCTGCACTCAGATAAGATAGTTTTCTCAAGGGGTAAGCAAACCGATCAATAAAAAGAGCCTTGTGCATCATAGGCATGTGAGTATAGTCATACCTGACAGATTTGTTGGCATCATCCTCGGTAAAGCCTATTCTTCTTTTTGCTCCAGATCTGATTAGAAGGAAAATTAATCAGAGTGTTGGCAGGGAGTTGCTCACCGGAGGCATCATGAGTGGTGGGGTAGAGACCCGATGCATGGGAAGGAAATTAGGTGAGGCCGAGCAGACTTTAAAAGCAATCCATCGGTTTCTTGTGAAGATGGTGGGGAGAGGAAGTGAAGCGCCTGGAACATTATTAGGAGAGGGAGCGTCGGACATCAATCAGTAAGCTACCTGTTCGCGATCCATCCTGACCAGGGAAGATACACGGGTGGGCCGGTGGATGCAATGGGCAGCAGAGAGGATGTAGCAGTAGGCTGTGTAAGTTTGTTATGGCCCTTTTGATAAGAATATATAGGATTATAAGAAAAGAGAGAATACTCTTATGACCAACACAGTACAGTAACTTGTAATGAATAGAGTACAGTACCTTCAAGTGGACAGATAGTGTCCCCGTAGTCAGATCTCGCTGTCGTTGCCAGCAAATCAAACCAAGAGGAAAGTGTAGCAGCGCTAAGGAATAGTCGATGTAGCCTGAATTAGCCGGGACGACATCCGAGGGAGGAGGTGCTTGCTGACGTCGGCGCCAAGTTGGGATGGGACGCGGCGAGTCCATGGCTGAGCAGCCCGATACCGATCCCCAACCACCACGCCACCACACCGCCGGCCGCTGCTCCGTTGCGAAGTAGCTATGGCAGGCACCATGGAGGAGGGTGAAGAGGTGGGAAGGAGGTTGCCGCCGTGGAAGGAAGAAGGATGGGTGCCGGGTTGGGAGTGAGGCGTGGCGAAGATGGAGGGAGCGGTGAGGGGATGGAGAGGGAGGGAGCGGCGAGGGGATCAACCAACGGCGGGGCGGCGAGGCAGGGTGTGCCGTGCACAGGGGGAGCTGGCCCACCGAGATCCCGTGTTGGCGGCGTGCCGGGGTGGAGACACGGGATAGCGTGGGAGGGAGTCCAGAGGAAAGTGGGGGCATACTCGCATCAAAAAAAGGACATCCACGCCGATGGGCTGGTCTGGATTACGTCCATGGTTTGCCAACGTGTGCAGTAACTGAAGCCAACATGTACATTTTTTGCTGTGGTGGGTCCCGATTGTAAGCCTCTAATTAAACGATGACGGGGCAGTGTTGCTGATGTGGATAGCCTACATGTTAAGAAAAATATGTTAGTGGGATGAACTATTTAGGTATTATAGATTAGCATTTGCACATGGATGAAGATAACTAGTCATCAATTTATTATCTATACTATTAACCAGCAACCAGGTCCCGGTGGAACACAAGCAGATATCCATTGATCTACAGTAGTGCGTTGGCTCAAATCTTAAAAGATGTAGTGTATATAATGTATATACCTTAGTAAATGTGGCAAGTTAGGTGTGGCGGACGCCAAAGCTAGCTAGATAGCTGGCTTCGCCACCGTCCATTCACTACTTTGATCTCATCTATCGCTTTCTCAAGCTCCTAGAAAAGGAGATCACCCCCGGTCCTCGTGTTGTCGTTCCCGGGGCGATTGGGCGGCGGCGGCAAGTCCACGCCCTCTCAAGGCCCCCTCCCCCATGCTCCTCCTCCCCTCGTCGCCGCCCCATGGTCTTTGCCGGGCAAAGTTCGACCGGATCTGGCAGCGGCGAGGCTCTGGTGTCATTTAGTCGGGGGCTTTTGTGGCGGCTGATGGCACTACACTTATCCGTGCAGGTCGCATGTGCTTGGGAGCAGCGCGGGACGGTGGTGGTTGCGTGTGTGCTGCAACGCGTGGAGGTGTCGATCCTCCGATCTGGTCTGGATGTGGATGTGTTGGTGGTCGGGCCATGGCTATGGCCGGGCACCTGCGAGCTGGATCGGGGCAGCATGGGGGCATGTTGCTATGATAATAAAGGTTATGGTCCTCGTGCTCCTCTTGCATCACGACAACATCATGTTTGACCAGTCCTCCTCGACCTGGTCATTGACGTGTTTCGGTATTGTTGTCGGAGATCTTGCCCAAGATATCTAAAAATCGGATAGAATTTGGTCGTGCATGTCCATTTCAGCCTACGAGGTTCCATGAGGGCATGATGCGAAGCTCATTTGTTTGTTGACACCATGGGACATATCGGCTTCTCGATTTCTATGGTGTACAATTGCGAAGAAGGTCATGATGACTGAGATCGGAGGACCACTTAGACAGATGGGGCCTTCGAGGTGACGAAGTTAGCTGGGTGATTGATAACTCTCAAGAGCAGTAATGTGAAGTGGGGACGACAGCACGGGAGGAACTCATTTTTGATGGTGCTCCTTGGGTGCCTACCCGGGACTTCCAGAAAGAAAATTTAAGGTCTGGCCTTCATTGGTTGTGGCAGGCAATTGTCTTGCTGTAGGAATTATTTTGAGAGCTCAGACTTCTCAATGGAGAAAACCCAAAATTTTGGATCGGGCAACGACGGCGCTTCTTGGAGGTGTTGCTTTTGGAGACCATTTTTATTTCCAGGCGTTGTAACTAATGATGATTTGTGTGTGGCTGCTGAGAGGAGTCGATCACTGTAGCGAAACCTTTTTTTTATTTTATTTTTATTTTTTCTTTGGTTGTGTGCATCTTGAATGTTTTTGCGACATCTTTGTGGGTGCAGAGACTAGGTATAATTGGTATTTTCGCGATATTAATATATTTTGCTTTAAAAAATTGCTTTGAGCAGGTTCGTTAAGTCACAAATTCTACTCCATCACGTGCTTTACTACATGATTTACACACCCATCAGATGAAATCTTTCGAGTCCACAGGCAGGTCCAAGAGCCACGGGAGATGAGCATTGGTGAGCTTGGTCCTGCTGGTGATCCCGCGCGACTTCTTCCTGGCCTTCTTCGGCTTGGGTTGCCGGCCGTGTGCCTGCTCAGCCGCCCGCCGCTTCATAGTATCGGTGGCCGGCTTTTCGCGGTTCTTCCGGAGCTCCTTGTCGATGTCCAGCATCTCCCGCGGCAGCTTGATCTCGTGGAACAGCTTGTTGAGCTCGGCCGTCCACCTCCATCTTCAACCTCGGGTCGTTCTCGTTCGGGTACGCGATGATGCCCCCCTCGCCCGGTAGCAGATAGATAGACGTCGCCCGAGGATTTCAGGGCCTGCAGGTCTTGCAGGACGGCTGGATACGCGTCCTCCACCTCGGACACCGGGAGGCCGCCGTCGTGGAGGCTTCTGACGAGCGAGAGCAGCTCGTGTTTGTCCGTCACGTCGTGCGTGGGCTTGTAGGAGTAGCGCTGCCCGTCGAAGCGCACCTTGGGGTTGTTCCTCAGGCTCTCGGCGACGTCTTTGTTGCCTCCGATGTCGACGTAGACCTGTTCGTTGATCTGATGCGTCGTAAGGGCTTCTCTCGTCTTCTTGAGCAGGTCGATCACGTTTTCATCTGTTGCCCGACGGTGGACGTCCTCACTTGGTTCATCTTCTGCAGCCGCGCCGTGTCATCGGAGAATCTGACGGCAGTAGGCGCGGACGGCGATGGCTTAGCCGCCGGCCTTGGACTTGGAGCGGTTTGCTGCCGGGACGGCTTGATGGATGATGATGAAGAGGTTTTGGTTGCGGCGATGGTGGACAGCATCGCCTGGTTCCTCTCCTGCTGCAGCCTGAACCTGGCGAGCCCATCGCTCAACGCCATCTGGAACGAAGGGAGGCGGCGGCCGGCGATTCGTGTGCGAAGGGTTTGAGGTACGCGCCGGCGAATCGGCTGATCGGAAGGTAGACGGCAGACACGACTTGTGCTGGATCGGAAGGGGGCCGGGCCCTCATGTAGGCTCTCCTCGGCCGTCTCCCTGACGGTCTCAGGTCATCGGAATCCGATCTACGACGCTGGACCGAGAGCGATTCACACACACGTTGTACGTACGTGAGTTATCCGATGTTTCGAAAGGAGTTGAATGTCAGCTGCATGCATGTGTCCCTTATAAAAAACAGCTGCCTCACGTTTTTGTATTTTGCTGCAACGGGAACGACACTGTCATAGATTACCGTCTGAACTAACATCACATGTCTTTGTTCGGAAATATGTGACGGCACGCAACTTTCAAGATCTGCTCGGCGCTCCATTGCTTCACGATTCGCGAAGCAGCTGAGTCGCGCACGAGGGCACGGTAAGTTTTTGGTTTCAATCGTTGAAATTTATGAATTTTTATCTAAATCTTGCGATTTTCTCTTTTGCTCTTACCAAGTTTCATAGATAAATTTTGATGACATTCTTTTGTCGTTTGTATGAAAAAATTGTGATTCTATCGGTCGCTCGTACTAAGTTTTTAGAGTTGAAACTTAAACATTTATTTTCATAATTCATGAAAACATACTTCAAATGGATCTTATTTGAAAAACCTTGTCATGAGAAGCACGAATATGAAAAAATAACTTTATTTGTACTGTTCATAGAAAAAACAAACTTTGAAAATCGGAGCAAAAAATAAGAACGCGCGGGGGACTCAATGCCCCCGCACTTGCGTGCCCCGAATTTGCTCCCTGTCTTTGTTCTCGGTACGACGATTTGCAAGAGTCACTGAAGATGCAATCTATGAATTTGCAGAGAGGTTGCTCCACTTCACAGCCTTTAATTTGTTGTTGTTGTCTGAGTTTCCATATTTCGAGAGAAAAATACAATCTGTTTATTTTCAATTATGAGAATCAATGAACATCAGAATTAAAAAATCATCTAGCAATGACTACAAGCACTGAAGCGAGATGAAGGTGGCTGCCGTCATTGCCCCTCGCTCGCTGCAAATTTGTTGTAATAGAAAGTGTTAGAAAATTCTCGTGCTAGGTCCTCATAGGACCAAGGCTGAGAACAACAACCGTCGCCAATGAAGAGCAGCGTAAATGGGAAAGATCTAACCTAAAGATAGATGAACATGAGCGAACGACGATCAGATCATAGCAGATCCGTCAGAGACACATCTCCACGCGCCCGCTGATGGTGCTAGATGCGTCATGAGGACTGTGGCTATGCGGGAAGAACCTTATTCCATTTTTCGGAAGCTGTCGCCTTTTCACCTTCTTAAACAGGACACAAACCATATCAAAACTCAAAGAAATATGTAAAAATGGAGCCCCTCCAATAGAAAGAACTGGGATCCATCATGCCCCCATGGCGCTAAGTCGACCGAAAACAAGGCGGACCTACGCCGGTGCCGGCGGGAGGCAAAGCCTAAGCTTTTTTCTCAGAGGAGACGACGGCTGCATGAAAAAAGAGGCCCTGCTTTGAGTTTCAATATTGACAGTGAACCAAGATAAAATGGAGGGTGTGCACAACCTAAAAAACCCTACCTAATCCAAGTGTCATATACTATGACAAAAGAATATAAAACGGGGCGCAAGCCTTTTTTGTTACATATTTTTTATATCTGTATAAACAAATTTATAAATTTAACTAGGAAATAGTACTTTCTTATCTTACAAACTGTAGACATATTCTTTTACATTGTTTCGCATTATATGAACACATTATTATAGCAGGATAAATACTTTTAACATCGACATTTTTAGTAGACCGGGCCGTAGGTAGACCCATATAGTATAATCATTGAATGTTGGTATTGGGTTATATTTAGAGGTTAGAATTGACAGCAAGTATAAAAAATGAAAAGAAAAAGGAAAAAGAAAATACCCACATGAATCTCCGGTAAGATCAATGATATATATATGATTTAGTTGTGCAATACTTATGGCACATCATGTGCTGTTTTGGTTACTTTTATGCATGAGTGCTATATCTGAACCACTGAATATTTCTTAGTATTCTTTGTGGGTGAATTTTTCTGAATTTCATCCTCTGTTAGTTGTTCCGAAAGAAAAGCTGTTGTCGGCAAACTCGGGGACGATATTGGCACAAGTTGGAATCGGAGTCAAACATGAGACGGGGACGAACTGTTTTTCCATATAAGCGCACACACACGCCCGGCGCTGACGTACGCCCAAGTCCCGACTGCTCAAATCCTGAAACCAACGACCATCGGAGCCGGCGCCTAGCGGAGATCGACGCCGGCCGACGACATCGTCCAGGCAGCCATGTCGCTTCGGTGGCAGATGCACAAGTTCCACAGACCGACGAAGCCAGCTGACAAGTTTGTGACCCTCGTCGTCAAGGACGAGGCAGGGCGCAGGCTCACGCGCACCATGGGGAGAAACGAAACCCTGCGGGTTCTCATGGACTTCTACTACTCCACCATGGCGCCCGCCGTGAAGCGCGGCTCGGGGGTCTTCGAGTACCGCGGCACCCAGATCGTGTTTGCCGACGACCAGGTGCCGGCGGACTACGACATGAAGGACGGCGACGTCGTCGATTTCGTCCCGGTGGTCAAGTCGGAGAACCTCGTCACCCCCGTGCTGGAGGAGCACCACGGGCAGCTGCGCAGCTTCGCCTGCACCATGCGGAGGACCGACCCCATGAAGAGCCTCATGGATATGTACCGCGAGATGGTGCCGGTGGCTGCACAGGCTGCAGTTTTTCAGTTCGGCGACAGACAAATTGGAGGCGACGAGACGCCGGCGGACCTGCACCTTGAGGATGGGAGCGTCATCGTCGTTGATCGGCCCCGTTAAGGATGGCCTTACGGGCTTATGGGCTTTGACACATACAAGTTCCTGCCTAGTTGCATTCTCTTGGTGGTTATAACTTTCTTGGTGGTCAACTCTCTCCATCTGCCATCACTCAATCAAATCATTCTGAATCGGGATTGCGATTTGTATCTTGAAGCAATGGATTGGTACTTTTACCTGTGATTTGATAGCCTGTGCTTGTTGATGTCAAGTAATGCATGTTTCTTTTTCCTTTTTTCCTTTTGCGGTGAAGTACTGCATGTTAACTTGATGGTTACACACGCTGCCAAAGCTCGACAAAACAGGACACAGGATTTTGTCCAGGTCAAGGCTCTTCGAAAACATAAAACCCTACGTCATGTTTGTGTTTTATCAGATTGGGGTGTTTAGACTACACGTGAACTACCAAAAGATTTCTTTTTTTATATAAGTACCAAAAGATTTCTAAGATGTAAGATGTCTAACTATGAGGCGGCCCCCAACTTATATAGCCGTCCACGGCTCCAGCTTCTTGTCTTGCATCACAAGTTGTCTCCATTCTTTATGTGATCCGCCATGGGCGGGCCAAAGTGGCCGAGAACAAAATCGACCTAGGGGTCCTCCACCCATCCAACCAGGACGGGAGTCCACATGGTGAGAAATGAGAAGCCCCTTAGCTAGGACACAGGCAATAGCCCCTGAACCGGTCTTCAAGCTGGCAGCCCCTCGACGTACCCAAAGTATCTTGTTTACTTCAGTCGCTAGACTTGAAACTGGTTCAACAATACCATCTTATGAACAAAATCTTCACGTAGCCGACCTCCATCCGTCGAGCTGGTTCTCAAGTGGCACGAACCACCTCATATTTGAATTGTTGATGAAGATGGCGAAGTGGAAAACAGGTTTCCCGCCAAGCGGGCTTTACAAGCCGATTCTTTTGCGGATTTTTTTATTGGTGTAGTTTATATATGCCGAGACATATAGCCACTAGCCCTCAAGGTGATTATTGACCCAAAATCTAATGTGCACCTAGAGCTTAGCAAAAGTACTAAGCAATATTCTGTCCTTCCGTTACCGAGCTGCAGCTTGACAAGGAAGATGTCGGTCTGTTGGTGGTGAAACATTAATTTTTAGAAGAAGAAAAGTGTTGTGTGCATTAGCCCATGAGACTCGAGTCAGACACAAGTGGCCGACCTGAACCCTAATAGGAAGAAGAGAATCAAAATGACGTCCTCAACAGGAGAGCAAAACCCACGTGCGTCTTCGTAGTCCGGGCGGAGATTTCTCTTGGTAGGTCACCTGTGCCACACAAGGCACCCGGGACAACCGAGATGAGCACAAGCCTCCAGACCCATATTTGGCTTCGCTATTGTTAAGGAAAGAGAGTGAGCCCAAGCCACTAGTTGCTAGACCCCTCACCATCCATACGACCAAGAGATGTAGCCATCGTCGCCGCCATGGCACCCGTTAGAAAGCCAACCATGTGAACCACCATCGGGAGGCGCTGCCTCGATATCCAAAACCTAGACCGTTGCCAGTCGCCCACTTCACAGTGCACCAACCATGGTAGGAAGAGTAGAGGCACCTCCATCCACTCCTAGCCCGGCATCAGCCATCGAGTCTGGGTCCGCGCCTCCACGATAGGAAACGCCCATGCCTTTGTGCCCAACTAGTCATGGTCGACTAGGGGGGGGGGGGACATGATCCAGCACTGCCAAGGGTCGTGGTTGAGCAAGCCCTAAGCATAGCTCGGTGGCACTAGTAGAAAAATGGCTAGCCACAACTCTTATTGGTGGCGCGTCATTTTCCTCCAACGTCAAAACTAATATTTTCAAATAGGGTTGGCATTGCCTAAATTTGTACATTATTGGTACACATTTAGTGGTGGCGTTCAAATTCTGTCGGACGTCACTTGTATGAGGACCCCAGCGCTCTCATCTTTCACGTACTATTGTTGGTGTGGCTAAAGTTCCAACGCCATAGGTATTTTCGTAATACTGGCGTTGCACATTAGGCCCGACATTCAGACCCATTAGGCCCACGCCAACACTAGTCGGTTTTAATAGTTAAAACCAACTTATCCTTTCGTCCCCACACTCTCTCGATCCCCAACTCCACCCATCCTCCTCTCGATCCCTGCCGTCGCCGCCCGACGCTGCCCGTCTTCGCCCCGCCTGACGCTGCCCGTCTCCGCCCGACGCCGCCCCGCCTGAGCCGGCCCGCTTCGTCGGAGGAGGAGGAGTGTAAGGCCGCCCCGCCCGACGTCGACCCGCCCCGCCAGACTCAAGCATAGGTAATTATGTTCTACTCCCTCTGTTTCTAAATACTAGACGATGCCCCGCCCGTTGCGGTGGGATTTTGTATGAAATAAAATTTTCTCTTGTAGTAAGATAAAAAAATTATCAATATTTTACCAAATCTCTAGGTATAAGTTTAAAATTAGAAAAAATATATGCATGCATGCCTCATTTTTCATTCATAGAGCACTCGAGTATACGGCTATGAGCTGCATGCATGTGCCATTTTTTTTTCTTGATTAAAACACTCATGGGTGACGTGGCTTAAGGAGAAGCTAGAGAATTCCTAATAGTGGCCATGATAGATAAATTGTCATAATACAACTCCTGTTAAACTAGCTGTAGTACAATTCTTTTTAAACTAGTTGTAGTAAAACATGTAGATAAAATGTTATGATAGATAAATTTTGATAATTTTACGGTGTTTAATTATGTTCTAGTTCTTTTGAAATTCTGCATGGTATTTTTAAATTCTTCATTCTATAAGATAGTGAGCTTTTATTACAGCACATATGGACAATTCGTCATCCAACAAAGAATCGGTGGGCGACGTGTAGAACTAGAATCAGTGGCGATTAGAGTCTTTAGAGTGGCGCATCGAAAAAGTCGAAGAAGGCAATGCCTCACTGAAGAATGAAAGGGATAGTCTGCTTGCAGAGGGTGATAATGCCCAAACTAAGTTAAACAAACTGAGGGATCTGAAGGATGTGTTGAGGGAGAAGAGGGACAACTTGAAGATAGAGAAAAAAAGTACAGGCTAGAGAAGCATAACCTACAAACAGACGTTAACCACTTCAAAAAAGATGGAGAGAACAATTGGAAAAAAGCTTCACCAGTGGACTTAATCCTTGATGATGTTCAGTAGTTTTAAACTGTGAATTTTATGAGTATGTTTAGTTGTTCAGTACTAACTAAGTTTTAAAGTCTGAAGTTTATGAGTATGTTTAGTTCAGTATTACTAAGTTTTAAATTCTTATTAAGTTTATGAGTATGTTTTGATCTGTACCTTTTGTGAAGCTTAAGCTCTTAGTTTTTGAAGGAGTTTTTTTATTTATTATTCAAAAACAAATTGCTGGCGTTGAACAACAACGCACGACAAAGTTAGTATAGATGTATAGCTGACGTTGGCCAATTTGGACGTCAGCATCATGTAATATACTGCTGACGTAGGATCCAATGCGTCATCACTATTTTTTAACTGTGGCGTCATATTGGTGACATCGAGTGTCTACGTCGGCAAGGCCATTATCGTCACGATATAGGTAGGCTTTTCTGCACTAGTGTGGCCTTGACACAAGAGAACTCACGCGACGCCATGTCCATGGTCAACGGCGTCGATCTACCCGGCAATGTAGCCATGTCAACGGCGTCGATCCACCGTGCTCACGAGGAGGGAAACCTCGTCCCCTACGAACATCACCCAGGCCGAGCCCAACCTGCCTACCCAAGGGACAGCCACAACCCACCTCTGGCCCAAATCTGGTCTGCTCGAGCACGAGTCCTAGGCCATAGCCACCTCCACCACGCAGCCTTGAACTGCTCAAAAAAGGTGCTTAAAGGATTTGAATTTTTTATTTATTTTGTACATGAATAAGCAACATGTGGTCTAAGTACCTGTGCAAATTCGTCCAATAATACGTTGTATTATGTGCTGCACGAAAACGATAAAATTTCAGGCCAAAAACAACAAAAAAGGAACTCCAAATTTGCATGTATTTTGTCTTTTTTGTATCTTTCACATGCAAGCACATATATTGCTGATATTTTGGTCCCTTGTACTGCATTGCTATACGTGCTCACACACAAAAATTTAAAAAAAATAAGCCATAAAATCTGCTCTCTTTTACACTTCAGGAAAACAGGCACAATGTGCCCGTTTCTGTGCTCAGATGTCAAATTTCGGACGATGTGAGCTATACCCGAGGAGAAAAGTAAAGCCATTCTATGTGCCATAGAGTGCTATAATTTGTTTGGCATTGATACATAAACACATATACTCTCTCTGTAACTTTAGTGATCTAAATGCTCTTATTTTTTTTATGAAGAAAATACTTTGTCATAACAGTAACTAACGAAAATAGATTCAACTACCCAGATTTATTTAATTGAAAACATACACACAAGTAGAATTCCCCCTCTAGCCCAGCAAATAGATAGCGGATACACGTACACGTGTAGGGCTCACTACGGTTATAGATAATACCAACTTGACCGGTAGCATGTTTATTTATAGATGATACCATACGCATTGCTGTGGAAAATTTATAGTACGCAAAGGTAAAAATAATAATTCAAAAATAATCATGTGATTATACTTTTCAATATTAGCAATAGCCAGAAAATATATAAAGTTCAGTTAGTTAAGTATTAACAAGTCTAAATTAAGCATCGAGAAATCCTGGCAAAGGAAATTCAAACATGTCCTTGTTAGAGGAGCAAGAATTTCACGTATTATTCCTATGTATAGCAATCACTTTGATTTAATATATGTTTATTTTTCTTTAGCACGGTACAGACACACACACTATACCCATCCGTATGACCGCACGCACATTCTATCTCTATGAGCACCTTCGAAAGACTGAACGCACATCATCTTAAGATTGACAAAGTCGTCACAAACGTTTTCGTAATCAACGATAACATCTTCGTAATCGACGTCACAGAATGTGTAGAATTGGTTTGCTCAAAAGCCTTGAAAGGGTGCATATGTTGGGTGTTGGCTGCTCACCTATGAGAAGGCTAAAATGCCTGTGCATCAACGTAAACAAACACGACAGGAATAAAATAACACGATTGCACAACTATCTTTGATCACATCCAAGGTATAGCTGACAGATAACTTCAGTTGGGTCAAAGAACAAAACCCTTTTTCATGTATTGTTTTTGTCGTCGGTCGAACTTCCAGGCACACTGTGAGTTGGGAGTTGGGAGAACAGGCTCCAAATACATCCAGGAAATTCAAAAAATAAAATAAAATTACAACCTTCAAACATACCAAAATTTCAGGGCGCAAACACTTGCAGCCGATTATATTCAAACGCATACAAACTAAAAAATGGTTTTACCAACTTACAACCTATGTCCCCTATTGAGTCCCCTTTTACTATTCTGGAAGGGGGCTTTTCGAGTGCATCAGCACCTCCCAGCGGAATACTGTCTCAGGGTACCACCAAGCATTTTCTTCTTGCTTGAGATTAATATATATCAGGATATCAACATCCAATGGTCGATGGGCAACTCGCAGCATGAAGGAAAATGAGTTGCCCTTATTTGTTAGTACGTAGCAGTATCGTTTTCACGACCCTAAGTCGCATCGCATTTGCTGTGAACAGGAGCCACTAGATTGTGGTGGTAAGTGTACAACAGCCACATGGGCAAGAAACATGCTCTAGTTTAACTCAGAAGTTTGTTAAGATTTTATCTTTGGACATACCATCAGCAACAAGAGCTCTAGTAATTTCCTGCAAATATTAAGATAGACGAAGATCAGCCTATGAGTATAGAAACAAGCCACCAATTTTACAAATTAGAAGTAGAGAAATGGAGTACTACTGTTGAATCGCAACAGTCAGCACTAATACAGGCTTCAATTTCAAAGCTGTCTTTAATTCTTACTCTATTTGTACAGTCAATTGCTAGGTCTGGGCAGCAAATTTGTACTGGTACTCTGTTAGCCTATAAATGGGGGCTCAAACATATAGAGTACTAGAAACAAATCCAGAGAAGTAAAGGTATGGCCCACAAAAGGCAATGGCACACTGGTGTCTATATTTTGTAAGTAGTTTCATCTTGAGAAAGTTTAAACTGACAATGGATTTGCCAGAAGGGTATGTTTCTGATGTATGGATGTCTAAAATAACAGAACACATGCAACATCTAACGTACAGAAAGAATTGAGACACATGAGCAAAGATCGGTTTAGCAACCTGTATCATTAGCTACAAAAGTTAGAAATGAGAATATATACCTCAGTCATCTGTTTATGTCCACACAAAATCGCTCCCGTCGACGATGGATTTATAACCTTCTTTGCTCTTGAAAAGGCATTCTGAAAATGCAAAATAAATAAGAATATAAGGGAATATGGTGAGCTAAGAACAGCCGAAAAGGAAAAATGATAACAGTACCTGAACATAGCCTCGCTGGCCAGTCCATTGATCATCTGGTCTAGAGAGAACGGGTATAATTTTTATTCCTCTCGACTCCCAGTCACTGAACCTTTCCTGTCAGAGCAGGGTGTCCAGCCGTTACATAAAGAAGATTGTAGTTACAAAATGAAACTTTAGACTGGCATCTACCTGATAAGCCATCCTTTGAAGGTTTCTAACCCCATAAAAGAGGCTTACATCAATCTTCTCATTTTCGCCAAAACCTGACTCGATGAGTGACCGGATTGGACTGCCACACATAAATGTAAGGAAGAAGATGATATGAGCAGACTTACACACACCCATGAAAGATATCTTCTCAAAATGTACTTTCCACATCACTGATACATTTGAGAGGGCAATTATGCGTGATTAAACTAAGGGTGGATTGGTGTCATGATATGGATGCAACATATGTAGAGAGCAGAAGGCACCTCAGGCTGATGGAAATGCTGATATCGGTGGATGAATACTGTGATTCAGTGTTGATTTGGGCTGGTCTCTTTTGTTCTTGTTTGAAGTTGGTTTTGGGACCCTGCGTTGATTGATGGGCGACAGCTCTTAGCTGCAGTCTGCATATATGAAGTGCGCTGCAGCCGTTTCATGAACCTTGCCGTTTACTCGTTTCGGACTAGCGGTAGAGCGGCCTTTACCCCTAGTTTTGCTGTTATTTGTTCTGTTATCAGTGATAATGGAATGGGGACAAGGATAGCTTGGGAAAAAATGTGGAGAGCAAAATTCTCGATGTACCAACATTCCAACTCTACAAATTAGATAAAACTATCCATGGATGTTCATCCAGTCAAAGTGCCAGAACAATGAAATCCAGGAGAGGTCATCACCCATGCATGGGGAATGTGGCAGTCTAAAACAGCTTCTGCAGTTACCAACCAACCCAATCATCATACTCCTATTAAGAATTGCAATCTGCTAGATCATTTAGCACTAAGATCAAACAATTGCGGTGTATCTTGTAATACAATTGACGCGGGTTTGTGTGATTCCATTGATGGGTAGAAGCAAATGAATAAATGTACAGAACAGAAGCACAGGGGCAGTTAGTCTGGCACCCACCTGATCCCGGATCCGGTGGCGAAGACGAGGACGTCGCGGGCGTCGGCGATCCTGCGGACCTCGAACCCGCGGCCGACGACGCTGCCCCCTACGGGGACGAGGTCGCCGGGGCGGAGGTCGCAGAGGCGCGCGGAGGGGGTGCCGGGGAGGCGCTTGACGAGGAAATCGAACGATTTGAGCGGGGACGCGGAGGAGGAGGCCGGGGGCGGGGAGGAGATGGCGAGGAAGATGGGGTAGGGCGCGGAGGGGAGGCGGAAGGGGAGGAACTGGCCGGCGGCGACGTGGGAGGCGAGGAGGGTCCCGTGGGCGGAGAGGTCGAGGGAGACGTGGAAGAGGGAGGCGTCGGCGGTGGCCGCGCGCACCGACGCGACGGGCGCCTCCGTCCACTCGGTCGGGGCGGGGGGCGGGCCCGCGAGGGCCGCGGCAGCGTTGGAGAGGACGCGCAGGTGGCGCGGGCGGAGCAGGTGGAGGCGCCGCGGCGGCGACCGGAGGAGCATCGCGGCGGCCGGCCGATGCGGGGAGGAGGGGGGAGGGCTGCCGGATCTCGGTGGCCTCCTCCCGCGAGGCAGGCGGCGTGGGTGTATACGCACGTGCACATGTTTGGTTTCCCTTCTCCAAGTCAAGAGGGGAAATTATATTCGCCTAAATTAGAAAGCAATCTTTTTTCTTGAGGAAAATCTTTTTTCGCGGGCACCGAGTGTGTCTGCAACCGTCCGATCACAATTTTATTTGCGAGAAAAAGATTTTTCATTTTTTAAGAAGGCTTCTCAGCCATAGCTAAATTTATAGCAGAGTCCATCACGACATAAAGCCACACTGCAGTACATGAGGTGATGCGACCATAAACAGCAAGCCATGACTAACATTATTCTGTGAGCGGCTACGACGAACAAATAACATCTTCCTATCATCAGAACAGACCAAGTTGCGGTGCCTCGATCTATCTGTCGTGTGCGTCGTGAGCATCGCCACCACCTCCGCACTATCCATCTCAACCATAATTGGACGGTCCGTCCGGTACAAGGCCAACTCCAATCCTTCTCGGCACGCTGCTAGTTCCGCATCCAAAGCACTCTCGCATGCGTTGTAGATGATCTCACCTCTATCATCATGGAGAATCATACCTCCTTCGGCCGCACCCGTTGCCACAATAAAGTGCCATCTGTATTGAGCTTTGTCCAATCCATTTCAGGGGGAGCTCATCGCAGCTGCAGCTTGCGGCGAGAGCTCGCTCAAGCTGCTGCTGGTGACGCAACGACCACCATCTTTCCTTTGACATGGTCTCCCATAAGATGTTGATTGATGCATAGGAGAGAAGTAATATACCCATAAAGAAAACGACGGGAGGCTTCGGTCGGGGGAGGCAATTTGTCATGCGTAATCTCGTTACGCACAAACCAACTCCTCCATATGGTCATAAGAACAACCAGCCTCGTCGTCTCATCCAGGGGTTCCAACGGTGTGAATAGCCACTCCGGTCCACGGTTACTGATGGACTCCAACTTTGGGATGTTCCGGTCCAATGCCATAGCACGCTAGCCAATGGGCACCTACAGAATGTGTGGAATCCATCCTCTCGTTCCATACCACAAAGAGGACATATGTCAGTAAGCTCAAGGTGACACAAAAATTTATTGGCCCAAGTAGCAAGTGAGTTGGTCAACTCTTCATGCGAACGCGCGTACCTTAGGGGGAGAAAGGCATCCCCATATGATCTTTCAGATGGCGCGACGACCATCTAGTGCCCTGCTCGTGGTGGTAGCCGATGGACGTTCACGCTCATCCATGGCAAGGCGGAACAAACGATGAAGATACCGTTCTTCTCCGGTGCCCAAGCGATGATATCATCAGTGATATCCGGATGCTTGTAATCGCATCCACGCTCGCCCGCCGAGAGGAAGTAGCGTCGAAGAAGATCCATGTGCCACGAGCCCCGTCATCGAGGAGATCCGCAGCCCTCCTCATGCGACATGTACCCTATTGCATTTGATAGTGTGGTGCACAACACTATTCGCAGCACATTTGTGTTTTATAATATTGGCCGTGTTGCAAAACGATCGAGCGCAACATAGTAGGTGTTACGGATCTATAAGCCACATGTCATCCATATACCGAGCCTTAGGCATACTCCAACTGATGACATCTTTGTTTTATCCTTGCTCGTTAGGCCTACACTTGTATTTTCAATGGTTTTAATTGTTATGAGGCATCTTCAATAGCGGTACCCTGCAAATTCCCTCCGGTGTCCATTCGCGGATATGAGGGCCATCCTGCGGACATTGATGTCGGAGGCCGCCATTCAACGATATTTGGTACATGTCTGTAGTTAAAGGGCAATTTGAAGTTCAAATTAAGTTTGATCACGTAGCACGGGAGGTCACATCAACGCCGGATCGCATGCCCCGATCACAACAAAAAGAGACAAGTATGCTTAGTTTTTACATGTCTACATCCAAAAGAACTTCAGTCTGGTAGTCCGTGCAATTTTGCCCTATTGAACCGGCTACCCTAGCCATCTTCATGTCGATCAACGTGCCGTCACAGTCGCGTACGCCTCCACTGCGTCCTCAATGTCCGCCGCTACCAACTAATCTTTCTGCCGCTGCAACATCTGAAAATTGCGGTAGTACGAGATGAATAGAGATTTAGTAGTACAAAGCTTGTAATGCTTCGTCCACTACGTCGGTTGTACAGTGGGCGCATCCATCTTTGAACCACGGCCTCTGCCACAACGTCCACCACGTATGCCACGACCACCACGACTGACGCTAGCATGCCCACTGGCGGCTGATACGTTTCCGTCGTATCTATAATTTTTGATTGTTTCGTGCCAATATTCTACAACTTTCATATACTTTTGGCAACTTTTTATACTCCCTCCGTTCCTTGATATAAGGTGTATAGATTTTTGAGAAAAAATCCGAAATATAAGGTGTATTGCATTGCACCACTCATTTGGATATTTGTTTTAGGGATTTGATTACATTTCCTTATATCAGGCAAGCTCCTCTATGTTTGGGACTAACACATTGATCCAATTCCCAGTGTCAGTTCCTATTTGTTGCGTGTTTTTTCTTTCGCAGAAAATTCATATCAAACGAAGTCCAAACAAGATAAAAACTTATGGAGATTTTTTGGAATATATGTGATTTTTGGGAAAAAGAATCAACGTGAGACGATGCCCGAGGAGGTCACAAGCCTGCCAGGCGTGGCCTACCCCCTGGCCACGCCCTGGGTCCTTGTGACCAGCCCTTAGGTCGCTTGGAGCTGTCCTTTATCCGTAAGAAAGCTAATTTTTGGATAAAGATCCCCTCCAAGTTTCAGCCCAATCGGAGTTACGGATCTCCGGATATTTAAGAAACGGTGAAAGGCCATAATTGAGAGCACAGAAACAGAAGGAAACAGAGAGAGAGAGATCCAATCTTGGAGGGGCTCTCGCCCCGCTGCCACCATGGAGGCCAAGGACTAGAGAGGAAACCCTCCGCCCATCTATAGGGGAGGTCAAGGAAGAAGAAGAAGGAGGGGGGCTCTCTCCCCCTCTCTCCCGGTGGCATCGAAATGCTGTCGGGGCCATCATCGTGATGACAATCTACTCCAACAACTCCGTCATCTTCACCAACACCTCCATCACCTTCCCCCATCTATCTACAACGGTCCACTCTCCCGTAACCCTCTGTACCCTCTACTTGAACATGGTGTTTTATGCTTCATATTATTATCCAATGATGTGTTGCCATCCTATGATGTTTGTGTAGATTTTTGTTGTCCTATGGGTTGATTGATGATCATGATTGTTTTGAGTTGCATGTTTTATTATTGGTGTTGTATGATGGTGCTCTCTATGTCATGCAAGCGTGAGGGATCCTCGCTGTAGGGTGTTGCAATGTGTTCATGATTTGCCTATGATGGGTTGTTTGAGTGATAGAAGCATAAAACCGAGTAGGTGGGTTGTTGCATAAGAGAGTAAAGAGGACTTGATACCTTATAATGCTATGGTTGGGTTTTACCTTAATGATCTTTAGTAGTTGCAGATGCTTGCTAGAATTCCAATCATAAGTGCATATGATCCAAGTAGAGAAAGTATGTTAGCTTATGCCTCTCTCTCTCATATAAAATTGCAATAATGATGCTCGCTAGGGACAATTCAGCAACTCCTACCACCACTTTTCCACACTCGTTAAACTAACTTAGTTGTTTATTTATCTTAGCAGCCCCTAGTTTTTATTTACGTGCTCCTTATTATCTTGCAAACCTATCTCGTTACACCTACAAAGTACTTTTAGTTTCATACTTGTTCTAGGTAAAGCGAACGTTAAGCGTGCGTAGAGTTGTATCGGTGGTTGATATAACTTGAGGGAATATTTGTTCTACCTTTAAATCCTCGTTGGGTTTGACATTCTTACTTATCGAAAGAGGCCACAACTGATCCCCTACACTTGTGGATTATCAAGACCTTTTTCTAGCGCCGTTGCCGGGGAGCAATAGCTTGGGGTGAATATTCTCGTGTGTGCTTGTTTGCTTTATCACTAAGTATATTTTATTTACTGTTCTAAGTTGTTCACTATCTTTAGTTATGGATATGGAACATGAAGTACCAAAAAAATAGGTGTACTTGCTGCTCATGGAGATGGGGAACCTCCTAAAACCCTCGATGCTCATTATGTGAAAGATATTATGCACTACTTTAATAATCCTGAGAAAATTGTTGGAAATATGCCCTAGAGGCAATAATAAAATGGTTATTATTGTATTTCCTTGTTCTTGATAATTGTCTATTGTTCATGCTATAATTGTGTTAACCGGAAACCGTAATACATGTGTGAATACATAGACCACAACATGTCCCTGGTGAGCCTCTAGTTGACTAGCTCGTTGATCAATATATGGTCATGGTTTCATGACCATGGACATTGGATGTCGTTGATAACGGGATCACATCATTAGGAGAATGATGTGATGGACAAGACCCGATCCTAAGCATAGCACTAGATCGTGTAGTTCGTTTGCTAAAGCTTTTCAATGTCAAGTATCGTTTCCTTAGACCATGAGATTGTGCAACTCCTGGATACCGTAGGAATGCTTTGGGTGTGCCAAACGTCACAACGTAACTGGGTGGCTATAAAGGTGCACTACGGGTATCTCCGAAAGTGCCTGTTGGGTTGGCACGAACCGAGACTGGGATTTGTCACTCCGTGTGACGGAGAGGTATCTCTGGGCCCACTCGGTAAGACATCATCATAATGAGCTCAAAGTGACTAAGGAGTTAGACACGGGATGATGTATTACGGAAGGAGTAAAGAGACTTGCCGGCAACGAGATTGAACAAGGTATAGAGATACCGACGATCAAATCTCGGGCAAGTATAATACCGATAGACAAAGGGAATTGTATACGGGATTGATTGAATCCCCGACATCGTGGTTCATCCGATGAGATCATCGTGGATCATGTGGGAGCCAACATGGGTATCCAGATCCCGTTGTTGGTTATTGGCCAGAGAAGTGTCTCGGTCATGTCCACGTGTCTTCCGAACCCGTAGGGTCTACACACTTAAGGTTCGATGACGCTAGGGTTATAGGGAAATGGTATACGTGATTACCGAAAGTTGTTTGGAGTCCCGGATGAGATCCCGGACATCACGAGGAGCTCCGTAATGGTCCGGAGGTAAAGATTGATATATAGGAAGTCCAGTTTTGGTCACCGGAAAGTTTTCGGGCTCATCGGTAGTGTACCGGGAGTGCCGGGAGGGTGCCGGAGGACCCCCGGGAGGGGTGTGACGACCAAAGGACTTCGTGGGACCTTAGAGGAGGTGTGTTAGCCCTTTGTGGGCTGTCCAAGACCTTCTAGAAAGGCCCATGTGGCTGGAGATAAGAGATAGGGCTGAAAAGGGTTTAAAAGGAGGAGATCCACCTCCCTTGTGGGAGGTGGTCTCTCCCCCCCCCCCCCACTTTGGCCGAAGCCCTCCTCTTTGGAGGAGGGGCCAAGGCAGCCCTCCCTCTCCCTCCTCCTATATATACTTGAGGTTTTGGCCTTTTGAGAACAGATCTGAACTCTCTCTCTCACGGCAAAGCCCTACCTCTCTTCCTCCTCCTCCGCGGCGCTTAGGCGAAGCCCTGCCGGAATACCTTGCTACTCCACCACCACGCCATCGTGCTGCTGTTGGAGCTCTTCCCCAACCTCTCCTTCCTCCTTGCTGGATCAAGGCGTAGGAGACGTCACCGGGCTGCACGTGTGTTGAACGCGGAGGCGCCGTTGTTTGGTGCTTAGATCGGAATCCACCGTGATTTGAATCGCTGCGAGTACGACTCCACCAACCGCGTTCTTGTAATGCTTCCGCTTAGCGATCTTCAAAGGTATGAAGATGCAATCTCTCCCCACTCGTTGCTGGTTTCTCCATGGATAGATCTTGATGATCGTAGGAATTTTTTTGATTTACTACTACGTCTCCCAACAAAAACCCCATTCAATTATATAATGGGATACACGTTGGATCAACCTGAATACTTTAGGGATTATCACTTGACTCAAAAAGGGAAACTGTTATGGGATCAAATCCATATGTTGAAATGGTATGCTTGGAATCTATGCTTGAGATATGATATTACTTGTTGCTCTAGGATGAAGGCTAAACACCTTCCCTTTTCATGTAAATTTAATGATAATGAAACCTTGGCTTCTTATGCTAATGGTATATAGGATTACTATGATGTGGAACAAATAAAAGAGTTTGTTGCTTTTAAGGGTGCTTATGAAATTGAAGCTTTGTTTGAAAAGTATGAAGATTATGATGATGCCGTTTACCGATCCCAAAATTTGGCTATGCTTCATTATTGCTATGAGAATTATAAATATAATGTTGGTATTGATGCTTTTATTGAGAAAGTCTATGCTATCCACGAAGAGACTAATATTTTGCAGGAATCTATGGAAGAAGAAATTGATGACACTGTGAGCTCATTGAATGAAAAAGATGATGAGGAGAGCGAAGAACAAAAGGAGGAAGAGCGGATTAGCTACCCGTGCCCACCTTCTAATGAGAGTAACTCTCCAACTCATACATTGTTTAATTTCCCTTCGTTCTTACCGAAGGATGAATGCTATGATACCTTGGATTCATTTGAAATATCCCTTTTTAATGAACTTGATGCTTGCTATGCTTGTGGCCATGATGCCAATATGAATTATGCTTATGGAGATGAACTTGCTATAGTTCCTTATGTTAAGCATGAAATTTTTGCTATTGCACCCACACATGATAGTCCTATTATCTTTTTGAATTCTCCCAACTACACTATATCGGAGAAGTTTGCACTTATTAAGGATTATATTGATGGGTTGCGTTTTACTATCACACGTGATGATTTTGATGGATATAATATGCATGTGCTTGCCGATCCTACTTGCAATTATTATGATAGAGGAACCAAATCTTCACCTCTCTTCCAATACAATAAAATTGCATGAAACCACTTATGATATGTATTGGCCTTTACTTTGTGTGCATCAATTGTTCTTGTATGACATGCCAATGGATAGGAAGAGAGTTAGACTTTGTTGTCACATGATATATATATCACTTTGTGCTCACTACTAAATTACAAATCATTGTTAATTAAAATTGGCTTTGATATACCTTGGGATCCGGGTGGATCCACTACTTGAGCACTTTATGCCTAGCTTAATGGCTTTAAAGAAAGCGCTGCCAGGGAGACAACCCGGAAGTTTTATAGAGTCATTTTATTCCATTGTATGCTTTTAAAATGGTTCAAAAACAAAAAATTAAAGAGGGGAACCTAAAAAAAATTCAAAAAGAAAAGTGAAAGTGAGAAAAACGAGCAACATTGAAGTGGGGGCTAGCCTTGAACTTTGTTCATGCCCATGGAAACTTTGTGAATCTTTATTACAGAAACTTTTCAACAAAAATAGTTATCCCCTTGTACAAATCCATTGTATTATAAAAAATGTGCCAAGAATTACCTTTAGGATGTTTAAATTGCTTGTTTGGTATGTGTTGTGTAAAAAACAGAAACTTTTGCTGTAGTGTTTGAATTTCTATATTTTACTGGAGCGTGCAAAAATACTGAAATTTTTACACAATACTGTTATAAAAATTCTTGACCACGTCCTAATTTTTCATAATTGTTAGACTTACATAAGTATGGTGAATGTTCAGATTACTACAGACTGTCCTGTTTTTGATAGATTCTATTTTTGATGCTTTGTTGTGCTCGTTTTGATAAAACTATCGATTGTATCGGTGGTATAAGTCATGGAAAAGTTATAATTACAGTAGCTACAATGGAAAAACAAAATATGAATTGGTTGGCAACAATACTTAAAGTGGTGATTTGTTTTATTATAATAACGTATCTCACGAGGGTTTTGTTAAGTTTTGTGTGATTGAAGTTTTCAAGTTTTGGGTGAGATCACGATGGATGAAGGAATAAGGAGTGGAAAGACACTAAGCTTGGGGATTTCCGAGGCACCCCAAGGTAATATTCAAGGACTCCCAAGAAACTAAACTTGGGGATGCCCCGGAAGGCATCCCCTCTTTCTTCTAACAAACATCGGTAATTTTACTTGGAGCTATATTTTTATTCGTTACATGATATGCATAAATCTTGGAGCATCGTGTGATTTTTATTTTTATTTTAATAATGCACCATGCTGGTATGAGAAAGTCCAGGAATATTCTGCTGTTCTTCCAGGAATATTTTTTATTAGCTTGAATGAAGAGACCATTATAGAGGGAAGCGGAGCCAGAGGCATTATCAGATGTGCCGCTGGAGGCAATGATGGTGCTTAGACGGGAGCCGGACAAACGTGACGATGGTGCTAAATAATCTTCTTGTTACGCAGGTGAGTTAAAAAAATCAAACATGTATATGTTCTTTTGTTTGGACTAAACTTTTCACTCTAGAATCTAGATTTCAATCACCATGGTCATTTCTTATCCAATGAGGTAAAGCTGGTCTAATTTCTATTTTTTACATTCTAAAACAACACATGGGAAACAAAAGGAGAATACGTATATTACTTGGGCTTCCCCGTAGTTGCCATTTGTTATTTGATTGTTTACAAATTTAAATCCTGCATAGAAGTTTCAGGAACTTCTGTTGATGTGTTCACAATAATTCTATATCTACTTATAGTCACATATAAAATATAAAGAAAAGCATGTAAAAAGACAGTGTGTTTTTAACTGGTTGCTGTGTACAATCACTCGAGCTCTAGTTACAAAAAGAAAAGAAAAGAATAAAAAAACTGAAAAGCTTACCCGTGAAATGCTAGACCCAAAGCTTGATGATCCTGAAGGAAACTAGATGGCAGTGGTGGCTCAAAGAAGAGGATAAGCGGGGATGCGGGGGGGCTGATGTGGTGTGCAGAAGGGAAGGAAGGGGAGGGAAGCTTCGTCAAAAACTATGCCCATAGTTTGATGTCACGCTGCATTGCAACTCTTGTTAGATCCTAGAGAATTAGTATGATTTTGGGTGCTGGAAGAAGCTAGCACTCTCATGGACATGTTTGTCTAAGGGATTAGAATTACCCCATTCATGATTTTTAGTTCATTAAATATCCCGGGTTTCATTGTGCCTCAGTTTCCTCTTGGGACGTTGGCCCCGAGGTGCGAACTCTGTGTACCCATGTCGATGTAAGGAGCCCATGCCCCAGTTATCTCTCACACGCCCTGGTGAAGTAAACAAGAAGGTCGTGCTTGTTGTGGTAATAAAGGCAATCGAGAGGAGGGATAACCATACTGGCAGTAACAACAAACGAGTAGGATAGGTGGGATGAGTGGGGCAAATGTGAAAGTCAATGGTGTTAATCCTCCGGTGGCCGCCACACTCGGAGAAGGTAGCGGCGCTACAGTGTGTAGCAGGTCGCGGCGCCGTGTTGGTCGCCCTCGGCGGGATGGAATCGATGGCGTGGTAGCGCGACTGTCCTTGGCATGACTTGGCTAAGGTAGAAGATCAAGCCCGACGATGAGGGTGTTGTCCCACCTCCTTGCTAGGCTACACAACTATTCTCAAGGTTTTCCAACCAGATACAAACACGTCAACTCTGTGGCTGGAATTAATCAAGAGTTGTGAGCCCTTCTACATCTCATGTCTAGATCCTCAACGACAATTTTTTCATCAAATATCTAAATAACACAAAATTAGGTCAATACAATATCGTCCAGAAATACGAATTTCATGTTGGTAGAGAAATTGGTTAACAAAATCAAAATAAATATGATATCAAGGAAAATGCCTTAGATCTTAAAGGGACAACAAAGATATGTGGCCCCTTGGGAGTAAGCGAATGGGATCTCCATCTTTCAATATGAAATCGCTCCATCGAGGACATGTTGGGTTGGAGGTTTTCTGTCCTCGGACCAATGAGTCTCAAGGAATAGGAATTGAGTTGTGAGGAATTCAACAATGCACTCGAAATAAAGCAACCCGACTTGAATTCTGATATATCGAGATGGCAACACTTATTTCCGCCAGTTATTCCAACGGACATGGATGGGTAAATTTATATATTTCATTATCATAACATTCAAATATAAACATTTGTTTTATTTATCACTATATTCAAGATAATTTAATTTATAAAATTGCAGGGGTATGTGTGGCTATTTTGTTGAGCAATTTATGTTCTCGTGGAACAGTAAAGAATTGGTTTGTCCTGTTTGCACGATGGGTATTCTTCGTTACATATTTTTGAGGTCTTCAACATGAAATATTCGTGTTAACTACATATATTGCTTGGACACGATGGGTATGAGTTGATGAAGAAGTTTATATTGTACTTACTCAAATATCGTTCGAATGAAGCTAGAAACAACATTCCTGATATTGTGCGAGAATTTCTTAAGCGCATCAAGTAGACCTTAATTTGTTTCAGATTTTCAGTTGGATAATCGATCTAGATGTATACATTGTCAAATTGCATTTTTGATATTAGTTTACATTGTAAGTAAAGTGAACTTCAATTGTAAAACCAACTGTGCATGTCTTATCCTTTCTCTACATGTAAAATTTAACATACATTATGTTTATCCAACTCCAGCAAAATATTTCAAAAGCCCGTGGACTAGTATTTTTTTTCCTTTGCTTTGCTAGTTGTAGCCGCCGCACGGGAGTGCCTGTGTGCGGCGCCGCTGCCTAGTCTGGTCCTTTTGTGTTTTGTTTTTATTTCTATTTTCCTTTCTCTCTCCCTTTTTTCCCTTGAAGATTATTTTTATTTTTTACTTTATTTTATAAAAAAATTCATAGAATGTTGAGAATTTTAAATATAAAATCATATTTTGAAAAAAATCGGAATTCCAGAAATGAATTGCTATTTGGAAAAAATGGAACTTAGAAAAAATATTCCCTTTTTACCATTTTTTTGGTGTTTTCCAAAATTATTCGAGAATAAAAACTATTATTTTAAAATTTTCTCCAAACTCAAACAGAATTCTTGTTTTAGTGATATCTTCACAATTAAAAATAATGTTCTCGTATAAAGATACAAATTTTCTAAAATTGTTCTGAATTTTCAACATATGTTATCGTAAAAAATTGTTCACAATGTGAAATAATGTTGATATTTTTTATAAAAGGTTGGTATTTTCAAAAGCAAATTGTGAATTTTAAAGATGTTCCATTTCAAATTTGTTCGTGTTTTTCCAAAACTGTATAGGATTTTCAAAAAAATCTTCAGGATTTAAAAAAGATTCATGTTTTCAAGAATATTCGGAAACTTCATACCTTAAAATCCCCTCGATTGAATGGAATAGTAGATTGAATAATTCGTGGGCCTTCTATGGCGTGTGATGATGTAATAAAACTCTTAAATGTCCTTGATCAATGAACGGAAAAATGATGGATTTATTACTTCACAGGCGGCAATGCATGGGCGTATGTGCTAGTAATAAGAAATGACAGTGCATTGCTCCAACTTTTGATCTATTCACCTACCAAATCTAACAATAAATTTGAAGTAAATTATCCACCCTGCCACTCATAAATGATAAAAACTCTTCGTTAATTGTTCCTCTGATTTTTTTCATCTGTCATTGAAACTGTCTCTAAAATTTAGGAAATTACCCACGCTGCCACTCGTAAGGTAAAAAAGCTCTTCATTAATTGCTTCTCTTATTTTTCCGTCTGTCATCAAAATTGTCACTAAAGTTAAAGTAAATTACCAACCCGGCCACGCGTAAGTGGAAAAAACTCTTCATTAAATATTTTTCTGAATTTTTTGTCTGACATCAAAATTTTCACTAATTTAAAGTAAATAACCCATCTTGTCACTCATAAAAGTGAAAAAAACTCTTCATTGATTGTTTTTCTGAATTTTTCGTTTGTCATCGAAACTGTCACTAAAATTAAAGTAAATTAACCACCTTGTCACTCATAAAATTTAAAAAACGAGTGTTTTATTTGAATTATCATACGCCATAGGACCCTTCAATTATCCATTCATCATGAAACTAATCTTTCTTTTGCTTCTCGTACACGCATCAAGGTTTTACTTAAAAAAATACATGCACAAAGGATCAAGTCCAACATGGATCCATTGTGAGCATATTAGAATGCATGCGCCTTATGTTCACGTGCGTGTCGGTTGGTGCACAAATATTCAAGTACATGCGTATGCGTGGAATGCGAATATTAGAAATTTTATTCAAAAATCATAATTTTATTATCCCGTTCCAATGCACGGGTCTTTTTGTTAGTAACTCTAAAACTCGTTCTTCTTGTGTTGCTAAATCACATTACTAGATCACATACAGTTCATGGAAGCTTCACCAATCATCATCTTCTTCGTCTTCGGTGTCTCCTTGCGGCGTGCCGGCGGCCGGGGCCTGCAGCTGGACGAAGTCCTCCTTGCCGAGGCACGACTCCGGGAGGACATCCCCGACGTGCTTCCCGAACGCCTGGTAGCAGTAAGCGGACGTGTTCCCCCCGCCGGCCGTCTTTAGGTTCACCCCGGCCAGATACAGGCGCCTGCACGGCATGGCGTCGCTGCACGCGAACATCACCGCCCGCTCCGTCGCCGACGTGCCGGCGATGTCGATGTACTTGATCTTCTCCACCGCCGCCGCGCTCCTGTTCTGCACGGACGGCAATCCCAAACAAATTCAGAGACGTGTGTGCATGCATGGTGTCATCTGTTATGGCGCTAGGTAGTAGGTAGGTAGTGAAATGCATCATCGGATTCAGACAAGACGACCGGCCGGCGAGCTGAGCGTACCGGAGTTCCGCAGCGAGTTCCCTGGTTGGAGGCGGAGTGGCGCTCGTCTACGATGATAGGGTTGGCCACGTTCCTCATCTTGATGTGCTCGAACTTCACCTTGCGCGCGAAGCTGCAGCCGTTCTGAATGACGGCCAAAAACACAGCACGAAAGATGATGATTTTTTTTTGGGAGTGTCAAGGTTTCAGTCGACTGAGACTCAGTCAAGTAATATAATATATAAGAAGAAAAAAAAATAAAAAAATGTTTGCACGAATCTTAATGCAAGATCAACGGATTATAATATCGACTATCGCGAAATCTCAATCGACTGATTTTTAGCAGCACCGCTTTCTTTTTAAAAAGCGATGTCACACCTCACATAACAAAAAAATCATGAATTTTTTTGCTATTACCTCGTAGGTCTTGATGCTTACGCCGTTCTTGGTGTTGGAGATGAACATAGTGTCCATCTTGATCTTGTGTATCCTGTGATTGCTTTGGTTCTCGCCCAAGCCTCCAATGCTGACGATGGAGAATAAGATGAAACATTCAACTTAAGATTTAACGAAAGTTTCGTCTAGATACATCCATTTCGACGACAAATAATATGAATCGAAGAGAGTAGTGTTTGCTAAGATTGCACATTACCTGATGCCGAGGCCAGGTCCGCACGAGATGGTTTTCAACTTGATATCCGAGGAGTCGCCCACGATCGACACGCAATCGCCACCTAAAAACGACAAGTAAACACTTAGAAACACCAGCAAAATTTCGCCTGCCAAAGGAAATTTTGGTTCAAAACCAGAGCAACATACCTACGGAGAAGAGATCGTCCTTGATGTGCACGTCAGTGGAGCTGACGACGAGGACGCCGACGGTGCGGGGGCTGTACTCCGGCGAGGTCACCCTGAGGTAGTTGGCCTCGACGTCGTGGCAGCGGGTGAAGACCAGGTGCTGCCGCTGGCCGTTCTGCACCGTGATGCCCTTCACGCTCACGTCCCGGCAGTCCTCGAAGTGGAGCGCCATGGGGGCGACCTCGTACTGGCGGTACGAGGTGCAATTCTCGTTCTCGCAGGACCCCGCCCACCATTGTTGGCCCCGGCCGTCGAGGATGCCGCCGCCGCTCAGCGACAGGTCGCCCACGCCCCGGAAGTGGAGCCACCTGCCCTGGTCGCCGTCCGACCACTCTTCCGGGCTCTCCGGCGCGATGATGTTCCCGGAAATCTGATTTTACGACGCACAAATTACTACCGTGTGACTGACGTGGCATGGGAAGAAGAAAAGAAAAAAAATTACCATGAGCTTGATCTCGTCGCGGCAGGGGCCGGCGAGCGTGACGGGCCAGATCTGGTAGGTCTTGCCGGCGGGGACGTTGAGGTAGGTGTGTCCGCCGGTGGCGCACGCCGCCTTCCACGCGTCGACCAATGCCTGAAGAAACGAAAGAGAAGGGTCAACGGAAGGGAACGCCCCCGAGCCGGTGCCGCCGCCCGACATGATGGCTCGCGACATGCATGGCGTACCTGGGTGTCGTCGGCAATGCCGTCCCCGACGGCGCCGAAGTCGTCGAGCGAGAGCAGGACGCGGGCCTCGACGGCGCCCGGCAGCAGGAGGGCGACGGCGCCGGCGAGAGCCGCGAGCAGGAGCGGCGTCCTTGCACGAAGCGCCATGCAGGCAGGTCAGCTAGCTAGCTCGGCGTCGGTGCCACGCTACCACTGCTCAGTCACGGAAGCTGCTGCCTGCGGCGCGAGTTCAGTTGGGTGAGTGGGTGGCAACGCCGGCAGAGGATGATAAAGGGGCACGGGCGAACCGGACGCCAAGCACGGCGTTGCACGATCGAGCACGAAACCAAAACAAGATCCGGATCTGCGCGCGGGCGGAGGCATCTCGTCTCTCGCCGGTGCACGACCTGCAACCTTTGCATTGCCTGAGCCTGAATCACGTGTTGGTGCTTGGTGGTGATGGCTTCTCTCCTGGCGATCTGTTTGACTTTGTGGATAGACGATCGTGGCATTAAACCGCAGCTGGATACTCAGCTTCATGATAATGAAGGAGAAGAAGCTCGATGTAGCCAGCTTGGGCATCATGCATGATCCACGAATCATGGAACTGGCTCAATATTTTTGTTTCTTTATTATTAGTGGCCGAATCGGATTTGCTAAGTCTCATCTAGATGGGATTTAGCGATGTCATTTCTAAACCGTAGTCATTGGATCAAATTTGTTGTATGATTTGTGCAATTAACAAAATAACTTTGTCTATCCTGCACGAGAACGCCTCCTTAGTGCCTTTGGTACCTATTATTTCTAGACCAACCATATAAGAATGCAAATTACCACTTTATATTCAACTCTCTAAAAAGATTTAAATGAAACAAAAGAGTATTAATAATTTCTACAAAGCATATCGTTGTGCTTAATCAAATATAAATGAAGGACAAGAGCAATTGCCTCAACTCAAATAAGAATTACTGAAGAACATATGAGCATTCTATAAATACAAGATAAGTGTGTGTCTCTTCTAATACTCCCTCCATCTCAGTTTACAGGGCATGCGCGTAGTTATAAGTTAAAATTTTAACTAGCTAAATATGTATCATATGTGATGAAAAATATATGTTTTAAAACTATACCCGCTTAATAAACTAATGATATACTCTTCGAGATATATAACACATATTTAGTTAGTCAAATCAATGACCTAGAACCACGCACATGCCCTCTAAATCAAGATGGAGGGAGTAGGTGTGATCAGGAAACAATAATTGTAAAGACCAACAAAAAAAAGCAAATGATGCCCAAACAAATACGTATCATGTGAAAAAATAAAATATTGCTTCAAGTAAGATATATCGATAGTTTCAAAGACGAAAGAGGGGATGCTATCAGGGGCATCTTCAAGCTTAGGCGCTTGAGTCTTCCTGATATATTACCTTGGAATGCCTTGGGTATCCTCAAGTTTAGCCTCTTGCCGCTCCTTATTCTTATCATATCTCAATCTCATCCAATACTTAGAAACTTCATTCACATAAAAACTTAACAACACCCGTGAAATATGTTAGCATAGTAAACATAAATCATTTACTCATGTATTGTCAAGACAAGATTCAAAATTATTCTCAAATGATGTATACTATATTTTATCATTTCCACAATTTATACATCTTGATATATGCCATGAAAACTTTAAACAAGCAAAAAAACACAAAATCTAACAAAAACAGAACAATATGTAAGTGACTAATTATTATGCATATTTCTATACCTTAAAAAACTGAAAAATTAGGACAATACATAAAATCTGTAACTCAGTACTGTGTAAACATTTCAATAATTAATCATGTTCCAGTAAAGAGAAACAATTCAATCACTAGATGCATCAGTTTCCGTTCTGCACAGAAACTAATGTACACGCAATTGCCACATCCCAAAGATCTAACTTGGCACAAAAATGAAAAAAAAATACACACACAATGACTACAATAAAGATAATCATGTTGATACACTGAAATTAAAATAAGAAAAAGGTAACTACCGGGCACTATTTTTTAATGCCCTCTACATAGGCATAATAAAATCTATAATTTTTTCTCACCGTTTAGAGACAAATGATAAGTAGCTCTGATGATAGATTCGTAAGAAGATTTAATTGTTCTAGAAAAATGTTCCGTATCTTTTCTTTAGAGAAATTGGAACCATATATTGCCTTTCTTCGTGTCAATTATTCTGATATAAAAGGCGTACATTGACTTACGTGGTAGAGGAAGAAGAAAAAAAATACCATGAGCTTGATCTCGCCGTGGTAGGGGCCGACGAGCGTGATGCGCCAGATCTGTTAGGACTTGCCGGTGGGGACGTTGATGTAGGTGTTTTCGCCGGGGGGGGGGGGGATGCCCCCTTCCATGTGTCGACGAGTTCCTAAAGAAACAAAGAGATGGTCAACAGAAGGGAACAACCCCATGCCACCCGAGATGGCTCGCGACCTCTCCTACCTGGGTGTCAGTGGCAATGCCGTCCCCGACGGTGCCAAAGTCGTCAAGCGAGAGCAGCATGTTTGCCTCGACGACGCTCGATAGCAGGAGGGTTACGACCCCGACGAGAGCCACGAGCAGAAGCGGCGTCCTTGCACAAAGCGCCATGTAGGCATGTTAGACAAGTAACCACAATGTGTAGCTCATCTAGTAAATATAGCATATAGATGTCTCTATCACGAGGACCACGTTTCGACACCTTGCTCCCATGCATGGATAGTAAATTTAAAAGAAAATGAAAATAATATTGATTTGCTAAAGCTCATCTAGATGGGATTTAGTAGTGCCACATCTAAGTCCATAATCATTGGATAAACTTTGTTGTATGATTTGTGCAATATTTTAATACATGATAAAAAAGTCCATATTTTTTAATACATGGTCAAAAAACTTTCTATACACTTTTAACATTTTTTTAAATGCTTGATTTATATTTTGAAATATATGTTCAACATTTTTTTAAATTATTTATTAGCATTCTTATATACATGATCAGATTTTTTTCATCATTTTTTAATACATGGTCAACATTTTTTCTATATACATTTAACGTTTTCCAAATTATGAATTAATATTCTTCAAACACTTGTTCAAGAAAATCAAATGCTTGATTAACATTTTTTAAGTACATGATCAAACTGTTTCCTACACAATTTATTTTAGTTGTATACATTTTCCTTATACATGGTAAATATTTTATGCATACATATTTAACATTTTTATAATACTTGGTCAAAAAAATTAATTTTATTTATGTAGAGTAATTTTTGTAATTTATTTCTTAAAAAAAGTTTTAAAAAAGCAAAAAATATAAACAACAGAACAAAAAGCGAGGCACTTGTTGCGGCGGGCCTGGGCTGGGCCAAGTCGTGCACCCTTCAGCCGAACATTTCGCTGAACGCGAGATATAGGGGCGCCCGCCTCGGTATGCGCGTGCCTGGCCGGTTTAAGGGTGGGCCGTACCGGCCCATTGGCCATGTCTGGTTAAGCCCTCCTCTGCTTCTTGTCTCCCTCCCGAACTCTCGAACTCAGGGACTCCAATGGCGCCGCCACCGGCGCAGACGCCGACGCCGGTGATACCGCGGGAGGCGTGGGAAGGCTGCAGCGTGCTCCTCGACATCAACGACGGGGACCGCCTCGCCTTCTTCCGCCTCACCCCCGGCGCGTCCGTACCCTCCCTTTCCTTCCCCTCTTTAGACTCCTGCTCCGAAACCCTAGCTGGTGCGGTCGGGCTAACGCTTCCCTGCTGTGTGGTGGCGCAGGACGGTGAAGATAGGGGACAAGAGCTGCTCGCTGCAGCCGCTGCTCGGCCGCCCCTTCGGCTCCCTCTTCCGCGTCGGGCCCTCCGGCCTCGTCCCCTGCGCCGCCGCCGACTCGTCGTCTCAAGGCAAGCAAGCATGATAATGTTTTTTCTTCCAGTCCATTAATGTACTGTGTAAAATACATTCTGCTATTTTATCTTAGTAATAACAGTGGCTGGCATTGGTACAGATGATAAACCGAGAGACGGCGGTGCCGAGACCAGGGACAATAGGTCCCTGGTTGACAATAATACAGCGCAGACGCTGTCTAGCGAGGACATTGAGAGGATGAAGCGGTGAGGATTCGACCGTTTTCCACTGTGTCCTGGTTGAGTAGGATATTTATTTGTCTGCTCTCTGTTTTAACAAGATTTTGACGTCATGCGGTTTTAGTAGGGAGGGTGCGAGCGGCGATGCGATTGTGGAGGCTTTGATAGCGAATAGCTCCACGTTTGGAAATAAGACCGTGTTCTCACAGGTTAGTATCAGTTACTGTCTAGTTTTATTCCTTGCTGTTCGGGAGGACGCTGAGGACTGATTTAGTTCAACCGTTTCGGTTGCAGGAGAAATACAAACTGAAGAAACAAAAGAAATATGCACCTAAAGTGCTTTTGCGACGCCCCTCTACCAGAAGGTATCCCATGCCGCCCTTTTTGCAGCAGGGAAAATATCACATGTCTTTTGAAAGCGAATACTATCAGACTGGTGATGCTGTATGAGTATGACGATCACATATGTGACCATATGTAGTGTTTATTTGAATACAACGATACATCTACTCATTAGCCTCTTTGTTGTGGATGTCTGGTCCAAAGTAGTTAACCATTATCTCTGAAGTATCTTCGTAACTGAAGTTTGAAGATTTTTGTAGACTGTGAATGGCGTAAGGACTAGTAAAAAATAATTTGTTGCTTTATTTGTAATTTCACTACAAACAATTGATGATAAGACATGTAGCATATGGGCTGTTTCTTTCTATTTCCACACCGATGCCATGTCTCTATGGTGGCAATCTAGTCTGTTGTCCCTGGATATACATAGCCCAGCTAACCTGAGGTCACACCAACTTCTACCGGATAGTGTGTTACAACTTAGAATTTGAAGGCATTTGATTACACGCTTCCTCTATGTTTCTTCGAGAGATCATCATTCATCACCAAATTTGTGCTGCTTAATTTGAAAACAACATGGAACATATTGAATTGAGAGATGAAGTGGGTAGAGAGGGAAAATAAGAAGAAGACTTAAATGAAATGCTTTTGAACTTATAGCCTATGAAATTTGAGCTCACTGCTGTTCTTTTCAATATTCACGTATCCTCTATTTAATTAGAAAGTGGTGGTATAGGGTATTCAGAACAAGAAATAACTTGTCCTTTTATAAAATTCACAGTGCAAATAACTTTTTTAGGCTGGTCAGGTGGGGCTGGGTGAGTTTTAATTTTCTCTTAATAGAACATGTCAGTTTACTGAGTGAACTGGATTTAACTCAGTTATCTAGAAAGTTGGCGTAACCTTGAAATAATTCTGTTGCAACTTGTATTTGCAAAGTGCTTGGCACTTGAAAAGATAATTGCCTTTTTTATTTTGCTCATTGAACCTAGCATATACTACTGGAAGGTGTGCAAAATTATCTAATATTGTTGATCCCTTTTATGCTACAGCATTTGTGAGACATATTTCAAGAAGTACCCAGCTCGAATAGGGTAATTATTATTTCACTTTCATTACTTGCTAGGGCCAATCTATTTCATTCCTTGTCATCATCATAGTCAATTTCTTGATCTTGTTGCCTAGAAACAACAGAAGTGCATAGCTATAGCACTTAGTTAATGCTGTCTTTTTTGTGTTCCCCAGATTTATGCGAGTTGACGCGCTCTCCCTCTTGTTGTCTATGGCAAATGTTGGTGCATATTCAGATGTGCTTGCCGTTGATATGGTGGGGGGTTTAGTTGTTGGAGCTGTAGCTGAACGCTTAGGAGGTAAATTATGCTTTCTTTTGTGGCACTGGATATTATTTGGTGTTAATCAAATGAATGGAATTTAGTTTTATTGAGATTGTGCTCCATTTAATATGTTTTGTCAAAAGACACCATTTTAACCTAGCGGTTTGTTGAAAAATCACCCTGATTCCAGTGGAAAGCTGTTACATATCAATCTTTTACTTGGTATATGTGCAATAGAAAATGTTTTGCCATGTAATCACTAATTCTCACAAGTCACGCTTGTTTCCACCAAACTGTATACCTCTACGAATGTGAAAGCTATAGGGTGACCTGCCACTGCCAGCTCGAGGTGTTTGTAAATATTTGTAAATGTGTAAAGTAAACCTGATTCTTGTGTGTTGTGCATTGCCATTTTGATGCATATCTTAGTTACAATCATTATTGATTGTCTCTGTTACTTCTATTATAGGCACAGGATATGTTTGCAGCACATATCTTGGATCAGCGCCCAGCTCCATAGATATAATAAGAATGTATAATTTGAGCAGCGACATGACCAGCAGGTAAATCCACTTTTTGGCACTACATGGCTTCTCATTTACAGAGGATTCTCATTTAAGGTGATAGTTTGTTAAAGAACCTTCGGAATACAAGCAGGAGTATAAATCCATACATTAATCTGTGACACTACAGTGTACCCTTAACTGGCCATAAGAGCATACTAAGAATGTTAGCAAATACACTATCTATGATTTCATATAATATATGCAGTATCATTCTATCATTTTCTATTATATCTGAATTGTCATATAGTACTTTATCACTATGTAAATGAAACTGTATGAAGCAGTTGAAATTATAATTGAAGTAGCAAGTGTCCAATACTTCAATATACAATTCATGTAATGCTCAAGAATTAAAATTATAATTATCATAAACACTCCATTCAGGATTTTCCAGGCACCACTTCGCGACCTCTGCTCCTTGCAAAGTTCTGGCGATGCTCCTTCTGTTCTCAGTGGTAGCATTCAAGGCGATGTGGTCGAAACTGCTGCTGTACCAGATGAGAGTCTTCAGTCGTCCGCGGCAAAACCAGTTGATACAGCAGTATCAGATGGCAATGCGCAGTCAACGACAACGCAGCCAATTGATATAGAGGTCCCTGAGCCTGCAACGGATGAGCACCTTAATCAAGGTGACATTTCTATGTTGGGTAAGCAGTGATCAACCTAACATGAAGAACATTCCACAAAAACGCAATGTTCCAACTGTTGATGCTATATTGATATGTAGATTGCAAAGGAAGTAATGGCAATTCAATAGCTCCCAAAGCGCCGAGAGCAGGAAAAGCACCCTCAACAGAGAGGATGAAATATTGGGAAGAACATGGCTTTAGCAGGTAACACGAAATATACTCCATCAGTAGAAGACAACTGCGGTATGCGTCTAAATATTTTCATCAATATACTGGTTTTATGTCAATACAGTTTGATTGTTGCTGCTCCGGACCATGAGGTAGGAAGTGTGGTTGCTGATTTGCTTCCACTCCTGTCTTATTCGGCCCCATTTGCTATCTATCACCAGTATCTTCAGGTAAATCATTATTCTCTTTACGGTTGACATAGAAACATGGCAATTCTTACTTTAAATGTGGCTTACGTCATTTCTGCAGAGAGCTTACCTTTCTAGGTTGAATTTTATTTAAAAATTTATTATCCTGTCGCTTGCCTAAAACCATTAGCTTACGTGTTAAATTGACTTTGTTTTCGTTTTATCCTTATTTCTGTTTGCTCCGTTTGTAAAGTGTGTTTTTCTGTTACTTATATTTGTTTTCTGGTATCTACACACAGCCTCTTGCGACATGCATGCATAGTTTGCAAGTATCGAAAATGGCAATCGGGTTACAGATTACTGAACCCTGGCTCCGAGAGTATCAGGTCAGTACATTAGCAATGAATGGTGTTACACCGCAAATAATTATACTTTAGAGTTTTGTTTGAGTTTTCACGTTGCTTGTCTTTTATAAGCCTGATTAATGTGTCGTGCCAGTAAGGAATATACGAAACCTATCTGAAGTCTAAACTTCGAAAATGTGGCTGTTTACACTGCCAATTTTGGTTGCCATTCTACTTTGGTACTAATAAACTGATGATGTGATGAACATGCTCAATACTAATAATCAAGAGGACATATTTTTATCACATGTTGGTTTGATGCACAAGTTCGATCAGTTATCATCAGGGCCTATATTAGGATTGAAATACAACAAAGGATCTGTGATTAGTGCTTACTACTTTTTTTGTATGTATAAAAAGTTGTGATTCCTTTTTTCTTCAAACTCCCTGTCTTTTCTCTGGATGCAGGTCCTTCCATCGCGCACCCACCCGCACATGCAGATGAATGCGTTTGGTGGTTATATCTTGAGTGGCATCCGGATACACAAGCCTGATCCGTAGTAAGCGCGAGTGCCAGAGAAGTCATCTGGCGTGACGGAGGGCATGCTTGTCTCGTGATTTACATTTGGTTCACACAGTTGCCGCTTCTTTTTCCTACGGGTTGCACTGATACGGCTTGGTTGCGGCTTTTTCTAGGGGTTGCAATGATACCGTTTGGTTGCGGCTTAGGTCAGAGAAAGATGATATCTATATCTGAAAACAAGTATGTCATCCCTCCCTCCACTGTACGAAGGACATGCAACATATACCGGCCTTAATTTCCCGTGTTGTAACTGTGGTTGATTCACATCCCAGTTTGACCGATGCACTGCTCTACAAGCAGTGGGACATTGTATTACAAACAGGCCACACAATAGGATGATATGCCGCGACCGGCGAACCATCGGGGTGGCAGGGAGAAAGCTGCTGGATCTCGGGGTCAGAGGCAGCGTTGTTGTTATGTGTTTGGGAGAAAGCTGCTGGATCTCGGGGTCAGAGGCAGCGTTGCTGTGATGTGTTTGATTTCTCCTCTCCAAGTCATCAAGAAGGAAAATGTTACTCACCCAAAATAGAAGGCAAATATTTATTTTCTTCTGGCATTGAATTGAACATATGAAAGCCAAAGGCAGTGCACCGATAATTTTTGTGATAATTACAATGCACTAACATGGATTTGAACATTTAGCATTGGAAAAGAAACGCCCGCCGCATAGATTTGCCGTTGAATATTGAAGTGGCTACTTAAATTGTTTGGGTTCCTACATTATTTGATGCATCCTGTTAACATTTCAAGCCACAACTCGGTTTCATCTTCCTGAAAAAGATATGTTTTCGTCAAAACTACATTGTGCGTTTGGATAGAACGTGTCCCAATTCGTGGTTATATATTTGAGGGGCTATCTAAATCGTTACCATGTCGCACACATGGCATGTGTGCGATCAATACTTGTTGAAAGAAAAAGGCTAACTAAATTGATTTGGTTTCCGCTTATTCACAAGAATCATACTTATTCAATGGATCTTGTGAATATTCTAAGTTACAACTCTAGATTTCATCGTAACTCATAGACAAAACCAGCAACTCATAGACAAAACTAGCACAGACAAAACCAGCAACTCATAGACAAAACCAGCACGACGAGAAATGTGTGCCTAGATTCAACACATTCAGAAACCCCACTCCCACCCGCGCTGACCTCCGCTGCCGCCCATCGCCACCTCCTGCCCCTCCCTTGCCTGCCCTCATTGACCTCCACTGGGTTCGGGTCTTTGATCTTCCACTGGGGATGATGTGTCGTGATGCTAGCCTTGGCATCGGAGATATAATCGGTGAAGCTTTGGAGGTTGATGTTGGGCCAGATGGTATGGCGGCGGGCTAGTTCTTGAGGATCATCAAGGTTCGCATGGACATTTCTAACCCGATTATGAGTTTTTTTTCTTGATACGGGCGATGAGAAGGGACATGGAGAGGAGCCGAGCGGAGAAAATGAATTGAGGAAGAAAGAAAGAAGAAAATGGAGGATAATTGGTGTCGTTTTGAATATGAATTCCTGCCGGATTTCTGCTACACTTGTGGTTGATGTCTACTACACAATTTTATTCTTGTAGACGTTGTTGGGCCTCCAAGTGCAGAGTTTTGTAGGACAACAACAAATTTCCCTCAAGTGGATGACCTAAGGTTTATCAATCCATGGGAGGTATAGGATGAAGATGGTCTTTCTCAAACAACCCTGCAATCAAATACAAAAAATCTCTTGTGTCCCCAACACACTCAATACAATGGCAAATTGTATAGGTGCACTAGTTCGCCGAAGAGATGATGATACAAGTGCGATATGGATAGTAAATATAGGTTTTTGTAATTTGAAAAATATAAAAACATCAAGGTAGCAAATGGAAAACAACGAGCAAAACGTTATATAAATGCTTGGAAACAAGGCCTAGCTAGGGTTCATACTTTCACTAGTACAATCTTTCAACAATGCTAACATAGTAGAATCATATGATCATCCCTCAACGTGCAACAAAGAATCAATCCAAAGTTCCTAAGTAGCGGAGAACATAAGATGAAATTGGCGTAGGTAGTAGAACCACCTCAAAGTTATTCTTTCCGATCAATCTTTTGAGCTATTCCTATAAGTGCCACAAACAACCCTAGAGTTCGTAGTAAAATAACACCAATGATACATATCAATCAACCCTAATGTCACCTAGATACTCCAATGTCACCTTAAGTATCCGTGGGTAAATTATGCAACATGCATCTAACAATTTCAGATCTATCATATTCAATCCAACACAAAGAACTCCAAGGAGCACCCCAAGATTTCTATCAGAGAAAGTAGGATGGAAACGTGCAATCTACCCCTATGCATAGATCCCCAAGGTCACCGGAATCCGTAAGTGGATGCCATAACATATATCAATTGAATTAATAGAATACCCCATTGTCACCACGAATATCCACATGCAAGACATACATCAAGTGTACTCAAACCCAAAATATTCAATCCAACATAAAGAGACCTCAAAGGAAAAAAAATCAATTAATCACAACAACATAGCAAGGAAGAACACCATATGATCCAACTATATTAACAAAGCCCTCGATACATCAAGATCGTGTCATCTCAAGAACACGAGAGAAAGGAGGGAGGGAGAGAGAGAGAGAGATTGAACACATAGCTATTGGTACATACCCTCAGCCCCGAGGGTGAACTACTCCCTCCTCGTCATGGCCTCCTCCGGCATGATGAAGATGGCCACCAGAGATGATTTCCCCCCTCCAACAGGATACTGGAAAGGCTCTAGATGTTTTTTTTGTCAATACAGAGAGTTGCGGTGGCGAAGCAGAAGTTTTTTGTTTATTTCTGAGGGTTTTGGTATATATAGGATTTTCAGCATTGGAATCACACTAGCCGGAGCCACATAGCCCCCACCACACAATAGGGCGCACCAGGGGGTGACTGCGCCCTATTTCCTTGTGGCCCACAAGTGGCTCCCCTCCGGTGGTTCTTCGCTTTGGTATTTCTTTTTTTCCCAGAAAAAATCATAAAAAAGTTTTGGGTGATTCCGAGAACTTTTACTTTTTGCACAAAAACAACACGACGGTAATTCTGCTAAAAACAGTGTCAGTCCGGGCTAGTTCTAGATAAATCATATATAGTGCATCAAAACCATATAATAGTATTTTAAACATAGGAAAATATGACATGAATACTTCATAAATTATTTATACATTGGAGACTTATCAGTGGTATGCTCGATCATGTGGAGAAGGAATGCCATATAAGGCTAACGAAGGGAGAGAAGAATCAGTTCGGTCCTTGGCTCAAGGCATATATCCCTAGGTCTACGAATGATAAGAGTAGGGGAAGCTGGAATGAAGGTCAAAGCATGTTCTCTAGGCGTAGCAGTGGCATTGGAATGAGCCTCAACCTTAGTAATTCAAAGGGGAGATCGAGTAGTGATAGTGATAGCTGGAGGAAGGACAATCCGGGTGCAGGACATCAGCCAACAAAATGCGAAGTTGTGACGAGGAGGTTACTAGTCCTATAAAACAGCAAAATGTTAGGGCACAAGCACATGAAGGAAAGACTGCAGGAGAAGGAAATAAAGGACTGAATGTTCGAAGTAAACAACTAACCTATGAGGTGGCTGTGGAAGGGGGGTGCAGAAGGAGGATGGCATGGATATTTCAGGTGGGAATAATGACGGTGCCCCGCTGGCTGTCTGTGCTGATGGAAATGCGGTTAAGGGGATAGAAGGAAAGCCCTAGATGCCCCCCGATAGAGAAGACAGTGCGCGAGCGAGCAAGCAAGCAAACAAAAAGGACGGAAATAAGAATGGACCAAAATTTCATAGATTCAACCACAAGGGTAAGAAGGGAGATAACGCGACCTTGGGTGTAAGCGTGGGCAAGAAAAGGGTGGGAGAGGAGATGGAATGTGACGAGGCAGGAAGTGGGGAGGCAAAGAGGAACAAAACCAGTACTAGCATGACCAACCAGAGTGACGGGAGTCTGTCAGAACAGCCCTGCGAGCGCCAATGAAAGTAATTGCATGGAACTACCGTGGGCTTGGGAACCCATCGTCAGTTCGTAGCTTGCTCGAGATTCAACAAGCAGAAGATCCTAAAATCCTCTTTCTCTCTGAAACGATGTTGAGGGAGAAGGATATTGAGTTCTTGAGGTGGAGATGGATTCTAGTGCACATGATGGTTCAAGATTGTGATGGGAGGAGTGGTGGTTTGGTGTTGTTTTCATGGAGGGGTGTGAAGGTGAACCTCCAGTCGAAGGGTCATTACCATATAGATGCAGAGGTGGTGGCGGAGAATGGTATCAAGTGGAGGCTGGCGTACCTATGGAGAATCAAAGGCGGGGGAGAAGGAGAACACATGGAGGCTGTTGTGGGCGCTGTATATCCAATCGGATCTACTGTGGCTAGGCCTCGGGGACTTCAAAGAAATTCTATTCACGAGAGAAAAGAAGGGAGGGCCAGCTTGGGCCCAGGGAATTATGGAGGCTTTTCGGAGGGCTCTAGAAGTTTATGAGTTGAATGACTTAGGCTATGTTGGTGACCCTTTCACATGGATGAACAACTGGAGAGACGTGGCTGGTTACACTAGGGAACGACTGGAGCGGGCTGTCGCAGATATTGGCTAGAGATGTCTTTTCCCCCTACACAAAATCATCAATGGTGATCCATGACACTCTGATCACCGTCCTATTATTGCGGAGTTGAATGGGCAAACAACACAAGGTTCTCAAGGTGGGGGGCAGCGGTGCTTTTGGTTTGAGGCGCGCTGGTTGAGCGAGGAGGGGTGGGGGCAGGTGGTTATGGAGGCATGGGAGGCGGCAGTGAATGATGAATTCTGCTCAGTGGAGGAGGCAATTAAGAAGATTGGAGGTAGTCTAGTTTTCTGGGACATGAAGGTTCTGGGGGAGTTATGTAACAGAATAAAAAGAGCAAAGAAGGATCTTGAGAGATGTCGACGTGGAGTCCTTGATCAAAACCAAGTTTCGTGTGAGTACCTCCTAAAGTATAAGCTCAAATGTCTGGAGGACCAATATAATCTTTATTGGCAGCAACGAGCTCAAGTCAATTGGCTCAAGAATGGTGACCGTAACACGAGGTTTGTCCATGCACATGCATCTGAAAGGAGAAGAGTGAATACTACCAGGAGCTTGAAAAAGGATGGTGGGGGTGTTATGGAGAGGGAGGAAGAACTAGGGCCTTTTGTTTCCAACTATTACAAATTTATTCATGTCTTCTGCATGCCTGCTAAACAATGATCTTCTTCAACACATGCCCAAAACTATAACCCACGAGATGAATGAGCAAATTATGAAGTCTTTTAGTGAGGCAGAGATAAAAACAAGCTCTCGACAACATTGGAGACCTTAAGGCCCCTGGTCCGGACGGGATGCCAGCAATTTTTTATAAAAAGTTCCGGGAGAAGATGGGGACGAAATTCCAGGAGGAAGTTTTGAGTGTCTTGAATGGTGGTGACATGCCGATGGGGTGGAATGAGACAACTATAGTGTTGACCCCAAAGGTAAAGAACCCTGATCACCTCACCCAATACCGTCCCATAAGCCTCTGCAATGTCCTATACAAACTCAATCTCCAAAGTTTGCAAGCCGGTTGAAGGCCATCCTCCCAGACATCATATCCCCAACCCAATCCGCATTCGTACCGGGACGCATGATCACTGATAATGTCCTGTTGAGGTATGAGATCACCCACATGATGCATCATAAGAAGGGTGGCCGAGATGGGATGGTGGCAGTTAAACTGGACACGAGCAAGGCCAATGACATGGTGGAGTGGAACTTCCTTGACGAAATGATGTTGCATATGGGCTTCTCAAGTGCTTGGGTGAGTGTTATTTGCAATTTGTGCGCTCTATGTCATATCAGGTAAAGGTGAATGGAAAATTAATGGATGCTTCCTTTCCTCAGCGGGGCCTCAGGCAGGGTGATCCATTATCACCCTACCTATTCATCATATGTGTGGAAGCATTCTCCATTCTGCTGCAACATGCTGAGCTAGACGCCCTAGACCACACGATTGAGGGGATCCAGATCTTCTCCCAAGCACCTAGGATCAACCATCTATTTTTTGCCGATGATTCACTCATTGTGATGAAAGCTACAATGTGTAGTGCTAAGAATCTTTAGCAAGTCTTGGCTCTGTATGAAGTTCAGTCGGGGCGACTGATCAACAAGAATAAGTCGTCTACTTTTTCCAGCAAAGGGACGAGTGGTGAGCAGAAACAACAAGTGCTCAATGCGCTCCATATTCTGGTTGAATCAAGAAACGAGCATTACTTAGGGATGCCGGTTCACCTAGGCGTTGCAAAAAGAGAAGAGTTTGAATACTTGAAGGAAAAAATCTAGAAGCGTATTCAGGGATGGATTGAAAGATTGCTCTCAATGGCGGGTAAAGAAGTGCTCATTGAAGCAGTGGCTCAGGATATATCTACCTATGCCATGTCATCTTTTGATATAATGAAATCCTTGTGTGAATATTAGCAAGATGATATGTCGCCACTGGTGGAGTCAGCGGGACGGAAATGACAAATGCCATTGGGTGAGCTGGGAACAGATGACGAAATCGAAGAAGGAAGGGGGACTAGGTCTTAGGGATATACATTTATTTAATATGTATATGTTGTCTTGGCAACACTGGAGGCTGCTGCAGCTTTCAAACAGTCTTTGTGCTATTGCTCTGAAGGCAAAGTATTTCCCTGATTGCTCCATTCTTGAGGCAGTAGTACAGTCGGGCGCGTCGTATACTTGGCGGAGCATTTTACGTGGTCGTGACCTCAGTGCAGATCTGGACTGATCCATGGATTCCGAGGGGCTCTACTAGACGACCAGCATCACATCAAGGGCATGCTATTGTTTCCAAAGTTGCTAAGCTCGTGAACCCAGTCACTGAATAGTGGGATGATGGTCTGGTATGTGAACTCTTTTCTGAGGAGGATGCTCATGCAATTTTGGCTATACCTTTGCGACCCGACATGGAGGAATTTATCTCATGGCATTATGATGTGAGCTCATCTTCTTCTCAGGAGCAGGGATCTCCTTTCTGCAACAAACTTTGGAAGTTGGGTGTTCCGGGCAAGGTGCGCCTCTTCACTTGGCATATGGCTCACAATATCTTACCCACAAGATTGAATATTAAGAGGAAACAAATCAAGCTTGATACGCGGTGCCCCATGTGTTTGCGGTTGGATGAAGACGGTGTACATCTGTTCCTCAAGTGCATGGGGGTTAAAGCATTATGGCGGGAATGATGCCTGGAGGATGTTCATCTTTGCCTCTGTGATTGCAAGAGCCCAAAGGAAGTCATCAACAAGATCGGGTCGCTGCCCCAGGAACAACAAGTGCATGTGATCACCCTCCTCTAGGATTGGTGGACAACAAGAAATAAGGTAAAGGCTGGTGAAAAGGCGAGATCAACTACTGAAATTAGTGCTTTCATTACAAAGCATGTATTGGATTTCTCCCAGGAGCATAAGATTGCTACTTCTAGTGCTCCACCCGACCATGCTACTCGAGCATGGAAGCCACCCACACATAACTTCATTAAAATTAATTTTGCTGCAACTTTCCTTCAGGGGATGGGATCTAGTGCTTGGGGCTTCATTGTCCGGGAAGAAGTTGGTTCATTCATTGCTGCAGCGGTGGGGAAAAGTGATCATGACCAAGACCCTCTTTAGGATGAAGCTTCAGCTTGTCACAAGACAATTGAGGGGGGTGTGAACCTGGGGGCTCATAGGTTCACTTTTGAGTCAGATTGTTAGGTGTTGGTGCATGCACTGAAGTCTAGGAGTACGACAGTTCGGGTGTTGGTGTCCTCCTGTGCGAGGTGCGTAGTGCATGCTATGTTTCTTTTGATGTTTCACACTTTGTTTTCTGTCGTAGAATCAGCAATAGTGTTGCACATTTGCTTGCCGAGTTCGGCCTGAAGGCAGCTGTGCCTTTCACCAGTTTGGCTGATGGTGCCCCAGATTTTGTAGCGAATGAGGTCACTAGCAATATTGCTAGGATCCAAGTTTAAGTGGAATAGATCTTATTCCCCTAAAAAAGAAACCCGCCCTCCCCAATTATCCCAAACCATGTAGAACAGTCCAACCGTCCAAGACTCGGTGTCAAACACAAGCAAGCAATGTCTCATATAACAACATGAGCCTACGAGCACGTACATATACATACTTGAGATGTGTGTGCCTACAACTTTTGTTATGTTTGTTGGTGGTCTTGAAGAAGTCAAGGGCTCTTCGCAACACACTCCCTCAACTAGTTGAACGGCACACCTAGCTAGCTAGGCTTGGGTTCCATGAAGGAAAGATGGTATAAGAAAGTCCCTATACATAGCCTCGTGTATGCAATTGTGAGCGACAAAATAGATAAGTGCAGAGGAATAGGGGTAGACCACCATAACTTATTTTCTACACAAATAACACGTGATGCTTGTAGATGTGACGTGTTCTTTGACAAGAAAGGAAGGGGAAAGGAAAAAATAGAAGAAAAGTTCCTTCAAAAAAAAGGAAGGACATAGCGGTGGATAAGAACGAGGCTAGGAAAGAGAGAGAAGTACATGCAACATGTAGGGAGCTCTGATCTCAGCAAGCTTGAGCCATAATGTGCAACTATGCATCTTCCTTCAGGTTGATCTTGGGGAGGCAGTTAGGTGGTGTCGATGTCAAGGACATGAGGAGCAGGAGGACCGAAGATAGGGATGATGAGCCCCCATACTCCAAATCCGAGAGAATGAAATAACATCATGATAGGTTTGAAGGAGACCCCTAGTAAAGGTCATAGAGAAGGAAATGACATTATGCTGCATTTGGATAGTCTCATAATCTAGGTCTGGGAGAGGGAAATGACATCATGCTAGATTTGGAGGAGTCCCTACTCCAGATGTGAGAGAAGGAAATGACCTCATGCTAGATTTGGATAGTCTCATACTCTAGGTTTGAGAGGAGGAAATTGCATCATGCAATCAACAGAGGAAAATGGCATCATGCTAGATTTGGAGGAGTTCTTTAGTCTAGATCTAGGAGAAGGAACGAGCATCATGCTAGATATGGAACGTGGATACACTTCTTTTTGGTTTTTTTGTTGTCATTGTCATGATGTAATAGAGTGGCAGGGGAAATATGTCACACAAAAGGATATCTTCTATTCCTAAATAGCTGCCTCCACTAGTGATTTTTCCTGCTCTTGGGTGAAGCCACGTCATCAATTCTTTTCATCGTTTTCTTTTAACTAGCCTCCCAACAGTGTTTTTTCCTGCTGGAATATCTACTTCGAGGGCTTCAGTTAGCCTGTTGTTTCATCAACCCACTCCTGCTAGGGTAGAAACAAACGGATGGGAGCACTGAATCTAGCGACGTATTCAAGCGGTCGGCAGCTCGCGTGTTTATTAGCTTCCCCACGTCACCTTCCTCCATAAATGCCTTGGCTCTTCCTTTCCTTCTAGCCTGCTTAGTTGCCCTTTCTCTGCCTTCTGCAACAGGTCATGCCAACGTATGAACTTTCACTTTGGATTTAAGCACGGGGCTTTCACGGGAAACTCCATGGGCGTATGTCATAGTGACTACCCCTGGTCTCCTTCATCTATATTATACTCCCTCCGTTCCTAAATATTTGTCTTTCTAGAGATTTCACTATGGACTACATACGGATGTATATAGACATAATTTAGAGTGTAGATTCACTCATTTTGCTCCGTATGTAGTCTCTAGTGGAATCTCTAGAAAGACAAATATTTAGGAACGGAGGGAGTAGTTGACTTATTGGTTCGTTTTCTTTCTTTTCTGTTGTTGGAACGATGAAGATATATAAAATACAGAAAATTTGGTGCCCGTGGTCATGTCGTTTGCCTCCCTTGTAGATTTAGTTGCTCAAAATCCAAATTAGTCTGATCTTTCCTAAACTGTATCGAGCCACCACACCTGCTATAGATTATAGATCCACCTCCGTTTACACTGCTTGCCGAGGCGGGGGGAATTGGTATATGCCAATGATCTACCTAAATCAGCAGGTTCTCAAAACACAAAACATGAATGCCATTTTATATTTGGCCAGGAGTGGTTAGTGCATTGAGAAATGGAAAACCTTTTTGGCTTGAAGTGATAAACTGTACAGAAACAACGAGCACAAATAAGCTCCTACTAACTGGTAACATGCAGCTGCTAGCTTGATGAACATGTAGTATATCTCAGCTTTTTCAGTAGTATTAGTTTTCTTTTTTAGTATTAGTTTTCTCCATATCTGCGCACTAGGTTGTCTATCTCTTAGTTTTCTGTATTATTTTTCTTCATAGCTGCTTGCCATATATTGCATTATGTCTTGAAGAAGTCAACACAAAATTCTGCTGCAACGCACGGAGCATCATCTAGTACAAGTAACGTATCTACTCGTATCTCCAACGAACTTGGTGTTTTTATCTATCATACTAGTATTCCTAATTGCAACAAGTAATGATCAAATGATGTATTTTTGGAATAAATAATATTTGAAAATACAAGGAAATGTCATTTTAGAGGTTTCTTACACAGGAAACTTGATTGGGCTTCATAGGTACACTAGTAGCACCTCTCATGAAAACGATGACACATAGTAATAAGCATAGGCATGTGAATTGAGCTGAGACATGCAGTTCAACCAAACAATGTACAAGCATGCAAACCTTACACTAGGATATCCAAGACCTATCTGGATTTAGATATTTTCTTAAATAATCTCAATTCAGATTTTTATTACAACAACTGGTTCACATTTTACCATGGAAGGTTCACAGAGGATCCATGCTTCACAACCTAATATAACCCATGTGTTGTGCATGTCTCCCCATCCGTCAATCAAGATACCAATTGATACTTATTTAAGTTATGTAGTACTATTTGTTAGCCAATTGACATATAAATAAGTGATATGCAACTGTTCCACGGGTCGGGGAGTTGGCGTAAGGCTTTCATAAACAACTATAAAACATGATCAATAATAATGTAATAAAACACATTGGTATGTTGGGGATAACCGATCATTTTTTTATCAGTAAGGCAACATGTTCGCCTTGCATCTATCATGGACAAAAGATTAACCATATCCCATTGTTTTATCACAAATAAATACTACTAGATTCTATTTTTTTATAAAACTACAATAAATTATGTTTCAAGAGTATCTATTCATTTTGAACATGTTAAAATATACATGTAGAAGCTCAAATTTTGATCAAGTAACGATCTGTTTTACCGAGTAGTTTACAAAACCTTCACCCAATAGTAGAGGAAAAAATATGCTGCCTAGTTGGCCCTCTGAACAATTAGACTAGCAACATCAATATATAGTCACCACATAGTTGCTTAATATGATACGATAATAAAAACAGATAGACCAACTCGCATGCTCTGAAACCTGTAAATCAACATTTCATCAATTAGAATAATGGATAAACCTCACTACAATTATGTTACTTAAATCAAGACAATGAATGAAAACATAAAATTCAGAGGTCATTTTTCCTTTATGATATTGAATGCAAGTTTTCGAATCTATAACGGCTAATAAAAGAAGAAAGATTTCTTCCTTCTATTTTTTTGTATGTCAATTTTATCCACTGCCATTTTCTTTTGTGATCTGGTGCACTCGACTACTCTTCTTTTATGTTTTTGTCTTTTTTGTGCATCATCTTCATACCACCAGGCCCATTGGCTAACACATTCCCCAAAAATATAGAAAAACGTGTGATGCAGGAATCGAACAAGGATACAAACCTTTACAGGTTAGTCATAATAGCCAACAAAGCTCTCATGTTAAGCCGTCAAATAACAAAGCATATTCTACATATATATTTATCTTCATGCTTTTCAACCTTAAAAAAAGATGATTGTTTCTGCTAGAAAATTTCATAGCCAGCTAGCTCCACACGCGCACTCCTTGGGACGCCATCCACTCTTTAGGATATCTAGCGAGCCACATGACCGCGCTTCCTACAAGCCACACAAAAATGCTACCGTTGTGGGATTCCATGGGTGGATATATTGTTTTGAATAGTCTTACCTCGCTTTCTTAAACTGATTTCCACTTATTTATATACGTTTGAAGTTGTCTGTAATATCAAACACCCACCTTGGAAATCAGTAAATAAATGTTGAAAATGTAGCACAATGCATGTCAATGTTAAAACAGGAATGTGGCCAAACACCTAGCTAGATGGTGACTACCGAGGAGACAATTTTAGCCTATACTCCTTGGGTGCATATGCCATGTTGTTGGCCTCGCGAGGTGGATAGATGAGCATAAAAGCTCAACAATGGCTTAAGGAGGGCATGAAGCTTGAAACAAGAAAATCATCCGCTTAGTTGTCATAGTCCATCACGGTTCGCCGTTGGCAAATAGCCACGACCATGCGGTCCAAGCACAATAGTAGAAGGGACGAAGATGGTAATGATGAGGCTGATAGAGACGGGTAGATGCCCATTGATGGATGCTTCTAATACAAATAAGTTAGTCGTTTCTCTATAAAAATATGGTTTGTGGGCTAGATGAGTATCTAGCCTGAATTTCATGGGATGTTGCACTCCATCAGATGAGATTAGAAGAAAGATTACTCCTGACATAGAAAATACGCCTCGTACCTCGCAAAGTGGGAAGGCCAGCCGGTCTAATGATACATACTGGACAGGCATGGCCCGCAGTTCTAATAAGCGACGATGACATTATTCACGAAGCTAAGACTTGTTTAGTGATTGATAAATGCATGGTATGCATTTCTTCTTGGGTGTACGCTTCCTACCATCTGGATGTTGTAGTGTGGGGCATTTTGGTGGACAGGGCAACTAAAATTTTCTTTGTACCAATTTTGCTATGACAAGTTGTGCTTGCACACACCGTCAATTTTCTCTCCCATTGCAATGCATCGGCATATGTGCTAGTGATACTCAACCACATTGCAGTTAGTTGCAATGGAGCATATCACTATGATGTTCTTTCCACGAACTTTGACTATGGTTCCCAAGTGATTGTTTCCGACTGAAATTCAGAATGAGCTCAAGCTACCACTAAATCACATCAATTCTAGTGTTGTTGGTTTTTTGATCAAAGGGTCAAGCCTCAGTTTCAGTTCTCTGGAATTAAACAAATAGTAGAGATAACATCTCGAGTTAATTTCATCAGGCAGACATAAGTACAATGTCCATGGCAGGTAACGAACTTAAACTTTAACAATCTAAGATGAAACACTACAACCTACCATTACCAGACAGATTTCAGGCATCCAAAACATAACAAGGCAACCAAAGTTCTATCTTAATGATAGATTGGATCAGCTCCTTATATAAATATAAATTATGCACGATTGAGATGTAAATTCCTTCTGCACTGAATATGTGATTCTTTTATTCAAATAGTACAAAACTCATGCCTAAGTGCGATCAAGAATACATGTCCATGCATATTTTATCATCATCGTGCGATATTTGACAAGATATTAGGTTTTGGATCAAGCATCCAAGTATGCAACCAATTTGAACTGAATACTCCATCTATTGTATGGATTAATTAGCCCTATAATTACACTGTTATATCGATGGACATCGAAGGAAAGTGCTAGCTCTTCTCCCTCCGTTTGAAAATAAGTGTCGTGATTTTTAGTTCAAATTAGCATTTAAGAAGGATAGTGTTGCTTGCTCCCCAGGGCAACTAGCAAGCTAGGTTTGGGCTCCACAAAGGGTAAAACAGTACAAGAAAGTCCCTATCCATAGCCTCGTGTATGCAATAGTGAGAGACACACCGGATAAGTGTACGTAGAGGAATATGGGTAGACCGCCATCATTTATTTTCTACACATACGACATGTGATGCTTGCAAAGGAGGTGTGTTATTTGACAAGAAATGAAGGGAAAAGGAAAAAATACAAGAAAAATTCCTTCAGTAAAAAGAAAGGACATATATGGGGATAATAACGAGGCCAGGAAAAGAGAGAGAAGTATATGCAATATGTAGGGAGCTCCGAATTCAGCAAGCTTGAGCCACAGCGCGCAACTATGCATCTTCCTTCAAGTTGATCCATGGGAGGTTGTGAGGTGGCGTAGATGGGAAGGACATGAGGAGCAGAAGGACCGAAAAGAGGGAGTATGAGCTCCCATACTCCAAATTTGAGAGAAGAAAATGACATCATGCTAGATTTGTAGGAATCCCCTGCTAAAGTTCACAGAGAAGGAAATGAGATTATGTTATATTTGGATAGTCTCATAATCTATGTCTGAGAGAGAGTGAAGTGGCATCATGCTAGATTTGGAGGTCCCTACTCCAGATCTGAGAGAGGGAAATGGCATCATACTACATTTGGTAGTCTCATACTCTAGGTTTTAGAAGGTAAATGACATCATTATATAAGAGGAGGGAAATGGCACCTTGATAGATTTGGAGGAGTCTCCTACTCTAGATCTAAGAGAAGGAACTGGCATCATGCTAGATATGGAGCGAGGATACACATGGTTCTGGTGCTTTTGTTGTCATTTTCGTGAAGTAATGGAGTGGAAGGGAAAATGTGTGAGATAAAAGGATATACAAGTAATGTATCTACTCATATCTCCAACAAACTTAGTGTTATTGTCAATCACACTAATATTCCTAATTACAACAAGTTATGGATACATAATGTATTTTTTGAAAAAATAATATCTGAAAGAAAATACAGGTAAATGGCATTTTAGAGGTTTCTTACAGAGGAAATTAGATCGGGCTTGATAGGTACACAAGTAGCACCTCTCGTAAACATGATGGCACATAATAATAAGCATAGACATGTGAATTGAGCCGAGCCACGCGGTTCAGCCAAACTACATAGAAGGATACAAAACATACACTAGCATACACATGACCTATCTGGATTCAGATATTACTTTAAATAATTTCAATTCAGTTTCTTATTAGAATAGTTGATTCGGATTTTTCCATGGAAAGTTCACACCGAATCCACACTTCACCACCTAATTTAACCCATGTGTTATGCATCCCCCATCAATCAAGATACCCAACAAATATGTATTTGAGTTATTCATTATTCAGTACTATTTATTAGCCCATTGACATATAAATAAGTGATATGCAACTGTTCCACGAGTGAGATGGCAGAAGGCTTTCATAATAATTGTGTGATACAAATATGGAACATGATCAATAATATAATGAAATACGGTAGTATACTGGGGACCATCGGTCATTTTTTTATATCAATAAGTCGGTGTCTTCGCCTTGCATCTGTCAAGATCAAAAGATTAATTATTCACCCATTCTTTTAATCCCCAAAATACTATTTGGTCCTTCGGTTTAATAAAACTACAATTTAAATTATGTTTCAAAAGTATCTATTTATTTTAAACATATCCTGAATAAATATTAGCGTGCGCGCACACATGACATATTCATTGCAATTTTAATTATACAAACATATTTCAGCATAAGGTAGTAGAATGGATGTATAAGCTCTAATTTTGACCAAAAAATGAAACATTTTAACAAGTATTGTATTCCATATTATCACCTCCTCACACACACCATCACACACAGGTGAAAGGACGTGGATGTCGCCTAGAGGGGGGTGAATAGGCGCTTTAAAATAATTACGGTTTAGGCTTGAACAAATGCGGAATAAAACTATCGTTTAATTAGTCAAGCACAAAACCTAAAACAACTAGGCTCACCTATGTGCACCAACAACTTATGCTAAGCAAGATATAAAACTAGGTGATAGCAAGATATATAACAAGAAATAATTTTGCTATCACAAAGTAAAGTGCATAAGTAAAGGGGCTCGGGTAAGAGATAATCGAGGCACGTGGAGACGACGATGTATCCCGAAGTTCACACCCTTGCGGATGCTAATCTCCGTTCGGAGCGGTGTGGAGGCACAATGCTCCCCAAGAATCCACTAGGGCCACTGTAATCTCCTCACGCCCTCGCACAATGCAAGATGTCGTGATTCCACTAAGGGATCCTTGAGGGTGGTCACCGAACCCGTAAAAACAAGGTTGGGGCAATCTCCGCAACTTAATTGGAGGCTCCCAACGACACCACGAAGGTTCACCACAATGGAATGTGGCTCCGAAGTGACCTCAAATGCTTGGGGCAATCTCCACAACCTAATTGGAGACCCCGAAGCTTGCCCGGAGCTTTGCACCACAATGATTGAGCTCTGAGGAACCACCAACTGTCTAGGGCGCCAAAGCACACAAGAGGAACAAGCTCTAGGGTGCTCAAATACCCAAGAGTAATAAGCTTCTCAACTTCTCACTTCCACGTATCACCGTGGAGAACTCAAACCTATGCACCAAATGCAATGGCAAGGGCACATGGAGTGCCCAAGTCCTTCTCTCCCAAATCCCACCAAAGCAACTAATGATAGGGAGGGAAATGAGAGGAAGAATGAAGAAGAACACGAAGAAATCCAAGATCTAGATCCAAGGGGTTCCCCTCACTTAGAGGAGAAATTGATTGGTCAAAATGTGGATGTAGATCTCATCTCTCTTTTCCCTTAAGAACTAGCAAGAATCATTGTAGGGATTGAGAGTTAGCAAGCTCGAAGAAAGTCCACATGTTGGGAGACGTAGTAGTAAATCAAAATTTTCCTACGTATCACCAAGATCTATCTATGGAGAAACCAGCAACGAGTGGGGAGAGATTGCATCTTCATACCTTTGAATATCGCTAAGCGGAAGCGTTACAAGAATGCGGTTGGTGGAGTCATACTCGTAGTGATTCAGATCGCGGTGGACTCCGGTCTTAGCGCCGAACAATGACGCCTCCACGTTCAACACACATGCAGCCCGGTGATGTCTCCTACGCCTTGATCCAGCAAGGAGGAAGGAGAGGTTAGGGAAGAGCTCCAACAGCAGCACGATGGCGTGGTGGTGGTGGAGTAGCAAGGTATTCCGGCAGGGCTTCGCCTAAGCGCTGCGGAGGAGGAAGAAGAGAGGTAGGGCTTCGCCGTGAGAGAGAGAGAGAGAGAGATCAGATCTGTTCCCAAAAGGCCAAAACCTCAAGTATATATAGGAGGATGGAGAGGGAGGGCTTCCTTGGCCCCTCCTCCAAAGAGGAGGGCTTCGGCCGAACTAGGGGAAGTGTCCACCTCCCACAAGGGAGGTGGATCTCCTCCTTTTCAAACTCCTTTGCCCTATCTCTTGATCTCCAGCCGCATGGGCCCTTCCAAAAGGTCTTGGACAGCCCAAAAAGGGCTGGCACACCTCCTCTAAGGGCCCACGAAGTCCTATGGTCGTCACACCCCTCCCGGGGGTCCTTCGGCACCCTCCCGGCACTCCCGGTACACTATCGATGAGCCCGAAAACTTTCCGGTGACCAAAACTGGACTTCCTATATATCAATCTTTACCTCTGGACCATTCCAGAGCTCCTCGTAACGTTCGAGATCTCATCAGAGACTCCGAACAACCTTCGGTAATCACATATACCATTTCCCTATAACCCTAGCGTCTTCGAACCTTAAGTGTGTAGACCCTACCGGTTCGGGAGACACGTAGAGATGACCGAGACACCTCTCCGGTCAATAACCAACAGCGGGATATGGATAACCATGTTGGATCCCACATGCTCCACGATGATCTCATCGGATGAACCACGGTGACGGGGATTCAATCAATCCCGTATACAATTCCCTTTGTCTATCGGTATGATACTTGCCCGAGATTCGATCGTCGGTATCTCTATACCTTGTTCAATCTCGTTACCGGCAAGTCTCTTTACTCGTTCCGTAATACATCATCCCGTGGCTAAATCCTTAGTCACATTGAGCTCATTATGATGATGTCTTACCGAGTGGGCCCAGAGATACCTCTCCGTCACACGAAGTGACAAATCCCAGTCTCAATTCGTGCCAACCCAACAGACACTTTCGGAGATACCCGTAGTGCACCTTTATAGCCACCCAGTTACGTTGTGACGTTTGGCACACCCAAAGCATTCCTACAGTATCCGGGAGTTGCACAATCTCATGGTCTAAGGAAACGATACTTGACATGAAAAGCTTTAGCAGACGAACTACACGATCTTGTGCTATGCTTAGGATTGGGTCTTGTCCATCACATCATTCTCCTAATGATGTGATCCTGTTATCAACGACATCCAATGTCCATGGTCATGAAACCATGACCATATATTGATCAACAAGCTAGTCAACTAGAGGTTCACTAGGGACATGTTGTGGTCTATGTATTCACACATGTATTACGGTTTCCGGTTAACACAATTATAGCATGAACAATAGACAATTATCATGGACGAGGAAATACAATAATAACCATTTTATTATTGCCTCTAGGGCATATTTCCAACACCACAATGGGGGAAGAACATGATCTCAAAGGATGAGGTTCAATGGGGAAGAAAACCCCCTTTTATAGGTGGGGAAAAATCCAACCGTTATCCTCACAGCCCGCACAGAGCGGTACTACCGCTCCAAGGAGCGGTACTACCATAGCCATATGAAACACTACTACAACGAGGCAATAGGGCGGTAGTACTACCAGAGCGGTACTACCGCCTGCCCTCGCGGTACTACCACGGGGTAGTATTCAATGGCCACTTAGGTGCAGCACACGGCAGAAGACACCGTGAGGCAGCGGTACTACCGCACGTCCATGGATGTAAAAAAATTACTTCTAGGCTACATCCGCTGGAGATATCTTCGAGAAAATATCCGGCACGGTAGTACCGGAAGTCATTTGCGGTACTACCGCCCGAGGGGCGGAAGTAAAAAATTACTTCCGTGCAACTTGCAGTACTACCGCCCTCGGGGCGGAAGTAAAAAATTACTTCCGTGCAACTTGCAGTACTACCGCTCCGAGGAACGGTACTACCGCTAGCCACTGTACTATAGCACCTTCAACTACTCATCTAGGAAAACAGGAGGATACAGTAAAACCATAACTTCCACAACTTCTGCAAATGAGCTCCGAATTGAGCAAACTCAAGCTTGTTGGATTCAGGTTGACAAGAGCTATCCAACAGCGACAGTATAAAAATGCCAAAGGTATATAGATGAGAAACCTCTTTCAATGAAGAATCAGCAATAACTCCAACATTGAAAACATCATAGAAGATGCATATTGACTCCGTTTTTGATGAACTTGAGCTTGTCATGAAGTTTACCATAAGCTCAAGAAACCTCAAAGAGAAAAACCAACCAAGAACCAAGAAAGACGATGATGCCAAGAATGCAATGGTTTGAGCTCTCAACGAACGATACGATCAAGCTACTCACTTGAGAGCCCCCTTGATAGCACGACTACCTATCCTATAACCCAGTCTCCCAACTACCACTTATGAGACCGGTAAAATAGAAAACCCTATCAAGGTCAAACCTTAGCCTTGCGCATAGTCCACTTGAGCTAGATGATGACGATCTTGACTTCCTCAAGATGGACCACCTTTCTTTATTGCATTGGCTTGATGAATAATAGATGATTGCTCCCCCATACTCCACTATGGGTGAGCTACTCTTCGGCACATCTTCACAAGTCCATTGACACCACAATGGTCAGCAAGCTTCAAGCCTGATCTCTCCGTGATGCTTCACTTGAACTTGCACACCGCAACCTTGATAACGATCACCACTTGATGTCATCTTCCATGGGTTGTATGGGATCTTCCTCTTGATGAAATCCCATGGAAATATGCCTATCCCCACAAAGGACTCTCACAAGGAACATGGGTTAGTACACAAATCATAATGGAAAATGCTTACCATACCATGGGATCACTTGATCCCTCTCGGTACATCTTGTACGCTTTGTGTGTTGATCACTTGATTCACTCTTTGACGTAATCTTGATCAACCTTGTATCTTATCTTATATCTTCATAAAGATGATGTCTTGAAGGTAATCATGAATGCTCACACAATCTCCTTCTTCAAGACATGCTTGCAATAAGCTCAACTCTCACATGACCAATCTTTGGATAAACCTTGAATACCACCTTGGTCATCATATAAACTCCTTGAAACCCAACATATGGACTTCAAGAAGTGCCTATGGACAAATCCTTCGAATATAACTCAAGGCAACCATTAGTCCATAGGGGTGTCATCAATTATCAAAACCACACATGGAGAAATGTGCTCTTACAACAGGGGCACACAAGATTAGAATGGGATGGTACCATGATAGATTGTAGAAAATTAATATGATACAAATCTGCAAATGGCCCTATATATTATTATGTTATGAGAATTTATTGCAAAAAGTAAATGTTTATATCAAATGAATCTTAAAACTATTTATACTCTGGTGCCATGAGGATATACTTCTACATAATTATTTGCTATATGTTTGATATTTGGTTTTCTTTCTCCGAGCTACCAATGCGTTTACTTGATATCTGAACATATTTACACTAATACTTTTCCCTTGAAACACCCTTCATTTTGTTTTGGACTTGTAAACGAGTCAATATTTGGGTTTGCAATAAGTTAAAGGCTGGTATAATTATAAAATTAAATGTGCACACCTTGGGAAGCAAGGAATTTATTATACCTGGATCAAATACAATTTTAAATCATTTCCCTTTATGGAATAGCAACCTTTAAGTATTATTATTCAGATTGTGAGGCTTGAGCAGTTAGTTTGGGAAATATTCTATACAACTAGCTGTAGTGATTTGTCAATATTGCTTTGCAACCTCCAAGATGGTTGCACTTGTTATAAACAAAATATACAACAAGTGACCATCTTGTAAAACTATATTGTTGATGAGCACATCAACTCCGGAGGTTCCGAGCTATGTTAAAATGTGTGTAACGCTCATATTTTTTGTCAAACCTATATATACCCCACCCATCCCATCAATTCACTCAGAGTAAACCACTCTCATATCCTATGCTTTGAGAGAGAACTCCAGCTCCTTGTGCTCAATTTAAAGGGCTTTCTACTACAACCATCAGGTCACTTCCTTGAGATATAATCACCTCTTTGCTTTCCAGTCCTACTTATTTAGTCCAAAAGCAAAATCTTGAGATTTTTTTTGAGAGATTAACACTAATCGTGACCCCGTATACCTTATACCCACCATATTCTAGATTCCGATACTATTTCATTTGAGCATTAGTAGGGAAAGGCAAAAAAAGAGTTGATTTGGTTGAGTTTTTCGTAAGATTTTATTTGATTTGAGTATGAGTAGTGGGAAAAATGGGCAGCGTACAGGGAAGGGTCCAATCACTTTGGGTCTATAGTATGCAGTATTTTCCTATATTTCTGCAAGAGGTTGTTTCCAAGACTCGAATCCGTGACCTCATGGTCACAAGGCAACAACTTTACTGTTGCGCCAAGGCTCTCCTTCCCCGGATTTTTTATTTAGTTGAGATTTTGGTAATATTTGAACTAATTATAATGATTTAATGCATAAAAACCAATGTAGGAGGGCGGGGGAGGAGGTGGAGCGAACGTATCAACCCCCCTTTAATAATATACTAGCTAATTGATTGTGCATTGCAACGGGGTAAATATATTTTAATGATGATTTAATATCAACCATGACTGCCTCAACAGAGACATCGCGAGCATTTTTTTCCTATGGCCTCTCCACATTGTCGTCGTCGGGTAGGATCGCATGGCCAAATGTTAAGATGATGTATAGGGAACAAGAGATTTTAGGAGGATCCCACATAATGATACTTTCACTAAATTAAGGCAATTCTCACTTGAAGTATTTAACCGCACTACACGTGATACAACCAAAACTTGAAAAGAATGATACTCTACATACTTAACGTGATCCTTTTGTCCAACGCTAGATGATAGTTTTCATAAATTAATAGATGTCATTTTTTGTTTTAAGGGAATGCATAGGACAAGGAAATGAAGTATCAATTTGATTCAGGTTATTTTAAGTTACTCCATACACAATGTTTTTTTTTTGCCTTTTGTGGCATGAGTAGAGATTATTAAAAAAAATCTACAGAAAACCAAGCAGGGATGCGGGCGTGGGGTACAACAACGGGGAGGAGGTGAGGCAAACCTACCAACTTCCCTTTTAATAGTAGAGATTAATTCATAACATTGGTTATTTGTTTTTTCATGCATCAATTGAGATTACTAAAAATCTACAAAAAACCAAGCAGGGATGGGGGCGTGGGAATAAATCAGAGAGAAGGTGAGGCGAACCTACCAACTTCTCTTTACTAATAGAGATATATCAATGTACCTATTGTGGGATATGATAAGTTAATTAGACGGTGTAACCACGAGGCACCAATAATTTCTATTAGACTCGGCACCATAAGTACAACATGTCTATCAGCTCAGATCTTATGGTACCATATTATTTTGCCCGCTCCTCTTTATTTTGACCATATTAGCAGGAATATGTGGACTGTCACTCTCAGTGAGATACATGAATTCATGAGTTATATGGATGGGTTGCAGCCACAACAGACTATTCCTAGTGGCAAAGGTAGTGGCAGAATTACATTTCCAAGCCGAGCATGGCGTACAGTAGTGGTGGGCTACACCAAATTGGCTACCATATTGGTTATGTCTCACTACTCAGTTTTGCCACTAGGAATTTCAACTGCTCAAAAATGTCATCATTTCATTAGGCATGTGCTCAAAAATGCCACTGGACACCATTAATGTGAGCTCAAATCTCATGTGTCATGCGATAATGACCAAAATACCAATATACCAACATGTCAGCTCTCCCTCTATCTCACTACAATAAAGTGTGGGTCTCACTTGATCCCAACAACGTTTTTATTTTCCTCTAAAATTATCTGCTTGTTTACTCCTAACAAGTGGGTCCACACTTATCATTGTGATATACATGGACCTGCCATGTGTATTGGGGTATTTTCATCATATAACATGGTCAACAAGTTTGACCTGACAATAGCAATGTCTAATGGCATTTTTTGAGCAAACATCTAGTGAACGATGGTATCTAATGGCATTTTTGAGCAAGCATCTCAAGGAACGATGGCATTTTTGAGCAGTTGAAACTTCTAATGGCAAAACTGAGTAGTGGGGCACAACTAGTGGCATAAATGATAAAAACCCGAGGATAAAAGCCTGAGCTTAGGGGAGTATGTTTCCACACTAACATTTCATTCATGTTACTATATATACTTATTGTACCATCGGTTCATGTCATATCTTTGTACATTCACTTTTGTTGTTCTTAATATATTTGTCTCTTTCTTCAAAAATAAAAAACACTTCTGATTCTTCTTTGATTGTTCATTCTTTTGTTTTATTTGCTTTGTATTGGTTCTTACGGTCTCTTTTTCTTTGTTTTCCAAAGAAAAGAACATACCAAAATAATTTATCATTTCTCTTTCATTCTTTATGTGGTTCTCTTTGGATATTCTCTCTACTTTCAAAAAATAAAAAATAAAATGTTCTTTCTTATTTCTCTTTGGTTGCCTATCTTATTGCCTATTGGTTGAACTATGAAAATCATAAAAATGTTTCTCTTTGTTCTTCCTTTGCATTTGTCTTCTTTAAGAAAACTAAAAACAATGAAAACATTTCTTGTTATATTTCTTGTTTATGTTCTCTTGTTTGATAAAATGTTTTAAAGAAAATACCCAAAAAATCGTTCATATGGTTCTTGTTTGACTCTTACTTTGGTTTTCATTGGCTTTTATTTGCCCCCTCCGCCCTATGTGGGTGTCCGGGGCGAACTGGGCGAACGCATGTACAGCGAGCACATGTTATGGTTTTCGCCCCCATAACATGTATTTCGACAGCAAGCACATGTAGTGGGTTTTCAATCAATGCATTGAACTCGCTTCCCCCATTGTCTAACACTATGTATTTCCACTAAGTTTTTAGTGAAAATGAGTTGAAGCCATGTTAAAAAAAATCATATGGTTGTGGAAGATGTACTACGACGGCCGAGTTGAGGGGTACGGCAGCAACTGTCAAGGTCGGGTGAGATGAGGGCAGAGAAAATAAGAGACAAGGGATGAAGTAGGGGACATGAATGAGTCTAGATCGGTCCGAGTGGGGTTGGTGTGTCCACTCATTTCCTTGGTTATTTTTTGCGAGAGTAATGTAAATTTATTTCAAAAGCGTAGAGTTACAATCAACCGGCAAAAGTTCAGCTATACATGGATGACCTCTCGCAGCAAACAAGCTATAGTATAATCTGTTCTACCAAGATTTGCGAGACGATCTGCTACTCTATTCTGGTCCGTAGAAATTTTCATAGGAACAAACCCCCTTCCTACCATCATGTTCTTAATCTCTAAGATGAGATGCCCATACACCGATCGGTCCAACTCATTAGAAGATAGAATGGATAGTGCGGTTGTCGAATCCGCTTGAACAACCACCGGAAGAGCAGTATGTTCGATCGACAACGCCCTCCCCTTTATTATCGCATGTAGCTCCGCCTCAAGCGCATCGCTGCAATGAAATAAGCGACGGTGTGCCGAAAAGATAACGCTCCCGTCCATGTTCCGAAGTATCAAAGTGGGAGGAACTCAGGCAGTCGTGACGAAAGAAAGTACCACTTTTGTAAAGAAATATAAAATTATTTATGTCACTACATTTTTTTCTTAACAAAGGGCATATATATTTCGTTAGAAAAAAAGTTCTGAATCCGTGGGATTACGGCGGCCTTGACGACGTGTGCTCCCCAACCCCAAGTGTCGATTCCACTCACACGGTCACACGGACCTCGTTCCTCCACACACCACAGCCACACACACACACCAAACTCGTGGTTACCATCTCGGCACCTCGTCGGAGAACAGAGCAACCTGCCTGCCTTCCCGAGCAAGAGGAAGAAGATGGCCTCGTCCGCCTCCTTGCTCCACCCTTCCACGCTCGCTCCAGCCTCCTCGCCGCGCTTGCCTCGACGAGCGCCCGCCCCGGCGCAGCTCGGCCTCCGCTCCAGCCCCCGCCGTCCCCGCGGCGTCTCGCTGACCGTCTCCGCCGCGGCGTCGCCGGACGTCCAAAAGGAGCCCTCCTCGTCCCCCCCTGCGCCGCCGGACGAATCCTCTGCCCTATCGGTGAGCAGCGAGCATCGGCATGACCTCGCAAAAAGTGTTCCATCTCCATCTCAATGACAGAAACTGCCCCCAATTTGGCTGCCATTTAAGATGGTTTCTTGGTTCTGGTTCAGCGCAGGCCGTGGCCGAGAGCGTGAAGGTTCTCAAGGACGCGGCCAAGACGAGGAAGGTGCCAGCCCCGGAGGTCCTGGCTGCACTGGCCAAGATCAAGAAGGCCAAGCTCGACACCTCCGCCTTCTTCGAGACGCTCGGCGGGACCGAGTCCCCCGGCAGGACATGGATGCTCATCTTCACCGGTCAGGTGAGCAGGCCAGCAAGCATCCGAATCTCGAGCAAAAAGAATTGGCCTGTTCGCGGTTTGCATTTGGTGGTTAATTAATCAATTGGTTTGGCTGAACTGAATGTCTCCGCAGGGTAGTAAGCTCGAGAAAGGCAGCTACTTCCCGGTGACCGCCGTCCAGCGCTTCGACGCCGCGGTGAGTGAGCTTCACCATCTCGCATTGCAGCCATGGCATCAGATTCTGGAAAACAGCGATGATTTAGTCCTGTAACTGAAAGTCTGAAACTCCGGAGCCATCTTCTTCCCCAGGGGCAGAGGATCGAGAACGGCGTGTACCTGGGGCCGGCGGGGAGCCTGACCTTCGAGGGGCGGCTGTCGTGGAAGAAGAAGATGCTGGCCTTCGTGTTCGAGCGGATCCGCGTCAAGCTCGGGCCGCTGCCCTCCCTGGAGATCCCCTTCGGCGGCGGCGACGTGAGCAGGGAGCCGAGCACCAAGGACCCCTTCTTCTTGTGGTTCTATGTCGACGAGGAGATCGCCGTGGCGCAGGGCAAGGGCGGCGGCACCGCCTTCTGGTGCCGCTGCAAGCGCGTCCCGGCATGATGACCAAGGTCCCGTTCGGTTTAGCGCCTGAAGCATCAGGCTCCCTCTCTTTTCTCTAGTCTGTAGCCATTGTTTTCATGATCTTCAGCTTACTGTACACAATTATGTAGACGGATGATGAATGATGAGATTTTTGTTCATGCTAATACTTGTCACGTATACAAGTATTATAATACAAGTCACATATACATTGATCTGTCAAAACTGAAAAAACAACAGAATGCTAGCCCTCGCACAAACACCAGCCAAAAAATAAATACAATCAAGACCGGAAAAACTTGACACCACGATCCGACGCATGTCTCTCGCGCTACAACCATATCCATTAAAGAAAAACATACGGACCACCTCCTTATCCGAGCTCGACGCGGCTCCTTTGCTCATATGCACCTTTGTGAACCTTCAAGATGGCTCACCAAAGGGAAGCCATTACAGTTAAACGAATCAGGCCGAGGCAACATCCCGAACACGCAATCGAACTTCAGATCTTGCACCTCTCACTATTAAAATGTCGATGGTGGACACCATACCTGCCATCCACGAATCACGAGTCCAACACACGATCCACCATCTTCTAGATGTCGTCGATGTAGATCACAATCTCCATTCTCTCCTGGACTACCTCTCGGGATACGCGCTGGCAATGGAGCAAATGCCGTCCCAACGGCGGAGTCCAATGACACAAGTCCATCACGAGGATGCCGCTGCCGGGTCATCCTTGTTTCAATAGACTGGTTTCCAAATCTACCCACAACCATTGGTCTGATTCCCTTGTCGGGTTAAGATCTGAAGAATATTTATTTAATGCTACCATCGCCGCCCCGAAGCCAAGACGATGCACATCCCCAAAACAAAAGCTACCAAAGTCTAAAAATGATCCATACATGTGGATCCGGTGACCCCCCCCCACCCCCTCCTCACCACCGATGATCGAAGTCCTTAGCGGAGGGGATTGATATTTCATCAAAACTGGTTCACATACATTTTTTTTCTTATTTATTAGGAGTATCTTCAGGAGCTCCTGTAAAAAACTCCCTGTGAAGTGGTTTTACGGTCCTAAAAGGGTTTTTTGGCGATAGTGCGACCGTGATGGCGAACTCCAGTGGCGGCTGACAACGAATGATGCGGTTGGCGGCGGCGGCGGCACGCCAACCAATAGTGAGGGTGACGGTCGACCAGTGGACCCCGACGGTTGACAGCGGTGGCAACACAATAGGTGTGGTGATGACGCGGTGGGCTTTGGTGACGGTTAGTGAACGTGACACTTTTACGCGAACATAAATCTTCCCGTTGATGCAGGGTACGTTTTGAAGGACTATGGGATCCTATAAAAAATGGGCACTTCCTGAACTGTTGATGAGTGTGTATTTTGTTTTGTTCAACCTCCTCTAAACGTTTATTTTCCAGATGTAGAAATTATTGGGGATGTTGTAAGACCGAGAGGGAATCTCATTACAAGGGCATTTTTATTTTAGCTGATAGCCAGCTGACGGCGTAACTTATCAATTAACAGGACAATATTAAGTGTTAAAGAATAAAACATGTGACCAATTATATAGGAGGGATGCCTCCAAGAAGGTGGGGGGGGGGGGATAAATACTCCACAATACACACCCTCATCATGTATAAAAGCTGTTTTCTACATAGGCATGAATATCAGAGAATGATTTTGATATCTTTCTTTGTCTCTTTGTTATATATAGGTGTTTGTGAGGCCGTGTGATAGTTTGTATGATGATGTGTCATGTTTGTATGTTGAGATAAATAAATTAATGAAAATAAATTTTAGGTATATATGATATGACCCTTAGGCCTTTTATCATAAAAGTAAACAAGTTTTTTTTTGAAGCAACCATATATTTTATTAAACAATTTGTTCATATAGATTACACATATGGTCATCATAAAAGATAAACATGCTTGTCAAGCAACTTCGCACAAAGAATTCCGCAAGAAGTAAAATTACTATTCCACCCTTGTAGAAACTTGTCCACATATACAACTGCAAGACAGCAAACACAACTACAGTAGCCGACACGACCGCCACCCGCAAGAGTGCCAGCGGCCGACCACCAGACACAAACCTCGCCGGATCCAGAGATCGATGAGACGACCGAGCCGCTTGCCCCTCGACGTCACCGGTTGAAGCAACGTCTAGTTGGAGGAAAGTAAACAAAAGTTGCGAAAAGAAAAAGGTGAATCCGAGGAATTAGACAAAATGAGCAAAAATAACCCAGATGCAAAACAAATTCAAAAAATAACTCATGTGTAAGTAGCATTGCTCGGCCTCTATCTTTACTTTTGTCTTCAACCTGTACAGGGGCCATACCAATAGGGCCTCCATCTGCAGGCATCGCCAGAATCTGTGCTCATATACAGTGACTTCCCCTCAATAGGAAGTGCAATGATCATAGAAACATCCTGAAGTGTCATGGTCATCTCCTCGGTCCGAAGACGGAAAGTGTGCGTCTACCGCCTTCACCGGTCCACAAGTGCGGTGATTCCTATAGTGTTCAGGTTTGGTGTCGACCGGCTAACAAGCTAGATGAACAGGAGGAGTACTAGAGTCTAAACGCATGGTGTGCACCGCTCATCATATGGCATGTTACTCGACTAGGTCCCGTAAGACCGAATCTTCAGGGGTTCAAACTTGTACAAACATACAAGTGAGAGTATTACGATATATCCATTTGAACTAAACAAAAATTATGAACTACCAACTAGCATTTTTGTTACCATCTTCTTCTGTGCCATCAAGTAGGCCCGGTGTACAACATCACAGGAATCACCGAGAAGCCACACCATCCTACATATTTCAAACAATCATACATATATATGAGCATTATTTCATATGTGAGCATTGTTTTGGTTTATAACCAAATAGGAGGAAACTACAATACTTCCTATGCATTATTTTATATGTATTCATCTCAATAATCATACATAGGTACTAAAACAAATTTAAACAATCATCTAATAAAATTTCATATGTGATATTATTTCAAACATAACTACAAATTCCTATGCAAACATGATTTACAATAAAAATCAACAACACACATGTTTTTCCAATGATTACAACTCATCTACGAATCCCAAATCACCCCGTATTATTACAATTTTCCATACAAAATTCAAACCCACCTAAAACTAGGGTTTCACCCAAACTTGCACAAATCTGAAAAATGTGAAGGATTTCTCGAATGAAAAGAAGGTGATCGAAGGAGAATACCTCCTGGGAGGGATTGGTGAAGAAATCCACGAAAAAAAGCTTTAGATTTGCAGGATTTGAGGAGGGGATTTGAAGGGGGAGAAAGAGGAAGCCGTGGCCGCCCCTCTCTGTTCTTGGGGAGCGGAGAATGAGTGGGTTGGGGGATGGCCGGCTCGCGTCGATGTTACTAAGTACGAGAATAACGCATTTATGTTAGGCGCTACACTGCTTTGAGTAACGCCTGAGGGTGAGGCGTCACTTAAACGCGTGTGGCATCCGCCTTAACTCCGGGACGCCATGTAGCGCCAAAAGAAAATGTGCTATTCTGTGTTGTGTAGTTTCTATGTGTTGAGCGCTATTTTAAAAGGTTATATGTGTAAAATTATTTGGCGGAGAGTTTATTCTTTGAATTTGTGTCGCTTCTGGGTTGTTTTTGTCCATTTTACCAAGGAATTACGATGGCCTTAAGCTCGGGCATGTCTACCGTCGACGTGTGCGCCACGAGTGTCCACTCCTCAGTCCTCACTCACACGTCACACGGTGACAGTCACAGCCCTGGTTCCTCCACAGCCACAGAGCCAGAGACACCAAACTCGTGGTTACCATCTCGGCACCTCGTCGGAGATCAGACAACAGAGCAACCTGCCTTCCCGACCGAGTAAGAGGAAGACGATGGCCTCGTCCGCCTCCTTGCTCCACCCTTCCACGCTCGCCCCAGCCTTCTCGCCGCCCGCACCCCGGCGCGGGCAGCCCCCGTCACAGCTCGACCTCCGCTCCAGCCGCCGTCACCACGGCGTCTCGGTCTCACTCGCCGCCTCGTCATCCGCCGCGTCGCCGGAGTTGGAGAAGGAGCTCTCATCGCCGTCCGCTCCGCCGCCGGACGAGTCCTCGGCCCTATCGGTGAGCAGCGGGCATCGGCACGCCCCCAATTTTGCTGACATTTTCTTTACCTGTACTCTGACAAGAAAATAAGATGGTTTCTTGGTTCTGGTTTAGCGTAGGCCGTGGCGGAGAGCGTGAAGGTGCTCAAGGAGGCGGCCAAGACGAGGAAGGTGCCGGCCCCGGAGGTGCTGGCGGCGCTGGCCAAGATCAAGAAGGACAAGCTCGACACCTCCACCTTCTTCGAGACGCTCGGCGGGACCGAGTCCCCCGGCAGGACGTGGAAGCTCATCTTCACCGCCCAGGTGAGCAAACACCTGAACTTCAACCAAAACAGTGCAATTCGTTCAGACTTTCTGTTTGCATTTGATGGTCAGGTAAATTAAGCAATCGGTTTCTCTGAATGTCTCCGCAGGGTAGTAAGCTCGAGAAAGGCAGCTACTTCCCGGTGACCGCCGTCCAGCGCTTCGACGCCGCGGTGAGTGAGCTCCACCATCTCGCATTTCAGCCATGGCATCAGATTCTAGACCGACAGATGGAGCAACCATGACAGACAGACAGACAGTATGTTTCTGAAACTGAAGCTAATTCTGGAGAAAGTTTTGGTTGTCACCACCAGGGGCAGAGGATCGAGAACGGGGTGTACCTGGGCGCGGCGGGGAGCCTGAGCTTCGAGGGGCGGCTGTCGTGGAAGAAGAAGATGCTGGCCTTCGTGTTCGAGCGGGTGCGCGTCAAGCTCGGGCCGCTGCCTCGCCTGGAAATCCCCCTCGGCCTCGGCGGCGGCGACGTGAGCAGGGAGCCGAGCAGCAAGGACCCCTTCTTCCTGTGGTTCTACGTGGACGAGGAGGTCGCCGTGGCGCAGGGCAAGCGCGGCGGCACCGCCTTCTGGTGCCGCTGCAAGCGCGTCGAGGGGCAAGGCCGGCGCCCCGCCTTCTGGTACTTCGGCTTCAACATAATTTAGATAGAGATCAGCCAGCACCCATCTCTCTGTCTAGTCTGCCTGTAGCTAAATGTTCATCACTGTATAGTACGATCATGTACACGAACGGGATGTGACTACTGCATCAATATGGTATTAGTTCCAAAGATCTTGAGAAATGCAACGACGAGAACTGTTCGTGTGTTGGCGGCGCGTACATCTTTTGTTTACGCTTCAGTGCAAAATGACACGTTTTACGCCGAGCTCAAATATGGAGGTGATCCGTCATGTTTCTCTTTGATGGTTGTTGTGGTTGTGCCAGAGTCCCGTGACGGATGTTGGTGTCAATCTCAGAGTTTGTTCAATCTTGTTTGTATTTTTACTTCTTTTGACTGATGTTGCTTTTGTGTAAAGTCTAGCGTTTTGTTATTTTAAAGTTTATCGGATAGGTATATAATATAATCCCTATGATATAAATGAGGCACGTATTATCATGAAAGAAAAAAGATAACCATAGTCTCACATGTTAGTGTGGCACTAGTTAGGATGTTTGTATGCAGAGGACTCCTGCTACCAAGCCTGCAGCTGGTGGTGGCGTTCGGGAGGGCCAAGTTGGACTGGTGACAGGCGGTCATAGTCTGACGGGGCCCTCTAGTGAGGAGGTCATCGAGTCTGGAGGCATTCCAGACCCGACGAGTGGGGCTAGGCGAACGAGTGCTCGCCTACAAGCTCAGCCAGATGTTGACGAGCTACAGATGGGCCGTGCCATGCGGGCGGCTAAGCTTTGGGACATCGAGACCTCTATAGGTATGTTTATTGATACGAGTTGTTCGATTTTGCATTTTTCCGAACAAGATATTATTTTAAAAGCAAGCGAACTTGGGGTATCTCTGGTAGTGATAGGCATGAAGTTTTAAAATATGTCAATGATATGTTAGATTTAGAGGCTGAGAGGGCAATGGAGATGGTACGAAAGATTGCAGCGGTGCAACCTATGAATGACTCTGATATAAATGCATTAGGGATGGGGGCTTTAGATCGTCTGTGTGAGGATCTTGTGCCATCCTCGCTTATGCCTGAAGAGGACAATGAAATCTTTGAGGAGGGGTATGAGGCCCCTTTGCAAGCGATTATTAGCACACAACAGGAAACCGGTTATGTGGACTGGTCAACTGGTCAGGATAAGCCAAAAAGAACATGGAAGAGGAAGGTGTATCCTGTATCAGCTGTGCGACGAAGCGCACGATTTAAAACTGCAAAGAAATTTCATGATGAAAGATGAAGGGAATATTCTGGAATAGCGGAGGTCTAGCAGACTTGGCTAAAAGAAGATTCCTAGCGGAAGCATCCATTGAGCATAAATTAGACTTTATTGCATTGATGGAAGCGGGGAGAGATAATTTTACAACACGATTTCTAAGCATACTATCTGCTGGTATTGATTTTGATTGGCACTGTTTACCACCAAGAGGAAGATCCAGGGGGATCTTGCTTGGGGTCAGGTGTGAGATGCTCGAAGTTCGAAATGTGGTGTTTGGGGACTTTGCCGTCAAATTTAGTGTTCGCTCCAAGGAAGATGGGTTCCAATGGGCCCTGGTAGCAGTATACGGGGCGGCCCAGCCTGAGCTCAAGAGGGACTTCTTGGCTGATCTTGTCCGGATTTGTGGGGATGAGAGGTTGCCAATTTTAGTAGGGGGAGACTTTAATATCATCAGGAGACGAGATGAGAAAAACAATGATAACTTTGATGGCAGATGGTCATTCATGTTTACATCGAGAGTCTTGATCTTCGAGAAATTGAGCTATCAGGTAGAAGATTTACTTGGGCAAACACTTAACCTAACCCAACTTTTGAGAAGTTGGACCGGGTTCTCACGAGTGTGGAATGGGAGCAGAAATTCCCTCGCGTGACAGTGCGCGCATTGCCCAGAGCTATCTCTGATCACACCCCATTGTTTGTGAACTCGGGGAGGCAACACATGTGGGGAATAAAAATCTATTCTCTTTTGAGTTGGGCTGGTTTGAAAGAGAAGGATTCGTGGACCTTATAGCCAGAGAATGGGCTAGGGACACGGGAGGTAGCTCGAACGTTGATAGGTGGCAAAATAAGATGCGGCACCCGAGACAATTCCTACAAGGATGGGCAAAGCATGAAAGTGGCATTTATAAGAAAGAGAAACAAAGGCTTCTCGATCTTATTAACGAGCTAGATATAAAAGCCGAAGAATCGTTATTAGATGACAATGAGAGGTCATTGAAAACGGAAGCAGAACTGAAGCTAAAACAATTGCTCAGAGAGGAGGAGATGAAGTGGGCGCTAAGAGCGAAAGTACGCCAGGTGGTGCAAGGGGATGACAACACACAGTTTTTCCATCCGATTGCAAATGGAAAACATAGAAAGAAAAGAATTTATCAGCTCGAGCAGGATGAGGGTACAATTGTAGGACACGAGAATCTGAAGTTGTATATCTCTGAATACTATAAAAAACTTTTTGGTGCTCCAGAGGATAATTTTGTATCCATGGATGAGCACGTGGTCAGGGACATACCTCAACTCGGGACAGACAAAAATGAGATATTAACCGCGCCTTTTACGGAGAAGGAGGTGTTTGAGGCTATATTGCAAATGAAGAATAACAAGGCACTAGGTCCGAACGGGTTCCCGGCAGAGTTTTAAAGAGATGTTGGCATATTATCAAAGGTGACTTATTATGCATGTTCCAAGACTTGTTCGAAGGGCACTTGCAGCTATTTCACCTAAATTTTGGAATAGTGACACTGTTGGCAAAGAAGGAAGGGGCGATGCGCATTGAACAATTTACACCTATTTGCCTTCTGAATGTCAGCTTCAATTTTTTTTTCAAAGGTAGGAACGAATAGGCTGACACAGATTGCACATAAGGTGGTGCAACCTAGTCAGACGGCTTTCATGCCGGGCAGGAACATTCTGGAGGGTGTGGTGGTCATTCATGAAACTCTGCATGAAATCCACTCGAAGAAACTAGATGGGGTTATCTTCAAGGTGGATTTCGAGAAGGCATATGATAAGGTCAAATGGCCTTTCCTACAGCAGGCATTACGTATGAAGGGGTTCAATGAAATATGGAGGAGACATGTCGAATCATTTATACAAAAAGAAAAGTGTTGGTATTAAAGTCAATGACGACATTGGCCACATTTTTCAAACACTCAAAGGTCTCAGGTAGGGAGATCCGATGTCACCCATCCTATTTAACGTTGTTGCCGATATGTTGGCAATTTTAATAGGGAGGGCTAAACAGGAAGGCCAGGTAGGTGGACTGGTTCCACATCTCGTCGATGGTGGTGTGTCTATCCTGCAATATGTTGATGATACCATTCTATTTATGGAACATGACTTAGCAAAAGCCAGAAATATGAAGCTTATACTATGTCTATCGAACAATTGTCAGGTTTGAAAATTATTTTTCATAAGAGTGAGTTGTTTTGCTTTGGGAGAGCCAAAGATGAACAAAACACTTATAAACAATTGTTCGGATGTGAACTGGGGAGCCTACCGTTCAGTTACTTGGGCATACCTATTCATCATCGGAAGCTTTCCAATAGCGAGCGGTAATGCATTGAGGATCGATTTGAGAAAAAGCTAAGCTGCTGGAAGGGTAAGCTGCTATCATATGAAGGTAGGTTAATTCTGATAAACTCGGTGCTTACGAGTATGCCTAATGTTCCTTCTATCCTTCTTTGAGGTACCAGTAGGGGTACGCAAAAGGTTGGATTTCTATCGATCCAGATTCTTTTGGCAGAGTGATGATGATAGGCAGAAATACAGGCTGGCTAAATGGGATATTATTTGTAGGCCCAAAGACTAATTAGGAGGTCTGGGGATTGAGAATTTAGAGGTAAAGAATAGATGTCTGCTGAGCAAGTGGTTGTTCAGATTATCTATAGAGACAGAAGATATGTGGGTACAAATTCTGCGTAATAAGTACCTACAATTTAAAACCTTAGCCCAGGTAAATGTCAGACTCAATGATTCACCATTCTGGAAAGGGTTGATGAGAGTAAGGTCAGCCTTTTTCCATAGAACTAAATTTATTATTGGAAATGGTGAGAAAACGAGATTCTGGGAGGATACGTGGTTGGGGGAGACGCCTCTGGCCATTCAGTATCCAGCTCTCTATAATATTGTGCAACGTAAGGATGCGTACGTGGCCACAATTTTACGGTCGAATCCTGTAAATATTCAATTCAGACGAGCATTGATAGGAGGATTGGCTACATCTCATGAGGAGACTCGTAGATGTCCAGCTAACAAAAGAGTCTGATAAGCTTCAATGAAAGCTTACGACTAGCAGAATGTTTTTGGTGAAATTGATGTATCTCAGTCTTATTGATACACCAATCATTCCTAAATCGATTCATCTTTGGAAAGTCGAGGTACCCTTAAGGATCAAGGTCTTCACGTGGTTTGTGCACAAGAAGATGATTCTAACTAAGAATAATTTGGCTAAACGTAACTAGGATGGAAGTACGCGATGTAGCTTCTGTGATAATGAGGACATTCAACACCTCTTTCTCCAATGTCCACTGGCAAAAATTCTTTGACAGACGGTTCGTATAGCCTTTAATATTATGCCTTCGGATAGCATTGACACGTTGTTTGGAACGTGGCTAGATGTAGTGGACACGAATCTGGCCCGACACATTCGAATAGGAATATGTGCACTTCTTTGGACTATATTGAACTGTAGGAATGATGTGGTTTTTAACAGACATGCACATATACATTTTTTACAGGTACTACACAGGGCTACGGCGTTGATCCGTACATGGTCATTACTCACTCCTACGGAAACCAGAGAGCTTTTGGTTACTGGGTCTATCCGATGGGAGATGGTAGCGCGGGATATCTATAACCGGTTTGGATGGCAGTCTAGTAATAAGATAGATGGTTAGGTATCTAGGTCTATTTTGCCGGTTGTGACACTTTTTGCTTTACTTTTGCTTATGCTTTATTATGTCGGAGACTTTGTGAACCACGGATTGTTTGATTTTTCTTCTAAATAAAAAGGACCGTATGCATCGTGCTGATGTAGAGGCTGGAGGTAATCCTTCTTTTCTAAAAAGAAAAAAAAACAATCAGACCAAGATGATACTGCAGCTGGTGAAGTTCAGAAGCTGTCCTGCATCAGACACGTGGCCGGAGGTGACCGGAGGCATGGCGCTTCCTGGAAATTTCAGAGCTTTTTCTTCTTACCACCATTCGTCCAATCTTGAAAGGTTTCACCGTCAATCTCAATCGGTAGTGGTCAGTTCCAAATTCTCCTGGAAATTTGGTAGTAGATCACACACCTTTTTTACTTGGACCCTGCAAGGCTGCAACCGAATTGGCTTGGCTTGCTGGTTCAGAGCTCAGACTTCAGACCCAGTGTTTATTTTTTACAGGTGGAGCGCAGCACCACCACGGTGGGTTAGTCACTCGCCGCCGGCGGCGACCAATTTCTTCCGCGGAGATGGCGGCTCCGGCGGGCCCCACGAGGCTGGCCTACTTCGATGACATGTGGGCCCTCCGCGCCCCCGCCACCGTCCTCTCCCTCCGCCAGGTTCTCTTTTCTCCCCCCCCCCCCTCTCTCCTCTCCCTCCACGAGGCTCGCCGCGCTGTGAGTTTCAGAACCCTGGACACTGACCAGGCTCCGGGTGCCCGCAGGAGGAGGGCGGCCGGCGAGCTGTGGTGCTGGACGCCACGATCTTCCACCCGCAGGGCGGCGGCCAGCCGGCCGACACCGGGGCCATCGTCTCCACGGCCGGCGGCGCCAGGTTCCTCGTCGAGGACGTGCGCGTCAAGGATGGGGTGGTGAGCACTGAGATCTCCACGAGGCCTCGATTAAGATATAAGGGTCCTGAATGAACATCCCGTCATCTGATTTGAGGCTTTACCTGTGCTCTGCTGCTCTCTAGGTCTTCCACTACGGCAGATTCGAGGATGCTGCCGGACCAGAGCTCAGCCAAGGGCAGGGTGTCAGCATGGAAGTCGATGCGGAAAGGCGCAGCCTCAACTCCAGGTATGGAGTTTACCGCGCACGGTGTAAATCATTCATGATGTCGCGGCAGTCGCCGATCAAATTCAGCACCATTTCGTTATGTTCTTGTCTTGCTCTGCATATTTCATGACTGTCAGTTGTGCTAAACCTGGGATGCTTCAGGCTTCACTCCGCGGGGCATTTGCTGGACAGTTGCATGACCAACCTTGGCCTTCATCTGGAACCTGGGAAAGGATACCATTTTCCTGATGGGTATGAGGAGTATACATCACTACTGGTTATTTTATTCTTTCGAAACGGAGGCAACGATTGCCTCATCTATTAAATAAGCAGAAGAGAATTGCCCAGTTAATTACGGAAAACCGGGCGAAAATCGGAACAACAAGGGCCAAGCCCACTACTGGTTATTCGATTCTTCATTCTGTTGTTCTCTGTACAGCTAATCTATTGCCTCTGTGTCCAGCTTTTATGTAGGTTTTTCTTTCTTTTCTTTACTTGGTATAAGCACTCCAGCTCATGTTAGTTTCTACTGTTTTGGATGGACTTGGATTATTGAGGACATTGTGGCTTTTGTTCACCGCAGGCCTTCCGTTGAGTATAAGGGAGTTGTTCCAGCAGATCAGTTACAGGATAAGAAAATCCAGCTGGAAAAGGAGGCGAACGAACTGATTTCGAAAGGAGCCAAGGTATAACCCAAGAGACCTTAACATACAGGGTTTCACGACTTGGTATGTTTAATTGTTTGCCATTGATGCAGGTTTTGGTCTCTGTTTTCCCTTATGAGGAGGCAGCTAAATTATGTGGAGGTGCTCTGCCTAGCTACATTTCAGAGGTTAGTTCAGTTCAATACTCGTAGACTAATTTGTCCTCCTTGTATTAAATTCAAACTCTCCCAACATCATTGATATTTTTATATATATTTGGATGAATTCTCATATATAATATTCCATTTTAATTTAAAAAATCATAGAAAATACTCCCTTGGTTCCATACTAGTTGTTGTTTCGGACATCTACATGCTCTGTAAAATGTAACTTTGGCCACTAATTTCTATCGGAATGTATTTATGAAATCTCACAAAATTATATGTTGTGAAATTACTCTTAACAAATTCGGACAAATTATTTTTAATTACCCAGTTCAAATATTTTAAAATGTATTGGTTGTGGAAGTTCTGAATGTTTGATGTTGCTTATGTGCAAAAGACAACCGCTAGGGAAGCAGAGTGAGTATATCATATCTCTGAATTTGTATTGACACATATCTGTTTGATACTAGGAAAAATTCAATGTGAAAGCATGTGCGATTGCACATAACATATGCAGGGTGTTATAATCCTACCGTGAGCCCATCTTGAACTATGATACAAATCAAGAATCAAGAAAACATCTACTTTCTGGAATAATTCAAGTCTGCAATATTTTTTCTGGGTTTGATGCTGTTTTAAAAACATCAACCCTATTGAGTTGATTAGTAAATGCCACCTTGCGGTTTTGTGTTTCCCTAACTCCAAACTCTTCTATGAATTTACATAACATTGTCCATGGCCCATCGTTTTCCATTACAGGATAGCTCTCCCCGCATTGTAAAATTTGGTGGCTGCCCTGGTTGTCCTTGTGGAGGCACTCATGTAGCTGACATCGCGGACATCGGCAACCTAAAGGTAGATTCTCAGGCCTGTCAAAATTTCCAGTAACCTTAACTGCAAGTTCTGAAAACTACCCATCAGCGCAGAGACTAGAACAGTTGAGTGGCTTCTGTGAAGTTGAAAATGATCTTATAACTATAAGAGAACTCAAATACATAGTGTTGTTTCTGATCATCGGGATCACACAAATGACAGATTTCATATTCCTTAAAACTGGACATTTAATCGGACGATCGGCTCTTATCTCTGTGTAGCTGTCCCACATTGTTTTGTGCAAGTTGAGTGATGGTTGGGACTAGAGAGTATATGCAACACTACTTGTGTTTCCAACAACTTGTTTGCAACATTACAATAGGTCGGGTTCATTTTCTTGGGAGATTTCATTCAAGGGCAGGATATAATCGCTAATGACACTGTGCACCCCATTAACAAACTAAGTACAACTTGGATACTTCTGATAAAATTCTGGTCATAGAAACATACAAGGAGCATTGCCCAAAATGAGTTGTAGAATAATACGGTACATCAGCCTATGTATGTACAAGAATTGTTTGTAAGAGGAAGCAATACGTTTAGTCTTGTTTTAGATATACCGAACTAAAGCAACAGAAGGGTGTAGGCCTCTAGGCATCCAACTGTGTCAGCATGGTCCTCAGGAAGTTACACAAGAAACACATTCAGATAACTTGGAGACTGATCTTATCTGCTATGCTTTCAGGTCACAAATATAAGAGTCAAGAAAGGCGTGACTAAAGTCTCCTACAGCATCAGCCCGTAATTTTTCTGTGCACCTCTCGCACCTAGAATATGTCATATACGAGGAGCGAAATCATAATTATCCAGAGAATCAGAAGGCTGGCTGCATGGTCTCATAATTTTAGTTTTGTGCGACCACACTTGATTTCTCGAGGACAAAATAGATGATCACATAGAATGTTGAAAAGGTAGTGGTTTTGCACATGCCGATTTGTGTCTCATCTCATGTCACGGTACGTCTCATCTCATGTCACGGTACGGCATCAGAAACGCCGATTTGCAGATCAGATGTTCACCTGCTCAGGCTATATGTCCCAACCCTTGTATGATTTTGTGTGTGTGAAATAATGAAATCCATCATAAGGTATTTGCTTTAATGGACTGTTAAGAATTAGTGTAGAGTCACTTCCCTGGGTCCTGAAGACCATTTCTATGCAGGTTCTGGGAATAATTGTTTTTGTTTCATCTAAGCAATTTAGCTTTGTAATGGTAGTTTGGGGATTTTTTTTTATTTTAAAAAGTGTGACTGCCAGCGGTAAATAAATAAACCCCGCTTCATCTATTTGCAATGGCACCAGAACAATAATTACAGCGACAAATAAAATTACTGCTTCAGTTAGAAGAATAAACCCAGAAATGAATGGTTTGCTATTATTCTGTACAGATTTACAAATGAATGACACGTTGACAACAAGATTATTTACAGCAACAAATATCTAATTAAACCTTGGTTAAGCATGAACACGGCTACCTAGCTACCATGCTACAAATTAAACCTTGGTTAAACATTTCCATTTCCATGTACAAATGAATGAATTCAAATTTGTATGGAAGCAATTAGTGGATCATCGAACGATTGGATGGATCATCTGACGATGGCCCTCGAGTGCCTGAGGACCATGCTGAACGGCGTGGTCGCCATCGGCCGCCGCACTCTCCGGCCACCGCCGCTAGCCGTGGCCGTCGCCGCTCCCTTCGCCGCGGTCACCACCTTCCCCGTGCTGTCCCTCTTGCACGACGACCTACCGTTCACCTTCAGAACCGCGGCAGCAGGGGGAAGGGGAGGAGTTGTCGTTGTGGAAGACGCGGCCCTGCGCCTGGTGACTGCGCCGTCGTCGGCGCCGGGGAGCACGCCGGCGGGGAGGTTGGACTCGAGCATGAGCACGGCGGCGCAGTGCTTGAGCACCTCGAGGTTCATGCGCACGTCGTCGAGGCTGCGGTGCGTCTGCTTCCCGATCCCGAAGTAGGCCGCCAGGGTGGCCATCTTGAGGTCCCCGGCGCGGCGGCCGAACCCCTGGGCGAGCACGCTGAGGGAGTCGACGACGGCGACGGGCTCCGGCGCGGCGCGGCCGGCCGCCGCGAAGGCCTCCCGGACGCGGTGGCAGTCGAAGCGCCGGATGTTGTGGCCCGCCCAGACGCGGCCGTCGAGGAGCGCGAAGATGTCGTCAGCCACGTCCGCGAAGGCCGGCGCGGCGCGGAACGCGGCGGAGAGGGCGGGGTCCCCGGAGAAGCGCCTGGAGACGGCGGAGGGGTCCCCGGGGCAGATGAGGGTGGAGTAGCTGGCGAGCTCGACGAGGCGGCGCGGACAGACGAGGATGGCCCCGAACTCCAGCAGCCACCACCGGCCCTCCGCGTCGGAGGGCGACGGCGCCGCCGCCGTCTCCACGTCGAAGAACACCATCTCCTCCTTGGCCTCCGTCGCCGTCGCCATCGCTGCGTGTGCTCGTGTTAATTTGCTGCAGCTAGCTAGCTTTGTTTTGTTGGTTTCTTGGCGAAATCTCTCTCTCTCTCTCTCTCTCTCTCTCTCTCTCTCTCTCTCCGGCTATCGTCGTGATTTTGAGGAGGAAGGATCGGGCGATGGCCGAGGGGAATATATGCTGCCGTCAATGGAGGGTTGCTTCGTCTGGACGGCGGCGTGTGCGCTTAGGTTTTTGGGTTGGATGGAGAAGAGAAGGAGCAGAGAGGTGAGGTACTGAGTCTCCCAATGGTGCAAGCAAAGCGAGCGAGCGAGCTCCTCCCTTGCCTCGAGATCGGCGGCGGCGGCTAGCTTGCATGTATGGATATGGCTAGGAGATTCCAAGTTTCACAAGCATGCAACTAGCGATGAATGATCAAGTCTTTTCTTTCCTAGCTTTTGTTACTCCCACGGCACAAACCACCTTATCCTGCTGGGTTAGGGCAACAAAAACGGTTTTCCATACAAACTGGTTTTATGGGAGGGCTGTAGATTTTATGGGAAGTTTTCCGAGAGCAACTTCTCCCAGATCATGTAAACTTCTTCCCTTAGAATTTTTTTTTACTAAGAAACCTAGGTAATGGCATGGGGCCCACATGTCAGTGACGCGTGTGGCGGTGACCGACGATATGCAGTGCGACGGTGACCCGACAACGACATGGCAACGGTGCGGTGATGTAGTGTGCTCCTTCGTCAACAACTGGGCTCCTTCGTCACCGCAGGCCAAAAAGCAGGAAGAGGTCTACGTCGACTTTTTCTCTGACGACAAGAACTGGGCTCCTTCGTCACCGCAGCATCGCCGCCTCAATCCCCCCGGTTCCGGTGAGCCCAATCTTGTAATTAGGGTTACAACAGCGCCTACTCCTCCAAATATTATTTGTAAAATTATAATTTGTATGACTTTTAAGATAATCAAGTGCTATTAATTCTACTTCAATTTCTCGCGAACATGTGATTGTTCTACTTTAATTTCTCGTGCGAGCGATTTCAAATCTTGCGGTTTCATATAATGCTGTTGCTCCGTCGCAGCTGTTTTCGGTCTGTATCCGAAGACAACCGTGAACTATAAACGCGTTGTAAAAGTCCCCGTTTTAAAGGGTCTGCTGGAGATGCTCTTAGTCAAGTGACATACATGTAAGAAATAAAGAAAAAAACTGTTTTTTTTGCCATAGATTTCAATGTAAGATTTTGCGAATATAGGATCGATCTAGATATGAGTCTCGATCGAACTGAGATTTAGCATTCTGTTGTGTTCATGTCGGCAAGTATTGAGTAACTCATCATAAGAAACACAACAGTGAAAATGGATTTAAATGTGTGTCTAGATAAATCTAAGACAATCGAAGGAGTATTATGAATCTAGATGTGTATCTAGATAAATTTAAGACAATCGTACTTGCTTGTACCTAGTGTTGCTTGGATGAAGATGCGCACCTGTGCACACGAGTGCCATTAGCATTTGGGATGAGTAAAACTCGTTAGATATTTAACCGGTCAGTTAAACACCCAAGCGCTAGCCAATTTTTTAAAAATGGTTGCTATTGATTGCAATCCAGACGCACCCAAAGAACACGTGCGCTTTTAGCATTTGGGAAGAGTAAAACTCGTGGCTTAGCTTCTAACTTCTAGGGCGTCACGTTGGTCCCGTGTGATAATTGACTGATTAGTCTCATACTTCCTCTATTTAAAAATATTTGTTCTAAAAATAAATAAAATAAATGTATCTATAACTAAAATAAGTTTAGATATATCTATTTCTAAGACAAGTATTTTTGAACGGAAAGAGTATATCGATGCATGTCATCTTTCAATAAATTACACTTAATCCGTTCAAAAAAAACATTTTGAATATTTTAATATCAACTATATACAGACTAAAATAAATGAACAAAAACATTAAAACATATTTATATATGCATGTTCTTTTTGTTCTCTGGAAAACGGGGGTCATCCGTGCATGCTCAATTAAGCAACCAACGGCTAGCCTTTGAACATTTCAAACAAGATACTGCGCTTTTTTGCGCTCATTGTTAGTTTGCACGCGTGAGGATTCATGGCACCGAGAGCATGAAGAAGCTCACACACTAACCACATATCAGTGCTTAATTACCTTATTAATTCTCTTCCCATTGCATTTGGTTGTGGGCTACGTGTGGTATGCTCGCACTGTTATTATTAGATAATAATACCATGACGACACTTTAGTTTGCTTGCTTGCGTGCGTGGGTCACCGTTGGACGCACGCACGGACCAACCATCTGGACCGGATCCATGGTAAGTTGGAGTGGAACAAGAATATTCCCACCTAGCTAGCGTGTTAATAGGCAAAAAATCATCTTTCCTGATGCAGCAGCATCGTCATGCATGCTCCTCTCCTGTTGTATTACTTCCCCCGTTCCGAAATAAGTGTATCAAACTTAATTAGTACAACTTTGTATTGGAGCTAGTACACAATTAAGACACTTATTTTGAGACGGGGAAATATAATATACCCCTCCTTCATTTCATATTACATGGAGTTTTATAGGGTCGATCTAAGTCAAGTTCTTTTGAGTTTCATCAAATGTTGTTTTTTTGAGTAAAAGGTCTGACCAAGTATACAAAAGATTAGATGAACATCTACAACGCCAAACTAGTTTCACTACATTTGTTACTACTCCTATGAACTATGCATTCATACGATGTATATTGAGAGAAGTACATATGTCAACCCTAAACTCATGCACTAGTTTAATTATACAACCCCGAGCTTCAATACCGGTTAGAGCACAACCCTCATTAGGGGGAGGGGAGGGGGGGTTCTTTTTTATTTCTTTTTCTCATTTGCACCTGGACATTTTTTTACCGTTTGCTTTGTTCATATCTTTTGGGCAATTTTATTTTTGGTCAAAAGTGGGTGCTGACATGGCACTAACGTGTCTGCCACGTATACCAAACCACCTTTAAGTCAAATGAGGGGGTAATTTAAACGGATTTGAGAGTTGAGGGTTGTTTTCTAACCGCTATTGGAGATTGTAAATTAAACTAGGGCGTAATTTCAGGGTTGAAATATGGACTTCTCTAATGTATATTTAATGATGTAGATATATCCACATTTTTTATTTATATACTTGGTCAAACTTAAATATGTTTCTCTTGACTAAAAACAAAGTTAGAACTTTAAATAACTCCACATAAAAGCCTAACATAAGGAAAGCTTAAGCTTTACTCACAATGTAATTCTAGATAGTGTGAATCACTCAAAATACTAGTATAGGAGAACGCCCATGCGTTGCCACGGGCCAACAAATGGATCTATTATGATACTCTTTATTTCAGCTCTTTGATCATTGTGTTATTATTCTCTTCGGTCCTGTTTAGTCTTCATATAAGTTTTGTCTGAAATCAAGTATCTCGAATATGTCCAAACTTATAGGACAAAGTATTGACATTCACAATACCAAATCAATATCATTAAATTCATTAATCAAATAATCAGCACGGATCAGAGCAATTGCTACGAGCATCTTTTTGTTTGGATCAGTTATACATTAGGATCCCAGCATTATAAGATGACGGGGCAAGAAAAAAAAGTCAACAATTTCATATTTGCTGCTGCTTGCAGGATGCACTCTTGCACCGATTTCGCTCGCTGCATCTTGCATGCGTGCAGTACCATGCTATTTTCAAGGAAAGCATGTTGCCATTGGCGGAGTTTCTGCGGGTTAAAAGGAACCTTCTTATCCTTATAACGGTCTAGCAACATAATCCACAGGTCAAAGGGTCTGCCCCATTGTTTAAACATGGCAGCTTGTCCACTGCAAAACCTGATGATCTTCAAAAAAGGAAGGATAATCTGTGAAGGGTTTTACACCGATAAAAATAAAGGGTACATAACACAAATGGAAACGACCCTCAAAACTGCTCCGGCTTCCTCGCCGGCGCGTGTCCCTCGATGAGCTCAGACCCGAGTAGCCAACATGGAGTAGTAGTTATGTTGTCCTGGTACAGGGGCACGACAATAAGACAGGGGCGTCGTCGCAGTGGCGAGGTGAGCAGTCAACAGAGTACCTACCACCGCTGCACACCTCAACCTCATCAGCATTAGAGGACTCTATCCATGTCGCCCGTCGACGGCGCCCAACGGCACGATGTAGGCAGCAGGTGGCCGCTACCGAACATCTCCGCACCAGCATGCATGCCGAGTCCACTCCTGAACACAGCCTGTCCGCCTCACTGCAGGCTCCACCCGAGTGACTGTTGGAAATATGCCCTAGAGGCAATAATAAATTAGTTATTATCATATTTCCTTGTTCATGATAATCGTTTATTATCCATGCTATAAATTGTATTGATCGGAGACTTAGATGCATGTGTGGATACATAGACAAAACCATGTCCCTAGTATGCCTCTAATGGACTAGCTCGTTGATCAAAGACGGTTAAGGTTTCCTAGCCATGGACATGAGATGTCATTTGATAACGGGATCACATCATTAGGAGAATGATGTGATGGACAAGACCCAAACTACAAACATAACATATGATCATGTCAGTTTATTGCTACTGTTTTCTGCATGTCAAGTATATGTTCCTATGACCATGATATCATGCAACTCACGGACATCGGAGGAGTGCCTTGTGTGTATCAAACGTCGCAACGTAACTGGGTGACTATAAAGGTGCTCTACAGGTATCTCCGAGGGTGTCTGTTGAGTTGGCATGGATCAAGACTGGGATTTGTTACTCCGTGTGACGGAGAGGTATCTCGGGGCCCACTCCGTAATACAACATCACAATGAGCCTTGCAAGCAATGTGACTAATTGTTAGTTGCGGGATCTTGTATTACGGAACGAGTAAAGAGACTTGCCGGTAACAAGGTTGAACTAGGTTGGAGATACCGATGATCGAATCTCGGGCAAGTAACATACCGAAGAACAAAGGGAACATCATACGGGATTAACTGAATCCTTGACATAGAGGTTCGACCGATAAAGATCTTTGTAGAATATGTAGGAACCAATATGGGCATCCAGGTCCCGCTATTGGTTATTGACCGTAGAGGTGTCTCGGTCATGTCTACATAGTTCTCGAACCCGCAGGGTCTGCACACTTAAGGTTTGGTGACGTTTCGGTAGTATAGAGTTATGTATGGTGGTGACTGAAGGTTGTTCGGAGTCTCGGATGAGATCCCGGACATCACGAGGAGCTCCGAATGGTCCGGAGGTAAAGATTCATATATAGGAAGTCCTATTTTGGTCGCCGGAAAAGTTTCGGGCTCATCGGTAGTGTACCGGGAGTGCCGATAGTGTATCGGGAGACCATCGGGAGGGGTATTTTGACCCAAGAGGCTACATGGGCTGTGGGAGAGTAAATACCAGCCCTTAGTGGGTTGGTGGAAATCCCACACAAGGCCCATAAGGTTGGGAAGAAAAGTCCAAAGAGAAAAAGGTGGAAAAAGGCAAAAAAATAGGGTGAATCCTAGTCCTACTAGGATTGGAGGTGGATTCCACCTCTCCCACTTGATTTGGCCGACCCAATTGCTGGTCCTTTGAGGGCCAAGCCTCCTCCTCTCTTCCTCTTATATATACTAGAGGTTTTAGGGTTTTTTGGCACCAGATTTTAGCCATGTGCTACCCGTTCCTCTAGTGCATAGTTTTTCCTCTCAATCAGATTTCTGCAACGCTTAGGCGAAGCCTTGCCGAAATTGCTCCACCACCATCACCGGAGCGCCGTCATGCTGCCGGTGAACTCTTCTCCCTCTCCACTTCCTCTTGCTGGATCAAGACGGTGGAGATCGTCATCAAGCTGCACGTGTGCTGAACGCGGAGGTGCCGTCCGTTCGGTGCTAGATCGGAAGGATCGTGAACAAGATCACGAGACCGTTCGTGATGAGTTCACGGGACGGATCATGATGAGATCGCGAGACGGATCATGATGAGATTGCGGAACGGATCATGATGAGTTCGCGGTACGGATCGTGATGTGATCGCGGGACGCTCGGCGATTTGGATCGCGAAGATGTTCGACTACACCAACCGCGTTTCTTAACGCTTCCCACTTAGCGATCTACAACGGTATGTAGATCCACTCTCCCTCTCGTAGATGCTCATCGCCATGGATAGATCTTGCGTGTGCGTAGGAAATTTTTTGTTTCCCATGCAACGTTCCCCAACAGTGACTGCATCCGCGAGAAGGCTCTCTTTGTGGAGTGTGACGAGCACGTGGTCAGGCATCACCGTTGCTTGTTCCTTAATGTTGTCATAGATCAGGCGCATGTTGCCTCCGCGGTCGCTAGCCATGGTTGAACACGAGCCATCCGCATGTAGATGTGCATCTATGGTGGCAGCTTGATTAGAAATCCTAGCCATGGGGAGGAGGAATTGGTGACGACGATGTAGGTGACCTGCTTGGATGAGTCACCGGTGCTGATGGGATGGTGCTCACACCGGCGGTAGTCCTCCATGCCTCCACGTTCGGCGTATAGTTGATGTTGCACCCGTCCCCTCCTCCACCTCCATGCAATTCTTTGTACACCACCATCTCCTCCTCCCTACGGCTCACTGTCGGTGCCTCGGGCATTGCGGAGAGCCCCGGATCTAAGCGCCGGGAGAGGCGATGGCGCACGGGTCGACATTGCGGGGGCACATGGAGAGACTGGGAGGAGGGCGCGACAGGTGAGGGGAAAATTGATTTAATCAAAATCTGTTATTTTGTTTCCTTAAAATTCATTATTTATTTATTTTTATTTTTTATTTGTTTCCTAAAGTAAATTGTAATGATGGAAAGAATCAATTAATTTGGGTATGTTAGGAAAGTTGGATCCATGATCTTTTATACATTAAGAAAAGTACGGGTTTGCAAGTAAAAAAATAAAGAGAAAAATAAACCATTAAATAAAAACCAACATGAAGGTGTGGTGGGAGAGGAGACCGGTCATCCAGATGATGTGCTCAACTAACTACTCACACCTAGATTTTTTTTGCGTTTCTAGGTATTGAATTAATGTGGTTATCAATGTTATTAATTTTGTGTTTCTTGTGCACGCATGCATACAAACGTTGTTTACCCGAACATTGTCATCTCTTCATCAGTTTACCGGTGATGTTTTTTAAACTGACAGGTATGTACACTTGCTCAGCTAACCTGTTTTGTTCATCTCTCTTTCTTCCCCTTTTCCCTTTGCATGCGACGTAAAAATTTTACTCCTTCCGTCCGGAAATAGTTGTTTTAAAAATGCATAAAATGGATATATCTATAACTAAAATAAGTCTGGATACGTCCCTTTCTAGGACAAGTATTTTCGAACGGAGGGAGTATTATACATGTGACACGCGTGCGTGCACGTCAGGGCAAACACACGTGTGCCCGGCCACATGCATGCATTATGACCGGCCGGCCGGGGTAGAGGAGCCCTAAATTCTAAATGATCCATTTCTACAGAAATTGTTGCCACCTTTTGGTCTTTACATCCTAACTGAAATCAACCAGCTCAGTTTTATATTTTTACTTAGAAGCTACACATGCATGATGTCTGGTATATCCATCATACACACAACAAAAATCAATCTTACTTAAAAGGTATATGTATGCACATATTGGTAAACCAGTGTACCAGGCTACAACTTTGATTTTGTTTTGGAAAGAGATAAATCAATGAAAAGAAAATGGTGGAAGGTGGGTCGAAAAAAGAGGCAAAAATAAACCAGTGTACCAGGCTACAACTTTGATTTTGTTTTGGAAGGTTATCAAGAAAAATCATATATTTGTTTTCTCGGAAGGTGATCTCACATGTATGGCATGATTTTGAAATTCTTAATTACCTATAATTAATTTGATTAAATCAAATCATCACCTGTCAAAGCAAGTACAAAACAAAATCTTTCGCTTTAATGGTGGATTTGGTTTATAGGAAGGTGATCTTACATATATGGTATGCTTTTGGAATTCTTAATTACCTATAATTAATATGATTAAATCAAATCATCACCTGCCAAAGGGGGGGTGTGGGTTGAAAGGGTATCATGTCCTATTTATATATTTCTATTTATCTGCCTCGAAGTGTGCTACCTCTGTTAGGAGCGCATCATCGACTTGTTACTGCCCTTCGCCTCAAAGTTTGCCCCGACCGCAAGAGCAACTTTTGCAGCCGTCCTTTGTGGTTTTGTGGTTGTGCCGGTGTTTGTTTTGCGAGAACTGGGTGCGATGCTCCTTCAAATCAATACACAATGCAAACATCAATTTTTAATCAAGTTTGTAGATAAAAATACTAGAATATCTACGCCGCTGAATTGATTTGTTTAGATTCATGGGAAGATAGATTTATCTTCATATCGTACTCCGACCGTTTCATAATTTTCGTCGTGGTTTAAGTATACAATTGTCTAATTCATAGATTTAAGCTAAAAGAACAACAAGAATTATGGAAAGCAGAGGGAGTATTTGTTTGTGACATTAGTTGAGTGCTACTAATACTCCTTCCTTCTCGATGTATAAATTATCTTAGGTTGTGCATCGCGATCAAGACGAAAAGAAAAATGAAATTATGAAAAAAAAATTGGTACTAGAGCAAATTCCAAACCTTATCCGAAAGCTCGTCGTCTTCTTCCCGCAGCCACCTCCCGCTGCTCTCCCCACCTTCATATTTCTCCACACTCCACCTCCACCCTCCCAACCCGATGGCTCTCACGACGCACCCGCCGCTCCAGCTGCACGCGCGGCCGCCTGCCCTCGCCGCCGCCCACCGGCGCCGCGCGCCCCCCCCGCCGCGCCTAGCCCGCCCCTGCCGCTGCTGCGCCGGCGCCGACGCGGGGAAGGCGCAGGCGAGGCGGGCGTACCCGTACGACGAGATCGAGCCGAGGTGGCAGGCGCACTGGGAGGAGCGCCGCACGTTCCGCACCCCGGACATCGGCGACGGCCTCGACACCTCCAGGCCCAAGTGCTACATCCTCGACATGTTCCCCTACCCCAGGTCTGTAGTTCGCAGTCAAATTTTCGAGTTTACCGTGAATACGTGGCTACTCCACCGCGAATTTGTGCTTGCTTGAATTGTGTGTATGTAGAAATAATGGTTCTGCAATTTCAGTTTATCCACCAGTGCTGGAATTGTCAGAGTTTATCATGAATTTTCTCTAGTGCTCCACTGTACTATAATGTACTGGCCTTGCAATTGCATGCAGTAGGATCAATACGAGGCTCTAGTTTAGTTTTCTCAGTCTAGAATAACATGGAAGCATCCTCTGTTATGCCACTGCATGCATAGAGCCAAATGTTATGCAGGAAGGCGTCAATGCTGAAGAAATTTATTCTTCCCGGATGCATAAAGTCGTTTTCCTGAATTGAACTGGATCATAGTCCTACCCTGCAAGTATATACATGTGGTTCCTACTTCACATGATTTCGCAAATTTGCCATGCAGTGGGGCCGGGCTGCATGTTGGACACCCCCTTGGGTACACGGCGACCGACATTCTGTCGAGATTCAAGCGTATGAAAGGCTTCAATGTCCTGCATCCAATGGGATGGGACGCGTTTGGTCTTCCTGCCGAGCAGTATGCTATCCAGGTCATTTAAAATTTCCTCTGGGGTCTCTTTATATCGATCGGGCTTTTTTTTTTTTTTTTTGGTAAGTTTGGTGTCTTGCTGTGTTTCTGAATGATGTGAAATGTAACTTGTGCGCAGACGGGAACCCACCCGAAGACTACAACTGCACGGAACATTGACCGCTTCCGCACACAGGTAATATTTATATATACACACTTCATGGCTTCATGCTATGTTGCATCTTTTGCTTCTAAGGTTTAGTAGATATTACATATTTACAGTAGCAAGTCAAGTGTGCTCTCATGCTCCATTTCAGGCTGCCAATTAGATCTGCTTTGCACTTGCATTTCCAGTATACACAAAGAACAGATCACTTCTTGCCAGCTCCATTAGTTCTGCTACTAAGTAAGCTTTGGTAATTGAGCTACATTGCCAATATAGCAATATGTTTTAGCCAAAAAAGATCTTGGTAATGGTCTTACCATGGATGCAACTGTTATAACTTATGACCGGTACAAGTTATCATAGATGAGAATTCCCCTAGATGCTTTTTAGGGTATTAGTTGTACCCCTGCCATACATGTTCCATGACTCATAGTCTGAAACTTTTTCGTGTACCATTGAAGCAATGCCTGCTTTCCATAAGTCCAGTTTACAATGAATTTACTCCTTATTTCACAAACTATAGATGGAATGTTAGTATAAAAACGTGGTTGTTTCTGTGGAAACGAAAGTGAAAATGTTCTGTATAGTACTTTGATTACTAGTGGTTCATTAGGAGGATGCTTTCTTGTGTTGCAGCTTAAATCATTAGGTTTTTCATATGACTGGGATCGTGAAATCTCCACAACAGAACCGGCCTACTATAAATGGACGCAATGGATTTTTCTTCAACTACTGAAAAGAGGATTGGCTTACCAGGTCAGAGCTACTAGTGTCCTTTCTTACTTCATCGTTCGAGTTCCAAAGTCTATCATTTGATTTGACATGCTCTGTATTTACTTTGTTTGAACTGATCATCTGCTTTGCACAATTCATTTTTAGGGTTCTGTTTTTATGTGCTTAGTGTTGTATCTGTGGTTTTCAATGATTTTTAGGCTGGCATTGCTATCTTACAATCAGGCTGAGGTACCGGTCAATTGGTGCCCTGCTCTTGGGACTGTTTTGGCGAATGAAGAAGTAATTGATGGTGTCAGTGAACGTGGTGGTTATCCTGTTATAAGAAAGGTAAGCTGTAGAAACTGTGTAACTCTTTCTGTTGCCGGCTTTGCTTATCCTTTTTTATCTATATTCTGCCATGTCAATGAACCTGTTGCTCAGTACCTATCTGCAAAAAGGCATATTATCCACTTTATCTTTTGCTGTGTAGCCAATGCGCCAGTGGATGCTGAGGATAACATCTTATGCTGATCGACTTCTTGAAGATTTGGATGATCTTGATTGGCCTGAGAGCATAAAAGAAATGCAAAGAAATTGGATAGGGAGATCGGAAGGTGCCGAGCTTGAATTTTGTGCAGTTGACCAGGAAGGACATGATTTAGGTGCCAAATTGACAGTTTATACAACAAGGCCTGACACCATTTTTGGTGCAACGTAAGTATTTTGTCTTATTTTTTAATCTTGCCAGCTAGTACAGTTTCTAGATCCACATGAATAATATTGAACTGTCTTTTCTTTTCTGCTGCAGATATCTTGTTGTAGCACCTGAGCATGTTTTGTTGCCGTCTCTAACATCTGAGGAACAACGTGCACATGTATGTTCTTTTTTGTCATTTTGACAACTTTAGCATCGTTCAACGTCAATATGGACTAATTGGAAAAGCAGGTAGAGGAATACGCAGAAGTTGCAGCAAGAAAGAGCGAACTTGAGAGAACTGAACTCCAGAAGGAAAAAACTGGAGTTTTCAGTGGTTCTTATGCTAAGAACCCAGCAACTGGGGAGATAATTCCAATTTGGGTGGCAGATTATGTCTTAGCAAGGTTTGTAAACTTATCTTTATCTTTTGTGTCTTCTAGTGTTGTGTTTTGCATCATCATTGTCCTGTTGCATTCATCCTCTTAAGTAAAACTCAAATGCTACAAAGTCTAGACTTCATTATAGTAGATAACCTAGTATTCTACATGTAATGAGTAAGCAGAATACACTACTTATTGCGACATTTGCTAGAGTTCAGCTGCCGTATCCTGTTTGTCTACTTAAGTTTCCTTATTGTCGTCATTATCCACCCTTTTCCCATTTCAGAGTTGCTTTATTCAGATGCACGTAAAGGGACATGGTAGAATATTCAGTAAATTGGCAAATGAAGTTTGGGTTGTTATCTCTGCATATTTTACTAGTAATGAGAAAAATGAAACCTAGTTTTACACCTGTATTTACCTTTGTTCTTCCAAAGCTAATCTTAACTACTTTGCAGTTATGGCACTGGGGCTATCATGGCAGTGCCTGCACATGATTCCCGTGACCATGAATTTGCCTTGAAATATGAACTTCCAATCATTAAGGTTGTAAGTCCACCCAATGGCAATTGTGATCCCGAGGAGGCTTATGCAGATGATGGTATCATGATAAACTCATCCAGTTCTTCATCTGGGTTAAATATTAATGGTATGCTTTCACAAGATGCTGCTTTAGAAGTTGCTGCTTGGGTAGAGAGTAATGGATTTGGAAAGAAAAAGGTGCATTCTTTCCCCCACTTCATCGTGTAGCAATGTTCTGCACACGATTTTTCTGTTGGACTAATTGAGCACATCTAATTACCAGGTAAACTACAAGCTTCGAGATTGGCTTTTTGCTAGACAGCGTTATTGGGGTGAACCTTTCCCTGTTATTTACCTTGATGATACGAATGAAATGGTGCCTCTTACAGAAGACCAGTTGCCTTTAACTCTTCCTGAATTGGATGACTTCACTCCTACTGGTACTGGGGAGCCCCCTTTGACCAAAGCAGCAGATTGGGTACGTTTTCTCAACAAATTCTTGTGCAGAGAGTTTCTTATGTCTTTGTGTAATGCTAAGAACTTTACCCGCCCCCCTCTGAAAAATCTTCTCTAGTTGTTGCATGTCTATCAGTCATATATTCATATTGGAACAAAGAGTTTCGGTTAAAAAAGGTGGAACAAAGAGAAGAAACATAGTGTGTGAAGGTTGGAAAAAAGGGAAAACTGCAGACCGAAGGAGTTAATCCCACTTCTATATTTTGTGAAGTTAAAATCATACATGAGGAAATATATAAACCGCAAAGATGATACAGAGAAACACAGTTTCCGAAAGTTGCATGTCACCTCCTTTTGTTGGACTGCTCTGCATCATTTATACATGTGTTTTGAATGAGCAAACTGGAAAGAACTGTATAATGTAAGCATTATTTGCTTGATTTTTTTGTTTTGAAGAATACTATTGCAACTTGAGGGTCGTGAGATCTAATGTAAACTACTGCTCGTTAGTAAATTGGCATGAAAATATGCATTGAGTTTCATTTAGTTTTGCCTATATATATAGTATTAAAGTACTTTGCTCCTTTTTCAGGTTAGAACCACCGATCTTTTAACTGGGAAGCCTGCAAGAAGAGAAACAAGCACCATGCCACAATGGGCCGGTTCATGCTGGTAAATTTCTGACGTTGTAATTTCAGCAATTTACACGGATTTAATACTCCATAAATACTTGTAGAAGTTCTGTTTTATGTTAGGAACCTTTTTGTGGTGTACACAATTTGTAATTTGCTCTGAAACGATATGTTTGTCTTAATATTGCAATTGCTCATCATTGTTCATTGATGGACCTCTGCCCTTGCTGTTGGCTGAGTCCTTTCTGTGTTTGCCGGTGACTTCTAAACCCTTGCATTTTCCTATTTTTAAATGGTTGTGCAGGTACTATTTGAGATTCATGGACCCAAAAAATTCCAGCACATTGGTTGACAAGGCTAAAGAAAGGTGCATCCTTTTTTCACATTTGATCTTCGGTAAATTATGTATGTGTAACTTCTTTTCTATATCATGCAGTTATTGGGGTCCAGTAGACATCTATGTCGGTGGTGCTGAACATTCTGTCTTGCATTTGCTGTATGCAAGATTTTGGCATAAGGTCTGATTCTTACTCATACAAAAATCTCCCCTTCTATAAACCAATTGAAGGCTATGGGAAAGTTCCTGACCTATCTTATGTGATGTATACTATGGGAAACATATCTGAATTTGTTAAAGCCATTGTTATCGCTTGTCACCTGCGTACTGTACGAGATTTTGTTAAAGGTGTGTTTGTTTTTTTGTACATGAAATCTAAAAACAACCTGAGAGGCCTGAATCGGTATGTGCCCAACTAACATAATAACATTGCACAGTGGAATTTCAGCTCTTGTGAACCGGATTCAGCTCTTAGGATACTCAGGGACCAATGTTTAATCTTTCTGGTTCACTATGTTTTTTCTCCCTGCTTGTATATCACATAGGCCTGTAGTACACAAATCTAGTAAGTACCAATATCTTTTGGCCTTATATTTCTTTTAACCAAATGATCTCTCTACTTCTCTAGGTTCTGTATGATATTGGCGTGGTCTCCACTAAAGAGCCCTTCAAGTGCTTGATAAACCAAGGATTAATACTAGGAGAAGTAGGTGGAGCTACTTCCTTTAAGGCGTTCTACATCTTTATCATGCACTTTTCTGTTCCTAAGTAATGGGTGTCGTAACAGGTTGAGTATACTGCATATAGAGACAACGAAGGCAAATTGGTTTCTGCAGACTCAGACTCAAGCATGAATGATTGCTTCCAAGAAAAAGTACCAGCAGATAAGGTGCGTTCTGATCCTTTGTATTCATTTGGGTGATAAAAGTTTGGAGATTGACATTTGCTTGCTTCTATTACGTTCTTAAGATCACAAAAGTTGGAGATCATTATGTGCTGAAGGATGATCCAAACATACGTCTAAATGCCCGCGCATACAAAATGAGTAAAAGTCGAGGAAATGTCATCAACCCCGATGACGTGGTTTCAGAATATGGTGCCGATTCTCTACGCTTATATGAGATGTTCATGGGACCATTGAGGTACATCATTTCTTTTACTAAAAAAACTGAATTATTTTTCACAGATGAAATAGAATCATTTTGAGCAAGTTAACAGAAATTTGACACATACAGAGATTCAAAAACATGGAGCACTGGTGGAATTGAAGGTGTGCATCGGTTTCTAGGTAGGACTTGGAGACTCGTGGTTGGCGCACCATTACCGGATGGATCATATAAAGATGGAACTACGGCCACTGATGACGAACCAACCTTTGAGCAGCTTCGTGTTCTTCACAAATGCATTGCAAGGGTAGGTCACACTGTCACAGGTGTCACAAGGGCGGAATAACAATTGTTGCAATTATGCACTCCGAAATGAAAACCATGCAACTTATTGGGTTTATGAGAGTTGCCTGTCTGGTTGAGGAACTTCTACAATGTTTCAACTAACAAGTACTCCCTCCGTCCCATAATATAAAAGATAGCAGATGTATTTGGTTTTGTGTGGGAGGAAGAAGTTATAAATTCATTCCACAAACCATACTGCCTTCTGTTTGGGATATTTCAAAATTCATGATGATTGCAGTATGGAGGTGGCCAAATAGGACGAAACCTTACTACGTTACTTCTCTATCTATCAGTTCCCATGTGAAAGCTTTGTGGCACATATAGTTTTTTTCTGTGCCTATGGTCCTGCACTCTGTCGTCCATATTTATTGGCAATCTTCATTATGATCTTAGTGCCAAACATAATTGCAATTCTTTTTACCTCAAGTCGTGTTGTTGTCATGAATACTTTTTCACTCCTGGATAACGTCTATTATTCTCTTTGTAGGTTTCAGAGGAGATTCAAGAAACAAGGTTTAACACTGCAATTTCTGCAATGATGGAGTTTGTGAATGCCGCATACAAGGTAAATTTAGACATGCTGTGCATTCCCCCTTGAAGGGTTTGGTTGCCAGCGTTCATAATACACATCCATTTTTCCTAGTCCCAATGATGGCAGATCACAAGTTTTCGGCCGCATCAGTTATGTGCCAAAACGCTAAAGTTATTCAAATCTGTGCAAGCTTTTTATGCAGTTTCCTGTAACGAGTCAACTGTGTGCAACTGCACATTCACTTTAATGCATGCAGTATTTATTTGTTCATGCATTCAGGTCATACTTTGGTTAAGTATTGGTGGGTACATAATCTCTTGTAAAGCTGGCGTTAGTAAATTCCATAGGTTCTTTGTCAGAAGATTCAATGTTAGCACAAAAGGAACTAAATGTTGGTTGGTTTAGCATAGTACTGGCATAAACATGCCTTTTAGCTCTGATATTGTATAACCGACACATTTCTAGAAGAATCTGATGTGATATTCACTTTCTTTACAGTGGGACACCCAACCAAAGTCAGTTATAGGCTCCTTTGTTCTGTTGCTGGCACCTTTTGCACCACACTTGGCTGAGGAGCTTTGGTTTCGTCTTGGACACTCACAATCATTGGCCCATGAACAGTTTCCAGAGGTAAACTCAAACCTGTCCTGCTTTCCGTTGGTACCAAGCGAGCATACATTGCTGATGCATTTAAAATGAAGATTTTTAGAAAGAAGATTTTACTGCTTTGATTTGATAGTTAGGTGGGATAATTATACTTTTGTTTGAGGAATGATAATTGTCAATTTAAATAAACAAGCTCTCCTAAATGTTAGAGAGCAGTTACTAACAAATAAGGGCATCTTTTGGATCACTAGTCTGATATATGCCTATGGTTTGAAATTTCACATCTGAGTGAACTTTTTTTTATTGTGGCATAAAGTATTTTGAGCTCTTTCTATTCCGTGCAGGCGAAGAATGAGTATTTAAAGGAATCAGAGATTGTGCTCCCCGTGCAAATCAACGGGAAGACCAGGGGTACAATCCTTGTTGACAAGGAGTGCTCAGAGGATGATGTATTCCAAATAGCAGTCTCAGACGAGAGACTCTCCAAATATTTGGATGGGAAGGCCATCAGGAAGAGAATTTATGTGCCTGGAAGGATCTTGAATGTTATACTAGATCAACAAAAGGCAAGGGCGTGATCATTGCTCTGGTTTTTTCCATCAATCTTCCCAGGAGTCCTGCCAGAGTAGTTGATATAGTCGAGAGATCTGTAAATTTCCATTCTTTTGTAGTAACATTTTCTGCTATTGGCATGCATCTTTTGTGATGCTCCTATGTTTAACAAAACAATTTGATGATGGCCTCTCTCTTAGAATATATTTTCCACTTAAGGTCTGCAGAAGCTTTTTGAAGAAGTGAAACACAAGATTTCTCTTGTGGGCTACTAAAAGTACCACTGAACCTAGCTCAATATGTTGCCTGATTATTTTGGGTGATAAAAGTTTGTTGCTTGACATGTTGGCAAGGAGGATTTGACATGAGCAGAATCCTCCTTGTCGTTATTCTACCAAAGGGGTTGGACCAACTAACTGAAACAGTATTTTCTTGAGCCTAACACCTAACATATCAACTATTGCACTTATGTAGACCTTTACCCTGACCTGGGGTATCAGTGTCCACTAACACCAAATGGACGGATGCAACTAAGCTTCAAGCAGGTATCTCTTTAGGTTTCACAATTTTGTTCTTCTGATTTTCTTTGTTCACCATCCTCTGTTTTCTTTGGGCGTGTTGAACTGTTACAATTTCTGAAAAGGTATATGTTCTGCATGGTTGAGTGAGTCATCTCCTTTGGAATATTTATCTGCTACTTTTTTTTTGTCTTGGTATACACTTTACACAATAGCCAAATCTTTTCTAGGGCGTAGCTGCTTATTCTGTTGGTGACCCCTAAGAGATCTATCCATCAAACATTACCTGTTTAATGAGATGTTTGAACTAACAGAGCAGGTTAGAATATAAGCACAGAAGCAACTCAGGGAGTATCATTGCTACGCTTGTGAGGACATCAGCATTGCAAGATGGCGAGCGAGAAGAAAATAATCAGTCTTACTGTCAAGGTTGGTTTGGTGCTGTTTGCAATATGCATTCTTGCACCGGTTTCGCTCATGGTGCTGCTCAGGCACGCGGTTCCTCTGCAGACATGTAAGTTATGGTTGCTTTGACATTTTGGCGTGTCGATGAATAGAGAGTGCTCCTGCTGGTTTCTCGAGGGAAAGCACATTTTGGAATCTTGTTTTCTGCCAGTTTTTCTGCTGATTTACTCCATTTTGCATTTGCAGTGAGGTTGCTGTTTTCAGCCGGTCCAACATCTTCAGTGATGTGGGAAGAAGGAAAGACGGACTCTGGAAACGAAGGGGAGCCGCTGTGTGAGTGTGACATGTCAAGCCTAAGATCAGATGTATGCGAGCTGAAGGGCGATGTCCGGGTAATCCTCTCCAACGCCACCATCATTGCCCTCCTCCATTCCTCTGTCTCTGTCAGGCGCCGGTCATGGAGGATGAAGCCGCATGCCAGGAAGAACGATGGCCACGCGCTCACCAGCGTCACAGAGGTGTTGGTGTCGGTCACCCCTTCATCACCTCACGCTCCGGGATGCATGGCTGAGAGTGCCGCCCCCGCGGTGGTCTTCTCGGCCGGCGGCTACGCAGGCAACATGTTCCACGACTTCACCGACGTACTCATCCCGCTGTTCATCACCGCCAGCCGGTTCCGCAGCGACGTGCACCTGCTTGTCAGCAACGCCCCGCCGTGGTGGCTTGACAAGTACCGGCCGCTGCTCCGGGGGCTCTCCCGCCACGCCGTCATTGACATGGACAGGCAAAGACAAAGCGCAGAAGTGCTCTGCTACCCTCATGTGGTCGTCGGCCTCAGCTTCCACAAGGAGATGAGTATCGACACCGCGAAGACTGTTGGCGGGCACTACTCCATGGCCGACTTTGCCCGCCTTGCCCGGAGATCTTATGGCCTCGAGAGAGACACGGCCATCCGGCTGCTAGACGGCAGTGAGAATATCAAGAGCCTGCGACGCCCCAGGCTGCTCATCATTTCCCGGAAGGCAACTAGGGCGTTCACCAACATGGGCGCTGTTGCACAGGCGGCAGCCATGCTTGGCTACGAGGTGATTGTCGGCGAGACGGAGCAGCGCTCGGACCTGTCCGCGCTCGCACGGCTGGTGAACTCGTGCGACGTGCTGGTGGGCGTGCACGGCGCTGGGCTCACCAACCTGGTGTTCCTCCCGCCGGGGGCCGTGGTGGTGCAGGTGGTGCCGCTGGGCGGGCTAGAGGCCATGGCGAGGGAGGACTTCGGGGTGCCGGCTGGCGACATGGGGCTGGGCTACCTGCAGTACGCCATTGCTGTCGGGGAGAGCACGCTGACGGAGCTGTACCCACGTGACAACCACATGCTGAGGGACCCGGCGGCGATGAGGAGCCAAGGATGGCTGGCGCTCCGGTCGGCCTACCTGGTGGGCCAGAACGTCACGCTCGACATCGCTCGGTTCAGTGGCGTCTTGTCCCGTGCTCTGGAGCTTCTTCACCATTAGAAGACACTCAACGGGTCTTAGATTGTGTTTACAAGATAATTTGTCAAGTGTTTTACCGCGGTAAAGTATAGGGTCTGGCTAAATTGATGGATGAGCTGCTGGATCACTGTCACACGGTCACAAGAAGGCCAATCTAGCGACTTAACTCTCTCAACCAACTAAGGATTAGCAATTCCGTAGGATAAAGTGAAACGGAACACAAATTGGAGCAACCAAGGCTGAATCAGGTATCTCTTCAGATTTTACTATCGTGTCGGTTTGAGTTCTTTTTTGTGCACCATGGTCTGTTCTGTGCACTAAATCTTACTTTGGTATGGGCAATTATTATGAGTTGTGTAAAGCGTAATTCAGTTAGAAAGATTTCTCTGCTGCTTCTGTCTGGGAAAACACTTCAATATGTAACCATGCTGCTTTCACTTTTAGCTGTCAATAATTGATCATTTAAGATTTCTGGTACCTCACTTTATACTGTAACAAACCGGGAGACTTTCAACTGCAAATGCACAATAATGCTACGCCTTGTTCCTACCATTAACCCAGAATAAGGTGGGTGACACACATAATTTGCTTCATTTGTTACTTTCCCTGGTGATGTTTGCTCATCCAAGTTTATACGGACATGCATAATCTATTGTAGGCCGTAGTTTATTATCCTGTTGTTGACTCGTACAAGATCTCCAAACACGATAAGTGGGCTGTTGGATCTCTATCGCAGGGTAAAAATCTGAGGCTAATCCAGTGGCTAAGCTGGCTAAGCTCTCGCTTAACTGAGAATAGCAATTCCGTAAGGCAACTCTTCAGATTTTACTATTGTGTTGTTTTAAATCTTTGCTTGTGTGCATCATGCTTTGTTTTCTGGAATAGACCTTATGTTGGCATGTCCAATTATTATGAGTTGTGGGAAAAAGGAGTGTAAACCACAATTCAACTAGAAAAATATATTCTCCATTGATTGTCTAAGGAGTAAGGATACACCTCAATATATATAACCAGGCGGGGTGGTGCTGTTTGGAGGATGCATTATTGCACCATTTTGCTTGTGAAGACGTTCAGCACAATGCAGTTCCTATGTGAACATGTAATTTACTGTGTATTGACATTTTGGAATCCTATCCTATCCTATATCCTGTATCTTCTTTTCTTAAACAGTTGCAACCCATTATCTATTTTTCCTCGTCATGCAAAACCATGTCGCATCATCAAGTCATGCTTGTGGTATTCATGTTACCATGCATAAGTACCTATTTTCCGTGTCATCTTACCATGCCACATCATCAAGTTAGGGATGTGATCATAAGTTGCAATTTGTGTACCAATCTATCCATTGTTTCATTAATGGTTGTGCGGACATAAATGGTATATACACTGGATTCTTAGAGCAAATATATGTAGATCGCGTTGCACATTTTTGTTTAAAATGGCGTCCCATTTACTTCAATTCAATAGTTTATATTTATATACATCATTTTGTCAAACGGTTCATATGATTTACTGTTTTTAAAATATAAGCTGAGAGCAGTACTAAATTGGTTTCTGCAATAGTTTTAGTTTTTGCCACCTATTACGCATCTGTTTATATGTTCCCCGCAGCAACACGCGGGGCATCATCCAGTATACGCAAGAAGTTAATCTCCACTGTCCTATTTATCTCAACATGTAAATATGTCATCTCCTCATACATTCATTTTTTCTTAATTGCATGCTCCACTCAACTAGCATACTTCATCCACATGCAACCATGAATGCATGGGAAATGTCTACCTCAATACACAATCATGCATGGAAAAAAGTTTTACACTATACACTAATCACATGATATTATTAATTCACATATTTATGTTACTCTCATTAGATTATATTGCAACCAGTTCCCGCAGTAACCTGCGGGTTGTCATTTAGTTTTAACGAATAGATAGTGCTTCATCCTGACATAAAAAATGAAATATGTTGGGGTATTATTTTTGCCAACGATGTTATTTTACTTGCTCGGCTTGTTGTGTTCGCAACACTAGAATTAGGCACACAAATGTACATGAAAATGCCATGCTTATTTCAACCAAGTATATAGGTATTACATGAGATTCTCTTGTTCTTGGTCTTGAATTCTTGGACCCTTGAAAGGCTTGATCATAATAATTTGCATCAATTTAAGTTTCATTCTTTTTTTCCACAAGTCAGCTTCCTTATGAAGTTAGCTCGTTATCGGCTAATTTCTTTCCTAGAAGACGTCAAACGATTGCTTTTCCTGTTGCCTGGTCGATTCGTGATCATGGCCGGGCTTGAGCTCTATTGTATTGCTTCTCCCTCCCGGCCCTCTCACATCAATGCCTCGAATCAGATTAGGTCATTATGTGCACCGAGCAACAATGATCATAATTAAATCACTCCATACGCTCAATAGTTAAATGTAAACTTTCGCTCAGTATTCTCATCAGTGCAATAGATAATGCACATGACAAATCAAAAATGCTAGACTCACAGGATTTTACTGGCTTTTACGGGGTGGGCCGGTTCTCCAACCAACATCCAATCACAAGGTGCCATGTTGAAGCACTAAGTAAAATCCCCGTAATTTGCCCGTGCGTGTATCTTTACTGCATGACAGATACTCCCTTTGCTCCAAAATGCATTGTATATTTGTTTTTTAAAAGTCAAACATGTCTTTGTTCAAGTTTATGGAAAAAACATCCACAATAGGAAATTATAATCATTAGATTCATCTTGCAATGAATTTTTATATCTCATTCATCCCTAATACAAAATTATCATGGTCAGTTATCATATAAACTTACTCAAACATATACATTTTTATTTAAAAAATCAAATATGAATGACATTATGAAACAGATGGACACTATATATATATAGTAATAAAGTTGCATGTTACTGACATGTATGTCAATCCATGTTCGCTTATTTATGTGTACTTGTCGAGCATGCGACTCAATCGCCCATATCCCTGCATGAAGCGTTTTACTTCTTGCACACCACACCTTGGCTGTCCATGCCACTCGCGCAGGTGATATCAGCGAGCTCCGACATCATCGTGGCGCCGTCGTCACCTCCATGGTTGGCTCCATAGCATGCCATGCGGCAGTCCGTCGCGACCAGGCTGGAGGTGGCGAAGCTGGCATCTCCTCCCATTGTGGGCATGGAGGCCCTCACATCGAACCGGTTCACGTAGTCGGGGCGATAGGTCTGCCCGACCACGCCATGGACTTCATCGGTGAGGGCGTCAAACTTGAAGGCCAGCTCGAGGTGCGCAAGGCAGTCGTCGGCTGTGACGCCGTAGCGGTGCACCCTCGAGTCCTCCTCGGTGATGGGCACGGCGTTGGCCCTGACGCTAAGCTTCCCATCGAGGGTGATCAACACGCCGTTGGCCGCCTTTGTGCGAGTGACAGACAACTCGGGGACGTGGCTGGATGTCCACTTGTTGGCACTGTCGGTGGGGAGGTGGACGGGCCCACCGTCCAGGGTGATCTCCAGGTGCTCGACGATGTCGTCCCAGGTGCGGGTCTTCCTGGCGCCGACGTAGAGGCGGTGGTCACCATCGAAGAGAACGGCGATGGCCTGGATCCAGGTGAAGTCCCGAGACATGCCGCTATGGCCACTCTTTCCGATGAAGTGTGCGTTGATGTGGATGTCACGGTCGGAGACAACGCAGAAGTCGGCATCCCTATGGCCGTGGAAGTAGAAGGCGTTGCCATCACCACCGATGAACCGCGGGTCACCGCACGCCCCTGGGGTGTTGCACACTGCATGCATGCGCGTATAACCATGAGTCAACACGATCGGCTAGTGTTACTATGTATTTTATTCCCTCCGTTTCAAAATAATTTCTGTTATTTAGTACAATTTTAATTAAATAAGATACTCTGTTGATTGTTGGTAGATGGAAGTGCTCACCGCAGACAGGCTTGCACGTGTTGCAGTCGGCGTAGCATGATTCGAGGCAGTAGGAGGGGCAATCCATGTTCCGGTTGAAGCAATAGGGGTTTTCCTTACGGCTCTCGGTGCACTTGACGCTCATCGGCTTCGGTTTTGGCTTCGGCCCCTGTGCCGTGGGTGGGCTCTCCGGCGGACCCTGTGCCTTGGATGGGCCCTCGGGAGGGGCCTATGCCTTGGGCGGGCTCTCAGGTGAACCCTAGGCTTTGGGCGGGCTTTGAGGAGGGGCTTGTACGTTGGGCGGGCTCTCCAATGGACCCTGCGCTTTGGGTGGGCTCTCCGGCTGACTCTGTGCCTTGGGCAGGCTCTCTGGAGGGCCCTACGCCTTGGGAGGGGTCTCCGACAGACCCTGTCCCTTGGGCGGGCTTGGAGGGGGGTTTTGTGCATTGGGTGGGCTCTCAGGTGGCCCCTGTGCCTTGGGAGGGCTCTGAGGCAGGATCACAGGAGGGCCCTGGGCCTTGGGTGGGCTCTCAGGAGGGCCCTTGGGCTTGTCTTCCTTGGGCAGGGGCCATGGCCCGGACTATGAGGCGGTGGCGGTGACGAGCAGAGGACAGCAGTCGCCAAAGTGAGCACGACTCCGAGCCTCCGAGGCGCCTCGCCATTGCGCAAGCTGTTACTTCGAGCTTGCAGTTGTAGCTAGTGTCTTGCTGGTGATCTATGTAGATGGGTACGTTTGCATGCAACGGTTCCTGGGTAATTTATAGGCGACCCATGGAGTTGACACCTATAGTTTCACCTAGCTCGCTTCGTACGGCGGCGCTAGCTTGTCAACGCCGGCATATCCTCACCCGAACGATATATGGTGCTTTATGCTAGCCACTAGCTAGCTGCGAGTTGCTTAGCTCCGATGCATGCATATGCAGATATAATAACGCACGTTGTGATGTTAATTCCAGGAGTGGCAAGATTGCCAGGATGCGGTGTAGTCTTCGAGGAAAAGATGCTGATGCGTGTGCTTGACTTGCGTGCTAGAGTGCATGGAGGGTATATGAACTCAACAATTCTCTTCTCGACCTACTTTTGAATGTTTGGTAGCCTGTATGAGGCCTCCTCGACATGCATGATTTCAGCCCAAATACCCTTGCATGACCGAAGCGAGCGATAATGTGTTTCAAATAATGTTGAGGATTTCTAAAAAATAATTTAATTGTCAGAAAATGTTCAGAACACCATTTTTTCAGATTTTCAAAATTTGTTCAAATTTTCAAAAAATGATGGGATTTTCAAATATGTTAAAATTTTCAAAAATGTACATGAATTCATATTTGTCTAAATTTTCAAAAAAAATGAATTTTTAAATTTTCGATTTTTTGAAAAATGTTCATATTTTCAAATTTTGTTTAAAATTTTAAAAATATCAATAAATAAATACGTGTTAAATTTTCAAAAAAACTTTAGAAATTCAAAAAATGTTTAAATTTTCACAAAATGTTATTTTTTCATGTTTTTAAAAATTGTTCACACTTTTGAAATATTTTGTTCACTCGTTTGAAAATATCGGTTGCTACAATACCGACCGACATGTCTAAACAGATGCAAGCTGCCAAACAGAGTCTCAACTTAGCATGTCTTAGCACATACATCGCTACCAAACAACATCAAATGCATGTATTCAGCATGGCTACACTCAGCATGTATCGGAGAAGAACAACCATGCTAGGTTGGGAATGCTACCAAACACATCCTTAGCTCCCATGCATGCATACGCAAGTACTCACTAGTAGAAAACAGACTTTTCGTCCGCCTCATTAGTCGCAGTTGGCTTTTGAACCGGCACTAATGTGATCAGTAGTGCCGGTTCGTGACGGGGATCATTAGTGCCGGTTCGTGATGGACTTTTAGTCCCGGTTCATGCCACGAACCGACACTAAAGGTGTGATGGCAGGCTGGCGTCACCCTGGGCCCCATGAAAACCTTTAGTCCCAGTTGGTGGCTCCAACCACGACTATAGGCTAACCTTTAGTCGCGGTTGGAGCCACCAACCGGGACTAAAGGTCTCCCTATATTGAAACCCTTCGGCGCCAGCCCGAGCAGAGTCCTCTGTTCTTCCCCTTTCCTCTCCTCTCTGTTCTTCCTCTCTTTCTCGAGCTCATCCTCCATTTTGCTAAAATTTGTCAAGATTTGGAGCCATCCCATCCTTCCAAGTGTTCACAAAAGTTAGCAACTTTGTCCTTTCATCTCTCATTGCTAGATTAGCTCTTGCAATGCTCTATAAGTATAGTAATTTGTGGGTTTTAGTTTGTATGTGGTAGTTTATTTGATTTATGCAATTTGAGCTCAAATTAACTTCTTACTTTGCATTTGTAGGTGTGGTTTACTTAGTGCCTTCCTGTCCCCGTCCTAACCATCGTCGATCGCCCGCACCGTCCCGTTGCCAGCACCACCTTGGTGAGTTTCTTGTTCTTATCCTTTTTATAAAAAACCATGTTTGTAAGATTTAGTTAGTTACTTGTATAGTTTTCTTACCTATATGGTTGTTTGTTATACATAGTGGCATGGTTTTGAAATCCGTCCCCGTCGGCCCTCGTCCGGTTTATGATGCGGATGTGGTATATACTCTCTTTTATAACTCTTTGTTGCATTTCGTGTGTATGACAATTATGCCAATTAAGTTGACATAGATATTTTTATCTAGGAGGTATGTGAACCGGAGATTCCAACCGAGATAGATATTCTTGTCAAGAAGTTAAATTTAGTTAAAAAAGAAAATGAGTATTTGAAAGAAAAATTGAAAAGAGTTGAAGAAGAGAAGATGAAACTGGAGTTGTATGTTGCCAATGTCGTTGATGATCACAAGATCAAGATGGGTGCAATGCGCTGAAGATTAGAAAATTTAAAAGATATGCCATTGATAGTGAGGCTTGGTATCATTATGCTGTTGGATCAATTGTTACCTTAGTTGCGATGTTGATCGCATTTGTTGTTGCATTTAAATGCTTTAGCTATTGAGTTTGTATATTGTTTTATGAGAACAAGTGTTTATGAAATTTATGTACGAACTTGTATTAACTTGGTCTTTTCGGTGTTGTGTAATGAAGATAAGCCGGCAATGGATGTACTAGGACCGATGCTCTCCCCAGTTCATTAATGGCGTGCATACTTTTCTGGTTCCGGCTGAGGCAAACAATCGGCCGGATGGTTTTATGTATTGTCCATGTGCTGGCTGTAAGAATGATCGAAATTACTCTAACTCAAGAACCATTCACGTCCACCTGTTTGAGTCCGGTTTCATGTCCGGCTATAACTGTTGGACCAAGCACGGAGAAAGAGGGGTCCTAATGGAAGAGAATGAAGAAGAAGAGGATGACGACAACTATCCTGGCCATGAGTTCCATGAATACGATGGTACAACAATGGGGGAAGAAGCTGAGCCGACAATGCGAGAAGGAGCTGAAGAAGAGGCATCAGATGATCCCGATGATGATCTTGGTCGGGCCATTGGCGATGCAAAGAGAAAGTGCGCTAGTGAAAAGGAGAAGCTGAAGTTGCATCGCATGTTAGAGGATCACAAAAAAGGGTTGTACCCAAATTGCGAAGATGACAATAAAAACTGGGTACCACACTGGAATTGCTGCAATGGAAGGCAGAGAATGGTGTATCTGACAAGGCATTTCAAAAGTTGCTGATAATGTTAAAGAAGAAGCTACCAAAGGACAACGAATTGCCAGAGAGTACGTACGAAGCAAAGAAGGCCGTCTGCCCTCTAGGATTAGAGGTCGAGAAGATACATATATGCCCTAATGACTGCATCCTCTACCGCGGTGAGTACGAGGATTTGAATGCATGCCCGGCATGCTGTGCATTGCGCTATAAGATCGGCCACGATGACCCTGGTGATGTTGAGGGCAAGCGCCCCAGGAAGAAGATTCCTACCAAGGTGATGTGGTATGTGTTGGGAGACGTAGTAGCAAATCAAAAATTTTCCTACGTGTCACCAAGATCTATCTATGGAGAAACCAGCAACGAGTGAGGAGAGATTGATACCTTTGAAGATCGCTAAGTGGAAGCGTTACAAGAACACGGTTGGCGGAGTCGTACTCATAGCGATTCAGATCGCGGTGGACTCCGATCTTAGCACCGAACAATGGCGCCTCCGCATTCAACACACGTGCAGCCCGGTGACGTCTCCTACGCCTTGATCCAGCAAGGAGGAAGGAGAGGTTGGGGAAGATCTCCAACAGCAGCACGACGGCGTGGTGGTGGTGGAGCAGCAAGGTATTCCGGCAGGGCTTCGCCTAAGCACCACGGAGGAGGAAGAAGAGAGGTAGGGCTGCGCCGTGGAAGAGAGAGATCAAATCTTGTCTCAAAACAGCCAAAACCTCAAGTATATATAGGAGGAGGGAGAGGGAGGGCTGCCTTGGCCCCTTCTCCAAGGAGGAGAGCTTCGGCCGAAGCTAGGGAGGAGTCCACCTCCCACAAGGGAGGTGGATCTCTTCCTTTTGAATCTCCTTTAGCCTTATCTCCTTATCCCTAGCCGCATGGGCCTTTCCGGAAGGACTTGGCCAGCCCAATAAGGGCTGGTATACCTCCTCTAACAGCCCATGAAGTCCTTTGGTCGTCACACCCCTCCCGGGGGTCCTCCGGCACCCTCCCGGCACTCCCGGTACACTACCGATGAGCCCGAAAACTTTCCGGTGACCAAAACTGGACTTCCTATATATCAATCTTTACCTCCGGACCATTCCGGAGCTCCTCGTGACGTCCGGGATCTCATCCGAGACTCCGAAAAACCTTCGGTAATCACGTGTACCATTTCCCTATAACCCTAGCGTCATCGAACCTTAAGTGTGTAGACCCTACGGGTTCGAGAGACACGTAGACATGACCGAGACACTTCTCCGGTCAATAACCAACAGCGGGATCTGGATACCCATGTTGGCTGCCACATGCTCCACGATGATCTCATCGGATGAACTACGATGTCGGGGATTCAGTCAATCCCGTATACAATTCCCTTTGTCTATCGGTATGGTACTTGCCCGAGATTCGATCGTCGGTATCTCTATACCTTGTTCAATCTTGTTACCGGCAAGTCTCTTTACTCATTCCGTAATACATCATCCCGTGGCTAACTCCTTAGTCACATTGAGCTCATTATGATGATGTCTTACCGAGTGGGCCCATAGATACCTCTTCGTCACATGGAGTGACAAATCCCAGTCTCGATTCGTGCCAACCCAACAGACACTTTCGGAGATACCCGTAGTGCACCTTTATAGACACCCAGTCACGTTGTGACGTTTGGCACACCCAAAGCATTCCTACGGTATCCGGGACTTGCACAATCTCATGGTCTAAGGAAACGATACTTGACATTGAAAAGCTTTAGCAGACGAACTACACGATCTTGTGCTATGCTTAGGATTGGGTCTTGTCCATCACATCATTCTCCTAATGATGTGATCCCGTTATCAATGACATCCAATGTCCATGGTCATGAAACCGTGACCATCTATTGATCAACGAGCTAGCCAACTAGAGGCTCACTAGGGACATGTTGTGGTCTATGTATTCACACGTGTATTATGGTTTTCGGTTAACACAATTATAGCATGAACAATAGACAATTATCATGAACAAGGAAATACAATAATAACCATTTTATTATTGCCTCTAGGGCATATTTCCAACAGTATGCTCCTATAATACCACGGTTAAAACGTTTGTTCGAAAACAAAGAGCATGCCAAGTTGATGCGATGGCACAATGAAGACCGTAAGAAATACGGGAAGTTGAAAGTGCCCGCTGACGGGTTGTAGTGGAGAAAAATCGAGAAAGTGGAAGGACTTTACAAAGGATGCAAGGAACGTATGGTTTGGTTTATGTGCAGATGGCATTAATCCTTTTGGGGCGCATAACAGCAATCATAGCAGATGGCTTTTGACTCTATGTATCTATAACCTTCCTCCTTGGTTGTGCATGAAGCGGAAGTTCATTGTAATGCCAATGCTCATACAAGGCCCCAAGCAACCCGGCAACGACATTGATGTGTACCTAAGGCCATCGGTTGAAGAACTTTTACACCTGTGGAATGGAAAAGGTGTACCTGTGTGGGATGCGAAAGATCAGGAGGAATTTGACCTACATGCGTTGCTGTTTGTAACCATCAATGATTGGCCTTCTCTCAGTAACCTTTCAGGACAGACAAACAAGGGATACCATGCATGCACACACTGTTTAGATGATACCGACAATATATATTTGGATAAATGTAAGAAGAATGTGTATCTGGGGCATCGTCGATTTCTTCAGAGAAGGCATCCCGTAAGAAAGAAAGGCAAGCATTTCAAAGGTGAGGCAGATCACCGGAAGAAGCCTCGCCACCGTACGGGTGATGAAATACTTGATATGGTCAAGGATTTAAAAGGAAACTTTGGCAAGGGTCCTGGTGCACAATCTGTTCCGAATGACGCTAACAAACGCGCACCCATGTGAAAGAAGAAATCTATATTTTGTGACCTACCGTATTGGAAAGACCTCAAGGTCCGCTCTACAATTGATGTGATGCACGTGACGAAGAATCTTTGTGTGAACCTGCTAGGCTTCTTGGGCGTGTATGGGAAGAAAAAAGATACGTCGGAGGCACGGGAGGACCAGCAATGTATGCACGGAAAAGACGGTATGGATCCAAAGCAGTTTCAGGGTTATGCCAGCTACGCTCTTACCAAAGAAGAGAAGGAAATCTTCTTCGAATGCCTGCTAAGTATGAAGGTCCCGTCTGGCTTCTCGTCGAATATAAAGGGAATAATAAATATGACAGAGAAAAAGTTTCAGTACCTAAAGTCTCATGACTGCCACATAATTATGACGCAACTGCTCCGGTTGCATTGAGGGGGCTTCTACCGAAAAACGTGCGATTAGCCATTGTGAAGCTATGTGCATTCCTGAATGCAATCTCTCAGAAGGTAATCGATCCAAAAATCCTACCAAGGTTAGAGAATGATTTGGTGCAATGTCTCTTCAGTTTCGAGTTGGTGTTCCCACCATCCTTCTTCAATATCATGACACATGTCCTAGTTCACCTAGTCGAGGAGATTGCCATTCTGGGTCCTGTATTTCTACACAATATGTTCCCCTTTGAGAGGTTCATGGGAGTCTTAAAGAAATATGTTCATAATCGTGCTAGGCCAGAAGGAAGCATCTCCAAGGCCCATGAAACAGAGGAGGTCACTGAGTTTTGTGTTGACTTTATTCCTGACATTAAGCCGATAGGTGTTCCTGAATCGCGGCATGAGGGCAGACTGGGTGAAAAAGGCACGCTAGGAAATAATTCTCTAATATGCCGGGACGAGCATTCTTTGGCGCAAGCACACTACACAGTTCTACAAAGTTCCGCCTTGGTGGCTCCATATATCGAGCAACACAAGAGTATTCTACGCTCCAAACACCCGGAGAAGTCTGACGACTGGATTACACATGAACAAACAGTGACTTTCGCCGGTTGGTTACATACACGTCTCATGCATGACGACGCTGTTGAACATGAGCTGTACTTGCTGTCCAAGTTACCATCTTCGACTATATTGACTTTCAAAGGGTACGAGATAAATGGGAATACATTTTACACGATCGCCCAAGATAAAAAGAGCGCCAACCAAAACAGTGGTGTTCGCTTTGATGCAGCAAACAACAATGGGCCAAAGGACACATACTATGGTTACATAAAGGAGATATATGAACTTGACTATGGACTTGATTTGAAGGTCCCTTTGTTTAGGTGCAAATGGGTCAATCTGACAGGAGACGGAGTAAAGGAAGACCCACAGTACGGAATGACAACAGTGGATCTCAACAATCTTGGGTACGCAGATGAACCATTCGTCCTAGCCAATGATGTGGCGCAGGTTTTTTATGTGAAGGACATGTCTACCAAGCTGAGAAAAAGAAAAGATAAGGAACAAAATACATCTTGCGATGAGCCAAAGCGCCACATAGTTCTTTCAGGGAAAAAAAACATCGTGGGAGTGGAGGACAAGACAGACATGTCAGAAGATTATGAAAATTTTCATGAAATTGCTCCCTTCACAGTGAATGTTGACCCGACCATCAAGTTAAACGATGAAGATTGCCCATGGTTACGACACAAAGGGACACACGCGAAGAATTTTTTTTTACACCCAAAGATCCCACTCTGGGATGTGACCGGCTTCTCTAGTTAGTTTCCGGACTTATATATCTAGAAAGTCCCACTTCGGACAAACCAAAGGGAATCTTTGTAATCGTAGTGTACTTATGTGTTTTGTGCGTTCAGTATGCACCATTCGAAGGGAGGCCATCAATTTTCAACCCTTTCCGACTTCATTTGCTATTTTTCATACATTTACTGATTTGTTTTGAGCTAAATGACCCCGAAATTGATAAGCACTACAAATGAACTCTGCATAGGTAGAAAGTTGACATGGTATCATCATTTCACCCACATAGAATGTGTTAAAAAGTTGAGAGGGTTACATCAAAACCTGGATGCACTTCGTGTACAAAATGGACAATCTCTTTCGAAGTATGAGGGTTTCAGACGAAAACTCGCCTGTTACAAAGACATTTCATTTTTAACTTATTTCAACTCCAGACTTTTTGTGCGTTCAGTATGCACCATTCAAAGGGAGGCCATCAATTCTCCACCCATTCTGACTTTATTTGCTATTTTTCATGCATTTACTGATTTTTTGAGCTAAATGACCCTGAAATTGATAAGCACTTCAAATGAACTCTGAAAAGGTTGAAAGTTGGCATGTATCATCATTTCACCCACAAAGCATGTGCTAAAAAGTTGAGAAGGTTACGGCAAAAACTGGATGCACTTCGTGTACAAAATGGACAATCTCTTTCGAAGTATCAAGGTTTTAGACGAAAACTCGCCTGTTACAAAGACATTTCATTTTTTTAACTTATTTCAACTCCAGACTTTTTGTGCGTTCAGTATGCACCATTCGAAGGGAGGCCATCAATTTTCAACCATTTCCGACTTTATTTGCTATTTTTCATGCATTTATTGATTTTTTTTAGCTAAATGACCCTGAAATTGATAAGCACTTTAGATGAACTCTGAAAAGGTTGAAAGTTGGCATGGTATCATCATTTCACCCACATAGCATGTGCTAAAAAGTTGAGAGGGTTACGGCAAAAACTGCATGCACTTCGTGTACAAAATGGACAATCTCTTTCGAAGTACGAGAGTTTCAGACGAAAACGTGCATGTTATAAAGGCATTTCATTTTTTAAATAACCTAAGAATTAACACATTGGATATAATGATAAAACACGATAATATTAAACAGTAGAAAAAAGAATCACTGGAAAATCTATTTTTAAAGTAAAGTTATTCACAAACTAGTGATTCACACATGTTTCAAATAATTCAAATTTAAACTATTCGAATTTGAAAACTACTGTCACTAACAGAAAGTTTATAATTTTTATGACCTAACACAAAAATATTCACTAATTAACTCTCAATAAAGCACAAAAAACTCAAAAACAAATAAGGCAAAAAACAAAAAAAAATGGAAAATATAAAAAAATAGGCCGCCTACTGGGCCGCCATGCCCTGCATATGACTAGAAACCCAACCTGGGCCAGGATACAGGCCCGCAAGGCCCAGTAGGCCCAACAAGGCCGCACATGTTCAATAGGACCACATAGGCCTACTCAGAGAGGAGCTCGAGGGAGCAGCCGCAGCGGAGCTTATAAACCAGTGCGGCTGCCCCTTGCTTGACGAGGTGGGACTAAACTTGCCCCACATCGCGCCTGCGCCAGGAACAAGTCTTTAGTCGCGGTTGGTTGCTTCAACCGCGACTAAAGACCCACCTTTAGTCGCGGTTGGAGCCAACAACCGCGACTAAAGGGTTTCGCTTCCCGCCGCTCGCGCCCGCTGAAATTCATCTTTAGTCGCGGTTGGTGGCTCCAACCGCGACTAAAGGGGGGGGGGTTCTTTAGTCGCGGTTGGAGCCGCCAACCGCGACTAAAGGTCCTCCTATATAAGCAGGAGTTGAAATTTTTTCATTTTCCCTCTACTTCTTCGTCTCTTCGACCACTCAACCGAGATCGCCACCGCCGCCCCCGACGCACCACCTGCCCTGACGCCGTCGCAGCCCATGCCGTCGCCGCCCCCAACGCGCCGCCCACGCCGTCGCCGCCCCCGACGCGCTGCCCATGCTGTCGCCGCCCCTGACGGGTTGCCCCCCGTACGTCGCCGCCCCCGTCGCGCGCCGCCCCCTCCTCGAGCTCGCGCTCCGTCATCGTCGTCGTCGCAGTCGCCGTCGCCGACGACTCGCCTCGCCTCGCCGCCCGTCGCCCCGCTGTGAGCACCTGCCGTCATGACCGCCCTCCCATCGATCGAGCCCGCACACACACACACACATATGCATGTCTCATTGACGTTGATGATGATGATGAGGAGTTGTGATTATGACTAGTGACCAAATTATTATATGATGTCTCATTGACGAAAATGATGATTAAAAAGTGTTGATAGTAATGACTATGATGATTATTAGCTATAGTGTTGTCGGTGATGATATGCTGCAAGAGCTTTTATATTAATATGATGATGATATTGATCATGATTATCATGATGATTTGTTATATTATTGGAGGAAGGAAAGCAAATTAGATTCATGTGGATGGATCAAAAGTGACCAAAAGTTAAATTAGTAGGATCGTCGTCCTACTAATTCAACTTTTGTTCACTTTTTATTCATTTGGATGAATAAAATCCATGTTTCTTCCTCACAATGATATAATAATTCATCATGAACATAATGATATAACAACCTCTTAATTGGTACTGTATCAAAATTTGTATAACGGTGTATAACCATAATTAATTCATAAACCCCTAAAGAATTAAAAGGAAAAATAAAACAAAACTAAAAAAATTCAATACTTTTAGTCCTTGTTGGTGTTACCAACCGGGACTAAAGGCCCCCCAGCCCACGGCGCCGTCGGATGCCATGTGGAGGGCCTTTGGTGCCGGGCCGTGTTGAAACGACACTAAAAGGGTAGGCTTTAGTCCCCATCCTTTAGTGTTGGTTCTAGAACCGGCACTAAAGACCCTTACGAACCACGACTATAGGCCGGTTCTGCACTAGTGACTCTCACCGGTCCTAAATATAAGACCTTGTAAAGATTTCATTACGAACTAAATATGGATGTATCTAGACATATTTTGAAGTGTACATTCATTTTGCTCCGTATGTTGTCTATAATAAAATCTCTAAAATGTCTTACATTTAGAAACGAAGGGAGTATAATAACGCACGTTGTGATGTTAGTTTCAGGAGTGGCAAGATTATTGCCAGGATGCGACATAATCTTCAAGGAAAAGATGCTCATGAGTGTGCTTAACTTGCCTGCTAAAGAAAGCGATCCAGCTAGCGTTTCACCGTCCTAGCTCCTACTAGCCTGCTTGTTTTTTTCTCCGAAAAGGAGGACGATCCCCGGCTACTGCACCGGCATGATGCATGCAGCCATATATTATTAATAAAGCAACATCTAGCAGCCGAACACCTTCGATTCGAAAATAAAACGGAAAACAAACCCTTAGGCCATATACCTCGCGACAGTAACTCCCCCAGATAACCACTAACCCTACGATACAAGACACAATAAAAACGAAAAATACACAACTTCTAAGCTACCCCTTTAAGAAGGAACCGCCGCACGTGCGCTGATGATGCCGAGTCCACCACAAGGATGAACTTCGGATTCTCATCCCCAAAGCAAAGCTTCAATGCACCACCTTCAGCAAGGACACGACGCAGGCGCGCGACGACATAGCCCGATCAGTGATCTTGTGTTTCCATCGGAGTGCATAAGCTCGTCGTTGAAGCTGTCTGTGCCATCCGCCTTTATCCATCTACCGACACCTCAATAGCTGGATACCTTTGGAGGAGACAACAGAAGACAAAGACGTCCCATACCGCATGCCTCCCGCTACTGCCGCACCACCTTCGATCCAACAAGAATAGGCTAAACCTAACACTTTCGCCAGAGCCGCCGTGCATCACCTGCCGGTAAAAGGCATGACCTGACGTCTCCACATAAGACGCTGTGCGTAGCATCCGCCGGTAGGACATCCATCGGTGGCTTCACCTGCCGACGACAAGTATCGCCCGACAACTCCGAGAAAAGCTCATGTGTCACCTGCCGAACCGCATCGACCCGATCTGTTGATGGAGGGGACATCCTATACCGCCATCAGCCTCAGAAGGCCGTCAACATCTCGAGATCCGGACTCCGAGTCGCCCTGATGACCCCGGAGTCTGCCGCCGTTGATGAAGAGGGGCCGCCACCCCGATTCCGGGCGCTACAGGGAGCACCCACCGTCGCGCCGACCATTTTCGTCGCCCATACAATGGCAACCGCCGTCGCGATCCCGCATCAAGCACCATCGACGCCAGAGGAAGCTCCGGCCGCCACGCACATCCTGTGACGAGCCCGGTCACGGGATACCAAGATCCGCCGCCACCGACACCGCCACAAGGACCCACCACCTGGCCTGTCATCCCCGGCGGAAGGGATGCCGCCACCACCATGGTCGGATCTGGCCAGCTGTAGCCATCACCACCACGAAGACCGGATCCGGGCTGAACGCCGCCGCCGCCGCCGCCACCGGCCACGCCCAACCCCATCTCCATCTTCTATCCCCGTCCAGCCGACCGGCACGCCATGGCCAACCAATCTACCTGTGCCGCCAAGCGCAACCGCCGGGATCCGCCGTGCCGCCGCGCCCTGGATCCACAAGACGGCGCATTGCTGAAGCCGTCGTCCCGCGCCGCCCGACATCATGCGAGGAGAAGGGCATCCCCGCCGCCGCCTACGCCGACCGGATCGATGGCGCACGCTGGCGGCGGCGAGGGAGGGAGCTGGATGCGACGGACTAGGGGCGATGGCTGGGGTTCGCCCCCTCGGTCGATCGCGGGAGCGACGCGAGGGGGTTAGCGGGGGTTACGCGAAGGGGTTACGCGAGGGGGTTACCCTCTTCTTTCTCTTACATTTCATTTTGCTCTACCATAATTAATTCTGAGGTCAATGCAGACATGCAACGCTTTGTACGCGAGCAAAACTACCATTACTAGTTAGTTCCCTCACTTATCTTCCGCTCAGTGGTGAATGATTGCTCGTGGCACCTTTTCCGTGGTTCCCCCCGCAAGGTCTTCACATAAATCTTGGTGTGAAACTCTTCTTAATTAATAGATGAGACAAATATTCTGTGGCTTTCAAAATATAAAAACAGACTTTGTATTTTCTTGTTTGGGCGACAACTAGGAATCAGCTGCTTCTCTCGAGGAAGAAACTGAGGGATGTTTGAACTAACACACACGGCAAGGAATAGTAATATAACCATGGAACTATGGAAGCAACTCAAATAGGGAGAAATGCATTGCAGCTTTCGCGTGCCACACACCACTATATGAAAATAGCATTAAGACAATATCAGAAAATTTCAAAAAATTCTAAAATTTTGGGATATCAAACCTGAGTGCCCGTTTTACACCTGTGTTCATTTTCATGGGGAACGGGTTCCCGTGGTATCTGTGGCGTACAAATTACGGTTTGACATACGTTACATTCAGTTTTTTTCTATACATACCAATTTTTGTTGATTTTTTACTGGCATTATCACGGGCACTCATTCCCCATGAAACTGAACATGTGTGTGCAACGAGCACCCAAGTTTCACATACCAAAATTTCAGAATTTTTTGTTTTTTCTAATATGTTTTTTCCGTTGTCATATAGGGGTGTGTGGCATCTGAGAGCCACAAATCCTCATCCCTCAAATAGGGGATTGCTACTCCTTTTTGTTTGGATCAGCTATACACAACGGTGCGAGAAGAAAACCATCAACAATTTCAGATTTGGTGCTGCTTGCATGATGCACTCTCGCACCGATTTCACTTACTGGATCTCGCCTACCTACAGTACTGCATCGCTTTCGAGGAGAGGGCGGTGGCCATCATGCTACAACAGCAAACTAGTCGTCTTGCAGGTTAAAAGGAACCCCCTTTTCTATGTACTAGCAGAACCCACAGGACAAAGCGTTTGCCCCCTTGTTGTTCATGTGCTCAAACGTGTCAGCCTCTCAACTGCAAAACTTTCGGATCTTTCAAGAAAGGAAAGAGCAGTCCTGTAGGTTCTTTTTTCTGAATAATTTGTAAGGGTTTACATCAATATTGAAGCAACCCTCAAACGAATCCCTGCTTACACGTAAAAATCAAGATCATAGATCTTTTCGGGAGTCCTAATAGAGAGATAAATTTCGCAGGTGACGAGAACAACATTGTGAAATAATCACCACTACAGATAAAATTTTACAATTCTTATGTATATATAAAAGCAACAAGCCTGAGTGTAATTGGTATCTGCACGATATTAATATATTCCCTTTTTCAGAAGAGCAACAACCCTTATGCGTAAATCCCTGTTTCACAATGTATATATAAGCGAAGCATCTCTGAGAAATGTAGGGTAGATGTAGCTAATACATAGTTATTATTAACGGGTTCACACTACTGGAATCACACTCTAAGCCAAGTGCCATAAACACTCAACAAAGGGCCAAAAAAAACTCGGTATGGCCTTTGCCGAGAATTGTTCTCGTCAAAGACCACCCGACGTACACCTCTCAGGCAAACAAAACTTTGTCGAGAGCTGACCTTCAGGAACTCGACAAACTCCTTGTCGAGTGACAAACGGTGCTTCTCGGCAAAATAAAGTGACTTCACGGTCGCTGGTTCCGTCGGGTCTTGGATGTGTCGACGTCGGCCGAACAAATGCGACACCATAGCTCGCCCCAACCCCCACGGTTCTTGCCATCCAAGATCGATGAAGGAACGCGCTGGATTCAAGCTGCTGCACACTTCGTCGGCGATTGGAGCCACCAAGCTAGCCTCTAGCCGGCGTGCACTCGCCTCTCTTGTCGCCAAAAGGAGAATTCGAGGGAGCTAGCTAGGGTTCAATCGCTTGGGGCTCAATGAAGGCCGAGCCCATCGCGGGGACGATGATGGGAATTTGGGCACTAAACAAGCAAAATTCGGCTGTGAGTTGGGCCCCAAAACTGTTCATTTTCGAAGTCATATATTGTGTTGACTAGACTTAGAGCTTGTTTGGTTTGCGACTAAGTTTGCCAAAGGTTGCCACACCTAAGGTTAGGCATGTTTGACCAACTTAGGTGGGTGTTTGGTTCAAGCCACACCTTTGGCAAGCCACACTAGGGTCCCATATCACATAGACACAAAAAGTGTGGCAAGATTCCCTTAGGCTTGCCAACTTGTGGCTCTCGGCTGTTTGGTTCTACACCTAGCAATGCCACACTTTGCCACACAATATTGCCACACTTGCCTAAGGTTAGTTCTTCAAAATGAGAGCCACAAGTTGACAATCCTAAGGGAATCTTGCCACACTTTTTGTGTGTATGTGATGTGGGACCTTAGTGTGGCTTGCCAAAGGTGTGGCTTGAACCAAACACCCATCTAAGTTGGTCAAACTTGCCTAACCTTAGGTGTGGCAACCTTTGGCAAACTTAGTCGCAAACCAAACATGGTCTGGCAACATTGTGTGCCAAAGTGTGGTATTGCTAGGTGTAGAACCAAACAATCCATTAAAACGAAAGACCTATGTCTCGCACATAGCTAGACGATACCTCTCTCTCTCTCTCTCGCCTGAAGGGTTTTCTCTCTTACTTATGTATTGGGCCGACTCATTTCTTCTCCTTTATCGCCCGCTCGCTCGGAATAGATCGATCTCCGTTTCTTCACTCGCTCACTACACTGGTTTGGTCATGTTTTCTTCCTATTTTTTTCTCCTTTTGCTTTTATTTTTCTTTATGGGTTTTCTTCTGTTACTTTTTTTTCATCGTTTTCTTCATTACTTCATGGTTCTTATTGATTTTCTTTATTTCTTCACAATTTTCTTTGGTTTTTGTTTTTCTTTGCTTTTCATCCATTCTCTTTGTTTATTTCTTGGTTTTTCTTTTCTTTACTTTTTTCTCATTTTCTTTGGTTTTCCTTGTTTCTTTGTTTTTTTCACGGCTTTAAGTACAATCAACATCTCTCATATAAATCAAAAACATTTTTATATACATGTTTACCATGTTTAATGCAGGATTTTTTTAAAAATATATATGTTTTTCATGTCCACCTTTTTCCGTAAACATAGTATATTTTTGGTATGTATCTAATGTGTTTTTGTAATACACGTTTAATATTTCAAATACTAGTTCAATATTTTTTTTAGTAAATGCTCCACATTTTTTGGATACACTTTTATGATTTTCTTCTAAATGCTTGTAACATGTTTCAAATACAAGATTAACATTTTCTGAGCACATGGTCAATACTTTTTCTATGTAAGTTTGAAAAATTCAAAAGCCTGATTAACATTATTCAAATCCAAGATTATTATTTTATGAATACATGTTTAACTTTTTTTCCTATATATATTTGTTTTCAAAAAGTTTGATTAGTATTTTTGAACTACTTTAAAAAAAATAAATGGTCAACATTTTTCTATACACATTTAATATTTTACAAATTCTAGATTAGAAAAATTCAAACACTTTATTAACATTTTAAATATATATGATCCACTTTTTCACTCACATTGTATAATTTTTGATACACATGACATAACATCTCTCTATATACTTTTAATATTTTTCAAACAATTATTTATTTTTTCCAATCAGTTATGTAATTTTTTATAATATGTTTACTTAGAATATTGAAAGAAAAAAATCTAAAAAAACAAGAAGAAAGTGAAAACAAAAACATGAAAAAAGGAGGTTTTCTTCACACTGGAGTTCCCTACATCTCGCAGCAAGCAAAACAAAGGGGAGACCGATTTAAATTCATTAAATTGGGTATTTTAGGTTGAATTCATGTGAGGAATTTTCTGTGAATTTTAATGTTTTCTAGCAATTTAAATTATGCATAGTCAAATAAAATTAGATTAAAGTTTCTTTAAAATGAAGCAAAATTTTGTATTTATTTTACCGAGCAAAATTGAAAGGATGGGAATTTTTGCTTCGAAAAATTATGCTACACTAATTTCATCACCGTAAACTATTTTACTAATGGGAATCCATGGGTTGGTATGGGGCAATTTGTTTCTTCGAATTATTTTGGTGTATTCTCAAATTTTTCATGGATTTATAATTTTAAGGCACTATTAATAATTGTTAATTTTACGAAATTCTGCTGAAATCTTGTTTTAATTTTTTAGATCAAATATGGCCAGTGAAAAAAATATTTAGAAATTTTAGAATGTGATATTACTATTGATGTTATTTCAATGGCAACTTTTATGGTGATCACTTTTCATAGTACCAATTTAATGTTGAATTATGAATACTGTGAATAGTATTTTTTTTAATACAATTAAAAATATCTCCATAATTTCGAATATATTTATTTGGAAATTTATTGGTGTGGAATTTATGTTGATGTGATCATTAATAATGGCTAAGACCACCTCCAGATATTAATTCTCGTATGTGTTGGTTTTCCCTACCTCTCCATACGGCACAATAATATTTGGTCAATATGCCTATTGAAAAAATGGAAGGTTTTAGCTAGTTTCATTTTATGTTGTCTAATTATGATATGCGTCCTTGAAAATATGCAAATTGGACTAAAATGACGTTGATGAAATTGTGATCAATTCCCTCAACAATGAATTTTGTTTAGAGAATTATTATGATTACTATGAGTGTCCTTTTCACGATAGATGGCAAGTTTAATGCGTGCTCAGTTAAAATACCATTTATATTATCATGCCTAATCCCAAGGTCTATTGCACCATGAATGCCATTAAGAATTGTTGTTGTAATTTTTGCATTTATATTTAATGTTATTTGCAATGTCAATGAAGTGGCAAATGTTTTTCTGCCAATATGCTTATAACAGGTTGTGAATCCTTGTGTGAAACATTGGATTGAACCATATATTTGCTTTATGTTGACGATGGCTACCATATATTCTTTCTAATTATTATGTGATTTTATGTGTCTAATAAAAATGGAACCAACGAGAAGCTTTGAAGATTTAATGACCAAATGTTCTAGTGGAATTTCCTGATATTCTGGCCAACGCTGATTATTTTTCATGTGCCATTAATGGTAAACGAGTAATTTCCTTTTTTTTGGTCCAACCTTTTTACAAATTATAATAAAAATTAAGCATTTCTTCAATTCATCTTATTTCGATTGTTAATTCATGCTTGATGATGCTAATAAAGTTCTCACCTCCTTCCAATAATGAGATAAATAAATATGCCAAATTTTGTTTTGACTTAGATCAACCTAATGTATGGAGAGTCGAGATGAAAGCAACATTCTACTCATGTGCTCAAATGCTCTTGATATAAATAGTAAATTATGAAAATATTAACAAAATAAAAATCTGTATTTTTATGTCAACAAACGTTGCTTTGTTTTATTACTACGTGCAAATTCTTGTGGTGAAAGGACATTCGTGGATGCATCGACAAAAAAAACCAGTGATCCAAAATAATTCAGAAATAGTGAGTTTGAAGAACTGATTTTTATTTTTTTGTCCAGACCTCCACGAATGCCATACCATCACGGAAACTTACACGTAAATGAAACACAATTAAATGTTTTTCATGATTCTTTTTCTTTTGAATTTCTAACTGTTTTTTTACATTTTACTGTTCGTCTGGGTGCATGTACACCCAAACTACATGCGCGACTAGAGATTTCTCTTTGGTTGAAAGAAGGTTCCATTCCTATTTGCCACTTATACTAAAAGATATTATTTACAGTTAAGGTACACATTGGGAGTAAGTGGCTTGTGCCACCATGCACAATGGTAATTCAAAGGAGGCTAAAGTCAAAAAACTATAGGCTTTCAATAGCATTTGGAGATGACTTGATTCTTTATTTTAATGTTTGTTTATGATCCTAGTCAGTGGAGAAAATTAATTTAATAGATGACATGATCATCTATGTATTTTTTTAAATGTATGATCAAGTCACCTATAATTATGCAATGGTATTCTCGCCAAGAGGCAAGACAACGAGCGTTTATTTTTTCCACTGAGAAGACAACGAGCGTTTATTTGTTGTAACTATTATGTGTGTTATGGTACAATTAAGATGCAAGGGGAGTATAAAATAACGAGAGCTTGTCGAAATTGTGATATTTTTTTATTACACCACATTTCGAGGGAAAAAATGAATGTCTCATTTAAGATGAGGTATAAGGTATCACACTCCGAGTGTGGACGTCTTGAACCCAGGGACATATGAACCCGCTTTCTAAAAAAGTACTTTAAACGTGTTTTAAAATGTCAAAAATGTTGACACAAAATTCCACAAAGTCATCATCGCAACATGTGTGCGCGACATAAAGTTTTGTGAAATCTCTTTTTATTTTTCCTCCGCAAAAATGAAAAATTTCAGTGCTCCTAAATAGCGTTTCATGACATATATTTTTTGACTTTTTTGCACAGGCCAAACAAAAAGTTATTTTTCCACAGAATTTTCAGCACACACATAGAATGTGAAGCTGTATGCGTGGAACTTTTTTCAGAATTGTTGGACAATTAAAAATAGGTTTTCCAAAGTGGGTTCATACGCCCATGGGGTCATTCATGACCTTCTCATCACACTCCCCTCTCTTACTAGGCCTATAACATGCACAAAAAAGGGTGTTGTGGTGCTCCTCCTTCTCCTTGTCATGTGTTCCGATGGAGATTCATGCTGATAATGTGTTGAGACTATGGTGGAACCCACACGAGAGATTAATGAACATACCATTGAATTACGGAAATGATAAATCCCGAATGTTCGGATTATAAACATGGCAATCCAAACGTTTTCTGTGGCAACTTTAGTGGACGCGAGTTGGCAAACATGGCAATTTTCTGACAGAAGCGAATTGGGACAAAATTGCCATGTTTTCAACTAAACCTGCCATCACACGTCAACTATAGTTGCCATGAAAAACGTTTGGGTTGCCATGATTAAAATCCAAATGGTCAGAACTTATTGGGGTCCTCGAATTATTATTCTATTGTTCCTGCATTACAAAAGTCAGTTCACACTTAGCATGCCAAAGGCGTTCCCGGGAGAAAGATGGCAAACATCGTGCCGTAATTTAAAGTGAAATTAGAGTTGCAAAATATGGTTTAAATATCACAAAAAATATTTATGTGCTTTAACGTGACCCATGTCACTAACGTGTGTTCAAACTAGAATAAAATAAGAATGCCGTCATATGCGATCTATTTGGTTATGATTTTCTTTGTTCGAAACACAACACAATCGCAGATGTTCACAACACACGAGCACACACTCACCCAATGAACGCTAGCACACATATCCTACCTCTATGAGTACCTCTAAAATATCGAGCTGACACAATATCTTGAAATTGATGAAGTAATCACAAGCGTCTCGTAGTCGATCGAAATGTCTCCTTCCATTGAACCAGTGGCGGAGCTAGCTCAAGTCTAGAGCTGGGGCAAGATCTAAGTGCAGCCAAATTAATTAGTTTTTGCCCAAACAAACTTTTACTTCACCCAATTTTCTCTACTAGAGCTTCATTGACTTGCAGCATGGCACCCCGGGCAACTGCCCCAAGTCGGCGGGGCACCCGCCTCTGCCACTGCACTGAACTAACATCACCGATATATTTAAAATAAATCTAGAAAAATACGAGAATCAGTGTCAAGTGTAAGATTTGAACCCTTGGGCTAGTTCCAACACACGAAACCTAACCATCTGCACCACGCTCATTCGCGATTTGAATTATTATTTTTGGCCCGGCAATCATGTATGCCGACATCGGTCAGGTCATAGGCAAAAAATATTCTTGATAAAACACATGACTAGCTAGCCAATTTTGCGCTACCCGGTTCAGGCTTCAGCTCAAATCAAAGCACACTCTTGGTGTGTCCCTGTCTGCTGGTGCAACTGGGTCAATTAATTTTGTGAATTCCCAGGTTCAGTGCATCATACATGCATGTGTGTGTTGTTTCCATTGCAAGTTGGCATGTACTACTTTGGTCTTGGTAGAGTAGCCCCGCCACTTGGCACGAAACAACAAGCTCGCGCGACAACTTGCGCTCAGAGTTCTCAGCTAATCTGGGACGGCATCCCTGTTTTGTTTCGGCCCGTACATGGTTTGATGGATGCGCAGCGCACTATGCCTGCCAATTAAAATTGTCGATCGGACACAGCTACTTGTAGCTACTGTGCCATCAAGCACTCGTGAATCGTGACATCCAAACCAACCAAAGTTATGTTTATCCAAGCAGCCACTAGGGACCAGATTAGAGAGACCAAAAGACTTACTGGTTTACAACTTTCGAGTGCGATGTTTTTGTGCTTCTCTCATTGAGCAACTTTTCTTATAATTAACAAATGTGATTACTCTTTTTCCTGTTTTTTTTTTTACAAAGAAGAAGAAGTGAAAGCATCCTAGTGCAAAGAAAAAACGAAAACTAGGACTACACAAGCTAGGAGTTCAAACTACACGTCCAAATCGACAGGAACGTTACACATCAATCAAGGTAACAACCAAAAGATTCCACATCCACCGAAAGCCCTATGATCAGCCGGACCATTTCCTCCGAAGCAAAAGAATCCACTCGCACGTCTCAATCACTATCCTCCAAGATTTTTAGATGGAAGGCATTTTTATTAACTCAAAATGTAACATCAAACGACTTCAAAAGCGCAAATAATACTTCGCCTCTGTATAATTAAAATGCACATAGCCCAAGCTTGGAAAAAGCAATAGGTGTAAGGAAGGCGGTTCGTTGTGGCGGAGCTAGCCGGAAATCATTGGGGGAGGGGGGGGGGGGGGAACGTAAATCATCAATATTTCGAGGGGCCAAATGCTAAAGATGTCCAATCTAAGCACCCCTAAAAAACATTTCTTCACAAATTGCTCCAAGGCTGGGGGTAGCGCCCCCCCCCCCCGCCCCAACATAGCTCCGCCGGTGGCGGTCGCCCTTCGCTCTATGCCTAGGCGTTGCTTAAGCACCCTAGGCGCGACCTAGGTGGTAATATAATTTTACTATTTTGGTGTATTTGTGATATTATATGCGTGGCAATATTAATTTTTAGGGCATATAAATGTTAACTACCTACTACTGTTATTGGAATATGACCCGTTTGGCATGTGTGTTCACTATGTCATGTTTTTTTTGCTTGGCTAGACAATTCCATGCTTGCGCTACCTAGACTTCCATTTATGCCCTAGGTGAGATGTTTGGCCATCACCTAGCGCCTAAGCATGCCTAAGCGCCTTCTAGGCACTACCTGTGATAGCCTGACATATTAGGGATGATAGACTACTCATATCAATAAGGAATTCCTTCTTTTCCGGGAGCATATTCGAACAGAACTCCCGGATTAAGCGTGCTTGGCTTGGAGTAGCTTGGACTAGTTCTAGGATGGGTGACCGACCGAGAAGTTGGTCCTGGATGTGCATGAGTGAGCACAAAGTGCGCAGAAAAGACTAGTATTGATCTGTGAGACCAGTCTAGATCCCGCCTGGAGTAACGACTACCAGCGGGTGTGTCCGGGGCGTTACACTACCTTTTTCAACAAAGACACAACCAAACACTAAGCAATTGGCAGACGAAAAAGCTAGCATATCAACAACAACACAATCAAATAGACCAGACACTATGAATACATCGAAACAGGTGGTGGACCGATTCAAAGTTTATGCTGTTGGGTAAAAGATCACTTGTCACCTACTGCGACCACATACATACCGCCTTGAACAGTGGTTCGTACTCCATTTGGTGTAGCATAGACCACACACAAAGGAAGTGTGTACAACAAAAAATATCCTGTAAAGGAAAGAATTTTTTGCCCTAAAAAACCATATCATTTCTACATAGACAAGGCACCCATAATAAAGCAAGCACTCCCACCCTTATTAGGGTTCCAAATCTATTTGGAATACCATCCAACCAATAATCAAAAATATTGACAACACTTGTGGGCGGATACAAACTAGGCAGTATTTGGATGACTCACCATGGTGAACGAAGCAAATTTACACTGGAAAAAGAGATGTTTGATTGCCTCATCACGAGTACAAAAGCTACACTTCTTGCTTCCTTGTCAATTGCATCGGGCGATGTTATCCCCGGTTAGCACAACCCCCCTTCGAAGATAGCACATGAAGATTTTAACTTCTAGTGAAAACTTCGACATCCAAACTTTCTTGTTATTATCCATTGGGACCTCTAAATGTGTGAGCCCCCGGTAATATAGTCAACTATGAAAGACCCTGATGTAACGAGGTTCCAGCAAAACACATTCCATCCTCGTGTCAGGTTAATCGATTCTAATCGGGATAACCGATTTTTCCTTGACATAAGACGAGGACTAATCAAATCCTTGCTGAAAATTATATTTGGCGGGAATGAACTGAGCACTTATGCAAGAGTATCATTCTTGTCACAAACAATGCAGTACAAAGCTGGATATTGGTCTTGGAGGCTGGCATTACCTAGACAAATGTCCAATCTCCGACCCATCTTCTATCGTGAAGGATTCAATGCGAAAAAGGTGTTTCTTCACCGACATTCATTAGACCAGCACCAAAGTGCAAGTCACCATTAGACCTGGGACACAACTTTTTGGCCTAGATACTTGTTGTGCAGCAGGGTTTGCCAAACACCTTGGACCCATCTTTTATCTACAATAAGTAGTTTAAACAGATGTTCACTAATTAAGGCATCATTTTGATTTGCAGGTCATGAATTTCAAGTCCACCTTGGTCTTTTGGCCTACAAACCACACTTCATTTGGTCAGTTTGGACCTTTTGTTTTCATTTTATCCTTGCCAAAATAACTTGGATCTAAAATAATCTAGCCTCTGCATGACCCCTTTTAGGAGTTGGAAAAAACAAAGCATACAGAGAATCATATTTTGAGGAGAGAGTTGATCAAGACTATTCGTCTTCCAACAAAGAGCAAATTGCCTTCCCAACTGTTCAAGCATTTCTATAAGCGCTCCTCTATATATTTCCACTATGCATTAGTGCGACACCGATAATGAATCGGAATTCCCAAGTATTTAATCGGGAATTGACCTTGCATACAACCATATAGGCCAGCATAATCAGCCTCCTCCTCTCCGACTTCTCCAAAGCAGAATACTTCACTTTTATGAAAGTTAATTTCAAGACTTGGCATTTTATCAAATATTGAAAGCAACAATTTTTGATTCCCTGCCTTATCTAGGTCATGTTGCATAAAAAGAATTGTATCATCAACATATTTTAGAATAGAGAGACCACCATCCACAAGGTGTGGCACTACTCTTGCAATCTGTCCGTCCTGCTTGGCGCGATCAATCATAATAGCCAATATGTCAACAACAATTTAAATAACATTGGAGCCATAGGGTCACCCTGTCGTAGTACTGTTTTCATCTGAAAATAATGTCCTATGTCATATTGACTTTGACGCCACACTATCTCGAGTAACAAGAAAAGCATTAAGTGAAGCATCTTCTTCACCACCAGCAGAGTTGGTGATTCATCGTGTCCCACAACTAGGCTCGCGTGCACCGTCAACATGCAGGACACGGGTGTTTGCCAAGTTAATTTTATCGGGGCACTCGGTAAAGCAAATGAAACCACGAAAAGTTAGTAAAACCGTGCATACAGTGTTTGCCAAGTTTCGTACGTGGTACTCGGTAGAGTAGCTTTGTCGGGTTTCCCTCATGTCGGCAAACACATTTCTCTTTTTTCCCTTATCTCTTATTTTTATATTTTGTCTTTTTCTTTTCTTTCCCTCTCTATTTCATTTTATAGTGATTTAGTTCATTTTCTTGGCATTCAATGCATATAGGTCAAATTGAAATTGTTAGAGCATCTCTAGCAGACCCCGTATATCGCCGACCCGCAAAACTCGTTTATAGTTCGCGGGAAAACAGCTTTGCGGGCTGGCGCAAGCGGCAGCCGAGCAGACCCCGCATAGCGAAACTATGAAACGGAATATTCACAATATTCTGTTTTACAGTTCCGCTATGTGGGGTCTTCTCGGCCGCAACCCGCGCTAACCTGCAAATCAGATGGGTTTTTATCTGAATTTGACACATATGCCACATATTCAGAATTATTAATTCAGTATAACATAAAATGTCAATATTACAATACAACAATCATACAAACTACAATAATGATGGAAATCACCAAAGCAAAATAAATAATTCAATACAAAATTTTCCTGGAATACAAATCACACATGCATTAAATGAAATGAATGCAAAAAATGGAATGTGTTACTGCCCAGCCCTTTGCCAATGGTGCTCAATGAGATCCTCCTGAAGTTGAAACTGGGTGTTTGCATCTTCAATCTCCCGGTAGGTCTGAAGAAAGGCTTTAATGTGGTTAGGGTCTCTAGCTGGTTTGACACGGCTACCCACATTGTCGTAGAAGAACTCCAAGTTCATGCCTCTCTCATCTTCGAGAATCATATTGAGAAGAATCACACAACATGTCATGATGTTTTTAAGGGATCGCTTGTCCCAAAAACGAGCAGGACCACAAAAAATGGCAAACCTAGATTGCAAAACCCCTAATGATCTTTCAATATCTTTTCGGGCTGCCTCTTGTACCCTTGCAGATTCATATTGTTTATTAGTTTTGGGGTCTTTGATGCTCTTGAAAAATGTGCACCAAGAATGGTAGATACCATCTGTAAGATAGTATCCCTTTGTGTATTCATGCCCATTGGTAGTGTAGTTGCAAGCAAGAGCAACACCACTAGCAATCCTAGCAAACAAATGAGACTCTTGCAACACATTGATATCATTGAGAGTACCCGTCATACCAAAAAAGCAATGGCAAATCCATAAATCCTCGGATGCTACGGCCTCTAGCACAATTGTTGCATCACGAGACTTGAGACAATACATTCCATGCCATGCCTTCAGGCAGTTTTTCCAAGTCCAACGCATACAATCAATGCTTCCTAGCATGCCAGGACAACCTCTTCTCTCACTTGATGCCATCAACTTTTTTGTGTCTTCCTCATTGGGTGCTCGAAGATATCCGGGACCAAAGACACAGATGCTCACTTTGGCAAACCTACGCACTGACTCAATTGTAGTATCTTCAGCAATGCGAAGGTAATCATCGACATAGTTAGCCGGAATGCCGTATGTAATTACCCGCATAGCTATCGAGATTTTTTGATATGCACTAAATCCCTTCAAGCCCGCCACATTTACTCTTTGAGTAAAATACCGACAATTGGCCTCGCAAGCTTGCACTATTTTTACAAAGAGGGATCGGTGTATTCAGTACCTTCTCCGGAAGAGGTGCGACGGATATGTTGGATTGTCCGCGAAGAAGTCTTGCATCAACATCTTGTTCCCGAGATGGCGATTGCGAGGAATGCAAATACGGCCGACAGTGATTCTCACCGTCTCTTTCGGTTCTAATCGTTGTGCTTGTTCACGGCGAGGGCCATCACCAACATCTGCTACTGATGGTTTTCAAGCAGCGTCTCAACATCTGAATCGTCCGCATCGGACAAATCTAATAGGTAAAACCTCTCGCGAATGCTAAATTCCATCTAAAATCACAAATACGAACGCCGCATGAACCAACTATGCATATCGAATCCGAAAGAACAAGCACAAGTATTCACCGGCCGCTCGGGGCGGTGGCTCTGCGACGGTCGATCCCGGGTCGGCGATGACGACTCGGGGTGGCTCGGCTCGGCAGATCCGGGGAACCGGTGAAGCGGCTAGGTGGAACTGGGTGAGGGGTGCCCCGGCGGCACGATTCCGTCCGTAGATATGGCCGGAATCGCTGGTGGCGGACGGATGGAACCGATGGCGGGCGGCTGCGGAAGGGGGTGGGGAACGCGCGTGGGCTGACATGTTTTTCTGAGATATAGGACACCGTCGGGTCTAGGGGGAAACCTGTGTTTCCGCGGGTTGGAGGTGGGATTCTGCCGCGCCCCTCAAAAGTTTTTACTGGTCCAATCCGTTTACAGTATCTGATCGGGCGGCTTTTTTCGCTCAGACCCGTATTTTGACGGTTATTTTGCGGGTCAGGGCATTATAGGGGGTCTGCTAGAGATGCTTTTAGTGCATAATGTATTTTTTATAAAATTGGATTGAAAAATGCTATTTCTCATCTCTAGCCTATGTTTTAAGCCTTATCCAAGAATATAAAAGAAATTACACACCGCGGAATGCCTAGACTCGACTCCGAACATTGAGGTTATTAGTATTTTATTATAATTATTGAAAAAACAAACAAAATGAAATTTGGTATTGGTTCCCACATATGGTAATTTTAGAAGGTTTCGCAATTTTTTTCATATACGCAGCTTGGAAACTAGATCATATCCGAGAAAGAATCTTGATTTCAAGAGGAAACATGTCAAGTTTGAAGATAAAGCATCGGTTGCTCATCCGTTGACCTTGATTTTTTTCCCATACCAAAGGTACACCATTACATGACAAAAAATTAATTTTACAAATGTCAAAAAAAAATGGAAAAAAATATATGTGTTCAGCTTCACACCCAAAGGGCACATGCAAATTTTCAGGTGAAAAACTTAAGCACTTTGACATCTGCAAAAAACATCGAGCGCCAAATGTTGCCCTTAATTTTGTCTTTTTTGCCGACGAAGCACTACTATCCCATATGGCATGAAAATTGTCAAGGCACTTTCCACACTAATATGCACATCCACAATTTTTTTAATTTAATTTATTATTTTTAATGTTACTGTTCATTAAGGAACATATGCTCCTAGAGGCAAAAATCCGAGTAAGTTTATAGAATTGTTTTCAAAATGCACTCGACAATTCTAAGAAGCACACGATCCGCGGGCTTTGTACTGGTTGATTGGGAGGTAGTGGCTAATGAGTATGTGAAAATTATGTTATCTATTTTGTGCCTACGTGGTATGCTTTGTGAAATTTTACCGTGTTCATGTAATATTTTTTATTTTGCAGGTAACATCTTTTGGAATAAATAAAGTTTATGGAAGGAATGCCAAGAAATAATGGTGGAATTACATTATTTAATATGATGATCAACTACCTAAAAGAATAAAGCAAAGGGGGCAAGGGAGGAGCCCCTATGTCGCCTCTAGAGCCAAAGATGGCCATCAATACGACCGCACCCCCTCGTATGGGTGGTCGTATGAGGTGCTAGTTCCGCCACCTTGTCCACTACTTCCACCTCATGAAATCGTATTGGGATCACACACACAAAGAGGGACAAAACACATCAAGAGGAGAGAACCCTAGCCTTCGTAGGCTTCCGAAGGAGGAACCGATCCAAGGCTCCGCCACCACTATCCGCATCAAGAGAGCTTCACCATCATCACCATCTCACCCCATCCATTTTGTAATACATTAGTTGCAGTGATTCAATCGTGTGTTATACTTTTGTGGGATCTCAATGTTCACCATGATTCAACATATCTCGTTTGTGCTCTTGACTTGTGAGTAGTCCCTATAGTTATTGGGGATATGGAGGAACCCTAGTGTGTAACAGATCGTTTGGTTTGTTAGGATTTTATATCCTCTTTGCATGTTTATGTTAATATTCTTCTTGATGTTGGGTGAAGTCGACCATCCAAAGCATACCAATTTTGGAAGGAAGGTTATTACTGCTGGCGAACCAGCTGGTCTGGGAGTTAGGTATATGATAGGACCTATCTCCCTTCATCCCCGATCGTTGCAGCAGGAGGCAAACATAGAACACTTATAGTCTGCGTCCACATGGACCTTTTCCCCTTTAATCACCGTTTGTTAACTGGAGTGAGAAAGAACGGTGGTACAGGGCTACCGCGTGTATGCACGTATCTGTAATGGCCCTTACCAAAAAAGGGGTTGTACTTGTAGGATTGAATAGAACAAAAGGCGACATCTAGGCTTTCGGTCTAACTAGTACTAGAGTAGCGTCTTAGCGGCATACAAGTATTATAGACTACTAATGGTTCTCCCATGGTTTCCATCCAGGGTCTCTCACTCTTTAGTTTACTAGACATAATATCGCGTCATGGTCACACGCGGATGTCAATAATAGACAACGGATCCAAAAGATCACAAAGTTCATCTATCTACTCCGTGTACATGCAAGTGCTATACATGCAACACGCAAGAGAGTAACTACTAAACGAAGCAACAAAGACGAATTGTGCATACTAGATCATACCTCAACCTAGAACCGGATAAATTACTCAAATATAGGTGAATAGACACACAAATAGGAAGGATTTATTGCTGCCATCGATATGTTCAATCTTACAAAAATACATGTGCGAGGACAGAGATGGAGATGGAGATGGGCACCGGCGCCGGTGATGGCGGCGGCGTCTCCTTCTCCTCCTCTTGTGTGGCCTTTGTGGTGATGGTGATGGTGTTGGAAATATGCCCTAGAGGCAATATATAAAGTGTTTATTATTATATTTCCTTGTTCATGATAATCGTTTATTATCCATGCTATAATTACATTGATTGGAAACACATTGCATGTGTAGGTAAATAGACAACACTGTGTCCCTAGTATGCCTCTAGTGAACTAGCTCGTTGATCAAAGATGGTCAGGGTTTCCTAGCCATTTACATGTAATGTCATTTGATAACGGGATCACATCATTAGGAGAATGATGTGATGGACAAGACCCAAACTACAAACGTAGCATATGATCGTGTCAGTTTATTGCTATTGTTTTCTGCACGTCAAGTATATGTTCCTATGACCATGAGATCATGCAACTCACAGATATCGGAGGAATTCCTTGTGTGTATCAAACGTCGCAACGTAACTGGGTGACTATAAAGGTGCTCTACAGGTATCTCCGATGGTGTCTGTTGAGTTGGCATGGATCGAGACTGGGATTTGTTACTCCGTGTGACGGAGAGGTATCTCGGGGCCCACTCGGTAATACAACATCACAATGAGCCTTGCAAGCAATGTGACTAATTGTTAGTTGCGGGATCTTGTATTACGGAACGAGTAAAGAGACTTGCCGGTAACGAGGTTGAACTAGGTATGGAGATACCGACGATCGAATCTCGGGCAAGTAACATACCGAAGAACAAAGGGAACGTTATACGGGATTAACTGAATCCTTGACATAGAGGTTCAACCGATGAAGATCTTTGTAGAATATGTAGGAACCAATGTGGACGTCCAGGTCCCGCCATTGGTTATTGACCGTAGAGGTGTCTCGGTCATGTCTACATAGTTCTCGAACCCGCAGGGTCTGCACACTTAAGGTTCGGTAACATTTCGGTAGTGTAGAGTTATGTATGGTGGTGACTGAAGGTTGTTCAGAGTCCCGGATGAGATCTTGGACGTCACGAGGAGCTCCAGAATGGTCCGGAGGTAAAGATTCATATATAGGAAGTCCCAGTTTGGTCACCGGAAAAGTTTCGGGCTCATCGGTAGTGTACCGGGAGTGCCGGTAGTGTACCGGGAGACCTCCGGGAGGGGTATTTCAACCCCAGAGGGTCCATGGGCTGTGGAGAGTAATAACCAGCCCTTAGTGGGCTGGAGGAACAGCCACAAGAAGGCCCATGGCGCAGGAGGCAAAAGTCCTAAAGGAAAAAGGTGAAAAAAAGGCAAAAAGGAAGAGTCCTACTCCTACTAGGAGTGGAGGAGGAGTAGGACTCCTCCCCCTCTAGCCGGCCAACTCCTAGAGGCCCTTGGCCTTGCGCCAAGGGCTGCCTCTCCCTCCCTCCTATATATACTGGTGGATTGGGGCTGTTTAGACACAGTTTACGGCCACGTGCTACCCGTTCCACCGGTGCTCCTCCAGATCGGTTTTCCGCATCGCTTAGGCGAAGCCCTGCCGGAATCACTCCACCACCATCACCGGAGCGCCGTCACGCTGCCAGTGAACTCTTTCTCCTCTCTACCTCCTCTTGCTGGATCAAGACGATGGAGATCGTCACCAAGCTGCACGTGTGCTGAACGCGGAGGTGCCGTCCGTTCGGTACTAGATCGGAAGGATCGTGATCAAGGCCACGGGACGTTCATGATTGGTTCGCGGGACAGTTTGTTATTGGATCGCGGGACGGATCGTGACGAGATCGCGGGATGGTTCGTGATTGGTTCGTGGGACGGTTCGTGATTAGATCGCGGGACGCTCGGCGATTTGGATCGTGAAGAAGTTCGACTACACCAACCGCGTTTCTTAACGCTTCCCGCTTAGCGATCTACAAGGGCACGTAGATCCACTCTCCCTCTCGTAGATGCTCATCACCATGGATAGGTTTGCGTGTGCGTAGGAAATTTTTTGTTTCTCATGCGATGTTCCCCAACAGTGGCATCATGAGCTAGGTTGATGGTTCGACGAGATCTCGAGTAGAACACAAAAGGTTTGTGGGCGTTGATGCTTAGATTGCTTCCTCCCTTGGTCGTATTTTGGTTCAGCGGTATTGTGAGATGAAGCGGCCCAGACCAACATTACTCGTACACTTACGAGAGACCGGTTCCCTCGACGCAACTTGTTGCTTAGATGGCTTGCGGATGACAGTTTCTCTCACTTTAGTTGGATCAGATCCGACAAAGGCGGTCCTTGAGAAGGTTGAAAAGCAAACTATGTATCACCGTTGTGGCTTTGCGTAGGTGAGAATCGTTCTTGCTAGATACTCATAGCAGCCACGTAAAACTTGCAACAACAATTAGAGGGCGTCTAACTTGTTTTTGCAGGGTATGTTGTGATGTGATATGGCCAATTACATGATGAGATATATGTGATGTATGAGATGATCATGTGATGTATAGAATTTCACGACTTGCATGTCGATGAGTACGGCAATCGGCAGGAGCCATAGGGTTGTCTTTAATTATTGTATGACCTGCGTGTCAATCATTAAGCGCTATGTAATGCTTTACTTTATCGCTAAACGGTAGCAATAGAAGTAGAAGCAGCTGGCGCCACAACCCCTATGGTGGCATGTTGATGGAGATCAAGATGATGGATATCATGGTGTCATGCCGGTGACGATGGAGATCATGCCGGTGCTTTTATGATGAAGATCAAAAGCACAAGATCATGGCCATATCATGTCACTTATGAATTGCATGTGATGTTAATCCTTTATGCACCTTGTTTTGCTTAGTTTGACGGTAGCATTATAAGGTGATCCCTCACTTAAATTTCAAGATAAAATTGTGTTCTCCCCGAGTGTGCACCGTTGCGAAAGTTCGTCGTGTTGAGACACCACGTGATGATCGGGTGTGATAGACTCTACGTTCACATACAACGGGTGCAAGCCAGTATTGCACGCGTAGAACACTTGGGTTAAACTTGACGAGCCTAGCATGTACAGACATAGCCTCGGAACACAAGAGACCGAAAGGTCGAACATGAGTCATATAGTAGATATGATCAACATAATGATGTTCACCATTGAAGCCACCTTAACTCACGTGATGATCGGACTTGATTTGGTGAATTTGGATCATGTGACACCCAGATGACCTGAGGGATGTCAATTTGAGTGGGAGCTTTAGTAATTTGATTAACTAAACTCATTATCTTGAACAATAGTCTAAGTAACCTTTGCATATTTATGTTGTAGATCAATGGCTCGTGCAGTAGCACCCCTGAATTTAAATGCGTTCCTAGAGAAAGCTAAATTGAAATATGATGGAAGTAACTTTGTTGACTGGGCCCGTAATCTGAGGATTATCCTCACGGCTTCCCAAAAGTCATATGTCCTTGATGCACCGCTTGGTGACCAACCAGAAGACATGACCTCCGAAGATGTTAAGAACGCTTGGGAGGCTCGTGCTGGAGACTACTCAATAGTTCAGTGTGCAATATTGTATGGCTTAGAACCGGGACTTCAAAGATGTTTTGAACGTCATGGAGCATATGAGATGTTCCAGGAGTTGAAGTTTATCTTTCAGAAGAATGCCCGGATCGAGAGGTATGAGACCTCCGATAAATTATATGCTTGCAAGATGGAGGAGAACGGGTCTATTAGTGAGCACATACTCAGAATGTATGGGTACTCAAACCGTCTAGCTGAGTTGGGAATTACCCTTCCGCCGGAGGCAATCACTGATAGAGTTCTTCAATCGCTGCCACCTAGTTACAAGAGCTTTGTGATGAACTAGAACATGCACGTGATGAACAAGTCAGTCGCCGAGCTGTTTGCGATGCTGAAAGTCGCTGAGTCTGAAATCCAGAAAGAACATCAAGTGTTGATGGTCAATAAAACCACTAGTTTCAAGAAAAATGGCAAAGGCAAAGGCAGGAAGGGTAAAACCAAGAAGGGTGGCAAAGCAGTTGCTACTCCTACAAAGAAGCCTAAGCATGGACCTAAGCCAGAAACTGAGTGCTTTCATTGCAAAGGAACTGGTCACTGGAAGCGGAACTGCCCCAAGTACCTGGCTGACAAGAAGGCGGCCAACGACAAACAAGGTATATATGATATACATGTTATTGATGTGTACCTTACTAGCTCTCGTAGTAGTGCCTGTGTATTTGATACCGGTTCGGTTGCTCACATTTGCAACTCAAAGCAGGAACTACGGAATAAACGAAGGCTAGCAAAGGACGAAGTGACAATGCGCGTGGGAAATGGTTCCAAGGTTGATGTGATCGCTATCGGCACGCTCTCTCTTCGATTACCATCGGGATTAGTGATGAACCTGAATAATTGTTATTTAGTGCCTGCGTTAAGCATGAACATTATATCTGGATCTTGTTTATTGCGAGAATAAAGGTTGTTCTATTTATATGAGTGATATCTTTTATGGTCATGCACCCAATGTTAGGGGTTTATTCATATTGAATCTTGATAGTGATGACACACATGTTCATAACATTGATGCCAAAATATGTAGAGTTGATAAAGATAGTACCACTTTCTTGTGGCACTGCCGTTTAGGTCATATTGGTGTAAAACGCATGAGGAAGCTCCATGTTGATGGACTTTTGGAGTCACTTGATTTTGAATCACTTGACACATGTGAACCATGCCTCATGGGCAAGATGACAAAAACGCCGTTCTCTGGAACAATGGAACGGGCAAGTGACTTATTGGAAATCATACATACTAATGTGTGCGGTCCAATGAATGTTACAGCGCGCGGTGGATATCGTTATTTTCTCACTTTCACTGATGACTTAAGTAGATATGGATATATTTACTTAATGAAACACAAGTCTGAAACGTTTGAAAAGTTCAAGCAATTTCAGAGTAAAATTGAGAATCATCGTAACAAGAAGATTAAGTTCCCGCGATCTGATCGAGGAGGTGAATATCTGAGTTATGAGTTTGGCATTCACTTAAGACAATGTGGAATTGTTTCACAGTTGACACCGCCCGGAACACCACAGCGTAATGGTGTGTCCGAACGTCGTAACCGAACCTTATTAGATATGGTGCGTTCTATGATGTCTCTTGCTGATTTGCCACTATCGTTTTGGGGTTATGCATTAGAGACAGCCGCATTCACTTTAAATAGGGCACCATCGAAATCCGTTGAGACAACGCCATATGAACTGTGGTTTGGCAAAAGGCCAAAGTTGTCGTTTCTAAAAGTTTGGGGATGTGATGCTTATGTCAAAAAGCTTCAGCCTGAAAAGCTGGAACCCAAAGCGGAGAAATGCGTCTTCATAGGATACCCGAAAGAGACAGTCGGGTATACCTTCTCTCTCAGATCCGAAGGCAAATTGTTTGTCGCTAAGAACGGAACATTTCTTGAGAAAGAGTTTCTCTCGAAAGAATTGAGTGGGAGGAAAATAGAGCTTGATGAGGTTGTTGAACCTTTACTTCAGCCAGAGAGTAGCGCAGCACAGAAAGATGTTTCTGTAGAACCTACGACAGTAGAAGAGGAAGTTAATGATGATGATAATGAAGCTTCGGATCAAGCTCCTATTGAACCTCGTAGGTCGACAAGGGCACGTACTACTCCTGAGTGGTACGGCAACCCTGTCTTGGAGGTCATGTTGTTGGACAACAATGAACCTATGAGCTATGAAGGAGCAGTGATGAGCCCGGATTCCGAGAAATGGTTAGAGGCCATGAAATCCGAGATAGGATCCATGTATGAAAACAAAGTATAGACTTTGGAAGTATTACCTGAAGGGCGAAAGGCCATTCAGAACAAATGGATCTTTAAGAAGAAGACGGACGTGGACGGTAATATCACCGTCTATAAAGCTCGACTTGTGGCAAAGGGTTTTTCACAAGTTCAAGGAGTTGACTACGATGAGACTTTCTCACCCGTAGCGATGCTTAAGTCTGTCAGAATCATGTTGGCAATAGCTGCTTATTTTGACTATGAAATTTGGCAGATGGATGTCAAAACGGCGTTCATCAATGGTTTCCTTGAGGAAGAGTTGTATATGATGCAACCCGAAGGTTTGTCGATCCATAGAATGCTGACAAAGTTTGCAAACTCCAGCGATCCATTTATGGACTGGTGCAAGCATCTCGGAGTTTGAATAAGCGCTTTGATGAGGTGATCAAAGTGTTTGAGTTTATACAAATTTATGGAGAAGCTTGTATTTACAAGAAAGTGAGTGGGAGCTCTATAGCGTTTCTAGTATTATATGTGGATGACATATTGCTGATTGGAAACAATATAGAAATGCTGGAAAGCGTGAAGGAATATTTGAACAAGAGTTTTTCAATGAAGGACCTAGAAGAAGCTGCTTTCATATTAGGCATTAAGATCTATAGAGATAGATCGAGACGCTTAATAGCACTTTCACAGAGCACATACCTTGATAAAGTTTTGAAGAAGTTCAAAATGGAACAGTCCAAGAAAGGGTTCTTGCCTGTGTTACAAGGTGTGAAGTTGAGTAAGACTCAATGCCCAGTGACTGCAGAAGATAAAGAAAAGATGAGCGTCATCCCCTATGCTTCATCCATAGGCTCTATCATGTATGCAATGTTGTGCACAAGACCCGATGTCAGCCTTGCCATAAGTATGGCCGGAAGGTTTCAAAGTGATCTTGGAGTGGAGCACTGGCAAGCGGTCAAGAATATCCTTAAGTACCTGAAAAGGACTAAGGAAATGTTTCTCATTTATGGAGGTGATAAAGAGCTCGTCCTAAAGGGTTACGTCGATGCGAGCTTTGACACTGATCCGGATGACTCTAAGTCGCAAACCGGATACGTATTTATTCTTAATGGGGGAGCGGTAAGCTGGTGCAGTTCCAAGCAAAGCGTGGTAGTTGATTCTACATGCGAAGCGGAGTACATCGCAGCCTCAGAGGCAGCGAAGGAAGGTGTCTGGATGAAGCAGTTCATGACAGATCTTGGAGTAGTGCCTAGTGCACTGAATCCAATAAACCAGCTCTGTGACAACACTGGTGCCATTGCTCTAGCCAAGGAACCAAGGTTTCACAAGAAGACCAGACACATAAAGCGACGCTTCAACTCCATCCAGTTCTACATCGAGGAGAAGGACATAAATATTTGCAAAGTGCACACGGATCTGAATGTTGCAGACCCGTTGACTAAACCTCTTCCAAGGGCTAAACATGATCAACACCAGAACTGTATGGGTGTTCGATTCATTACCATGTAAATCACATAGTGATGTGAACTAGATTATCGACTCTAGTGCAAGTGGGAGACTATTGGAAATATGCCCTAGAGGCAATATATAAAGTGTTTATTATTATATTTCCTTGTTCATGATAATCGTTTATTATCCATGCTATAATTACATTGATTGGAAACACATTGCATGTGTGGGTAAATAGACAACACTGTGTCCCTAGTATGCCTCTAGTGAACTAGCTCGTTGATCAAAGATGGTCAGGGTTTCCTAGCCATTGACATGTGATGTCATTTGATAACGGAATCACATCATTAGGAGAATGATGTGATGGACAAGATCCAAACTACAAACGTAGCATATGATCGTGTCAGTTTATTGCTATTGTTTTCTGCATGTCAAGTATATGTTCCTATGACCATGAGATCATGCAACTCACAGATATCGGAAGAGTGCCTTGTGTGTATCAAACGTTGCAACGTAACTGGGTGACTATAAAGGTGCTCTACAGGTATCTCCGATGGTGTCTGTTGAGTTGGCATGGATCGAGACTGGGATTTGTTACTCCGTGTGACGGAGAGGTATCTCGGGGCCCACTCGGTAATACAACATCACAATGAGCCTTGCAAGCAATGTGACTAATTGTTAGTTGCGGGATCTTGTATTACGGAATGAGTAAAGAGACTTGCCGGTAACGAGGTTGAACTAGGTATGGAGATACCGACGATCGAATCTCGGGCAAGTAACATACCGAAGAACAAAGGGAACGTTATACGGGATTAACTGAATCCTTGACATAGAGGTTCAACCGATGAAGATCTTCGTAGAATATGTAGGAACCAATGTGGACGTCCAGGTCCCGCCATTGGTTATTGACCGTAGAGGTGTCTCGGTCATGTCTACATAGTTCTCGAACCCGCAGGGTCTGCACACTTAAGGTTCGGTAACGTTTCGGTAGTGTAGAGTTATGTATGGTGATGACCGAAGGTTGTTTGGAGTCCCGGATGAGATCCTGGACGTCACGAGGAGCTCTGGAATGGTCCGTAGGTAAAGATTCATATATAGGAAGTCCCAGCTTGGTCACCGGAAAAGTTTTGGGCTCATCGGTAGTGTACCGGGAGTGCCGGTAGTGTACCGGGAGACCTCCGGAAGGGGTATTTCGACCCCAGAGGGTCCATGGGCTGTGGAGAGTAATAACCAGCCCTTAGTGGGCTGGAGGAACAGCCACAATAAGGCCCATGGCGCAGGAGGCAAAAGTCCTAAAGGAAAAAGGTGAAAAAAAGGCAAAAAGGAAAAGTCCTACTCCTACTAGGAGTGGAGGAGGAGTAGGACTCCTCCCCCTCTAGCCGGCCGACTCCTAGAGGCCCTTGGCCTTGCGCCAAGGGCTGCCTCTCCCTCCCTCCTATATATACTGGTGGATTGGGGCTGTTTAGACACAGTTTACGGCCACGTGCTACCCGTTCCACCGGTGCTCCTCTAGATCGGTTTTCCGCAGCGCTTAGGCGAAGCCCTGCCGGAATCACTCCACCACCATCACCGGAGCGCCGTCACGCTGCCGGTGAACTCTTCCTCCTCTCTACCTCCTCTTGCTGGATCAAGACGGTGGAGATCGTCACCAAGCTGCACGTGTGCTGAACGTGGAGGTGCCGTCCGTTCGGTACTAGATCGGAAGGATCGTGATCAAGGCCACGGGACGTTCGTGATTGGTTTGCGGGACGGTTCGTGATTGGATCACGGGACGGATCATGACAAGATCGCGGGACGGTTCGTGATTGGTTCGCGGGACGGTTCGTGATTAGATTGCGGGACGCTCGGCGATTTGGATCGCGAAGAAGTTCGACTACACCAACCGCATTTCTTAATGCTTCCCGCTTAGCGATCTACAAGGGTACGTAGGTCCACTCTCCCTCTCGTAGATGCTCATCACCATGGATAGGTTTGCGTGTGCGTAGGAAATTTTTTGTTTCCCATGCGACGTTCCCAACAGATGGAGGGAGAGGCCACCCTCTAGATGTGTGGGAGAGCCTCTCAAAGGTTGCATGGAGTTGTGGCGGAATAAGGATGATGATCCTGGTTGCTAGGGTTGGACCTTTTCATATAGGGTGCCTCATCGGGTCTCATCCATTGATGCGGCCTCCTACCTTTCATGCAAGGGCTCTAGGGGAGTAAAAATCCATGACCAAAGGATGCCTTATCTGCCAAGGATCCCATGGGAACACACCGAGATGAAATCAGTGCAAGATCGAGAAAGTTCTTGCCAGTTTACGAAGTTGTGTGGAGATCATACGAGATCCCATACAAGCGGGTATGCTCGCATGAAGGTTGTCATACGTTATGGAATCCGGGAGCATTTTCGTATTTGGTCTCCATTTTGTCATACGAACTCTAATTTTTGACGTTCTTGGCCTCTTTGGATTTCTAGAATTTTTTTTGATACTTCAGTTGCCTTGGGTCTTCAGATTTGGATAATTTAAAAATGAAAAAAATACTTCATAGGGACTTCATCTAGTGCCTGGAACTTCCCCGGTTTGATTCCCAACTTGGTTCTTTGGATGTGTCAAGTCCATATACATGCTAATACACCGACAAAGACCAAAAAACAAAGGAAACTATTAAAAACTAAATAAAAATAAAACGGGTGCAATGAACTCGTTAAAACGGTTAAACACCTAAAACTTCCCCAACATAGATCTTGTTCCTCTTCCTATTCGCTTACTTTCTTCGGACAAACCCCACCCATGATGCGTTCACGCCCTTCTCATGGACCCTTCCCCGGCGAGACCGAAGAGGACCATGCCGAAAGGAAGTTCTGGGAGAGGGACCGGAATTAGTCCTAGTGGGTCCAAGCCAGCGCGCTATGGGCTGAAGCAGTCGTCGGGGACGAACATGTCCCCGTTGCATGTCGGATGTCAAAGAACGAGGAGGCATACATCAAATGCTTGAACGTCAAGGAGGCATGCAAGGAAGAGAGTTTCAATACGTTGATGCAGCGATTGAAAAGAAGCTCAAACTCGAAGAAAAGAATGCCATGCTCAAACTATTCAATATGTTGATGTAGCAACCGAGAAAAAGCTCAAGCTCGAAGAGAAGAGTGTCATGCTCGTGGAGAAGAGGATGGAGATCACAGCTGCTTCGGAGGACACGATGATGCTCACCTTGAAGATGGAGGATTTAGATGAACACGCTCGTATGATCATGCAAGCCGTATGTTTCAAGATGTGTTGGAGAGGATGGACGTGGCGGAGAAGGACGCGGTGTCGGCCAAAACGACATCTACGGCAGAATGCCGAGTCGAGGCTTGGATTGTCGGACCACAGGGTAGAAAATCCAAGTTCTAGCATGGACTGCCGGACTGATGTTATTTTGTGATCGGACATGTGAAAACTAAGTATACGTGCCGCCTTTTTGGTTGTGATCGGACAATGATGTGATCCGACGCTGCTATGAGATCCAGCGCGTTTTTTGACGACATATTTGAATTTCAAATTGATAGCATGCACTAGCTTTCTAAGGCCACCTGTCGCATTTGTGTCCAAGGACGGATACTGTGTCCGGTTCGTGGGTCAACGGAGATCAACGAAAAAAATACCGTACTGTTTCGATATTATAGGGTCGCTACATCATATCTAAAAGGGCCACGTTACGTTTTAGCTATTTCGCTTGCTATGCCACTATTAATGCTATAGCACGCTATCTTGATGCTAAACGAAATAGTGTTATGGCGTTTTAGCGTGTAGCACACAACAACCCATCAGGCATCACCACATAACATCGGCCTAACTCACTCTCACTCTCTCCCAGAAAACAAGCGCAATGCATACAACCTGACCCAGCCAACTTGCCACCAATTTTCCACCTGATCGAGGACGCGACAATGGAGGCGTTCATGACTCGTGAGCAAAGCCGGCGGTGGAAGTTCGTGAATGGCAACAGCTTCTCTCCATCCCCTTTACAAGTAGCGGCGTTGGCGACACCTTCAATTCCAGCAAGACAACGCCGATGTCAATCACGCTACCGACGCCGGCAAGTAGTCACCGATGTTTCCTATGTCAAATACGAGTGCTCCCTTCCCTTATAAATTAGGAGTGTACATGCTCTGAGCCTACCTCTGAAAGCACATTTTCTCCTTTGATGGTTTTGTTAATTCATAACAACATATAAGTCATTGAACTAATGTTTTCATCAAGTATGTTTCAGGAAAAGTTTAATGATGGGTTGGCAAAGAGATTGTGGGATACCCTAAGATGCAAGGAAATAGGTTGGCTAAGCTTCAAGCAAGAGGGCTCTACATTTTATATTTGTGAGAAATCATTTTGAGTCCATAGGAAAGCCAATACTATTAAAAGGGGGTAAGGTTTAAAATGCTCATACGTGCACAAGTGATAGTCACGAAAGACATCCACAAACTCTCTCACCAAAGTCTGTCCAAAGTCAAACACTCAAAATAGGTGCAATCAACATTCTACATTCGATGCCACCGATTCCAAACCCTAAACAGACTCAGCCAAACCCTAGCCTTTCGGTGCAGCCGGTACTGCATTCGGTGCCATCGAGTTCGGTTGCCAACTTTCTGTTACGCAAGTTCATAGTTTCGGTCCCTTCGAGATTGTCAAATCGGCGTCACCGAGATTGAGCATTCTGACCGTTGATCACCGTATCGGTGCAATCGAGATTCCTATATCGGTCTCACCGAGATTCAAAAGTTGCCACCTTTTGGTCACTTCGGTACCACCATTATTAACACATCGGTGTCACGAGTCTGACTTACTGTGTGTAACAGTTGGATTTTTGGAGATGCCTATATATACCCCTTCACCACCACCTACTCGAAAGAGAAGCACTCAAAACCATAACATACCCATCCTATCAGTTTTCTGAGAGAGAACCACCTACCCTTTTGTTGAGGTCAAGATCTTCCACTCCAACCATATGGATCTTGATTTCTAGCCTCCTCAAGTTGCTTTCCACCAATCCCATCTCTTCTATCAAGCCATATCTGTGAGAGAGTGATTGTGTGTTGAGGAGTCTATCATCTTGAAGCACAAGAGCAAGGAGTTCATCGACATTACCGAGCCTTTTACCTTTTGGAGGGTGGTGCCTCCTGGATTGGTTAGGTGTTGCTTGGGAGCCTCCTACTTTGTGTTGTGGAGTGAACCAAGAAGTTTGTAAGGGCAAGAAGATCCCCTACTTCGTGAAGATCTACCCCGAGTAAGGCTAGTCCTCTGTGGACGTAGGCTGTCATGGTATAGTCAAGGTTGCTTTTGCGTGGAACCCTCCGTGGGTAGAGCCCTCTGTGAACTCTCGCGACCGTTACCCTCCGTGGGTTGAAGACTCCATGAACATGGTTGTACGATAGCGCCACCTATCGAAACCACGGGAAAAATCATCGTGTCACCAATTGCGTTTGCTTTTCCTATCCTCTCTTTACTTTCATGTGCAATGTCTTTACTTTCCACTGCTATACTCTTAGACATGCATGTGTAAGGTGTACTTGACATATTATGAATGCTAAAATCTGTCAAGAATTAAAATTGAGAAAAAGTAGATTTTTATTTGGTCAAGTAGTCTAATCACCCTCCTCTGAACCTACTTTCGATCCTACAACCTCTCATGTGTTTCTCATCTTAATTTAGAGTGTTCCTTTTCCTTGCAAATTATGGAAGCCTTAAATTTTGATATATATGTCATTTTTTATGCAAAACGTTATTTTTAAATATAGAATGTAATTAGCACGCTATAACTTGTACCACATTTAGGGAAGGGCAGCGCTAAATCTTATAGCACGCTATTTCTTTCATTGATGGAGATGGCCTAATAACCTGCGTGGAAAAGTACACCGAGGATGCTGTTTACCCTTGGTCCATCGGGTTCTTCGTGGATCCTCAATACTATGTAATCCACGCCCTTGTGTTCTACAGGACTTGTCCAATCCCGAGCTGCCTCTTTTTTAGATCAACATGAAGAACCTCCCCGGCTCCACTACTTAGAAAGAAACCTGAGCAAAGCAGGTCCCTAAACCATCCCGTTTACAGTTGTCAACCAGGACTAAAGACACACGAACTTAAACAAGTACAAACTACAAAAAAACGTCTTCGGGGACACTAGCGACGGCCAGCGCAAGGGAACAAGAGAGTTTTATGATCAGCTAATTGGAAGTGCAGGCTGGACGAGCCGGACTTTAGGCGATCCTGGTGCATCCAAAGTAGATGTAGGGCTGAGACTCCAGCGCGTCATCTGATTGGCCACCAGTGGGGTGAAATGGCTTTTAGCTATCCCTTCCATCCGATCAGGCGATCGAGGTTCCCTCAGCAGCTTTTGGACGTGGATGCAGAAGGCATCTATCCTCTCCAGCATGTGTTTTTTGAACAGTAGGCACCATTTTCTGATTGTGTTTAAAAGCATCGACTAGATCTGCTTCAAAGATATCCAACAAACACCATTAAACACAATGTTGTTATGTGCTTCCGCAAAGCCCAGAGAACAACAACAGAAACATAATTGAGTACATCAAGTTTTTTTCCTGCTACCCACCTAGGAGCTGAAGAAAGCATTGAAGTACCAACTTCTAAACTAAAGAAGAAGCTAATTTCATTCCAGACTAGCTTGGACACAGTGCAATCAAAGAACAAATGCTTAACACTCTCATGCTCAGAACAGAAAACACGGTGCAATGGCTTGTTCATTTTTCTCTTCTCTAAATTATCTCTGGTCATAATTTTGTTATAAGCAGCAACCCAAAGAAGAACCTGGAGTAACCCCTCTATAGTTGATAACTGCATACAAGGATACTGGTAGTACTGGCGGTCCCTTTGGGTGAAAAGAAAAGAAAAGAGTGCAAGAAGCCAAGAAAGATATCACCACAGGTAGTCTCGCGTGTCCTCCCACCTGTTTGTTTGGCATCCTTACAGGTCGCGAGATCCTACACGGCCTCCTGATTAGCCGATCAAAGGCACAACATGAGGTGATCCATCGATCGCCCCTTCCCTGGCGGCGTCCATGCACGCACGACTGTATCCACAAAGTGTAACGAACACTCATCCTCAGTTCAGTGAGGGAAGCAGGGTCTGGAGTCTGACGACGGCGTCACGCAGTCGTCGCGGCTGAGGAAGGCGAGCGACAGCAGCGCGAGCAGCAGCACCACGGGGAGGAAAAGCAGCAGTGGCGGCGGCGGTGGCAACATAGGAGGCAGCAGCAGCGGGAGCAGGAGAAGCGCCACAGCCGCGCCCGCCACGAGCACCATCGTCGCCGGCCCTCTTTCCATGCGGCCTGGCTATAAATGGAACGAGGCGTGTCTAGCTAGTTCTGGAGGAGCTATGACTTCCTAGCCGAGAATGATGCTACCTAATAAGAACACACACACACACACACGCACGCTCGCATGCACCCCCCCCCCCCCCCCCCCCTGCCCATTGTCCTATATAGTCTCCTTGCGTATAGCCGTATACCATGCCTACTGGGTTATATATTCAATGCACCTGGCTGGTGGGAAAAATATCCCCACCCAACTTTTTCTAAGGCATTCAACTTGGTACGGTATTTCTTCGCGAGAGGAAACACATCATTACCACTTGTAAAGATGCATGGAATCGTTCCGTCCCCTGCACCCCTCCCTCTCCCCTCGTCGCCATGCCCCTCCTTGGACTAGTCGCGCATCTGATATGGGTCTGCACCAACATAGCGTGCTAAGCCTCTTAGCCGTGGCTCCGCCAAAAGATATGGAACACTATGGCGTGCTAAGACTCATTTAGCATTTCAGAATAAGTCAACAAAAATAGAAAATATAGATATACAAGCATGCATCAATTTGACATTTATTTGACCATTGACATATATATCAGCTAGCATCCAGGCAAACAAATAAAGGAAGGACTGTTAAACTTAGAGATATATTGTAATCTCAACCAACTCTCCCCCCCTCTCTCTCTCTTTCTCTCTTAGCTATCTAGTTCTCCTCTGTAACAAATGAATCTTCCAAGGATCCGTGCCTTTTTGTAAACCACTGCAAGGGTTTTGCCCCAATTAATATAAACGCACGCGGCTCCCTCTCGAGGGAGTAGGAATGCTTCCATCTAACATGGTATACAGATCCATCCTCTTCCCATCTATCTAGCCAAAGCCCACAGATCATCAGAAACCCCATCGATCGCCAAAACCCACTAGATCACCAGAAAACCGATCACAATGGCTTCCTCCTTGGCACACATCTCCCTCAACCTCGGAGCTACACCTGCCGAGAAGCTGACCAAGGGAAACCTCCTTCTATGGAAGGCACAGGTGATGTCAGGCTTGCGAGGAGCGCATGTCACCGGTCTCCTGGACGGATCCGACCCAGTGCCCCCGAAGATGGTGGAGCAGTAGCAGGCGGACAAAACAACTGTCATGGTGCCCAATCCTCTCTATGCACCATGGCTCTTCAAGGATCAGCAAGTTCTCAGCCACCTCCTGAACTCGCCGTCGAAGGAGATCCTCGCCCTAGTTGTGAGTAAAGAAAATACACTTGATTTATGGACTGCAATCACCACTATATTTACCTCACAGTCCGAATCTCGAATCTCAAATTTGAGAATTGCCATCACCACCCCCAAGAAGGGCTTCATATCGAGCACCTCATACATCGCCCGGATTAAAAACCTAGGGGATGAACTTGCTGCAGCAGGCCGACCTGTCTCTGATGCGGACATGTTGGACTATGTCCTTGCCGGTCTCGACCGAGACTATGAGATGGTCGTGGCGACCATCGGCGTCGTCAAATCCTCTATCACCATTGACGAACTCGTCGCTCAGATCTTTGCCTTTGATCAGCGGGTGGAGATGCTAGGCGATGGTTCCGGTGAGGGTTTCAACACCTCTGTAAATATGATGTACAGAGGTCATGGCCAGTCTCGTAGCCGAGGACGTGGTCACGGGAACAGAGGCCGCGGATGAGGGAGGCACTCGCCCTCCGCTTCTCCAACCAACAGAAACAAGAGAGGTGGTCATCCCCAACAACAACAACAACAACAACAACACCCACCGCACCGGGACTATCGCGAGTGCCAAATCTACCTCAAGCAACACCGCGGGGGCGCCCGCGAGTGTTGGGATCGCTATGAGGAAGATGATTACGAGGAGAAGGAGGCAAACTTCGCTCATGACTCCTATGGCATCGACACAACCTGGTATGTAGACACTGGCGCTACAAATCATATCACATGAGAGCTTGACAAGCTGACGATCAGAGACAAGTACCGTGGACATGATCAAGTGCACACTACAAACGGTTCTGGTATGTACATCACGCATGTTGGTATTTCAATTGTCAAAAACCCCATGAAAAACTTGCATCTTAAAAAAGTGCTATATGTGCCCACAACATCAAAAAATCTTCTTTCTAACCATAGTTTTACACTTGATAATTAGGTTCTCATTGAATTCTACCCTTCTTCCTTTTGGTTAAGGATCTGGACACGAGGAGAATCCTTGTTAGGGGCAAGTGCATGGGAGGTCTCTACCCACTCATATCGTCACCATCATCATCAACATCAAATAAACATGCTTTTGTTGCTGTCAAGCCTTCTTCAATAAAGTGGCATAGTAGATTAGGTCATCCCTCATCAGTTATTGTTAAACTTGTTCTTAGCAAAAATAATCTTCCCCACTCTTATGAGACTAGCATTGAATCTGTGTGATCCATGTCAGCAAGCTAAAAGTCATTAGTTGCCATACCCTATTTCTATCAGTATTTCTACTGCTCCATTACAACTTTTGTTCTCAGATGTCTGGGGTCCAACTCCTACCTCGATTGGTAGACACTCTTACTATGTAAGTTTTATCGATGACTATAGAAAATTTAGTTGGATCTATCTCCTTAAGAATCGATCTGAAGTGTTTCAGGTTTTCAAGAACTTCCAAAATCCTGTTGAACAAAAGCTAATCACTAAGATCTTGGCCATGCAAACTGATTGGGGGGGGGTGAGTACAAGAAACTCAATCTTTTCTTCCAAGAATTTGCCATCTCACATCATGTCTCGTGTCCCCATGCACATCAACAAAATGGCTCGGCTGAGAGGAAACATCGCCATGTTGTTGAGGTAGGACTATCTCTACTAGCAAATGCATCTATGCCACTAAATTTTTTGGATGAAGCTTTTTTGACTCCCATAAATTTGCTCCCTATTAAAGTCATCAAATTTGAGACTCCCATCACACGTATTTTTGGTACTACTCCTGACTATAAATCTCGTCAAGTATTTCGTTGTGCTTGTTGGCTCAACCTTCGTCCATATAATGCACGCAAGCTTGCATTCCGATCAGAGAAATGTGTCTTTCTTGGATACAACCCAATCCACAAAGGAGTCAAATGCCTAGATGTTTCTACATCGCCATGTTGTATTTGATGAGGCTGTGTTTCCATCTTCATCCTAATGCCGAAGCAACCCTAAAAAGGGAGATTCTCATCATTCCATCACATCTTCACAACTCTGATCATGGGGCGATAATTGTACTAACCCCACTGATGACCCTACTAGCAGTGTTTTATCCCCTCACATGCAGGATCATGCAGCAAAAAATGGTGTAGAAAACGGTGCACAAAATGATCACATTTTTTTAAGAAAACGATCTTGTATTGCATGTGTAAGAAGAGGATGAAGCTGGCGCAGAGCACGAGGTGGATCCTGCGTCACCTGGAACTCCTGTTCGATAGGACGCCTCAGATCGAGCATGCAGATCCGCCTCAGATTATCCGCGCCTCACGCGCGGGCCAAAGACAACAACGGGATGCGCGTCGTGCCAACTGGTGGACGATACGTCACCGTGAACAGACTGGACGCCACGTCCCACGCGCAGGCCAGCGATGGCGATGGGAGATGCTGGGTCAGGATCCCTATCTCCCGCACGATCTTCTGTGGCTGTTACGCTGGAAGACTCGGCCACACCTTAGGGCACACAGTCTGGCTTGGGATTTGCGGTGGAAAGTGAATCTGAGTTAGCTTCGGAATCTTCTGTGGCTCAGCAGTCTGCGTCACCTGTTGTGCTACACGCTGCTGCACGTACACGTCAAAATCTACTGCCAACTACAGTTTCATGTGTCTCAACTCGACTACAAAAAGTAAAACAAATCCAAAAGTTGAAACTGATGAAACTATACAGTATGGCATGTTATGTATCACAGGAGAACCAGGAAAACTAGAGGAAGCACTAGGAGATCCAAGGTGGAAAATGCAATGGATAAAGAGTACTCAACACTAACGAGGAACAGGACTTGGCATCTTGTACCTGAGAAATGAGGTAAAAACATCATTGAGTGCAAATGGGTCTACATAATCAAGAAAAAGTTAGATGACTTGATTGGCAGGTACAAAGCACGTTTAGTTGCAAAAGGTTTTAAACAATGTTATGGTTTAGATTACGAGGACACCTTCAATTATGTTGTTAACGCTGCAACCACTAGGCTTGTGCTAGCTATTGCTGTGTTCATGGGATGGAGCTTGAGACAACTAGATGTTCATAACGTGTTTTTGCATGGTGTTCTAGAAGGAGGAGGTTTACATGAGACAACCACCTGGGTATGTAGATAAGAAAATACCTCATTATGTGTGCAAGCTTGACAAGGCACTTTATGGTTTGAAGCAAGCACCAAGAGCATGGTATTCAAGGTTGAGCTCTCAATTAAGACATCTTGTCTTTGTTGCATCCAAGGCTGATACGTCATTTTTCATCTATAATAAAGCAAATACAATTGTGTTTGTGTTGATATGTGTTGATGATATTATTGTTGCAAGATCTTCACAAAATGCCACTAATTATCTTCTGTGTGATCTAAGTTCAGAGTTTGCTCTAAAAGATCTTGGTCATTTACACCTCTTTCTAGGCATTGAGGTTAAGAAGATTCAGGATGGCATAACACTGAATCAAGAAAAATATGCCACTGAACTTCTAGCTCGCATGGGGATGAAAGATTCGAACCCTTCCCCAACACCATTGTCTTCTTCAGAAAAACTTTCAACATTTGAAGGATAGCCATTTAAGGAAGAAGAGATCACAAGGTACAAGAGTGCATTTGGTGCTCTTCAATATCTAACACTGACAAGACCAGATATATCATTTGTTGTTAACAAGGTTTGTAAGTATTTGCATGTACCTACTATTGTACATTGGACAACTCTTAAAAGAATTGTACAGTACATAAAGCATATTGTAAGCTTAGGTCTTCAGTTCAAACGTTCTAATTCCACCCTGGTTAGTGCTTTCTCTAATGCGGACTGGGTAGGATGGAGTGATGACAGGAAGTCAACTGGAGGTTTTGCAGTATTTTTTGGCTCTAATCTTATTTTCTGAAGTTCCAGAAAACAAGCTACAATATCCAAATCAAACACTGAAGCTGAATACAAGTCATTAGCCAATGCTACTACAAAAATTATTTGGTTGGAATAATTGATCAATGAGTAGGGAATCAAGCAACATCGTTTGTCATGTTTGTGGTGTAACAATCTAGGAGCTACATATCTTTTTGCAAATCCATTTTTACATGGCAGAACAAAGCATATAGAAATTGATTTTCACTTTATTCAAGAAAGAGTTGCAGAGAAGAAATTAGACATACAATTCCTTCCTTCCAACGATCAAGTAGCAGATGGGTTCACCAAAGCCTTGCGAGTCAAGCCATTTGAGGAGTTCAAGAGAAACCTTAACTTAGGATAGTTGTGATTAAGGGAGGGTGTTAAACATAGAGATATATTGTAATCTCAACCAACTCCTCTCTCTCTCTCATAGCTATCTAGTTCTCCTCTGTAACAAACGAATCTTCCAAGGATCGATACCTTCTTGTAAACCATGACAAGGGTTTTGCCCCAACCAATATAAACGCACGCGGCTCCCTCTCGAGGGAGTAGGAACGCTTCCATCTAACAAGGACATTGTGTAGTTCATAAAATTACAAAATAAGGACATGATGCAGTTCGGTATACTATAGAACCAAGTCATAATGCAAAGAACAATCACATATCTTGTCTAGCCCAACTTGGCGCTACAGAAGGATTTTCGCGAAGGATGGGGTTTGAGTTTTTATGAAGCAAGCCATAATGCAAAGAACAACCACAATCTTGTATAGGTCGACTTCGTACCAGAGAGTCCCCGCTAGACTGCGGTTTTGGTTCAATACATAATTGGACCGAAGCAGCCGGAGAAATAGTGTAGTGCTAAATGATGACCAAATTTAGTACTAAAATGGCCTTCAACGCCATTGTTAGTGTAAGAACCCTTTGGGTCTAAAATATATGCTAGCGTATCACGTCTCCTCTCTGGCGGCTATAGGGACGCTATAGCCCGCTACTTTAAACAGTAGTCTGCACCCCATCAGGTGTTTGTCTGAGCCCGATGCCCGAAGGACGCTTGTTTCCTAATAATCGTCTCTGAAGTGGTGAGATATCGCCATGGCCATTCTTCCCCATCGTGGCCAACTAGTTAGATGCAGCTATGATGCATCCTACTTGGTACTGTGTTAATTCGTAAAGGGCAAACATATCTGCACAACTTGCACCGTACCGTCCCCTCCTTAGGCTACCCCTTGGACCAGTCATCAGTCGTCGCCTCACGCCATCAGGTGTTTCTCTAAGACCGAAGCATGCTTTTTCCCCGATGAAGAGTTTGCTTATTAACTTATAATATTATATTAAGAAAATAATTACAAGCATTATAAGCATACCCACGGGACTCAGCCTCTACACAATTATAATGCGACAACGCCCAACCCATGCAAAGAGGAGAGACCAATAAAACGTGTGACCTCTTGTCAAAGCAAACTACGACGTATAGCAAAAATTATTTACATCAACCAGCACCGAGGTGAACACATGGAATATGAAGTGTTTTAACAACGACGCCTATAAAAAGGGACTACGACACAAGTGACACTATTGTTATATTCACCCACAAAGGTTAAATCTTGGGTTTTTCCTTAAAGTGTAAGCCCGAGCAAACTCTAGACAATGTTTGTGAAACACCAAAATTAATTGCCAAGTACCATCAGTGTAGGTCAGATATAGAGTTTTTCGGCCCAAAGTTGGATACCTGGTGCTCAAGAGCGTCATCAAACTTAAGTCACCCTCAACTGTCACCCCTACTTTTAATAAAGAAGCTATTGCCTTAAAGAAGATCCTCATGCTGGATAACTGTACACCTTAAAGCTCTGGCGTAGACATCAAGATACAACCGAACATACCACATATACGCTGAGTACATCAGAGCACGACCGTCACCGTCAACAATGTCACGGATGCCGCCAAGATCCCGCGCAAGGGCCATCCAATAGTCACAAATCTTCGACAATGATTGGATCTGGATGCACAGTGCAGAACAAAGTCGTCGGTGCCGACAAGAACTCACACGGGGCCATCTGGTTGCCACACCCCGACTTCATGAAAGTCAGATAATGGTTATTCAGGACGATACAATGAGCATTCATGGAACTAACGGGGAGATCTCGTTACTCCCTAGGGTCTGATCACCAACCCTCTCTTTCATGTGCAACACTCGCATCATCGAACCACTACCACATGCCTTGTGCATGAAGCCAAGCATCCATGTGCAACACTCGCACCAACCCACCGTTATCACACACCTTGTTGGCCGCCGCCAACGTTTGACGTTTGCCGCTAGAGCTAGACTAGCCACCACCGCCTTGCCTCGAACGACTAGAAAAGTGGCCACCCTCGTCATGTCACACCGTCAAGGAAGACGATCGCGACCCCTCGCGCTAAGGAGACAGCCGGTGCCACCAGAGGCCAAACAAGGATCGCAACATCCAATTGGTGTTGCTGCAAGTGTATGCCGTCATAGTCTTCACCCCCTATCATTGAGGAAAACCGCCACCATCATTGGGACCTCGTGTCGTTACCTATCAATCTATGGCAACAAGACTGCCATCACAAGCCGGATCACATGAGTGGGCATCGTTGACCAACCACTGACGCACGTGTCGCAAACGTTACCACTACACATCTCAAATTCCATCGATGTAGTCCCAGTCAAGGACCCGTCACCGTCACCAGCCGTGAGCTCTCATGTAGATGGCCGGAGGAAGGGCATCAAGAGCAACTTGAGTCACCCATCCAAGACGACCTTAGAGTGAGCCAAAAGGCTATAAATAAGCATCTTAAAATTTTGGAAGATAATTTTGGAAAATCTGCCATGAAGATGCTGACTAAAACACTACTTCATGTCTGGTGTGAAAATTGGCCTATATTTGTCCGGCGACTAATTTGTGTCGTTGCCTTGTTTAGGTTGTTGCCTATTTGGTGATGTAGTAGCCTTCGGTGCTTGGTCTGGACAACCAAGATGAAAATCCTTGTCCTAGCCACCTTTCACTAGACGTGGCGATGGCGGCGCAACCGCACAAAGACGCCTATCCATTTCTGAAGGTGTTGCCATGAAAGAAGTCAACTTAGTCATAAGTTTTAAAATTATGCTGTTGTAATTGTTCTATTGTAGTTGCTTAGGTTGTGCACTCCTCTAATGAATGGCATCCGTCTTGTTGTCTTGACTTGCATCTGTTCAATAAAAATGATCGTGTGCATCAGTATGATGTAGAGTCCGAGGGTTTCAAGCCCCTTTCTTTAGAAAAAAGAGCATGAAAGTTTCTGTCTTTACACGTCTGACTTGATGTCGAATGTTCGGTTAACTGAAATTATTTGCAGAGGTTGGCCTAATAATGGAAGTGTTCAAAAAAATCTATTATGGCACGTAGATAGACCAATTCACCATTAATCACGAACTCGCCTGTTTGGCTCACCACTTCGTCTCTCCTTTATGGCCAGAACTGTAGTTTTCTTGGCAAAGGTCGCTTGCTATGACCATGCCTCATTATGACCGAAGCAGTTAATTTCCAAGGGTGCGAACCAACCTATGATTGGATGGTTAGAGGGATTGTGATATCTGATATATTTTAAGATTTCCGGCGATGCATATTTAGTGGGAGGAGACGTTTCCGTCAACGACGAGATGCCTATGGTGACTTCGTAAATTTCAACATGATATGCCGGCTCAATCTTTCGGAGGTGCATAGGGATAGGGTGTGCGTGTGTCGTTCATAGGGGTGAGTGTATGCGCGTGTATATAAAGCTTTCGTCTGTACTATCTTTAAAAAAAAGTTAATTTTCAAGGGTGGAAACATGATCATTGAAAATATGCACATATAAATGGAGATACATGAGTCAGATTCACTCAACCTGACCGACCAGATGTTCAGCTCTAGATATGCATGGACTGGCAGCCTAACATGTTGTGTGCAAGTGGCAGGTTGTTTTCCTTAAAATTGATGCATATCCCCGGGGTAATCCTCGTTATAATATATTCCCACCGTCTAAAAGTACTTACCGAAGAAATTGATGTAATTAAGAACCATTTCTCGGAGAAATAGATGTAACAAAAATACGTCTTAGATAAATTCATTTCTCCAACAAATATTTTTGAACAAAGGGAGTATTGTACATTGGCCCGTAGGCAAGAAGGTACGGTGTTACTACTTCATCCTACGCAATGAACCAAACATGTCACAGATCATATAGCTATCCCAAACCTTGGGTGTACAAGTGGTAGTCATAAACTACTCCCTCCTTTCCAAATTAAATGACTTAACTTTAAATTAATTTTAATATAAAGTTTGGACAAAGTTAAGTCACTTATTTTGAGACATAGGGAGTATAATACAATCCGTCATGATGGATTTTATACTAATACTAGAAGATATGTTTGAATGGTTTCCGAGGATTGTACTCCAGGTTTTGGAAGCTCTCCTTTCGACTAAGAAAAAGGACAACCCAATCTTTATTTGCAAGTAGTTAAGGCTAAGAATCTTTGAACCGCTTTTCCGCCTGCTGTCTTATCATTACGATGAACGATGCATGTCTAGGTTCTGAGACGGATCGTGCATGTGGTAGGCTCCGTTCACGCAATATGCTAAAGTTCACTTCTTTCTACTTGTGGGCATGGGGCTGAATGATCACACAGATCCCGTGAATTACTGAATTAATTCACAAATGGTCTTTTCTTAAAAAAGTCAATATTTCTAAGTTTAGGACATTTTAAATTTCTGAACATTTTCACAAAATTGTGAACTTCTGTTGATATTCGTGTACTTTTTCACATTGATGGACACTTTAAAAAAATCATTTTTTAAACTTACTAAGCTTTATTTAATTCACTACTTTTTTAAACAATCCGTCTAAAAGATTTAAATTCATAAACATTTTTCTAAATTTGGGAATATTTTTAAAACATTCGTGGACACTTTTCAAAATTGGGAGAACTTTTTTTAGTATATGAAATTCATAATATTTCAAACTCTTTTAAAATAATTAACATTGAATATATTTCCAGACGAAAAGCTGCTGGAATAAGAAAACTCCGCTATAAGCCTCATGGGACCACCGTTCGTGCTGAACATTGAAGCATTAAATTTGCTACCGGCCCATTTAGGCTCCCTTTGTTTGGGCTATGGATTCCTAAAAATCAGTTGTGGCTTGGATTTTGAGAATGAGCTGTGGCTGTGGATTTTAAGAATCAGAAGTTGTCTGTTTGTTTACCCTGCTGGTAAACAAACCACAAGTATTGTGAAAAGTCCACAATGCCCGGAATAAACAAAAGGTCAGTAATGAAACTTGCAGAAACTTGTCACATTCATCGGAAAATGGCTGTGATCATACACACATGATCATATGTGGGTGTCGAACACGCTGGTGTACGCCGACGCACGGGACGACAAAGGAGAGGTCGTGATTGCCTCCAGGCAGCAGCCGTTGCTCGCCTCTGTCCAAGCAAGCGACGAGGATGACGGCGACCTTGGACCAATGCGACGCCGCCGAGCACCTTCCCCACCACCATACATGGCTGATGCACAACATAACACCTTCCCCACCACCGTACCTGGCCACTGAGCCGCCGTGCACCAACTCGTTTGGATCTGGCTGGCGAGCAATACACAACAACAATATCCATGGTCGTGAATCCGTGAGGTCGATGAGGAAGGGGAGAAAGCAGATGACCACGTTGGGACGGGGAGAGCAACGACGACGGGTGAGAGTGGCGGCGGCTTGGGGAATAGCTCGGGAGAGACGATAGATGAGTGGATGGGGTGGTTCGCTTGGGTGAGGGTTACGGTGCCAGTTTGGTGGAAATTCTGACTGGAAACAAGGGCAATGGCGGAAAACGAATCGCTTTGTTTTGCGGGAAGCTGGAGAATCGCGAGAATCATCCAAATCGCAGGTTTTGGATTCCCCTGCAGGGCAGTTCATTTTCTAGAATCGATTTTGGAAAGCTACAGAAGAATCTGATCCGTTTGTTTGCGATATTGATTTTGAAAGCTCTAGAATCCGAGAATCACTAGTTGTAGCCCAAACAAAGGCCACCTTAGTGGCGGACCTATAGCCCCAAACCTGGGCGAGCTAGTACAAAGAAAGCCAACTATTGTTATTAGCTTGGCCAAATTTATCCATCAATCTCCATTAAACATGCTACAGGGTGAGCGGACCATAGCCGAGTGGGCGGACCATAGCCTATTTCGCTAAGCCCATAGCTCCACCAGTGGACCCATTTGAGGACCCATTTGGTCACATTTGTTTTTGAGTCTAAACACACTTTATTAATCAATAATGTTCATAGGGATACAATGAATGTCAGGGGATCAAGGAGCCATAGATGATGCCCCAAATCCAGACCAAAAGCATGCTTAGCAAGGCTACGAGCCTCTATATTTGTTGACCTTTCTTCGAATATGAAGGATACTTTCTCAAACTGTGGCGTAGTTGCATTTATCTCCCGCACAACACTTGAGTATGAGCCACTTGTGTCCCTCTCTGGATGTCATTTACTACCACTTGACAATCCGATGCAATAATAACATGCGATAATGCAAGGTCTGTTGCCAAAGCAAGAGCTTCACGACATGCCAGTGCTTCCAAACATGTGGGATTTGTCATACTTGATATTTTTATCGCTGATGCTCCCAGGAATCTGCGTGCCTCATCGCGGCAAACAGCGTTGAAAGCTCCTTCCCTTCGCTCCAAGGATACAACACCATCAACTCAGATCTTTGCAAAACCCGGCGCCGGCAGAATCCACTTGGTTGTACTCCTGTGGTTCACAACTCCCACTACTGCTTGGCGGATAGGATTGCTTGTATCCAGCTCTCTGGTATAGTTTTTCACAAAATTGAAGGTAACCAACGGACTTTGGAATATTTGCTCATGCAGTGCCTTCCTCCTCGCATGCCAAATTGCCCACAGAGTGATCAAAACCTGGACAAACTCATCGTTAGACAAGGAGTCAAGGAGGGAGAAGATCCATCTCTTGGCATCAGGTTCTCTCGTATCTTCCACAACAATAGCAAGGGCTGGATCCTGGAGTTCCCATACACATCTGATCATGGCGCATCTAATCAATGAGTGTTGCCATGAATCCTCCATGACCCATTTGGTCACATGCTACTCTTGTATAGAGTACGGTACAACTAGGCTAAATGAGGCCCAACAAACAACAGCATGTGGCCCATCTATTATCACTAGTAGAAAACAGGGCTTTCGTCCAGCTCGATCTACACATCAGTCCCGGTTGCATTACAAACCGGGACTAATGTGAGAATTAGTCCGGTTTGAGCGGCTATCTAGGCACGCATCATTCCCGGTTCAACTGGGACCTTCAGTCCCGGTTCCAGCCACCAACCGGGACTAAAGGGGTTGCTGCCCTTTAGTCCCGGTTGGTGTCTAGAACCGGGACTAATGAGTAGGCCATTAGTCCTAGATTTAGGCACAAACCGGGACAAAAGGGGTTGAGGCTTTATTCCTGGTTGGTGTCTCCAACCGGGACTAAAGGTGTCCCAGTTGGAGATACCAACCGGGACTAAAGGGTTTTGAAAGTTTCTTTTTTTGTTTTTCTATTTGTTTTCTGTTTTTAGTTCCTGTTTTAAATTGCTTATATCTTTTAGGATATTTGATGTTTTTGAGTAATTATTTTTGCATTAGATTCAAAATTTTGTCTATTTTTTGTTTGTGCAATTAGTTTTCAAATTTGAATGGTTTAAATTTGAATTTGTTCAATTTTTCTTCAAACCCTAGATTATGAATAACTTGAGTTTAAAAATTGTTTTAAATTTAATTTTTTTTGCTCCTAGGCACATGTTAGATGGTGCATCTTGAACGCACAAAAAATATGGAGTTGAAATAAGTTTAAAAAAATGAAATGCCTTTGTAACAGATGAGTTTTCGTCCGAAACCCAGATACTTCGAAAGAGATTGTCCAGTTTGTACACAAAGTGCATCCAGCTTTTGTCGTAACCATCTCAACTTTTTAGCATATGCTACGTGGATGAAATGATGATACCATGCCCAGTTTCAACCTTTTCAGTGTTCATTTGTAGTGTTTTTCATTTTCGGGGTCATTTAGCTCAAAACAAATCAATAAATGCATGAAAAATAGCGAATGAAGTGGGAAAGGGTTCAAAGTTGATGATGTGGCTTTGAATGGTGCATGTTGAACGCACAAAAATTCTGGAGTTTAAATAAGTTAAAAAAATGAAATGCCTTTGTAACAGATCAATTTTCGTCCGAAACTCTGATACTTCGAAAGGAATTGTCCAGTTTGTACACGAAGTGCATCTAGTTTTTACCATAACTATGTCAACTTTTTAGCACATGCTATATGGGTAAAATGATGATACCATGCCAAGTTTCAACATTTTTAGAGTTCATTTGTAGTGCTTTTCATTTTCAGGGTCATTTAGCTCAAAACAATTAATAAATGCATGAAAAATAGCGAATGAAGTGGGAAAGGGTTGAAAATTGATGATGTGGTTTTGGATGGTGCATGTTAAATGCACAAAAAGTCTGAAGTTGAAACAAGTTTAAGAAAAGTGTTATGAAAAAGTAAAACGGTTATAACTTTTGCATACGATGTCGAAAAAAGAGTTATGAAAAAATATTTTTATTTAAAAAAATGTCACATTTGGATTCCTCATATTTTTCTAATAATAATGGATATATTATTTGTCGAATTTTGATTTACAGATTTAAAGACATTAATTATGCCATATTAAATGAATAAATGGCAAAAAATGAATAAAATAGTATTATTACTTATTTGTTTTCATTGAAATTAAATATTATTATTACTTATTTTATTTTGAACTTTTTATTATTTTGTTGTTTTTGTTTTTTGAGAATTTTTGATATTTGACATTTTTTTGCCTTTTTAAAGTTTTTGGAGTTTTTAAATTAATAATTGTTGTTTATTTTAATAATTGTTTGAAATTCAAAAAATTAAATCATGTGGCATTAAGACCTAAGGGTTAATAGGATTGATAGCTTACTATTATCAAGAAAATAACAAGTGCAGACTTGAAAACTAGGGATGATAGAACTCGAAAGTTAAGCGTGCTGGGGTTGGAGAGTGAGAGGATTGGTGACCGACCGGGAAGTTAGACGATTTGGAATGATAGGTGATTAGAGATTAAATTGTTAAATAATTCAAGAGCAGTGAGGAGGGGTAATTAGAGATTAAATTATCAAATAATTCAAAGATTTAAAAATCAGAAAAAAATAAAAAAAATTCGAAAAAAAAATATACCTTTAGTCTCGGTTCGAGACACCAACCGGGACTAAAGGTCCCGCTCCAGAAAGTTGTCACGCGGAGCCCCTTTAGTCCCGGTTTGTAAGCGAACCGAGACTAAAGGTTTTGGGCTTTAATCCCGACCCTTTTGTCCCGGTTTCAGAACCGGGCTAATGCGCCTTTGGACCCGAGACAAATGAGCCGTTTTCTACTAGTGTATCTTATCCAGCAAAGGACTCCTTGCGGGGACTGCAACGGTCACTAAGAAGTACTCCTACGCTGTCATTTGGGGCTCCTACCTGCCTCCAAGTGTCATGTATTTTTATGTGTTTTTTGGGTGGTTTTTTTGGAAAATTTCTTTTTTTTTTCTTTTTTTTGCAGCTCATCCCAAGTGAAGAGTGTTGAGAAATAAAAACATGTGATCAATTGTATGGGAGGGATGTCTCTCGGGAGGTGGCTGTTGGGGAGAAGTTGTCTCCACAACACACCCTTTCATCTTGCATATAAGTGGCACTCCCACATTGCAATGGAACTAGTGAAATCATTTGGACTCTTCATTTATCCCTTTAACTTTCACTCTATAACACATTATTAGCACGAAGTCTCTGCCGCGAGCGCAATCCGACTAAGACGACGGCGGTTATGCACCATCATGCTCTCTCGAACAACAACGACGGCGCAGGCCGCTTGAAGAGCAATTTCATCGGGCACAAGATGCGTGCTTGATGGTGCACTCGGCGCTGTGCAGTACGATCCATGGAGATTGACTCTGTCAACAGCAATTGGCACTACGCACGGAGATGCTCGGCCACAACATCACTCCTTCCGGGGCGACAGCGCGACGCAAGTGGATGGCGGCGTGGATCACGGCTGCGTCAACAACGCAGCGACATGCAACGCGAGCGCCACAGAGCATACCTGCTTCCATACAGGAAATTGATCATGAGAATGTTAATTTTTGCTTGTCTTCTTGTGATTAAGAAATAAGAGGAATGTGATCAATTGTGCCTTATGCTAGAATCGCTTCATCAAACCATCCACGAAGAGGCCGATGGCAAGCATGTCTGCGTGACCCTAGCGGCCACTTCCCTGAATTGAAACTAGTGCCGACGGCCAGTGCACCAACGACGGGATCCAGGAGAAAACAGAAAAGGTACATGTGTTGATATTTTACATGACTTCACCTTTGTTTCCTCCATGAGGGACAGTCTTGCTCGTCGCTCGCCAGTGGCGAGGCGACGCCGTATGGCGCGGCTCCTTTGGGCGTGCAGGCAGCGGCGTCCTTCGGCATCGGCCTGCGGTTCCATCACGGCGCTCGGCTCCAGCGTCCTTGACGACCGTCCAGCAGCGGCGCGATGGACATGGTAACATACGGCCCAGTTTCTCGGACCAATGGTGCGGTGCGACGCGCGACGCCATTGCAGCGTCCCCCGGCGGCTGCCTGTGATAGTCGGCTGTCCGGCACGGCAGCGGTTGGATCGGGATTCGATCCCGATCGAGCGAAAGGGCTAGTAACCGGCACCTCTCTTGCGCCACAAACAGACCAGCCGAAGGCCTACTTGCTACGCTACGGGGCTCCGCCTAGCCAGCGGAAAGGCCAAATTGGCTTGCAAGTGGTTAGGAACCCACGCTCCGTTCCCTGCCAACGTAATAAAAAAATAAAATGAAAAGTAATATGTGGGCTGTAGCACCGGTTGGCTACACAGATTTGGCCCCTGAACATTTTTTTCTTTTAGCATATGGCTATGCAGTTTTTGTTCTAATTATTGGTATTTTTGTTTTATGCCTAAGGCTTCAGACCAAATACATATGATAGATCCACGAGTCTCGCTGAATTGCATAATAATTGATTATGCATCATTTTTACATCATGTAAAATGACCACTTGAGGCCCCAAGTCCTCGTATATATTGCACAAGTATGTTCATACTTTTGCGTTTATTTGTATTACATGAGTCATACTTTTGCAAAGCAATATGTTGATTTCATTATTCGCAGAGAATAAAGAATTTGCTTGCAAATTTTGGAAACATGAGCTAGGGAAGTGTATGCCACTGCTTGGTTATGTCAAATTTATATTTGTCATAAGGAATCGACAAATGGTACCTACTGCTTAATTGCAGCTTATCCAATGTTGTTGTGAGGTCTACACTACTCAGTAGAGATTATCTTCATGTGTTCAAAGCAAAACGAAGGCACAAAACTTATGACATAACCATTATGAGGCCTACACCGTTGGTGCCCGTTGGGACAAACCCGATACCAGCTCTCTTTCTCCTACTCGCACAAATGAAGGTGGAAGATGGAGCACACGATTTTCCAGCGCGCAAACGCCTCGGCCGCACGAACGGCCTCACTTTACCGGACACATAAACCGGACGCGCAACACACCGCAACCTACCCAGAGAAGCTCTCTCTCACAGCCGACCGTGCGCACATCGGGTGCAAATGGGATTCCAAATGATTCTTATGTTTCGTAGTATACTGTGAGGTCCCGGTGAAGACTACGCTCATCTCTGGCTCCTAGGCTCGTCTCATACCGGCGCACTTACAATCACTACATCAGGGGGCTTTTTATACCCGGCTGCACACACGGCCACATCGGCCACAAACACACGCACGCACGGATCACCCGGCCACTAACCCACTAGCTACATGATCTAACTAATTCAGCCATGCATGCACATGCGCAACGGCTGCAGCCCATGCACGTCTGCACTCCACGCGCAGTCCACAGCCTCGACTGCTTGACCGCTCCAGTCGCCACGAGCGCACTGCTCGCTAATTAGTTGCCAGCTCCGCGCAACGACCCGGCTGATCCACGACGCTTGCCGGCACGAACCACCGCCGTCAATCAAGATTATGGCTAACGATCTTCCCCTAATCTTGACATGATCTGTCTTCCCCATTGTCTCACGTGCTCCCGAGCCACGCACCACTGCGCCAACACGGTCGCCATTCCCCGACCGCCATGCCACGGCTACCATGGCCTCCACTCCGCCGAGATGTGTCACGCCTCTGCGGGACCTCCGCGGACTCCTTGCCATCACGCGGCAGACTCACCGCGCGCTGCATGCACGACGTCACATCGCGATGGCTTCGCTTCCGTCGTGAATGACGTTGTTGCTCCCGTCGTCGTCATCATAGCCGCGGACTCAACCTGGCGCGCTGATGCCGCTCACCATCGTAGCGGACTCGTCGCCTGCCGTCGTCGCCATGGGTCGCAGCCGTGCCGCCTTGGCCTCCATGTCCGCCGTGACCGTCGCCACGCCACACACCTCCCACTAGTAGAAAATGGACCTTTTGTTCACATCATTAGTTCCGATCCAGTTTTGAACCGACACTAATGTGCCCATTAGTCCCGGTTAGTGACGGGCATCATTAGTGCCGGCTCGTTCCGGACCTTTAGTCCCGGTTCGTGCCACGAACTAGCACTAAAGGTGAATAGACCTTTTGTCCACATCGTTAGCCCCGAACCAATTTTGAACCGGCACTAATGTGCCCATTAGTCCCAGTTAGTGACGGGCACCATTAGTGTCGGTTCGTTTCGGACCTTTAGTCCCGGTTCGTGCCACGAACCGACACTAAAGGTGTGGTGGCATGCTGGCGGCAGCCTGGGGACCCAGGCTAACCTTTAGTCGCAGTTGGAGCCACCAACCGGGACTAAAGTTTCCCTATATGAAACCCTTCGGCCAGCCTGAGCTCTTTGTTCTTTCCCTTTCTTCTCCGCTGTGTTCGTCCTCTCTTCCCCGAGCTCATCCTACATTTTTGCCAAAATTTGTCAAGATTTGAAGGCACCCATCCATCCAAGTGTTTACAAAGGTTAGCAACTTTGTCCTTTCATCTCTCATTGCTAGATTAGCTCTTGCAATGCTCTATAAGTATAGTGATTTGTGAGTTTTAGTTTGTATGTAGTAGTTTATTTGATTTATGCAATTTGAGCTCTAATTAACTTCTTACTTTGCATTTGTAGGTGTGGTTTACTAAGTGCCTTCCCGTCCCCGTCCTAACCACTTTCGATCGCCCGCACCGTCCCGTCGTCGGCATCACCTTGGTGAACCTCTTGTTCTTGTCCTTTTTATAAAAAAATATGTTTGTAAGATTTAGTTAGTTACTTGTATAGTTTTCTTACCTATATGGTTATTTGTTATACATAGTGGCATGGTTTTGATATTTGTCCCTGTCGGCCCTCGTCCGGTTTATGATTCGGATGTGGTATATACTCTCTTTTATAACTCTTTGTTGCATTTCGTGTTTATGACAATTATGCCCATCAAGTTGACATAGATATTTTTATCTAGGAGGTATGTGAACCGGAAATTCGAACCGACAAAGATATTCTCGTCAAGAAGTTAAATTTAGTTAAAAAAACGAGTATTTGAAAGAAAAATTGAAAATAGTTGAAGAAGAGAAAATGAAACTGGAGTTGTATGTTGCCGATGTCGTCGATGATCACAAGATCAAGATGGATGCAATGCGCTTGAAGATTAGAAAATTTAAAAGATATGCTATTGATAGTGAGGGTTAGTATCACTATGCTGTTGGCAATTGTTACCTTAGTTGCGATGTTGATCGCATTTGTTGTTGCATTTAAATGTTTTAGCTAGAGAGTTTGTATGTTGTTTTATGAGAACAAGTGTGTATGAACTTATATTAATTTGGTCTTTTTCGGTGCTGTGTAATGAAGATGAGCCGGCAATGGATGTATGACGACCGATGCTCTCCCCAGTTCATTAATGGCGTGCATACTTTTCTGGTTGCTGCTGAGGAAAACAAGCGGGCGGATAGTTTTATGTATTGTCCATGTGCTAGCTGTAAGAATGATCGAAATTACTCTAACTCAAAAACCGTTTGAGTCCGGTTTCATGTCCGGCTATAACTGTTGGACTAAGCACAGAGAAAGAGGGATCCTAATGGAAGAGAATGAAGAAGAAGAGGATGCCGATAGCTATCATGCCCATGGGTTCCATGAATACGATGGTACAACAATGGGGGAAGAAGCTAGACCGGCAATGCGGGAAGAAGCTGAAGAAGAGGCATGAGATGAGCCCGCTGATGATCTTGGTCGGTTCATTGCCGATGCAAAGAGAAACTGCGCAAGTGAAAAGGAGAAGCTGAAGTTGCAGCGCATGTTAGAGGCTCACAAAAAAGGGTTGTACCCAAATTGCGAAGATGACAAGAAAAGGCTGGTTACCACACTAGAATTGCTGTAATGGAAGGTAGAGAATGGTGTATCTGACAAGGCATTTGAAAAGTTGCTGATAATGTTAAAGAAGAAGCTACCAAAGGACAACGAATTGCCCGAGAATACATACGAAGCAAAGAAGGTTGTCTGCCCTCTAGGATTAGAGGTGGAAAAGATACATGCATGCCCTAATGACTGCATCCTCTACCACGGTGAGTACGAGGATTTGAATGCATGCCCGGTATGCTATGCATTGCGCTATAAGATCGACCACGATGATCCTGGTGATGTTGAGGGCGAGCGCCCCAGAAAGAAGATTCCTACAAAGGTGATGTGGTATGCTGCTATAATACCACAGTTGAAACGTTTGTTCCAAAACAAAGAGCATGCCAAGTTGATGCGATGGCACAACGGAGACCATAAGAAAGGCGGGAAGTTGAGAGTACCTGCTGACGGATCGCAGTGAAGAAAAATCAAGAGAAAATAGAAGGACTTTGCAAAGGACGCAAGGAACGTATGGTTTGATTTAAGTGCAGATGGCATTAATCCTTTTGGGAAGCAGAACAACAATCATAGCACATGACCTATGACTCTATGTATATATAATCTTCCTCCTTGGTTGTGCATGAAGCGGAAGTTCATTATGATGCCAGTGCTCATCCAAGGCCCCAAGCAACTCGGCAACGACATTGATGTGTACCTAAGGCCATTAGTTAAAAAACTTTTACAGCTGTGGAATGGAAAAGGTGTACGTGCGTGGGATGCGAAAGAACAGGAGGAATTTGACCTACATGCGTTGCTGTTTGTAACCATCAATGATTGGCCTGCTCTCAGTAACCTTTCAGGATAGACAAACAAGGAATACCACGCATGCACGCACTGTTTAGATGATACCGACAATATATGTTTGGATAAATATAAAAAGAATGTGTATCTGTGGCATCGTCGATTTCTTCAGAGCAGTCATCATGTAAGAAAGAAAGGCAAGCATTTCAAAGGTGAGGCAAATCACCAGAAGAAGCCTCGCCATCGTACGGGTTATGATATACTTGATATGGTCAAGGATTTAAAAGTAATCTTTGGAAAGGGTCCTGGTGCACAATCTGTTCCGAATGACGCTGACAAACGCACACCCATGTGGAAGAAAAAATCTATATTTTGGGACCTACCCTATTGTAAAGACCTCGAGGTCCGCTCTACAATCGATGTGATGCACGTGACGAAAAATCTTTGTGTGAACCTGCTAGGCTTATGTCATGGGGGAAGGAGAGACGACGCTGAGAGAAAGGTGCAGGTCGAACACCATGGTATGATTTGATGCCAACAACGTCAACAAGGAAAGCAGGCTAGAGGAATGAGATGTGAGTGTTAGTGTTATGCCATGAGGTGAGAGAATGAGAGTGAACTGTTTTTTTTAATAAGAAGAAAAGGATCAGCGCCTTTTTAGGGAAAGTGCTTGTTTGCTATGAAAGAAATGTCACATACTTTTATATAGCGAAAAAAATGTCAGATACCCTAAAAATTCATTTCTGAAAAAGAATTACCAACAAGTGATTTGTGAGCTTACAATTATTAAAATTGGCATGCAACTCACTCCAATAAACACCATGATGCCACTTACTCCTGCTAAAAATGGTCACCTGCTCGCATTTAGTGTCTCGCCAATGAATATGTATTATATGTGAGCTTATTTACCCCCTCAAAAAATATGAGTTTAATATTATTTTAGTACTCACTATTGCACATCAGAGGTAAAAACTAATGTCTTCCAATGATGCTTTGAAAATGCCGATTAACAAAGCTTTATGAAGGAACGAACTAGAAAATTGTTGAGTTTTAATAATCAGAAGAGACACATAAAAATAATTCTTCTTTATATATTTTTTGTGGATTGTAATACAAAAGGTGTGTTTCTATATATATTTGCTTTGAAGAGTATCAGAGAAATGAAGATGAATTATGTTGATGTTCAAAAGGAATTCATCGACGAGGGTGTTGAGGCTATGTTGTTGAAATAGGCCAAAATTTATCGAGTTTTATATAGCAAAAGGCCCATGGCAACGCACAGGCGTTCTACTAGTGTATTAATTATGCGGGTGATCTTATGAAACTTTCCTTCAAATGTAAGGCCTATTATCCGTAGCAATTAGCATTGTTATGTCTATTTATCCACCAAAACTGTAGTCAAACGCTTACAGGGAACAAACTACGAGCAAATTTTTTCCTTGTAGTCTTTTGCCACATTCCATCAGCTTTCAGCAGGTTCAACCAGTTTACAGAGCAAACTGATCTTAAAAAATTTCAAGACCGTGAATGTCAAAGCCATATTTTCCTTTGGTCTTCAAATATAGTATGCCACTTCACAACGTGATCTTTCTTTTTGGTACCATCACCTTCCCAAAGAAAATTCCCAGTAGTTTTTTTATATTCTCAAGATTTGTCAAAGAAAATAGGGGGTAAAAACTCGAAATTAGTAATGGTGGACGGGCACCATGGTGCCTGTTTCAAAAAATCATTTTTCTACAACGTAAAAAAACTGAAACTTTTTGTAGACACACGCATGCATGTATATTATGTATCTGCAAAATTTCAAATCATTTTACTTTCATGCATGGCATACAAAAAATGACAAATATGTATTTTTAAATGGGCTTCTCTTTTCTGTTGTTGGGCCGGAATTTTGTTATTTTTGTACACCTTACAAATTACATTTTTTTCAGAATGAAATTTCGCGGATTCGTAATGAATTCATAGAAGTTTCCACATATATTTTTTTGAAACTTTTAAATATGTTTTTCGAATATTTTTTTTCAGAAAAAGGGCACCAAGGTGCCCAAGCACCAAAACTTCGCGTTCGTAAAAGCTGGAATTTGTACTCAATTCCATGTACCCACTCAAAATTGTTATAATAGGTTGTAAAAAAATGAAATTCACTCACGTGACATAACTTTTGCTAAATGGCGTAATACAATATGGATGAGAATATCTTAAATGGGGTAATTCCTCTAAAAAATGCCTAAACATGGGGTAAAAACTGAAATTTACTCAAAAGAAGTTCTACGTTCACCACGCGCCCTGGTGTTGTACATGACTTCTCATCCGAAGCTGCAGTAGCAAGATAGTACTGGCGATCCTTTTCAAAAAAAGAAAAAGATTACAAGAAGTCAAGAAGCCAAGAACGAGATCACCATGGTAGCATCCCGTCTGCCCCCTCCATGTTTCTGTTCGTTTGGCATCCTTCCCCGGGGTTGCTCAGACGAATCCATTGCCTGCATGCTGACACAGTTACACGTCGCGAGAGCCTGAACGATCTACCATCTAATTGGATGATCGGGGGCGCCCTTTTGCATTCATCTGATCCATCGATCGCCCATGCATATGCATGCATGCTAGGATACACATCCACAAAGCGTACAAAACACTCGGTCAGCTCAGTGCAGGAAGTAGTGGTCGGACGACGGCGTTACGCAGCCGTCGCGGCCCAGGAAGGCGAGGGATAGCACCGCGAGCAGCAGCGCACGCTCACACGCACGCACCTAAGCTGTGAGATCATTAGATCACGCCCGCACGCTCACACGAATGAGATCGACTACATGTTCAGTGCACCTAAGCTGGGAAAACAGATCGCCCACCCAACTTCTCATCATGCATCCTACTTGGTACGGTGTTTATTCGTAAAGAGCAGACATGCTGGCACAACCTGTACCGTACCGCCCCCTCCGTCTCTCTCCCCTCCTCCTCAGGCTCCTCCTTGGATCATCAGTTGTGGCCTCACACCATCAGGTGTTTCGTTAAGCCTGAAGCATGCTCTTTTTTTTTCATGATAAAGAGTTTTCTATTACTCCCTTCGTCTCGTAACATAAGTGCGACACTAGGGTAAAGAATACTCTAATATTATAGGACGGAGGGAGTAACTTATAAGTATTTCATTAAGAGAATAAATACAAACATAAGCATACATGCGGGACATGACCTTTACACAATTAGGATGCGCCAACGACCAACCCACGCAAAGAAAGACCAATAAAACGTGTGACCTCTTGTCAAAGAGTGAATTGTAGAAAATCACGACATTGAAGACGAGGGTTGCAGAAACCATAAGTCTACGGAATTGTGCCAAAACCCACTAATTTCAGGCTATTTTTTTTGCAAAAAACACTAGTTGGTGGCTTTGGTCCATTTAATGATGATTATGACACGTGGAGCCCATAAATGCTGACGTGGCGTAACATTTCTTTCTGGACGTCGTCAGACATGCAATTTTGCCAAAAACTCCTTCCTTAAAAAACAAATTCTATAAAACAGCACACCAGGTATGTGCAGGCTGGTCGCAAATCCCGCCGCCGCCGGACCCCGCCCTTGCTCGCGCCGCCGGCACGCCATCCTGCTCACGTCGCCGCGCCGTTGCACGTCGCCGCCCCTCCATCCCCGTCCTGCCGCCGTCTTCAAGCCGGATCCTGCCACACCGGGCTGCCGCTGTCGCCAAGCATCGGGCCGCCTCTGTTGTATCTGCTCGTGGTCGCTCTCCTAGTCTGAGCGCTCGGCGGGGGTCCGGTCGTTGAGCTTACCCGCAGCATGCACGCATGGTCGCCGTCGCCACAGCTCGCGCTCGTGCGCGGTCGGCACGGCTGCTTCTCGCACCGCGACGCCGCTGCTGCCCGTGCGTACCTTCGCCCCCACCGCTCCGAGCTCCGAGCTGACCCGCATCATGCACGCATGGCCGACGTCGCCGCAGCTCACACCAATGCATGGACGGCGCGCCTCCTGCTCGCGCAGTGGCGGCGCGGCTCCAGCTGACCCGTTGTATGCCTGCAGGGCCGGCGCCGTCGCTCCTCACGCCCGTGCGTGGCCGCCGTGGCGAGGGAGGGGTGGCTCCAGGAGGCTAGTGTGGAGGCTGGCCACAAATCCGTCCATACAGAAGCTCGACGGCAGACACTCCTCCTTAAAGCACACTGTGCTCCAACGGCGGTGACGTTCGGGCCGGCCACCTCCACGCGCACTCGCCAAAGGCTTGATTGCTTTTTTTGTTTGTTAATTGAAGTGTTTCCCGGTAATTTTATAGGGACTGCTTTGTAAATCTGGACAAATTCCACGCCTAACAACGTCTATCTCGAACCGTTATGCCATGTCAGCTTTGCGGGCTCCACATGTCATAATCATCATTAAATAGGCCAAAGCCACCGACTAGTGTTTTCTGTAAAAAATTAGCCCGAGAATCAGTGGTTTTTGGCACAATTCCGTAGACTTGTGATTTCTACAATCCCAGCCTTCAATGTCGTGGTTTTCTGCAATTCACTCCTTGTCAAAGCAATCTACAACGTACAACAAAAACCTGTTTACATCAACCAACACCAAGGTCAATACATGTAATACAAAGTGTTTTAACAACTACGCCTATAGAAGGAGAATGCAGCGGCACAAGCAACACTGTTGTCGGATCCACCCATAGAGGGTAGATCTTGGGTTTCACCCTAAAGTGCAAGCCTGAGCAAACTCTAGACAATGTCTATGGAACACCGTGATTAATTGCCAGGTACAATCAAATGCATGTCAGATCTAGAGTTTTTTGGTTCAAAACTGGATACCTAGTCCTCAAGAGCACCATCTAACTTAAAGTCACCCTATACTGTCACCCCCATTTTTAATAAACAAGGCATTGCCTTAAAGCAGATCATCATGCCTCGACAACCGTACACCTCAAAGCTCTGGTGTGGACATCAAGATACAACCGAACATACCACGTATACCGGTATACGCTGAGCAGATCAGAACATGATCGTCAGCATCAACAATGTCACGATGCCACCAAGAGCCCGCGCAAGGGCCATCCAATAGTCGCAAATCTTCAACAATGATTGGATGCACACTGCAGAAGAAAAGCCGACGGTGCCTAGCTACAAGAACCCATACGGGGCCATTTGGTTTCCATGCCCCGACTTCACCAAAGTCATATGACGGTTGTTCAGGACAAGACATTGAGCATTCATGGAACTAACAGGGAGATCTCGTTACTCCCTAGGGTCCGACCAACCCCCCTTCATGTGCGACACTCGCGTCATCCAACCACTACCACATGCCTCGTGCATGAAGCCGAGCATCCATGTGCAACACTCACACCAACCCACCATTATCGCACACCTTGTGGCCGCCGCCAACGTGTGATGCTTGCCGCCAGAGCTCGGCTAGGCGCCACCACCCTGCCAGGGACGACTAGAAAAGTGGCCGCCCTCATAGCATCACATCGCCAAAGAAGATGACCTCGACCCCTCGCACTAGGGCGACATCCGGGTGCCATCCCAACCAGACAAGGGTCCAATATCCAATGGGTGTTGCTGCAAGGTGCATGCCGCCATAGTCTGCACCCTCTATTATTGAGGAAGACCGCCACCGCCATTGGGACCTCGTGTCGTCACCTATCAACCTAGGGAAACATGTCTGCCATCGCAAGCCGGGTCACATGGGTGGGCATCGTTGACCAGCCACCGATGCACTTGTCGCAAATGTTGCCACTGCACATCTCAAATGCCATCGGCGCAGTCCCGCTAAAGGCCTCGTCACCGTCACCAGCCGTGAGCACTCATGGAGATGCCCGGAGAAAGGGCATCGAGAAAAACTCGAGTCAATCATCGAAGACGACCTTAGGGTGTGGACCAAGAGGCTATAAATAAGCATCTTAAAATTTTGGAAAATAATTTTGGAAATCTGCCATGAAAATGGTGACTAGAACAATACTTCATGACCGGTGTGAAAACTGGCCTATATTTGTCAGGCTCGGCCGCAATTAATTTGTGTTGTTACCTTGTTAAGTGTGTTGCCTCCTTGGTGATGTGCTAGTCATTAGTGGTTGGTCTGGACAACCAAGATGAAAATACTTGTCCTGGCCATCTTTAACTAGACGTGGTGATGGCGGCGAAACTGCACGAGGATGCTAATCCATTTATGAAGCTGTGAGGGCCGGTCCTGAGATTTTGGGGGCCCGGGGCGAAACTAAATCTCGGGGCCCTTAATGTAGACTTCATAACAATGGAAATGAATATACATATATAAGAAAAAAATCGTACATATTGGCTTACAAGTTTCTTCTAACGTTCCTCGATGCGCAATCACTTATGATTGGGTCAATGTCAATATAATCCAATAATTTCTTCTCAATGCATAATGTTACCAAACCATGTAACCTCTCTTGACTCACTGTTCCACTCTATTGCTTAATTTCCTATCATAATGAGCATATGAAAAACGTCGTCTTTGATCATCTAGATGGTATTCCATTTGCTTGTCTCCTCTCACAGGCCCTTTCTCAACTAAGATATGACTTGTTTTATTACCAAGATTATCCCGGCTTATTGGGAGTGTAAATATCAGCAATATAAACTAGTTGTTCATCAACAATAGTGGACTGTGCATGTGCATCGGATGAATTAGCTACATTCAAAGAGCCACAATTTGGTGTCAACATTATTTTCTTGCTGATCAAGTTCGGAATTCCCATTAGTTGGTTGGCCTTTCTCTATGGCAACTATCGCCAATTCATCGTTTGGGTTTATCGAAGTAGTAGATGTACCAACAGTAGTCTTAAACAATATATGAATATTTACGTGTTGTGATTGTACCAAATCATCCAATACTTTCTTCCCTTTTCCTTTTATCACTACCAGATGGATGCTTTCTTTCGGATGACAGGATAAGACATAATGCTGAAAATAAATATATATTTTTGCATCAATTGACAATTGTTTAAGACTGCCGATGTGATGATTATTGGTCTAGGAGACTAGGAACCACTGTTGGACGGAGAGCAAAGCGGGGTTGCGATGGCCGCCAGAGGATTGAAATCGGCGGTCGCTCTGGACGAGAGAGGAAAATTCGATTTTTAGGAGAAAAGGGAACAGGAGCTTCGCCGTGCTCGCAGTCGCGAAGAGACGAAACGTCAGCGGCCGTTAGAAAATTGGAAATCGCTCCCTCAATGCGCGCGTGATGGGTGATGGCAGGATCAATCAGTTCTTTTTACTTTGACGTGCATGTAATAACCTAGGAATGAATGGAAAGGGACCAATCAGTTCTTTTTTTTTTCCAACGTGCAGTACTAACCTAGCATGAAACTAATCGATCAATGGACCACTGCCTGGCTGTGTGCGTGTACGTTCCAGCGTCTTGTACTGCACGAGACACTCAGGCCGCTGTCCTGCTCATAGATTGTTTTTTTTAATCAGCCATAGCCTAGATGTATACCTGGGAGGGTTCCCTCGATTTTGGGGACCCGGGGCGGCCGCCCCCTGCCCACATTGATAGAACGTGGTTGCCGAGGCGTGCGTCCCCTCCGGCGCCACCCTACTATCTATAAGCCGCCCGACATTGCTATATAAACCACTGCCCCAGCCATAGCCATGGTCAGCAGCCTCCGATCCGTCTCCCACCATGGATTCCTCCCCCGCCAATGCTCTCTAAGATCGGATCACATCAGAGCAAAAGAAGGAGATGGCTGGCATTACCGCCCGATGAGGGCCGACAGGTAGCCGGAGGGCATCGACGTCCTAATGGAGGACACGATCGACGAGGACCCGATGCTGCCCTTGTCTTCCTCCTACACCGCGACACCCTCCTTCTCCATCGTGCCTCCCTCATTGGTGCACTACACCATGACTATCGGCGAGGCACGTGCCCATTACATGGACATGGTGCGGGAGGAGCGGTTTTGGGACGCGCGGGACGCCGCTGCCTACAACTAGGACCTCCTCCAGAAGCACCTGCAGGCAAAGGAACATCTCGTTGCTGACAGGGCGGTTGCGCCCGATGCGGACCTGGCGGAGCAGGAGGCTCTCTTGGAGTCCAACTGCTCTGCATGTGAGATTCGCATCGCGCACTGGCGGTACTGGAAGTGGGTGGCGGCCGCCGCCAAGGACGATGACAATGATGAGGGGGTGCCGCTGTTCATCGACACCGGCGAGGAGGAGGAGGACAACGCCGATGCCGTGCCCAACGGAGCGGGCGCGTCTGCGGGCGTTGCCGGCAGCGATGAAAAGTAGTGCAAGGGATGTCGCTGCCGCCCAGGTCCCAGGAAGGCCACCGCTCCTCCCCTCCGGTCGATGCAATGCTTGGTGGGATGAACCATGTCGGTCGATTAATCACTTGGCGGTGATGTGGAGGTGTACATCTGTGCTTGCTGGGTCTCTAGAGGAGGAGGTAACAGAGGGGGAGCTGGAGAGCGCCGAGGCGGAGCTAGAGAAGGTGAAGCTTCAGTTCTCGGGGTTCATGGCCGGACATGGGGAATGGGCGCCGGTGACAATTTAGATTATGTATTAATTATACCTCAAGAGCTGGACAAATGTAAATGTAAGGAAATCCTTCCTGTTTATATGAAATATGTCGTGTTTGCATGAAATCCGTCCGTATTTGCACGAATTTCGTTCGGTTGGTTTGAATTGTTGTCAAAATATATTTGACTATGGTTGGGTCGCGTCCTCCGACATCCATGTCCGCGGACTGGTTCCCTTATCCGCGGACGGATACATGATAAAATTTGCGGGTTACCGTTGAGGATGCCCTAATGGTTCTATTGTTGCCTAGATTTTTCACTCCTCTAATTGATGACATCCGTCTTGCTGTATTGTCTTGCATCAGTTCAATAAAAATACGTAGGGTCCGAGGGTTTCAAGATCCTTCTTAAAAGAAAAAAGAGCAAGAAAGGGTCTACCTTTACACGTCTGACATGATGTCGAATGTTTTGTTAACTGAAAGAATTTGCAGGGGTTCGGCTAAATAATGAAAGTTTTCAAAATGTTAAAGTATTCCTTTTGTCCATCTCACATGTAATAGAAACCTACACAGAAATCCCACCGAATCCTATGTATATTTTCGGTTTGGAATTCTTATCTTCCTTCATTACCAAGGAATGTAACCTTTATATGTGAATATACAACGCCCTGGAGATGGTGTGAGTTGCACAACAATACTCATTTTCTTGGTATGAGACACAACGTTCCGATCCTCTCGCTAACTTTTGCTGTCCCGCTCGCCGCCGCCACGCCATGTCGACCACGTCCAACACCAGCGCCCCCCTCTCCTCCGCCAGCCTCCCGACCACCCTCAACTCCACCTCCGGCACCCTCCTCTCGGCTCCCATGCCCGCCTCCAGCTTGTCGGCGGTGAACATAGCTAGCATCCGTACCCACGTGCCCATCGTCCTGGATCTCCAAACCTCCAACTTCACGAAGTGGAGGATGCTGCTCCCTGTCCCCCTCGACAAGTATGGTCTCCTCCCGCACGTCAACACCGTCACTGCCGAGGCAGACCGCACCGCGCACTAGATTCGCGAGGACTACATCGTCCGTTTGTGGCATCTACGGATCGATCTTTGATGAGATCCTCGACATCATCATGGCCAAGGACCAGACAGCTCAGGAGGCGCGGACGCTCATCATCAACTTATTCCTCGACAACAAGATGACCCGCGCCGTCTACCTCGAGGCCGAGTTCCGCGGCCTTGTCCAAGCTGACCTCTCCATCACCGCCTACTGCCACTGTCTCAAGTCTCTCTCCGACGCGCTCAGTGATGTTGGCAACCCCATATCCTACTAGACACTCGTCCTCAACTGCCTTCCTGGCCTCAACCCATGATTCTCCGACATCACGGCCATTGTCACCATGCTCCCCGAGTTGTCTCGAATCTTGCTGATAGAGCGTCGACCTGATCAGAGCAAGCTCTCTCTCTTCCTCCAGGAGGTCCAGACCATCTTCTGTGCGACCTCTGCTACGTCTTCGTTGTAGAGCTCCACTCGGGGAGCATTATCACTAGTATAGAAAAGCCTAGCTATGGCGTGGCAAAAATGGCCTCGCGGGCGTAGGCACCCTACGCCACCAATATGGCGACACAGTTAAATAATAGTGGTGGCATTGGAGCTTACGCCAGCAGTATCTCATATACCTATGGCGTTGGATTTATCGCCACGACGGAAATATCATATATATCTACGGCATGTTAGCTTTTCCAACGCCATACACTTGATAGGTCGTTACGGGCGAACTGGATGTTTTGCACGCTAGTACTAAATGACCAAACGCAAAAAAAAAAACTGCCACCCTAGCGAGAAATGCTGCGGCGGCAGCACAATTTTGTATCAGTATATACATAATGATGTTTGTGTCCCACGTTGATTCCGATAAGAAATGAAAACGCACGTACAACATAATTTATATTATGGTACACATCATATATATATATGCATCCATTAACCATCGTCGGTACTCATCACGTTTGTTAGGATCAATCTTGAAGAAGAGGGAAATTAACCCTCTCATCTGCATGCATGTTGGAGCATAGAGATTCATCGATCTCCAATCTTCCAAGTTGCAATCACTCGGGTAGTTGCCTCCATTTTTTAACTCTTCGAAGTTGCAATCACTCAGGTAGGTGCCTCCATTTTTTTAACTCTTCCAAGTTGCGATCACTCGGGAAGCTGCCTACATTCTTTTAACTCTTCCAAGTTGCGATCACTCTGGTAGCTGCCTCAATTCTTTTAACAGTACAGGCATTCTTCGATTTTGTGTTGCATTCACAAAATAAAAGTTAGTGGAACAAATGGACATATCGAGCAGCGCAAAAATTGTCATGAAACGGAAATGAATCCACGTTTCGCCAAAACATTGGCCACTCTCTCAACCTTTCCCTGCAAAAAGAAACATAACTAGGGCGAGACAATTCACAAGAACACATGATGATGCAACATATAACATATTTCATCAATTCACATGTCATCAAATGGTTAGAGATAGATTTTTACCGTCGGGATCGAGTGGGGGTCGGCTATCAGCGGGGCACGGTGGGGGTGCCCATGAAGACTGCGTGATGGGGTGGTGTTGCACGCCGGACGGGGCGGCCGGACAGGGCGACGGAGGGAGAGATTGGTCGGACAGGACCACCGCAGAGGGACAGAGTGGCCGAACAGGACAACAGAGGAAGAGGTTCTTGGATGAGCGGGTGGGCTTGGGGAAGGGATGGGTAGCACGGCGGCCCGTCTGGCGCAGGGTGCGGGTGCGGCTGGGCGGGGGAACGGTGGAGAACAGTGTCCGGTGGCGGGGGGGGGGGGGGGGAGAAGGGAATTTGAGTTGTTCTCACAATAGAGTGTACATAAAAGTGTTTATTAGTCGTTAGTGTTGGTGTCAAAACCGGCGGATCTCGGGTAGGGGATCCTGAGCTTTGGTCTTGGATCGATGGGTAACATGAGACAAGGAAGACGGTGTTTACCCAGGTTCGGGACCTCCTATGGAGGTAAAACCCTATGTCCTGCTTTGTTTGTATTGAGGATGGTGTATCGAGTACATAGTTGATCTACCACAAGATCGTATGTAGTGGTCTAAACTCTAAGAGCTATGCTCATATGATGATATGATCTATGATGATCTGATTATCCCTAATGACTAGCCTTTCCTCGGCTTATATAACACACCAGAGGCCTAGGATAACAAGAGTCCTAGTCAACTACGTCGGTGGTGATGAGTCCTTGTCTTGATCACCAAGTCTTGTGGAATCTTCCTCGTATGCATCATGGGCTGTCCAAACTGTCCCATTAATGAACCGCCCTGGGGGTCCTCAGCCCGCCCCACTGGTCAGGAGACGACGTGGTGATTACCCCCTAGTCCAGGACACAATCAGTAGCCCCCTGAACCGGTCTTCAAGTTAGGGACGCTCCTCGGTTCTTCCAAATAGTTCTTCGTCTTCGGCCGTCGGTCTTGGAAATTGGTTCAATAAATCTTCCCATCACTAATCTTGAGGATAGCCGAGGTGAATCCGAAGAGTTCACAAGTCGGGCATCCGAGGAGCCCCTTTAAGTTATCGACCTGTATTAATGCCTCATTATATTTACGCCACAACTCGGGTCCGAAGTGTTTCCCGTGTGGCGGTATCCTCTTGTGTACGAGCTCCAACGCCGAACTATATCCGATGTGTCTTTCTGAGCCCGAGCTCCAACGCTGGTCGGCATCCAAGATGTCATAGGATACCTCGGTCTCTGAATGTTTCAAGTAGTTCATCCGAGCTTAAATATCGGGATAGTCTTTTACGGAACCAGCCGCTCGCATCCGAGCTTTATGTCGGACTGCTTCTGAAGTGTCTTCGATCTTGAGGTTTATGCCGGAATGCTTCCGAGCTCCAACGCCGGAGCGCATCCGAGCTCCAACGATGATCAGCGCCCGAGGTGTCATAAACTACCTCGGTCTTTAAAAGATTGAACGAATTCAGCCGAGCTTAATGCCGGAAATGACCTCTATGGAGCCAGCCACTTGCGCCCTAGCTTTATGCCGGACTGCTTCCGAGGTGGTGCACCATCCCGATCGCGGGCTGATTTTTTGTGGATATTTTTGATTGGTGCAATTTATTCTCTGCCGAGGTATATAGCCAGTAGCCCTCAAGGTGCGTGTCGGTCTAAAACCTGAGATGCCCCTGAAGGAAAAAATAATAATCAAAGTAAAACCACTAATCCTAGTAGCCCCTAAGACTTATGTCGATTTGCCAAATCATCCTGAGGATCAAGTTCTTACTCGGCGACATTCGTTTGGGATGTAAACACGTTACGCAGTAGTTTCCAAAACTCGGGTTAGGTGCGGCCGACCAACCTAAGGATCGAATCTCCTTAGAAACTGTATTGCACTTTGAATTTGCTGCATTGAATATGCAATGAAGTAGCCCCCAAGCCTTAATTTGGGCACGGATGGTCGAATTAAGGATCGATATTTGTTTGACACAATCGTTGTTATGTTTGACACAATTTATGTGTAATGATTCTACGTATCCAAGTACTTTACATCATTAATGCTTAGATCTGCATTGTACAAGACTTTGTTGACCGACCATCGGCTTCAACATCCTTGGCTAGTAGCCGAGGAGTGTTTGTCCTACTTTATAAAGCCTTTATAAGGGCAAAGATTTACGGAAAACAAGGCAATCCGGCCATGCGAATTTATAAACAAAGTTACGCGGAGAGATATGTTATAATAAACATCTTCCGAGAAAAATAGTTTATTTATAAGTTCCTTTTCGCATGATATTATGTTGACCATGATCGTGAAACCTCAGCTCCGATCAATGTGGGAGGAAAATATTGAGGATTTAGTTCGGGGAATATTTCCGAATTATGTGGTCTTTAATGAACCAAAATTTTCACTTCCGTCGTGCCCGACCAATTATATTCTTAAGATGGCTAGCTTTCGGCTTCACCCAATCTGAGGTACTAACCCGGATGACTCAGAAGGAACAATCACAGAGGTGCTCCCTTTATCCCCTAATCGAACAATCGGGAACGTAGTGGGTAAGCGCAGGAGCCACAACCCATCTTGTCCAAAATCTTAAGTCAAACTAATGCATATCTATGGCGTTATAACAATCACTATGGAAGGCATCGTTCGTATATTAAAAACAAATGCTGATGATATGTTGGGCTCTCGAGGAATCCCAATGTATCTATGCCGAGGTGCCACAAGGAACCCTCAGTATGGTTTATTTTGACTCCGTCGTGACTATTTATAATCTGAAAGTGGCCTATCGTCGGCTTCCACCCCTTTGTAGATGCTACGTAGGGTGTTTCCGTACAAACAAGACAACCCTTAACCGACGTCTCGGTGCCCAGAGGCGGTTGTGTTAGTGGAAACGAGGCAATGAGATATTTAGGTTTTATATCTTTCACTTAGTCATAGGAGCATATGTTTGGGGGCAACTTAATAGCCCCCGGTATATGTCGACTCCTTAGATTATTCGAGGTCGAACCACCCATAATTTGGCCTTTTCAAGAAAGAAAGGCCCTTCGTTTTACTCGGATAACCTCGATTCGGCAATATTTGGTTGAACACCGCTTGCGGTTCACTGACCGATTTACGCTTGTTGTGACAGTCATCTTTCGTCTCTCTCCAATTGAGGCACTTAACCAGTTAAACCGGAAGTGACAATCACAGTGGTTCTTCCTTTACCCCTTAGCCGAAAAAGTGGAAACATAAGGGGTAAGCACAGGAGCCGGGGAATCCATCTATAGACCAAAGACACAACTCGAAATCAATGCATATAAATGCGAAATACCGAGGACATTTTGTCGAGGACTGCATGGAGTACCTCAGTGTTTGGTGGGTTCGGTGTTAACCGCAGACCCCCTTTAATATTGTCGATGCATGAAATGCATCTGGCATTGTACTGCAAGAGTTATGCTCGGAAATACTAAAAAACTTATGCAAAAAACTTTATGTTTAGATAAAAGAAAATTGTGCCAATCCAAAATTGGTCTAAAATTTAATTTGTACTTCGTTCATGTTTTAACCTGATACATCCGATCTCCGGACTCCAAGCTGGTCGGCCTTTGACTTCAACCTCCCTATCCCGACGGCGGAGTGTTTCTCTGAGGCCTATTTAGGAAACTAAACTCGAGCAGCTTTAGAAAGAAACCAGGCTATCTGGCTATTGACCACACGCTAGTGTCGAAAAAAGGAGTAGTAGAAAAAGACTTTGCAACGACTAAGAAGAAAACACAGTTATTATAAAACGGCTCATACAAATTTAAGAGCCCCCAGTTAAATGGGGTAATAAATTTTTAACAAACAAAGTTTTTTTGTTTAACAAAAAATATAATGTTTGGTTGCACCGAACAAAAAATAAAATTTCAAAGAGAGCTGAGCACGAAAACGACTTAGCTGGTTAATGTGCTCGGTGCGGTTCGGGGTTGTGGCGTGACGAAGACGTAGTCCTCGGCCTGGCAAAGGTCCAAGACCCAAGCCCGAGTAATCGAGCGAAGAGCTCGGTTCAAGAAGTGGCAATGCAACATGGTTGCTACGGCGAGGCGAAGCCCCGGGTGCAGCCGAGGAGAGTATTTCGGCAGCGTGACAGTGAAGCCCCCAGGTCCGTCGACCATGTCGACGACACAATTTTGTTGATGGAGGCGGGACGATGATGTAGGCACGCCAAAGTGACCACATGACACAGCCGAAGTCAATTACCTGTGCACACAATATAGTGCAAACCAAGAGTAATAACAAATAAAGGTAATAATATATTAAAAAATCTTCTACTTAGTTAATTTAAGTGAAGCAAATAAGTAAAGGAATATGGCCTGAACGCTGAGGTGCCTGAGCGATGAGTTCATCTTGACGAAGTGGCAATGTTGCACGGTCGATGTGGAGAGGCGAAGTCCCTGGTCTAGCTAACATGGCGAAGCTGGTCGGCTGGTGATGCCCAAGTCCCTGGAGTAGATTGATGAAGAGATGCCAAAGCTTCGGTCTAGCCGAGGTGACGGAGCAGGTCGGCTGGTGATGCCGAAGTCTCATGCCAGCCGAGGTGTCAAAGCAGGTTGACTGGTGACGCCGAAGTCTCACGCTAGCTGAGATGTCGAAGCTGGTCGGCTGGTGCTGCCGAATTCTCATGCCAGCCAAGGTGTTGAAGCTGGTCGGCTGGTGACGCCGAATTCTCATGCCAGCCGAGGTGTTGAAGCTGGTCGGTTGGTGACGCCGAAGTCCCCGGAGTGGGTTGATGAGGAGATGACGAAGCCCCTGGTATAGCCGAGGTGACGGAGCAGATCAATAAGGTGACGCTAGAGCCCCATGCCAGCCGACGTATAAAAGCAGGTCGGCGTGATGGACGTCATCTTGAAAAAGTAACGGCGCGGCGATACTGACGCAGGTTGGAATTTGTGACGAGGTAAATGCTGGCTTGATGAAGCAACGGAGCGCCTGACCCGTACAACCCGCGGATGACGAGGTTCTCTTGATGTTTTTTCGGCCCTCACGATGCCGAACTCTTGGTCAATTGACCGAGGTGACGAGAAAATTTCCTTCAAAAAGGACGCCTCACAACCCGTTCATGAAAAATATGAACTCGGGTCGGATTAGTTTTCGCGCAGAAAATAGATCCAAATTCATTGTACTCATGAGACGTTTCCCGGAGTTTGGACGGTCGGATCGAGCTGAAAGTTTGAGGGGTGATCGGTATAGGAATTCCACAACCTATGAATGGTGGGATTTTCCAATGGATATCCGAGCTAGATACTGGACACCTCGTACTAAACTCATCCAGATTCCCGTCCAGATTCGATAGTGTGGCACCCCGATAGAGGGCCGACGCACGCCAGCCCTAGGATAAGACCTGGCGCACGTCAAAGACATGCTACAGCAATACCAAGCACATAATGGCTTTATTATATGAAATGTGGTATTACAATACTGTTTCTTGCAACAATATTACATAGCTCCAAGGCTAACTAAATGGCAGCGAAGGTCTTGGTTTAGCGACAACGACGTCTCTAGCTGGACTCCATCACTCATAGGACTGGCTGGGTTACGATCTAGCACGACGAATCTTCTCCTGCAACTGGTCACGTGTAAGGCTAGGTGAGTACTTTGAATGTATTCGCAAGACAACCAAATACATTGCATCCTAACAAGCTGATGACAGAGCAAGCCCTATGCTTATATAAGTATTTATTCTAACATGGCATGGAGTTAACAGGGAAACATAGATCAAGCATGGCATAACATGGATCAAGCATATAATCTACATAACATAGCAATGCTCCCATTAGGTGCTTAAAGTACTTACTGTTGCCGAATACTAACTTACTCTCTTCTAGGTTATCCCACAACCCTCAGAATACTCATGGCTTAGTGGGCACTTCTCAACACAAGACAAGTTCTTCCATCATTGTTATCATTGTTACAGTTGACCACCTAGTGAGGTCTGGACAGGCTGTCCAATACCGTGGACGCGACTATTCGAATAGATTTTACAATCTATAGAGGTTGTGCACTTTGCCCACACCATGAAGCACCTGGCTTCGTGAACCCATTCGGGTGGACCAGCGTTGCTCCAACAAAACCTGCCTGACTCGTGACTCACCCATCATACCACCCGCATTCATCCTCCCCTGGAGTCCTGCCCTGGGTGGCCCCTATGTCACCTCGTGACACCTGTCACCATTGTGGCCACACAAACTGTCCCAAACGGGGACTCCCGGGTTAAAAAATCAACTGGGATCACAAGGTTATCGCCGCCTACCTGGCCAGGGTAGCGCGCGCATAACCTTCCCTGTCTGGAGGTATCGGTGAAAGAGTACGCGACCAGACCAAGTCAAGGCCGTCCCATACCAGCAAATGTGGCTGCACGGATAAGCCCGGACAGGTGACTCTAGATCAACCGACTAGGTTGCATTTCTTAATTCAGCTCAACATACCCATCATCGTACCATTACATCGACAATTATATGTGCTACAATTACTTAAGAGTAGCGTAGCAAGATCATAATACTGATAGTCATGGCATGAGATCAAACCATAGTACTAACATGTTAATGTTATTAACAATATTGTTATTAGCATGGCAATATAGAAACAAGACATGGCATTAGATAAAAAGTAATGCTAGTATCTATTACTGATGTCATCACAGGTGTATGCAAATGCAGACTAATAGGTGATACAGATAAACACACAGGGTGCAAGCAAAGTCATCACGCAAATCCGGAGCTCATGATAAGAGGTTGGCTTGCCTGGGAGTCGATGAATACGCCAGGAAGAAGTGCGGTAAAACTCCGAGAAAATCTGCCGGAAAAGTTTCCCTCTCGGAGGGGCCGATCGAAGGGCAAGGAAAAAATGGTCATTCCCACTGTGTGAACACATTATGAAAAATTTACCAGCATAACAGGCTCGACGAGATGAAGAAGTGGGCTTTGGAATCACCTCAATCGTGAGCTACGGTCGTGGAGATACACCCGTTCATTCGTTAGGCAGGAAAGCAGACAAAATAGTGTCCACCTCAGCTCTTAACTGATGAACGTTTATTAAATAGAGGTTCGGCTGCCGGCTGGGAATTGAAAGCATACTTTCGAAAATACGCTTTCGTTAAACCGAAAGCACACTTCATGAAGTACACTTCCACTTATTCAACCGGGCCCGACCTCTAGTAGCTGACACGTGGGACCCGCCTGATCCCTTTCTCTCTCTGGATCGCCTTCTTCTCCCCGACCAAAGCAGAGACATAGGCAGGGCGGCCGGCCGTCGACACAGCCGGTGATGGGCGGCGCCAGCAAGCCCATCGGTGGCCTCCCTGGAACCGGCACAGCGCGCCGAGCTCAGGGTTGGTCGCGACCTCGTCTAGGACGGCTTCCCGTGTTGCCTCCTCCATCCATGGCGTCGACCGGAGGGCTTCGGGGAGCTACGGCGCCGGCAGCATTTCCTCGGAGAAATGAAGGGAGGTGGCATCTCAAAGGAGCTTAGGGGAGGCTGGGGGCGAAGTTGGAGAGTAGGGGAAGGTCCGGGCACCGGAATTTTGGTGGAGGTCCGGTGGCAGAGCCGTGGCCATAGAGCTCGCGTGGAGGGGGAAGAGGTCCTAGGGCTCAGGAGAGTGGACTAGGGAGTTGGTGGGGAGGAGGGGAGCTCGGAAACACGCTATTTATAGCATAGGACAGGGCTACGCGACGGCGACCGAGGTTTCTAGAGCTCGGCGAGGTGGCGGTGCTCCGGCGGTCAGCAGAGGCAGCCAACGACCTAGGGGACAAAGGGTTAAGGGCTCCAGAGGGTATGCGAGTGCGGTGGGCAGCTCCCTAGTACTCGAGGACGAGCTAGAACCCACAGGAGGTGACCTCCCGAAGCCTTCAATGCATAGAGCTCTGATTTGGCTGCATTTGGCATGGTCACCACGCGGCCATGGCCTTGGCATGCCCTACTCGAGTCCAAAACATGTCCAGGTTGTTCTACACTTTACACTAAGCTGACTTGACCCGTCAAGAAATAAAAGTGAGCTCTGGTGTGACTGCACCCAAGTCTATTGTTGATGAACAACAAGGTGTTTGGCATGTGCTGTGGACACCACAGTGCTCCTCTTGGCAAGATCCTTGGCTGAGGTTGATCCCTCACTAGACTGAGTATCTTGGCCAAAACTCAGAACAAATGGAGAAGGCTAGATGGTACTTCCTTTGTAACCTTGCCCATTGACCAGAAATGAATATGAGGATGCTGGAGAAAAATGGCTACATTGAAATGACCCAAATTTGGTGAAGACCAATAATTTAGGCATATGGAGACACTATAAAAATTTCATACCATTTTCATAAGTAAAAATGGTACTCCCTTCACAGTGCTTCAATCTGGACAGAAACTTTGAAAATTTACCGAGGAAGATTGGCTATATGGAATGGGCTGGTTCTTGGTGTCCCTGGGTAATATCTTATAATGAATCACCCTGCAAAATTTCAGCCCAAGGAGACCAAGGAATCAAGCACTTCCTTTGCAAACAGGAAATCTGCACAGAATTTGTAAAGGGATGTTGCGCTCAAATTTTGAATTGTGGAACTTGATATTTTGATGGAAATGGTGAAGATATGGGTTGGGAAAGCTCCATAAATTATTTGGGATTTTCTTAGCTACCAAAATGGTAGTTCCTTTGGAAAGGCCCCAAATTGAAATATTGGCTTTAAATCGGAAAATGCAATTTCCACTATTAAATTATGGCCAATATTTTTATGCGACCTCAATATGATCACAAAGAATATCTCCACAAGTTATCATGAACTCTGGAGATGGATAGATATTTTCCTGGATTTAATTCCTCAGAAAGGCAGAAAAAGAAATTAATTCCAGATGAGAAATATTGCATATGACTTAGCAATATTCTTGCACATCTAGGGTTTATGAGTGAAGGATGATCTCTGAGAATTTTGGAAGGATTAATAGAGCAAGGGAAATGACAGCTCCTTTGTAAACACAAAGGCAAGATTTCCAGTTCCAATATTTCGGAACTAGGGTTTGAATGAGATTCGGGGTTTACTGACGATAGGTTGGCTAGCACAAGAACATGGGAAAGGGACTGAGAGGTTGGGGATTGTCTGGATTCACCTTGTTACTTACTAGATTACAGAGGAAAAATTTGGGAGGGAAAAGCTAGGAAGGAATAACATCACGAAAATGGATAACCCGATTTTTGGGGTGTTACATATAGGGCTCCGGTATATTGGAGATTGCCGGAGATTCCTCCATCAGAATGCGATAAAATTTTGCAGGGTTGTTGTAGATACAATTCTACTAAACAAATTGTCAAAACGACGCTCGAGGAAACAGGGACGACAAACACAAATTTGTTGTCCAGAAAAAACTGCAATATGCAGACGAGCCATCGATCCTTCTAGCGATACTACAGGAGAACTCTTAATGAAAGCACCAATGTCGGTGTCAAAACTGGCGGATCTCGTGTAGGGGTCCCGAGCTGTGGGTCTTGGATCGATGGGTAACAGGAGACAAGGAAGACGGTGTTTACCTAGGTTCGGACCCTCCTATGAAGGTAAAACCCTATGTCCAGCTTTGTTTGTATTGATGATGGTGTACCGAGTACAGAGTTGATCTACCACTAGATCGTATGTAGTGGTCTAAACCCTAAGAGCTATGCTCCTATGATGATATGATCTATGATGATCTGATTGTCCCTAATGACTAGCCTGGCCTCGGCTTATATAACACCAGGGGCCTAGGATAACAAGAGTCCTAGTCGGCTACGTCGGTGGTGAGGAGTCCTTGTATTGATCACCAAGTCTTGTGGAATCTTCCTCGTATGCATCATGGGCTGTCCGAACTGACCCATTAATGAACCGCCCCGGGGGTCCTCGGCCCAACCCACTGGTCGGGAGACGGCATGGTGAGTACCCCCTAGTCCAGGACATCGTCAATTAGTGCTGGCGCCAATGACGTGGCTAACGCTAGCAGTAATTGGTGTTGTTATAACTTAATTGGGCTCTTCTAATAATACTTGAAAAATGGCGTGTGAAAATGAATACATGAATGTGGATCAAAGTATATAATAATGCAAATTAGGAGGCACAAAATGAAGTACAATATCGTGCGAAGTACGTATTACGCAATGAGAAGTACACAAACTGTAGTACACGAATAATAAAGCATACAAAATAATCAAGTACGACGTCGTTTGACAATTCTCTCAATGACGGTTTGGGTCTTTTTAATGTTGCTTGAATACTTCCGTCCCGCATTATGACTCTTTCGTAAGAAGGGCCGTCCTATCTCAGGCAAGGTAGTTCTGCTCCTTCTGGTGGTGTAATTTTCATCGTCCTCATAGTTCTCCTCTTATTTTGGGTTGACACCGAACTGATCATAGTCATCCTTGTTGGCCATTCTGTCCATCCCGATGATGGATCTCTTGGATCTCCTGACGACAACACGACTTGGCTTTGCCAGGTCAGTTATATAGAAGCATTGTGACATGTCCTTAGCGAATACCCAAGGCTCATATTTGGTGGTAATTCCTTTGACACCCTTTGCACCGGCAGCTTGTGCTTCGGGTAGGGAGATGGTAACGGCACCATGTTCTTCCTTCTCGACATTCTTCGCCCATCTAACCCGGAATAGTGGCACCGTGTCATCTTCGGCGTACTCAAGTTCCCATATCTCTTCGATCCTTCTGTAGTATCTGTTAGTTTCATTCTCGGTGGAGGCAACTAACGTGACGCCTGAGTTCTGGTAATCAAAGTTTTTGTCCTTTGCCTCGGTATAGAATGTGTATCCATTGATATCATATGATTGGTAGGTGGCGATGGTGCATGCGGGGCCTACTGCTAATGCATAGATGAGATTTGCATTGGCCATACCCGTTTGCAGTTGTTTCTCCTGAATTCGCTCTTTTAACTAGGCTGCAAATTTGGAGTTGTTCTCTCTAATGATCTGGGCTTCGGTCCTTTGTCTCCCTCCCATTGCATGCTCTCTCTTTAAGGTGTCCTTGTGAGTCTGCTGCCAAGGAGTGATTATATCTGCTTGTTGTAACACCACCGTGTGCGCTCTGTCAAAGTCATCTTGGCGGTGACGCCGAAGTCCCCGGAGTGGGTTGATGAGGAGATGACGAAGCCCCTGGTATTGCCGAGGTGACGGAGCATATCGATAAGGTGACGCTAGAGCCCCATGCCAGCCGACGTATAAAAGCAGGTCGGCGTGATGGACGTCATCTTGAAAAAGTAACGGCGCGGCGATACTGACGCAGGTCGGAATTTGTGACGAGGTAAATGCTGGCTTGATGAAGCAACGGAGCGCCTGACCCGTACAACCATCGCCACTGACACCCAACCTGGGGTTTCTTGGTTCTGCTGCGAATTCTAGTTCAATGCAGTCAAGTGCTTTCCACTGACAACCATCTGTAATTTGTCTCAGAATGCCATCATTTTTGGATTTCCTGGTCTTGTGCCAAGTCATGTTCTTTGCTTCCTTCGCGTCAGCGAAATATTGTTGCAGGCATGGAATCAACAGAAGGTACCATACAACCTTTCGAGGATCCTTCTTTCCAGGCTTGTATCGGGGTTCCTTGCAAGTTGGACACTCTGTTTTGTGCTCATGCTTGTTACGATGTAAGATGCAATCATTTATGCATGCATGATATCTTACGTGCGGCAAATCAAGAGGGCACACGATCTTTTTCGCCTCATCAACACCCTTAGGCAACAAATTACTCTTGGGAAAAACTGTATGCAAATATTCCAATGTAGCATCCAGAGTTGCATCTATGCTCTTGAATCTTGCCTTGATGTCTAGAAGTTTTAGCGGGACGTGCAAGCGGGTGTGCTCAGGATCACAACCTTCATACAGTGGAGCAGTCGCATCTAACTCCAATTGGGCCAACTTGAGAGCCTCCTTAATAGCAGCTCGGTCATTTGTCGTCTTCTTGTGAATCTGTTCTTTAACATGGTGATCCTACAACATTTCAGCCAATGACATATCCTGGGTGACATGGTCCTCTTCATGTTCGTGTGGCGTTTCATCATTTCCTCCTCTAGGCGCATGCTCATTATTGTTTCCTCCTTCTGGCGGCCCTGCTAATTCATCATTGAAAGGGTTCTCCACTTCCATATCCGTCGTTCCGTCGTCATCGTCATTCTACTCACCATGCTTTGTCCATCGTGTATAACCTTCAATGAAACCATGACGAAGCAACTGCCCGAGGACTCTACCATCGAACGGGTTATGGAAAATTCCATTTTTGGAGGCCTTACATGGACATAATATTTGCGATTCACTCTTTTGTATCATATTCATTACCGCAAAATTGAGAAAGGCCTTCACACTTCGATCCATTTTGAATCTTTCGATAGATCAAAGTAGCATGTAAAGGGAAATACAAAAAGAATTACATATATATCAAGCGGGGGCATACAAAATTTTGGCATGACCTTTTCTAAAAGTGGTACATATTGAGTACCAGAAATTTGACGAAACAGAAATGAATCAACGTTTCGCCAAAACATTGGCAACTCTCTCTATAAATTCGCCATCCATGCACGTTTCGCCATTTAGCAATCACACAAGTACGTAACATGCAGAATTAAATGATGAGGAATTGTTTTTTGTGTTAATTACCTCAAGCAGAAGAAACACGAGTCGAGCTAGTCCTCGATCGATCCCATGAGAATCTGGTCGACTGTATGTTGGTTGGTGGGTGCCATTAATGGAGGTTGAAGAAAAATTTAATGCAAGTGGATTGCGGAGAGAGCTAGATAGCTAGCTTAATTAGAGAGTGGGTGAAGGAGGCTAGCAAACGTAACTACGCATCACCTAGCTAGATCTAACTACCAAATTAAGAATCATGATGAAATAATTGAGTTTCTCAATATGAGGAGAGGGAAGAGAGAGGAGGAAGAGCAAGAGCAAGAGGAAGAACAAAGGGGAATCTAGTGTATACACAAGGGTTAGCCCGATGGTAGTAGTGATGCAACTTTATTACTGGTGTTTAAAGAGATAGTAATACCAGAACTAATATGTATATGCCTGGCATACCGCCGTATGCTATGCTAGTGTTACACGGGACCCTATGTTGAAAAAAAATGGACCCAAAAAATAAACTGATGGCGTCCAGACTAAGTGAACGCCATAGTTATATGAAATACTACCGGCATACTACCAACCTAGTATGCCAATAGTAAGTTACTCCTCCACACAACCTTGAAGGCCACATACAAGTGGCGTTCTTCGTACGTCCAGTGCCAACACTAAGTAACTAGCGATGGTGTACCAATATAGGTGACACCAGAGATATTTGAAAAATGTAGCGCTGGCGTCGGCGGAAAACGGCATGCCACCAACAAGAGTTGTGGCTAGCCATTTCTCTACTAGTGTATGGCGTATATCACTCGGTTAGACAGCTTCAGATCCGTATACCATGAAGAAAGGAGTACCCTTGGTTGAGCGATTTGGCCTTGTCCGAATGCCCCATAAGATAGACGGCAACTCTTCAACCTAAGCACCAGCAACAACCTCCAAATCGCTCATCAATCGGGGTTTCAATCCTTTTAGAATCATCGTGTTTGCTCATTCCGCTTGTCCGTTTGACTGCGGGTGCACCACAGAGGCGTAGTTCACCCGGTACCATGGGAATAGAAGAACTCACGGAATTCATCTGAATCGAAGTTCTTCCCATTATCTGTGATGATGTCATGCGGTACATCGAACCTGAAGATGATCTGCCGAATAAAACTGACAGAAGTAGCCAAGTCCAAGCTCTTGATGGGCTTTACTTAGACCCACTTGGTGATCTTGACCACTGCCACCATAAGATGGGTAAACCCACTCGTCCCAGTACGCAAGGGGCCGACCATGTCAAGACCCCACACGACAAACGGCTAGGTGAGTGGTATGATCTTCAGTGTGGATGCGGGCTTGTGCATCCGATTCTTGTAAAACTGACATCCAACGCACAAATCAACCATGTCTTTTACAGCTTCGTTGGCTCGGGGCCAGTTGAAACCTGCACGAAACACCTTTGCAACCAACGTCCGAGAAGATGCATGACGGCCATAGGTTCTCGAATGAATTTTGTGCAAGATCTGCAATCCTTCTTCCGGGGAAATGCATTTCTATGCCACGCCTGTAGTGCTTTTCTTGTATAGCTCATCTCCCATAACATCAAAGGACTTGGATCATTGGATGATCCCTCGAGCCTCCTCTTCATCCTCAGGGTGCTCTTGTCAGAGCAAGTATGCTAAATAAAGCTGGGTCCACTCGGGAGTGATCACCAACATCTCTTGAACGAGATCCACCACGACTGGAATGTCAACTTCAGTTGGATTAGAGGGTCTGACTGTTTGCGAGGGCTCTTCGGTAATAGGATCTTCTTTGACTGAAGGAGAGTGCATGTGCTCAAGGAAAATGCCTTTCAGAACGATATGCCAAGTGGAACCTATTTTGGCCAGGTCATCGGTGGCCTGATTCTTCACTCGGGGAATGTGATGCAGCTCCAAACCTTCAAAGTTATTTTCCAATTTTCAGACAGCATTATAGTACCTGGTCATGGACGGGCTTTGCAAATCCCATTCCTTGATCACCTTATTAACCGTGAGGTCCTAGTCCCCGAATATCATCAAGCGTCGGATACCGAGCGAGATGGCCATTCGGAGCCCATACAGGAGGGCTTCATACTCGGCCTCGTTAATAGATGAGTCAAAATGGACTTGAATGATGTAGCTCAGTCTGTCTCCTCTGGGGGAGACGAGAACTACTCTGGCTCCAGACCCTTGAAGTATCTTGGATCCATCAAAGAACATGGTCCAGTGTTCAGGGATACTAGGTGCTAGTTGTTCCTGTTCTATCCACTCGGCCATAGAGTCCACAAGCGCATGAGTCTTGATCGCCTTCTTGGCCTCGAACTTGATCTCTAACGGGAGGAGTTCAGTGGCCCATTTTGCCACTCGTCCCGTGGTGTCTCGGTTATGCAGGATTTCTGAAAGAGGGGCATCGCTGATGATTGTGATCGAGCGCACTTGGAAGTAATGAGCCACCTTCTTGCCAGTGAGGTAAATGCGATAAACTAGCTTTTGATAATGCTGATACCTTTGCTTGGAAGGAGTTAGGACTTTCCAAAATGTAATAGATGGGCCTTTGCACTTTGAATTCTTTTCCTGATTCTTCGTGCTCCACAGTGAGGACAGTAGTGACCACTTGGCTAGTAGCCGCGATGTACAAGAGCAAAGGATCTCGGCTGCTCAGAGCAGCTAACACTGGCTAGGTGGAAAGCAAGGCCTTGAGCTGATCGAATGCGGCTTGCACTTCAGGAGTCCATTCTAACGTGTGTGACTTCTTTATCAATCAGTAGAGAGGCAAGGCCTTCTTACCGAGATGGGATATGAATCTACTCAGGGCTGCAAGGCAACCCGTGAGATTCTGAACATCATGCAGACGAACAGGTTTCTTCATTCAGATAATGGCACCGATCTTGTCAGGATTAGCATCGATCCCCCGTTCGAAAAGGAGGAAACCGAGTAGCTTACCCGAAGGCGGCACCCGAATGTGCATTTCTAAGGATTGAGCTTTATCTTAAAATGACGAAGATTCGCAAAGTTTTCAGCGAGGTCAGCCAGTAGGTCGGAACCTTTCCTGGACAACTACGATGTCATCCATGTACGCTTTGATGTTCCCACTGATTTGCTCATGCAAACTGAGGGATTCTTGGACTAACGGGTCCTCGGGCCGCTGGCCTATCTCTCATAGGCCGGCTTGGTGGGCCGCTCTCTGATTATCGCAGGAAGGGCCGGGATATGCGACGACCCCGTATTCTAGAAGGAAACCTCCGAAGACGCGGCGTGCACTCCAAGTCAAGATGAGGGGATCAGCGTCTTTACTTCCAGATGGAGACTTATCATGTGTAAACCCTAGGTACCCCCGGTGTCTATATAAATCGGGGAGTTTAGATCATAGAGGCAAGAAAAACTCATCTAGTGTTTTGGCTACTTGATCACGAGGTAGATTAACTCTGTAATCTTCATACGCATCAATACAACCAAGCAGGACGTAGGGTTTTACCTCCATAGAAGGGCCTGAACCTGGGTAAACATCGTCTCCTTCGTCCCTTGTTACCCATCGATCCTAAACTCACAGCTCGGGACCCCCTACCCGAGATCCGCCGGTTTTGACACCGACATTGGTGCTTTCATTGAGAGTTCCATTGTGCGATCGCAAGAGGAATTGATGGCTCGCCCAATCATTAGCGACGAAGTCCGTAATGGGGACTCCTTTGCCCCCAGACAGATTTTCGCTTTCGACAGCATCGTGCTGCACGCCGACCCGACCGGCCACCCTATCCGGATCGGGAGTCTCGCCCCTGATCAACAGATCAGATTCGGGAATCTATAGTTCTCCGTACACTCCCAGGGCGATCTTTCATTCGCTAGGTTCGCGATTTCATCTGACGAGCCCGAAGTCTCCGAAGCCATAACTTCGGGTCTCCTTCTCGACTCTGCCTCGGGTTTCTCCCTACCGATGATCTGACTCTTAGTCCAAATCCAGTTACAGTACCTGAGGGCCAGGGGTCGGCCCCTGCCAAACATACTCTTTGTACGGACACGTTGGAGGTTAACTCCAAAAGTCCCAGGCAGATCGATCCGGTTGAGCTCTCGACGATCAACGAGGCGCTAGATCTGATCCTATCAATAAAAATCAGAGACGACCCGACCTCGACCCATGCTTAGATCGGTTTGAAGGCGGGTCATGGGGAAGTTTTTGACCCACCCACCACCGACTTGGTAGCCACTATAGAAGACTTAACTTATATGCTGGACTATGCCTCCGAGGAGGCAGAAGACATGGATGAAGAGGATGGCGCCCCCGCCCCTGTTAACACTGGGTGATGGACTGCCACCTCTACCTACGATGTCTACATGGTAGACACCCCCAATGAGAAGGGCGATCGCACCCTTAAGAAGAATGGCGATAAATCCGGTGAGGAGCCGTCAAGGCACCTGAAACAGCGCAAACGATCTAAGGCAAACAAGGGAAGGGAAGCCATTGCAGGCATCGGGGAAAACGACACCCCGGAAGACCTTAGCGACCCTGAAGTCCCCGAACAACCACTAGAGGACCAGGAATGGCCCGAAGATCAATGCGATACCGATGATCTAAATGATTCCAAGGACGACAACTACCTTTCGCTTGTCGAGGAGGAGAACAGCCTGGAGGCCGAAGACTTCACCGTCCCCGAAAACCCTGCGGATCAGGAACTGTTTAGGCGGCAACTTTTAGCCACCATCGAAGGCTGAAGGCAAAACAATAGCAGTTCAAAGCCGAACAAGACACCCTCAATGATAGATGGACGAGGGTCTTGGAAGCCGAAGAAGGGTATGGTACCAATCTATCGAACCAACCCATGAGCTACCCACGCCGGCGGCTACTGCCGCCGTTGAATGACGAGGTCCTTGAAACATCGTTTCCTAGGCATAGTCCGTACGACCAGCCAGACCGCCCGCGGACGGTCGGCGAGGCCAAGTATAGACCCGTGGTACCCCACATGAGAGGGAAAGAGACAACAGAGCCTAAGGACATGTATGACTTACGACAGGACCTGGATTATAGAGCAGGCCACACAAGATTCATCTACGGATCTAGAGGGTACTCCCCCGCTAGACGGGACGGGTACCAGTCTTAGCTCGACCGAAACAATAGAGGCCGGGAACAAAATCTGACCCGATCGACCGCCGATAGTAGGCATGACATAGCTCGGATCAGAGGCGCTGCCCACCCACTGTGCTTCACAGACGAGGTGATGCAGCATCAGTTCCCTGAAGGGTTTAAACACGTTAACATAGAGCAATACGATGGGACAACAGACCCAGCCGTGTGGATTGAGGACTTCCTCCTCCACATTCATATGGCACGAGGAGATGATCTCCATGGCATCAAGTATCTGCTCCTAAAACTTAAGGGGCCAGCTTGACACTGGTTAAACAGTCTCCCCAAGAATTCCATCAGGAGCTGGGAAGAGCTCGAGGATGCCTTCCGATCTAACTTCCAGGACGCTTATGTCCAGCCACCGGACTCCTCTGACCCGAGAAATGTTGTCTAGAAAGTAGGTGAATCGGCTCGGCAATTCTGGAATCGGTTCCTGACCAAGAAAAACCAGATCGTTGACTGCACGGATGCCGACGCAATAGCTTCCTTCAGACATAATATCCAGGACGAGTGGCTAGCTTGTCAGTTTGGCCAGGACAAGCCGAGGACAATGTCCGCCCTTACCTCACTTATGACCCGCTTTTGCATGGGTGAGGATAACTGGCTAGCTCAACGGGGCCATAACCCCGAAGACTCCAACACCTCCGAAGTCCGGGATGGAAATTGGAAAGCACGACGTAACAAAAACAAATGTCGGCACAACAACGGTGATGCTGAGGACACGTGTCGTTAATGACGGTTTCCGCAACCCAAAATCCGAACAGAGGAAGAAACCTTCTAAAGGAAATCAAGATGGACGTACCACGCTGGACAAAATCATGGATAGGCCCTGCCAGATCCACGACACCGAAGACAAGACCGCTACCTACACCAACTGTAATTGCTGGGTATTCAAACAAGCTGGCAAACTCGCAGCTGAGGAGAAAGGCAAGGGCACACGCAGCAAGGACGATGACGAGCCCCGCGGTTCAATCAATGGAGGACAAAAGCAGTTCCGTCCAGAGGTAAAAACTATGAACATGATATATGCCACTCACATACCAAAAAAGGAGAGGAAGTGTGATGTGCCCTTCGGGAGGTCTACGCCGTAGAGCCCGTAGCCCCGAAGTATAATCCATGGTCGGCTTGGCCAACCACCTTCGACCGACAGGACCATCCGACCAGTATCCGTCAGGGAGGTTCGACAGCCCTCTTCCTAGACCCCATTATCGATGGTATCACCTCACTAGAGTCCTAATGGACGGAGAAAGTAGCCTTAATCTGATTTACTCAGACACGGTGAAAAAGATGGGTATAGATCTGTCAAGGATCAAACCTAGCAACACTACCTTTAAAGGAGTGATCCCAGGCATCGAAGCCCGCTGCTTGGGCACCGTGAATCTGGAAGTAGTGTTCGGCTCGCCCGACAACTTCTGTAGCGAAGACTTGATCTTCGACATTGTCCCTTTTCGCAGCGGTTATCATGCCCTACTCGGCCGCACAACATTCGCTCGCTTTAACGCCGTCTCCCACTACACGTACCTGAAGCTCAAGATGCCCGGGCCCAAGGGGGTCATTACTGTCAATGGCAACACAAAGCGCTCTCCCCGAACTAAGGAACACACAGCGGCCCTGGCAACCGAATTCCAGTACAGCAACGATAGGCCAACGCCCCAATCAGCCATAAAGGCATGTCAGGTTAGTAAACGAGCTTGGTCTAAACCCGAAGTCTCGGAATCATCTTCCGCCCAAAAATATAGGGATACGCCACGCACAGTACATGCCTAGTTGTCGTAAAATATGTGCCAAGAAGGCACAACTTTGCGCTCAAAATACCATGGGCAACCGTGGGGACCCACTATCAAAGGGAAAGTGTTCGGCTGGAGCAAACTACTACCTACACATGTCTTCGGAGAAACCACATGTACGATCTAGGACCTTCCAAGCGTAAATCTCATCCACACCGCGGTGACTTCTCAAGATATTCTTCCCAAGGTCCGTTCGCCGATAGCAATCACCTTTAAAGGAACGCAACCCCCTCGTGAGCAAAGGAGCAGACATGCGACATGGCACATTGAGGACGTCAAGCCACCCATCAAAGACCCCGGGTAAAACCTCTCCTTTGTAAACTTTATTTTTATTTCAGAATACCTGTAAGAGTTGCTTCAGTAGTTTGAGTTATAAGAATTCATCAGAAATAAATACCATCCTTTATGGCCTCCCCACTATATTTTACGTCACATACTCTTTCTCTACTCACCGACGCCAATAGCAAATCTGGTCGGTACATATTACGATGCGACCGGCTAATAGACCGGGGGCTTGACTATAAAAATTGCCCCAAGCATCACCCCGTCACTATTGTTTATGTTTTCGGTGTCTCGGATGTTGCGTTATATGAACGAGTTTCAAATTATGTCTTGGGTCAATGGTTAGGTTTCCCGGCTCCTATGTTTGCCCTCTTACGTTCCGCTCGTTTGGCTAAAAGGATAAAGGGACAACCACTGCGATTGTGCTTCCAGCTTGCCTGGTCAAGTACCACACTGGATAAAGCAAACAACTGACTGTCATAATAAGGGAGAACCGGTCTGCAATCCGAGCATAAGTGTCAAACAAAAAATTGATAGAGGTTATTCCGTGTTATACGAGGGGTTTGTACGATTACAAACCATGTGATGCTGGTTTCAACCTCGGTATATCCGAATATCACGAAACACCGGGGGCTAGTCATCGGCCCCCACAGTCAAGCTCCTACGGCTAAGTGAAAGCACTAAAGCATCATAGTTCAATTGCGTTGTTCCCCTCGCACAACCGCCTTCGGGCACCGATATGTCGGCTAAGGGTCACAGTGTGGAGGTAGAAACAGCTCGCGTAGTATCTACATGGGGGGCTGAAGCCGACGACTCGCGACTTTCAGATAAAACGGCCATATAGGAGTCAAAATAATACAAATCTTAAAGACATGATAAACCATGCAACCGCATTGTAAAGCGGATCAGTCATCGGATACATGACATAATGCTCATTCATAAATTACATCCTTAGGGCATTGGGCTTCTATCGCCCGAGCACCATCCATCACGGTGAAAAAGTATTGCTCGGGGTGCCTATGCTCCTTCCCAGGGGGTGGAGGTGCGATGGACATCTCGATCGGCTTGAGCCTCGGCCAATGCATCATGGTCCTTTTAAAGGCCATCCGAGCTCCCTCGATGCACGAAGAACACTTTAGAGCGTCAATACGAGGCGTAGCGTTGCACAATTTCTGCACCAAGCCGAAGTAACTGCTCGGAAACGGCTCTGCAGGCCACAGCCAGATGTAGAGGTCCTTCATGGACGACTCCGCCATCCTATGCAGCTCCACATTAATTGTTTCATCTGATTGCTCAGGAGAGAGGTTGCTCGAGGGCTTGAAATTGTGCCCAGAACAGCCGAGGCTCAACATCCCCATCTCGAGAGACGAAGTATTTGGTCGCGTCCGCTGCACTCCTCGGGAGGTCCGTAAAGGCGCCTGAGGAACGCCACACCCGGGTGAGCAATGCAAACCTGTTACCACCAAAGGCACATTGCAGTAAGTACGGCTTACCATCTGCGATCGCCTTGACTTGGCAGAGTTCTTCAAAGAACCGCCTATCAACTCGCTCTGCTTTGAGCTTGGATTTCAGCGTGGATAGTTCGGTGGCCTGGTCTTCATTCTTTTTCTCAAGGGCCTCACACTTCGTGCTGGCATCCTTGAGCTCAAGCTGCACCTATGCTAGCCGGGCCTCATGCTTCTCGCTCACAGCTTTAACGCCGATGGTTCTGTTGCTGCTTATTCGGCCACCGCCTTCTCATCCGCAGCCTCGTGACTCACCTTTTTCAACTCGGCCTTGAGGTTCTTGACATCCGCCGCCACAACTGCGGTAACAATGAGTAAATAACACTTAGGGATAACAATCCAGATATCTCAATCGATGAGGATAGACAATAGCCCGAATGATACAATTCGGACTCACCTTGCGTCTCGTCAAATCTCTTGTTCAGGCGATCGAGCTCCTCATCGGAGCTCTTGAGCTTCCGGTTTAGCTCGGCAAGCTCCACTGCGTTGGCGGCCGCCACCGATGACGAGGCCTACAAAACAACTTATGTGCATTAAAACACCCGAGCTGTCGGATTCAGACCCTCTGCTAAGTACTCTCCGGAGCTCTCAAAATAATGAGGGACAAAGGGTGCCTTGTGCATCATTACTAATTTTCGGACATTTGACCCCCGGGTAGGTTTTCAAACTCACCCAGGCCTTGGGGGCTACTAAACTTATAAGAATTGCATAAACTTGGTAATTTAACTTTTTCTGGAAAAAGATTATTACGTGGCTCACCTTGAAGCCCGTCAAGAGACCATTGAAGGCCTCTTTCAGTCCGCTATCAATGGACTGAATGCCTTGCAAAACTGCACCCATAAGGGTGCGGTGATCTTCCACGATGGAGGAGCCGGATAAAGCTTCCTCCATCACAGCCGGCCACCCAGTCATGGGCGATACTGGTGGTGACCTGCCAACCCTACCTCTGGTAGGGGATTGGGCTGGCAGCTCCGCAGGCATAGAGCGCTCCAGAGATGTCCTTGGAGGGGACTAGACCGGACTTCGTCCCCCCTTTTTAGTTTCCAGGAGATGTTCCTCCTCCTGGTCTTCGGCAATCGAGGTATTAACCTCAGCCATAACGTCGTCACGCCCGCCGCCGGTGTTCGGCTGACAAGGAGCCTAGCGTGATAACACCTCTGCGGCCTCCTTCGAGACCTCAGGAGGCATAGGATGTGACATAGTCCCACTTTCCGCCAGGTCGGTAGGCAAAAACTCCCCATCTGAGATTTGATCGGTGGGGAGATCATGTGGTGGGCTGCAAATTGAAAGACGTTTTCCCATTTAGCATTAAAAGCTCTATATAAGTGACGCAGAGGGTCCTCGGATTCATACCTCCGGGCTGGGGGCTTAACCCTTGGGTTCCTTCTGGGGAACCTTTTCAAAAGCCTCACACTCCTTGTCAGAGTCCGAGTTATTGTCGGCCAGGACTTACTTTGTCCGGCATGTCCACTTCGGGGCAGGAGGAGGTAGGTCCTCTATGGCGTCCGCTGACATCGCCCTTTTCCTTGTGAGGGGGGAGCCGCACTCCCCTTCGTCCTCATGCTCTTCCTCGTGAGTGGAACAGGCATGGGTCTCCTCAGACTTAGTGTCCGGAAGACCCCTTAGATGAAGACCCTCTTGGGCCTCCTTCTTCTCCCCTTTCTTCTTCTTCTCCTTATTCTCTGGCGCCGAATACAGCGCACGACGAGCATCTCCATCAATAGTTCCATCCGAGGGCCTTCGGGCTGCGGGGCCGAACAGTCAATTTGCACGGACTTTGCTCAGCCATTTCTGTGAAGATGAGGGAGAAGGGGTTCAACTCTTTGTCAAAAATAGAGCCGGAGAATTAAAGTTTAATCATACCTTGGTAGGACGAGTTTCGACGTCAAGACCAGTGTCCTCCTCCTCTGCTGGCCAGCTCTTCTGGGGCTTGAATAACACTTTTCACAATTTCTCGTGGGTAGTGCGGAAGAATTGATGCACGGTGGCCGGGTCTGTGAGCTGCTAAGCTCACATTGGGGAGGCCCGGTGCTGGCAGGGGAGGAGACGGTGGTGGAGCATGACCTGGATCACGTTGACCAGTTCGATTTTGGCCTCAATCATCGCGGAGATGCGCTTCTGCAGTGATTTTACCTTTGCAGCCGACCCCCAGTCAAGGCCTTCTTGATCCACGAGGTTAGCCTCGCGAGGGGTCCAGATCTGAACTTGGCAGGTGCCATCCAGTCCGCGCTCCTTGGTTCGTTGATGTAGAACCATTCCTTTTGCCAGATGTTGACCATTTCGATAAAGGTGCCGTTCATCCACTCGGCATGGGGGAGCTTGCTGATTACCAATCCTCCACAATACGCATCTGCGCCCGCAATAGTCTTTGTCTTGACCTTGAACACTTTGAGCCATAGGCTGAAGTGCAGTTGTACCCGCAGGAAGGCTTCGCAGATGATGATGAACGCCGAGATGTGCATGAAGGAGTTTGGGGGGAGGTCATGGAAATCTAACCCGTAAAAGAACATGAGGTCCCTGACAAAGGGGTGAAGCAGAAAGCCCAGTCCCCGGATGAAATGGGGGACGAACACCACCCTCTCGTCCGGCTTCGGTGTGGGAACCACCTGATTCGCCTCTGGAGTGCGGTGGACAATGTTGTCGGAGAGGTAGCCGGCACGCTTTATCTCCCGAATGTCATTGTCGGTGACGGAGGAGGCCTCCCACTTGCCCATGGAGCTTGAACCAGCCATGGCCAAACTCAGCGGGAAGATTGAGGAAGAACTGGATCTGGACTCTCGGAGCTTGGGAAGGTTGAGGAGGGAAAGGGTGTGAATTTGGAGCATGAATAGACCTTGGGGGGTTTCTCCCTTTTATGGGGGTGCCATAATACAAAGAGCCTCCCTTTTACTGCGCCGCAGGCCTCGCCACTTCCCGAAACAATCATGCCGTTATGCGCGCGTGGGATAACCCAGGGCATTAATCATATCCCAAAAGAAACGGGACACGATCTACCCATTGATAAGATGTGCCAATGGAGAAACGACCTCGAACCGTGAATCGAGTTTTTCTAACCGGCTCAGCGGTCGTGATAGGCCACGACCCTTCATCAGAAAGGTTGTCACGAAATATTGTTCACACTTTGACATTCGGCCTTCGAGGTTAAGCGAGTTATGGCATCCGGAAAACTACATGTTCGGATAACTACATGTCATTGGCGGCCGGACTAGAGCCAGCCTATCATAAAGGGGGAAAACAACTCACCCCGCAAACCGGAGACTCTGATCACGCGAAGCTGCTAGTGTCATGACCCCTGGCGTTGGGGGCTAGTTTGGGGGCTACTGAGGGAGTCCTGGACTAAGGGGTCCTCGGGCCGCCGACCTAACTCTCATAAGCCGGTTTGGTGGGCCGCTCTCTGATTATCGTAGGAAGGGCGGGATATTCAACGACCCATATTCTAAAGACGTGGCGTGCACTCCAAGTCAAGATGAGGGGATCAACGTCTTTACTACCGGTTGGAGACTTATCATGCAAAGCATGATCGAGCCCCAGAACTCATTGGGTGTTAGATTCATAACAATGCGAATCACATGGTGATGTGAACTATATTATTGACTCTAGTGAAAGTGGGAGACTGTTGGAAATATGCCCAAGAGGCAATAATAAATTAGTTATTATCATATTTCGTTGTTCATGATAATCTTTTATTATCCATGCTATAATTGTATTGATCGGAGACTTAGATGCATGTGTGGATACATAGACAAAACCATGTCCCTAGTATGCCTCTAATAGACTAGCTCGTTGATCAAAGATGGTTAAGGTTTCCTAGCCATGGACATGAGATGTCATTTGATAACGGGATCACATCATTAGGAGAATGGTGTGATGGACAAGACCCAAACTACAAACGTAGCATATGATCGTGTCAGTTTATTGCTACTGTTTTCTGCATGTCAAGTATCTGTTCCTATGACCATGAGATCATGCAACTCACTGACACAGGAGGAGTGCCTTGTGTGTATCAAACGTCGCAACGTAACTGGGTGACTATAAAGGTACTCTACAGGTATTTCCGAGGGTGTCTATTGGGTTGGCATGGATCAAGACTGGGATTTGTTACTCCGTGTGACGGAGAGGTATCTTAGGGCCCACTCGGTAATACAACATCACAACAAGCCTTGCAAGCAATGTGACTAAGTGTTAGTCACGGGATCTTGTATTACGGAATGAGTAAAGAGACTTTCCAGTAACGAGGTTGAACTAGGTATGGAGATACCGACGATTGACTCTCGGGCAAGTAACATACCGAAGAAGAAAGGGAACATCATACGGGATTAACTGAATCCTTGACATAGAGGTTCGACCGATAAAGATCTGCGTAGAATATGTAGGAACCAATATGGGCATCTAGGTCCCGCTATTGGTTATTGACCGTAGAGGTGTCTCGGTCATGTCTACATGGTTCTCGAACCCGCAGGGTCTGCACACTTAAGGTTTGGTGACGTTTCGGTAGTATAAAGTTATGTATGGTGGTGACCGAAGGTTTTTCGAAGTCCCGGATGAGATCTTGGACATCACGAGGAGTTCCGAAATGGTCCGGAGGTAAAGATTGATATATAGGAAGTCCTATTTTGGTCGTCGGAAAAGTTTCGGGCTCATCGGTAGTGTATCGGGAGTGCCGGTAGTGTACCGGGAGACCATCGGGAGGGGTATTTCGACCCAAGAGGCTAATGGGCTGTGGGAGGATGAATACCAGACCTTAGTGGGCTGGTGGAAGTCCCACACAAGGCCCATGTGGCTGATAAAGAAAAGCCCAAAGAGAAAAGGTGGAAAAAGGCAAAAAAGGCAAAAAGGGAAGGAGTCCTAGTCCTACTAGGATTGGAGGAGGATTCCTCCTCTCCTCCCACTTCGGCCGAAGCCTAGAGGGCTTGGCCCTTGCACCAAGCCTCCTCCTCTCTTCCTCTTATATATACTAGAGGTTTTAGGATTTTTGCACTAGTTTTTCAGCCACGTGCTACCCTCTCCTCTAGTGCATAGTTTCTCCTCTAGATCAGTTTTCTCCAGTGCTTAGGCGAAGCCCTATCGGAATAGCTCCACAACCATCACCGCAGCACCGTCACGCTGCTGGAGAACTCGTCTACCTCTCCGCTCCCTCTTGCTGGATCAAGAAGGCGGAGATCGTCATCGAACTGTATGTGTGCTGAACGCGGAGGTGCCGTCTGTTCGGCACTAGATCGGAAGGACCGTGATCAAGATTGCGAGACGGATCATGATGAGATTGTGGGACGGACCGTGATAAGTTCGCGGGACAGATCATGATTGGATTGCGGGCTGGATCATGATGAGATCACGGGACGCTCGGTGATTTGGATCGCGAAGACATTCGACTACACCAACCGCGTTTCTTAACGCTTCCCGCTTAGCGATCTACAAGGGTATGTAGACCCACTCTCCCTCTCGTAGATGCTCATCACCATGGATAGATCTTGCGTGTCCATAGGAAATTTTTTGTGTCCCATGCAACGTTCCCCAACTGTGGCATCATGAGCTAGGTCTATGTGTAGATGAGATCTCGAGTAGAACACAAAGAGTTTGTGGGCATTGATGCTTAGATTGCTTCCTCCCTTAGTCGTGTCTTGGTTCAGCGGTATTGTGGGATGAAGCGGCCCGGACCAACCTTACTCGTACACTTACGAGAGACCGGTTCCATCGACTGACGTGTAACTTCGTTGCACAAAGATGGCTGGCAGGTGTCTGTTTCTCCTACTTTAGATGGATCGGACTCGACAAAGGCAGTCCTTGAGAAGGTTGAAAACCAAGTGATGTATCACCGTTGTGGTTTTACGTATGTGAGAATTGTTCTTGCTAGATACCCGTAGCAACCACGTAAAACATGCCACAACGATTAGAGGACGTCTAACTTGTTTTTGCAGGGTATGTTGTGATGTGATATGGCCAATTACATGATGAGATATATGTGATGTATGAGATGATCATGTGTTGTATAGAATATCACGACTTGCATGTCGATGAGTATGGCAACCGACAGGAGCCATAGGGTTGTCTTTAATTATTGTATGACCCGCGTGTCAATCATTAAGCGCTATGTAATGCTTTACTTTATCGCTAAACGACAGCAATAGTAGTAGAAGCATGGTGGGCGCGACAACCCCGATGGCGACACATTGATGGTGATCAAGATGATGGAGATCATGGTGTCATGCCGGTGACGATGGAGATCATGCCGGTGCTTTCAAGATGGAGATCAAAAGCACAAGTTCATGGCCATATCATGTCACTTATGATTTGCATGTGATATTAATCCTTTTATGCACCTTGTTTTGCTTAGGACGACGGTAGCATTATAAGGTGACCCCTCACTTAAATTTCAAGATAAATTGTGTTCTCCCCGATTGTGAACCATTGCGAAAGTTCGTCGTGTCGATACACCACGTGATGATCGGGTGTGATAGACTCTACGTTCACATACAACGGGTGCAAGCTAGTCTTGCACATGCAGAACACTCGGGTTAAACTTGACAAGCCTAGCATGTACAGACATGGCCTCGTAACACAAGAGACCGAAAGGTCGAACATGAGTCATATAGTAGATATGATCACCATGATTATGTTCACCATTGAAACCACCTCAACTCACGTGATGATTGGACTTGAGTTGGTAAATTTGGATCACGTATCACTCGAATGACCGGAGGGATGCCAATTTGAGTGGGAGTTCTTTAGTAATATGATTAATTGAACGCATTATCATGAACATAGTCAGTAGTGTCTTTGCAAATTATGTTGTAGATTACTTGCTCGCGATGTAGCTCCCTTGAATTTTTATATGTTCCTAGAGAAATAGAGTCGAAAGATGATGGTAGCAATATTGCGGACTGGGTCCGTGATCTGATGAAAATAAGCTAAGTATAGGTCATTTTATAGCTATCCTAGGTAGAATATATCATTTTGGAGGTAAGTAAGGTTATTATGTATTTTTGAGGAAAATAAGCTAAGTATAGGTTATTTTGGAGGTAAACCAAGGTTATTATGCCATTTTTTACCTAAGTGAGCATATTATGTCATAAATGAACTAACTAAGCTAATTATAGATCATTGTTGAGCTATCCTAGGTAGTTATGCCATTTTGTACCTAAGTGAGCTAATTATGTCATAAATGAACTAGCTATAGATCATTATTGAGCTATACTAGCTACTAATGCCATTTTCTAGCTAACTAAGCATATCAAGTCATTTTGGAGGAAAAAATGCTAAGTATAGGTCATTTTATAGCTATCCTAGGTAGAATATACCATTTTCTAGCTAACTAAGCATATCAAGTCATTTTTGATGAAAATAAGCTAAGTATAGGTCATTTTGGAGCTAAGTAGTTCATTTATTAAGCTAAGTATGCATTTGTTAATGAAAACACTTGGGAAAACTTACCATCAACATGGAGGTGAAGGACCGGTAGGGTTTGGGCCAGAATGAGACATAGAAGGACCGGTAGGGGTTGCGGCAGACGCGAAAGGATCGGTCAATGCTTGTCGGGAGGCACGCTGCACCAAATATCATTTGCAATGTCTCGTTGGCATGATGCAACTCAAATGTGAATACTAGTCACTAATGACCATTTAAATGAAACTCACCGTGGGTGCTATAGTAATATGGGGCATCGACGGAGGGGTCTGACCATTGTTCTGGCACACGGTCTGCACATTTTGTTTTCACGAGTCATTCATATTAGTTAGTGATGAAACGAACATTACGTGCATGATTTGGCTAATATGTAGGAGAAACTTACCACGAGGAGCTCGTATAGGGCCCGGTGAGACGTGTCGTTCCGGTTCCTCTCCTCCTCCAACAGCCTAGCCGTCCTCTCCTCCATCTCCCTCTCCCTCTGCGCGGCCTGCTTATTTGCCTCTGCCAGAAGCTCCTGCACCCTAGCCTCAATGGCGAGCTCCATTGGCCGTGGACGAGGCCTTATCTCAGGATCAGAGCTCGTTTGGCGCTTCTTGATCTCTGGGAGAGTTCTAGGACAACGTATCAGTCCATCCCCAATGGCTATCGATCCATGGGGCCTCCCACCACCAGATATCATCACGAGCTCTGGATCAAAAGGACTCTGGCTCGGGTTGAAGTCCTCCCCTTTCCTCGCCTTCCCCTCATCTCTGTACCTCACGAGCTTGTTGTGGGAGGAGATGTTGCTGAAGCTCTCTGGATGATCGAGGTCATCCTCAGAGAATGCCTTGGCCTTCTTGTACGAGGCAGTATGGGCCATGGCATAGAGGTCGAATAGAGGTGGCACCTTCTTCTTGTTTTCTCGCGCCTAAAAGAGGTGAACAAAATATTAGTTAAGGGCTCAAGCTAGCATGAAGAATGAAATTGCATGAATCATGAAGCAAACCACATACCTAGTTATCCCCGTACTCAAACAGGTTGGAGCTCCCTTGATGGTGTGGCACACCTCTCATTTGGGCACGCTTCTCCTTGGCCTTGTTGTGTTCAACTAGCCATTCGGGAGAGCACCACTCATCCACCAATGCCTCCCAACAGTCCATCCTATTCGCACACCATCTCGGGGGCACCTAAGTTAGACAAGAGAAATTTCAGCGCTACGTCTACAAATCAAATCAAAGAAACTAAGTACAAGGCCTTAAGAATAGATAATTACCTTCATAAACTTCTCCTTACTCAGATAATTTTTGCGGCACTTCTTCTTGGCCCTCTTAATGTTACTCGAGGCGTAGTAGTCTCGAATAGCCTGCACCCGAGCCTCGTGCCGTAAGTTCTGAAGTAGGCGTTTGCACTCGGCTTCGAGAACAACAGCCGCTCTCGCCTCGTCTTCCTCAAGAAACCTATAGAAGGTCTACAATCAAACAAGACAACACATTAGACACTGATTATTACAATCACTAGGTGTTGTTGATTTTTAATTCTGTATAGGAGAAATTACCCAAAAGCAACGGATCACAATGTCAGCCACCGTCTCGCATAAGACACCACCGACCATCTCCTCTGGCGGGGCCGGGGCAGCCTTGTACAGCTCCCAGGTCAGTGCTACCTGTGGAGACTCACCCTCACCGGGCAACTCGACCTTCCCCAGGAAGTGGTGCCGGAGAACACACCAAGGACCTGGTTGGGCCTGCGGACACCACCACGCTCGTATTTCCAACCCCTGCAGTAGGACAAGACCAACACATTAGATATTAATTTGAAGAAACATGAAGGCAAAAGGTTAAAAAAGAGTAAATGCACTTACTTCTCCACATTAGGCGCAATCAACCACCTCTGCTCGCGGGTCATCGGCACGGGAGGCAGCTTTGTACAACCATGCTGGTAGACCTTCTTGCCCTCCTCAACCAGCTCGCTCTCGCTATAGGTGTCCTCAGACAAGTAATTTTCCTCGCCACCATCAGCATGGCCACTAGCCTCCGGAGTCACGTGGGACGAAGACTCCGGGACCCGAGTCTCCTGGGACGAAGACTCTGGCACCCGAGTCTCCTGGGACGAAGACTCTGGCACCCGAGTCTCCTGGGACGATGGCTCGGTGACCCGAGGCTCGTGGACCGGAGTCCGAGACGGGTCCAAGTCAGACGGATCCACCCGAGACGAAGCACTCCCGTGGTCAGGAGAATCAGCTGGGGGTGGCGGCGAGGAAGGCACAACAGCCTTCCTACCTCTAGCACCTCTCTTCGTCTTCCCCCGACCTCTCCCGGTCGAAGAAGAAGTGCCCACCGGTGTCTGCATGCTGTGTACCAGTGCTCTCCGGAGTTGCTAGGGTGGAATAATAGCACCCCTCCCAGCACGCGCCGAGGAAGGAGGCTCAGAACGCTCTCGACCCCCGCCCACCATATGTCAACACCTGCAATGACAAAGAGTGAACGAAATTAGTTCAACATAAAACAATTGAATACCTAATAACATGAACTAATTAATAATATATATGTACATAATAATAATTGAATACCTCACATTACTAATATTAATCTTCATCGTCTATATATGCTCCGAGATCAAGGAACTGTCTATGCATGTCGAAGCAAGAAAACTTGTGACCCGCCTCTAGCCAACGGAACTGAAGAGCTGCCTTGCATGTGGGGCACGGAAACCTTCCATGCACACACCAGCCAACGAATAGCGCATATGCCGGCAAGTCATGCATCGAGTACATGTACCACACATGCATTTTGAAGTTCTTTCTTGTAGCGGCGTCGTATGTCTTGATCCCATTATCCTAGGCTTCTTGTAATTCATCCTTAAGCGGTTGCATGTACACATTCATATTCTTCCCCGGATAATTGGGCCCTGGAATTATCAGGGTCAGGAAAATGTTCTTTCTTTTCATAATATCTCCGGGGGGGGGGGGGAGATTGAGTGGAATGACAAATACAGGCGAACAACTGTATTGTGCTGCCGTCATACCATACACATTGAACCCATCCGTGCTGATGGCAACTCGAGGATGCCTTGGTTCTGCCGCTTTATCCTTATGTAATGCATTGAAGTGCTTCCACGCAAAAGCGTCCGAAGTGTGTCCCAACATCGGATTCCCATCTGCATCCAGTTTTGTTCTTTTGCCCAATTTATGCCACGTCATCTGTCTAGCCGTCTCTTCGACCATGAAAAGCCGTTGAAGTCTTGGTATGATTGGCAGATACCGAAGAACATTAATGGGGATTTTTGTCTGACTCTTCTCACCCATACCGTTGTCTACCAGAACATACCTGGAAGCATTGCAAATGGGGCAATAGTTCAAGCCCGCATACTGAAGCCTAAATAAGGCACATCCATTTTCACATGCATCTATCTTCTCATAGGGCATCTTAAGCGCATGCAGGATTTTGTCCGACTGGTACAGGTTTGGTGGCAATACATGGCCTTTGGGTAGAAAGTGTCCAAATATCGTCACAATCACGTCGTAGCATTCTCTACCCAGGTTGAACTAAGCCTTTAGAGCCATTACTTGCGCGATGGCATATAGCTGACAAAGCTTAGTGTGCTCGTGGAGAGGACGTTTTGAAGACTCCAACATTTCATAAAAAGCCTTTGCAGATTCCTCCATCTCATTGTCCGAATCCCGAGCATCATCAAAGTCTTGCACCATGTCTTTGATCCCGGTACCATGCTCGTCGGTGCAACGACGAAGCACCTCAGCTCTGGCACGTTGGGTAGACTCACCATGAAATGTCCAGACCGTATAATTAGGCGTAATACCCCACTTCTGTAGGTGTTTGATCATTTCAAACTCTGACTTCTTCTTATAGTTGTTGCAATCGACAGAAGGGCACCAGGTTGTTTTCTATCCATTTGCAAATGCGACTCTCACAAACTCCTTGGTTTTTGTTAACCATTCATGGGTCATGTCTTTCTGACTAGTGTGACCGGTGTACATCCACCCACGATCACTCATCCTGCCTAGCTACTGGACACACACAAAATATATACATAATTCAGCAAACCATATTCATTACGTCGATGCAACCTAGACGCTAGTAGGTAAAGATAGGTCCTAATACCACCCGAGTATGTGTTGATTGGGTTCGTTTTCCCATGCTCTGCTTCGGATCCGATGCAAAATTTTGGCAGCACCTCCCCGCTGTTCTCCTGATACACGTCTCGGCAATAAGCAGAGAGGATGTGTACCGGGAGAACAACAGGGAGGCACTGACGAAATTCTGCATCGGATCCGGAGCAGAGCATATGGGAAAACGAACCCAATCTACACACACTCGGGCTGCCCATGGATAACGTTGGACAATTCGAAAGAATCACGGTTATAAATATGCAAATGTATGCATATTTATAGATGTAACCCTTTCGAACGGGAGACACATAGTGTTCACGCATACTGATGATTCAATCTACCTACAGCTAGCAAGTTTCATCGGCATGAAGACCGGAACAGAGAAATGAAGGGGGAGGAGGAGATGTCATTTGTGCTCACCCACGAACGCAGGGGCGGAGCTCGTCGAACGCACGGGGAGGTCGTCGAACACCAAACCCTTGCAGCGACGAAACAAATGCACATTTAAATCCACCCGGTCAACACAAATATATATATGATATTTTTCATAAAAAAATCAGAAATTATATGACCTAACTCATAATTCGCACATATATGACCCCGTCGGCCTCTGGAAGGCCGAAGAGCACCCTTTCGGTCAACAGGAGGCCGAAGAGGTGTCGGGGGTCAGGGGTGTTGTGTCGTGGTGTCGGGGTGTCGTGTTGGGGTCGAGATGTCATGTCGGGGTCGGGGGTCGGGGGTGTCATGTCATGGTGTCGGGTTAGGGGGTTCCTCGACATCGATGAAACCCTAAATAGAAAGTATCATCGGTGCGAGATACATGTGGTGCTCGGCGTTGAACACTAGATCCACATCCCACAAGTGACGCCGGCGCCCAGTGTCCCGCTCACAGCAATAGTTCTGGGGGCCGATGACGGTCGAACACCTTGGGAAATTTGTCTGGCAGCCTCTGCGATGAGGATCAAAGCCAAGTTTTGAAACTTCAAACAACCAAACCGACTTGAGTCAGTTAGGGTGTTTCAAGTTTCAACACTTGGCTTTTAATCGTCATCGCAGAGGCTGCAAGACAAATTCGCATAGGTGTTCAACCGCCATCGACCCCGAGAACTGTTGCTGTAGGACGCCGGATGCCGACGTAACTTGTGGGACATGGGTGCAGTGTTCGACACCGACGGCCACATGTATCTCGCATCAATGATACTTGCTATTTAGGGTTCCATCGACGTCGAGGGTGTCGTGTCAGGGTCGGGGTGTCGGGGGTGTCATGTCAGGGTGTGGGGGGTGTCGTGTCGGGGTGTGGGGGGTGTCGTGTCGGGGTCGAGGTGTGAGGGGTGTCGTGTCGGGGTCGGGGTGTGGGGGGTGTCGTGTCGGGGCCGGGGTGCCGTGTCAGGGTGTCGTGTCGGGGTGTCGGGGTGTCATGGTGTCGGGGTGTCGGGGTGTCATGTCGGGGGTTGGGGTCGGTGTGCCGTGTCGGGGTGTCGTGTCAGGGTCCCGTGGGGTCGGTTGGCGGTGTCGGGTCGGGTCAGGGTTGCCGAGGTCGGGTCGGGGTGTCGTGTCGGGGTCGGGGTCGGGGTCAGATTCTTCTTCCTTCTCCCTCCTTTGCTTTTTCCTCTTCTCTCTCTCTCTCTCAGTGGGCTTCTTCTCTCTTCTTCTTTTTCTCTCCCCTCCGAAGGGTTGGGGAGGTGGGGCCGGAGGAGAGGAGACTCTCGCCTAAGGGGGGAGGCGACGAGGGGGGGGGGGATAGACTTCCGAATGGCGAGGTTGCTTCTCTTTTTTGCTTGGGTCGCCTGCGCCTCCTCGTTCTTCGCCGTGTTTTCCTCTCTTCCTCCCCTCTCCTAATTTTGTTCTTCTTCTTTTCTCTTCTTCTTCTTTCGACGTTCTTTTCTAGCTTTCTATGACTTTTTTCTTCTCCTCCTCCTCTTCTTCTTCTTCCTTTCCTTTTTTCCTCTTCTTCTTCTCCTCCTCTCCTCTTTTTTCGTCTTCTTTTTTGTTCTACCTAATACATACTAACTACTAACTTATAACTAATATAAACTAACTACTAATATGACTAAAAACAGAAAAAAAGAAAAAAAGGTGGAGGGTGGAGCTCACCGGAGGGTTGGTTGAGGCGGAGGCACGGGGCGGCGGAGGGAGAGGGGCAGGGGTGGCCAGGGGCGACGGAGGATGGCAGGGGGCGGCAGGGGGTGGCCGGGGGCGACAGAGGGCGGCGGGGGGCGGCAGGGGGGCGGTGGGGGGCGGCGGGGGGTAGCAGGGCGGCGGCGATGTGAGAGATCGAGAGAGGGAGAGAGAGATGTGTGAGAGAGAGAGGCGCAGGGGGCGCGCGGGCCGAGAGTTAAGGTTAAACTCTTTGCCGTCTGCCAGCAGACGGCAAAGAGTGTAACCGTTAGCCCGCCCCCGCCGTTACGTTTTGTGGACCCTCCTCACTTCTTTGCCGTCCGCTAGCGGACGGCGAAGAACTCTTTGCCATCCGCCAGCAGACGACAAAGAAGTGATGGGGTTAACCTAGCCAGTGCCGTGCCCGTGGGGCCCACGCTTGGTCTTTGCTGTCTGCTGGCAGACGGCAAAGAGTTCTTTGCCGTCTGCCAGCGGACGGCAAAGAAGTGCAGACGACAAACAACCTCTTTGCCGTCAGCTGGTTCTATGCCGTCTGCTTTGGGAAGACGGACGGCAAACAACCTCTTTGCCGTCCGCTAGTAGACGACAAATTGCTAGCGGACGGCAAAGTGTCTAATTCCAGTAGTGTGTCCTCATTGCTGCACAGAAGGCTTATGTCCTTAATGCACCACTCGGTGCGCCAACCCCTTTAGCGTCGTCTATTGATGTTGTGAACATCTGCCAAGCACGTTTTGATGACTACTTGATAGTTTAGTGTGTCATGCATTACGGCTTAGAATTGAGGCTCCAAAACATTTTGAACGTCACGGAACATATGAGATGTTCTAAGAGCTGAAATTAGGATCTCAGGCTCATGCCCGTGTTGCGAGATATGAGATCTCCAACAATATTCTTTGCCTGCAAGATGAAAGAGAATAGCTCAATCGTTGAGCATGTGCTCAGATTGTCTGGGTGCTACAATCGCTTGAATCGAGTGGGAGTTGATCTTCCAGATAAGATAGTGATTGATCTAGTTCTCCAAGTCACTGTCACTAAGCTACTAGAACTTGGTGATGAACTATAAAACACCAGGGATAGAAATAATGATCCCTGAGCTGTTCATGATATTTGACACCGCGAAGGTAGAAATCAAGAAGGAGCATCAAGTGTTAGTCAAACCACTAGTTTCGAGAAGGGAAGGAGCAAGGAGGGAAACTTCATGGATAGCAAGTCAGTTGCTGATCTAGTGAAGCAACCCAAAGTTGAACCCAAACCCGAGACTAAGTCCTTCGATTATGAGGAGAGCGGTTGCTGAAGCGGAACAACCCTAGATACTTTGTAGATAAGAAGGCTGGCAACATCGACAGAAATATATTTGATATACGTGTTAATGATGTGTACCTTGCGAGTACTCCTAGTAGCACCTGGGTATTGGATACCGGCTCGGTTGCTAAATGTTAGTAACTCGAAATAAAAGCTACGGAATAAATGGAGAACTAGCTAAGGGTGAGGTGACGATGTGTGTTGGAAATATTTCCAAGGTTGATGTGATCAACATCACACGCTCTCTCTACCTTCGGGATTAGTGACGAACCTAAATAAATGTTATTTGGTGTTTGCGTTGAGCATGAACATGATTGGATCGTGTTTATTGCAACACGGTTATTCATTTAAGTTAGAAAATAATGGTTATTCTGTTTACATGAATAATACCTTCAATTGTCATGCACCCAGTGAGAATGGTTTGTTGAATCTTGATCGTAGTAATACACATGTTCATAACATTGATGCCAAAAGATACAAAGTTAATAATGATAGTACCACATACTGGTGGCACTGCCGCTAAATGTCATATTGGTATAAATCGCATGAAGAAACTCCATGCTGATGGATCTTTGGACTCATTCGATTTCGAATCGGTTGAGACATGCGAACCATGCCTCTTGGGCAAGATGACTAAGGACCCCGTTTTCCGGTTTGATGGAGCGGGCAAGTGATTTATTGCAAATGATACATGTTGATATATGCAATACAATGAGTCTTGTAGTGTGCGGTGGGTATCATTATTTTCTTACCTTCACTAATGATTTGAGTAGATATAGTGTATATTTACTTAATGAAACACAAGTCTGAATCATTTGAAAGGTTCAAGCAAATTCAGAGTGAAGTTTAAGATCATTGTGACAAAAAGATAAAAATGTCTGCGGTATGATCGTGGAGGTGAATATCTGAGTTACAAGTTTGGCATACAACTTTAGACATTGTGAAAGTTGTTTCACAACTCACGCCACCTGGAACACCATAGTGTGATGGTGTGTCTGAACGTCATAGTCGTGCTCTATTGGATATGGTGCGTGCTATGATGTCTCTTATCATTTTTCCACTATCATTTTTTAGGTTATGCATTAGAGACAACTACATTCACTTTAAAAGGGGCACCATCTAAATCCATTGAGATGACACCAAATGGTTTGGCAGAAACCTAAAGTTGTCATTTCTTAGAGTTTGGGAATGTGGCACTTATGTCTGATAAGCTCGAACCCAAAGCGGACAAATGCATCTTCATAGAATACCCTGAGAACAGTTGGGTGAACCTTCTATCTCAGATCCCAGCATAAATTGTTTGTTGCTAAAACTGGGTCCTTTCTCAAGGAAAAGTTTCTCTCGAAAGAACTGAGTGGGAGGAAGATAGAACTTGATGAGATTGTTGAACCTTTGTTTCAACTAGAGAGTAGCGCAGCGCAGAAAGATGTTTCTGTGGAACCTACGTCAGTTGAAGAGGAAGTAGATGATGATGATCATGAAGCTTCGGATCCAGTTACTATCAAACCTCATAGGTCGACAAGGATGTCTACTGCTCCTGAGTGGTACGACAACCCTGTCTTGGAGGTCATGTTGTTGGAGAACGATGAACCTACGAGATATGGATAAGCGATGATGGGCCCGGATTCCGACAAATCGTTAGAGGCCATGAAATCCGAGAAAGGATCCATCTATGAAGACCAAGTATAGACTTTGGTAGACTTGCTCGTTGGACGGCAGGTCGTCGAGTACAAATAGACCTTTGAGATGTAGACAAACGCTGATGGTAAATGTCACCATTTATAAAAGCTCGACTTGTCACAAAGAAGTTTCCGACAAGTTCAAAGAGTTGACTACGATAAGACTTTCTCACTCGTAGCGATGCTAAAGTCTATTGGAATTATGTTAGCAGTTGCTAAATTTTTTAATTATGAAATCTGGCAGATGGATGACAAAACATCGTTTCCTTAACAGTTTACTTGAGGAAAGGTTGTATATGATACAACCACAAGGTTTTGTCAGTCGTAAGGATGCTAAAAGGTGTGCGAGCTCTAGCAATCCATCTAAGGGCTGGAGCAAGCATCTCGGAGTTGGAATATACACTTTGATGAGGTGATCAAAGTTTGTAATTTATACAAAGTTTACGAGAAACTTGTATTTACAATAAAGTGAGTGGTAGCACTATAGAACTTCTGATAAGTATATGTGGATGACATATTGTTGATCGGAAATAATGTAGAATTTCTGGAAAGCATAAATGGTTGTTTGAAAAGTGATTTTCAAAGGAAGACCTCGATAAAGCTACCTAATTGTTGAGCATCAAGATCTATAGAGATAGATCAAGATGCTTGATGAGACTTTCAATGAGTACATACCTTGACAAGATTTTGAAAGAGTTCAAAATGGATCAGTTAGAGAAAGAGTTCTCGCCTAATTTGTAAGGTGTGAAGTTGAGTGAGACTCAAAGCTCGACAACGGCAGAAGAAAGAGAAAGGACGAACATCGTCCCCTATGCCTTAGCCATAGGCTCTGTATAGTATGCCATGTTGTGTACCGCACCTGTGTGTGCCTTGCCATGAGTCCGTCAAGGGGTACAAGAGTGATCCACGAGTGAATCCCTGGACATCGGTCAAGATTATCCTTAGTAACTAAAAGACTAAGGAGATGTTTCTCGATTATGGAGGTGATAAAGAGTTCGTAGTAAAGAGCTACGTCGATGCAAGCTTTAACACCAATCCAGATGACTCGTAGTAGCAATCTGGATACGTATACTGGAGCAGCCATTTGGAATAGTACCAAGTGGAGTGTGGTAGCAGTGTTTAGAGTTTGACATAGAGATTTGCAAAGTACACATGGATCTGAATGTCGCAGACTCATTGACTATAAGACCTCTCTCACATGCAAAGCATGATCGAGCCCCAGAACTCATTGGGTGTTAGATTCATAACAATGCAAATCACATGGTTATGTGAACTAGATTATTGACTCTAGTGCAAGTGGGAGACTGTTGGAAATATGCCCTAAAGGCAATAATAAATTAGTTATTATCTTCTTTCCTTGTTCATGATAATCGTTTATTATCCACGCTATAATTGTATTGATCGGAGACTTAAATGCATGTGTGGATACATAGACAAAACCATGTCCCTAGTATGCCTCTAATAGACTAGCTCGTTGATCAAAGATGGTTAAGGTTTCCTAGCCATGGACATGAGATGTCATTTGATAACGGGATCACATCATTAGGAGGATGGTGTGATGGACAAGACCAAAACTACAAACGTAGCATATGATCGTGTCAGTTTATTGCTACTGTTTTCTGCATGTCAAGTATCTGTTCCTATGACCATTGTTGGAAATACGCCCTAGAGGCAATAAATAAAGTGTTTATTATTATATTTCCTTGTTCATGATAATCTTTTATTATCCATGCTATAATTGTATTGATTGGAAACACATTGCATGTGTGGGTAAATAGACAACACCGTGTCCCTAGTATGCCTCTAGTGAACTAGCTCGTTAATCAAAGATGGTCAAGGTTTCCTAGCCATTGACATGGGATGTCATTTGATAATGGGATCACATCATTAGGAGAATGATGTGATGGACAAGACCCAAACTACAAACATAGCATATGATCGTGTCAGTTTATTGCTATTGTTTTCTGCATGTCAAGTATACGTTCCTATGACCATGAGATCATGCAATTCATGGATATCGGAAGAGTGCCTTGTGTGTATCAAACGTGGCAACGTAACTGGGTGACTATAAAGGTGCTCTACAGGTATCTCCGATGGTGTCTGTTGAGTTGGCATGGATCAAGACTGGGATTTGTTACTCCGTGTGACAGAGAGGTATCTCAGGGCCCACTCGGTAATACAACATCACAACAAGCCTTGCAAGCAATGTGGATAAGTGTTAGTCACGGGATCTTGTATTACGTAACGAGTAAAGAGACTTGCCGGTAACGAGGTTGAACTAGGTATGGAGATACCGACGATCGAATCTCGGGCAGGTTGTTGGGGAAAATCGGATGGGAAACAAAAAAATTCCTATGCACACGCAAACCTATCCATGGTGATGAGAATCTACGAGAGGGAGAGTGGATCTACGTACCCTTGTAGATCGCTAAGCGGGAAGCGTTAAGAAATGCGGTTGGTGTAGTCGAACATCTTCGCGATCCAAATCACCGAGCGTCCCGCGATGTCATCACGATCCGTCCCGCGATCCCATCACGATCCGTCCCGCGATCTCATCATGATCCGTCTCATGATCTTGATCACGATCTGTCCCGCGAACTCATCACGATCCGTCCCGCATTCTCATCATGAACCATCTCGCGATCTCGATCATAGTTCTTCCGATCTAGCGCTGAACGGACGACAACTCCGCGTTCAGCACACGTGCAGCTTGATGACGATCTCCACCGTCTTGATCCAGCAAGAGGAGGTGGAGAGGAGAGAGAGTTCACTGGCAGCATGATGGCACTCCATTGATGGTGGTGGAGCAATTCCGGCAGGGCTTCGCCTAAGCACTGCGGAACTACGATCTAGAGGAGAAACTATGCACCGGTGTAACGGGTAGCACGTGGCCGGAAATTCTGTCCAAAAACCACCCAATCCACTAGTATATATAGGAGGAGAGGAGAGGAGAGGAGAGGCAGCCAACGCCTTTGAGTCGGCCGAAATAGGAGGTGGGAAGCAATCCTACTTCACCTCCAATCCTAGTTGGAGTAGGATTGCCTCCTACTGGCTGATTTTCCACTTTTTGCTTTAGGACTTTCTCTCCTACGCCATGGGCCTTTGTGGATGTTTTCCCAGCCCACAAAGGGCTGGTTATTATTCTCCCACAGCCCATGGACCTCTTGGGGTCGAAATACCCCTCCCGGAGGCCTCCCGGTACACTACCGGCACTCCCGATACACTACCGGCACTCCCGGTACACTACCGATGAGCCCGAAACTTTTCCGGAAACCAAACTAGGACTTCCTATATATGAATCTTTACCTCTGGACCATTCCAGACCTCCTCGTGACATCCGGGACTCCGAACAAACTTGGGTCACCACCATACATAACTCTACACTACCGAAACGTCACCAAACCTTAAGTGTGCAGACCCTGCGGGTTCGAGAACTATGTAGACATGACCGAGACACCTCTATGGTCAATAACTAATGGCGGGACCTGGACGTCCACATTGGTTCCTACATATTCTACGAAGATCTTTATCGGTCAAACCTCTATGTCAAGGATTCAGTTAATCCCGTATAACGTTCCCTTTGTTCTTCGGTATGTTACTTGCCCGAGATTCGATCGTCGGTATCTCCATACCTAGTTCAAACTCGTTACTGGCAAGTCTCTTTACTCGTTCTGTAATACAAGATCCCGCAACTAACAATTAGTCACATTGCTTGCAAGGCTCATTGTGATGTTGTATTACCGAGTGGGCCCTAAGATACCTCTCCGTCACACGGAGTAACAAATCCCAGTCTCGATCCATGCCAACTCAACAGACACCCTCGGAGATACCTGTAGAGCACCTTTATAGTCACCCAGTTACGTTGGGACTTTTGATACACACAAGGCACTCCTCCGATATCTGTGAGTTGCATGATCTCATGGTCATAGGAACATATACTTGACATGCAGAAAACAGTAGCAATAAACTGAGACGATCATATGCTATGTTTATAGTTTGGGTCTTGTCCACCACATCACTCTCCTAATGATGTGATCCCATTATCAAATGACATCTCATGTCCATGGCTAGGAAACCTAAACCATCTTTTGATCAACGAGCTAGTCTACTAGAGGCATACTAGGGACATGGTTTTGTCTATGTATCCACACATGCATTTAAGTCTCCGATCAATACAATTATAGCATGGATAATAAACGATTATCATGAACAAGGAAATATGATAATAACTAATTTATTATTGCCTCTTGGGCATATTTCCAACACAAGTAACATACCGAAGAACAAAGGGAACATCATACGGGATTAACTGAATCCTTGACATAGAGGTTCGACCGATAAAGATCTTCGTAGAATATGTAGGAACCAATGTGGACATCTAGGTCCCGCCATTGGTTATTGACCGTAGAGGTGTCTCGGTCATGTCTACATAGTTCTCGAACCCGCAGGGTCTGCACACTTAAGGTTTGGTGACGTTTCGGTAGTATAGAGTTGTGTATGGTGGTGACCGAAGTTTGTTCGGAGTCCCGAATGAGATCTAGGACGTCACGAGGAGTTTCAGAATGGTCCGGTAATGAAGATTGATATATAGGAAGGTAGTGTTTGGACTCCGGAAAGATTTCAGGCACTTTCGGTAGTGTACCGGGAGTGACGAATGGGTCCCGGGGGTCCACCAGTGGGGCCGACCCACCTCATGGGCCAAAGTGGCGACCCACCAGCCCCTAGTGGGCTGGTGGGGTCGGACAAGGTGGCCTAGGCGCAGGGGAGAGAGGCCCAAACCGAATTGGGGTGGAGTCCTCCCCAAGTTCCACCTCTCGTGTGAGAGGTGGACTCCCAATTGGAGGAGGACTCCCCCTCCACCAGTTCGGCCGAAGCCAAGGGAGGCCCTCCCTTTGGGCGCAGCCTCCTCTCCCCTCCTCCTATATATACTAGTGGATTTCTAGGGTTTTGTACAGAATTTTCAGCCACATGCAAACCCGAATCTCTAGTGCATAGTTTCTCCTCTAGATCGGTTTTCTACAGTGCTTAGGCGAAGCCCTGCCGGAATTGCTCCACCACCATCGCCGGAGCACCGTCAGGCTGCCGGAGAACTCTTCTTCCTCTACACTCCTTCTTGCTGGATCAAGACGGTAGAGATCGTCATCAAGTTGTACGTGTGCTGAACGCGGAGGTGCCGTCCGTTCGTTGCTAGATCGGAAGGATCGTGATCAAGTTTGTGAGACGGATCGTGATCAAGTTCGTGGGACGGATCGTGATCGGATCGCGGGATGGATCGTGATTGGATCGCAGGACGGATCGTGATTGGATTGTGGGATGCACGGCGATTTGGATCGTGAAGACGTTCGACTACACCAACCGCGTTTCTTAACGCTTCCCGCTTAGCGATCTACAAGGGTACGTAGATCCACTCTCCCTCTCGTAGATGCTTATCACCATGGATAGATCTTCGTGTGCGTAGGAATTTTTTTTGTTTCCCATGCAACGTTCCCCAACAGTGGTATCAGAGCTAGGTCTATGTGTAGATGAGATCTCGAGTAGAACACAAAAGGTTTGTGGGCGTTGATGCTTAGATTGCTTCCTCCCTTGGTCGGATTTTGGTTCAGTGGTATTGTGAGATGAAGCGGCCCGGACCAACATTACTCATACGCTTACGAAAGACCGGTTCCCTCGACCGCAACTTGTTGCATAGATGGCTTGCGAGTGCCAGTTTCTCTCACTTTAGTTGGATCGAATTCGACAAAGGCGGTCCTTGAGAAGGTTGAAAAGCAACTAGTGTATCACTATTGTGGTTTATGCGTAGGTGAGAATTGTTCTTTCTAGATACCCGTAGCAGCCACGTAAAACATGCAACAACTATTAGAGGACGTCTAACTTGTTTTTGCAGGGTATGTTGTGATGTGATATGGCCAATTACATGATGTGATATATGTGATGTATGAGATGATCATGTGATGTATAGATTATCACGACTTGCATGTCGATGAGTCCGACAACCGGCAGGAGCCATAAGGTTGTCTTTAAATTATTGTATGACCTGCGTGTCAATCATTAAGCGCTATGTAATGCTTTACTTTGTCGCTACGGTAGCAATAGTGGTAGAAGCATATTGGGCGCGACAACCCCGATGGCGACACGTTGATTGAGATCAAGATGATGAAGATCATGGTGTCGTGACGGTGACGATGGAGATCATGCCGGTGCTTTTATGATGGAGATCAAAAGCACAAGTTCATGGCCATATCATGTCACTTATGATTTGCATGTGATGTTAATCCTTTTTATGCACCTTGTTTTGCTTAGGACGGCGGTAGCATTATAAGGTGATCCCTCACTTAATTTCAAGATAAATTGTGTTCTCCCCGAGTGTGCACCGTTGCGAAAGTTCGTCGTGTCGAGACACCACGTGATGATCGGGTGTGATAGACTCTACGTTCACATACAACGGGTGCAAGCCAGTGTTGCACGTGCGGAACACTCGGGTTAAACTTGACGAGCCTAGCATGTACAGACATGGCCTCGGAACACAAGAGACCGAAAGGTCGAGCATGAGTCATATAGTAGATATGATCAACATGAGATGTTCACCATTGAAGCCACCTCAACTCACGTGATGATCGGACTTGAGTTGGTGAATTTGGATCATGTGACACTCAGATGACTTGAGGGATGTCAATTTGAGTTGGAGCTTTAGTAATTTGATTAACTAAACTCATTATCTTGAACAATAGTCTAAGTAAACTTTGCATATTTATGTTGTAGATCAATGGCTCGTGCAGTAGCACCCCTCAATTTTAATGCGTTCCTAGAGAAAGCTAAGTTGAAAGATGATGGGAGTAACTTTGTTGATTGGGCCCGTAATCTGAGGATTATCCTCACGGCTTCCCAGAAGTCATATGTCCTTGATGCACCGCTTGGTGACCAACCAGAAGACATGACCTCTGAGGACGTTAAGAACGCTTGGGAGGCAGGTTCTGGAGATTACTCAATAGTTCAGTGTGCAATATTGTATGGCTTAGAACCGGGACTTCAAAAACGTTTTGAACATCATGGAGCATATGAGATGTTCCAGGAGTTGAAGTTTATCTTTCAGAAGAATGCCCGAATCGAGAGGTATGAGACCTCCGACAAGTTCTATGCTTGCAAGATGGAGGAGAACGGGTCTGTCAGTGAACATATACTCAAAATGTCTGGGTATGCGAATCGTCTAGCGGAGTTGGGAATTGCCCTTCCACCTGAGGCGATCACTGACAAAGTTCTTCAATCACTGCCACCTAGTTACAAGAGCTTTGTGATGAACTATAACATGCACGGGATGAACAAGTCAGTCGCCGAGCTGTTTGCGATGCTGAAAGTCACTGAGTCTGAAATCCAGAAAGAACATCAAGTGTTGATGGTCAATAAAACCACTGGTTTCAATAAAAATGTCAAGGGCAAAGGCAAGAAGGGTAAAACCAAGAAGGACGACAAAGCAGTTGCTACTCCTACAAAGAATCCTAAGCATGGAGCTAAGCCAGAAACTGAGTGCTTTCATTGCAAAGGAACTGGTCACTGGAAGCGGAACTGCCCCAAGTACCTGGCTGACAAGAAGGCGGCCAACGACAAACAAGGTATATATGATATACATGTTATTGATGTGTACCTTACTAGCTCTCTTAGTAGTGCCTGGGTATTTGATACTGGTTCAGTTGCTCACATTTGCAACTCAAAGTAGGAACTACGGAATAAACGAAGGCTGGCAAAGGACGAAGTGTCGATGCGCGTGGGAAATGGTTCCAAGGTTGATGTGATCGCCGTCGGCACGCTCTCTCTTCGCTTACCATCGGGATTAGTGATGAACCTGAAAAATTGTTATTTAGTGCCTGCGTTAAGCATGAACATTATATCTGGATCTTGTTTATTGCAAGACGGTTACTCATTTAAATCAGAGAATAAAGGTTGTTCTATTTATATGAGTAATATCTTTTATGGTCATGCACCCAATGTTAGGGGTTTATTCATATTGAATCTTGATAGTAATGACACACATGTTCATAACATTGATGCCAAAAGATGTAGAGTTGATAATGATAGTACCACTTTCTTGTGGCACTGCCGTTTAGGTCATATTGGTGTAAAACGCATGAGGAAGCTCCATGCTGATGGACTTTTGGAGTCACTTGATTTTGAATCACTTGACACATGTGAACCATGCCTCATGGGCAAGATAACAAAAATGCCGTTCTCTGGAACAATGGAACGGGCAAGTGACTTATTGGAAATCATACATACTGATGTGTGCGGTCCAATGAATGTTACAGCGCGCGGTGGATATCGTTATTTTCTCGCCTTCACTAATGACTTAAGTAGATATGGATATATTTACTTAATGAAACACAAGTCTGAAACGTTTGAAAACTTCAAGCAATTTCAGTGTGAAGTTGAGAATCATCGTAACAAGAAAATTAAGTTCCTGCGATCTGATCGAGGAGGTGAATATGTGAGTTATGAGTTTGGCAGTCACTTAAGACAATGTGGAATTGTTTCACAGTTGACACCGCCCGGAACACCACAGCGTAATGGTGTGTCCAAACGTTGTAATCGAACCTTATTAGACATGGTGCGTTCTATGATGTCTCTTGCTGATTTGCCACTATCGTTTTGGGGTTATGCATTAGAGACAGTTGCATTCACTTTCAATAGGGCACCATCGAAATCCGTTGAGACGACGCAATATGAACTGTGGTTTGGCAAAAGGCCAAAGTTGTCATTTCTTAAAGTTTGGGGATGTGATGCTTATGTCAAAAAGCTTCAGCCTGAAAAGCTGGAACCGAAAGCGGAGAAATGCGTCTTCATAGGATACCCGAAAGAGACAGTCGGGTATACCTTCTATCTCAGTTTCGAAGGCAAATTGTTTGTCGCTAAGAACGGAACATTTCTTGAGAAAGAGTTTCTCTCGAAAGAATTCAGTGGGAGGAAAATAGAGCTTGATGAGGTTATTGAACCTTTACTTCAACCAGAAAGTAGCGCAGCGCAGAAAGATGTTTCTGTTTAACCTACGACGGTAGAAGAGGAAGTTAATGATGATTATCATGAAGCTTCGGATCAAGCTACTAATGACCCTCGTAGGTCGACAAGGGCGCGTACTACTCCTGAGTGGTACGGCAACCCTGTCTTAGAGGTCATGTTGTTAGACAACAATGAACCTACGAGCTATGGAGGATCAATGATGGGCCTGGATTCCAAGAAATGGTTAGAGGCCATGAAATCCGAGATTGGATCCATGTATGAAAACAAAGTATGCACTTTGGAATTGTTACCTGAAGGGCGAAAGGCCATTCAGAACAAATCGATCTTTAAGAAGAAGACGGACGCGGACGGTAATATCACCGTCTATAAACCTAAACTTGTGGCAAAGGGTTTTTCACAAGTTCAAGGAGTTGACTATGATGAGACTTTCTCACCCGTAGTGATGCTTAAGTCTATCAGAATCATGTTGGCAATAGCTGCTTATTTCGACTATGAAATTTGGTAGATGGATGTCAAAACGGCGTTCGTCAACGGTTTCCTTGAGGAAGAGTTGTATATGATGCAACCCAAAGGTTTTGTCGATCCAAGGAATGCTGACAAAGTTTGCAAACTCCAGCGATCCATTTATGGACTGGTGCAAGCATCTCGGAGTTGGAATAAGCGCTTTGATGAGGTGATCAAAGCGTTTGAGTTTATACAAGTTTATGGAGAAGCTTGTATTTATAAGAAAGTGAGTGGGAGCTCTATAGCGTTTCTAGTGTTATATGTGGATGACATATTGCTAATTGGAAACAATATAGAAATGCTGGAAAGCATGAAGGAATATTTGAACAAGAGTTTTTCAATGAAGGACCTAGGAGAAGCTGCTTTCATATTAGGCATTAAGATCTATAGAGATAGATCGAAATGCTTAATAGCACTTTCACAGAGCACATACCTTGATAAAGTTTTGAAGAAGTTCAAAATGGAATAGTCCAAGAAGGGGTTCTTGCCTGTGTTACGAGGTGTGAAGTTGAGTCAGACTCAATGCCCAGTGACTGCAGAAGATAAAGAAAAGATGAGTGTCATCCCCTATGCTTCAACCATAGGCTCTATCATGTATGCAATGCTATGCACAAGACCCGATGTTAGCCTTGCCATAAGTATGGCCGGAAGGTTTCAAAGTGATCCTGGAATGAAGCACTGGCAAGCGGTCAAGAATATCCTTAAGTACCTGAAGAGGACTAAGGAAATGTTTCTCGTTTATGGAGGTGATGAAGAGCTCGTCGTAAAGGGTTACGCCGCTGCAAGCTTTGACACTGATCCGGACGACTCTAAGTCGCAAACCGGATACGTATTTATTCTTAACGGGGGAGCGGTAAGCTGGTGCAGTTCCAAGCAAAGCGTGGTAGCTGATTCTATGTGCGAAGCGGAGTACATCCCAGCCTCGGAGGCAGCGAAGGAAGGTGTCTGGATGAAGCAGTTCATGACAGATCTTGGAGTAGTGCCTAGTGCACTGAATCCAATGAACCTGTTCCGTGACAACACTTGTGCCATTGCTCTAGCCAAGGAACCAAGGTTTCACAAGAGGACCAGACACATAAAGTGACGCTTCAACTCCATCCGGTATTACATAGAGGAGAAGGACATAAATATTTGCAAAGTGCACACGGATTTGAATGTTGCAGACCCGTTGGCTAAACCTCTTCCAAGGGCTAAACATGATCAACACCAGAACTGCATGGGTGTTCGATTCATTACCATGTAAATCACATTGTGATGTGAACTAGATTATTGACTCTAGTGCAAGTGGGAGACTGTTGGAAATATGCCCTAGAGGCAATAAATCAAGTTTTTATTATTATATTTCCTTGTTCATGATAATCATTTATTATCCATGCTATAATTGTATTGATTGGAAACACATTGCATGTGTGGGTAAATAGACAACACTATGTCCCTAGTATGCCTCTAGTGAACTAGCTCGTTAATCAAAGATGGTCAAGGTTTCCTAGCCATTGACATGAGATGTCATTTGATAACGGGATCACATCATTAGGAGAATGATGTGATGGACAAGACCCAAACTACAAACATAGCATATGATCGTGTCAGTGTATTGCTATTGTTTTCTGCATGTCAAGTATATGTTCCTATCACCATGAGATCATGCAACTCATGGATATCGGAAGAGTGCCTCGTGTGTATCAAACGTCGCAACGTAACTGGTTGACTATAAAGGTGCTCTACACGTATCTCCGATGGTGTCTGTTGAGTTGGCATGGATCAAGACTGGGATTTGTTACTCTGTGTGACGGAGAGGTATCTCAGGGCCCACTCGGTAATACAACATCACAACAAGCCTTGCAAGCAATGTGGCTAAGTGTTAGTCACGGGATCTTGTATTACAGAACGAGTAAAGAGACTTGCCGGTAACGAGGTTGAACTAGGTATGGAGATACCGACGATCGAATCTCGGGCAAGTAACATACCGAAGAACAAAGGGAACATCATACGGGATTAACTGAATCCTTGACATAGAGGTTCGACCGATAAAGATCTTCCTAGAATATGTAGGAACCAATGTGGACATCCAGGTCCCGCCATTGGTTATTGACCATAGAGGTGTCTCGGTCATGTCTACATAGTTCTCGAACTCGCAGGGTCTGCACACTTAAGGTTTGGTGACGTTTCGGTAGTATAGAGTTATGTATGGTGGTGATCGAAGTTTGTTCAGAGTCCCGGATGAGATCCCGGACATCACGAGGACTTCCGGAATGGTCCGGAAACGAAGATTGATATATAGGAAGGTGGTGTTTGGACTCCGGAAAGATTTCAGGCACTTTCGGTAGTGTACCGGGAGTGACGAATGGGTCCCGGGGGTCCACCAGTGGGGACGACCCACCTCATGGGCCAAAGTGGAGACCCACCAGCCCCTAGTGTGCTGGTGGGGTCGGCCAGGGTGGCCTAGGCGCAGGGGAGAGAGGCCCAAACCAAATTGGGGTGGAGTCCTCCCCAAGTTCCACCTCTCGTGTGAGAGGTGGACTCCCAATTGGAGGAGGACTCCCCCTCCACCAGTTCGGCCAAAGCCAAGGGAGGCCCTCCCTTTGGGAGCAGCCTCCTCTCCCCTCCTCCTATATATACTAGTGGATTTCTAGGGTTTTGTACAGAATTTTCAGCCACGTGCAAACCCTAATCTCTAGTGCATAGTTTCTTCTCTAGATCGGTTTTCTGCACTGCTTAGGCGAAGCCCTGCCGGAATTGCTCCACCACCATCGCCGGAGCACCGTCAGGCTGCTGGAGAACTCTTCTTCCTCTCCGCTCCCTCTTGCTAGATCAAGAAGGCGAAGATCGTCATCGAGCTGTACGTGTGCTGAACGCGGAGGTGTCGTCCGTTCGGCGCTAGATCGGAAGGACCTTGATCAAGATTGCGAGACGGATCATGATGAGATCGTGGGACGGATCGTGATCGGATCGTGGGATGGATCGTGATTCGATCGCGGGACGGATCGTGACGAGATCGCGGGACGCACGGCGATTTGGATCGTGAAAACGTTCGACTACACCAACCGCGTTTCTTAACGCTTCCCGCTTAGCGATCTACAAGGCTACGTAGATCCACTCTCCCTCTCATAGATGCTCATCACCATGGATAGATCTTCGTGTGCGTAGGAAATCTTTTGTTTCCCATGCAACGTTCCCCAACATTACCTCCATAGGACGGCCCGAACCTGGGTAAACATCGTCTCCTTCGTCCCTTGTTACCCATCAATCCTAAACTCACAGCTTGAGACCACCTACCTGAGATCCGCCGGTTTTGACACCGACACAAACATTTCTAAATCATGCGCATAAGGGTTGCCCCAGCATTCTTGAGGATAAATGGCATATTGATATAGCAGGAACAACCGAATGGGGTGATGAAGGCTGTTTTTATTTCATCTGCACTAGTGTAGAACCGGACACCAGTCCTGGTTGGGAAGGAACTTTAGTCCCGGTTCCCCAACCAGGACTAAAGTATAGGTACTAAAGGCGCCCCACCTTTAGTCCCGGTTGGCCAGGAACCGGGAGTAAATACCAGCCACGTGGCCAGCTGCAGCTGAAGTGAGCCGGGGACCTTTAGTCCCGGTTGGTGACCAACCAGAACTAAAGGTTTTGGCTTTATTGTTTGCTTTTCCTTTTCATTTTGTGTTTTGCATTTTTTTAATTTCAAAGGTATTTTATGCTACTACATAATGTATACATTATGCATATATAATAGAATTTCTCGTAGAACCAATCATATATCATAGAATTTCTCGTACGACCATGCATACAAAGATATATATATATATATATATATATATATATATACAATTTGGTATATACAATTTCTCCTACAATTTGCAAATCATTACATCTTGAAATGGTATTCTCCGTCGGGAGCTATAATCTGGTCAAGCAAAAATCCCGCCATTTCCTCTTGAAGTACTCGTATGCGGTCCGTTGGTAGGATCCTATTGCGCATCTCCACCATCTTTAAAGAAGGAGATCAATATGAATATATAAGTTGTGTGTATACATATTAGATCATGATAAAAAAATTGTGAATAGTGTTTACGTACCCAAAAAGATGTCTTGCATCGATCTTCTTTTCGGTCATAAAGCGAATGTTCTCGCAAATGTAGTATGCACATAAATTAGACCCGGTTGGTTGTTTCATGGACTATGCGAGAATACAATTCAATCTGATAATAATCAAGCATGATAATGATATTGAAACTAGAATTAAAGAGATTCACGGATGTACCTAGTACTACTTAATTATAATTATCTTGGACCATCGCCATCTCAGCTCTGGTTTTCATTTACCGTCAATATCTTCGATGACTTTTTCCAAACCCTGCCTTGCAAAGAAAATGAATAAAGGATCTATTAATTACTTGATATCAGGAATTGAACTAAAGAGGCCGACATAGTGCAATAATGATTGAAATTACCTGTCGAGCATGAAATACATGTTTTTGTATTCCGAACAGTCTTTATTTAGTGAGTCTAGTACTTCAACAGTTCCCTCGTTAACTCTAATGATCAGCAGAATCCAATGGTATCTGCGCACACATTTGTATAATTAAGCGGTCATGCATTGTGCATTCAACTACACACTTATCATCGAGTAAGCAAAAAAAGATTTTGTAGTACAAGACAGTAAATGCTCACCTGAAGTTTTAAGGAAGTAGTATTTTTGGGTTGGTATATAGGCTCTTGAAAAACATTAGCAAGCTTTTCTCCGTGCCTTTTTCGTAGTTAGTTAACACCTCTTCATTAACGGTATTTGGGTCAATGAACCCAATGCCATGGACTCCATATATATTCAATTCAAAAATCTTCATTCTGCATAATACCACAAAATAATATAGTGAGGATAATTAATTACAGCCAATGAAAGAGCCGAGCTAGAGACTTAAATTATAGCAGAAACAAATCACTTACACACAATAGCAACTGACGAGAGATTTGTCTAGTGCGTATTGATTGAGTAACTGATAAATTTCTTCATTTTCAATCCACAAATCTTTAGCATGGTAGTAATGCTCTGGCTTGACTTTCACCATGAGGCTCTCGAGTCCAACCTTTACTTCTCTCCGGTACCATTAATGCAACTTGTACATTTGCGTTGAGAGAAGCTTCTCCTCTTCAAGACTGACCAGAAGCTTCCCGAGGATATATTTCCATGCTAGGTCCTTCTCATCCGTCCTGGAAATTTCCTCAATGCCTAGGAGTTCTTCAACAGTGAAACTGATCTCTCTAGCATTCTTTCTATCCTCGTCGATTATCTTATAGGTACTCACCTTGTGTGTGGGGGGGGGGGGGGGTCGACTGCACTTCCTGTTGTCCGAGCTGGGGAACCGTTTTTCCACATTTATTACTACCTACACTCTATGACTGTTGTTTATTATATGACTTGCTAATAGAGAGATCATAATCTGATTGCATTTTTGTCACAGCCGGCGATTTAGCAAGATTGAGAAAGTGTTGTACGACTTTCTCGAGTACTATCTCCTTTGGCGGCGGGGACGCTTTCAGTCCAAAATGGGCCTGCAGTTGTGCACCCACTATGAGATCGGTTTCCTCTTCAGTCTTCTCATAAGCTAGCTTCTTTTTGGCAGGAGGATTGGGTTTATTCTTTGGTGCTCTGTTCTGCTTTGGAGTCAGCTGATGCAGCGCAGATCGATATCGTGGACTCGCGTTGCGCTCCATCTCGGGGTGGGGTGGATTCGGCGGGGGCGGTGGACTCGTGCTGCAATCCGTCGTGGGGTGGGGTGGGTTCGGCGGGGGCAGCGGACTCGCGCTGCGCTCCTTCTCTGGGTGGGGTGGATTTGGCAGGGGCGGCAGACTTGGAGGAGGAGTCGGTGGCCTTGGCATCGAGTTTGGAAATACGATGCATTCGTTGCTCCAAACAATGAGACACCGTATGACTTCTCCTAGTGTACGTTCCCCTTCACCTCCAGGATAGTCAAGTGTGGCACCCCGATAGAGGGCTGATGCATGCCAGCCCCAGTATCAGACCTGGCGCACGTCAAAGACATGATACATCAATTCCAGGCACAAAAATGGCTTTATTAATTATAATGGAGTAATACAATACTGTCGCTTACAACAATATTACCTAACTCCAAGGCTAACTAGATGGCGGCTAAGGTCTTGGTTCAGCGGCAGCAACGTCTCTGGCTGGGCTCCATAACGCGCAGGACTGGCTTGGTTACGATCTAGCACGACTGATCTTTTCCTGCAACTGGCCACGTGCAAGGCCACGTTAGTACTTTGAATGTACTCGCAAGGCAACCAAAAACATGGCATCCAAACAAATAGATGACAAAGCAAGACCTATGCTATATAAGAATTTATTCTAAATATGGCATAGAATTAATAGAAACACATGGATCAAGCATGGCATAACAGGGATCAGGCAGAAAAGCATGGCAATGATCACATTAAGGTCTTAGAATACTTACTGTACCGAAAATCGACTTACGCTCTTCTGGGTTGTCCCACAACCCTTGAAATACTTATGATCCAACCTGAACTGACTCAAATCCAATCATGTGGTCATTCGACCACTCATCATATAGCCATCCTTTGGCTAACATATCATATACCCGACATCATCTGATGTCTACCCAAGATGAGTTCTTCCATCTTTATCATCATTATTATGGTTGACCACCTAGTGAGGTCTAGACGGGCTGTCCAATACCTTGGACTCGGCTATTCGAATAGATTTGACGCTCTTCAGAGGTTGCACACTTTACCAACACCATGAAGCACCTGGCCTCGTGATCCCACTCGGTTGGAACAACGTTACTTCAATGAAACCTGCCTGACCCGTGACTCTTTCATCGTACCACCGACACTCTTCCTCCCCCAGAGATCAGCGTTGGGTGGCCCCTGTGTCCTCATCACACCTGCCATCGTTGTGGCCAAACTATGTAGAGCCAAACGGGGGCTACTGTCCCAAACGAGGACCGCGTGCAAAACTCAACAACAAATGGGCTCACAAGGTTATCGTCGCCTACCGGGCCAGGGTAGCGCGCGCATAACCTTCCCTTTGTGGTGGTACCGATAACAGAGCACGCGATCAGGCCAAGTCAAGGCCGTCCCATACCGGCAAATGTGGTTGCACGAGTATGCCAGGACAGGTGACTCTAGATCAACCAACTAAGTTGCATTAAATCAACTCCTCATATCCACCAACTGCCGGATGAAACCCAAAATAATCATAGACAGTAATCTCTTAATCCAACTCAACATATCGGCAATTATAAGTGCTAGCATAGCAAGGCCGTGGTACTGATAGTAATGGCATGAGATCAAGCATAGTACTAACATGTCAATGTTATTAACAATATTACTATTATGGCAATATGGAAATAAGACATGGTATTAGATGAAAAGTAACGCTAGTAACTAGTACCGATGTTATCACATGTGTATGCAAATGCAACTTAATTGATGATACAGCTAAACACATAGGTGCAAGCAAAGTCATCACGCAAGTCGAAAGCTCATGGTAAGAGGTTGGCTTGCCTGAGGGTCGACGAATACGCTGGGAGGAAGAATGATCACCTAGCGAAAGAATTCGCCAGAAAGGGTTCTCTCTCAAAAGCTCGATCGGAGGGCAAGGGCAAAATGGTTATTTCTAATATGTGAACACATTATGGAAATGATGCTACCGGAACGGTCTCGATGAGACGAAGACATGGGCGTTGGTTTTACCTCAATGGGAGCTACGGTCATGAAGATACGAGTGTTTAAGCACCAGGGACCAATCTGTAAAAACAATTGCTACAAACAGGTCCCTGGGGTTAAAAGAGAACGCGTGTTTCAGTATTTCCGCTTACAATAGGCGAAAGCGTATTTCCGTCCGCAACCGGGCGGAGTACACTTTTGAAATCGGAAAGTGTATTTCCGTAAATATGTTTCCACTTAAACTGTTAGCGGGTCCGGTTGACTCTCTCTTTCTCTCTCTGACGGGTGGGCCCGCCTTATCCTCCTCTCTCTCCTTCCCTCTCCTCTCGGTGTCTTCCTCGCGCTCCATAGAGGCAGGGGAGGCGCCGGCCGTTGCGGCCGCCGTTGCTCCGCCGTGAGGGAGGACCGGCCAGTGGGAGCAGAGGATCCGCCGCCCCACGCTACATCCGTGGGTGGCCTCGGGGTCGCCTGAGGCAGCTTGCAATGCCACCGCCGCGGCTCGGGTCCGGCAGCCGGGGAGCGGCAAGGAGGACTGCGCTGGCGAGGCTCCTCCGTCTGAGCAGAGGGTGGCAGAGCTCCGCAGGCTCCTGGGCAGGCTAAGGTCGAGGGATGAGGGAAAGGCCTGGGCGCGGGGACAGGCCGAAGAGATCGGCGGCGGCGCCATGTCCATGGACAGGGAGAGGGGGAGCTCCGAGAGCTCAAATGGGAGGGGGTTGGGGCTGCTGGCGAGGAGAGGGCTCGAGCACTCCTTATATAGGTCCGGGGAGGATCTAGCCGACGATAGATGGAGCTCCGAGAAGCTCCTCGCCGACGACCGAGGCTTCGAGCGCTCCCCCAGCTAGAGGACGAGGGGGAGAAGCCCCTGGATGGATCATGCGCGCTAGGAAGCTCTACGGTGCTCCGGGACAGGCTGGAACTCGCTGGTGCGAGCTCCCGTCGAGTCCAATCGCACAGAGCACCGTTTTGGCACTTTCTGCCCATGGTCACCGCGTGTCCACGACGATGCCACGGCCTATGCGATGCCAAAACATGTCCAAGGTGATCTTCATGCTCCTATGAGTTGATCTATGCATCAAAATACTCTAGAGGGGTCTGAGGTGACTGCACGAAACCCAAATAGTTGCTAACAGAAACCTGTTTGTGCTGTGGTGTGGCCACCACAGTGCACCTCTTGGCCTGATCTTGTGCAGGGGTTGATCAACTACTAAGGTCATCATCTAGGCAAAGTCTCAGCTCCACTGAATAAATATATAGGATACTTCCTTTGCAACTTGGCAGTATGACCAGATTTGGAAATGAGAGAGCTGGGGTCAAACGGCTGGATGGATATGGATGGTTTTTTGGGTAGAGAGATGATTTGATCATGAGAGATAGCTGAACAAGTTTCAGATCAAATTGATCATCTATGATGGTACTTCCTTCACATAGATGCAATCTGGTCAGAAACTTGAGAAAATTATAAAAAACGATGGGTTTGGGGAATTGATCTGATTTTTGGTTTAGAGTAGTGATATATCAATATGCACTACCCTACCAGATTTCAGCTCAATTGAATCAAGCAATCAAGCACTTCCTTCACAAAGTGCCAGACTGGGCAGAAATAGAGTCCAAGGATTTAGGCATATGCAGTCATTGTAAAGATTTCATATCATTTGAATAAGCAAAAATGGCAATTCCTTCACAGTGCTCCAATCTGGACAGGAGCTTAGATAATTTGTTGAGGAAGATTGGCTAGATGGAATGGGCTAAATTTTGGTGTCCAAGGTTAATTTATCACCATGAATCACCCTGCAAAGGTTTATTCCAAGGAGGTCAAGGAATCATGCACTTCCTTTGCAAATGGGAAATCTGGACAGAATTTGCAAATGTAAGTGGTGCTCAAAATTTGAATTTCGGAACTTGATATTTTGATGGAAATGGATAAGATATGGATATAATAAGCTCCAAAAATTATTTTGGATTTTTCCTAGCTACCAAAATGTAATTCCTTTGGAAAGGCGCCAAATTGAAATATTGGCTTTAAATAGGAAAATGCAATTTCCCCTATTTAATTATGGCCAATATTTTTATGAGAGCTCAATATGATCACAAAGAATATCTCCACAAGTTTTCATGAACTTTGAAGATGAATAGATATTTTCTTGGATTTGATTCCTCAGAAAGGCAGGAAAAGGAATTAATTCTAGATGAGAAATATTGCATATGACTTAGCAATATTTTTGCACATCTAGGGTTTATGAATGAAGAAGGATCTCTGGAAATTTTGGGAGGATCAACAAAGCAAGGGAAATGATGGATCCTTTGCAATCACAAAGGCATAATTTCCATTTCCAATATTTCGGAACTAGGGTTTGAATGAGATCCAGGGTTTACCGACGAAGGGTTGACGGGCACAAGAGCATGGGAAAGGCCCTGAGAGGTTGAGGATTGAATGGATTCACCTGGTCACTTGCCAAATTCCAGAGGAAAAATATTCAAGAGAGAAAAGCTAGGAATGAAAAACAGCACAAAAATCGATAACCCAATTTTTGGGGTGTTACATCAAGCTCTAGTGAGTCATATCCCGGCATAACTTTATCCACCCCGACACGAGCATAGCTAGGTGGAATCAGATTGCCGTGGATGGTTGCTCCAGGTGGATTCGGTATAGCATAGCCCTCCGCCATCTTCATGAATATGTTCTTCATCTTCATGTGTAACCCACAAGTTGTCGTCTCTTGGATATCATCTACGGGGTAGTGAGCTAGCAGTACATCATGGACCGGGACCCCCGTGGAACCCACGCTGGTTTTCGGCATAATTCATGTAAATAGAATAACCATTATTCTCTAACTTAAATGAATAACCGTGTTGCAATGAACATGATCTAATCACGTTCATGCTCAACGCAAAAACACCAAATAACATTTATTTAGGTTCGTCACTAATCTCGAAGGTAGAGAGAGCGTGCGATGTTGATCACATCAACCTTGGAAACATTTCCAACACACATCGTCACCTCACACTTAGCTAGTATCCATTTATTCCGTAGCTTTTACTTCGAGTTACTAACATTTAGCAACCGAACAGGTATCCAATAACTAGGTGCTACTAGGAGTACTAGCAAGGTACTCATCAATAACACGTATATCAAATATACTTCTGTCGACTTTGCCAGCCTTCTTATCTACCAAGTATCAAGGGTTGTTCCGCTTCAGCGACCGTTCTCCTCATAATCGAAGCACTTAGTCTCGGGTTTTGGGTTAGACTTTGGGTTGCTTCACTGGAGCTGCAACTGACTTGCTATCCATGAAGTTTCCCTCCTTGCTCTTGCCCTTCTCGAAACTAGTGGTTTTGACTAACCATCAGCACTTGACGCTCCTTCTCGATTTCTACCTTCGCGGTGTCAAACATCGCAAACAGCTCAGGGATCATTATTTCTATCCCTGGCGTTTTATAGTTCATCACCAAGTTCTAGTAGCTTAGTGACAGTGACTTGGAGAACTATATCAATCACTATCCTATTTGGAAGATCAACTCCCACTCAATTCAAGCGATTGTAGCACCCAGACAATCTGAGCACATGCTCAACGATTGAGCTATTCTCCTTCATCTTGCAGGCAAAGAATCTTGTTGGAGATCTCATATCTCACAACACGGGCATGAGCCTGAGATCCTAATTTCAGCTCTTAGAACATCTCAGATGTTCCGTGATGTTCAAAACGTTTCGGAGCCTCAATTCTAAGCCGTAATGCATGACACACTAAACTATCAAGTAGCCATCAGAACGTGCCTGTTAGATGTTCACAACATCTACAAACAACGCTAGAGGGGTTGGCGCACCGAGCGGTGCATTAAGGACATAAGCCTTCTGTGCAGCAATGAGGACAATCCTCAAATCACGGGCCCAGTCCGCAATATTGCTACCATCATCTTTCAACTCTATTTCTCTAGGAACATATAAAAATTCAAGGGAGCTACAGTGTGAGCTAGTAATCTACAACACAGTTTGCAAAGACACTACTGACTATGTTGATGATAATGAGTTCAATAAATCATATTACTTAAGAACTCCCACTCAAATTGACATCCCTCCAGTCATTCGAGTGATACATGATCCAAATTCACCAACTCAAGCCCGATCATCACGTGAGTTGAGGTGGTTTCAATGGTGAACATCATCATGTTGATCATATCTACTATATGACTCATGTTTGACCTTTCGGTCTCTTGTGTTCCGAGGCCATGTCTATACATGCTAGGCTCGTCAAGTTTAACCCGAGTGTTCTGCATGTGCAACATTGGCTTGCACCCATTGTATGTGAACGTAGAGTCTATCACACCCGATCATCACGTGGTGTCTCAACACGACGAACTTTCGCAACGGTGCACACTCGGGGAGAACACAATTCATCTTGAAATTTAAGTGAGGGATCACCTTATAATGCTACCGTCGTCCTAAGCAAAACAAGGTGCATAAAAGGATTAACATCACATGGAAATCATAAGTGACATGATATGGCCATGAACTTGTGCTTTTGATCTCCATCATGAAAGCACCGACATGATCTCCATCGTCACCGGCACGACACCATGATCTCCATCATCTTGATCTCCATCAACGTGTCACCATCGCGGTTCTCGCGCCCAACATGCTTCTACTACTATTGCTACCGTTTGGCGATAAAGTAAAGCATTACATAGAGCTTAATGATTGACACGCAGGTCATACAATAATTAAAGACAACCCTATGGCTCCTGCCGGTTGCCGTACTCAGCGACATGCAAGTCGTGATAATCTATACATCACATGATCATCTCATACATCACGTATATCACATCATGTAATTGGCCATAGCACATCACAATGTACCCTGCAAAAACAAGTTAGACGTCCTCTAATTGTTGTTGCATGTTTTACGTGGCTGCTACGGTTATGTACCAAGAACAATTCTCACCTACGCATAAACCACAACGGTGATACATAAGTTGCGTCTCAACCTTCTCAAGGACCGCCTTAGTCGAATCCGATCCAACTAAAGTAGGAGAAACAGAAACCTGTCAGCCATCTTTGTGCAACGAAGTTACACGTTAGTCGATGGAACCGGTCTCTCGTAAGCGTACGAGTAATGTTGGTCCGGGCCGCTTCATTCCACAATACCACTGAACCAAAACATGACCAAGGGAGGAAGCAATCTAAGCATCAACGCCCATAAACTCTTTGTGTTCTACTCGAGATCTCATCTACACATAGACCTAGCTCTGATACCACTGTTGGGGAACGTTGCATGGGAAACAAAAATTTTCCTACGCACACGCAAGATCTATCCATGGTGATGAGCATCTACGAGAGGGAGAGTGGATCTACATACCCTTGTAGATCGCTAAGCGGGAAGCGTTAAGAAACGCGGTTGGTGTACGCGATCCAAATCATTGAGTGTCCCGCGATCCAATGACGATCCGTCCCGCGAACTCATCACGATTCGTCCCGCGATCTCATCACGATCTATCCCGCGAACTCATCACGATCCGTCCCGCGAACTCATCACGATCCATCTCGCGATCTTGATCATGGTCCTTCCGATCTAGCGCCGAATGGACGGCACCTCCGCGTTTAACACACGTATAGCTTGATGACGATCTCCGCCTTCTTGATCCAGAAAGAGGGAGCAAAGAGGTAGAAGAGTTCTCCGGCAGCGTGATGGCGTTGCGGCGATGGTGGTGGAGCTATTCCGGCAGGGCTTCGCCTAAGCACTACAGAAAACCGATCTAGAGGAGAAGCTATGCACTAGAGGAACGGGTGGCACGTGGCTGAAAATCTTGTGCCAAAACACTCAAATCCTCTAGTATATATAGGAGGAGAGGAGGAGGAGGCTTGGATTCCCAAAAGGCAGCCTTTGGGTCGGCCAAACCAAGGAGGGAGGAGTCGTCCTCCTCCACTCCTAGTAGGATTAGGACTCCTTCCTTATTTGGCCCTTTTTTTGCCTTTTTCCACCTTTTTCCTTTTGGGCTTTTCTTCCCAGTCGCATGGGCCTTGTGTGGGACTTCCACAAGCCCACAAAGAGCTGGTATTCACCTTCCCACAGCCCATGTAGCCTCTTGGGTCGAAATACCCCTCCCGATGGTCCCCCGGTACACTACCGATGAGCCCGAAACTTTTCCGGCGACCAAAATAGGACTTCCTATATATCAATCTTTACCTCTGAACCATTATGAAGCTCCTCATGACGTCCGGGATCTCATCCGGGACTCTGAACAACCTTCGGTCACCACCATGCATAACTCTATACTACCGAAACGTCACCAAACCTTAAGTGTGCAGACCTTGCGGGTTTGAGAACTATGTAGACATGACCGAGACATCTCTACCGTCAATTACGAATAGCGGGACCTGGATGCCCATATTGGTTCCTACATATTATACGAAGATCTTTATCGGTCGAACCTCTATGTCAAGGATTCAGTTAATCCCATATGATGTTCCTTTGTTCTTCAGTATGTTACTTGCCCGAGATTCGATCGTTGGTATCTGTATACCTAGTTCAACCTCGTTATCAGCAAGTCTCTTTACTCATTCCGTAATACAAGATCCCATGGTTAACACTTAGCCACATTGCTTGCAAGGCTTTATTGTGATGTTGTATTACTGAGTGGGCCCTGAGATACCTCTCCGTCACTTGGAGTAACAAATCCCAGTCTTGATCCATGCCAACTCAATAGACACCCTCGGAGATACCTGTAATGCACCTTTATAGTCACCTAGTTACGTTGCGGTGTTTGATACACACAAGGCACTCCTCTGATGTCTGTGAGTTGCATGATCTCATGGTCACAGGAACATATACTTGACATGCAGAAAACAGTAGCAATAAACTGACACGATCATATGCTACGTTTGTAGTTTGGGTCTTGTCCATGACACCATTCTCGTAATGATGTGATCCCGTTATCAAATGACATCTCATGTCCATGGCTAGGAAACCTTAACCATCTTTGATCAATGAGCTAGTCTATTAGAGGCATACTAGGGACATGGTTTTGTCTACGTATCCACACATGCATCTAAGTCTCCGATCAATACAATTATAGCATGGATAATAAACGATTATCATGAACAAGGAAATATGATAATGACTAATTTATTATTGCCTCTAGGGCATATTTCCAACAACTGGACCTTCCTCGGGAAGTGGTGCTTGGGAAGCACACCAAGGACCGTGTTGGGCCTGCGGACACCAGGGTCGTGTTTCCAACCCCTGCAGTATGACAAGGCTAACAAATTAGATATTAATTTGAAGAAACATGAAGGAAAACAGGTTAAAACAAAGTAAATGCACTTCTCCGCATCAGGCACAATCAACCACCTTTGATCGTGGGTCGTCGGCACGGGCGGGAGCTTTGTACAACCACGCTGGTAGACCTTCTTGCCCTCCTCAACCAGCTCGCCCTCGCTATAGGTATCCTCAGAAAAGTTGTCCTCGCCACCATCAGCATGGCCACTAGCCTCTGGAGTCACGTGGGACGAAGACTCTGGAACCGGAGTCTCCTGGGATGAAGACCCTAGGACCGGAGTCTCCTGGGACGAAGGCTCGGTGACTCGAGGCTCATCGGCCCGAGGCTCGGCGACCAGAGTCCGAGACGGGTCCAGGTCAGACGGGTCCACCTGAGACAGAGCACTCCTGTGGTCAGGAGTATTAGTTGGGGGTGGCGGCAAGGAAGGCGCAACAACCTTCCTACCTCTCGCACCTCTCTTCGTCTTCCCCCGACCTCTCCCGATCAAAGAAGAAGCGTCCGCTGGTGTCTGCATACTGTGTACCAGCGCTCTCCAGAGTTGGTAGGGTGAAATAATAGCACCCCTCCAGCATGCGCCGAGGAAGGAGGCTTAGAGCGCTCTCGACCCGCGCCCACCATCTGTCAACACCTGCAATGACAAAGAGTGAACGAAATTAGTTCAACATAAAAAATGAAATAACTAATAACATGAACTAATTGATAATATATATGTACATAATAATAATTGAATACCTGACGTTCCTAATATTAATCTTCATCGTCTATATATGCTTCGGGATCAATAAATGCATAATCATCATCACTATCAGTAATGGCGTGCTCACGAGCATCATCAATAAATGCATCAACATGTGGAAGGCCTCCTTTATGTAATCGGTCAAGCATTGAAAGGTCATCCGCAACAGTAACCTCTTCTTCTTCCGTCTCTTCTTGTTCCAGCTCAGGGGTGAAGTCGGATTCACTGTCGCTGTCTACCTCAATGTTATGGGGTGAAGTAGAGCGGTTGTGAAACGTTTTTTGGAAATACGTGTTTCTTGGAAGAACTATCCTTCATATGTGTCTCGGTTAATGTGAGGTTCATAATCATCTTCATTGAGGGGGAGGTGGTCTAAAATGTGGCGGCACATCATAAATGACATCCCAACCATTCAGATTTGGATTCGTTTGGCAGGCCCACGGCAGATAGAAAACTTGGTCGCCTGTTGAGCCATAATATAGACATAGGGAACATCTAAATGGGTGCTTTGTTTGATTTCGACTAGCCCTATATGTTCATGAGTCCTTCTAGTCTCCTTCGGTTGGAGCCAATATCATTTGAAGACTATGACGTTTGGTGGGTTTTCACCAAAGAATGTAAGTTCATAAATTGCTTCAACTCTTCCATAATACTCGACCCCTCCTTTGCCGACAATGGAGACACAACAATTTGTAGACTTTCGGTCGGCCATAGATAGCTCTTTGCCAAAAGTACAAAAGTGATACCCGTTGATGTCGTATTTGTCAAATGAACGGACCTTATAGTCAAAGCAATTAGCGACTTGTCTCAATTCAGAGTCCATAGACTCTGCATTAGCCTACAAGTTTAATACGAAAGGATTGTTGCATTAGCCGCAAACTAGACGAAGAAATGAAATCGTCTAATGGAAATTACCATTTTCTTGAACCAAGAGATGAAACCGGCATAGCCACCTTCATGCTTTGCCAGAAGATCATACTCTTCGATGGAATCCTTTTGGATCACCACTCCATTCGAGAATTTGGTGACGTATCGACTGTATCACATATCCGGGAATAAGAGCATTTCAAAGGAATACAGGCCAACAATTGTATTGTGCTACCGTCATACCATACACATTGAACCCATCCGTGCTGATGGCAACTCGAGGATGCCTTGGATCTTTGGTTTATCCTTATGTAATGCTTCGAAGTGCTTCCACGCAAAAGTGTCTTAAGTGTGTCCCAACATCGGATTCCCATCTGCATCTAGTTCTGTTCTTTTGCCCAATTTATGCCACGTCATCTGTCTGGTCGTCTCTTCGACCATGAAAAGACGTTGAAGCCTTGGTATGATTGGTAGATACCAAAGAACCTTGATTGGGATTTTGGTCTGACTCTTCTCACCCATTTTGTTGTCTACCAGAACATACCTGGAAGCATTGCAAATGGGACAATAGTTGAAGCCCGCATACTCAAGCCTAAATAAGGCACATCCATTCTCGTAGGCATTTATCTTCTGATAGGGCATCTTAAGCACAGATAGGATTTTGTCCGACTGGTACATGTTTGATGGCAATACATGGCCTTTGGGTATAAAGCGTCCAAATATCATCATCATCGCGTCGTAGCATTCTCTGCCCAGGTTGAACTGAGCCTTCAGAGGCATTACTTGCGTGATGGCATCCAGCTGACAAAGCTTAGTGTGCTCGTGGAGAGGAAGTTTTGAAGACTCCAACATTTCATAGAAGGCCTTTGCAGATTCCTCCATCTCATCGTTCGAATCCCGAGCATCATCAAAGTCTTGCACCATGTCTTCGATCCCGGTACCATGCTTGTCGGTGCGACGACGAACCACCTCAGCTTTGGCATGTTGGGCAGACTCACCATGAAATGTCCAGACCGTATAATTAGGCGTAAAACTCCACTTCTGCAGGTGTTTGGTCATTTCAAACTCCGACTTCTTCTTAAAGTTGTCGCAATCGACACAAGGGCACCAAGTTATTTTCTCTCCATTTGCAAATGTGACTCTCACAAACTCCTTGGTTTTTGTTATCCATTCACGGGTCATGTCTTTCTGACTAGTGTGACCGGTGTACATCCACCCACGATCACTCATCTTGCCTAGCTACTAGACACACATAAAATATATACATAATTCAGCAAACCATATTCATGAGTTAATAGAGTTTGTCAGTTTTATTACATCGATGCAACCTAGATGCTAGTAGGTAAAGATAGGCCCTAATCCCACCCGAGTATGTGTAGATTGGGTTCGTTTTCCCATGCTCCGTTTTGGATCCGACGCGCAATTTCGGCAGCACCTCCCCGCTGTTCTCCTGATACATGTCTAGGCAATAAGTAGAGAGGATCTGTACCTGGAGAACAATAGGAAGGCACTGACAAAATTCTGCATCGGATCTGGAGCAGAGCATATGGGAAAACGAACCCAATCTACAAATACTTGGCCTGTCCATGGATAACGTTGGACAATTCGAAAGAATCACGACTATAAATATGCTAATGAATCCATATTTATAGATGTAACCCTTTCGAACGGGAGACGCATAGTGGTCACGCATACTGATGATTGAAGATACCTATAGCTAGCAAGTTTCATCGGCATGAAGACCGGAATAGAGGAAATGAAGGGGGGAGGAGGAGATGTCATTTGTGCTCACACACGAACGCAGGGGCAGAGCTCGTCGAACGCACGGGGAGGTCATCGAACACCAGACCCTCGCCGCGACGAAACAACTGCACATTTAAATCCACCTGATCAACATAAATATGATGTTTTGTATAACAAAATCGAAAAATATATGACCTAACTCATAATTCACAAATATATGACCCATGTCGTGTTGGGGTCGGGGTGTCGTGTCGGGGTCAGGGTGACAGGGGTGTCGTGCCGGGGGTGTCATGTCGGGGTAGGGGTGCTGTATCGGGGTCGGTAGTGCCGTGTCGGGGTGTCGTGTTGGGGGTCGGGATGTCGGTGGTGTCGTGTCGGGGTCGACCCTCGACTCCTTTTCCCCTTGATCCTCGACCCCTCGACCACTCGGCGACCTGCTTTTCCCTCGACGACCCTCCTTTTCTACTTTCCCACTTCTTTTTTTCATCTTCTAATTCTACTTTTTTTTCATCATCTTCTTCTTCTTTCTTCTTCTTCTTCTTCTTCTTCTTCTTCTTCTTCTTCTTCTTCTTCTCCTTCTTCTTCTTCTTATTTTCTTCTTCTCCTCCTCCTCCTTTTCTTCTTGCTTTTCTTCCTCTTCTTCTTCTTCTTCTTCTTCTTCTCCTCCTCCTCCTCTTCTTCTTTTATTCTTCTCCTCTTCTTCTTCTTCTTCTTCTCCTCTTCTTCTTCTCGCTCTTCCTCTAATTTCCTCTCCTCCTACTCCTAAAAAACTAACTAACTAACTAACTTACTAACATAACAAAAAAACTAACTAACTAACTTATTTTTTCTAACCTGATAAACTAAGCTAAACTAAACCTAAATCTAAAAAAACAGAACTAAATTAAACTAAACTAAACCTAAATATAAATAAAAATGGCGCGAGTGGAGAAAGAACTCACCGGAGAGGAGTCTCCGTCGGTGGAAGGGGGCGGTGGAGGGGGCAGGGAAGGGGGCAGCGCCACTGCAGGGCAGGGGGCGGGGCGGAGCCGGTGGAGGAGGCCGATGCAGGGGAGGGGGCGGCGTCACCGTAGGGGAGGTGGTGGGGCGAGACCTGTGGAGGAGGCCGCAGTAAGGTAGGGGGTGGCGTTGCCACAGGGGAGGGGGCGGGTCGGGGCCGGTGGAGGAGGCCGGGGCAGGGAAGGGGTTGGGACGGGGCCGGGGCGGCAGTGGCAGTGTGGGTCGGGGCGGCGGCGGCGGAGTGCAGCAGGGGGGGGGGGGCGGAGCGGCGGGGCGTCGGTGGCAGCGGGCGGCGGGCCGGAGCGGCATGGGGTCGGGGAGGCGGTGGGGTGCGGTCGGGGGCGGCGGCGGGGTGCGATTAGGGAGAGAGAGATAGAGAGAGAGAAGAGAGGGGGTGGGCTGTTAGGGCCGTTATAGTTAGGTCTTTTCCATCCGCTAGTGGACGGAAAGAAACTTTGCCATCAGCTAGCAGATGTCAAAGAGGTGGGGTGGGCCGTTGCAATAAGCTGGCAAAGCTACCCTTTGCCGTCTGCTAGCTCTTTGCCGTCTGTTTTCTGCTAGCTGATGGCAAAGCCACTCTTTGCCGTCAGCTAGTAGACGGCAAAGATGTGGAAAACGGTAAATCTTCTGATTCCAGTAGTGTCCTGCTGTAGCATGTATTTGTATTCCAACTCCGCGTTCTTTGATTCTACCATTTTAATCCAGTCTAGTTCGTGCTTCCTCTTTCTCTTACGGCTTCTGTAAGTCCCGTTCCACTCCACAAACCCCTCAACCCACGGAACAAGGTCTTTGCCTTGTGTCCGTCCTGGGTGTTCATGATTCTTGAGGACGAGTGTAAGCTCATCGTTCTCTCTCCCGGGCTGGAACAACCCTGTTCGAGCCTCTTCTAGTGCTTTAAGTAAAGCGTCCGAGGCATCTTTAAGACTTGCCAGTACAATAATCTCCCCAGTATTTGGGTCCAACTTTCCCCCATGCGCATAAAACCAAGTCCTACACCTTTCGGGCCATCCCGTTGGTTTTGGAGTGACCCCTGCGGCAATCATGTTTGCCTCAAATTCATCCCACTTAGGCAACCTAGCCTTGTAGCCACCTGTCCCCAGCTTATGGTGATGTTGTTTTTTGTCAGTATTTATCTTGTTCTTTTTCGACCATTCCTTAGCTTCTTCCGATTCCTTGAATTCCACAAATAAGTCCCAATGATCTCTTGACTTCTCTAGCTGTCCAATGAATTGTGGAGTCTTCTTTCCATCGCTGACGTATTTCATCCATATTCTTTTCTTAAAAGTTTGGAATTGTATGGCCATCTTCTTAGGAGCACACTTCTTGACTTTCTCCCGTTGGAGGTCTATCAAACTCTCTGGTAGGTTGAAATGTGAAATGAGCATCTCCCAAAGTGTATCCTTTGCTCTTTTGTTGACAAAACTAACTCCTCGGCCTTCCTTTGGCTTATTCCATTCTTGAACGCTAATCGGGATTTGGTCCCTAAGAATAACTCTACATTGATATGTAAATTTGTCCGCATTCTTTTTAGGAGAAATTGGTTCGCCATCTTCTCTAATTACATCGATGTTGAACTTTATGCCAGCGTCCAACTTTTTGGCCGGGTCTCATTTAACCCTTGTAGAAGATTGGCTTGATCCAGAGGGCTAAAAGAAGAAAGATTCTTTAATACATATACAAATCAATTAATACATGTAATGATCACTAGAGGCCTTATATATACCTCGCCAGACTTCTTTAATTGAAGAACATTTCCTTCATCATCATTGTTTGTGTGCCCTTCATCTCTTGGTTCTCCCTCAATTCCCTCACCGGAATCGTTCATATATTGGATCGTATCTAGTTCAATCTCTGGGTTTTCCCGTATCATCTCGAAGAGAACATCTTCACGGTCTCTACCGCTACCATCCATAGCTTTAACTAATCCATAAGAAAGATATATAAAACAATTGAGTATTCAAATTATAATGCATTGATTGTTTCTAGCAATGTCATTGAATAATATAACTAATATATCTCGAATAATCCAGTTAATGCATCATCGAACATTATCAAATATTGTCACTAATACGCCTCGAATATTACTATCATATAACATCAGTACTACAACTCGAATATTATAGCTTGAATACAACGTGGGCGGGCGGTCGACACCCAAAGAGAAGGAACCATCACGGGATCATAGCTCGGGTGAGATCCTTGAAGAATCTGCCAGGTATTGGAGAACCTGGCGTCCAACGCAGCCATGTAGCGTCGAACGTGCTGGTCCTCCTCCCTGACACGACGATGTACCTCCTCGGGCAGGGTCGGCTCCCTCTGCACCGACAGTGGTCCACGCGACCGCCACCAAATAACCTCCGGATCGATGACTAGAGCCTGATTCCTCACCAAGTAGTGCGCCCCGGAAGGTAGCACCTCCCAGTGCCAGCCAGGCGGAGCCCAGTCTCGGACATGGCCCCTCTCAAGCAGGTGGTCGCCGCCGAGTCGATGACGAGGATGCGGGATGGGCATCGTCAACTCGAGAACTTATAAATGTGGGATTTGCATAACAATGATTATCATTTTATATGCTACTCATATTTATAAACAAATTTAGCAACATCAAAACACATCTAAACATCAAACATCTTTCTAAACATCAAACGTCTATCTAAACATCAAACATCAAACATCTAAACATCTATCAAATATCTAAACATCTAAACATCTGAATGGATTTGGGGATAAAGGGTCTCCCCTTGACGAATGGGCCGGCCAGACGGGATGAGCTGGAGGGAGGGGGTTGATGGAGGCAGCGGGACCGGGGTAAGACTAGCAACCTTTCAAGAGACATAAATAAACAAATGTTACTTTTACTAAATGTGAGACCTATCTCAAATAAAAAAATACACTGCTATCCTAATGTGAGAATAACATTCTTGTAACAAATTATAAATGTAAGTATGCCTTCAATTCAAAATCTTGGTCTTAATTTTAGTTTCTCCGCCCAACCATTTCTTTCAGTTACATGTCATAGCAGAAGAGGGCAAACACATTACAATTCAATGCGGCAATAGATGTTGTCCTACTATATAATCTTTGATCTTGTGCATTTAAATTACTCATGCCCATTCTCCTATGTTCCAAATTCAAAATGTATCTCACGAAAAATCTTGTGAAGGACCTATTATGTTCACTCTTCTCTGAATAGTGTATTGTGCGAATTTGGTATCCTAATACAGTGAGTTTCATTCTTCTCTGAATAGTGTTGACCACATTTTTTGTGGGTGGCATTGACTAATTTCTTATTTGTTTGATGATGATAACCTCATCTCACTATTCCTTTTTATGGAAATTAATAACATGATGAGCATTGAACCTCGTCGCCAGACCTCGACGTCGGCCACCCCCTAACTCAAAAAAGTAATGATATTGGCATCTATATTACTGAAAAAATGTATTTGATTTGCCATGGAACTGCTTGAAATCGAAGGATTGAACCGGTTGTGAAAATCAACTGAATTTGGCAAAAAATTCATTAAAAGTATGCACAATAGGTAGGCCGGCGGCCAAGGCGTCGCTGCGCTCGGGCAGGCCGACAACCATGGCGTCACCGCGCGCGCTCGGGCATGGTGAGGGTCCAGGTACGACAAGGTCGGGGCGGTCGAACAGAGAGGGGGAAAGGACGCGGAGGCTCACCGTGGGAGGAGTGGGCGCTACAGGGGCTCATCGGCGGGCAGCAGGGGGCGGGCCGACATCAAGGTCTGGTGGCGAGGAGCGGCGACGGAGATGAGCAGCCTAGTTGTGTCATGTGGTTTCGGCATCGGAGGGGGGAGAAAATGAGAAGGGAGCGCTTGCTTTGAATACAACGGGACACTTTAGTCCCGGTTGCTGATAGCAACCCGGAATAACGATACCAATCGGGACTAAAGTGGTGCCTTGAGTCCTGGTTGGTGGATACAACCGGGACTAAAGGTCTATTTTCGGCGGCTCAAATCCCGCGCGGGAAGGGACCTTTAGTCCCAGTTGCATCCACCACTCGGGACTAATTGCCAATTTTTGATTTGTTTTGTTTTGTTTTTCTAAACAGGACAATTTTTGTTTTTAGATTTGGAATAACTTTTAGAATAATTAGAGTTTTGGAATGAATATTTTTGCTTTAGGTCAAAAAAATTATAAACTTTGTGTTAGTGCGAGTAGTTTTCATATTGAAAAAGTTTAAATTTGAATTCTTTTGAAATTTGTGTGAATCACTAGTTTGTGAATAACTTTAATTTAAAATTATATTTTTGAGTGATTGTTTTTCCTGTTGTTTAATATTACTATGTTTTACCATTATGTTAAATCTGGGACTTTTAGGATACATTAAATAGGTGTTTTAATCACAACTAGATTCTGTTCAACTCTTTCAGTTTTATACCTTCATCTGTTACAAATGCATTTCATTTTTTAAACTTATTTCAACTCCAAACTGTTTTTGTCCTCAATATGCACCATTTAAAGACACATCCTAAAATTCCAAATATTTTCTAACTTCATTCGCTATTTTTCATGCTTTTAATGATTTTGTTTTGCACTGAATGACCCTGAAATTGAAAAGCAGTACAAATGAAGTCTGAAAAGGTTGAAACTTGGCATGGTATCATCATTTCACACACATAGTTTTGAAAGGTTGAAAGTTTCAAAGGTTGAAACTTGTTTTGTGCTAAAAAGATGAGAGGATTTGGACAAAAACTGGATACACTTCGTGTACAAACTGGACCATCTCTTTTGAAGTATCAAGGTTTCGGACGAAAACTCGTCTGTTACAAAGACATTTCATTTTTTAAAACTTTTTTCAACTCCAGATTTTTTTTGCATTCAATATGCACCATTCAACGACACATCCTCAAATTTCAAACATTTTGTAACTTCGTTTGCTATTTTTGATAGTTTCAATGATTTTTTTGCGCTGAATGACCCTGAAATTGAAAAGTAGTACAAATGAAGTCTTAAACGGTTCAAACTTGACATGGTATCATCAATTAACAAAAATAGCATGTGCTAAAAAGTTGAGAGGGTTAGGATGAAAATTGGATGCACATCGTGTACAAACTGGACCATCTCCTTCGAAGCGTGAGGGTTTCGGATGAAAACCCGTCTCTTATAAAGGCATTTCATTTTTTAAACTTATTTCAAGACTAGACTTTTTTTGCAAACGATATGAAGCATTCGAAGCCACTTCCTCAAATTTCAAACATTTTCTAACTTCATTTGCTATTTTCATGCTTTTAATGATTTGTTTTGCGCTGAATGACCCTGAAATTGAAAAAGCAGTACACATAAAGTCTGAAAAGGTTAAAACTTGGATGGTATCATCATTTCACACACATAGCATGTCCTAAAAAGTTTAGAGGGTTAGGACAAAACCTAGATTTACTTCGTGTACAAATTGGACCATCTCCTTCGAAGTATGAGGTTTTCACACAAAAACTCGTGCGTTCAAAGGCATTTCATTTTTATACTTATTTTAACTCCAGAATTTTTTTTGCTTTCAATATGCAACATTCAAAGCCACATACTCAAAATTCAAACATTTTCTAACATTATTTGCTATTTTTCATGCTTTTAATGATTTTTTTTGCGCTAAATGACCATGATATTGAAAAACAGTACAAATGAACTCTGAAAAGTTTGAAACTTGGCATGGTATAATCATTTCACACACATGGCATGTGCTAAAAGTGGAGAGTTTTACAACAAAAACTGGATGCACTTCGTGTACAAACTGGACCATCTCCTTCGAAGTATGAGGGTTTCGGACGAAAACTCGTCTGTTACAAAGGCATTTCATTTTTTAAAACTTATTTCAACACCAGACTTTTTTTGCATTCAATATGCACCATCCAAAGCCAAATCCTCCAATTTCAGACATTTTCTAACTTCATTTGCTATTTTTCATACTTTTAATGATTTGTTTTGTGCTGAATGAGCCTGAAATTGAAAAGAGGTACAAATGAAGTCTGAAAAGGTTGAAACTTGACATGGTATCATCATTTCACACACATAGCATGTGTGAAAAAGTTGAGAGGGTTAGGACAAAATATGGATGCACTTCGTGTACAAATTGGACCATCTCCTTCGAAATATGAGGGTTTTGGACGAAAAGTCGTCTGTTTCAAAGGCATTTCATTTTTTATACTTATTTCAACTCCAGAATTTTTTTGCTTTCAGTATGCACCATTCAAAGCCATTTCGTCAAATTTCAAACATTTTCTAACTTCATTTTCTATTTTTGATAGTTTCAATGATTTTTTTGCGCTGAATGACCCTGAAATTGAAAAGCAGTACAAATGAAGTCTTAAACGGTTCAAACTTGGCATGGTATAATCATTTCACACACATACCATGTGATAAAAAGTTGAGAGAGTTAGGTCAAAAACTCGATGCACTTCGTGTACAAACTGGAGCATCTCCTTCGAAGCCTGAGGGTTTCGGTCGAAAACCCGTTTGTTAGAAAGACATTTCATTTTTTTAAACTTATTTCAACACCAGACTTTTTTTGCATTAAATATGAACCATTCAAAGCCACATCGTCAAATTTCAAAAAAAATTTTTAACTTCATTTGCTATTTTTCATGGTTTTAATGATTTGTTTTGCGCTGAATGACCTTGAAATTGAAAAAGCAGTACAAATGAAGTCTTAAAAGGTTAAAACTTGGCATGGTATCATCATTTCACACACATAGCATGTGCTAAAAAGTTTAGAGGGTTAGGACAAAAACTAGATTTACTTCGTCTACAAATTGGACCATCGCCTTCGAAGTATGAGGGTTTCGGACGAAAACTTGTGTGTTACAAGGGCATTTCATTTTTAACGTATTTTAACTTCAGATTTTTTTTCTTAAAATATGTATTATTCATTGCCACATCCTCAACTTTCAAACATTTTCTATCTTCATTTGCTATTTTCCATGCTTTTAATGATTGTTTTGTGCTAAATGACCGTGAAATTGAAAAGCAATACAAATGAACTCTGAAAATTTTGAAACTCTGCATGGTATCATCATTTCACACACATAGCATGTGTAAAAGTTGAGAGTTTTACAACAAAAACTGGATGCACTTCGTGTACAAATTGGACGATCTCTTTCATAGTATGAGGGTTTCGGACGAAAACTCGTCTGTTACAAAGGAATTTCATTTTTTAACTTATTTCAACACCAGACTTTTTTGCATTCAATATGCACCATTCAAAGCCAAATCCTCACATTTTAGACATTTTCTAACTTCATTTGCTATTTTTCATGCTTTTAATGACTTGTTTTGCGCTAAATGAGCCTGAAATTGAAAAGCGGTACAAACGAAGTCTGAAAAGGTTGAAACTTGACATGGTATCATCATTTCACATACATAGCATGTGTGAAAAAGTTGAGAGGGTTAGGACAAAAAATGGATGCACTTCGTGTATAAATTGGACCATCTCCTTCGAAATATGAGGGTTTTGGACGAAAACTCGTCTGTTACAAAGGCATTTCATTTTTTTATACTTATTTCAACTCCAGAATTTTTTTGCTTTCACTATGCACCATTCAAAGCCATATCGTCAAATTTCAAACATTTTCTAACTTCATTTTCTATTTTTGATAGTTTCAATGATTTTTTTGCGCTGAATGACCCTGAAATTGAAAAGCAGTACAAATGAAGTCTTGAACGGTTCAAACTTGGCATGGTATAATCATTTCACATACATAGCATGTGATAAAAAGTTGAGAGGGTTAGGTCAAAAACTCGATGCACTTCGTGTACAAACTGGAGCATCTCCTTCGAAGCCTGAGGGTTTCGGTCGAAAACCCGTTTGTTAGAAAGACATTTCATTTTTTTAGACTTATTTCAACACCAGACTTTTTTTGCATTAAATATGAACCATTCGAAGCCACATCCTCAAATTTCAAAAAAAATTCTAACTTCATTTGCTATTTTTCATGGTTTTAATGATTTGTTTTGCGCTGAATGACCTTGAAATTGAAAAAGCAGTACAAATGAAGTCTTAAAAGGTTAAAACTTGGCATGGTATCATCATTTCACACACATAGCATGTGCTAAAAAGTTTAGAGGGTTAGGACAAAAACTAGATTTACTTCGTCTACAAATTGGACCATCGCCTTCGAAGTATGAGGGTTTCGGACGAAAACTTGTGTGTTACAAGCGCATTTCATTTTTAACTTATTTTAACTTCAGATTTTTTTTCTTTAAATATGTATTATTCAATGCCACATCCTCAACTTTCAAACATTTTCTATCTTCATTTGCTATTTTCCATGCTTTTAATGATTGTTTTGTGCTAAATGACCGTGAAATTGAAAAGCAATACAAATGAACTCTGAAAATTTTGAAACTTGGCATGGTATCATCATTTCACACACATAGAATGTGTAAAAGTTGAGAGTTTTACAACAAAAACTGGATGCACTTCGTGTACAAATTGGACGATCTCTTTCATAGTATGAGGGTTTCGGACGAAAACTCGTCTGTTACAAAGGAATTTCATTTTTTAACTTATTTCAACACCAGACTTTTTTGCATTCAATATGCACCATTCAAAGCCAAATCCTCACATTTTAGACATTTTCTAACTTCATTTGCTATTTTTCATGCTTTTAATGACTTGTTTTGCGCTAAATGAGCCTGAAATTGAAAAGCGGTACAAACGAAGTCTGAAAAGGTTGAAACTTGACATGGTATCATCATTTCACACACATAGCATGTGTGAAAAAGTTGAGAGGGTTAGGACAAAAAATGGATGCACTTCGTGTATAAATTGGACCATCTCCTTCGAAATATGAGGGTTTTGGACGAAAAGTCGTCTGTTACAAAGGCATTTCATTTTTTTATACTTATTTCAACTCCAGAATTTTTTTTCTTTCACTATGCACCATTCAAAGCCATATCGTCAAATTTCAAACATATTCTAACTTCATTTTCTATTTTTGATAGTTTCAATGATGTTTTTGCGCTGAATGACCCTGAAATTGAAAAGCAGTACAAATGAAGTCTTGAACGGTTCAAACTTGGCATGGTATAATCATTTCACACACATACCATGTGATAAAAAGTTGAGAGGGTTAGGTCAAAAACTCGATGCACTTCGTGTACAAACTGGAGCATCTCCTTCGAAGCCTGAGGGTTTCGGTCGAAAACCCGTTTGTTAGAAAGACATTTCATTTTTTTAAACTTATTTCAACACCAGACTTTTTTTTGCATTAAATATGAACCATTCAAAGCCACATCCTCAAATTTCAAAAAAAATTCTAACTTCATTTGCTATTTTTCATGGTTTTAATGATTTGTTCTGCGCTGAATGACCTTGAAATTGAAAAAGCAGTACAAATGAAGTCTTAAAAGGTTAAAACTTGGCATGGTATCATCATTTCACACACATAGCATGTGCTAAAAAGTTTAGAGGGTTAGGACAAAAACTACATTTACTTCGTCTACAAATTGGACCATCGCCTTCGAAGTATGAGGGTTTCGGACGAAAACTTGTGTGTTACAAGGGCATTCCATTTTTAACTTATTTTAACTTCAGATTTGTTTCTTTAAATATGTATTATTCAATGCCACATCCTCAACTTTCAAACATTTTCTATCTTCATTTGCTATTTTCCATGCTTTTAATGATTGTTTTGTGCTAGATGACCGTGAAATTGAAAAGCAATACAAATGAACTCTGAAAATTTTGAAACTTGGCATGGTATCATCATTTCACACACATAGCATGTGTAAAAGTTGAGAGTTTTACAACAAAAACTGGATGCACTTCGTGTACAAATTGGACGATCTCTTTCATAGTACGAGGGTTTCGGACGAAAACTCGTCTGTTACAAAGGAATTTCATTTTTTAACTTATTTCAACACCAGACTTTTTTGCATTCAATATGCACCATTCAAAGCCAAATCCTCACATTTTAGAAATTTTCTAACTTCATTTGCTATTTTTCATGCTTTTAATGACTTGTTTTGCGCTAAATGAGCCTGAAATTGAAAAGCGGTACAAACGAAGTCTGAAAAGGTTGAAACTTGACATGGTATCATCATTTCACACACATAGCATGTGTGAAAAAGTTGAGAGGGTTAGGAAAAAAAATGGATGCACTTCGTGTATAAATTGGACCATCTCCTTCGAAATATGAGGGTTTTGGACGAAAACTCGTCTGTTACAAAGGCATTTCATTTTTTATACTTATTTCAACTCCAGAATTTTTTTGCTTTCACTATGCACCATTCAAAGCCATATCGTCAAATTTCAAACATTTTCTAACTTCATTTTCTATTTTTGATAGTTTCAATGATTTTTTTGCGCTGAATGACCCTGAAATTGAAAAGCAGTACAAATGAAGTCTTGAACGGTTCAAACTTGGCATGGTATAATCATTTCACACACATAGCATGTGATAAAAAGTTGAGAGGGTTAGGTCAAAAACTCGATGCACTTCGTGTACAAACTGGAGCATCTCCTTCGAAGCGTGAGGGTTTCGGTCGAAAACCCGTTTGTTAGAAAGACATTTCATTTTTTTAAACTTATTTCAACACCAGACTTTTTTTGCATTAAATATGAACCATTCAAACCCACATCCTCAAATTTCAAAAAAAATTCTAACTTCATTTGCTATTTTTCATGGTTTTAATGATTTGTTTTGCGCTGAATGACCTTGAAATTGAAAAAGCAGTACAAATGAAGTCTTTAAAGGTTAAAACTTGGCATGGTATCATCATTTCACACACATAGCATGTGCTAAAAAGTTTAGAGGGTTAGGACAAAAACTAGATTTACTTCGTCTACAAATTGGACCATCGCCTTCGAAGTATGAGGGTTTCGGACGAAAACTTGTGTGTTACAAGGGCATTTCATTTTTAACTTATTTTAACTGCAGAATTTTTTTTCTTTAAATATGTACCATTCAATGCCACATCCTCAAATTTCAAACATTTTCTATCTTCATTTGCTATTTTCCATGCTTTTAATGATTGTTTTGTGCTAAATGACCGTGAAATTGAAAAGCAGTACAAATGAACTCTGAAAATTTTGAAACTTGGCATGGTATCATCATTTCACACACATAGCATGTGTAAAAGTTGAGAGTTTTACAACAAAAACTGGATGCACTTCGTGTACAAATTGGACGATCTCTTTCATAGTATGAGGGTTTCGGACGAAAACTCGTCTGTTACAAAGGCATTTCATTTTTTAACTTATTTCAACACCAGACTTTTTTGCATTCAATATGCACCATTCAAAGCCAAATCCTCAAATTTCAGACATTTTCTATCTTCATTTGCTATTTTTCATGCTTTTATTGACTTGTTTTGCGCTGAATGAGCCTGAAACTGAAAAGCGGTACAAATGAAGTCTGAAAAGGTTGAAACTTGACATGGTATCATCATTTAACACATATAGAATGTAGGAAAAAGTTGAGAGGGTTAGGAAAAAAACTACATGCACTTCGTGTACAAATTGGACCATCTCCTTCGAAGTATGAGCGTTTCGCATGAAAACTCGTCTGTTACAAAGGCATTTCATTTTTTATATTTATTTCAACTCGAGAATTTTTTTGCTTGCAATATGCACCATTCAAAGCCACATGATCAAATTTCAAACATTTTCTAACTTCATTTGCTATTTTTCATACTTTCAATGATTTGTTTTTGTGCCGAATGACCCTGAAATTGAAAAGCAGTACAAATGAAGTCTTAAACGGTTCAAACTTAGCATGGTATAATCATTTCACACACATAGCATGTGTTAAAAAGTTTAGAGGGTTAGGAAAAAAACTGGATGCACTTCGTGTACAAACTGGAGCATCTCCTTCGAAGCCTCAGGGTTTCAGTCGAAAACGCGTCTGTTACAACGACATTTCATTTTTTAAAATTATTTGAACACCAGACTTTTTTATGAATTCAATATGAACCATTCAAAGCCACATCCTCAAAATTCAAACATTTTCTAACTTCATTTGCTATTTTTCATGTTTTTTGTGATTTGTTTTGCGCTGAATGACCCTGAAATTGAAAAAGCAGTACAAATGATGTTTGAAAAGGTTAAAACTTGGCATGGTATCATCATTTCATACACATAGCATGTGCTAAAAAGTTTAGAGAGTTAGGGCAAAAACTAGATTTACTTTGTGTACAAATTGGACCACCTCCTTCGAAGTATGAGGGTTTTGGACGAAAACTCGTGTGTTACAAAGGCATTTCTTTTTTTATACTTATTTTAACTCCAGAATTTTTTTGCTTTCAATATGCACCATTCAAAACCACATCCTCAAATTTCAAACATTTTCTATCTTCAGTTGCTATTTTTCATGCTTTTAATGATTTTTTGCGCTAAATGACCGTGAAATTGAAAAGCAGTACAAATGAACTCTGAAAAGTTTGAAACTTGGCATGGTATCATCATTTCACACACATAGAATGTTCTTAAAGTTGAGAGTTTTTCAACAAAAACTGGATGCACTTCGTGTACAAACTGGACCATCTCCTTCAAAGTATGAGGGTTTCGGACGAAAACTCGTCTATTACAAAGGCATTTCATTTTTTAACTTATTTCAACACCAGACTTTTTTGCATTCAATATGCACCATTCAAAGCCAAATCCTAAAATTTTAGACATTTTCTAACTTCATTTTTTATCTTCATGCTTTTAATGATTTGATTTGCGCTGAATGAGCCTGAAATTGAAAAGCGGTACAAATCAAGTCTGAAAAGGTTGAAACTTGACATGGTATCATCATTTCACACACATAGCATGTGCTAGAAAGTCGAGAGGGTTAGGACAAAAACTAGACGCACTTCGGGTTCAAATTGGACCATCTTCTTCGAAGTATGAGGGTTTCGGACGAAAACTCGTGTGTTACAAACATATTTCATTTTTTATACTTATTTCAACTCCAGAATTTTTTTGCATTCAATATGCACCATTCAAAGCCACATCGTCAAATGTCAAACATTTTCTAACTTCATTTGCTATTTTTCATACTTTCAATGATTTGTTTTTGCGTTGAATGACCCTAAAATTGAAAAGCAGTACAAATGAAGTCTTAAACGGTTCAAACTTGGCATGGTATCATTATTTCACACACATAGCGTATGCTAAAAAGTTGAGACGGTTAGGCAAAAAACTGGATGCACTTCGTGTTCAAACTGGACCATCTCCTTCGAAGCGTGAGGGTTTCAGACGAAAACCCGTTTGTTACAAAGGCATTTCATTTTTTAAAACTTATTTCAATGCCAGACTTTTTTGCATGCAATATGAACAATTCAAAGCCACATACTAAAATTTCAAACATTTTCTAACTTCATTTGCTATTTTTCATGCTTTTAATGATTTGTTTTGCGCTGAATGACCCTGAAATTGAAAAGGCAGTACAAATGAAGTCTGAAAAGGTTAAAACTTGGAATGGTAACATAATTTCAGGCACATAGCATGTGCTAAAAAGTTTAGAGGGTTAGGACAAAAACAAGATTTATTTCATGTACAAATTGGACCATCCCCTTCGAAGTATGAGGGTTTCGGACGAAAACTCATGTGTTAAAAAGGCATTTCATTTTTATAGTTATTTTAAATCCAGATTATTTTGCATTCCATATGCACCATTCAAAGCCGCATCCTCAAATTTCAAACATTTTTTAACTTCATTTGCTATTTTTCATGCTTTTAATTATTTTTTTGCACTAAATGACCGTGAAATTGAAAAGCAGTACAAATGAACTCTGAAAAGTTTGAAACTTGGCATGGTATCATCATTTCACACACATACCATCTGCTAAAATTTGAGAGTTTTACAACAAAAACTGGATGCACTTCGTGTACAAACTGGACCATCTCCTTTGAAGTACGAGGGTTTCAGACGAAAACTCGTCTGTTACAAAGGCATTTCATTTTTTAAACTTATTTCAACACTAGATTTTTTTGCATTAAATATGCACCATTCAAAGCCAAATCCTCAAATTTCAGACAGTTTCTAACTTCATTTGCTATTTTCATGCTTTTAATGATTTGTTTTGCGCTGAATGAGCCTGATATTGAAAAGCGGTACAAATGAAGTCTGAAAATGTTGAAACTTGACATGGTATCATCATTTCGCACACATAGCATGTGCTAAAAAGTTGAGAGGGTTAGGACAAAAACTAGATGCACTTCGTGTACAAATTAGACCATGTCCTTCGAAGTATGAGGGTTTCAGACGAAAGCTCGTCTGTTACAAAGGCATTTCATATTTTATACTTATTTCAACTCCAGAATTTTTTTGCTTTCAATATGCACTATTCAAAGTGACATCGTCAAATTTCAAACATTTTCTAACTTCATTTTCTATTTTTCATGCTTTTAATGATTTTTTTTGCGCCGAATCACCCTGAAATTGAAAAGCAGTACAAAATAAACTCTGAAAAGGTTGAAACTTGGCATTGTTCTATCATTTCACACACATAGGATGTGCTAAAAAGTTGAGAGTGTTACAACAAAAATTGGATGCACTTCGTGTACAAACTGAGTTATATCTTTTTCTTTGCGTGTGTCCCTTTGCGCCGTAAGCATGGACAATCTTCTTCATTTAAGAGGACGCTAGGATCTGTCTTCACTGTGAAGGGAGGAATTTCATGAAACTTTTCATAATCTTCTGACATGTCTATCTTGTCCTCCACTCCCAAGATGTTTCTTTTCCCTGAAAGAACTATGTGGCGTTTTGGCTCACCGTATGATGTATTCGCTTCCTTATCTTTCCCTTTTCTCGGTTTTGTAGACATGTCCTTTACATAGAAAACCTGCACCACATCATTGGCTAGGACGAATGATTCCTCCGTGTAACCAAGATTGTTGAGATCCACTATTGGCATTATGTACTTCTGGTCTACCTTTAGCCATGTCAGATTGATTCATTTGCACTGAAATAAAGGTATCTGTAATTCAGGTCCATAGTCAAGTTCCCATATCTCCTCTATGTAACCATAGTATGTATCCTTTTCCCTATTGTTGTTTGTTGCATCAAAGCGGACACCACTGTTTTGATTGGTGCTCTTTTTTATCTTGGGCGATAGTGTAAAATATATTCCCATTAATATCGTACCCTCTAAATGTCCATACAGTCGAAGATGGTGATTTGGACAACAAGTATAGCTCATCTCCAACACTGTCGTCATTCATGAGATGTGTTTGCAACGAACCACCAAAAGTCCCTATGTGTTCACGTGTAATCCAGTCATCGGACTGCTTCGGGTGTTTGGAGCGTAGAATATTCTTGTGTTCATTTATATATGGGGCCACCAAGGTGGAACCATGTAGAACTGCATAATTTGCATGAGCGAAAGAATGCCCGTCCCTACATATTATTACTTTCTTTCCTAGTGTACCATTTCCACTCAGTCTCCCTGATACGTCTCCAACGTATCTACAATTTTTGATTGTTCCATACTATTATATTATCTGTTTTGGATGTTTTATATGCATTAATATGCTATTTTATATTATTTTTGGGACTACCCTATTAACATAGTTCCTAGTGCTAGTTTTTGTTTTTTCCTTGTTTTTCAGTATTGTAGATAAGGTATATTAAACGGAGTCCAAACGAAATAGAATCTTTGGAATGATTTTTCTTGGACCAGAAGAAGCCTGCCAGACTTGGAGATGAAGGCAGGAGACCCGTCGGGAGGCAACAAGCCACCTGGCGTGCCCTAGGGGGGGGGGCGCCCCCTGGCTTGTGGCCCCTAGCAGGCCTCCTAACCCTATTTTTCGGCCTATAAATTCTCAAATATTCCCCCAATACCAAAGAGATCCACACAAATAATTTTATGCCACCGGAAGGCTATGTTCCCGTAAGATCCCATCTTGGTGCCTTTTCCGGTAATCTGTCAGAGGGGGATTCGATCACGGAGGGCATCTACATCAACTCCATTGTCCCTCCGATGATACTTGAGTAGTTCACCTCAGACCTTCAGGTCCATAGCTAGTAGCTAGATGGCTTATTCTCTCTCTACGTTCTTCAATACCATGTTCTTCATGATCTTCATGGCGATCTATCCGATGTAATACTCTTTTGTGGTGTGTTTTTCGAGATCTGATGAATTGTGGGTTTATGATCAAATTATCTATGAATATTATTTGAATCTTCTCTGAATTCTTATATGCTTGATTTCATATCTTTGCAGGTCTCTTCGAGTTATTGGTTTGGTTTGGCAAACTAGATTGGTAATTCTTGCAATGGGAGAAGTGCTTGGTTTTGGGTTCAATCTTGCGGTGTCCTCACCCAGTGACAAAGTAGGGGTAGCGAGACACGTATTTGTATTGTTGCCATCAAGGATAAAAAGATGAGGTTTTCATCATATTGCTTGAGTTTATCCCTCTACATCATGTCATCTTACCTAATGCGTTACTCTGTTCTTACTAAACTTAGTACTCTAGATGTAGGCAGGAGTCGTTCGATGTGTGGAGTAATAGTAGTAGATGCAGAATCCTTTCGGTCTACTTGACACGGATGTGATGCCTATATGCATAATCATTGCCTTGGATATCATCATAACTATGCGCTTTTCTATCAATTGCTCGACAGTAAATTGTTCACCATCGTATTATTATCCTTCAATAGAGATGCGTCTAGTGAAACCTATGGCCCCCGGGGCTATTTTACATACTATATTTTCAGATCTATAAACCAAAAGTACCAAAAATACCTTGCTGCAATTATTTAGTTTTGTTTTTCTTTTCGTTCTAGTAATATTCTATCTCTATCTCTATCAAATCTCATCCTTGCAAGTAACAATGAAGGGATTGACAACCCCTTTATAGCATTGGGTGCAAGTGTTTTGAGCTAGGCAATGTTGCCTAGTGCTTCCCTTATATCTTTTTAGAGCACGGTGGTGTTTTTATTTTATAGAAATAATTGAACTCTCATACATCACTTATATTATTTTAAGGGTCTTTAAAAAGCATGGTAATTGGTTTAGGTTATGAATTTAGTCCTAATATAATGGGCATCAAAGAGGGATGTAATAAAAACATCCATATAAAGTGCATTGAGTACTATGAGAAGTTGGATTCCTTGCATATAGTTTTGAGATATAAAGATGGTGATGTTAGAGTCATGCTAGTGAGTAATTGTGGAATGGTAAAAATACTTGTTTTAAAGTTTGTGACATGCATGTATGGTGAACCAATATGTAACAAAGTCGGAGCATGATTTGTTTAATGATTGGTATCCTTTGTGTGAGGGTTGGGAGCGCGCGATGGTTAACTCCTACCAACCTCTCCCCTAGGAGCATGTGTCTAATACTTTGCTTTGATAACTAATAGATTTTTGCAATAAGTATGTGAGTTCTTTATGACTAATGTGAGTCCATGGATTATACGCACTCTCACCCTTCTACCATTGCTAGCCTCTCTAGTACCGCGCAACTTTCGGCGGTGCATTAAACCCACCTTCCTCAAAACAGCCACCATAGACCCTTCCTCAAAACAGCCACCATACCTACCTATTATGGCATTTCCATAGACATTTCGAGATATATTTCCGTGCAACTTCCACCGTTCCATTTTTTTATGACACGCACCATCATTGTCATATTGATTTGCATGATCGTAAGACAACTAGCATGATGTTTTCATGGCTTGTCCGTTTTTGATGTCATTTGCTATGATATATCTTTGCACATCCTGGTACACCATTGGAAGCATTCATATAGAGTCATATCTTGTTGTAGGTATCGAGTTCTAACTAAATAAAAGTGTGATGATCATATTATGAGAGCATTGTCCCATGAGAGGAAAGGATGATGGAAGCTATGATTCCCTCACAAGTAGGGATGAGTCTCCAGACTTCATAAATAATAAAAGAGGCCAATGAAGCCCAAATAAAAAAGAGGCCAAAGATGCCCACCAAAATAAAAAATATGAGAGAAAAGAGAGAAGGGACAATGCCACTAACTTGATGATAGAGAGTCTCCTATTTTTGTCACTTTCATATACTAGTGGGAATTTTTCATTATATAACTTGGCTTGTATATTCTAATGATGGACTTCCTCAAATTTCCCTAGGTCTTCGTGAGCAAGCAAGTTGAATGCACACCCACTTAGTTTCTTTTTGAGCTTTCATACACTTATAGCTCCAGTGCACCTGTTGCATGGCAATCCCTACTCACTCACATTGATATCTATTGATGGGCATCTCCATAGCCCGTTGATACGCCTAGTTGATGTGAGACTATCTTCTCCTTTTTCCATACAACCTCCACCATATTCCATTCCACCTATAGTGCTATATCCATGGCTCACGCTCATGTATTGCGTGAAAGTTGAAAAGGTTTGAGAACATAAAAGGTGTGAAACAATTTCTTGAATTGTCATTGGGTGTGTGCTTAATTTAGATACATTGTGTGGGGAAGATGGAGCATAGCCAGACTATATGATTTTGTAGGGATAACTTTCTAAGGCCATGTTATTTTGAAAGGACCTGATTGCTTGTTAGTATGCTTGAAGTATTACTATTTTTATGTCAATATTGAGCTTTTGTTTTGAATCTTATGGATCTGAACATTCATGCCAAAATAAGAATATTACATGGATAAATATGTTAGGTAGTATTCCACATCAAAAATTCTGTTTTCATCATTTACCTACTCGAGGACGAGCAGGAATTAAGCTTGGGGATGCTTGATACGTCTCCAACGTATCTATAATTTATGATTGTTCCATGCTATTAAATTATCTGTTTTGGATGTTTTATATGCATTAATATGCTATTTATTATTATTTTTGGGACTAACCTATTAACCTAGTGCCTAGTGTCAGTTTCTATTTTTTCCTTGTTTTTGAGTATTGCAGATAAGGAATATTAAACGGAGTCCAAACGGAATAAAATCTTCGAAATGATTTTTCTTGGACTAGAAGAAACCTGCCAGACTTGGAGTTGAAGGCAGGAGACCTGCCGAGAGGCGACAAGCCAGCTGGGTGCACCTTAGGGGGTGGGCACCCCCTTGGCTTGTGCCCCCCAGCAGGCCTCCCAAGCCTATAATTCGGTCTACAAATTCCCAAATATTCCCCGAATACAAAAGAGATCCATGAAAATACTTTTCGACCGCCGAAAGCCTCTGTTCCCGTGAGATCCCATCTTGGAGCCTTTTTCGGTAATCTGTCGGAGGGGGATTTGACCACGAAGGGAATCTACATCAACTCCATTGCCCCTACGATGATGCGTGAGTAGTTCACCTCATACCTTCGGGTCCATAGCTAGTATCTAGATGGCTTCTCCTCTCTCTATGTTCCTCAATACCATGTTCTTCACGATCTTCATGGAGATCTATCCGATGTAATACTCTTTTGCGGTGTGTTTGTTGAGATCCGATGAATTGTGGGTTTATGATCAGATTATCTATGAATATTATTTGAATCTTCTCTGAATTCTTAAATGCATGATTTCATATCTTTGCAAGTCTGTTCGAGTTTGGCCAACTAGATTGGTAATTCTTGCAATGGGAGAAGTGCTTGATTTTGGGTTCAATCTTGGAGTGTCCTCACCTAGTGACAAAGTAGGGGTAGCAAGCCACATATTCTATTGTTGCCATCAAGGATAAAAAGATGGGGTTTTCATCATATTGCTTGAGTTTATCCCTCTACACAATGTCATCTTACCTAATGCATTACTCTGTTCTTCATGAACTTAATCCTCTAGATGCAGGCAGGAGTCTGTCGATATGTGGAGTAATAGTAGTAGATGTAGAATCGTTTCGGTCTACTTGACACGGACGTGATACCTATATGCATAAGCATTGCCTTGTATATCATCATAACTATGCGCTTTTCTATCAATTGCTCGACACTAATTTGTTCACCCACCGTATTATTTTCCTTCAAGAGAGAAGCCTCTAGTGAAACCTATGGCCCCCGGGTCTATTTTCCATATTATATTTTCAGATCTATAAACCAAAAATACCAAAAATACCTTTATGTAATCATTTAGATTTGTTTAGTAATCTTCTATCCCTATCTCTATCAGATCTCATCCTTGCAAGTAACCATGAAGGGATTGACAACCCCTTTATAGCATTGGGTGCAAGTGTTTGATTGTTTTTGTAGGTGCAAAATTGGGGCCTTGCTTATATCTCCCACTGGATTGATACCTTCGTTCTCAACAACTGAGGGAAATACTTATCTACTTTGCTGCATCACCCTTTCCTCTTCAAGGGAAAATCAACGCAAGCTCAAGAAGTAGCAAGAAGGATTTCTGGCGCCGTTGCCGGGGAGATCTACATCAAGCCTACCAAGTACCATCACAAACTCATCTCTTGCATTTACATTATTTGCCATTTGCCTCTTCTTTTCCTCTCCCCCACTTCTAAAACGATTTTTAGAAAACTACCAAAAAGATTTGCCTTTTTATTTGCCCTTCTTCCGTTCGTCTTCTCGTTTGCTTTTTGCTCGTGTGTTAGAACGTTTAAACTTATGGCTAGCCTTGCTACTATTGCTAGTAATCCTGAGAGTGAAGTTCTTAATTTTAAGCAAAGGGAGGGAGAAAACTTAAAAAGATTCTTGGTATAGAATTTGCAATGCTCAATATAGATGTACTAGTAAGCAATCTACTACTGTTCCCCTTCGCAATTTTTATGTGGGTGTTTCTCCTTGGAATAGATATGTTTTGGACATGATTACGGGAGGAAACTTCTTAGGTAGCCATACCTTTGATTCTTATAATGCTATGACAAATTTGGTAGGTTCACCCCCACTCATGGTTAATGAAACAATCTTAACCTTGGAACATGTGATGCGAAGGTTTGATATTATTGAAAATAAAGTTGCTACTATAGAGCTCATTGAAAACATGGATAAAAAGATTCATAATCATATTAATCAATATGGATCTAAGGTAGGATTTACTTTAAAAAACCTAAGGGAAAAAGAACCCATAATTAATGAAAAATTGGATCAAGATTCCTCTAGAATTGGAAAGCTAGAGGACATTATCACCAGCTTGGGTTCCACTTTTGCCTCTGTTCAAACCACTCAAAAATTTCCTCCTTCTAAGACTTACAAGTTTGTTTATGTTCCTAAAAATAAGGGTGAATCCTCCAAGAAAGAGGATGAAGATCTTAAGATGATAAGAGTTCACCCTAGCTTTATCAATATTGTTAGGGAACCTATTACCACAAGTGAATCTATTTACTTCTTTCCTAGGAGAATTATTATTGATTATAACAATGAACCTCCTAGGGTTTATAAGTGTGCAATTTAGGATTTGCATACCAAAGATGACAATACCAAGATCTATTGCGTTATGCCTAGCTAAGGGCGTTAAACAATAGCGCTTGTTGGGAGGCAACCCAATTTTATTTTGTGTTTCTGTTTTATGCTTCTTTTCTTGAGTGTTTTACAAATTATTACCTCCGTAGTAATTGTGTTTTATTTTTTAATTATTTTTTGTGCCAAGTAAGACCTTTGGGATGGTTTACGGTGATTGTTGATTTGGTTTTTCTGAAAAACAGAAACTTTTGCGCTCAGTCCAGGAATTTTATAAATTCACGAGAGCGTCAATTTGATGTAATTTTTTTACAAAAGATTGATATAAAAATTTCCCTAATTTTCCTAATTGTTTAGAATTTTTGGAGTTACATAAGTATTTGAAGTTTACCGATTGCTACAGACTGTTCTGTTTTTGACAGATTCTGTTTTCTTTGTGTTGTTTGCTTATTTTGATGTAGCTATGGGTTGTATCGGGGGGTATCAACCATGGAGAAGTTAGAATACAGTAGATATTACATCAATATAAATAAATAATGAGTTCACAATAGTACCTAAAGTGGTGATTTATTTTTCTTATACTAACAAATCTCACGAGTTTTCTATTAAGTTTTGTGTTGTGAAGTTTTCAAGTTTTGGATAAAGATTGATGGACTATGGAATGAGGAGTGGAAAGAGCCTAACCTTGGGGATGCCCAAGTCACCACAATCCATATTCAATGATACCACATAGCCTAAGATTGGGTATGCCTCGGAAGGCATCCCCTCTTTCATCTTCAATCCATCGGTAAATTTACTTGAGGCTATATTTTTGTTCACCACATGATATGTGTTTTGCTTGGAGCGTCTTGTATGATATGAGTCTTTGCTTTTTAGTTCTCCACAATCATACTTGATGCACACATATTTTGAGAGGGACACACATTAATCGTGAATTTATTAGAATACTCTATGTCCTTCACTTATATCTTTTGAGCTAGGCAATGTTGCTCTAGTGCTTCACTTATATGTTTTTAGAGCACGGTAGTGTTTTTATTTTATAGAAATAATTGAAATCTCATACCTCACTTATATTAGTTTGATAGTCTTTAAACAGCATGGTAATTGGTTTAGGTTATGAATTTAGTACTAATATAATGGGCATCCAAGAGGGATACAATAAAAACATCCATATAAAGTGCATTGAGTACTATGAGAAGTTGGATTCCTTGCATATAGTTTTGAGATATAAAGATAGTGATGTTAGATTCATGCTAGTGAGTAATTGTGGAATGGTAAAAATACTTGTTTTGAAGTTTGTGACTCCCGTAGCATGCACGTATGGTGAACCATTATGTAATGAAGTCGGAGCATGATTTGTTAAATGATTGTCATCCTTTGTGTGAGGGTCGGGAGCGCGCGATGGTTAACTCCTGCCAACCTCTCCCCTAGGAGCATGCGTCTAATACTTTGATTCGATAACTAATAGATTTTTGCAATAATTATGTGAGTTCTTTATGACTAATGTGAGTCCATGGATTATACGCACTCTCACCCTTCCACCATTGCTAGCCTCTCTAGTACCGCGCAACTTTCGGCGGTGCATTAAACCCACCTTCCTCAAAACAGCCACCATATACCCTTCCTCAAAACAGCCACCATACGTACCTATTATGGCATTTCCATAGACATTCCGAGATATATTCCCATGCAACTTCTACCGTTCCATTTTTTATGACACGCATCATCATTGTCATATTGCTTTGCATGATCGTACGACAACTAGCATGATGTTTTCATGGCTTGTTCGTTTTTGATGTCATTTGCTATGCTATATCATTGCACATCCCGGTACACCACTGGAAGCATTCATATAGAGTCATATCTTGTTGTAGGTATCGAGTTTTAAGTAAATAAAAGTGTGATCATCATCATTATGAGAGCATTGTCCCATGAGAGGAAAGGATGATAGAAGCTATGATTCCCTCACAAGTAGGGATGCGTCTATGGACTTTAAAAATAATAAAAGAGTCCAATGAAGTCCAAATAAAAAAAGAGGCCAAAGATGCCCACCAAAATAAAAAAAATGAGAGAAAAGAGAGAAGGGATAATGCCACTATCTTTTTCCACACTTGTGCTTCAAAATAGCACCTTCATCTTAATGATAGAGAGTCTCCTATTTTTGTCAGTTTCATATACCAGTGGGAATTTTTCATTATATAACTTGGCTTGTATATTCCAATGTATCTATGAATTTTGATTGTTCCATGCTATTATATTATCTATTTTGGATGTTTTATATGTATTAATATGTTGTTTTATATTATTTTTGGGACTAACCTATTAACCTAGTGCCTAGTGTCAGTTTCTGTTTTTTCCTTGTTTTTGAGTATTGGAGATAAGGAATATTAAATGGAGTCCAAACCAAAAAAAAAAAATCTTCGGAATGATTTTTCTTGGACCAGAAGAAACCTGCCAGACTTGGAGATGAAGGCAAGACAAGCCACCTGGGCGCGCCCTAGGGGGGGCGCTCCCCTAGCTTGTGGCCTCCAGCAGGCCTCCCGACCCTACAATTCGGACTATAAATCCCCAAATATTGCCCCAATACCAAAGAGAGCCACAAAATTACTTTTCCACCGACGGCAGCCTCTGTTCTCGTGAGATCCCATCTTGGAGCCTTTTTCGGTAATCTGCCAGAGGGGGATTCGATCATGGAGGGAATCTACATCAACTCCATTGCCCCTCCGATGATGCGTGAGTAGTTCACCTCAGACCTTCGGGTCCATAGCTAGTAGCTAGATGGCTTCTTCTCTCTCTATGTTCTTCAATACCATGTTCTTCATGATCTTCATGGAGATCTATCCGATGTAATACTCTTTTGCGGTGTGTTTGTCGAAATCCGATGAATTGTGGGTTTATGATCAGATTATCTATGAATATTATTTGAATCTTCTCTGAATTCTTAAATGCATGATTTCATATCTTTGCAAGTCTCTTCGAGTTATTGGTTTGGTTTGGCCAACTAGATTGGTAATTCTTGCAATAGGAGAAGTGTTTGGTTTTGGGTTCAATCTTGCGGTGTCCTCACCCAGTGACAAAGTAAGGGTAGCGAGGCACATATCTGTATTGTTGCCATCAAGGACAAAAAGATGGGGTTTTCATCATATTGCTTGCTTTTATCCCTCTACATCATGTCATCTTACCTAATGCGTTACTCTGTTCTTCATGAACTTAATACTCTAGATGCAGGCATGAGTCGGTCGATGTGTGGAGTAATAGTAGTAGATGCAGAATCGTTTCGGTATACTTGACATAGACGTGATGCCTATATGCATAATCATTACCTTGGATATCATCATAACTATGCGCTTTTTTATCAATTGCTCGACAATAATTTGTTCACCCACCGTATTATTTTCCTTGAAGAGAGAAGACTCTAGTGAAATCTATGGCCCTCGGGTCTATTTTCCATATTATATTTTCAGATCTACTAGATCATCGATGGTGCGCGTTGCCGCGCCCGTCTTTTTAAATACAAAATGTTAAGTATGTGGACATTTGATTGAAAGTTAACATGTAATTATGTATACAATTTTATTTTACCATGTCACCTGTCCTTGGGGATCTCAAAGCACCCATCTTCGCCTGTGTATTATTTGTCAATGCACGTCAAGATCCTCTTGGCCTTTGAGCCTACAAAGGACACTCCACTTGGCTGGCTAGATGCTATTCTTTTCTTACTATCACCCCTTTACCCGTGGGAATTTGAACTTGAATATCTTCTATTTGTAGCAAACAAAAAGATAACAGAACATCATAACTGATTTGTAATGTGCAATGGAGACGCCAATATTTAGTTTAAAAAAAGGAAAATATCGACATTAATAGAGAAGCCATCGTTAAACAAACAGAGAAACTGCAGAGCATTACTATACAAAACGTTCATGTACAAACTAAAGACTGCTGGCTCCTGGCGAGTGTTTAAGACAACTCAAATAAAGAGCAATCTGTACAATAACAAAAAATAGTGTTTGTTCTTTGTGATAAAAAGAGCTCGACACATTGTGTCTCACAACTATTACATTATTACCTGAGGGAAGATCTTATAGCATTTTCCCCTATGCTTCTGAAGCACCAAATCTAAAAGGAGCAAGGGACATTACAAAAGAAGAAGCTCAATCTACTCATCCATTCTCGTGAATTAACATAGTCCCTCCTCTCCAGAATGATGAACGCAAGTTGATATGTTATAGAAAGGTCCGATGTGCGTAATGAACTCCAGCACCAGCTCATTCCTCATGTACATCTTGACAATGTCTAGAAGGTTGGTGTGCTGTAGTTTCCAAACAAGGCACCTTTCAAGGTCTTCTCGTTGAGGAAGTTCATTGGGTGGGTATTGAATGCCGCCTCCTTGTGCAGGACACCGACTAGCCTGACCGCGCCCCACCCCTGCACTCAGTCTTCATGACTGAATTCAAAGCAGAAGACACATCAATGCATTCAAAAGCAGATATCATGGCTTCGACATGGCACAAGTGCAATCCACAACTCTGTGGAGTCCACAATTTGTCATCTCGACAAGCACGAGAAGCATAATTTGCGAGCATTAGATACAATTGCATCCCATAAAAAATTAAGGGATTAATGTATGCTCAGGCAGAGAACTTAATATACCTCTTGCACTAGCTTGGTGTGATTCCTTGGGTTCATAAAGTCGATGCAGCCAAAAAAAAGCAGGCTTTTTTGCAGAAGTTCTGTGTGGGTCCATAAACACTTATCAAAATGCATTTTTTTATTTCTAAGGATAACAATAGACTGTACCTTGTTCTTATTTTGCAGGGTTCAAGTCCACACTGATAATAGTGGATGACCTATCCACCCTGGCCCCTTCCATAACCTGATCGTGTGAAAAGAACATACAACAATTACTGATTGTTATAGGGAATAATTCTCATCACCCTCCAACATAATATTGTGGAAGATAAAATATCATGTATAGCTTACAACAAGCTTACAACTACAAGACTGAAAATCGCGAGTGTCGAACCCTTTGTCGGTTTCTCGAAGTATTCTAAATCTAAATATGGTGCTTCAATGAGAAATAACGGCATTGGAAAAATCGCTGAATAGGTTGAATAATTCCTCAATTAGGCTCTGGTGACCAGCCAGTATGCTTGAGCAATTGCACCTGCATTAGTCAAACAAACACACGAATTTAGATTCACAAGACCAATTTGCTCAACGAAACAAAACGATGTATAAATAGCCCCGGATAAAAACAATAATCCTGTTCTCAGTCGATGTATAGTACAACACATAAAAATAGGACTAAACAATGAAGGGTTAGTCCAGAGAAAGAAAGAATAAATCTCCACGTAGAACAAAAAGAGTACCACTTCCTTTCTCTTAGTGCAAGAAAACATTTGAGAGCGAGAAAGAACATACCAATGCAAACTATTCTATGCCCCAACTGCATTGGGTGATTGTTTGCCTTGGTCTCCATACTATATTATTAAGGTTGGACAACCTTTATTTCGAGCATCAGGAGAGCCAAAAAGCCCCTTCCCCGAGGTTCATTTGTATTAGCGAAACCAGCCGAGTTCAGGTAACAAGATTCTGAGAAAAATAAAAGTAGACCAGGACTTTTTCCTGCCCTCAAAGCAGCTACAAAATGATATCACAGATGTCCTAAACAGGGAGATAGAGAGATGACCCTCCTAGGCAATGTCTTGCTCCAAAGCAGCTTCAACTCCCATCACAACTTTGTTCTTGAGCCTCTTCAACAGGGATGGTGCAGCCGTGCAGGTGAGGGTAGCAGCTCTAGTGGCGTAGACTGGCCAACCTCTCCACAATCTATAAAGGAAAGTAGGCTACCGTCATTTTTCTCAAATTGGCGAAGATGCCTTACATTCAGAACATCTTATGTCTACTGTACAAAGTAAGGTTTATTACCTAGCATAGCTCATGTTCCACCATTAGGATCTACTCGCCCCAAACGTCTAGGAATCATGGTGGTTGTCAGTAGTCACATGCCTGGAGAAACAGAGTTAACATCATTGGATTCGAACATTACTTAAAAGGGAATTACATTGCAAAACCTTGAGCATTATGGGTTTTTCTGATTTCCGTGTATAGATTTTTCTGTTGTTAAAGCAAAGGAACTATTGTGGCTGTAACATCTAATTTTTCCACAATTTAGTTAATTAAAGTTGACTGCTAACATGATAATAGGATGGCGTACTAAAATCAAGTTGGTTAAGAAAAAGTACACACTACAATTCATTGGTATATACATGAACCAGAAAGTTTAACCAGCCCAAATTGATTGGCGCGCACACGATTGAAAAACTCTGAAAGCTGATTTCAATAGTCAAGTTTTCTAAGCACCACCACACCAATAAATTGTACTGCGATAGCACACTCTATGACATTCGCAGTATGAATTTCTTAAAACCTTCCACACATACACTATTTTTAATACCGACCAAAATATTGTACTATTTTATTTTGTTTTTTGAAAATAATACTGGCCAAACGATTTTCCTTTGCATGTCGCGTTAGGTACTCAGGAAATATATTACCCACGCAATTGTTGGCCTTTGCTCCTTAATTAATAGAAGTACAAGATGTTGAGGGTTCGCCTCCCTCTAAGACAGCATGGCTACATTTTTTGCGCATTGTAAAATTACTTTTGTAATTGTCCTGTTCTATACAGCAGCATCATATGAACAATAGAGGGATGCAAGCAACTGTATGGTGTAGTAAAATTGATAGTAAAACATGGAAGGATAATCTGTGGTGCAGTTACCTATCCAAAAGCCATCTCAGATTATGAACTCGTTAGCAACAATCCACATCACGAAGTTTCAGAATCTTTCCAAATCAATCTACCAGACGTACTATGAACATCACCTGAACATTATACCTTTTTGATATGAGAGAATATGAGGATCTTTTCTGCGAGAGGTTATGAGGACCATGTAACTGTTTGATGCAATTAACAGGAAAACATACCCTAGCATGATGCTAAAAGAAGGGGAGGAAGCATTATATAGTACCATAGGGCATAGGAATGGATTGCCACATTACCAGCCATGAATGTCGAGCTTGAAGATAGAACAAAGCAGTTTCTAGCACAGCACGCGTCTGCCATTATCATCCTCGTCCCCACCTCTCTTCACCCGCATGCCTCAGCGGATCCCTCGAGCACCTCTCTTCCAATCGCATGTTGAAGCGCTTTGGCTAGAGCAGGACCCTGCTTCTCCGATCCATCCCAGTGCGCCCATCGACTTGCCTCCATTCCACACCTCCGGTAGATCGAATCGACCGATGCAGATCGATGGGCTATTCCTGTCCGCCCATCGAGTTGCCTCGATCCCTCACCTTCAGTGTATCAAATTAACGGACACACATCAGGAACAAATCTGTGTGTGCCTCGCATCAGGGAACTAATCTGGACACGGTCACTTCTGTGTGCATTGATGAAACCGGCAACTCCTCTAGGCGGCTCGCGCGCGCTGTTTTTTTTGGCAACTCCTCACATCGGCAACTGGAGGCCGTCGCTCCGATCCGTGGAAGCCCAGGTAGTAGAATGGGTTGGCTGACGGTCCAGACAATTAGAGGCCTTTGTTTCGGCCTCTGGAGCAGCAACCTACAGGACATCCGGCTCATATATTGTACAGTGCGAGACAGATCGCTAAGCAGACAAGATCAGATGGCCAAAAACTCCTATATCACGAAAACGGACGGCAAATTACTCAAATCGCTGACAGATCTCGGTTTGGGTTCGGTTTTACTGTCCTTAATAAACCAAAAATACTATAAAATACCTTGCTGCAATCTTTTTACTTTTGTTTTACTTTTCGTTCTAGTAATCTTCTATATCTATCTCTATCAGATCTCATCATTGCAAGTAACCGTGAAGGGATTGACAATTCTGTAGAAATAAATGACCTAGCACGGTTATGAACATATTTCTTTAAGACTCCCATGAACCTCTCAAAGGGGAACATATTCTGTAGAAATAAATGACCCAGAATGGCAATCTCTTCGACTAGGTGAGCCAGGATGTGCGTCATGATATTGAAGAAGGATGGTGAAAACACCAACTCGAAACTGATCGGACATTGCACCAAATCATTCTGTAACCCTGGTAGGATTTCTGGATTGATTACCTTCTGAGAAATTGCATTGAGCAATGCACATAGCTTCACAATGGTTAATCAAACATTTTCCGGTAGAAGCTCCCCCAATGCAACCGGAAGTAACTGCATCATAATCACGTGGCAATCATGAGACTTTTGGTTTTGAAATTGTTTCTCTGCTATATTTATTATTCCCTTTATATTCGACGAGAAGCCAGACGGGACCTTCATACTGAGCAGACATTCAAAAACAATTTCCTTCTCTTGTTTGGTAAGAGCATAGCTAGCAAGACCTTCATACTGCTTTGGATGCATGCCATCTTTTTCGTGCATACATTGCTGCTCCTCCTGTGCCTCCGGTGTATCTTTTGTCTTCCCATACACGCCCAGGAAGCCAAGCAAGTTCACGCAAAGATTTCTTGTCACGTGCATCACGTTCGATTGCAGAGCGGACCTCTAGGACTTTCCAATACTCTAGCTCCCAAAATATAGATTTCTTCTTCCACATGGGTGCATGCCAGTCAGCGTCATTCAGAACAGATTGACCGCCATGATCCTTTCCAAAGATTACTTTTAAATATTTGACCATATCAAATATATCATCACCAGTACGGTGGCCAGGCTTCATCCGGTTATCCGCCTCATCTTTGAAATGCTTGCCTTTCTTTCTTAAGGCATGCTTGATCGGAAGAAACCGATGATGTCCCAGGTACACAACCTTCATACATTTATCCAAATATATACCTTCACTCCCATCTAAATAGTGCATGCATGCATTGTATCCCTTATTTTTCTGTCCTAAAAAGTTACTAAGAGCAGACCAATCATTGATGGTTACAAACAACAACTCTCGTAGGTTAAATTCCTCCTGTTCGTGCTCATCCCATACACATACACCTTTTAAATCTCACAACTGTAAAATTAATTCAACTAATGGCCTTAGGTACACATCAAGGTTGTTTTCGGGTTGCTTAGGTCCTTGGATGAGCACTGGCATCATGATGAACTTCTGCTTCATGCACAACTAAGGAGGAAGGTTATATATACATAGAGTCACAGGCCAGGTGCTATGATTGCTGCTCTGCTGTCCAAAAGGATTGATGCCATCTACACTTAAACCAAACCATAAGTTCCTTGCGTCGTCTGCAAAGTCCAGCCACTTTCTCTCGATTTTTCTCCACCGCGACCCATCAGCGGGTACTCTCAACTTCCCGTCTTTCTTATGGTCATCTTTGTGCCATCGCAACAACTTGGCATGCTGTTTGTTTTGGTACAAATGTTTCAACTGTGGTATTATAGGAGCATACCACATCACCTTGGCAGGAATCCTCTTCCTGGGGCGCTCGCCCTGAACATCATCAACATGGTCATTGCCCCTGATCTTATAGCGCAATGCACCGTATACCGGGCATGCATTCAAATTCTCGTACTCCTCACTGCGGTAAAGGATGCAGTCATTAGGGCATGCATCTATCTTCTGCACCTCTAATCCTAGAGGGCAGGCAACCTTGTTTGCTTCTTACGTACTTCCGGGGAATTCGTTATCCATTGGAAGCTTATTCTTCATTATTTTCAGCAACTTTTTAAATCCCTTGTCAGATAGACCATTTTCCGCCTTCCATTGCTGCAATTCCAATGTGGTGCCAAGCTTTTGTTGTCATCTTCGCAATTTGGGTACAACCCTTTTTTGTTATCCTCTAACATGCGCTGCAACTTCCAATTCTCCTTTTAACTTTCACATTTTCTCTTTGCATCAGCAATGGCTCAACCAAGATCATCAGCGGGCTCATCTTATGCCTCAACTTCTTCTTCTTCATTCTCTTCCCCCATTGTAGTACGATCATACTCAGGAAACCCGGGATAGTTGTCATCATCCTCTTCTTCTTCATTCTCTTCCATTAGAACCCCTCTTTCTCCATGCTTGGTCCAACAATTATAGCCATACATGAAACCAGACGTAAACAGGTGGACCTGAATGTGTTTTGCACTAGAGTAAGTCTTATCATTCTTACACACACCACATGGACAACACATAAAACCATCCCGCTTGTTTGCCTCATCCGCATGAAGAAAACTCTGCACGCCATTAATGAACTGGGGAGAGCGTCGGTCATCGTACATCCATTGCCGATTCATCTTCATTACACAACACCGAAAAGATCAAATTAAAACAAGTTCATACATAAATTTCATACACACTTATTCTCATAAAGCAACATACAACTATCTAGCAAAAACATTTAAATGCAACAACAAATGCGATCAAAATCGCAACTAAGGTAACAATTGATCCAACAACATAATGATACCAAGCCTCTTTATTAATTGCATATTTTCTAATCTTTCGAATCTTCAAGCGCATTGCATCCATCTTGATCTTGTGATCATCGACGACATCGACAACGTACAACTCCAATGTCATCTTCTCTTCTACAGCTCTTTTTAATTGTCCTTTCAAATCCTTGTTTTCTTTTTCAACTAAATTTAACTTCTCGACAATAGGGTCGGTTGGAATTTCCGGTTCAACTACCTCCTATATAAAAATATGTATGTCAACTTGATGGTCATAATTGTCAGTAACACGATCGAAATGTAGCAAATATTTGTAAAAAAGAATATACCACATCCGAATCATAAACCGGACGAGGGCTCACAGGCATGGATACCAAAACCATGGCACTATGTATAACAAAAAATCATACAAGTAAAAAGATTATACAAATAACTATCTAAATCATACAAATAATATTTTCTTTTATAAAAAAGGTTAAGAACAAGAGGCTCACCAGAGTGGTGCCGACGACGGGAAGGTGCGGGCGATCGACGGTGGTTAGGACGGGGACGGGAAGGCACTAAGTAAACCACACCTACACATATGCAAGCTAAGAAGTTAATTTGAGCTCAAATTGCATATAAATCAAATAAACTCCCACATAATTACTACCAAAAACCCAAAAATCACTATAATTATAGAGCATTGCATGAGCTAATCTGGCAATGAGATATGAAAGGACAAAGTTGCTAAAATTTGTGAACATTTGGATGGATGGGGTGCCTCAAATCTTGACAAATCTTGGCAAAAATGGAGGATGAGATCGAGCAAGGGAAGAGAACAGAGGAGAGAAATACGAAAACAGAGAGCTTTGTCTCGGGCTGAACGAAGCACTATTTATAGTGATACCTTTTGTCCAGGTTGGTAATTACCAACAGGGACTAAACGGTCTAGCGGGGCCCCCAGCCTAGTGCAATCCTGCCACCACCCCTTTAGTCCCGGTTGGTTATACCAACTGGGACTAGATTGTCCTCACGAACGGGACTTATGTTTGTCCTCAGGAATCGGGACTAGTGGACACATTAGCCCCAGTCAAAAACATGACCGGGACTAATGCTCCGGTCCAAAGGTCTGTTTTCTACTAGTGCTGGTCCATACATTTGGATTTGATGGTACCCTGAGTACACATCTAAGAACAACGGGCGTTCACATTTGGCAGTGGAATCTACTATCTGATCTATGTGAGGAAGTGGGAAATGATCTTTCGGGCAAGTCCGATTGAGGTGCTTGAAGTCCATGCATATCCGGAGGGATTTATCCTTCTTGGGGACCAACACAGGGTTGGCCATCCACTCGGAATGGAAGACTTCCCGAATAAATTCGACATCTAGGAGCCGAGCGATCTCTTCACAAATCGCCTTGCGCTTCTCAATAGATGAACGGTGCAAGTGCTATTTGACTGGCTTGATCTTCGGATCCACTCGGAGTTGGTGCTCAGCTAGTCCCCTGGGAGCTCCTGGCATGTCAGATGGCTTCCATGCGAAGATATCCCAGTTCTCAGGGAGGAACTGGATGAGCTCGGCATCCTATTTTTCACAGAGTGTCGCTGAGATGTTGGTAGGATCAGCACTTGGATCAGTGGGATGAGCGTGAACTTCCTTTGTTTCACGTGCCGACTGGAAGGCTGATTCCGTTGCTGGCCACTTAGACTTGAGAAAGTCCATGGCGTCCATCGCTTTCTTGTACCCGTCGAGTTCGACTGCGAGTACTTGCTCGTTGGCAATCTTGGAGCACTGCTGGAGGCACTCCTCAACGACCATTCGGTCACCAGTCACAGTGATCATGCCATTCGGTCCTGGCATCTTCAGTTTTAGGTACACGTAACATGGACGGGCCATTAAACGAGCGTAGGTGGGCCTACCCAGAATGGCGTGATAGGCACTCCGAAAGTCTACCACTTCGAACATCATGCGTTCTTTGCGAAAATTCTTCTCTCCTCCAAACATGACATCCAAAGCGATTTGGCTAAGTGACTCGGCTTTTCCCGGGGTTGACTTCGTGGAAATGCATGTTACTCCTACTCAGGCGAGACATCGGAATGCCCATTGCATTAGTGTATCCACTGCCGCCATCCATCCATCAAGACTTTGCGCAGTCAAACTGCATTCACGGCCGGATCGAGAACCAGCGCCTGCCTCCCATGGGTGGCAATGTGGGCTGGGTGATCAGACTGATCGAAATTTACCGGAGTTTTCGACCAGTTGAGGTGTTTGGCGGTAGTCGGAGCCACCATGTTCACTTCCCGATTGATAAAATTCAATCGGCCCTTACTTTTGATATCTACAAAGATCATGTTTATGACCTTGTCGATGTGAGGATACTCGGTATCGCCCTCACCTTCCTCATCATAATATTTCTCTACAGAGCTCTCTTTACCCATCTCATACTTTAGCATTCAGCACTCCAGAGTGGTGTGCTTAGGGTAAATGGTGTTGCCCTCTTCGTCTTTTTTCGTGTGGATAACACAGGGCTGATCCAACATCTCAGACTTGTACTCGGGCTTTTTCTTGTTCGGCCAATTTTTTTCTTATTTTTCTTGGGCTTCGTCTTCCCCTGTCCAAGAACTACAGCCACTTCCGCCTTTCTCGGAGGATCGGCTTTCTGTTTCTTTCTTTTTGCCCGTGTTTCCAGCCGATTGAGTAGCGGCGCCCACTCGCCCTTGCCGCTTTGGAGGTGGTCCCCTTCTTCACCATTAGCATACTTGTTGCGATTTCCACAGCCCAACTGAGAGACAGGTCTCCCGATCAGCCAAACTTTAGTATAAGCTCCCGATACTGAGTGCCTGCCTTGAACGCACAGACAGCTTGATGCTCAGTAACATTCTCTATCGTGTTTTGTAGCATTGTCCAGCGCTGAATATACTCGTGGAGAGTTTCGTTGCTCTTCTAAACACAGTGATGTAGCTCGGTTTGTTGGAAATATCCCCTAGAGGCAATAATAAAATTGTTATTATTGTATTTCCTTGTTCATGATAATTGTCTATTGTTCATGCTATAATTGTATTAACCGGAATCCGTAATGCATGTGTGAATACATAGACCACAACGTGTCCCTAGTGAGCCTCTAGTTGGCTAGCTCATTGATCAATAGATGGTCACGGTTTCATGACCATGGACATTGGATGTCATTGATAACGAGATCACATCATTAGGAGAATGATGTGATGGACAAGACCCCATCCTAAGCATAGCACAAGATCGTGTAGTTCGTCTGCTAAAGCTTTTCCAATGTCAAGTATCATTTTCCTTAGACCATGAGATTGTGTAACTCCCGGATACCATAGGAATGCTTTGGGTGTGCCAAACGTCACAACGTATTTGGGTGGCTATAAAGGTACACAATGGGTATCTTCGAAAGTATCTGTTGGGTTGACACGAATCGAGACTGGGATTTGTCACTCTGTGTGACGGAGAGGTATCTATGGGCCCCACTCGGTAAGACATCATCATAATGAGCTCAAAGTGACTAAGGAGTTAGCCACGGGATGATGTGTTACGGAACGAGTAAAGAGACTTGCCGGCAACGAGATTGAACAAGGTATAGGGATACCGACAATCGATTCTCGGGCAAGTATCATACCGACAAACAGAGGGAATTGTATACGGGATTGATTAAATCCCCGACATCGTGGTTCATCCGATGAGATCATCGTGGAGCATGTGGGAGCCAACATGGGTATCTAGATCCCGCTGTTGGTTATTGACCGGAGAGGTGTCTCAATCATGTCTACATGTCTCCCGAACCCATAGGGTCTACACACTTAAGGTTCGATGACGCTAGGGTTATAGAGAAATAGTGTACGTGGTTACCGAAGATAGTTCGGAGTCTAGGATGAGATCCCTAACATCACAAGGAGTTCCGGAATGGTCCGGAGGTAAATATTCATATATAGGAAGTGAGGTTTTGGTCACCGGAAGAGTTTCGGGCATCACCGGTAACGTACCAAGACCATCGGAAGGGTTCCGGAGGTCCACCAAGTTGGGCTACCAGCACCGAAGGGCTGCATGGGCCACAAGTGGGAGGGAACCAGCCCTAGGTAGGATGGTGAGCCTCCACAAGGGGCCCAAGGCGCATCTTGAGGTGGGAGGGGGGCAAACCCTAGAGGCAGATGGGCCCAAGGCCCACCTAGGGTGTCGCTCCTCCCACTCCCTCCTTGGCCGCCGCCCTAGATTGATCTAGGGTTGGCCGCCGACCCTAGGGAGGGAACCCTAGGGCTTCCGCACCCCTCCTCCTTCCCCCCCTATATATGTGGGATTTTGGGGGCTGCCAGACACACGAGTTCTTCCTTTCTCAGTGCAGCCCTACTCCTCCCTCTCCTCGTTCTCCGTAGTGCTTGGTGAAGCCCTGCCGGACACCACGCAGCTCCACCGTCACCACGCCGTCGTGCTGCCGGAGCTCTCCCTCAACCTCTCCTTCCTCCTTGCTGGATCAAGGCGTAGGAGACGTCATCGGGCTACACGTGGGTTGAACGCGGAGGCGCCTTTATTCGGCGCTAAGATTGGATTCCACCGCAATCTGAATCGCCGCGAGTACGACTCCACCAACCGCGTTCTTGTAATGCTTCTGCTTAGCAATCTTCAAAGGTATGAAGATGCAATCTCTTCCCACTCATTTCGGGTTTCTCCATAGATAGATTTTGGTGAACACGTAGGAGATTTTTCATTTACTACTACGTCTCCCAACAGTTGCATCATGAGCTAGGTCTATGCGTAGAATATATGAACAAGTAGAACACAAAGTTGTTATGGGTGTCGATCTTGTTAATTTTCTTACCACTACTAGTCTTATCTTGATTCAGCGGTATTGTGGGATGAAGCGGCCCGGACCAACTTTACACGTACGCTTACGTGAGACCGGTTCCACCGCCTGACATGCACTTGTTGCATAAGGTGGCTAGTGGGTGTCTCTCTGTCCCACCTTAGTCGGATTGGATTCGATGAAAAGGGTCCTTATGAAGGGTAAATAGCAATTGGCATATCACGTTGTGGTTTTGGCATAGGTAAGAAACGTTCTTGATAGAAACCTATAGCAGCCACGTAAGAAACTTGCAACTACGAATTAGAGGACATCTAACTTGTTTTTACAGCATATTCCTTGTGATGTGATATGGCCAAAGGATGTGATGTGATGCATTGTGATGTATGAGATTGATCATGTTCTTGTAATAGTATTCACGACTTGCATGTCGATGAGTATGACAACCGACAGGAGCCATAGGAGTTGTCTTATTTTATTGTATGACCTGCGTGTCGATCATAAACGCCATGTAATTACTTTAATTTATTGCTAAAAGTTAGCCATGATAGTAGAAGTAATAGTTGGTGAGAAAACTTCATGAAGACACAATGATGGAGATAATGATGATGGAGATCATGGTGTCGTGTCGGTGACAGTGACGATCATGGTGCCCCGAAGATGGAGATCAAAGGAGCAAGATGATATTGGCCATATCATGTCACTATATTGATTGCATGTGATGTTTATCATGTTTACATCTTATTTTGTTAGAACGACGGAAGTTAATAAGATGATCTCTCAATAAAATTTCAAGAAATGTGTTCACCCTAACTGTGCATCGTTGCTAAGGATCGTTGTTCCGAAGCATCACGTGATGATTGGGTGTGATAGGTTCTAACATTCGCATACAACGGGTGTAAGCCAGATTTACACACGCGAAACACTTAGGTTGACTTGACAAACCTAGCATGTACAGACATGGCCTCGGAACACAGAAGAGCAAAAGGTCGAACATGAGTCTTATAGCAGATGCGATCAACATGGAGATGTTCACCATGGATGACTAGTACGTCTCACATGATGATCGGACACAGGCTAGTTGACATGGATCATGTGTCACTTGGATGACTAGAGAGATGTCTATCTAAGTAGGAGTTCATTAAATAATTTGATTAGTGAACTTAATTATCATGAAGTTAGTGTAAAATTGTCTTTACAATCTATATTGTAGACCCAATGGCCAACGCTAATGTCACCCTCAACTTCAACGCGTTCCTAGAGAAAACCAAGCTGAAAGATGATGGAAGCAACTATGCGGACTGGGTTCGTAGCTTGAGGATCATCCTCATAGATTCCAAGAGATTTTATGTCCTTGATGCACCGCTAGGTGACCCACCTATTTTCCCTACGGACCAAGACGTTACGAATGCTTGGCAGACACGCTGTGATGATTACTCCTTGGTTTAGTGCGGTATGCTTTACAGTTTAGAACCGGGGCTCCAAAAGCGTTTTGAGCAACACGGAGCATACGAGATGTTCCAAGAGCTGAAACTGGTTTTCCAAGCTCATGCTCGGGTCGGGAGATATGATGTCTCCGATAAGTTCTTCAGCTGTAAGATGGAGGAGAATAGTTCTGTCAGTGAGCACATACTCAAAATGTCTGGGTTGCACAACCGCTTGACTCAACTGGGAGTTAATCTCCCGGATGACTCGGTCATTGACAGAATCCTCCAGTCGCTTCCACCTAGATACAAGAGCTTTGTGATGAACTACAACATGCAGGGTATGGAGAAGTCCATTCCTGAGTTGTACTCGATGCTGAAATCAGCGGAGGTCGAGATCAAAAAGGAGCATCAAGGGTTGATGGTGAATAATACCACTAGTTTCAAGAAAGGCAAGGGTAAGAAGAACTTCAAGAAGGACGACAAAGCTGTTGCAGCGCCCGGCAAGCAAGTTGCCGGGAAGAAGAACAAGAATGGACCCAAGCCTGAGACTGAGTGCTTTTATTGCAAGGGTACCGGTCACTGGAAGCGGAGCTGCCCCAAGTACTTAGCGGATAAGAAGGCCGGTAACATTAAAGCTATATGTGATATACTTGTTATTGATGTGTACCTAACCAGCGTTCGTAGTAGCTCCTGGATATTTGATACCGGTGCAGTTGCTCACATTTGTAACTCCAAGCAGGAGCTACGGAATAAGCGGAGACTGGCAAAGGACGAGGTGACGATGCGCGTCGGTAATGGTTCCAAGGTCGATGTGATCGCCGTCGGCACGCTACCTCTACATCTACCTTCTGGATTAGTTTTAAACCTCAATAATTTTTATTTAGTACCAGCTTTGAGCATGAACATTGTATCTGGATCTCGTTTTATGCAAGATGGCTACTCATTTAAATCTGAGAATAATGGTTGTTCTATCTATATGAAGAAATGTTTATGGTCATGCCCCGCTATTCAATGGTTTATTTTTGATGAATCTCAAATGTGATGTTACACATGTTCATAGTGTGAGTGCCAAAAAGTGTAAGGTTGATAACGATAGTCCAACTAACATGTGGCACTGCCGCCTTGGTCATATTGGTGTCAAACACATGAAGAAGCTCCATGCCGATGGACTTTTGGAGTCTCTGGATTTCGAATCATTTGACACGCGCGAACCATGCCTCATGGGAAAGATGACCAAGACGCCGTTCTCCAGAACAATGGAGCGAGCAACTGACTTATTGGAGATACTACATACCAATGTATGCGGTCCAGTGAGCATCGAGGCTCATGGTGGCTACCGTTATGTTCTCACCCTCACTAATGACTTGAATAGATATGGGTATGTCTACTTAATGAAACACAAGTCTGAAATCTTTGAAAGGTTCAAGGAATTTCAGAGTGAGGTAGAGAATCAACGTGGCGGAGAATATTTAAGTCACGAGTTTGGCACGCACGTAAGGAAATGTGGAATTGTTTCACAACTCACGCCACCTGGCACACCTCAGCGAAATGATGCGTCTGAATGTCGTAATCACACTATATTGGATATGGTGCGATCTATGATGTCTCTTACCCACTTACCGCTATCATTTTGGGGATATGCATTAGAGACTGCCGCATTCACTTTAAATAGTGCACCATCAAAATCCGTTGAGATGACACCGTATGAATTATGGTTTGGAAAGAAACCTAAACTGTCGTTTCTAAAAGTTTGGGGATGCGATGCTTATGTGAAGAAACTTCAACCTGAGAAGCTCGAACCCAAAGCGGAAAAGTGCGTCTTCATATGATATCCCAAAGAGACTATTGGGTATATCTTCTACCTCAGATCCGAAGGCAAAGTCTTTGTTGCCAAGAATGGATCCTTTCTCGAGAAAGAGTTTCTCTCGAAAGAAGTAAGTGGGAGGAAAATAGAACTTGATGAGGTAGTTGTACCTCCACTCGAACCGGAGAGTAGCGCAGCACGGGAAGTTTTTTCCGTAGAGCCTACACCGGCTGGAGAGGAAGTTAATGATGATGATCATGAAACTTCAGATCAAGTTACTATTGAACGTCGAAGGTCCACTAGGACACGTTCCGCACCCGAGTGGTACGGCAACCCTGTCCTGGGGATCATGTTGTTGGACAACGGTGAACCTTCGAACTATGAAGAAGCAATGGCGGGCCTGGATTCCAAAAATGGCTTGAAGCCATGAAATCCAAGATAGGATCCATGTATGAGAACAAAGTATGGACTTTGGTGGACTTCCCAGATGATAAGCGAGCCATTGAAAATAAATGGATCTTTAAGAAGAAGACTGACGCGGATGGTAATGTGACCACCTATAAGGCTCGGCTTGTCGCTAAGGGTTATCGACAAGTTCAAGGAGTTGACTCTGATGAGACTTTCTCACCTGTAGCAGTGCTGAAGTCCGTCCGAATCATGTTAGCAATAGCCGCATTTTATGATTATGAGATCTCGCAAATGGACGTCAAAACGGCATTCCTTAATGGCTTCCTTAAGGAAGAACTGTATATGATGCAGCCGGAAGCTTTTGTCAATCCTAAAGATGCTAATAAAGTATGCAAGCTCCAGCGCTCCATCTATGGGCTGGTGCAAGCATCTCGGAGTTGGAACATTTGCTTTAATGAAGTGATTAAAGCGGTTGGGTTTATACAGGTTTATGGAGAACCTTGTATTATCAAGAAAGTGAGTGGGAGCTCTGTAGCATTTCTCATATTATATGTGGATGACATATTGTTGATGGGAAATGATACAGAACTTTTGGAAAGTGTAAAGGCCTACTTGAATAAATGTTTTTCAATGAAGGACCTTGGAGAAGCTGCTTACATATTAGGCATCAAGATCTATAGAGATAGATTGAGACGCCTCATAGGTCTTTCACAAAGCACATTCTTTTAAAATATATTGAAGAAGTTCAATATGGATCAGTCCAAGAAGGGGTTCTTGCCTGTGTTACAGGGTGTGAGATTGAGTACTACTCAACGCCCAACCACGACAAAGGATAGAGAAGAGATGAGTGTCAACCCCTATGCTTCAGCCATAGGCTCTATTATGTATGCCATGTTGTGTACCAGACCTGATGTTAACCTTGCCATAAGTTTGGTAGGGAGGTACCAAAGTGATCCCGGAGCGGAACACTGGACAGTAGTCAAGAATATCCTGAAGTACCTGAAAAGGACAAAGGACATGTTTCTCGTATATGGAGGTGCTGAAGAGCTCGTCGTAAAGGGTTACGTCGATGCTAGCTTCGACACAGATCCAAACGACTCCATGTCGCAAACCGGATACGTGTATATTTTTAACGGAGGGGCAGTCAGCTGGTGCAGCAGCAAGCAAAGCATCGTGGCAGCATCTACATGTGAAGCGGGGTACATAGCTACTTCGGAAGCAGCAAAGGAAGGAGTCTGGATGAAGGAGTTCATCACCGACCTAGGAGTAATTCCCAATGCGTCAGTCCCGATGACTCTATTCTGTGACAACACTGGAGCTATTGCCCTTGCCAAGGAGCCCATGTTTCACAAGAAGACAAGACACATCAAGCGCCGCTTCAACTCCATCCGTGATTACATTCAGGAGGGAGATATAGATATTTGTAAAGTACATATGGGTCTGAATGTCGCAGATCCGTTGACTAAACCTCTCTCACAAGCGAAACATGATGAACACCAGAATGCTATGGGTTTTCGTTTCATCACAATGTAACTAGATTATTGACTCTAGTGCAAGTGGGAGATTGTTGGAAATATGCCCTAGAGGCAATAATAAAATGGTTATTATTGTATTTCCTTGTTCATGATAATTGTCTATTGTTCATGCTATAATTGTATTAACCGGAAACCGTAATGCATGTGTGAATACATAGACCACAACGTGTCCCTAGTGAGCCTCTACTTGGCTAGCTCGTTGATCAATGGATGGTCACGGTTTCATGACCATGGACATTGGATGTCATTGATAACGAGATCACATCATTAGGAGAATGATGTGATGGACAAGACCCAATCCTAAGCATAGCACAAGATTGTGTAGTTCGTCTGCTAAAGCTTTTCCAATGTCAAGTGTCATTTCCTTAGACCATGAGATTGTGTAACTCCTGGATACCATAGGAATGCTTTGGGTGTGTCAAACGTCACAACTTAACTGGGTGGCTATAAAGGTACACTACGGGTATCTCCAAACGTGTCTGTTCGGTTGACACGAATCGAGACTGGGATTTGTCACTCCGTGTGACGGAGAGGTATCTCTAGGCCCACTCGGTAAGACATCACATAATGAGCTCAAAGTGACTAAGGAGTTAGCCACGGGATGATGTCTTACGTAACGAGTAAAGAGACTTGCCGGTAATGAGATTGATCAAGGTATAGGGATACCGACGATCGAATCTCGGGCAAGTATCATACTTATAGACAAATGGAATTATATACGGGATTGATTGAATCCCCAACATCATGGTTCATCCGATGAGATCATCGTGGAGCATGTGGGAGACAACATGGGTATCCAGATCCCGCTATTGGTTATTGATCGGAGAGGTGTCTCGGTCATGTCTACGTGTCTCCTGAACCCATAGGGTCTACACACTTAAGATTCGATGACGCTCGGGTTATAGGGAAATAGTGTACGTGGTTACCGAAGGTAGTTCGGAGTCCTTGGTGGGATCCCGGACATCATGAGGAGTTTCGGAATGGTCCGGAGGTAAAGATTCATATATAGGAAGTGAGGTTTTGGTCACCGGAAGAGTTTCAGGCATCACCAGTAACGTACCAGGACCATCGGAAGGGTTCCGGGGGTCCACCAAGTGGGGCCACTGGCACCAAAGGGCTGCATGGGCCACAAGAGGGAGGGAACCAGCCCTAGGTGGGCTGGTGCGCCTCCACAAGGGGCCCGAGGCGCAGCTTGAGGTGGGAGGGGGGAAACCCTAGAGGCAGATGGGCCCTAGGCCCACCTAGGGCGCCACACCTCCCACTCCCTCCTTGGCCGCCACACAGATTAATCTAGGGTTGGCCGCCGGCCCTGGGAAGGGAATCCTAGGGCTGCCACACCCCTCCTCCTTCCCCCTATATATATGTGGGGTTTGGGGGGCTGCCAGACACACGAGTTCTTCTACTCTTGGCGCAGCCCTACTCCTCCCTCTCCTCGTTCTCCGTAGTGCTTGGTGAAGCCCTGCCGGAGACCACGCAACTCCACCTTCACCACGCCATCGTGCTGCCGGAGCTCTCCCTTAACCACTCCTTCCTCCTTGCTGGATCAAGGCGTAGGAGACATCACCGGGCTGCACGTGTGTTGAACGCAGAGGCGCCGTTGTTCGGCGCTAAGATCGGATTCCACCATGATCTTAATCGCTGAGAGTACGACTCCACTAACCGCGTTCTTGTAACGCTTCCCCTTAGCGATCTTCAAAGGTATGTAGATGCAATCTTTTCCCACTCGTTGCTGGTTTCTCCATAGATAGATCTTGGTGAACATGTAGGAAAATATTGATTTACTACTACGTCTCCCAACATGGTTAACTCACCCGGACGCTTGTAGGTTCCCTCAAATGTCTTGATGAACACCTGAGCGAGATCCTCCCAGGAATAGATACTGCTAGAAGGCAACTGGTTCAACCAGGCCCGAGCGGATCCCTCTAACATTAGGGGGAGATGTTTCATCATGACGAAGTCGTCACCACCGCCGATCTGGACCGCCACTTGGTAATCTATGAACCACGTTTCCAACTTTGATTTGCTGTTGAACTTTCCGATTCCCTTTGCCAACCTATAGTTGGGCGGAATTTTGGCCTCCCAAATGTATCTGCTAAAACATTTTGAGTCCTGACGTCCCCCATCCACTCACTCGGTCTCTGACTAGTCGGTGCTTATCCACCACGCGTTGTGTGATGGTCGATCTCACGTTGAACAGAGGGGGCGCAACCACCTTCCTCGTATCCTCTAGGGTGAGGAGAAGTCCGAACGCGGTCTTCTCTAAGAGTCCGCCCATCGTCCAAAGGCCACTTGCTGTACGAACCGCCCCTCGGAGGGGGAGTCCACCGACGTCGCGGTCATCACACCAACGCCCCCCATACGGGCTGCTCGGAGGAGGAGGGGAGTACTGGCGCTTCCCATACACGTATGGACTATGCGCCGACTGGACGGTTTCTGCTTGGGCGGACTTGCTGTGGATCCGCTGGTGTGATTGGGACATGATAACCCACAAGTATAGGGGATCGGTTGTAGCCTTTCTCGATAAGTAAGAGTGTTGAACCCAACCAGGATCTAAAGGTAGAACAAATATTTCCTCAAGTTCTATCGACCACCGATACAACTCTACGCACGCTTAACGTTCGCTTTACCTAGAACAAGTATGAAACTAGAAGTACTTTGTAGGTGTAACGGGATAGGTTTGCAAGATAATAAAGAACACATAAATAAAATCTAGAGGATGTTTAGATAAAGAAAAAACTAAGTTATTCTTAGTAGAGAGCTTTTTGTCACAAGAAAGTTATTTGTCCCTAGTCAATCGATAACTAGACCGGTAATAATTATTGCAATTTTATATGAGGGAGAGACATAAGCTAACATACTTTCTCTACTTGGATCATATGCACTTATTATTGGAACTCTAGCAAGCATCCGCAACTACTAAAGATCATTAAGGTAAAATCCAACCATAAAATTTAGTATCAAGTCCTCTTTCCTCCCATACGCAAACAACCTACTTACTCGGGTCTGTGCTTCTGTCACTCACGCCACCCACCATAAGCGAATCATAAACATATGGCAAACCCTACAGTGGGGATCACTCACGCTTGCGCCACACGGAGAGCACCATAGGATAGCACCAATCATAAAACATGCGACTCAAACCAATCATGATCATCAATCAACCCATATGACAAAACGGATCTACTCAAACATCATAGGATAGCCATACATCATTGGGAAATAATATATAGCATGGAACACCATGTTTAATTATAGATTACAATGGGGAGAATAGGTGTTTAACCGCTGCATAGAGGGGGAGGGAGTTGGTGATGATGGCGGCCAAGTTGTTGGTGTAGATCGCCGTCACGATGATGGCCCCGGCGGCGTTCCGGTGCCATTGGGAGAGAGGGGGAGAGAGCCCACCTCATTCTTATTCTTCCTTGTCCTTCCCCCTAGATGGGATAAGGGTTTCCCCTCTGGTCCATGGCCTCCATGGTGTTAGAGGACGAGATCCCCTCCGAGATTGGATCTCTCTCTCTCTCTCTCTCTCTCTCTCTCTCTCTGTTTCCTTCTGTTTCTGCCTTCCCAGATTCTGGCTTTTCACCGTTTCTTAAATTCCCGGAGATCCATAACTCCGATTGGGCTTAAATTTTAACACGATTTTTATCCAGATATTAGATTTCTTGTGGGAAAGAAGGGCTCGAAACACATTATGGGGTGACCACAAGCCACTCTGGCGCTCCTAGGGGAGTAGGGCACGCCCCTATGGCTTGTGGGCCCCTCGGGCATCGTCTCGCATTGATTCCTTTTTCCCAAAAATCACATATATTCCAAAAAAATCTTCGTAAATTTTTATCAAGTTTGTACTTTGTTTGGTATGGATATTTTGCGAAACAAAAAAACATGCAACAAACAGGAACTGTCACTAGGCACTGGATCAATACGTTAGTCCCAAAAATAGTATAAAAAGTTGCCAAAAGTATATGAAAGTTGTAGAATATTGGCATGAATAAATCAAAAATTATAGATACGACGGAGACGTATCAGGACACCTCGTAATTTTATTTTAGGGCGGTCTTCAGCAGAGCTTGTATCTAGCGAGTGCCCTCATGATAACCCACAAGTATAGGGGATCACAACAATTTTCGATGGTAGAGTATTCAACCACAATTTATAGATTCGACACAAGGGGAGCCAAGAATATTTGAGAGTATTAGCAGTTGAGTTTACAATTCAACCACACGTGCAGCTAAATATCTGCAACAGAGTGATCAGTAGCACAGTAATATGATAGGTTGATAGCATTAGTAACAATAACAGTAGCGGTAACAATAGCAGTAGTGATTTTGTAGCAAGTCTAACAGTAGCAGCAACAGTAGTAACTTAGCAAGAACTATATGTGGGGAACTTGTAGGCACTGGATCGGTGTGTTCGTTAGATGATATTCATCATATACCAGTCATAACCTAGGGCGACATAGAACTAGCTCTAGTTCATAAATGTAATGTAGGCATGTATTTCGTATGTAGTCATACGTGTTGGAAATATGCCCTAGAGGCAATAATAAATTGGTTATTATCATATTTCCTTGCTCATGATAATCATTTATTATCCATGCTATAATTGTATTGATCGGAAACTCAAATACATGTGTGGAGACATAGACAACACCATGTCCCTACTATGCCTCTAATAGACTAGCTCGTTGATCAAAGATGGCTATGGTTTCCTAGTCATGGACATGAGATGTCATTTGATAACGGGATCACATCATTAGGAGAATGATGTGATGGACAAGACCCAAACTACAAACGTAGCATATGATCATGTCAGTTTATTGCTACTGTTTTCTCCATGTCAAGTATATGTTCATATAACCATGAGATCATGCAACTCACTGATGCCGGAGGAGCACCTTGCATGTATCAAACGTCACAACATAACTGGGTGACTATAAAGGTGCTCTACAGGTACCTTCGAGGGTGTCTATTGGGTTGGCATGGATCAAGACTGGGATTTGTTACTCGGTGTGACGGAGAGGTATCTCAGGGCCCAGTCGGTAATACAACATCACAATAAGCCTTGCAAGCAATGTGACTAAGTGTTAGTCACGGGATCTTGTATTACAGAACGAGTAAATAGACTTGCCGGTAACGAGGTTGAACTAGGTATGGAGATACCGACGATCGAATCTCGGGCAAGTAACATACCGAAGAACAAAGGGAACATCATACGGGATTAACTGAATCCTTGACATAGAGGTTCGACCGATAAAGATCTTCATAGAATATGTAGGAACCAATATGGGCATCCAGGTCCCGCTATTGGTTATTGACCGTAGAGGTGTCTCGGTCATGTCTACATAGTTCTCGAACCCGTAGGGTCTGCACACTTAAGGTTTGGTGATGTTTCGGTAATATAGAGTTATGTATGGTGGTGACTAAGGTTGTTCAGAGTCCCGTATGAGATCCCAGACGTCATGAGGAGCTTTGGAATGGTCTGGAGGTAAAGATTGATATATAGGAGGTCCTGTTTTGGTCACCAGAAAAGTTTCGGGCTCATCGGTAATGTACCGGGAGTGCCGGTAATGTACCGGGGGACCATCAGGAGAGGTATTTCGACCCAAGAGGCTACATGGGCTGTGGGAGGAGGTAAACCAGCCCCTGGTGGGCTGGACGAATCCTTCTCTAAGGGACCTTGTGGCTAGAGTGGTTTGAGAAGGAAAAAATCCAAAGGTGGAGAGGTGGAAAGAGTTTCCAAGTGGAAAGGAGGAATCCTACTCCTAATAGGATTGGAGTAGGACTCCTCCACCTCCAATTTAGTCCAAACCTTGAGGGTTTGAGGCTGCCTCCCCTCCCTCCCTCCTATATATACTAGAGGATTTATAGGAAAAAGATAACCCTAATAGCCACGTGCTACCTCTCTTTTAGATCGTAGTTTCTCCTCTAGATCGGTTTTCAGCGGTGCTTTGGCGAAGCTGTGCTGGAATAGCTCCACCACCATTGCCGCAACGCCATCGCGCTGCCAGAGAACTCATATACCTCTCCGCTCCCTCTTGTTGGATCAAGAAGGTGGAGATCGTCATCGAGCTGCACGTGTGCTGGACGCGGAGGTGCCATCCGTTCGGCGCTAGATCGAAAGGACCGTGATCAAGATCGCGAGACGGATCATGATGAGATTGCGGGACGGATCGTGATGAGTTCGTGGGATGGATCGTGATTGCATCGCGGGACGGATCGTGATGAGATCGTGGGATGCTCGGCGATTTGGATCGCGAAGACGTTCGACTACCCCAACCGCGTTTCTTAACGCTTCCCGCTTAGCGATCTACAAGGGTATGTAGATCCACTCTCCTTCTCGTAGATGCTCATCACCATGGATAGATCTTGCTTGTGCGTAGGAAATTTTTTGTTTCCCATGCAACGTTCCCCAACAATACGTGCTTATGGAAAAGAACTTGCATGACATCTTTAGTCCTACCCTCCCGTGACAACGGCGTCCTTCTAATGGAGAACCGGAAAAAAGCATTAACACTTAGTGAATACATGAACTCCTCAAACTACGGTCATCACCATGAAGTATCCCAAATATTGTCATTATGGGGTTGACGGATCATAACACGTAATGCATGCATATGACTAGGCAAGATCGGATCAAGAACATAGACATAATGATGATAACATAAATGGTTCAGATCTAAAATCATGGCACTCAGGCCCTACTGACAAGCATTAAGAATGGAAAAGTCATAACAACATAAGTCTTAGAACATAGTGGATACTAGGGATCAAGCCCTAACAAAACTAACCCGATTACATGGTGAATCTCATCCAACTCCTCACCAACCAGCAAGCCTACGAAGGAATTACTCACTCCCGGTGGGAAGCATCATGGAATTGGCGATGGAGAAGGGTTGATGATGACGAAGACCGAAGATTGCCCTCTTCGGAGACCCAAACAGGCTCCAGATCTGGCCTCCCGATGAAGAATAGGAGGTGGCGGCGGCTCTGTATTGTGAAACGCGGTAATTCTTTCTCTCTGATTTTTTCAGGAGATTTGTGAATTTATAGCATTGGAATTAGGGTCGGGGGGCCACGAGGTGGCCACCGTCCACCACGTCGTGCTAGGGGGGCCTGGCGCGCCCTGATGGAGCATGGGCACCTCGGGCCCTCAGGTGGCCTCTAGCTCCATAATTCCTCAAATATTCCAAAATAAATCTCCAAAAAGTTTTGTTCCGTTCCCAGAACTTTTATTTCTGCACAAAAACAACACCATGGTAGTTGTGCTGAAAACAGCATCAGTCTAGGTTAGTTTCATTCAAATCATGCAATTTAGAGGCCCAAACAAGAGCAAAAGTGTTAGGAAAAGTAGATACATTGCAGACATATCAACTCCCCAAGCTTAAACCCTTGCTTGTCCTCAAGCAATTCAGTTGACTAACTGAAAGTGAGAAAAAAAACTTTTACAAACTCTTTTGTTCTTGTTTACATACATATGCTTAAGTAGCACCCAAGTTTTCAGCAAAGATCATGACTAACCATGTCAACAATAACTCTTAAAGATTATATTAACTCATATCAATGACGCAAGCAACTAGCGATCAATAATAAGATATCTCGAGTGTAAACATTTATGAAAACAATCATGATATAATATGACAATAGTGGTATCTCGCTAGCCCTTTCTGAGACCGCAAAACATAAATGCAGAGCACCTCCACAGTTCAAGTAGCTAATAAACATTGTAATTCATGGTAAAAAGATTGAGTCATGATGCATCCAACATTCCTTATACACAATGCATGTGGATGACAATAGTGCTCTCAAGTCTGGCGCTTATTTTAGAAGGTGATGACTCAGCTTTAAAGTAAATAGATAGTCCCTTCACAAAGGGAAGCAGGGAGTTGCAGATGTGCCAGAGCTCAAGGATTAAATAAGATATAAGTATGATTTGGGGAGGTACACCTTTCTGTCAACGTTACGATCAAGAGCAATCAATATCTTCCATGTTAAACAAACTAGCAGCGGTTCCCAAGCGGTAAAAGTAAAATTTTACCCTCCCTCCACCAACAAACACACTCCATGGCTAGCAGAATCCACGGGTACCGTCCAAACCAACAACATTCCTAGGGGACTTTTGTTTAATTATTTGCATTTATTTTGATTTTGCGACTGTGAATCCCTATTACCGCCCTTCTCATGCAAGGACGAGTGAATAAACACTCATCATGAGAGTAGCCCACTTAACATGGAAGATACTGACCACCCCCTATCACTCCATGAGCGGTCCAGGCACAGAAACAAGATGTTCATTTGAATTTTTTAGAGGTGGCTCATGCAAATTTACTTGGAACGGTAGGGTAATACTACATATAGGTCGATATAGTGGACTCATCTGGAATAACTTTGGTTTAGGGGTTTTGATGCATAAGCAAAGTTACCACTTAGTACAGGTGAAGGCTAGCAAATAGATTGAGAAGCAGCCAGCTAGAGAGCGAATACGATCATAAACATGCATTATGAATAATAAACATTGAAGGCTATCATGATAAACATTGAAGACAAATCCACGATAGCTGGCCTATCACAGCCAGGTGAAAATGTCCCTCACTCAAACCCCGTCCGATGAAAGTCAAAGGGGTAGATCCGTCCGGTCAACAGTGTCAGGGTTAGACAGACGGGGGACCTGGAGGGTGGCAATGCCGCCAGGTCTTGCCCTGGGCCCTCTGACATTGGGAAAATGTGTCATCGGGTCGACACCGAGGGAATCTTGCGCTGGGTTGGGCCCGGACCTTGTGCTAAGATGTTGCTATGGGCTGGCCTATCACAGCCAGGTGGAAATGTCCCTCGGTTAAACCCGTCCGGTGAAACTCAAAGGGGTAGATCCGTCCGTTCAACAGTGTAAGGGTTAGAAGGGACAGGGGACCTAGAGGGGGGCTATGCCGCCAGGTCTTGCCCCGGGGCCTCTTACGTTCGGAAACTGTAGCATCGGGTCGATACCGGGGGAATCGTGAAGTGGGTTGGGCTCGGACCTTGTGCTATAAGATGTTGCTATGAGCTGGCCTATCACAGCCAGGTGGAAATGTCCCTCGGTCCCACCCCGTCCGGTGAAAGTCAAAGGGGTAGATCCGTTCGGTCAACAGTGTCAGGGTTAGACGAGACGGGGGACCTGGAGGGGGCTATGCCGACAGGTCTTGCCCTGGGCTCTCTTACGTTCGGAAAATGTGGCATCGGGTCGATACCGAGGGAATCTTGTGGTGGGTTGGGCCCGGACCATGTGCTATAAGATGTTGCTATGGGCTGGCCTATCAGAGCCAGGTGAAAATGTCCCTCGGTCAAACCCCGTCTGGTGAAAGTCAAAAGGGTAGATCATTTGATCAACAGTGTCAGGGTTAGACGGGACAGGGGACCTGGGGGTGGCAATGCGGCCAGGTTTTACCCTGGGACCTCTTACGTTGGGAAAATGTGGCGTCGGGTCAATACCGAGGGAATCTTGCGGTGGGTTGGGCCCAGACCTTAATCCGAAGTAAACCTATGGGCTGGCCTATCACAGCGAGGTGGAAATGTCCCTCGGCCAAACACCGTTCGGTGAAAGTCAAAGGGGTAGATCCGTTGGGTCAACACTGTTAGGGTTAGACGGGACGGGGGACCTGGAGGGGGGCTATGCTTCCAGGTCTTGCCCTGGGCCCTCTTACGTTCGGAAAATGTCGCATCGAGTCGATACCGAGGGAATCTTGTGGTGGGTTGGGCCCGGACCTTGTGCTGTAAGATATTGCTATGGGCTGGCCTATCACAGCCAGGTGAAAATGTCCCTCGGTCAAACCCCATCTGGTGAAAGTCAAAGGGGTAGATCCGTTCGATCAACAGTGTTAGGGTTAGACGGGGCGGGGGACCTAGGCATGGCAATGCTGCCAGGTTTTGCCCTGGGCCCTCTTACGTTGGGAAAATGTGGCATCGGGTCAATACCGAGGGAATCTTGCGGTGGGTTGGGCCCAGACCTTGATCCGAAGTGTACCTATGTGTCGGCCTATCATAGCCAGATGGAAATGTCCCTGGGTCAAACCCCGTCCGGTGAAAGTCAAAGGGATAGATCCGTCTGGTCAACAGTGTTAGGGTTAGACGGGACAGGGGGGCAGGAGGGTGGCAATGCCGCTAGGTCTTGCCCTGGCCCCTCTTTGTTGGGGAACGTCGCATGGGAAACAAAAAATTTCCTACGCACACGCAAACCTATCCATGGTGATGAGCATCTATGAGAGGGAGAGTGGATCTACGTATCATTGTAGATCGCTAAGCGGGAAGCGTTAAGAAACGCGGTTGGTGTAGTCGAACTTCTTCGCGATCCAAATCGCCGAGCGTCCCGCGATCCAATCACGAACCGTCCCGCGAACACATCATGATCCGTCCCGTGAACTCATCACGATCCGTCTCACGATCTTGATCACGATCTGTCCCGCGAACTCATCACAATCCGTTCCGTGATGACATCACGAACCGTCTCGCGATCTCGATCACGGTCCTTCCGATCTAGCGCCGAACGGACGGCACCTCCACATTCAGCACACGTGCAGCTTGATGACGATCTCCACCGTCTTGATCCAGCGAGAGGAGGTGGAGAGGAGAGAGAGTTCACCGGTAGCGTGACGGCGCTCCGGTGATGGTGGTGGAGCAATTCCGGCAGGGCTTCGCCTAAGCGCTGCAGAAAACCGATCTAGAGGAGAAACTATGCACCGGTGTAACGGGTAGCACGTGGCCGGAAATTCTGTCCAAAAACCACCCAATCCACTAGTATATATAGGAGGAGAGGAGAGGAGAGGCATCCAAGGCCTTTGGGTCGGCCGAAATAGGAGGTGGGAGCAATCCTACTTCACCTCCAATCCTAGTTGGAGTAGGATTGCCTCCTATTGGCTGATTTTTCCACTTTTTGCTTTAGGACTTTCTCTCCTGCGCCATGGGCATTTGTGGCTGTTTTCCCAGCCCACTAAGGGCTGGTTATTATTCTCCCACAGCCCATGGACCTCTTGGGGTCGAAATACCCCTCCCGGAGGTCCCCCGGTACACTACCGGCACTCTCGGTACACTACCGATACTCCCAGTACACTACCGATGAGCCCGAAACTTTTCCGGTGACCAAACTGGGACATCCTATATATGAATATTTACCTCCGGAGCTCCTCGTGACGTCCGGGATCTCATCCGGGACTCCGAACAACCTTCGGTCACCACCATACATAACTCTACACTACCGAAACGTCACCGAACCTTAAGTGTGCAGACCCTGCGGGTTCGAGAACTATGTAGACATGACCGAGACACCTCTACGGTCAATAACCAATGGCGGGACCTGGACGTCCACATTGGTTCCTACATATTCTACGAAGATCTTTATCGGTCGAACCTCTATGTCAAGGATTCAGTTAATCCCGTATAACGTTCCCTTTGTTCTTCGGTATGTTACTTGCCCGAGATTCGATCGTCGGTATCTCCATACCTAGTTCAACCTCGTTACTGGCAAGTCTCTTTACTCGTTGCGTAATACAAGATCCCATGACTAACACTTAGCCACATTGCTTGCAAGGCTTGTTGTGATGTTGTATTACCGAGTGGGCCCTGAGATACCTCTCCGTCACACGGAGTAACAAATCCCAGTCTCGATCCATGCCAACTCAACAGACACCATCGGAGATACCTGTAGAGCACCTTTATAGTCACCCAGTTACGTTGCGACGTTTGATACACACAAGGCACTCCTCCGATATCCGTGAGTTGCATGATCTCATGGTCATAGAAACATATACTTGACATGCAGAAAACAGTAGCAACAAACTGACACGATCATATGCTATGTTTGTAGTTTGGGTCTTATCCATCACATCATTCTCCTAATGATATGATCCCGTTATCAAATGACATCTCATGTCCATGGCTAGGAAACCTTAACCATCCTTTGATCAACGAGCTAGTCTATTAGAGGCATACTAGGGACATGGTTTTGTCTATGTATCCACACATGCATTTAAGTCTCCGATCAATACAATTATAGCGTGGATAATAAACGATTATCATGAACAAGGAAAGAAGATAATGAAACTTCTGTTATATTAGGAGAGGCCACGAAACTTCTGCACAACATCATGACAAATCATTCTCAATGGCATAATGAAAGAGCTCCAACTAGTAAGAAGGTAAATTATGTCGAGGAAATCGCTACTTTGAGTGAAAAGTGAATGCTCTTATGAATATGGTTGCTAGCAAAAATACTCATGTTGATGTAAATGATATGCCTTTGTCTACTTTGATTCACTACAAGGATACCACCTATAAAGCAACACATACTCTACAACATTTTTGCTATATGTTGACAAATTCACAGAGATACACATATAAGCATTGGAGTATAAGCATTTGTAGAGTTATAGCTCATGTCTATAGTGGCGTACATAGATTGCAACAGAGCTTATATGTTGCCATGTATGTGTTGCATATTATATCTGTTACAAGACTATAATTTTTCATATTAAAAATGAAAATTAATTAGACACATCAGTAAAAATAATGTATGTGGCGTGAAAATATGTGCTAACCGTTCGAGCAAAACCAAGTCACGTCTAGTCCGTTCGTTTTATCCTCTAATCCGTACCAGGGAAAATCCTATTTGGCGCAAGCCGCGTCAGTTAAAGGCATCAGCGCCAACGGACACATCCCCGCCTCCAGCGATGCTGCATGAACCAACCCATTTACCTTTCTTTCTTTCTTAAACTTCAAAAAATGAAGTGGGCGATGGGTTTGAACTCTAAACCTCTTCTTTAAAAGACAACCCAAGCAACCACTGGGACATCTAAACACTTGAGCCAACTCACATCATTTTTCCGTTTTATTCTTTCTTCACTTCACAGAGGCCCCCGGATGTGTCAAGCTTCCTCAACTGAGTTTTTTCTGGACCACTTTTTTTATTTAATCTTTTTGTTTTCTTTCGTTTTTTATTTTTATTTTTTACTTTTTTTGCAAATTGCATGAAATTTTCAATAAAGATTAATTTTTTTCAAAATTGAAATGTTTTTCAAAATAGGTGAACTTTTTTCCAAATTTGATGAACTTTTTAATAAAATTGGTGAACTCATTTAATATTTGATGACTTTTAAAAAAATTGTCAAACTTTTTTCTAAATTCAGTAAACCAATTTTCATAATTTATGAACATTTTTCAAATTAAATGTACATTTTTAAAATTCAATATACATTTTTCAAAACGGATGATTGTTTTTTGAAAATTGATGAACTTTTTCATGTTCATGAATTTTGCTGTCAAATTAATGAACTTACTTTTCATTAAAAAATCCAAATTCATGTTCTTTTTCAAATTTCTGAGAAAAATATTGAAATCTATGAACTAATAAATTGTGATTTTGTGTTTGGAAATATATGAACTTTTCAACATCGCTTTAACTGGTGACCGTTTTTTCTCTTAACCAAAAGAACAACATATCCGAGAGGAAAAAAAGAGAGGCGAGAATGGCAAGTTGAGCGAGAATAAATATGAAATAGGCTTGGAGGAAAAATGAACCCAGTAACAGCCTACCCTGCTCGTTGTCCCGGAGGTGTCACACGCGAGATCAGGGCTCCTGTTCATCAAAGAGGAGAGTTTCCGCGTGGGTTTCATGCTAACGGGCCGGCCCATTTCCATGCCAGGAGTGAACGTAAGAAAAAAATGCAACGAACTTTAAAGTCGTAGCGTTGGTTGGATTTGTACCCACGACCTTGCGCTAGAGACTAGACTCACCACTCACCAGCCAATACACCTACCGACTTGGATTGGTTTCTAGTACAGCATAAGCTTGAGGTACTAAGTACATGGGCATAATCGTTTTTTAATCTTCCTTCAAAAAAATGAATAATATTTTCTTGACCAAATTTCGAAAGTAGAAGAAACTGTTAATTTTCTTTTGAAACATGAACAATTATTGAAAACATGAACAAAATTTACTGATTTTTATATACAACGATTTTCAAATATACATTGAACACTTTCGAGATACAATGAACAATTTTATCTACACACTGAACATTTTTGTTATATACACTGAACAAAATTTAGAACATGTTGAGCATTTTGTGATATACAATGAACAAATTTTATACCTAGAACATTTTGGTAATATAAGCTAAACAATTTTTAACTACACATCGAAATTTTTTGTGGTATGTGCTGAAAAAACATTTAAATATCTATTGAACATTTTGTGATATACACGGAGAAATTTTAAATTGTGAACAAAATTTGAAAAGGTAAATATAATTTAAACCGTGAAATCACGAACAAATTTTGGGATTTCAAAGCATTTTCTTGAAAACAAAGTATACAAATAAAAACGATAAATGATAAAAGGGAAATGCAAAGAAACATAAACAAAAGAAAAAGGAAAAAGGAAAAATAAAACAGGACAAAAATGGCAAAAGAAAAAAACGGTTTAGAGGACCTACTAGAAGGTTCCCAGAACTGGGTGTTGACTCGAAGTGGGCCGGCCCGTGTCGCCTCATTCGCTTGCTTCGCTTCATCGAAGCAATGACGATTGGACGCACACGAGCATCATATAGGATCTGCCCGAGACTAGACAACCTCGCTGTTGTGTCTGGCTGAACACGCGACCTCCATGTGTTGGTCACCCACTCCAGATTGGACGAGACTCAACGACCTTGATGTCGGTCGGAGCAACCAAACATGATAGGAGGTGGTGCTGCTGCAATGTGGGTGTGACAATCGATAAGTCTACCGCCTGCCTAGGCTAATTAAGTAGGGCTAAGTCCTCTGCCAACCCTGTCTCATCTCATCAGGCTCTTCCCATTGTTCTTGATGTCGGAGAAGGGATCTTCCTTGAGATTGTGACGCCGCCGCACGCAGTCTTTTAGCACATCGTCATCCCTTGCACTATAACAGGAGGAGGTTAGTAGCAGTAGCCACCCCTTGTCGCCGAGACTGCCGCAATGGACGAGGAGTTCCAGCGACAGTTCGAGTCCCTCACGTGACAATAGTACAGCGCCGCCCTCGCCACTGCCCTAGCCGCCTCATCACTGCCATTGCCGTCCTATCGATGGCCGGTCACTGTGAAGCAGGTGCCATACCTGGAGCCCAAGAGTGCACGCGAGCACCGAACGCATAACCTTGGACGTTGTGTCCTCGCAAATGTCGTACTGTCGAAGGTCTACACCATCTACCAGTCGAAGAGCACTATAAAGATGTTCGCGTGGCGTCGGGGCCGCCTTGACAACCAACTGCTCAAAATTTACATGGTCAAGTCGCTGCGCGCCGCCATCCTCGTCGCCGCAATGGCGAGGGGAGGCCGGGTGGAACGGGACAATGACCAAGGCTGATGCTGCCTTGCGCATGATGTCGGAGCAAGCTGAGCAGAAACGTCGCGAGCGGCAGGTCGTGGCAAATCAGCCCTGGTTTGAGTAACAAAAATCAATATTACTTCACCCATCTTGCACTGAATTTGTACAAACGTAAAAGAATCACAATGTGTTTGGCGTAAATATTATATGTACAAGCCGGTGTCAGGGGACAGATGATAATAACAAAAGTTATAATTTTTACTCCTCGCATTCTTTTTTGATTTCACGCCAATTTTTTCATTTCCCTCCGTTCTCTCCCTCCAATAGTGACTAATTTTGGTCAAAAGAAAATAAGTACTAGTAGAACGCTCATACGTTGCTACGGGCTATCCATCATGTTATCTCCAATATTTGAGCCCAACACAAAAACCCGCCCACAACAGATTCTTTCCTTTCTTCTGTCGGATCCTTCCCTCCCCGCTCGGTTTCCCGCCATAGCGGAACATTTCTCGTTGGATCCACCTTCTTTAAAACCAGATGACGCCCACCTCACCTTCGCCATGCAATGCAACATGGGTGAATTTTTTCATATTTGGAATATAATAAAGTGGGTTAAACTAACACATAATATTGACACAAAACAACAAATAACTATATACATCATTCTCAAAGGTCCATTCAACTTTGCAAATGCACACAGGCATTGGAGGCGAGTGACAACCTGAACGTATTCGTAGTGTCCCCGGTGAAGGTGCTATCCTGTTGCTCCCGGTGTCCCCGGTGAAGGCGCTATCTTGGTGCCGGTTGTCATGGTGTTCGATGTCTTGTTTGTTTGGCATGCTTCCCATGTTTGGGGCTTCGTGTGTTTAGCTATGTGTTGTATCTGGTGTTCGGTCCGAGCATTCCTTGTCTATATGCTCGGGGCGTCATATTCACGCCTTCATTCATGTCATGTGTCGTATCTTTTTTGTACTTGTTTTAATTCCTTCTATCAATGAAAAGATACACAAGCTTTGCGTATCCGAAAAAAAATGTTTGGATAAATCAATACTATATTTCATGTACAAGCATGCTATTGAATTTGAACCTTAGAATTAACATTTCCCAATTATATAAAGGTGCCGACGGTGCAGTTCCAACTTGAGGATTGTTACTAACCATTTATCATGGTCGTGCTTCGTAAAGGCCATGTGTTGGTACAGAATAATAGTAAATGTTATAGAGACCCGAATAAAAAATGTTTATTCTTTGATTGGGCATTAGCTCCAGACCAAAAACTATGGCAATGGAAAATGTTTTCTAAACTGAACTGAAAACCGCCCACCATGGTCATGCTTCGTAAAGGTGCCGACAGTGAAGCTCCAACTTCAGGATTGTTACTAACCATTTATCATGGTCGTGCTTCGTAAAGGCCACGCGTTAATAACAGTAAAGGTCATAGAGACCCGACTCAAAAATATTTATTCTTTGATTGGGCATTAGGTCCAGACCAGACACGATGGCAATGGAAAATGTTCTCTAAACTGAACTAATTAAAAAAAACACCAATTTTCATCCATGAAAATTTTGCCAAAGAACCAATTCATGCCATAATATATACACCCAAACTTGTATGTGAGCAAGGAGTATGCACCTGCAACTTGCTTCTTCCTTCCTGTATCACCTGCTGGGTGCATGAGGGTTTCACAATTAAGCATAGTTTTAAATAGCCGGCAAGGCTATAGCTTTTTCAGTAGGGTGTCGCTAAATGGTATCATGTACAAATATGTTGCTATAGCCCGCTATAGCTCCGGTATAGCTGATTTGAAGACCCGCCGTTATTTGTCATAGCCCGCTATTTAAAACATTGTAATTAAGACGTTAATAGTACTCATTCAGCAAAGTTTTCTCCCTGGACAAAGGCTTACATCCAACAAGAGCGAACTGCAGGGTGAGCGCTGGCTATAGCCATGTCCCGTTTTTACTGTGCTGAGATGGAAAGAAAAGAAAGGGAGAGAAAGGGAGAGAAAAACACGACGCGGGCAAATAGGTCTATTGGTTGGCCAGTTGCTGGTTTCTCTGGTGCCTCGTTTTCTAATCCCACACGCATTGTCTCTGCCTTTTTTCCACCCAGCGGCTATCGTTTTCATTGCCGCCATCGCCGCCGCTACCATCCCGGTTCAAAGGTCAGTAGCGCCACCGTCTTCTTGCTCACGCATGCAGTTTCACCATATCCCTCCCTTCAACTCAGACGCCGCCTCCTCTTCTCCCCTTCCTCACAGCCAAGTGTTCCCTCCGCCTCCATCCGCCACCACATTCCTCGTGCTCTCCGGTAAGTCCACCAAGTTCCATGCTTCTCGCCTCCGCCTCCGGCGAGCTCTTTCGAGCGGAGGAGGGCGGGGGCAAGCTTGCCGTCTCCCCCGCGCTGGACGCCGGCGGCGACGCGGGCTTCGACGAGGGTGCCTACATGGTTGCGCTCCAGGCGCGATGCTTCGGGAGGTGGATGCTCTTGTCGCCGCGGATGGCCTCCACGCACACCCTTGTGACGCAGTGAGTGCAAAATTTTGTTCTTTTGAGTCTCGCTTGAGAAAAAGAAAGAGACGATGAATTTTGGTTTCAATCTCTCAAATTGGCCTTGCCTTTTGCGTCTCCGTCCAGGAACTTCGCCAAGCTTTCGACAGGCGTCGTGTGCGTCACAGACATGCAGTCCAAAGGCAGAGGTGCGGTAAACATGTATGCCCATTAGTGCTTGTTTGTGTCCCTTTTGGCGTGTTTTAGTTCTAATGATTTTTCAATCTCGATGATCAATGTTTGTCACTTTGGTGGGTGGATGAATTATACTGTCATGGTTTTTGTATGTTCAGTTGATGTCACCAAACATCTGAAGTTGGTCCATGCTGTATGGGATAAATAGTTCGAGAATAGCAAATTTGTTGAGTGAATTTGGATTCGTAAATGGTCTATGTGATGTATGCGACTGTGATGAACAATGGTTAAAAAAGCAGTCAATTGTTTCCAAAATTGTCTTGGTGAAAAGTGTAGTTCCTCAAATAGATGCTTTGTACCATTTGTAGATCTTCTAAAAATTTCGACCAAACTTGTTTTTAGTTAATTCTGCCTTCTATGCTTTTAGAAATTCATTTTTTTGTATGTTTAATTGATCAGAGCTCCTTAATGCTTAATCTCTACCAACGACTTTGCAGGAAGATCGAAGAATGTGTGGGAATCACCTCCATGTTGTCTCATGTTCTCCTTTACATCCCAGATGAATGATGCACGCAAGCTTCCCCTTATGCAATATGTCGTTTGCCTTGTCATAACCGAAGCCATCAAAGATTTTCTTGTGCTAAGGTGAGGGTTTATGAAATACCATCATATTCCGTGCTTCTTACCCATATGTGATGTTCATTGATTACGCTATGATATTTCATAAGACTATTTTCGTTGCCATGAGTCTTGCCATCCTGATGTAAGGATAAAGTGACCTAATCATCTATATCTTAAGGGGTTGAAAGTTGGTTCCATTCTTTGTACTTCATCATATGGGCCGGAAGTCTACAATATTTGCATGGGTAATCATAATTCAAATGCTGTTGATACTAAAAACTAAGGATTTATCGGATGGACATTGGACACAAAAGAACATCGTGCACATCAGTTTATTATTATCACTAACCCACCAATTAAATTTAGCAAGAGCATAAAAGGAGCTAAGAGAATACATTCCTTTAGATTCAAACTTCAAGATCAATGCATCATCCTCCCCATGTGAATAGAGTTAACGATCTAAACTAGATCAAACAACTGATATAAGATATAAGATAATGGTTGGAAACATCTCATAAAATTAATTTTTAGTTGATGACTACCCCAAATTTTATCCATGGTGTCGTGTTTTTCTTGTTTTTATCCGTTTCACACGTTGCCGCCGAGGGGAACTTGGGAGAGGAACATCGTCGAGAGGAATCTTTTTTTTAGAGAATTTTTCATTCAAATCACGAAACAGTACAAAGTAGTTGCCCCTTACAAGCACACTGAAATGCAAACACAAAGGACCATGAACACCTAGAGTATCCTAAGACAACCATAACACAAGAAGATCTTCGGAGCCCTGTGTCATCATCCCTGAATCTTGAGAGAAGACCCCTGCAGGTGGATCTGCCATCAGGCACAAGCAAGTCATCATCTTCGACCACGACACAATTGCCGCCACGCTGCTTCTTCCTTTCTTGACACCAGCGCTGAGAGGCATGGACATCAATCCAACACACCTACAACAGCCGTCGCCATCTTTGGCTTTGAGTACTGCAAAAAGTGTCCCTTCCGGAAGAAAGAGAACCCGAGTCATCCGATCGGTCCAGCACCCCGGCCGGGCCATCCGCCCGGGCAAAGCAGGATATCCCACCAGCATCATCGCAGAGGAAGGAGAAGAACAGCAGCAGCAAATCATACCGACAAGGAAGAAGAAGGGTCTTCGTCTCCTTGCATCTATCACCCATCTAAGGACCCAAACGGCCAGTGCCGATGGACCTCCAATCACCATAGCCCGCGACCTCGACGAGATCTGGGGATCCCCCACCCCACTGGCTCCTAGACGAAGGCAAAGGCCTCGCCTGACCGTGAACGGAGCCCGGAGAAACTTATTCCGACACGACACCACCGCACCGGCCTCGGCAGCGTCTCCCTCAACCCTAACCCTACCACACACCCACCAAGCTACTAGAACCAAAGTTCCTCCTCCCTCCCGCCGCCAGAGCGGCAGACGGAGAGAGAGGGAATTGGCGGCGCTACTGGCGGCGTGCAAGGGAACCCTCGTCGCCTCCTTAGATTGCCTCGTGCGATCCTACTTTCCAGAGATGACCAGTGGAAACCTTTTTGTGCGCGCCACACTGTCGCCTGGATCAAAGCCGAGCCCCACGATCAATCAAGTGGTGGTATCGTTGAGAGGAATTGATCTGGTAAAGGGTATCACCGCCGTTGTTGTGCACTGCTTCCTCTTTGTTCTTTCATTGTGTTTCTCACTTTTATATGATTGAGCGACTAGCACGAATGCAGTTGCACATTAGCGCGTACATTTTCTTATTGGATTGCAAATCCTTTTTCTCTTTAGCTTTTGGTAGATTCATCAGACCATTTGTAGCGCAGTGTTACTCAATGGATAACATCAGAAACAAACTACAACTGTGAATGTAGAGATGGATAGGGCCAGGCTTCTCCTGAACACGGATTGGAATCGAGTTTGATCTGAGCCAAGATTAATACTTCATATACTGTGCTAAAATTTGACCTTATATCTGATTAGAAAATACAAGTATATGTCATGAAATTAAATTCGTATTTGATAGAAGTTTAAAGGCTTTGTTGTTGTTGTTGTTGTTGTTGTTGTTCTTGTTGTTGTTGTTGTTGTTGTTATTGTTGTTGTTGTATTTGATAGAAGTTTGCAATAATATATATTTTTGTTACATATAAAAGTATATTTTGCTAGCTACATATTTGATGATCAAGCTTTGACCAAAATACAAGATGCTTTACCCGTCCGTCACCCATAGGCAGCAGGTACAACAGCCTCAACCGTCTGTTCTCTGAATAAGGAGGCAGACACCCTACCCCAAGTTTTTTTTTCATTGTGAAGGATAGGAAGGTGGAAATAAGCTAAGGTAGCTTCTCGAAAATGAGTTCTTTTTCAGCTTCTAGCTTATTTTGACACTGAGCTGCTAGAAGTTGCAAAGAACTGGCCCTTTATCAATTTGATGCCAAATATTGTTGTTTGGTTGACGATGATGATCAAGGTGCTGACTGATGATCCTTGCAGAGAGCTGGCTCCTATAACTTTGGACACTCACATACACAACAACCTCTGCTGATCGATTTTGTGGCCAGCCAGAAACGCTGCGCATGCAAACAAAATCAATTGGGTTGTCACATGTGCCTGCTGTTTGCTTCATTACTAAATTCACGGTGTGTAGGTTCCGTTTGTGATTTCTCATATAGCAATGGCATGGTTCATTAAATCTTTAGCATGCAATGAAGTGTTTAGGCGTAAAGAGATACAACCATTTTGGTGTGCAATAATAATTATATTTGTAAATCGTATGTTCTTATATTTTTCTGTTGCCGCCTTGATCAACCTGGCAAGGGAAAGATCCATCCACGAACTTTATGTATTGTATTTATCATTCAATCCAGTTACTATGCTCCATATCATTATTCTGTCGCTAAACTATACCCGAGATGTATGATTTTTGGTCGTGTTTTCATTGTAGTGGTGGAGGCTTCATTTCCTTGGAGCGGTCCGGTGAGTGTAGTTGTCAATTCCAAGGATATGTGTATCCTATAGTTCACTTCATCACTATTTATAGGATGAAGTTCTGACAAAGTATTCACTCTTTAGCAGTTAAAACTTCTGTTTGAGCACAATAGTCATAATATAGATGGCTTGTTCTGTAATGCTGCAATGCTAAATATGAAATGTGCCACCATTTGCTCTTACTGGATGTAGGGTGTATAGTATTCTTCTGATAATTGCCCTAATGTAGATGGTGTAATTAGGGAGCATCCATTTGTAGGAGATATGCCCTATAGGCAGTAATAACAGTTATTTTGTATCTCCAAAGTTTGTAATGAATGTTTATGTTCCTTGCTATAACTGCAATGATTCTCGAGTCTACAAATTAAACGAGACTTGGAGAGAAACTCATGTGCACGTGTGGTATAATAAACAGTAAATTGTATTCCTAGTCTTGCCTCTAAGACTGGCTCAAGTGTTGCATGATGGTCCTGTTTTCCTGATCATGGGCATGGCTATGCCAGCAACTTTGAGGACGCGATGTTGATAGAACACTCGTGTTGAATCGATCCGAATTGATGTTATGCTATGAGATACATTCGTCACAAGTTAATGGTTAATAACACAGAGATGGTTAACGTTTGCATAATTCCTTAGACCATGAGAGTATCGAGTTTCTTCATACTTGCTTCATGAACTTTGGGGTTTGTTAAACGTCATCCGTAAATGGGTGGCTATTACGGCGGCTTACGGGTTCATGGAAAAGTATGTCAAGTAACTTGATAGCTCAAGATTGGGATTTGCTCCTCCGACGATGGAGAGATATCTCTGGGCCCTCTCCGTGTTACGGTATCCATCATCGTCTAGCCAGACACTTTGTGATTTGATCACGGGGATGCCGGAACACGGGAACGAGAAAAGAGAACAATACCGGCAACGAGGTAACTGGCATAGTGGACAAGTTGTTGATCCACGAGGATGCCTACATGTCTCACCTCGGGTAACTGTAACATATCGCGAAGCAACAGGAATAGCTCACGGCAACTAGAGGTTTACTCGAATATTCATTTGTGTGGGTATAGGGGTCAATATGGGTGTCCACGGCTCCGATGTTGATCATTGATCGGAAGGGGTTCCAGGTCATGTCTATGCTTCACCGAACCTATATGGTCACACACTTAAGGGTCATCTATCTGTTGAATACTAGACAGGGAGTCTGAGAGAAAATCACTGAAAAGTTTCGGACACCGAAAAAGTTTCGGACAGTGGAGAAGTTCCGCACACAGGACACCGAAACAGTTTCGGTAAACTAAAAAGTAGTTTCAGGGGATACCATTAAGTCAAATTGGTTTCGGCACATGCCTGATAATTCTTGGAGGGTGCCAGAATCATTCTGGAAACTTCTGGGAATTTTCTGGAAGAAAAACCGGAAATGTTTCGGAGCTGCCGGAACCGCTTCAGATGCTTTTCGCAGATGAAAATCACCATTCCGGAATTGTTCCGGATCGCATTAAAATTATTTTAGTGGGGTACTAGAATTGTTCTAAGCCCACATAAATATTTTCAATTCGATCGGACGTTGAAAAATGTCGTCGTGAATAGTGAAAGTGCTTTTTGGATATTTATGGAAAAGCACATTTTTGGATATTTCCAAAAAGGCTTCTAGAAGGGATTGGGGAGTAAGGTAGCTCCTCATGGGGGGCTCCCCAAGGGTTGTCCGGCCAAGGGTGGAGCTCCTCCATGGAGCTCCACATGGCACCCCTTTTCCTTCTTATGGTTTTTTATGTGTGACATAAAGTGGGGTAGTTTGGTATTTTCAAGTCCCAACCCTACCCCTTGGTTTTCCTATAAATAGAGGATATGTAGGTTTCCATCTCTTCATCCTTGTGCTCTCATACACATGCTTTGATTTGCAAGCTCTCTCTCTCCCTCCCACGAAAAGAGTCTTTCGTAAAGCCAAAAGGCTGTCTGGGTTCCGGCAGGAACTAGTTCTGGACGGCGAAGCCCTGCTGGATAGATGACATTGTATGTGTGCAACCCCGTAGAGAGGTCGTAGTTTCGATCTTTTGCCCGAGGGGCTGTTCGTGTGTCCTCCCGTAGGGCTGTTCGAGTCTCCGTTCGAGTTTCGAGGGTCCTCCCGGAGGGCTGTCCGCGACATCGTTCGGGGGACTGTCCGACTGCCTCTCGAAGGGCTGTCCGACGAGGGAGTACATCCTCATGGTTGGGAGGTTGTAAAATCCTAGCTGCGGGGATCTGCATCAACGATCTCCACCGACTCTTCTTCCGCTGCGCTTCGAGTCGGTACGGATCAGATCAAACCTTGTTTGCAGTCTCCATAGTGGTCCTAGGCGTACTCACTATACCGGAAAATTTTGTTTTCTGTCGCGTTCGCCAATAGTGGCATCAAGAGCCAGGCTATGAGTAGATGCATGTTATGATCTAGAATACATGAGATGCATGGGTATTGCATAGTATAATTTTGTAGTAGATGAGATCTATTGCTGAAAATTATTTGTGCAGGTAGCAGATGAAATCTGTTACCCGATGTTCCTGTTGCTTCCCATGAATTTGCGTAGTCCTGATCTTGACGAAATGGTGGAATCTTACAAAGTTCTAGCAATCCGCGATCCTTTCATGCTGCTCCTGAGTATGCTGATTGACAGATCAACGAAGTGCTATCAGTTCTTTGGGTTCCACCATAGTTAAAGAAAGATGGATGTTTCGCAGACGAAAGGGCAATGCAGATATGATCTGCACGGGGGTCACGCGTATGACAAAGTTTAGTATGGGGCTCGAGATTTTATTATCTCGTGTTTCATACACCCTAGAAAGTTAATCTAGCAACTTGAATTATCATACTTGATGATAAACGTTGGTAGCTGCGGTTTGAGTCAAAACCTTAGAAGCCACGTAAAATAAATTTTTGTATAAACCGATTAGAGGCGTTTAACTTGGTTTTGCAGGATGGTTTGCATGTGATGTGGTATAGCAATGCTCATATTCAATTTGATTATGTATGAGATGGCTATATGATGTAATTAACATGACCTGCGTGTCATGATTCAGCATGATGGCTGGAGCCATATGATTGCACTTTAATGACTTGCGTGTCAACCTTATGTAATGCACTTATTTTATTAGATATAGAGATAGCAATATTATCTGGTGCATCGACAAGGTGGTGGCAATCTTCGCAGAGGTGAACACCGACGCGAATGCCGAAGACGAAGAAATACTTGACTTCTTCGTCAGAAGGGGCTATACCATATCATGCTATTATGAATTGCCTGAGATGTTTATCCCTCTTGATGCACCCTTCTTAATTGCGCGGTAGTCGCTTTTTATTAGGGTGATCTCTCACTTAGAATATCAAGTAGTTAGTGTTCTCCCAAGTGTAGCACCGTCACGGCACCTATCTCTTCGGGGTATCACATGGTTACATGGGTACGAACGATTAGAGAAGTGTGAGGCGGGTGAGTTGAGACCTCGCATCGAGATCACTTAGTTGTCTTGACGTTCAGGCATGAAAGTCATGAGCTCGGAACACACGCATCGAAAGATGAACAAGAGTCACATAGACATGTGATTGTCAAGTTGGCCTACCAATTGAAATTCTCGTCACTTGAGATGGTTACATCCTTGACGCCGAATTGAAAGTTGGGTCTTGCATCACTCACGATCAATTATGAGAGATATTGATTTGAGTGGAAGTGCACTTTAGAATAAAAATTATTTATTCACTAGTGCCAAAAATCATTATGAACAAAGTCTAAAGGAACTTGTGTTTTCCGTTGTAGATCAAATGGCTCGCAACACCGCGTTCAACTTAGGCCCTATGTTAGAGAAAGAGAAGTTAGCTACAAATGGAAACAACTATGCGGACTGGGTCCGTACCCTGAGGATTGTCCTTCGGGATGCTAAGAAAGTGTATGTGCTTGACGGACCTCTTCCTCCTAAACCGGCGGCAACAGCCGCGACAGACATACAAAATGTTTGGGCCACTAAGGATGATGATTACAACTTAGTGCAGTGCCTCATGCTGTCTTGCATGAGTTCAGAGCTTCAAAAACGTTTTGAATTCCATAACTCCTTTGATATGATCAAGGATTTGGATGCTCTTTACAAGTTTAATGCACGGTCTGAACGTTTTGACATCATGAAAATGATGGCGGAGACCAAGATGGCTGAGGGCAGTTCAGTTGGCGAGCACGTAGTCAATATGATTGGCTACGCTGAAAGGCTTAAAATCCTGGAATTCCCACTTCCAGAAGAGCATGTTATGGACTTGTTGCTAGGTTCACCCCCCTCCCCCCCCCGTCTTATGGCGGTTTTATCATGAACTGCAACATGAATGGGATGGACAAAACAGCAAATGGGGTGCTTGCCATGCTGAAAACTGCTGAAGGAGGACTGCAGAAAAATCGCAAGCAAGTGTTGCTTGTGAATAAAACTGCCAGTTTCAAAAAGAAAGGCAAGCCAAAGAAGGGCAAGGGCGCTGGTAAGACCGGCTTCCAACGCAAATCTAAGGGCGGAGCCAAGAATGAAACTGAGTGCTTCTACTGCAAGGGCACAAGACACTAGAAGAGAAACTGCAAGAAATATCTGGAAGATAAGAAGTCCGGGAAAACCGGAAAAGGTATAATTGTTATACAAGTTAATGTCATTGACGTTTTGCTTTCTAGCGAAAATTCTAAGTCTTGGGTATTTGATACCGGATCGATTGCTCATATTTGCAACTCGATACAGGGGCTTCAGAAGGTGCTCAAGCTAGCAAAGAATGAAGTCGTGATGCGTGTCGGGAACGGCGCTGGGATCGCCGCTCAAGCCGTCGGCATTATGCCTCTACGTATCCCTTCAGGATTTATTTTGGAACTTAGTAACTGTTATTTTGTTCCGTTATTGTGTAGAAACATTATCTCTGGATCATGTTTAGTACACGATGGGTACTCCTACAAGTCTGAGAACAATGGTTGTTCACTTTATTGTAAGGATATGTTTTATGGATTTGCACCCATTGTTGGGGGCCTTTTCATACTGAATCTTGATTGTGGAAATGATGTCTTTAACGTGAATGCTAAACGCCTTAAGAAGGCTGATACCACCACCACTTACTTGTGGCACCGTCGGCTTGGCCACATCGGAAAGAAACGCATGCAAAGACTCCATAAATATGGAGTTTTACCGTCCCTTGATTTTGAATCATTTGACACATGTGAAGCTTGCTTGATGGGAAAAATGACCAAGACGCCGTTCACGGGTCATCCTGAACGAGCGGGTGAATTATTGGAAATAATACATAGTGATTTATGTGGTTCAATGAACACGGCCGCATGGGGTCGGTATTTTTACTTCGTGACTTTTCTAATGATTTAAGTCGGTGTGGCTATATCTACTTGATGAAGCATAAGTCGGAAACCTTTGAAAAGTTCAAAGATTTTCAGAATGAGGTAGAAAATCATCGTGACAAAAAGATTAAGTTTCTACGGTCTGATCGCGGAGGCGAATATCTTAGTCATGAGTTTGGCCAATATCTGAGTGACCGTGGAATCGTTTCACAACTTACGCCTCTCGGAACTCCACAGCGAAACGGAGTGTTGGAACGACGTAACCGAACCCTGTTAGACATGGTAAGGTCGATGATGTCTCTTACAGATCTACCGATATCTTTTTGGGGTCACGCACTACTCACTGCCGCTTATACATTAAACAGAGCGCCGTCTAAGTCTGTTGAGATGACACCACATGAGATGTGGTATGGGAAGATACCTAGTGTGTCGCATCTCAAGGTTTGGGGTTGTGAGGCATACGTAAAATGTTTACAGCCAAGCAAACTAGAACCTAGATCAGACAAATGTTACTTTGTAGGTTATCTAAATAACATCATTGGATATTCCTTCTACCACCAGTCCGAAGGCAAAATGTTTGTCGCAAAGGTTGCACACTTTCTCGAGAAAGAATTTCTCGCTAAAGAATTGAGTGGGAGAACAGTACAACTTAATGAGATTAGTGAATCTTTGGCAACCGTTGATATGGATAAGGAACCAGAAGTAATTCCGCAAATTATCCCTACAACCGAGCCGGAAGTTGTCGCATGTGATGCGGAAACATCAGACAATGTTGTAACTGAACCGCGCAGATCAGGTAGGGCTATCCAGCCACCTGAGTATTTTTCATAACGAAATCTTCATTCTTGAAGACGATGAACCTGCGCACTACAAGGAAGTTATGAGGTCTGAAATGGAATCCATGTACGAAAACCAAGTTTGGAACTTGAAAGAACTTTCAGATGGCGTAAAACCCATTGGTTGTAAATGGATTTTCAAAAGAAAGACGGACGCGGATGGTAACATTACTATTCATAAAGCTAGACTTGTCGCGAAAGGGTTCACGCAAGTTCCAGGAGTGGACTACGACGAGACTTTCTCGCCCATAGCTATGCTTAGGTCTGTTCGGATATTACTAGCATTTGCTGCTTATTTCGATTATGAAATATGGCAGATGGATGTCAAAACGGCTTTCCTAAATGGGAACCTTGAACAGGATGTATACATGATACAGCCAGAAGGTTTTGTCGATCCTAAGAATGCTGAAGAAGGTTTAGTGAAAGTACGCAAAGTTCACACGGATCTGAATGTGTCAGGCCCAATGACAAAGCCTCTACCACGAGCAAAGCATGAGCAACACCGGATAGCCATTGGTATTAGGGAAGCCATATAACTGGATTATGACTCTAGTGCAAGTGGGAGTCTATAGGAGATATGCCCTAGAGGCAGTAATAACAGTTATTTTGTATCTCCAAAGTTTGTAATGAATTTATATGTTCCATGCTATAACTGTAATGATTCTCGAGTCTACAAATTAAACGAGGCTTGGAGGGAAACTCATGCGCACGTGTGGTATAATAAACAGTAAATTGTATTCCTAGTCTTGCCTCTAAGACTGGCTCAAGTGTTGCATGATGGTCCTATTTTCCTGATCATGGGCATGACTATGCCAGCAATTTTGAGGACGCGATGTTGGTAGAACACTCGTGTTGAATCGATCCGAATTGATGTTATGCTATGAGATACATTTGTCACAAGTTAATGGTTAATAACACAGAGATGGTTAACGTTTGCATAATTCCTTAGACCATGAGAGTATCGAGTTTCTTCATACTTGCTTCATGAACTTTGGGGTTTGTTAAACGTCATCCGTAAATGGGTGGCTATTACGACGGCTTACGGGTTCATGGAAAAGTATGTCAAGTAACTTGATAGCTCAAGATTGGGATTTGCTCCTCCGACGATGGAGAGATATCTCTGGGCCCTCTCGGTGTTACGATATCCATCATCGTCTGGCCAGACACTTTGTCATTTGATCACGGGGATGCCGGAACACGGGAACGAGAAAAGAGAACAATACCGGCAACGAGGTAACTGGCATAGTGGACAAGTTGTTGATCCACGAGGATGCCTACATGTCTCACCTTGGGTAATTGTAACATATCGCGAAGCAACAGGAATAGCTCACGGCAACTAGAGGTTCACTCGAATATTCATTTGTGTGGGTATAGGGATGGGTGTCCACGGCTCCGATGTTGATCATTGATCGGAAGGGGTTCCAGGTCATGTCTATGCTTCACCGAACCTATAGTGTCACACGCTTAAGGGTCATCTATCTCTTGAATACTAGACAGGGAGTCTGAGAGAAAATCACCAAAAAGTTTCAGACACCGGAAAAGTTTCGGACAGCGGAAAAGTTCCGCAGACAGGACACCGGAACTGTTGGTAAAACTAAAAAGTAGTTTCAGGGGATACCATTAAGTCAAATTGGTTTCGGCACATGCCTGATAATTCTTGGAGGGTGCGAGAATCATTCTGGAAACTTCTGCGAATTTTCCGGAAAAAAAAACCGGAAATGTTCTGGAGCTGCCGGAACAGCTTCAGATGCTTTTCGCAGATGAAAATCACTGTTCCGGAATTGTTCCGGATCGCATTAAAAATTATTTTAGTGGGATACTAGAATTGTTCTAAGCCCACATAAATATTTTCAATTCGATCGGACGTTGAAAAATGTTGTCGTGAATAGTGAAAGTGCTTTTTGGATATTTATGGAAAAACACCTTTTTGGATATTTCCAGAAAGGCTTCTAGAAGGGATTGGGGAGCAAGGTAGCTCCTCATGGGCCTCCCCCCAAGGGTTGGCCGGCCAAGGGTGGAGCTCCTCCATGGAGCTCCACATGGCACCCCTTTTCCTTCTTATGATTTTTTATGTGTGACATAAAGTGGGGGTAGTTTGGTATTTTCAAGTCCCAACCCTACCCCTTGGTTTTCCTATAAATAGAGGAGATGTGGGATGCCATCTCTTCATCCTTGTGCTCTCATACACATGCTTTGCTTTTCAAGCTCTCTCTCTCCCTCCCACGAAAAGAGTCTTTCGTATAACCGAAAGGCTGTCTGGGTTCCGGAAGGAACTAGTTCTGGACGGCGAAGCCCTGCCGGATAGATGACACCCTATGTGTGCAACCCCGTAAAGAGGTCGTAGTTTCGATCTTTTGCCCGAGGGGCTGTCCGTGTGTCCTCCCGTAGGGCTGTCCGAGTCTCCGTTCGAGTTTCGAGGGTCCTCCCGAAGGGCTGTCCGCGACATCGTCCGGGGGACTGTCCGACCGCCTCCCGAAGGGCTGTCCGACGAGGGAGTACATCCTCGCGGTTGGGAGGTTGTAAAATCCTAGCTGCGGGGATCTGCACCAACGATCTCCACCGACTCTTCTTCCGCTGCGCTTCGAGTCGGTACGGATCAGATCAAACCTTGTATGCAGTCTCCATAGTGGTCCTGGACGTGCTCGCTATACCGGAAAATTTTGTTTTTTGTCGCGTTCCCCAACACCATTTGCTGTAGCTGGTATAAGTATACATTCATGCTCATTCAGATGCTTGAACTCGGAGTTGTTCGTGCTATTTTTTTCAGATGATATCGTTGGCTGGCATTTTTCTTATAGCCATTATGCAGCTTATTGTTGTACCAACATGTTTTGTACTTGTTCTATTATCTCCATTTATTTCATTATATAGTTATGCATGCTCCTGTCTTTGCTCCTAAGCCAGATATATTTCATGACACTACTTTTGTTGATGTATCAATTTTTTCAAGAAGCATCAACATTGACGCTCATTTGGACTACATATCAATGTTAAAAAATGCACCAGCAAGATTAATACTTATAGTCACACAATACGTTAACAAATGTCATACAGACACATTAACAAATACTACAGCTAAATTAGTACGCACAATTCCGTCTTAAGAGGCGCCACCAGGTGGCGCCCCAGCCACTAGTCAGGTTAACATGAGAATTCAGAACTGAATAATAGACAGGAGACTTTTCTTAGAATCTAGAACCTTGACCACGCTTTAATGAATGATCTGTTAGGTAGTAGGGTCCTGAAACCAATGGTAGCAGAAAAAGATAAGCATTAGTTTCGCCTTCGCAAAGAGCATGTTCGTATTACAGTCCTATCTATATTTGGCTACTACGACAGTCTGTAGTCATGGGAATAGGAAAAAGACTTAAAACCCGATTGAGGCAAAAAGCACTTGCTCAGATTGTAGCCTTGCGCACAGATACATGGGCAGACCATATATAATTTCATTCACACAAAAAAATATCACATATAACTTAATATAAGCGAACTGTTAGGTGTTGCCTCTTTACTAACGCTACAATCCATATATATATATATATATATATATATATATATATATATATATATATATATATATATATATTTGAAAAGGGGATGACCCCCGGCCTCTGCATCTAGAAGATGCATTCAACCACTTTATTAATTATTCACACAGATCTTACAAAGCAATACATCAATATGTCTGAAGCCGTCCTCTTGGCAACATCTATCGCTACTCCTATCCAATGATGAAGGGGTGCAGAAAGTGTGAGCCACATACCCAGACCTCTCACCTCGCCTAACATCTAAAGCCGGAGGCCCCGATCGAGCCACATACCGGGTCAGGGGTACAATCCGGTCCGACGCACCCTCATAGATCGTCGCCACCGCCTTCCATCAATCCATCTTCAGAACAGTTACTGACGCATCGACCTTGCAAGGCCTGCCGTCGACGCCCCCACAGCGCCAGGCAGCGCCTCCTCCCAACGCGCGCTCATCATCACGCATCCGTTGTCGACACTTTGTTGCGCCTAGCCGCCGAGACTCCACAACGTCGATGTGTCATAGGGAACGCTGCTCCACCGTAGATGTCGACCACTGATCCCTCGAGCCCGTGTGTACCTCCATGAATGACGCCCCCAAGGAGGAAACGACACCAGAGCGTCGCCATCATCCGATCTACTGATCTAGGGTTTCCCCTGGAGGTAGAAGAGAGTGGCCTTGAGCTTCTCCTCGGCGATGCCTTCAGGAAGGGAACGACGTAGACAGCGCCGCCATCGCCGGCCTTGGCAATAGCCAAAGGCAAGCTTTCACCCAGATCTGTTTGAAGAGCCCATCTCTCCTGCACGGGCCACCTCATCCTGCAACATCCCCGGGAGCGGGATCCCAAGATCCGCCGCCACCGGTGATGCCACAAGGACCCATCACCTGGCGGTCATCCCTGACGAAGGGGATGGCGCCCCCACCTTATTCAGATCCAGCAGCACGCTAACGCCTCCTACTGCCCCCATGAAGGAGGACAGTCAACGTGCGCACTCCCACCGGACGACGCCCGAGCCCGACCACCGAACCGATCTGGGGTGGGGAACCCCAGATCCGCCGCCGTCAGCCCCCGCAGCGCCGTCGGGATCCCATCGGGCCGCCGCCCGAGAACGCCAGCTCCGCCTCCATGTCGTACGCCCAGGGACGCCGTCGCATCTCAGCCAAAGGGTCCTCTCGTGAGGAAGGGAGGGAGGCCCGCTGTCCGTCGTCTGCCAGGCGAGCTTCACTTGCCGGCCTCCTCCGACGGCGGCGGGGAAGGAGGGTAAGAGGGAGGCCGAGGGCGGCGGTGGCTAGGGCGCACGAGTCACCTCCCTGGAGGCGACGCGAGTGAAGGAGTACGAAGTCCCCTTCTGCCACTGCATCTTATTTCAGAACGTCCTTATTCATATTTTTCTTTTTTGTGAAAAGGAAGAAGATCCCCGGCGTCTGCATCTGGGCAATACTTGCAGCCAGTTTATTAATTATGCTCAAAAGACCTTACAAGGACATACAACAGTAAGTCTGAAGCCACCGTCTAGGCAACATCTATCGCTACTTCTATCCAGTGTATGTAGGGATGCTGATAGTCTGGGCCTAATACCACAGACCTCGCAGCCAGGCCTAACATCTAAGACGACCTGGGCCCCAACCAAGCCACTTGCCGGGTCTGGGGCACACACCGGTCTGGCGCGCTCTCAAAGGCCGCCGCCGCCAACTGTCACCACTCCACCTTCAGAGCTGTACTGACGCATCAACCTTGCCCGGTCTAGCTGTCGTCGATGCCACCACGACGCCCAACACCACCACCTCCCTGCGCGTGAACAACTGAGCACGTCACGATTGCCACCAGTACACCTCAACACCATGCCGCCAAGTACCACCAGCCAACACAGCTTGGAGTCTCTGGAAGATCTGTCGTGCGTAGCACCTGCCGACCAGGCTTGACAAAGCGTAGCACCTATCGGCCAGGCATGACTTGACATCTCCACCGAAGCTCCGTGCAAGACGAAGCCGCTCCACCTCCTGCCTCTGACCACCAGCACTGCTCCACAAACGATGCTCCCAAGAGAGAAACCCCACCAAAGTGTCGTCATCGTCCGATCTGGAAAACCAGATCCTAGGGTTTCCCTAGAGCAGTATGAGTGGGTCGACATAAGTCACACAACGATGCCTTCATCAAGGTAACGACGCAAAACGCCGTCATCGTCTGCCGTCGGCTTGGTTTTCACCGGCAACTATGTCTTCCCGACTCGCAACCGGAACTAGATGTCGGTTCTCGAGATCTGACCATCCAGCGTCAGGCCGACCACCTCTGATGGAGGAGATGTCCACCACCGTCGGCTGCCCAGGCCAGATCAGATCTGACCGGAGGCGCCACCGACTAGTCCACCATGGCCTCCACGCCGCCACCGCCGATCCAACGCCCGATGCCGCACCGACCGCAGCCGCCGCCCTTCCCTGAACAGGCCGCGCCATGTCTGCAACCGCCGCCGCCCGAGACAGGGCCGGTCACCACGCCGCCGTAGCCATTGCTGCCGCGCAGCATGGATTGGATCGGCCGCCGAGCTCACATCGAATCAACCACCGCCACGTCACGCTCATCGCCCGTCGCGCCGCCGTACCCCATGGTAGCCTGGCACCTCCTCGCGACTTGGCCGTCCCGCGCCGGCTGTGATGCTCGAAGGGTGGAGATGCCCCGCCGCCGCCCTGCCGGCTAGGCTTTGCCTGGCAACGCTGCGGATGGTGGCGAGGAGGGGGGAGAGGAGGGGGGGTTCGAGTGACGGCGGCTAGGGTTTACCCCCGGGTTGCCCACGGGGGCGACGCGAGGGAGGGGCGAGGGATCTGTATTCATATTTATGTGTGCATCAACAATCCAAAGTAGCAACCTATATATGTTGGAGCTCATGCAACACTGTTCATGGTTTGTGCCTTCCCCTTTCTAGTACAAATCATGAGGTTGGCTCATAGCTGTGTTGTACAAGAGAATTATGTTTCAGACAAGAAAACGATGATCACTTGTTCAAATCGACAGTAAGAAGGAAAAGTATCATTATTCAGTCCACATTAGAAAGAACGTATTACCAGTCTTTTCCTTCTTAGTGTGGATTTGAAGAATTCAGTTTCAGACAAGAAAACAATGATCACTTGTACACCGGAAGATACGAAGCGTTAGCAGGAAAACATTTTCTTTTCGTTTTTCCTGGTTCATGAATGTCTTCACCTTGTAGCCGGTCATGAGCTTTGTATTTACAGGTTGCAGGAACTCATCAGCAGGTTTGCACGGACGACCTGAAACCAATTATAGATTTAAATGTGAGCATATGTTGAGAACAATAAATGATCCCAAATCCAACATTTAAAGCAGTACACGGGTAGGGTGCTCCCCGAAGCCATTCCTTCATGCCAAAAAAACACAAGTACAGTCAGTCAGAAACCTCAAAAAGAAAAACAATCATAAGGTAGGGGAAGCTCAGGGTGATGTGAAGTGAAGTTTTTTGCCAATGCCTCACGGCTGTACTCCTTGAATATAACGTGTGAAAATGCATCTTGTTTATATCATGGCTAGAGGAGGCACGAGGTTTCAGTTCTTTCGTTCATCCCAAATGCAGGGAAAAAACAAAGACGAATCTACTCGAAAGTTCTGACGAGAAAGCTATATTGATCATGTGACAACGTTTTTTAAACTCTGCTAACAAGCTTGATTTGTCTTCAGTTTTATCCAACTGTATAGGGCTGCTCTTCAGTTGTATGCAGTTTATAAACCGTGGCAAACTCAGGTATGTGAAATGTGACTTGTGAGTCAATATATCATCTATGAAAAAATAGATAGCATACGTGGATCAATCTATCATCTACGCCAAAATCTGAAGCAACACATAGCCAAAAAAACTGAAGCAACACATCACTGAAAAAAATACCTTGAATCAAACAATGCAGAGATGAAGATCTCGGCGCGGTGGCTATGTGATCGAAGGAGCTTGGCGCGTCCCCTGACTGTGCGAGATGACGAGAAGATTTGAATGTCTAGCGCCGGTGCGGGGCGCCTGTGGGAAAGGGTAACCGTCGGTGTCGCCGCTGCTCTTCGCTGGTGGGCCACCCACTGCAACCACGGCCGCTGGAAGGCGTAGCAGTGGAGGGCGCCACCGCGCTGGGAGCATCCGAGATGGGGAGCTACCGCCGGTGGCTGCGAGGACATGTACACCGCCGTCAACTTCAAAACTGAATTGGTATCTGGCATCTACATTACTAAGAACTATATTGTGTCTCATATAGAAAGAAATCTGGATAGACTCGAACCAGCTCATGCATGCTGATTGCTTAACACTAATCAACGGAAGCTCGTAAAGATTTAAAAAGTAGCCACTAAGTAAAAAATCAAGGCTGAAACTAATAAAGAAACCTTCATAGCAGCCACATGTATAGAATATAATTCTGTAGAGAAAACTTGCAAGCAGGCCTCACCAGTTCACTGATTCAAACAAAAATAAACACACAACTCATGTGAGTCTCTCCACCTAAACAATGGTTCCATAACTGAATACCTCCTACTAAATTCATCAAACAAGGGGTTTTATTAGGGATATAACTCCGTGGTGAGACCCGCCCAGGTGAGGCCGAATTACACTTGGCGGCGGACCAAGGCCGATGGGCCTGGAGACATATGGCGGTTTACCAAGATGGGCCTGGGCGAGGTCCGAACCAAGAAGGCATGAAGACCCGGGTGGTTAAGCCGCCCGGAGACGGCTTGCCCAGGAAGGCAAGGCGACATAGAGATAGAATCGGATACATTGTAAGAGTCGGTATGAGACTTGTAACCCGTGGTCTAGGCCTCCTATATAAGGGTGAGACCCAGGGCAACTTAGACAGAAACCAATCAATCGAGAACTAGGTCAAGCGAGTCCGCTCCCTTGTAATCGATACTCCAATCAATATAACACAAGCAGGACATAGGCTTTTACCTCATCTCGAGGGGCCGAACCTGGTTAAACTCGTATCTTTCGTCCCAACCAACCCCTTTGAGTCCATCACCTTAGCGATGGCCTCGAACATAAGTCTTCGGACATCTGTCGTGATAAAACCACGATAGGTTTGGTTAGCACAACCACCGCTATGTTCAAATTATTTGCATGGTTTTACCATAGAGATAAGATTCTTAACATCTGAGTGATACAAACATGTTCTGGCCATCACTCCGAGCAAAAATCATGGGTCTGCAAGTCTGAACTAACAATAAGAGCACCACAAAGATTATACTTAGGCCAACAGATGAAGCAATCTGCTACTACATGCATGCATGTGGAAAGAGGAGGGGCTTAGGAGTGTGAAGTCACCATAGGCGGAGAGGAACGCCGGGAAGTGAGGTCTCGTGGTTTCCGTCTCCGAGCTCCCGCCATCGCAGTCACCATTGCAATTCACACCCGGTCGCGTCCGAGGCTCGGACCTCGCGTCGACAGTCGGAGGCAGCACGCCATCACCATCTCGTCGCCTACTGCCACCGCCACGGCTCAAAAACTATGAGTATGGGGTGGGTGCATTGGGAGAGAAGGGGGCCAGTCCAGAGGAAAGGGAGTGCTTGAGAAAGTTTGAGAAGGGCGGAGGGGACGCGTGAGTGAACGTAGGCGAGCTGCACGACAACCTGGTCTTGCCCCTCCGAAATCCACAGCGTACCAACGCCCACACCCTCAGTCCTCAGCCCCCTATAGTCATGTGCTTCTGAGAGAGGACGAGAGGGTCCACCACCTTGGCTTCATGACCGGCGGGGTGGGCGGGGTTGGCGGCGCCCGAACCCTAGAGGTTGGTTTGGAAGGAGAGAGATCAAGCAGACCGAGCGGGCAGGGACGCAGCTTCGGTGCCTTAAAGGCACCTGCCTTTGGGTCCATGACATGTGGGCCAGCCACTTGTTAGGCCACATGTCATAGGCACAAAGGCAGGTGCCTTAAGTCACTGAAGTGCAGTCCAGCGGGCAGGGGCCTTGTGCCTTACTTGTTGTCAGGGGCTGAGGCCGATTCACCCGTGGAGTGTTTAACAAAAAACTACCACATTTCATGAAAACATGCCCAAAAATTACCGCTTCACGATTTTGTGCAGAAAACTAGCACTTTTTAACTAATCTTTAACTAAAAACTACCATGTCTGAAAAGTGCTCCATTTACCTCTTCTAAACGCCTTTTTGACATGCTGGGTCCACAAGTCAGGTTGACCGTTATTACAGATAGAGCCCACACGTCAACCCTCTTCTTCCGCCTCTCTCCACCCTCATGTGCATTACTCGCGGCGGCCCCGGCGTCGCAGAGCACGGATAGCTCGAAGGCCTTCTTGAGCAACCCATTCCTGCGCTCGAGCTGGCCGGGCGAGTAGCAGGCAGCCGTGCCGCCGACCTGGCAGTCCGCCGTGCCGCCGGGTGAGCAGCTCACCGCGCCGCAGAGCAGTCAGTCCGCCACGCCGCAGAGCGAGCAGGCCGCGGCGCCGCCGAGCCGGCAGCTCACCGCGCCGCCAGGCGAGAAGGCCACCGCGCCGCCGGGCGAGCAGGCCGCGGCGCCGCCGAGCCGGCAGTCCGCCGCGCTGCCGGGCCGACAGGTCGCCACGCCGCCGGGCGAGCAGTCCGCCACGCCGCCGAGCGAGCAGGCCGCCGCGCCGTCGGTCCGTCGCGCCGTCGGGTAGGCAGTCCGCGGCGCCGCCGGGCAGGCAGGCCGAGGCGCCGCCGGGCGAGCAGGCAGGCCGCCGCACCGCGCGCTGGCCTTCGCTCGAGCTGGCTGGCTAGCCCCCGCCCGAGCTGGGCGTGGGAGCTGGCTGGCTGGCCCGTTCTGGCCAAGGCCGCTATGTGGTTAGACTAACGGTCAACATAACGGTCAATCTAACAGGATTTGACTACTATGCCACATCAGCACTTCCATGCGGGCTATCCTTGTCATAAACCGATTTAAACAAGCTAAATCGTCAACTTTTCTGACATGGTAGTTTTTAGCAAAAAATTAGTGCAAGAGTGATAGTTTTTGGTCAGTTTTTATAGAGTGGTAGTTTATAGGCACAGTTTCATAAAATGTGGTAGTTTTTGTTAAATACCCGGGCTGATGAAAAACCGATGGGGCTTACCACTGAAATAAAACCCAAAAGCTCCACGGCGTGTACGCAATTCAGCGCCAGCAGGCGGCCGTATGCGAGCCGTCCATCACAGCAAGGGGTCACGCCACGTGGTGAACAGTTTCGACCGGAGGGAAAGAGAGAGCGGTGGGTTTGTCGTTTCCGTTACGCGTCCACCCATCTGGTCCTCTCCATTCCCTCCTTTTCCCCTCTCAGCATGATTATAGTCTATTATTTTGCCAGATAGTTTTGGGGGTCTTGCAAATACTGGCAAACAGAAGATGATTTTCCCCAGGCAACACGCTGTGTGTGGAAATCTGGTTCCAAATAAATTGGATCCTATTCGATTAGCCTGTCTTTTGATGCAACTTTGAAGTTTTAACCAGTATGTGGTCTCATATCCCTGATCTCAATTAATAGTATGTGTCTAGACAATTTTTATACAGTTGTCAGCTTATTTTTCATTGATCGGTTAACGAGCCATGCATGCGTTTCAGTATAGAGATTGTCAAATGACCATGTTCACTGGTTACTGTGATCTTCTTTACAACACTTTTTTCCAAGAGTAGGCAAGTTTTACAACACTTCTTTAAAACAGTAGGCAAGACACTTCACAATGCATGATACATGTAGGCAAATACTGCTATCTTGTTTGGGAAATCCAGTCAGTGTTTTTTTGCAAACATTTTGCATGATATATGAATGGTTGCAATATCATCAAGGCATCATGGTTTTTCAGATATCAATTTTTTCTTGGTGGTTATGTGCTCTCTTCTTTTTTTGAGGGATATCAATTTATGCGTACATGATTGCTCACTTCTTTTTATCTTCCCTGTGTGCGACTGTTTTTGAGTCGCGTGACTAGTCGACGCGTCCCATTGTCAGGGTTGACTCGAACCCCTCGACTAGTCAAGATTAATCGTGACTTGTCGACAAGTCAGACTCTACTCGTCATGAGTCACTACCCTAGAATGACCCATCGACTCGAAAACCTCGTGCGTGTTTGTTTTCTCTTATGTAGGATTTTTTAATATTTGAAACGTGTATGCACATGTGAGCCATACACCCTGATCAAGTTGCAGCACCGAGTCCCAATGAAAACCAGCAATGGCTCCTTTTACCATATTACTACTTACTCTTCCATTTTTTATTCTGTAGACAAAACATGAGTCAAACTAGGCAGGGGCATTCTGGAAGAGGCACTACAACACCTCAATCATGCAGATAATAATTGGCTACCGCACTAAATCAAATGCGCAAAGCGGCATAACATGCAAGTCTTCCTCCTCCCCTATCCTTTTTTCGCCTACACATGCCCTCTTATTTTTATTGTCATTTCTTTTTCTTCACCTTTTTATTGAGTTATATTTCTCTCAATAAGGAAATAGGATTAAATAGGTTCACAAACACAAAACCTAGTACAATAGCAACACCAAAAGTTACTCGTCATCTAACTAGCAACCTAGTTGTGTTACTACTACATGTTTGTTTTTTAGCACCATCGAGCCGTCTAACCCTATACACTTAATCGCCTAATCCATCGACTTAGCCGCCTATCCTCATATGCCAAGTCACCTCGCCCAGCCATCAAGTCGCTTAATCCTATACTTAATCGCCTAATCCGTTGACTGAGTTGCCTATCCTCGTTATACTAAGTCACCTCACCCATCTATCAAGTCGTCCAACCCAAAACCATCCACTTATTCGCCTATCCTCGATACACCAAGTTGCCCCATCATTCATATACCAAGTCACCCCACCCATCCATCAAGTGGCCAAACCCTATATACTAAATCGCCTAATCCGTCGACCGAGTGGTCTATCCTCCATATACCAAGTCACTCCCCCATCCATCGAGTCGCCTAACCCTATACACCTAATCGCCTAATCCATCGATCGAGTCGCCTACCCTCGATATACTAAGTGATTTCACCCATCCATCAAGTCGCCCGACCCAATACACACAATCGCCTAATTCATCCAAACAGTCCCCTATCATCAATATACTAAGCCACCTCACCCATCCATCAAGTCGCCCAACCCTATACATGTAGTTGCCTAATTCGTCCACCGAATCGCATATCCTCGATATACTAAGTGACCACACCAATCCATCAAGTCAGCCGACCCAATACACGTAATCACCTAATTCATCCACCGAGTCGCCTATCCTTGATACACTAAGTCACCTCACCATCCATCAAGTCGCCCAACCCTATACATGTAATTGCCTAATTCATCCACCGAATCGCATATCCTCGATATACTAAGTGACCACACCCATCCATCAAGTCAGCCGACCCAATACACGTAATCACCTAATTCATCCACCGAGTCGCCTATCCTTGATACACTAAGTCACCTAACCCTATACACTTAATTATCTAATCCATTGACCGAGTCGTCTATCCTCCATATAACAAGTCACTCCCCCATCCACCGAGTCGCCTAATCCTATGCACTTAATCGCCTAACCCTATGCACCGAGTCGCCTATCCTCCATATACGAAGTCACCTCACCCATCCATCAAGTCACCCGACCCTATACACGTAATCGCGTAATCTATCCACCAAGTTGTCTATGCTCCATATACCAAGTTAACTCATTCATCCATCGAGTCGCCTAACCCGATACACCTAATTGCCTAATCCATCCACCGAGTTGCCTATCCTCGATATACTAAGTCACCTCACTCCTCCATCAAGTCGCCCGACCCTATCCACATAATCGACTAATCCATCCACGAAGTCGCCTAACCTTATGCTTGTAATCGCCTAATCCATCCATCGAGTAGCCTATATCGATATATGAAGTCACCTCTCCCATTAGTTGAGTCACCTAACCCTAAACACTTTATCGCATAATCCATCGACCGAGTCACCTATCCTCAATATACTAAGTTACCTCACTCATCCATCAAGTCACCCAACCATATGCACTAATCGCCTAATCTATCCATCGAGTCGCCTATCCTTGATACACGAACCCACCTCACACCATCCATCGATCCGCTAAACCCTATGCCTAATCCACCCGCCCGAGTTGTCTATCCTTGATATACCTATCCATCAAGTAGGTTAACATTATACACTTCTAATTGCCCAATCCATCCACCGAGTCGTCTATCCTCCATTTCCTAAGTCACCTCACCCATACATGAGGCAAGAGCATAGGTACTTAGTGAGCAATGGTTTGTCAATCAGGATATGACTGTGATCAACAACAATCCCTGTGACTACCCACTTATTTAACAGTTAGCTTGACTATCATTTTTTTTGAGAAGTTGGTCTATTTGGTAGACACTCTCCTCTTAATAACGAGCCCCACAGGGGATTTGTAAGAGGTAGAACCTTCTTGCTTACCATAATCATTTTGCTTATCGCCACCATCTTTACAATTGAAACTTAATTTTCTAATCACAGTGGTGTAGACATCATCATTTGTTTTTAGGCTTATGTGACTTTTTTCATGCAAAGGTTTGATTTTCCACAAAATGAGTGTATACAAACCTACTGTACGCATTGGCCTTCATCGAGAACCCAAGCCTAAGACCGTAGGCATTATAGTGTGTCTTAGCACCTGCAAGTGTGTCAAACTCCATGCCGATATAAGGTTCTTGTGGGCTAGATTGCACCTCATTCTCATCAACCCCAATAAAGGCAGTGTCACCCATGTGACCTTGTTCACCAGTGCTAGGCAGAGTTGCATCTGGGCTGAACATGGGCTGAACATGGCAGGGGCAGGCATAATAGTTTTAGTTGCAACCGCGTCTAGCACATCAGCAGAAGTTGTGGCAGCAACACGAAATTTCACACCCAGAACTTCATTGACAGGAGTAGACAACAAATCTGATGGCTCGCCCATCCCCTCAATAGACACATGTAGCCCATTAGGAGGGGCTTGTGTACATTATAGAGGACCATCATCACATTCACCGATGCATCGGGGAGCTCATGCCCATCAAGCCCAGTCAGCTGCACATCTTTTCAAAAAACAAACGTAAGCAACAAGATTCAAAAGATACACAACTAAGCGGGTTGGGGATGAAATTCTTTGTGGGTTTGTTCTCATAAACCAGAATGAAACAAGGACATGAAAATAATATTTCAAAATAAGTTTCATGTGAGAAACTTCTTTGTTTTAGTGAGAGGAACTTTTTTTTTATCATGGACGACCTATGATCAACTTCTCTTATTATGTTATTTTCAGCTTCACCATGTAGGCAATTTGCATGTTGTTTTCAGTTATGAAAATGTTAAATCCCTTTTGCCCACTAATAGAACAAAAACTCTAGCGTGTCTGACAATTTACTGCCTAGTTTTAGACTACTTTTTGCAAACCATGCAAGCAAACATTTTTCATGTTTTGTTTGAACAAGGATTTTATTTTGAACAACTCGGCTCAATTGAACATGCAAGTTCTCTATTTCCCCTGAAGCAACTATGCTACTGCAACTATGCTCAGTTGGGTTCCTGCAAGGGTTTTCTCTAAGGAACTTTTCTATATGCTTTTTTCCTTTGCAGATACAGGTGCAATACAGTAAAACAACACCAAACAAGAGCTCAGGAGCTCTCCAACATCCAAGTTCAACACGGTGTACAACAAAGATTTTGCAAACTACATAGGGATCATGTTTTTTTTTGCAAAATAGATAGGGACCTTACCTGGTCTGTTGTGTCTTTTTGGGTGGGGAATGGAAACCAGATCAATCCCCACCCCTGATTCATAGAGACGCAAGGTAAATACTAGTATGACGTGAAGATTTTGCCTCCTCCCCTCTAGGTTCAGATCTGTCCCTTCTATGCTTTCTAGTTACTCTTCTCTTGTGTGAATTTTATAGTACACACCAAGTGTTTGACAGTTGTCCTCTCTTTCTGGTTTAGATTTTTGGGGGCCCATCAGATAGAGGGGACTGTTTCTAATTCTTCCTCTATAAGGTTACACCTTTTCGATACTCGGTCAAAATTAGCTGCTTAGGTTCTATTCATTAGTGCCCTGACACTTGTTTGTTTTGGTGTTCGTAGGTTTACTGAACATAAGAGGTGGCTTAAATCAGGTAACTGTCAAGACGTGAAGTGTGGACGCGTGGAATATTTCAATCTAGTTCTACACCATTACTACCTTGGTGAGTTCAATCTCTTCATAGGTTTTCTTTATGGAACTCCAATTTTTTTTCTGACTATCCAATTCTTGTTGGGTAATACAGTTGGGTTAGTACTTGCCTAACATTTTTGTGGTTGACCACCTAAATGATGGAGTGACTAGAAGAAAGTGGTATCTTGGTCGTACCTATGGACAAGTTGCACTAAATATCTTGTCGACTAGTCTGGTCCCAATGAAATGTTAATTTTATTATGAATATCAGAACATGATATGCAGCAGCACAACTATAAGTCCACTCTACATAACGACACTCTTGTTCTCAAAATAAATGTTAGTGAGCAACCATGTGCATGATAGTGAAAACACATGTATACTTTGCAACACACTCAGCCTTGGCCCATGGGATATCGTCACGGTCCCAACTTGAGGATAACAAATCATAAGCCTAGGTATTATGCTCGTGCATGAACTAAATCTCCTTAACACTAAAGTGAATGAACTCAGGTGTCCTTGAGCTTATGATCCCGTTACTATCCATGGATAGTGATATACCTGAACATGCGTGTCCCCCTGCAAATACCATCAAGTACAAGTTCATCTTCCCAAACCAACTGAAACCGAATTACAGTTAAACTTCTAGTATTGAAAGACACCTGCATTTTATTCATAGTAATGTTCCGAGTGAGGAAAACATAATTAAAAAACATGGGGTCATTGAAAGAGCTACTATATGGAGTTCCCTTTTGTTACTTTCTGCTTTTCTTATACACCCGATGAACAAAATAATGGATCCCTTGCAAATTTACATTTCCAAGTAATGGTTACATGTAGTAGTTCCTCGTTTTCACTATGAAATATGAATCACCTGATGTATTTGTAGTACCTACTCGGGATAGAATGAGTTGTTATTTTAATTTGATAAGAATAAATGTGGTCAGACATACTATTGTTGATTGTAGGGGCAGAAATTACTTCAAAATATGACTGTTTTGCTGAAATCTGAATTAATAGTCTTCATATCTATGGGGGTGACTGTTATAAGGACGAGTGAGACCACATAATATTGTCTTTTACATAATTTATTTGAACTTTTGGTCATTGTCATGTTGCAGCAGATATGTCATGGATAATAATTTTGGTGCATGGCAAGGGGAATATATCCCACGGCACATAAGGTGTATTTCTATTACCATATACAATATGTCCAAAATATGTAACTCGAATGGTTATGTATCTATTGGTCATCTCGCTACCAGAATGTTGTTCAAAACAGAGACACTTTGCACCAGAATGTTAGTGCATGTCAGGGAGAAAAAACTTTTGTTGCAAACAAGCTGATATCGTTTCATAATCACATACACATTTTGTTCAAACTATAGTGCTACCTTGTTTATTTGTTAAATACTTATTCTTTTCTACCAGACTGTTTTGCAGACCAAAAACACAACAAAAAGTGCTAATGCATGCAATAAGAGCGATCGAAGAGGTTTGCTGGTTTCGATGGGTGTTAGTGAACTACTTGTAAGAGTGCTCAAATTCATTTCTTATGTTCCCCTGTTATGTTTCTATTTTGTCATATCGTAAATTTTATTTTCTCTCACAGGCTTAAACTAAAGTATTCTTGAAGAGACTAAAAAATCCATAACAAGGTCGTAGCTCTAGCTACAATTGTAAGTTCTGATGCTAAATTTAAACTTGATGGTCCTGAAATTAGAAACAAATTCAGGGTGGTGCATGTTGGTATGGTACTCGTGCAAACTGAACAATTGACAAAAACTTCGTACGTGACTAATATCTTGCCTTTATTACTACTTGCATCATGTCAATGCATTGTGTGCTAATAGTTCATTTTGTATTTATGTTTGTAGGTTCAAAAGATAAATGGATGAGTATATAGGTGTGTGGCAATTATATATACTGCAATGATGATGTTGATGTTTCGTTTCATGATGTTGTAGGGATAATGTTTATTGGTTAGGTTTTAGTTAAGATGTAAGGATGTCAATGGATTATTTCAGTTTAAGTTTCGCTGTCAAGAAAGTAGTTAGAAAGTTTTAGTTAAGTTGTAAGGATGTTGATGTCTCTCCTGTAATGTAATGTAATATCCACTGTTGTAATCCAACAGTTTTTATCTAATATATATTGTCTTGTTATAAGCGTTGCATTATGCGCTAGCAACACTTGATAAGGCAACGCATCTCAAATCGTTGGTAAAGACGCTAGCAACGCATATATGGACATTTAGATACGAAAAAAATCTGTTGTTGTAGAGGGGGGGGGGGTCATGTTGTAGTGATTTAGCAAAATAATGATGCTATTGATGTGAAATTTATCTCGCGAAACAATTTCAACAACAATGCTTATAGAGCAAACTTGAATGCTAAGTCGTATCCCGGTAACTCCTCTAACAACTATGGAAACTCTTATGGTAATTCCTATGTAAATTCTTCCACAAATGCTAATAAGATACCCTCTGTCGTGGTTTCGTCACGGCAGATGTCCGGGTCACGGACTTTGGTTCGGGGCGAGACGCAACTACGTGGCGGCTTGAAGGGGTTGGTCGGAATCGAGAAGACACGGAGTTTTACCCAGGTTCGACCCCTCAAGTCGAGGTAAAAGCCTACGTCCTGCTTGTCTGATATTGATGATGATGAAGATCTCTCGGTTACAGGGATGCTAATCGCAACCTCTAATTACGAGAGCCTCTAATCTCTCATCTCTAATCTTGTGTTGTCTAAACTTGTGGACTTGTGTCCCTTAAAATCTGTCCCTCTAGGGGTGCTCTACCCCTCCTTATATAAGTGGAGAGGGTAGGTTTACAAATAGAGTCCTACTAGGAGTAGGATTAGGACTCATCACGAATCCTACTCCGGGTCTTATTTCCTTTAACGGAATCCTTCTCTCTTTGGGCCTTCTCTTGTGAGCCTTCTCTTGTGAGCCGCCTGGCGCCGGCTCACCCACCAGGTCTTATCCCGTGAGCCGCCTGGCGCCGGTTCACCGGCCGGGTCTTGGGCTTGGTCATCCCGTGACTCGCCTGCCGGGTCTTTAATAAGAATGTCATGTCTTCGGCCGGGTCTTTAATAAGAATGTCATGGCCGGGTATCCTGTGAGTCGCCAGGGCGGGTCATACCGCGGGGTATATCCCCGACATTAGCCCCCAGGATAGCTTGAATTTATTCATGGTAACCTCCTGAAATAGGAATAGCAAATATGTTAAGCGGCCGGCTTGCCTCGGCCGGCTTATAAAATAACCCCTCAGAAATCCGGGTGTTTTCTACATATGAATAAATCGTCTTGATAATCATCTTGCTTGTCAATGTCCTTTGAAAAATATTGAGAATAGAATACTCATATGCCATTGAGTCGGCTTCCAACACACTTGGCACCGGGTCATAATTATTGGTGATGCTGGGTCATTATTGTTGGTGACTCCGGGTCAAATAAATAGAGTCCAGCTGATTTGAGAAAAATATTGGGATGAAAATCCGTCTGGTATAATGCCGGACTTCCATTGTTGTAAAACAAGGCGACTTATAAAATCCGACGGGTTATGACCTTTTGATAACACCGGGTCATAAGTGTTGAAGACTCCGGGTCTAACAGCTCAACTTCATAATTAAAATCTTGAAAACTGTCCTCAAAAGTTTTTGATATGTCCATATTACCTGTAGCCCCCAAGCTCCAAGATTATCCATGATAGCTTGATGCTTTGCAAATAACATTTTGGACTGTGTAGCCCCCAAGTGTCGGGTTGTCCTGCTTGCAGCAACCTGGGACTCGTAATTGCTTTATATTTTATAATGTTTTGGCGGGTGTAGCCCCCAAGAACCGGCTCACCAGAAAGCTTTGGCGCGTGTAGCCCCCAAGAACTAGCTCATCAAAAAGCTTCAGCGGGTGTAACCCCCAAGAACCGGTTCATCAGAATGTGATGTGCTGGGTCTTCAATTGGAACCTTATAATCTGCTTAACCGGCTGAATACTGTAGCCTCCAAGTGCCGGATCGCACGCCTGCGGCGACTTGGGACTTTAGAAAATTTTGATAATGTAATAATTTGGAAGCCGGCTTGCATTAACCCCCAAGTGCCGTGGTGCATGCTTGCAGCAACATGGGACTTGCATAATTGATATAAAGTGGACTTTGAATAGTGTAGCCCCCAAGTGCCGGGTCGTCAGCCTGCGGCGACTCGGGACTATGTGAAAATGATATGACTCATCATAATTTGTTGAATGAACCTTTGACCGTGGTTGTAATACAACCCGGAATGAATATCCTGGAATAATTCATTTGTCCTTTTGACATGAAATCCCTGCTCGTGGTTGCGATGCACCCGACAAATATAGGTTTGAAAAATCCATGAGTGTTGTAGATTAGTACAGAGCACAATTGAAGAAATTCGAGAGCGGATCAATTAGATGACACGACATTATATCTGATAAGGCGACTCTTGGAAAATAATAAACTTCTCCGAGCTGGCTAAAAAACCCCAATCATTTAACACTGGTTATGATAACCATGAAGATCTAGCCATGTTGGCTATTAAAAGATCCATTTGGTCTTGCGAAATATTTAATAGCGGCTCATATTAAGAGATAATACCTGCAAAAAATAAACAAGACAAAATACATTCTGCATTGTTGTGAGGGCGGCTTGAAGAAGCCCAACCCGGAGATGTTCATACCTTTCATAACATTGCTCCTTTCTCATAATCTTGCTCTGATCCGGCTTTTATAAACCAACGTGTTTATCTGGAGGTGGGAAGCCCTCCTGAATAATCCACCTGTGAGATGTCAACCGGAGTAGCATGACTCCGAGTCTTATGAGCTTTGTTGATGACCGGTTGTCGTAGGGTAATTTGAGTTGTACTCCAATGTAAGAAGTCTCCATTAACAACCGTGACTAATGAAGAGCCGGAAGCGGCCTGACGGTAGGAAGCCTCTATCGACAACGGCGACTGTTGATGAACTTGAAGCGGCCTACAGCCGGCTGTATGAGGGGTGATGTAAACTGTACCATGATGGTAAAAAACCTCCTTTTAACAGCAAATACTTTATCCATTGTATTCCAACACCGGTTGTCAATAGGTTTATGTAAGCTATACCAAAGGTAAGAAGCCTCTACTGACAACCGCAGCTCAAAAAGCCTGCTGTTGAAGGGTGATGTAAGCTATACCCGAAGGCAAGAAGCCTCCTCCAATCAGCTAATGTTGTATAGGGCCGGCTGCCGATGGTTTTATGTAAGCTATACCTTATGGCAAGAAGCATCCATTCGACAGCCGCGACTAGTAATTGTACTAGCCGGCTGTGTGAAGGGTTTATGTAAGCTATACCCAAGGGCAAGAAGCCTCCTTCCACAACTATTTTTGGCGTAAACGCCGGTTGTTAGGGTGAGATAAGCGAACCCGTCGGTAAGAAGCCCCCTTCGACAACCGCGGTTAATAAGTAACCGGAAGTGGCATAAAGCCGACCATTAGGGTGAGATAAGCGATACCCGTCGGTAAGAAGCCCCCTTCGATGGCCGCAGTTGATAAGCAACTGGAATTTGATGTACACGCTGTTGCCTTAGGGGAATTTTTTAAGCTATACCAAAGGTAAGAAGCCTCCATCAACAACAGCGCTAAATGTACTCAAATTAGGCATAAAGCCAATTGCGCATCATACCAGTTCAGGGTCTCTAAAGCGAGATTGGCCGTCAACTCTGTGAGCCGGCTCAGGGTCTCTAAGGAGAGACTGACTAGTAAGAGCTTAATTGTTCAACTTACAGCAGTTCAGGGTCTCTAAAGCGAGATTGGCCATCAACTCTGTGAACCGGCTCAGGGTCTCTAAAGCGAGATTGACTGGTAAGAGTAACATCAGTTCAGGGTCTCTAAGGCGAGATTGGCCGTCAACTCTGTGAACCGGCTCAGGGTCTCTAAAGCGAGATTGACTGGTAAGAGCTTTCGGCGGGTCACAAACCACTTTGACTTAAACTTGTTGAGCTAGAAAATTTCATCTTGGCAAAAGACCCGGGCTTCTCATTGAAAACGACCAAATGTGTCTTGCCATGTCTGTAGCCCCCGAGTCTCAAGTTGACTCGAAGTGGCGGCTTGAGAATCTTCATCGAAAGCTGAGGTTGGCCGTGGCGGGTTATAGATGATCCCGTATGATTTGTTCCAATAATCCGGTTGATGGTTCGTTCCGGTTGTTTTGTTTGAAGTGAACCAAAACTGTAGTGGCGGCGGCTTATATGCTTGTCCGCTGGGCGGCTCGTATCGATGAGCACCGCACCGATATGTTGATGTAGATCACAGTGTGGGTGGCGTCTTGCACACGCCTGTTGGGCGGCTCGTACAGGCGAGCACTGCACCGATATATTGATGTAGACATAGAAATCAGCTGTGGCGTTGTCAGCCGGTTCTGTTGTGAAAGACGGCCGCGGTATTGTAAGCTGGCGCCGATGGATGAGTCGGCCACGGGTGTTATAAACCGGCACGAACGGTTGGTTCATCCGCGGTCGTTGTAAGCCGGTGCAGACGGATGAGAGACGGCCATAGTATTGAGAACCGGTGCGGGTGGCGAGAGTCGGCCACGGAGTTGTAAACCGGTGCAGTGGAGAGAGACGGTCACGGCGTTATAAGCCGGGGAAGTTGCGAGAGACAACCGTGGCGTTTGTTGGTGAAGACCATACTGCGGTTCCGGCAGCTTGCCGCACTTATTAGGCGGCTCATACTGGCGGGTGATCACGCGCAGTACCGGTGTGTTGATGTAGACCGGGCCACGGGTGCAGCCACTCATGAGCGTTCATTCATCAACGCAACACGGATGAACCCGAATGCGCTCTACCCCGCGGTATAATGCCACGCAAATATACTTCCTGCATAAAAATATTGCAAGAAAACGAAGTAATTGTTCTGTTAACAATTTAATTTGTATTGAAAACAACAAAGGGCAAATACGCCTGATTTAAGATGACGGATGGCCCCTGTGTCAGTGAACTCTTCGGTAGCTTGAAGCGATGGAGGTGGAGGGCGAGGCGAGATGGGGCGACTCTTGAACAATATCAAACGGGCTTGAGAGGGGTGTTGAGCTAGCAGGTGCAGAGACGGCAGCAAGCCAGACGGAGGCAGCGTACGGGGGTGATTCGGAGCGGTCGGACAGACCGAACGGTCGGGCGGCTCGACGGCGTTGGATGTGTCGCCTCCACACGCGGGTGAGTCGGCGGTGGAACCAAGGGAAGCTCGGCAAAGGCAGAGCCGGCGAAGGTGATTCGGCGACTTGTGTCCCTTAAACTCCGTCCCTCTAGGGGTGCTCTACCCCTCCTTATATAAGTGGAGAGGGTAGGTTTACAAATAGAGTCCTACTAGGAGTAGGATTAGAACTCATCACGAATCCTACTCCGGGTCTTATTTCCTTTAACGGAATCCTTCTCTCTTCGGGCCTTCTCTTGTGAGCCTTCTCTTGTGAGCCTTCTCTTGTGAGCCGCCTGGCGCCGGCTCACCCACCAGGTCTTATCCCGTGAGCCGCCTGGTGCCGGTTCACCGGCCGGGTCTTGGGCTTGGTCATCCTGTGACTCACCTACCGGGTCTTTAATAAGAATGTCATGTCTTCGGCCGGGTCTTTAATAAGAATGTCATGGCCGGGTCTCCTGTGAGTCGCCAGGGCGGGCCATACCGCGGGGTATATCCCCGACACCCTCTGATCTTGAGAACACATTAAAGAATTTGTTAGCTCTCAAAATATTTTTAATACTATTATAGAAGAAAAGTTACATATGATTGATACTTTGGCTAAAAACATGGATATAATCGCTCTTGATGTTGAAACTCTTAAAGGTAAAACTTTGCCACCAAAGCATGATTTTAATGAGACTATTAAATCTATATAAATATCTATTAATGAAAGTAAAGAGAACACCTCTAAGTTAAAAGCTAAGTGGCAATTCTTACAAAAGGCTCTTCCACCGGTTCTTTTTTACCGGAATCATGATGAAGATCTTAAAATGATTGGTACTTCTATTATTGAATATTTATTTACTTATGTGAATATAAATAATAAAGGGACTGAAGATGAGTCAACTCTAGCTAGAGAGTGCCCCGTTTGCTTGGACGGTGATGATTCTAATGCTAAAACTGGAAAAGTGGGTTTGGAGAGGTTAAAACTTTAGCTAGTGATGTGCCCACCATGTTGGATTACAAGGACTTTTATTATGAAAGTTGCTCTTTAGAAGAATGTATTTCCCTGCTGCAAATTGTTATTAGCTCACCCAATGCTTATGAACAAAACAAGGCCTTCATTAATAATTTAGTGGAAGCGATGATAAAAGCTTATGATGAGAAACTTGAGCTTGAAGTTTCTATTCCTAGAAAATTGCATGATTAGTGGAAACCTAATATTAAAATAAGGATAAATAAATACGAATGCAATGCTTTGTGTGACCTTGGTGCTAGTATTTCAACTATACCTAAATCTCTTTGTGATGTGTTTGGTCTTAATAATATTCAAGATTGTTCCCTAAACTTGCATCTTGTGGATTCTACCACTAAAAAACCTTTAGGTAGGATAAATGATGTTCTAATTGTTGCAAATAAGAATTATGTGCCTGTAGATTTCATTGTGCTTGATATTGATTGCAATCCAACTTGTCCAATAATACTTGGAAGACCTTTCTGAACGAACTATAGGTGCAGTTATCGATATGAAAGAGGAAAACATAAGGTTCCCATCAAAATTAAAGAAAGGGATGGAACACTTCACTATGAAGAGAATTAAACCATCTTATGAATAAATTATGAGAGCTTCTTATGGGTGGAGTGTGAAAGATGACAACACATGAAACTATGCATTAGAGCATCTCTAGCAGACCCCGTATAATGCTCTAACCCGCATAATAACTGCCAAAATACAGGTCCACGGGGAAAAAATTGCCCGATCAGACCCCGCAAATGCGTCAAACCCATAAAAAAATTGCCGGCCGCGGCAAAAGTTTGCCCTCAACCTCTAGTTTCACAAGGTGGGAGGCTGACCCGAGCTCGACCCCTATCTGCAGCGAGATTTGGCGGGAGGGAAATTTCCGCGCGGTCGTACCCACTTCCAACCCCCTTCGCCGCCATAGCCCCGTCTCCGCCCGGTCCAGTCCATCTTCCCCGGCCATTCTTCGCCGCCATGGAAGCCTCCCAGCCGCCCCCATCACCTTGGAAGTCACGCATGCGCAAGTACCTCCTGCAGATCTCGTCGCCGGCGAAGTCACCCACATCGTCACTCCAGGCACCATTGCGCATGCCCGCAAGCGACAGGGAAATGTTCTCATGCAGGGCGCAAATCCGGCAGGCCCTATCGGGAAGCTGCACGCGCCTAGCGCCATTGCCGAGCGATCTGCCTGGCCGCCGGCCGAGAAAAAGGGCAAGGTTTCGGGCATGAAGCGGAAGAAGCTTCCTACGAAAAGGCCGACGACTTCATCCTCAAATTCTGCCCCAGGAAGAGGCAACACGACGGTACCGATGAACAGCGTTGTTTCCACCGCAAGCGAGGTGTTCGATGAAATGGTCGGAAAGTATGTTTCTTTGATTTCTTCTACTTGTTTCAGTTTTTGGCAATGTGGGCCTCTTGAATTGAAGATACTCGTTGTAGCACCGGTTCAAACTCTGCCACCATCGTGTTCGTCAGCTTGTTGCACACCAACACCATCAACATCGATGATGTTCCAATCGGTGATTCGATTACAATGAAATGGATGGTGGTGTGGATGATCATGGTGGTGCAGATGAGTTAGAGGAGATAGACGCGGAGGTGTATGATCAAGCACAAGCAAATAAAGGCACGGGATCGAAGAACTACATGGAGCTCGAAGACCAAATGTTGATCAAGGCTTGGAGTGTGGTGTCTCTTGATGCATGTGTTAGCACTTCTCAAACAATCCAGAGGTATAGGCAAAGGATTGAAGATCAATTCTTATGCATGATGAGAAAGGTTCCCAATAGGACTCCCTGCACCTTTGGGTCACTCCAAGGTCGTTGGGACGTGATCAAGCCGATTTGTAGCCAGTGGGCAGCTTGCTTGGAACAAGTTCGCAATGCACCACCAAGTGGATCCGTGGAATCTTACTATGTGAGTTCGTTATCACTTTCAGAGTTGTGCAAATCATTTGTAGCATTTGTATTGATTGCGTCATATTGACATTGTTTTCATTTGTGTAGGAAAGAATTGGCCAACACATATACAAAGACATGGAAGCTTCCGAAGACAAACTCTTTAAACTAGAGCATTGTTGGGAATTGCTGAAAAACTATGAGAAGTGGGAGTTGATTGAAAAAGAATCCCCATCGAAGAGAGATTCACTCACGAACATGGATGATGATGAAGATGATGATGGCCCACAAAACTTGAACAAGCCTGATGGAGACAAGAAGTCAAGGGAGAAGATCAAGAGGGAACACGAGGCACCGAGCTTGCGGGACAAGATAGATGCCATGCTGCAATCAAATGAGTTGATGTTAAAGAAGACATTGTAGGTAAAGAAAGAAATGGCCAAGAAGAAGGCAGTAGAGAAGCAAGATAAGTGGCAATTGCTCAAGTCCAAGGGGTTGCGCAAGGAGGCCATTGAGGAGAGAAGAGTCTTTGCCGATGAGACCAAAGTTGTCGTGGAATTGTCATGACAGATGTTCGGGTGAACGGGCTTAGGTTCGGGGCAAAAGCACAACTACGTGGTGGCTTGAAGGGGTTAGTCGGAATCGAGATACGCGGAGTTTACCAAGGTTCGGCCCCTCCAATGGAGGTAAAAGCCTACTTCCTGCTTGTCTGGTATTGATGATAAAGGAGATCTCTCGGTTACAAGGGTGCTGTCTTGCTACCTCTAATCACGAGAGTCTCTAATCTCTTGTCTATCTAAGACCTGTTTATTGAGACGTCTAAAAACATGACCCTCTCGGGGTGACCCGCCCCTCCTTATATAAGCTGAAGGGGCGGCTTACATGTAGAGACTGAGTCGGATTGAGACTTCCTATCGCAACTTCCCATCGTGGGCTTCTCTTCATGGGCTTCTGAGTCACCGGGCGGCTTACGCCGGGCGCCTTACATAGGGGCGGCTTACACCGGAGACTCATCTTCAGACACTCATCTTCAGGGGCTTACAACCGGAGAGTCATCTTCAGGGACTTACAACCGGAGAGTCATCCGGGGACTCACAACCGGAGAGTCATCCAGGGACTCAACGGAGAGTCATCCGGGGACTCACAACCGGAGAGTCATCCGGGGACTCACCGGAGAGTCATTCGGGGACTCACAACTGGAGAGTCATCTGGGGACTCACAACCGGAGAGTCATCCAGAGACTTACAGCCGGTGGGTCATTCGGGGACTCACCAGAGGGTCAACCGGGGACTCGCCGGAGGGTCATCCGGGGACTCACAGCCGGAGGGTCATCCGGGGACTCACCGGAGGGTCATCCAGGGACTCACAGCCGGAGGGTCATCCGGGGACTCACCGGAGGGTCATCTGGGGACTCACTGAAGGGTCATCCGGGGACACACCAGAGGGTCATCCGGGGACTCAACCCCGGAGAATCATCTTCAAGCCGGGCCATAGCTATCTCCGGGTTATAACTGTCTCCCGGGTCATACCGCGGGGTATATCCCCGACATTAGCCCCTATGATAGCTTGAACTTATTCATGGTAACCTCCTGAAATGAGAATAGTAAATATGTTAAGTGGCTGGCTTACTCTTTTGGCCGGCTTAGGAAGTAGCTCCTCAGAAATCCGGGTCTCTTCTTCATAAGAATGAGTCGTCTTGATAATCATCTTGCTTGTCAATGTCCTTTGAAAAATATTGAGAATAAAACACCCATATGCCTTTGAGTCGGCTTCCAATACTCTTGGCGGGTCATCTCCGCCGGGTCATAATCATTGATGATGTCAGGTCATTATCGTAGGTGACGCCAGGTCAAATAACTAGAATCCAGCTGACTTGATAAAAATATTGGGATAAAAATCCATCTGATGTAAAACTGGACTTCCATTGTTGTGGAGCAGGGCGGCTTATATAAACTCTGGCGGGTCATGATCCTTTGATAATGTTGGGTCATGAATGTTGGTGACACCGGGTCTAACAACTGAACTCCATAATTAATCATCTTGAGAACTCTCCTCAAATTTTTTGATATGTCCACATTACCTGTAGCCCCCAAGCTCCGAGATTATCCATGATAACTTGGTGCTTTGCAATAATATTTTGGACTGTGTAGCCCCCAAGTGTCGGGTTGTCCCGCCTGCAGCAACCTGGGACTTATAACTGTCTTATACCTTATGAAACTTCAATAGGTGTAGCCCCCAAGGGCCGGCTCATCATCATGTGATCGGCCGGTTCTTCAATTTGAACCAGATAATCTGTTTAAATAGCTGAATATTGTAGCCCCCAAGTGCCGGGTTAGTAAGAATTACTAGGCTGGGACTTGTAATTGCCTTATACTTTATAAAGCTTTGGTGGGTGTAGCCCCCAAGGGCTGCCTCATCAGAATGTGATGCGCCGGGTCTTCAATTTGGACCTCATAATTTGTTAAACAACTGAATACTGTAGCTCCCAAGTGCTGGGTCGCACGCCTATGGCGACTTGGGACTTTATAAAATTTGATCTGAGTGGTGTAGTCCCCAAGTGCCGGGTCAATAAGAATTACTGGGCTAGGACTTAGAAAAATATAGAAAAGCCCACTACTAGGAAAAGGGCTATAGATAATATAGACACTAATGGCGCACCAGACAAGTGGTGCGCCACTACTATATAGCAGTGGCGCACCATGTGCTGGTGCGCCATTAGTGTGATGGGCACTAATGGCGCACCACACACTCGGTGCGCCACTACTAACAAACTTTTTTTTGTTATTTTTCCAAAAGTACTAATGGTGCACCAGGGCAGAGTGCGTCATTAGTAGTTAAACTACTAATGGTGCACCACTAACCCAGTGCGCCACTACTATTTTTTTTTTTGCAAAACTACTAATGGCGCACCTCCAGCTGGTGCGCCATTAGTAACCAGGGGCTACTAATGGCGCATTTGTAGGTGGTGCGCCATTAGTAACCTGGAACCAGATAGATATTTTGGAGATCCCCCTAACACACTCACTTTCCCCACTTTCATTCTCTCCACCTCCTCCTCCAAGCTTGTCTCGAGTGCCTCCTCCTCCTCACCTCATTTGCATCATAGATTCACCCAAATTAAGTGGTTAAATTACCTTTTTTGATAGGTAAGTAAGGGGAAAGCTTTTATGTTGTAGATCTACTTTTTTCTCCCTCCAACAACGTGCACATGCACTTTTTATGGCCTAGCTAGATCTACGTATGTTTGTGGTGTTGCATATATGTTTGTGTTTGCAGGTACCGGTATTTGAAATGCAATAGTTGCCAATATTTTGCCGGAATGTTGATTCATTTCCGTTTCGGCGAGAATTTGGCACTATGCATTCTTTGGTTCTAAAATATCGTTTTGCTCTACCCGCAGGCGACCATGGTCCGCAAGATGACCGAAGGCATCGTGAATAGGTTTTTGAGCTCCGCGAAGGCCGAGATGCTTCAAAATAACGAGACGGAGATAAGATGTCCGTGTCGAAGATGCAAGCTGAGGAGCCTTATGGACCCGGATTCCGTACAGGTGCGGGACCACCTGCTCTTGCGTGGTTTCATGGATGGCTGTCGGTGGCATGGTGATGAAGATGATTCTGAAGTCGTCCATGGGGGCTGGGCAAGAAATGAGGAAGGGCATGAGCAAGACAACCGTGGCGAGGGCGGGCGAGAAGACGAAGAATCTCCAGGACATGATCACGAAGTAGATGCAGTACACGGTCATCATGTAGAAGATGTCGGACATGATGATGAGGAAGATGCCGGAGCAGATGAAGGGCATGATCATGAAGATGAAGATGCCGGAGCAGACGATGATGGACCATCGATGGGCTGGGTGCAGGACCCTCATATTCAAGAGCTACTTCTCAAGCAGACGGATAATGAAAGAGCTGCCGCCCGAGAGAAAGCCAAGCTGGATCAACTGGAGATAGACGCGGTTACTCCATTGTATGAAGGATGCAGGCCCGCGGGTACCTGCCTGAAAGTAACGCTCATGGCTTTGGAGATGAAGGTAAAACACAAAATGACCGACGCATGCTTCGATGAGAACATGTCATTCTGGCATGAACGTCTTCCCAAGGGGAACAAGTGCCCGACCAATTTCGAGGAGGCGAAGAAAATCTAGTGTCCTCTGGATTTACTTCACGTGAAATACCATGTGTGCATGAACAATTGCATCATTTATCGGGACGAGCACGCAGAGTCTACCATATGTCTGGTGTGCGGCGTCACTCGATACAAGAAGAGGAAGAAAGCTCCTCAAAAAGTGGTGTGGTACTTTCCGATCACTCCTCGTCTGCAGCGCTATTTCGTGGACCCTAAGGTAGCAAAGCTCCTGCGTTGGCACGTGGATAGGGAGGAGAAGAAGCGAGAAGATGACGCAAATGATCCGGAGATAAATAAAAAAGACAAGATGCTGAGTCACCTTAAGAATGCGAGCCAGTGGCAAGCGTTGAACTTCGAACACCCAGAATTTGGGAACGATCCAAGGAACATCATGCTGGGCGCGAGCACCGATGGAGTCAATCCATTTGGCAGCCAGAGAAGCACACATAGCACCTGGCTTGTGTTTGTGTGGATGTACAACCTTCCCCCCTAGTTGTGCATGAAGACGAAGTACATTCACATGAGTATGCTAATTGAAGGGCCGAAACAACTAGGGAACGACATCAATCTGTATCTGGGGCTGCTGAAAGAGGAGCTAAACACGCTGTGGAAAATGCCAGCCAATACGTGGGACGTCGCAGAGAAAGAATATTTCCCTATGAGATCTGCACTGCTCACGACGGTGCACGACTATCTCGCTTACGGATATGTCACGGGGCAGGTGGTCCACGGATTTTCTGGATGTGTCAGGTGCATGGATGACACAACGTATCGCCAGCTAGATAGAGATTCTGGGTCTTCGAAAACCGTGTTCATGGGACATCGAAGGTGGCTTCGTGACGATGACTCATGGAGAAAACGCAAGGATCTGTTCGATGGTGAAACCGAACCCCGAAGACGCCCGCGTACGAGGAGCGACGAGGAAATAGACAAGCTGTTGAAAAATTGGAAAGAGTGCCCAGCGCCGGGAAAGGCGCCAGAGCCGGGAAAGAAGCGAAAGGCGCCAGAGCCGCTGCTGAAGGTATGGAAAACGAGGTCTGTTTTTTAGGACTTGCCGTACTGGAAGATCCTCCGTGTGCCTCACAGCCTTGATGTCATGCATATCACGAAGAACGTGTGCGAGAGTTTGCTTGGTTCCCTGCTCAACATGCTAGAGAGGACCAAACATGGGCCGAAAGCAAGGGCAGACTTGAAATCAATGGGCATCAGGGAGGAGCTTCACGCTAATAATGATGATAATGATGATGATGATGATGATGAGGCGAAGCAGGACACGGAAATTCGTCGCAAAGGCAAAAAGGCCAAGAAGACCGGAAATGACTTCCCTCCCGCGTGCTTCACTCTAAGTCAGGAGGAGATCGATCAGTTTTTCACCTGCCTCATAGGAGTAAAACTTCCTTACGGTTACGCGGGGAAGATAAGCAGATACCTAGACTCAGCGAAGCTGAAGTTCAGCGGGATGAAGTCTCATGACTGTCACATGCTGATGACGCAGATACTTCCAGTTGCAATCCTTGGGATCATGGACGCGCACGTCCGTGAAACGCTGTTTGGCCTATGCAACTTTTTCGACGTCATCTCTCGGAAGTCGGTTGGCGTGAGGCAATTCAGAAGTCTACAGGAAGAGATCGTGGTGATACTATGCGAGCTTGAGATGTACTTCCCGCCCGCATTCTTCAACGTTATGGTGCATCTGCTGGTCCATATCGTGGAGGATATAATCCAACTCGGGCCGACGTTCCTGCACAGCATGATGCCGTTCGAAAGGATGAATGGTGTCATCAAAGGATACGTTCGCAACATTTCACGTCCAGAGGGAAGCATAGCCAGGGGCTTTCTGACCGAAGAGTGCATCTCCTACTGCACGAATTATCTAGGCATCGAGAACCCCGTTGGTCTGCCCGTCAATAGGCACCTCGGCAGGCTCGCTGGATGGGGTCACCGTGAGGGTCGCCGTGAAATGCATGTCGACTTCGAGGGTCGACTCGCCGACTTTGAAAGAGCAAACCTAGTCGCGCCTACAACACATAGACGTGGTCGATCCTTGGGTGATAGAGCACAAAACCTTTATTGAGAAGATGTACAATGACCGAGGCCAACAGAGGACGTACGGAGATATAATCAAAGAGCACAACTCATGTTTCACGTGTTGGTTCAAGAAGAAGCTTCTATCGTACCCTTTACATGAGGATTCTTCCGCGGAAGAACAACTCATATTCACCTTGTCACAGGGCGTCGAGCACAACCTGATGACGTATGAGGCGTACGATATCAACGGCTACACATTCTACACCGAGGGAAAGGACATGAAGAGCGATGGTTATCAGAACTCCGGGGTAACGATGGAATCCTACACCGGTAACGACAAGGACAGATACTACGGAAGGATCGAGGAGATCTGGGAGCTGAGCTACGCTGGAGAGAAGGTCCCGATGTTCCGTGTCAGATGGGCCAAGAGCGTCCTAAAAGAAGACCGGTATTTCACCACCATGGTTATACCCGAAGCCAAATCCAAGACCGCGGGCGCAAACGTCACCGCGAAAAATGAGCCATGGGTACTGGCTTCCCAAGTGGACCAATGCTTCTTCATTACCAACCCGCCAAAGCCCAGTCGTGTTGTCGTGAGGAGAGGCAAAAGGAAGATCATCGGAATGGATGGAGTCGCCAATGAGCAAGACTTCGACAAGTACGGCGACCCGAAGATGGAACATGACGACGACGATGAAGTACCAGCATACACCACAAGAAGAAGCAGGACCACCCTACCTAAAGGACGTCCGTTCAAGAGAAGAACTCCATTTGCGAAAAATAAGGGCAAGAAGATTGTGAACAGATAGCTAGCTAAGATCAATTGTATTGAAATTGTAGCCTTCATTTCTCGATTGTATTTCGACATATTGAAATGATATTTCTTCTGTTCTAGTGTCCTCATGGATATTTATTTATGTTTATTATGGTATTGAATTTCTAACTCACAAAAAGTATTGAATTTGTTAATATTTTTTGAATTAATAAATATTTTTAAATTTCATGGGCACTTTTTGATTTCATGAATATTTTTTCAAATTTGATGATATTTTTTCATAGCGAGCGATATAGGTACCGTTGTATTTTTTCATAGCGAGCGATATAGGAATAGACGGCGGTGTTTTGCTGACGCCTCGAATCTATCATGTATGTATACATATACATACACTCAGCACATACACACGTACACATACATGCCCCACTATCAAAACAGGAAAACACAAAAAAGGGGGCATGCCCCACTATCAAAATAGGAAAACACAAAAAAGGGGGCGCCTGGGACTCAAACCCTAGACCTCTGGTCTGCATAGAGAGCCGGCTAACACTACACTACTGCCTCGAACCTTAACAGGAGATGGCTTCGACCCCTCTAGTACTACACTTCGCGCGGCGTCTGACGATACTTATGGCGCACCCCTCAGTGGTGCGGCATTGCTACCGAGTACGATCCGTGCTCAGGACGGGCCACCTTCACCTAAGGATATCTCGAGGAGGGTGCATGTGGCGGGTAGGCCGATGCTACCGACTAATCTTCTCAATGCTGCAACCGGTGCTATGCGGAGTCTGCATGACAGTGTTCTTTCTTTGGAGAAGCGGCGTCTCTTCGAGAATGATGTGGCATACCCGGTTTTCGTGGCCAAGGTGCCATAGGGCAAGGGCTTTGTGGATAGCGCCATCGGGGGTACAATCGTCCTGCGGTTTGATGACATCTTCGCTATGTTTAACCTTCATCCGCTGCACTACACCTTCGTTCGGCTATTTTCGCTGAGTATGGAGATGCGGATCATTAGAGACAAGACCCCGGGCATCGTGATAGTCGACCCCTTCTACATGCGTGCCAAGATCTTGGGCAGCGCTGGGGACCGGCAAGTCGCGAGTTCACACCTCGAAGGCGTCATTCTGGCAAACCCAAACAAGGATAACTTCCTCGTGCCTTACTTTCCCGAGTAAGTCATCCCCTCACCGCCCCGTAACATATGATTTCTTAGATTTCAATCGTTCTTTTTTTTCTAACATTCCGTGTTTTGTGCAGTGACACACATTGCACACTCATCCTCTTAAGCCCAAAATATTCCATGGCCACGTATTTCGACTCGAACCGTCAGTCGAAGAAAGACCACAAATATCAAGAAAGTTCTTGATGATGTTCTCCCCGGCTACGCCAGATCTGGAGGCACCTTCAGCAGGACAATTCGTAGGTACGACAAGCACGTGTTCACCCACAATACGACGTTCCCCTGCGTCAAGCAGCCGCCTGGCAGTCAGAAGGATGCCTACTACGCCCTCCATCACATGCGGGCGATCGTACGGGACCAGCATCACCTTCTGCTACCAAATAATCTCAAAGATTGGGCCACACGCTTGTTGGCAATCCAGGACGCGGACATCAGACAAGAATTCTATCGCATCCAGTCGGAGTTTGCGGAAATCATCCATCAAGATGTCCTTCGTACCTCGGGGTAGTTCTACCTCAGATATCAACCGTCCAACAGTGAGATAGAAACAACGCTACAAATGCAGGCTGACAACGCTCGCGATTTCGTGACCATCACTAAAGACGGTGGCTTCATCCACGTTCCGGTCCCTTAGTCGAGTCGAAAGTAGTGATGCTATGTAGTTCTGAAATGTCGATTGGCTCATGTTGTAATATTAAACTTTAATGAACTTGTATGTCTCTTTGGTTTGGACAGTCGTTCAACTTATATGTAATCGATGCTATTTATTAGTAGGACCATGAATCGTGCTATTAATGTGTTGCTTTTCTCTTCCGATCCTTTTGTTACATACTTATATATTGCTTATGTATTGTCTGCGAATTGCTACTAACGTTTTGTTTGGCTAGTGCATAGAGATGCCGTCGTCTGCCGTGTACAAGGGTAAGGTTCCCGGAGTCTACGACGACTGGGAGGAGTGTCGGAGACAGGTTCACCGTTTCAGTGGTAACAGTTACAAAGGATACACCACTAGGGCGGAGGCGGAAGCTAGATACGCGTGCTATATAGCGGGAGAGAGGAGGGAGCGTTGGAGGAACCGGATGAAGACCAGTTTCATCGCGATGATGCTCATCGTGATGACCGCAACTCTCTTCTATGTGATGGTAGTTTAGATGATCGATATCGACTTGTAATGTGAAGACAAACTCACTACTCGCGGTGTCGAGACTTGTAATGTTCCAACGTTGTTCGGTATTTTAAATTCGGAGACTAATATGATGAATTGTATTCGGAGACTAATCTTCTATTGTATTCGATAAATCTGCTGTTTATATGTTGTGCTCTCTATATTCTGTGCAGTAATATGTTTTGTAACCTGTGCAAATATCAGAAAAGAAAAAAAACCTAATATTCATACTAGTGGCGCACCACTCAGCACATTAGTGGTGTTGGGGAACGTCGCATGGGAAACAAAAAATTTCCTACGCACACGCAAACCTATCCATGGTGATGAGCGTCTACGAGAGGGAGAGTGGATCTACGTACCCTTGTAGATCGCTAAGCGGGAAGCGTTAAGAAACGCGGTTGGTGTAGTCAAACATCTTCGCGATCCAAATCGCCGAGCGTCCCACGATCTCATCACGATCCGTCCCGCGATCCCATCACGATCCGTCCCGTGAAATCATCACGATCCGTCCCGCGATCTCATCATGATCCGTCTCACGATCTTGATCACGATCCGTCCCGCGAACTCATCACGATCCGTTCCGCGATCTCATCACGAACCGTCTCGCGATCTCGATCACGGTCCTTCCGATCTAGCGCCGAACGGACGGCACCTCCGCGTTCAGCACACGTGCAGCTTGATGACGATCTCCACCATCTTGATCCAGCAAGAGGAGGTGGAGAGGAGAGAGAGTTCACCGGCAGCGTGACGGCGCTCCAGTGATGGTGGTGGAGCAATTCCGGCAGGGCTTCGCCTAAGCACTGCGGAACTGCGATCTAGAGGAGAAACTATGCACCGGTGGAACGGGTAGCACGTGGCCGGAAATTCTGTCCAAAAACCACCCAATCCACTAGTATATATAGGAGGAGAGGAGAGGAGAGGCATCCAAGGCCTTTGGGTCGGCTGAAATAGGAGGTGGGAGCAATCCTACTTCACCTCCAATCCTAGTTGGAGTAGGATTGCCTCCTATTGGCTGATTTTCCAGTTTTTGCTTTAGGACTTTCTCTCCTGCGCCATGGGCCTTTGTGGCTGTTTTCCCAGCCCACTAAGGGATGGTTATTATTCTCCCACAGCCCATGGACCTCTTGGGGTCGAAATACCCCTCCCGGAGGTCCCCCGGTACACTACCGGCACTCCCGGTACACTACCGATACTCCCGGTACACTACCGATGAGCCCGAAACTTTTCCGGCGACCAAACTGGGACATCCTATATATGAATCTTTACCTCCGGACCATTCCGGATCTCCTCGTGACGTCCGGGATCTCATCCGGGACTCCGAACAACCTTCGGTCACCACCATACATAACTCTACACTACCGAAACGTCACCGAACCTTAAGTGTGCAGACCCTGCGGGTTCGAGAACTATGTAGACATGACCGAGACACCTCTACGGTCAATAACCAATGGCGGGACCTGGACGTCCACATTGGTTCCTACATATTCTACGAAGATCTTTATCGGTCAAACCTCTATGTCAAGGATTCAGTTAATCCCGTATAACGTTCCCTTTGTTCTTCGGTATGTTACTTGCCCGAGATTCGATCGTCGGTATCTCCACACGGAGTAACAAATCCCAGTCTCGATCCATGCCAACTCAACAGACACCATCGGAGATACCTGTAGAGCACCTTTATAGTCACCCAGTTACGTTGCAACGTTTGATACACACAAGGCACTCCTCCGATATCCGTGAGTTGCATGATCTCATGGTCATAGGAACATATACTTGACATGCAGAAAACAGTACCAATAAACTGACATGATCATATGCTAAGTTTGTAGTTTGGGTCTTATCCATCACATCATTCTCCTAATGATGTGATCCCGTTATCAAATGACATCTCATGTCCATGGCTAGGAAACCTTAACCATCCTTTGATCAACGAGCTAGTCCATTAGAGGCATACTAGGGACATGGTTTTGTCTATGTATCCACACATGCATTTAAGTCTCCGATCAATACAATTATAGCATGGATAATAAACGATTATCATGAACAAGGAAATATGATAATAACTAATTTATTATTGCCTCTAGGGCATATTTCCAACAAGTGGCGCACTGCAAAAAGCACACTAGTGGCGCATCCTCCATCAGTGCGCCATTAGTAAGCCAGAGCACATGGGTAAATATGGACCCTGGGTGGAATACTAATGGCGCACCCTGAGCTATACTAATGGCGCACTGCATGGTGCACCACTAGTATACCAGATACTAATGGCACACCTGTGGTGCGCCACAGGTGCGCCATTAGTAAGAAATTCTAATGGTGATGCTAGTGGCGCACCTGTAGTGCGCCATTAGTAGCCAAAACAGGTGCGCCACTAGCAGGCCTTTTTCAAGTAGTGGCCGGCTCATCTCCTTGAGATAATATGGTCTTGCTGACAATGTAATGATTTGAAAACCAGCCTGCATTAGCCCCAAGTGCCGTGGTGCGTGCTTGCAGCGACAGGGGACTTGCATAATTGATATAAACTGTACTTGAATAGTGTAGCCCCCAAGTGTCGGGTCGTCTACCTGCGGCGACTTGGGACTATGTAAAAATAATATAACTCACCACAATTTGTTGAATGAATCCTTGACCGTGGTTGTAATATAACCCGGAATGAATATCCTGGAATAATTCCTTTGTCTTTAACATGAAATCCCTCCTCATGGTTGCGGTGCAACCCGGCAAATATATGTTTGAGAAATCCATGAGTGTTGTAGTTTACTACATAGCACAATTGAAGAAATCCAAGAACCGGTCAATTCTATGACACAACATTATATCTGATAGGTTGGCTCTTGAAAAATAATAAATTCTCTGAGCTGGCTTGAAAACCCCAATCACTTAGTACTAGTTATGATAAATCATGAAGATCCAGCCATGTTGGCTATTAAAGATCCATTTGCACTTTGCCGAAGTTTTTCATCATACTTAACGACAACTCATCTTAAGAGACAAGACTTGCAAAAATAAACAAGACAGAATATATTCTGCGTTGTTGTAAGGACAGCTTGAAAAAGCACAACTCGGAGATGTTATAACATTGCTCCTTCTTTCATAATCTTGCTCTGACCCGGCTTGATAAGCTGGCATGACATGTGAATATGCTGCAATGTATGCTGAAATGTATGATGCAATGCATGATGCAATGTTGGCTTGGCAACATTTTTGGCGCGAACGCCGGTTGTTAGGGATAGATAAACTACACCCGGAGGTGGGAAGCCCCCTTCGACAACCGCAACTGACATGTCAACTGGACTGGCATAAAGCGGGCTGTTAGGGTTAGATAAGCTACACCCGAAGGTAGGAAGCCCCCTTCGACAACCAATGTTGACTTGTCAATATTTTTGGCGCGAACACCGGTTTTTAGGGATAGATAAGCTACACCCGGAGGTGGGAAGCCCCCTTCGACAACCGCAGCTGACATGTCAACTGGACTAGCATAAAGCCGGCTGTTAGGGTTAGATAAGCTATACCCGAAGGTAGGAAGCCCCCTTCGACAGCCAATGTTGACTTGTCAACATTTTTAGCGCGAACACCGGTTGTTAGGGATAGATAAGCTACACTCGGAGGTGGGAAGCCCCTTTCGACAACCGCAGCTGACATGTCAACTGGACTGGCATAAAGCCGGCTGTTAGGGTTAGATAAGCTATACCCGAAGGTAGGAAGCCCCCTTCGACAGCCAATGTTGACTTGTCAACATTTTTGGCGCAAACTCCGGTTGTTAGGGATAGATAAGCTACACCCAGAGGTGGGAAGCCCCCTTCGACAACCGCAGCTGACATGTCAACTGGATTGGCATAAAGCCGGCTGTTAGGGTTAGATAAGCTATACCCGAAGGTAGGAAGCCCCCTTCGACAGCCAATGTTGTGCACCATCTTGATGGCGCCATCTTGTAAGTCGCCATCTTGTAAACCGCCATCTTGTATGAAGAAACGACAAAGATCCAAGCGACTTTATGATGATCCAATAAATCCGGGCACCCATATTTGAATGGTGCATCACGGCGGTTCGTCTTCTTGGACAACTTTTAATCTTTCGCCAAAAAATGTAGTAGCCCCCGGTATCAGGTTAACTTTGCCATGACCCGGGGTTCTCGTGGAAAACGACCAAATGTGTCTTGCCATGTCTGTAGCCCCCGAGTCTTAAGTTGACTCGAAGAGGCGGCTTGAGAATCTCCACCGAAAGTTGAGGTTGGCCGTGGCGGGTTATAGATGATCCCGCATGATTTGTTTCAATGATCCGGTCGATGGTTCGTTCCAGCTGGTTGTTGAAGTGAACCAAACCGTAGTGGCGGTGACTTGTGCGCCTGTCCGTCAGGCAGCTCATACAGGCGAGCACTGCACCGATATGTTGATGTTGATAAAACTATGGGCGGCGTCTTGCGCGCGTCCGTTGGGCGGCTCGTACTGGTGTATGCAGCCGCTGACTTGTTGATGTAGACATAGAAAACGACCGCGATATTGTAAACCAGTGACGTTGTGAAAGACGCCACGGCGTGATAAACCGGCGCGGATGGCGAGTCGGCCATGGTGTTGTTGGTGATAACCATACCGCGGGTATGGCGGCTTGTACGCGTCCGTTGGGCGACTCATACTGGCGGATGAGCTGGGCTCCGGCGTAGTGGGGACGATGGTTTGCATGCTTCCGTTGGGCGGCGGTTCCGCATGGATGGCTGCTAGCACAAACTCCGTTTTTATGGTCATGTCACTTTTGTCATAAACAATTATCCTGCGTAAAAATACGACAGGTCAAAGTAATTGTTCTTGAATTAATATGTGCTCAAATAAATAAGATAGATGGTACCTGGTATTTTTTCGCATGAATATCGACCTTGGTGTTTGGACAATGTTACAGCTCTTCTTTTCCGTTTATTGTCATCCAATTTCTTTAAACTGTTGGCCCAAATGTATTTCCAGTGTAGATGTTGGGATCTTGGAGCTTGGAGGTGGCCCCCTCCAATCGTTCCAGGTTGTCCGTCATCGAAAATATTTATTCTCAACACCCACCTCATCCTTTCATGCAGGAAACCATGACCGCACACATTTTTTTTCTCTCCTCTAGATCGAGGCCTACACGGGAGCATCCGATACACCGCTGGTGCAAGCTTTGCTTGGCACAGCAGAAACGAGTCGGCCCAGCGGGGCTGGCTGCTCGCGCGCGCGAGCTGAGGCAGGCTGGCGAGTAAAGGCGTGGCGGCGGAGCTTGCACAACGGGGCAGCGAGCCGGCAGGAGCGCGATGGAGGGCACGGCGGAGGCGGGTACAGTGGAGGCCGGCGTCACGAAACGCGGAGCTCGTGCGGCGACTCATGGTCGGGCCATGGAAGAGGCAGACGGGCGAGCGAAGCCACAACAGCGGCGACGGGGGCGGCTCAAGGCGACGGGAAGTCATGGCGGAGATCGCGGCGGCGGCTCTCGGCAATAGCAGGCGTGGCCCGGAGCAGGCGAGGCAGGATCTGACCCGACCACGGCCAGGCGGCTTGCGCATGGATCCGGCCGGAGGGCCAACGGCAGGGCACGTCAGCAGGGAAGAGCCCTACCTGGCTGTGGGCTGAGCCGGCAGGCGGGGTGAGCAAACGAGGTGGTGCTGACGGAGCGGAGCGACAACAAGCATAGGCGGAGCTCGCGACGGCGGCTCGGCGGCGCCGGCTCGCGGCAGAGGTGGAGCTCGCCTGCAACATGGAAGAGGCTGGCTCTGTTCGAGGCGGCGGGCACGGAAGAGGCGACGACGGCTTCGTCCCCGAGCAGTGAGGCAAGGCGCGATGGAGGCAGGGCGGATCAACAGCAACGGCGACTCGGAGGATCAGCAACTCGATGGCCCGGAGCGCGCGACGACTTGGAAGTCATGGCGGCTCGGAGTGCAGCCGCTGACCCGGCTCCTGGCGCAGACAGGGCGGAGCAGAGCCGGCCAGGAGGTGGTGTTGCAGCGGAGGCCAGGTAGAACCGACCGGGGCGAGGCCTACTCAGCGGCCTAATGAGACGGCGGCTCACGGCGCAAGCAGGCGGTGGCAGGGGCATGCAGGCGGCTGGGAGGTGCCGGCTCATCGCGGCGACTCAGCCACGGCCAAGGCGAGGCGGGAGCGGAGGCACGGTAGCGGAAGCTGACGCGGCAGAACGGCGGCTTAGAACCGGCGGGCGTGCAGGCGGAGCCGGGCAGACAAGTGAGAGCCACCGTTCACTAGCCGGACCGGCACACAGAACCGACGACGGCGGAAGCAGGAGTAGCGGGGCGGCTCAAGGCGACGGCAGGCCGGTTCAAGCGAGGCGGGAGGTGGCCACGACGGCCGGCTCGGCGAGGTGCAGCGGCGCGTCGTGGGGGCAGAGCCGGGGCAGCTCAACGGCGCGGCAGTCCGGCGTAGGCGAGGCGAGAGGTGGCCACGGCGGCCGGCTCGATGAGTCCGCGAGCTTGACCTAGAGGCAGGGTCAACTTGTGTATCCGCATCCGTTTTCATCTCCTTGTCATGGCAGTTTTTTTTTCCGAAGTCGGATCGTGCGTGACAGGATTTTAACGCTGAGAGATCCTCCCTGTTATCACGGGATTTTGACGCCTGTTCAGGAAGCTCCTGCACATGATGGCTTGCTACTCGCACTTTATTGGGATTTGGACTTCTGAACGGGCCACCAATATTATGCACAGGCAGTCTGAAAACTTCTTCCATGGATAATAAAATTCCGATTGTCATAACAGGATAGCTATGATTTTGTAGATTTGACCAGTTGCACGGCGAAGGCGATGTTGTCGTCCAGCCCCGAGCACTCATCTGATACGATTATTTGCTCCTTTTTGTCGATGAAGGTTGGATCCATGAAAATTGAATCCACACGCACGAAGCCCCAAGGTTGTCTTAGGCCAACTCTTCTTCATCTGAACCATCACAATCGTTTCAATCCCTGAAAATCTCTCTCGAAGAACACAAAACCACTGTGCGAAGCCCCACGGTGGGCGCCAACTGTTGTGGAATTGTCACGACAGATGTCCGGGTGAACGGACTCTGGTTCGGGGCAAAAACGCAACTACGTGCCGGCTTGAAGGGGTTAGTCAGAATCAAGAGACGCGGAGTTTACCCAAGTTCGGCCCCTCCGATGGAGGTAAAAGCCTACATCCTGCTTGTCTGGTATTGATGATGAAGGAGATCTCTCGGTTACAAGGGTGCTGCCTTGCTTCCTCTAATCAAAAGAGTCTCTAATCTCTTGTCTATCTAAGACCTGTCTATTGAGACGTCTAAAAACTTGACGCTCTCGGGGTGACCCACCCCTCCTTATATAAGCTGAAGGGGCGGCTTACATGTAGAGTCTGAGTCGGATTGAGACTTCCTATCGCAACTTCCCATCGTGGGCTTCTCTTCGTGGGCTTCTGAGTCACTGGGCGGCTTACGCCGGGCGCCATACACAGGGCGGCTTACACCGGAGACTCATCTTCAGGGGCTTACAACCGGAGAGTCATCTTCAGGGACTTACAACCGGAGAGTCATCTGGGGACTCACAACCGGAGAGTCATCCGGGGACTCAACAGAGAGTCATCCGGGGACTCACAACCGGAGAGTCATCCGGGGACTCACCGGAGAGTCATTCGGGGACTCACAACCAGAGAGTCATCTGGGGACTCACAACCGGAGAGTCATCCAGAGACTTACAGCCGGAGGGTCATTTGGGGACTCACCAGAGGGTCATCCGGGGACTCGCCGGAGGGTCATCCGGGGACTCACAGCCGGAGGGTCATCCGGGGACTCACCGGAGGGTCATCCAGGGACTCACAGCCGGAGGGTCATCCGGGGACTCACCGGAGGGTCATCTGGGGACTCACTAAAGGGTCATTCGGGGACACACCGGAGGGTCATCCGGGGACTCAACCCAAGAGAATCATCTTCAAGCCGGGCCATAGCTATCTCCGGGTTATAACTGTCTCCCGGGTCATACTGCGGGGTATATCCCCGACATTAGCCCCTAGGTTAGCTTGAACTTATTCATGGTAACCTCCTGAAATGAGAATAGTAAATATGTTAAGTGGCTGGCTTACAACCGGAGAGTCATCCGGGGACTGACAACCGGAGAGTCATCCGGGGACTCACCGGAGAGTCATCCGGGGACTCACAACCGGAGAGTCATCCGAGGAATCACAACCGGAGAGTCATCCAGGGACTTACAGCTGGAGGGTCATCCGGGGACTCACCGGAGGGTCATCCGGGGGCTCACCGGAGGGTCATCCGGAGACTCACTGCCGAAGGGTCATCCGGGGACCCACCGGAGGGTCATCCGGGGACTCACAGTAGTAGAAAACAGACCTTTTGTCCCGAGCTTTAGTCCCGGTTTGGTCATGAACCGGTGCTAAAGATGGTATTAGTCCCGGTTCGTGCCGGCTACAACGGCTAGGAGCAGGGCGACCTTTAGTACCGGCTCGTGAGGGACCTTTAGTACCGGTTCTTCTCACGAGCCGGTACTAAAGGGGGCGTGGCAGGGTTTTGGTCAGACATGGGCCCCGCTTGCACCTTTAGTACCGGCTGGTGACACCAGCCGGTACTAAAGACTTCCTACATATAAATCCGTCCGAAGCCGATCGAAAGAGCTCTGTTTCTCCCTTGTTCTTCTTCTTGCTCAAAGCTCATCCTCCATTTTGCCAAGGATTTGTCAAGATTTAAAGGCACCCCATCTATCCAAGTGTTCATAAAGGTTAGCAACTTTGCTCCTTAATCTCTTGCTAGATTAGCTTGTGGTATGCTCAAAGATATGTGATATGTGATTTGTGGGAGTTTATTTGATTTATATCCAACTTGAGCTCAAATTAACTTGTTAGGTTGCATATGTGTAGGTGTGGTTTATTTGGTGTGCCTTCCCATGTTCTTCTTCTTGCTCAAAGCTCATCCTTCATTTTGCCAAGGATTTGTCAAGATTTAAAGGCACCCCATCTATCCAAGTGTTCATAAAGGTTAGCAACTTTACTCCTTCATCTCTTGCTAGATTAGCTTGTGGTATGCTCAAAGATATGTGATATGTGATTCGTGGGAGTTTATTTGATTTATATCCAATTTGGGCTCAAATTAACTTGTTAGGTTGCATATGTGTAGGTGTGGTTTGTTTGGTGTGCCTTCCCATCCCCGGCCGTCCTAACCACCGTCCATCGTCCGCACCATCTCGTCGCGGCACCGGCCACCTTGGTGAGCCTCTTGTTCTTCTTAAAATCTTTAAAAAAAATTACTTGTATGATTTAGATAGCTATGTGTACGATTTACTTACTTGTATTATTGTTAGTTATTCTATAGTGTAATGGTTATGGTATCCGCCCACGTCGGCCCTCGTCCAGTCTATGATTCAGATGTGGTATGTTGTTAATTATCTTTTATAACTATTTCACACGTCATCTAATGTCTATGACAATTAATTATGCCACCAAATTGACGTACATATTTTTATTTATAGGAAGTAGTTGAACCAGAAATTCCAACCGACTATGCAATTCTGCTCGAGAAATTAACACAAGCTGAAAAAGAAATTGATCATTTGAAAGAAAAATTGAAAAGAACTGAAGATGAGAAGATGGGATTGGAGTTGCATGTTGCCGATATCGTCGATGATCACAAGAACAAGATGGTTGGAATGCGCTTGAAGCTTAGAAAGATTAGAAAATATGCCATTGATAAAGAGGCTTGGTATCATAATGCTGTTGGCTCAATTGTTACTTTAGTTGCGATTATGATCGCATTTGTTGTTGTATTCACATGTTTTAGATAGTTGGTGTTGTTTTATGAGAGGTATATGTATGAACTATAAGTATCCATTATTTGCAGTAATAACATTTGGTCACTGCTAGCTCTACTTTTGGTTGTAATGTGATGATGAAGTTGTATTAATTTGGTCACTTCGATGTTGTGTAGGGAACATGAGCCGGCAATAGATGTACGATGACCGACTAAGTCCAGGGTTTCTTAATGGCCTGCATGATTTTATTCATGTGGCTGAGACAAATAAGCAGAATGGTTTCATGTGTTGTCCATGTCGTGACTGTAAGAATGATAGGAATTACTCTAACCCAAAAACCCTTCACTACCACCTGCTGAAGTCCGGTTTCATGTACGACTATAGCTGTTGGACCAAGCATAGGGAAAGAGGGGTTATAATGGAAGACAATGAAGAAGAAGAGGATGATGACAACTATCCTTTCGCTGATACAACAATGGGGGAAGCTGAAGAAGAGGCATCAATGGGGGAAGCTGAAGAAGAGGCATCAGATGAGCCCGCTGATGATTTGGGTCAGGTCATTGCTGATGCAAAGAGAAACTGCGAAAATGATAAGGAGAAGTTGAAGTTGAAACACATGTTAGAGGATCACAAGAAATTATTGTATCCAAATTGTGAAGATGACCAGAAAAAGCTGGGTACCACGCTGGAATTGCTGCAATGGAAGGCGAAGAATGGTGTAACTGACAAGGGATTTCAAGAATTGCTGATAATGATAAAGAAGATGCTTCCAAAGGATAACGAATTGCCTGAAAGTATGTATGAAGAAAAGAAGGTTGTCTGCCCTCTAGGATTAGAGGTGTAGAAGATACATGCATGCCCTAATGACTGCATCCTCTACCGCGGTGAGGGTATGATAATTTAGATGCATGCCCGGTATGCGGTGCATTGCGCTATAAGATCCCCCGCGATGACCCTGGTGATGTGGAGGGCGAACGCCACAGGAAGAGGGTTCCTGCCAAGGTGATGTGGTATGCTCCTATAATACCACGGTTGAAACATTTGTTCCAAAACAAAGAGGATGCCAAGTTGTTGCCATGGCACAAATAAGAACGTAAGAAAGACGGGATGTTGAGAGCACCCGCTGGTGAGTCGCAGTGGAGAAAAATCGAGAGGGAGTTTGAGGACTTTGCAGCTGACGCAACGAACTTATGGTTTGGTCTTAGTACAAACGGCATGAATCCTTTTGGTAAGCAGAGCTCCAGTCACAGCACCTGGCCCGTGACTCTATGTATCTACAACCTTCCTCCTTGGTTGTGCATGAAGCGGAAGTTCATTATGATGCCAGTGCTCATTCAAGGTCCTAAGCAACCTGACAACGACATTGATGTCTACCTAAGGCCACTAGTTGATGAACTTCTATAGTTGTGGAAAAAACCAAGTGTGCATGTGTGTGATGCACACACACAGAAGGAAATTGACCTACGAGCGTTGCTGTTTGTAACCATCAATGATTGGCCTGCTCTTAGTAACCTTTCAGGACATACAAACAAGGGATACAATGCATGCACGCACTGTTTAGATGATACTGAAAGTATATATTTGGATAAATGTAAGAAGAATGTGTACCTGGGACATCGTCGATTTCTACCGATCAAGCATATCTTAAGAAAGGCAGACAACCATTTCAAAGGTGGGCCAGATAACCGGAAGAAGCCTGGCCTCCGTACTGGTGAATATATATTTGATATGATCAAGGATTTACAGGTAATCTTTGGAAAGGGTCCTGGCGGACAATCTGTTCCGAATGACGCCAACGGACACGCACCCATGTGGAAGAAGAAATCTATATTTTGGGAACATGAATATTGGAAAGCCATACAGGTCCGCAATGCAATCGACGTGATGCATGTGACGAAGAATCTTTGTGTGAACCTGCTAGGCTTCTTGGGCGTGTATGGAAAGAAAAAAGATACACCGAAGGCACGAGAGGACAAGCAAAGAATTAATGAAAAAGACGGCATGCCACCAAAGTAGTATCAAGGTCCTGCCAGCTACGCTCTTACGAAAGAAGAGAAGGAAATCTTTTTTGAATGCCTGCTCAGTATGAAGGTCCCGTCTGGCTTCTCGTCGAATATAAAGGGAATAATAAATATGGCAGAGAAAAAAATTCAAAATCGAATGTCTCATGACTGCCACGTGATTATGACGCAATTACTTCCGGTTGCACTTAGGGGGCTTCTACCGGAAAATGTTCGATTAGCCATTGTGAAGCTATGCGCATTCCTCAATGCAATTTCTCAGAAGGTAATCGATCCAAAAATCCTACCAAGGTTACATAATGACCTGGTCCACTGTCTTGTTAGTTTTGAGTTGGTGTTCCCTCCACCCTTATTTAATATTATGACGCATGTTCTAGTGCACCTAGTCAAAGAGATTAACATTCTCGGTCCCGTATTTCTACACAATATGTTCCCCTTTGAGAGGTTCAAGGGAGTCTTAAAGAAATATGTTCATAACCGTGCTAGGCCAGAAGGAAGCATCGCCAAGAGATATGGAACAGAGGAGGTTATTGTGTTTTGTGTTGACTTTTTTCTTGACATTAAGCCGATTGGTCTTCCTGAATCACGGCATGAGGGGAGGCAGGGTGGAAAAGGCATATTAGGAAAGAAAGAAGCAATAAATATGGACAGGCATTCTTTCACTCAAGCACACTACACGGTTCTACAAAATTCCACCTTGGTGACTCCATATATGGAGGAACAAAAGGATATTGTATGGTCCAAGAACCCGGAGCAGTCTGACCCCTAGATTGAACATAAACACATGGAGACTTTTGCCAGTTGGATGCAAGCAAAGCTCATCAATGACAACGATGTTCCAGATGAACTGTACTGGTTGGCCAAGACACCAAGTTCGACTGTAACGACTTTCAAAGGGTACGAGATAAATGGGAATACATTTTACCCGATTGCCCAAGATAAGAAGAGCACCAACCAAAATAGTGGTGTCCGCTATGATGCAACCAACTTTGAAGACACATATTATGGTTACATAGAGGAGATATGGGAACTTGACTATGGACCTGATCTTAAGGTCCCTTTGTTTCGGTGCAAATGGGTCAAATATACTGGAGGCGGGGTACAGGTAGACCCGCAGTACGGAATGACAACAGTGGATCTCAACAATCTTGGATACACAGATGACTCATTTGTCCTAGCCAATGATGTGGCTCAGATTTTGTATGTGAAGGACATGTCTAGCAAACCGAGGAGAAAAAAAAGATAAGGAAGCGAATACATCATACGATGAGCCAAAGCGCCACATAGTTTTTTCAGGGAAAAGAAACATTGTGGGAGTGGAGGACAAGATAGACATGTCCGAAGATTATCAAAAGTTTCATGAAATCCCTCCCTTCAGAGTGTAGACTGACCCAAGCATCCTTTTAAATGATGAAGATTATCCATGGTTACGGCGCAATCATAAGAAAGGGACAAACACGTAGAAAAAGTCTTACACCGCGAGATCCCACTCTGGGATGTGACCGGCTTCATCGTCATCACTTTCTATATATTTATGTGAAGGACATGCATGCATTTCCTAGATAGCATGGTATATCTTTGTAACAGTTTGTACACGAAGTGCATCCAACTTTTGCCGTATAGAGTTAAAATAAGTTATTAAAAATGAAATCCCTTTGTAATAGGTGAGTTTTTGTATGAAACCCTCATACTTCTTATGAGATTGTCCAATTTGTACACGAAGTTCATCCAGTTTTTGCCGTAACCCTCTCAACTCTCTAGAAGTTGCTATGTGGGTGAAATTATAATGTCATGCCAAGTTACAACCTTTTCAGAGTTTATTTGTACTGCTGTTCCAATTCAGGGTCATTTAGCTCAAAATAAATCATTAAATGCCTAAAAAATATCAAATGAAGTCAGAAAGGGTTGAACATTGATGATGTGCCTTTGAATGGTGCATATTGAACACACAAAAAGTATGGAGTTAAAATAAGTTATTAAAAATGCAATCCCTTTGTAATAGATGAGTTTTCGTCCGAAACCCACATACTTCTTATGAGACTGTCCAATTTGTACACGAAGTGCATCCAGTTTTTGCCGTAACCCTCTCAACTCTCTAGAAGTTGCTATGTGGGTGAAATTATAATGTCATGCCAAGTTACAACCTTTTCAGAGTTTATTTGTACTGCTTTTCCAATTCAGGGTCATTTAGCTCAAAATAAATCATTAAATGCCTGAAAAATATCAAATGAAGTCAGAAAGGGTTGAACATTGATGATGTGCCTTTGAATGGTGCATATTGAACACACAAAAAGTATGGAGTTAAAATAAGTTATTAAAAATGCAATCCCTTTGTAATAGATGAGTTTTCGTCCGAAACCCACATACTTCTTATGAGATTGTCCAATTTGTACACGAAGTGCATCCAGTTTTTGCCGTAACCCTCTCAACTCTCTAGAAGTTGCTATGTGGGTGAAATTATGATGTCATGCCAAGTTACAACCTTTTTGGAGTTTATTTGTACTTCTTTTCAAATTCAGGGTCATTTAGGTCAAAATAAATCATTAAATGCCTGAAAAATATCAAATGAAGTCAGAAAGGGTTGAAAATTGATGATGTGCCTTTAAATGGTGCATATTGAACACACAAAAAGTATGGAGTTAAAATAAGTTATTAAAATGAAATCCCTTTGTAATAGACGAGTTTTCGTCCGAAACCCTCATACTTCTTATGAGATTGTCCAATTTGTACACGAAGTGCATCCAGTTTTTGCCGTAACCCTCTCAACTCTCTAGAAGTTGCTATGTGGGTGAAATTATGATGTCATGCCAAGTTACAACCTTTTCAGAGTTTATTTGTACTGCTTTTCAAATTCAGGGTCATTTAGCTCAAAATAAATCATTAAATGCCTGAAAAATATCAAATGAAGTGAGAAAGGGTTGAAAATTGATGATGTACCTTTGAATGGTGCATATTGAACACACAAAAAGTATGGAGTTAAATTAAGTTATTAAAAATGAAATCCCTTTGTAATAGATGAGTTTTCGTCCGAAACCCTCATACTTATGAGATTGTCCAATTTGTACACGAAGTGCATCCAGTGTTTGACGTTACCCTATCAACTCTCTAGAAGTTGCTATGTGGGTGAAATTATGATGTCATGCCAAGTTACAACCTTTTCCGAGTTCATTTGTATTGCTTTTCAAATTCAGGGTCATTTAGCTCAAAATAAATCATTAAATGCTTGGAAAATATCAAATGAAGTCAGAAAGGGTTGAAAATTGATTATGTGCCTTTGAATGGTGCATATTGAACACACAAAAAGTATGTTGTTAAAATAAGTTATTAAAAATGAAATCTCTTTGTAATAGATGAGTTTTCGTCCGAAACCCTCATACTTCTTATGAGATTGTCCAATTTGTACACGAAGTGCATCCAGTTTTTGCCGTAACCCTCTCAACTCTCTAGAAGTTGCTATGTGGGTTAAATTATGATGTCATGCCCAGTTACAACCTTTTCAGAGTTTATTTGTACTGATTTTCCAATTCAGGGTCATTTAGCTGAAAATAAATCATTAAATCCCTAAAAAATATCAAATGAAGTCAGAAAGGGTTGAAAATTGATGATGTGCCTATAAATGGTGCATATTGAACACACAAAAAGTATGGAGTTAAAATAAGTTATTAAAAATGAAATCCCGTTGTAATAGATGAGTTTTCGTCCGAAACCCTCATACTTCTTATGAGATTGTCCAATTTGTACACAAAGTGCATCCAGTTTTTGCCGTAACCCTCTCAACTCTCCAGAAGTTGCTATGTGGGTGAAATTATGATGTCATGCCAAGTTACAATCTTTTCAGAGTTTATTTGTACTGCTTTTCAAACTCGAGAGATGAATATTTCAAATGCCATTTAATCAAATTATCTTATACAGCAGTTGAAGTTGTTCAAACATGCATGGAAATGCCATAAACAAATTCTTTATATTTTTCTGATATTTTTTCATATATTATTTATTTCCATTGGAGTCCTATGTTTTTTCTATGATTTTCTAAAGTTTACGGGGTTTTTATGAAAATAATAACTAATATTTAATTAAAAACACTTTTAGTACCGGTGCCAGCCACGCACCGGTACTAAAGGTCCACCGCCCCACGCTCTTTTGGCAGGACCTTTAGTACCGGTTCGTGGCTAGCACCGGTACTAAAGGGTCTTTAGTACCGGTGCGAGCCACGCGCCGGTACTAAAGGTCCACCGCCCCCGCGCTCTGTTGGGAGGACCTTTAGTACCGGTGCGTGGCTCACACCAGTATTAAAGACCCTTTAGTACTGGTGCGAGCCACGCACCGCTACTAAAGGGGGTGCCTGGTATAAATGAGGACTTCGTCGTCCTCGCCGAGCCACGCACCGGGAGAGCTCCAACTTGCGCCGCCAGGCTGCCGAAATTTGCTCCCGCGCCATTGTCGTCGCCCTCGCCGCCGGTGTCCTTGCCGCCGTCGCCCTCGCCGCCGTCGCCCTCGCCGCCGTCGCCCTCGCCGCCGTCGCACCACCACCGCGCCATTGTCGTCGCCATCGCCGCCGTCGCCCTCACCACCGCCGTCGTCGCACCACCACCGCCGCCGGTCTCGTTGCCATCGCCCTCGCCGCCGTCGACCTTGCCGCCGTCGCCCTCTCCGTCGTCGCCCTCGCCATCATCGCCCTCGCCGCGGTCGCCCTCGCCTACCCGGATGCCGCCCCTCGCCACCGTCGCCCTCACCACCGCCGATGTTGCCCTCGGCGCCGTCGCCCTTGCCTACCCGGACGCCGTCCCTCGCTGCCAGTCCCTCTGCCGCTGGCCCGCTCGCTCCGGCCGCCACTCCGTGATCCCGTTGCCACCGCCCCGAGCCCGTCGCCGACGCCACCTCCAGGTCAGGAGGCTAGGTGAGATCTCCCAGCCGACCCCTCTCCCCGACGATCGCCCCGATGATCGCCGGACTAGTGTGTAGATGCTAGGGTATCTAGGGCCCCTCAACGTCGAACCCCGACACCCCGACACGACACCCCCGACACCCGACCCCGACCACGACACAACACCCCTATTTAGTTAGTTAGTTAGTTAGGTTGTCAGGTTATTAGGATATGTGTTAGTTTATGTTTAGTTTAGGTTTAATTTAGTTTATGTTTAGTTTAGTTTTAGGTTTAATTTAGTTTGGATCCTAATGCGTGTGAGAGTTATTTAAGGAAAGTCTCGACAGACCGATAGTCACACACGCATTGGGATCCAAAGCGTGCCGTAATTCTTGATTTTGCTAGATGCTAAGTGTTAATTTTGCTAAGTGTTAATTTTGCTAAGTTTTATTTAATATGTTTTCGTAATTAAGTGTTTCTTCTCGACGTCGATGATGCCGATCCCGCATCCTCGTCGTCGAGTCGCCGGAGGAGGTCACTTGCTTGAGCCGAGGGGCCCTGTCAGGGACTGGGCTCCATCGGGCTGGTACTGGGAGGTGCTGCCTTCCGGGCAGCGCAGCTTGGTGAGGAGCCAGCCCGTCGTCGACCCGGAGGTTCTGTGGTGGCGGCCGCATGGGCCACAGACGATCAAGAGGCTTGAGTCCCCCGCGGAGGTGGTACAGTACCATGTCAGCAAGGAGAAGGAGCACGTCCGATGCTACATGGCAGCTTTGGAGGCCAGGTCTGACAATACCTGGCAGATTCTTCAGGGATTTCACTGGAGCTATGTTCCTGTGATGGTTCCTTATCTTTGGGTGTCCACCGCCTGCCCCGATATCCGCCGGGTGCTAGGGTTCTAGCTAGATCGATATATTAGCTAACTACTATTATGATGTATTATTATGATGTATTAGCTAGATCGATGGAGATTAGCCGATGTATTGAAAATTATCCAAGATTATGCAGATGAGATCTTTTCTAAGAACTATACTATATATGTATCCGATGATGCATTATTAATTAACTATCAGTTATTTTGCTTCTTGAATGCATGCTAATTTAAATACTAATTTGTTTTATCTATATTATTATGGACTAGTTATTAAGCTATGGACAATACCGGTAGAGCTCATGAAGAGGACATCTTCGACATGATACGCTCCTCCGAAAACCCAGCGGACCTTTGAGGTGAATCACATGATCATGATGATGGCTCACAATATTTGAACGATCACGGTGATGGATGTGAGACCTAGGAAGAACAACTTATGTTCCAAAATCCGGAACAACCAACAATGTTCGGCCAGGTATATAAACATCCATTAGCCTCTCGTGATCATTACATGTGTATTAATTGATTTGTATATATATATATATATATTAACAAATATTTCTTATTTTAATTATCAGCCCTCCGGATCGAGCCAGTCTAGTAGAATTGTACGAGGCGCTGCCAAAATATTGGACGACAACGTAAAGCTCAATCTTTATGCTTTCAAACATAATGGCGAACTGACTCACCCTGAAACAAATGCCAAGACATTTGTGCGTCAATGCGGAGTGGTTGTTAGGAACGGAGTCCCGATCACAATGCATGAATGGATTCAGCCAAAGGAACCAAAACCAGGAGTGAATTATGTCGATACAAGAATTAAAGATGCCCTTTGGCGAGGGATCATGGAGCATTTCACCCTACCAGATTCTCTCTCGGAGCGTCAAAGGAACAAAGTCAAGGAGTTTGCTCTCCATAAGATGGCCGGCGCGTTCCAGACTTGGAAGAAAAGATTATGGACCGAGTACAACGCTAGAGGCAAGAAGGCGCCCGAATTCAAAGGAATATACCAGAAGGTAAGGGATCACTAGGACGCATTTATCGAGTACAAGACATCGATAGCTGCTATGGAGAAGTCGGCAAAGAATAAGATAAATTTTGAGAAAAAAAAGTATCACCATAAACTAGGGACACGTGGATACAAGTCAGCCATTCCTAAGTGGGATGCATTAGAGAATAAGATGCTTGCTTAAGGGATCACTCCAGTAACCTTCAACTGGCCCAAGAGGTGCAGGAATTGGTTTTTTGCGCATGGGGGAAAGTTGGACCCAGCCACAGGGAAGGTTATTGCACTGGCCAGTCTGAAGCATGCATCAGATGAGTTGATTAAAGCAATAAAAGATGCCCAAGAAGGACGGTTTCACCCCGATAGAGAGAACGACGAGCTTACACGTGCCCTCAGGAATGCCGAACACGGAGGACGAACACGAGGCATGGGCGTTGTTCCATGGTACGAGGGGTTTGCGGGATGGTAGGACAGTTATAAAAGCCATTCGAGAAAAAAGAAGGTGGAAGCAGACCGACTTTCGATGTTGGAATAGAAGTACGAGCAGCAGTAGCTGCAGATACAGGTACTGACCCAGCAAAAGGAAACTCCACAGCAGGAGGCAGGGGAAGAACCTATCCCATCTACAATGCCGAAAAGCAGCATGGGTTCCACGGGGGCACACCGTGGTCACACCCCTGTGGATGATATCACCGAGAAGACATCTTGTGAGCTAATCCAGAAAATGAAGAACATACCCGTGCGGGTCACGACGGTCTATGCTTTACCAAATACACCTGATGTTCTCTAGCATTGCAGTCCGGTTCCAGCTGGGTATCCTCTTGTCGCGGTGGACGCAATAGAGCCAGGATATATGAACTATTGCTTGACATCCCTGGAGGTGAGGGGGAGTCCACATTGGCAGAAGCCGGTCGTGGTCTCATTCTATGGAGTAAGGACTGCATCGTCTTTCCACACTCGGCGCTAAGGCCACCGGCTCCTCCGAGTATCGTTGTCCAGCGCGAGGGATCCCAGCCAGAGGCATCACAACACCAACAGTCCTCCCCACCTCGCCAGCAGTCCTCCCCACCTCGCCAGCAGTCACCTCGGCAGCAATCACCTCGCCAGCAGTCCTCCCCACCTCGAGCTCCCCCACTGTCGTCCCCACCTCGAGAGGCGTCCCACCTCACCAGCAGTCCTCCCCACCTCACCATGAGCAGTCCTCCCAACCTCGAGATGGAGCACGACGCGAGTCCATATCATCATCAATATCGATCTCTGCCGCGTGAGCCGACTCCACCCCGGCAGCGGTCCCGCCAGCAGGGCTCCCAAAATAGGAAGGCCACTAGCAGTCCTCTTCAGAAGAAAGCAAAGAAGAAACCCGAGCCTCTGGCCAAAAGGAAGCTGCCTTATGACATGACACTGGAGGAAAATAAAATTGAATGCGATCTGCAAGTGAAAGCCTTTTTTGCAAAGAAGACCGTGCCGCCAAAGGAGGCAATACCCAAGGAAGTCGAATAGCACTTTATGGAACACTTTATTGATCGACCCCCGGCATATGTCGAGCGTATGCCGATAGACTATGAGCGACAGATTCAGAAGGCAAGTGAGCAGAGAAGTCGGCCCAGCCCAAGGAAGAAGTCGGGAAGTACAACATCAACTAGCGGGAAAACAGTTCCCCAGCTCGGAGAACAATCCAAGCAATTGATCTCTCCGCTCAAGGTGAGTACCAATCCAATCAAGCAACCGATCCAACCAGTCGACGTGCAAGGCAACCCAATCGACCTCGAAGTACTAAAGGCTGTAGGTCTCACTCTTGACCAAATCCTTGGCACCGAGGAAATCTGCGGGTACGATGCAACTGAGTACGCAATGCAATATGCCGTCGGAAAACCACTTGTCACACTCGAGCAGTACAAGGAACTACCAACTATGATGCGACGGTTACATGATTGGTACATGCGTGAAGCAAAGCGAGGGGAGATGGCGGTCATGGTCAAAGTAAGGAGAGAGCATTACGTCAATGCATGTGACATCTGTCTTGAATTATCAGAACTTTTCCAGTTATACCACATGGACTCTATCGACAAAACTCTAATCAGTTGCTATTGTCTGTAAGTGATTTATATCTTCAGTAATTTAAGTCTCTAGCTAAGATATCATTCATTGGCTTATCCTCACTATATATGTTCTTTTCTATGCTATTATGCAGATTGAAGATGTGGGAATTGAAACAAGAGGGAATCGATGACATTGGGTTCATCGACCCAAGTACCGTTAATGGTCATGTGGTAAAACATTATGCCAAGGACACAGAAGATCTCTTAGAAAATTTTCTAGAGGCACTAATGAATACCAACAAATCTACTATAATATTTCCTTACAACATGGGGTGAGTGTGTTTACTCTCTTGTATACTACAAATTCTATTTTTGCTTACTAGCTCGCTGTCAAGTGTAGTTGATGAGTTATATGCGCATGCCTGCTTAATTATATAAACTTCTGCGCAGAGACCATTATATCCTCCTATATATTATCCTGGCGGATGGACTTGTTCAAGTGTACGACTCACTAGATACACCAGAACAATCATACGTGGAGTTGTATTTTATGATAGAACGATAATTTCAATCTTTATCGACCTCGCTTTCTTTCATTATTTCCTGATATCAAAAGTAACTATAATAACTCTTTAGTTCTTTTTCTTTGCCGGGTAGTGTTTGGAAAAAGATGATAGAAAAAAACCATCACGGTCGTCAATGGAAACCGAAGCTGAAGTGGAAAAAGATAAAGGTAATTAAGTAGTACTACTAGGTCCGCGCATCTCATTAATTCTATTTTCAATACCATTATCATGCTCGATTATTAATTAGCTTATTTAATTCTATTATTTTGCAAAGTGCGCGAAACAGCCACAGGGGACAAATTTATGTAGATACTTCCTCTGCAAGAACATTCGCATCCAGACCGAAGGCCATATACATAGCAGAGCAGCACGTGAAAGACAACTTAAGGTTTGGCAGATGTCGTCGAAGCTCTCATCCAAGAAACAATTCGTAGCACTTCAAGAGGAATTTGCGGCATTTCTTCTTCAGCATGTCATTGATGTAAACGGAGAGCACTATTCCTTGCCGCCGCCTCAATAATGCCAGCAAATCAGTAGTATGGAACTGAGATTTCATCCGGAGCACTAGCTAGCTAGTCCCGGCCGGCTTTTGGGCCTTAAGTTAATTATAAGTCCCGAATTTATATGGATGTGTAATTCCATTTGTATATATATACTGTGTATGAGATATTGTATATTATATTACATATATATATATGCATGAACTTGTGTACTGTTTACAATATGTAGCACCGTAAAATAAATTTGAAATTAATGGAAAGCACAAAAAATAGAGAGGAAAATTAAAACCTAATTAAAAGCTAAAACCAAAAAAAAAACCAGAAGACATAGTACCGGTTGGTATCACCAACCGGTACTAAAGGTCTTCCACCACTAGTCCACGCAGGTAGCCACGTGGAGGGCTTTTAGTACTGGTCCGTGATCCAACCGGTACTAAAGGTCTGGACCTTTAGTCCCGACCCGTTAGTACCGGTTGGGGAACCGGTACTAAAGGTCCATCCGGCCCGGGACTATAGGCCTGTTCTGCACTAGTGTCACAGCCGGAGGGTCATCTGGGGACTCACCAGAGGGTCATCCGGGGACTCACCGGAGGGTCATCCGGGGACTCACTTGAGAGTCATCCGGGGACTCACTCCTGGAGAATCATCTTCAAGCCGGGCCATAGCTATCTGCGGGTTATAACTGCCTCCCGGGTCATACTTTTTGCTTAGGAGAATAGGATCATGACAATAAACCATGATGAAATGGACGACATTAGCACAGAATGGCATGATATGGCAAGGAGAGACATCCTCAAGAGGAGGATGCTAGCGGCGGATGGTGGGTGTTTCGATGCCGGTGTTGTTTTCCCATCAGGATTTGGAACCACTGTCGCTGAAGCTTTCCGTGATGGAGTTGGAATAAGTGCCTACGATGGCATCATCAATGGAGATGGTGCAGAGTGAAGATCATGACGGTGGGTGAAAAGTGACCAAGATGATGATGGATGTGGTTGTTGCTTTTGCATGATGTCCTTGTGCGTTTGTCGTACTAAACTATGCTTTTATTCATGCACGAACTCTATTTTATTATTCGAATTTGAACTCCATCATCGGAATCGCTGTTAAATTGACTAATCTGAAGCTTTTGGTTTGCGGGCTGACGCGGGCTGCGGCCGAGCACTATTAGAAAACAAGACTTTGGTCCAGGTAGGGCCAGCCCATTAGTCCCGGTTCAGTCATGAAACGGGGCCAATGGGGGCAACGGTCCCGGTTCATGAGGCCAGGAAGCCGACCAGGCCGCGTGGGGCATTGGTCCCGGTTCGTCGGACCCCTTTGGTCCCGGTTCCAGACACAAATCGGAACCAATGTGCCTCGCTCCTGGCCCAGAACCATTGGTCCCGGTTCGTGTCTGGAACCGGTACCAAAGGGGGTCCTTTAGTCCATGTTCCAGGCACGAACTGGGACCAATAAAATGCCTATATATACCCCCTCGCCGGTGAGGCAGAGCACTCCAGACTACTCTGTTTTTCTGGCCAACGCAGGAAGAGCTTTGTGGTGCTCTAGGTCACCTCCTATGCACATGAGGTGTTTGATGAAATGCCCAAGCCACACTTAAGCTTTCTCCTCTCGAAGCTCCTTGTCCAAGCTCCATTTTCCTCAAGATTTGTCTAGGTTTGGCGGTCCGTCCTGTCCCGTCCCTTTCCTCACCACAGTCGATCGCCCACGCCCATCTCAGTGCCGGCACCACCGTGGTTAGCCTCTTCTTCTCATCTTCTTTCTAATGGAATTTTTTGTTTACTTGTATGATTTAGATAGATACTTGTGTAATTTTCTTACTTTTATTATTGTTTGTTATTATATAGTGCGATGGTTATCGTATCCGCCTCCGTCGGCCCTCGTCTTGTCTATGATTCGGATGTGGTATATATTATCTTTTATAACTATTTGTGTTATTTAGTGCTTATGACAATTATGCCGACCAACATGATATAGATTTTTCAATCTAGGCGGAGGTAGTTGAACCGGAAATTCCAACCCACATAGCAACTATTATCGAGAAGTTAAATTTGGTTGAAAAAGAAAACAATGACTTGAAAGAAAAATTACAAAGAGTTGAAGAGGAGAACATGAAGTTGGAGTTGCATGTTGCCGATGTCGTCGACGATCACAAGACCAAGATGGATGCAATGCGTTTGAAGATTAAAAAGATTAGAAAATATGTCATTCATACTGAGGCTTGGTATCATTATGCCGTTGGATCAATTGGTACCTTAGTAGCGGTTATGATCGCATTTGTTGTTGCATTTAATTTTTTACATAGTTTCGATGTATGTTTTAATTACATGCTCTAGAGAGCTATATGTTGTTCAATAATTAGAACTATGTATGAACTGTATGTATTTATTTTGGTCACTATTGTACTTTGGATTTAATGGTGATAAATTTCTATTAATTTGGTCACTTATGTATTCATGATATGTTGTAATGGTTTTTAATACACTTTATTATATAACGCACGTAGATGAACCAACAATGGATGTCCGGTGACCGACGCACCTCCGAGTATATTAAGGGCCTGCATAATTTTCTCGAAGCGGCTGAGGCAAACAAGTAGAATGGTTTTATTCATTGTCCATGTACTATCTGTGAGAATACGAAGTCTTTCTCCAACTCTAAAACCTTTCACTTCCACCTGCTTGAGAAGGGTTTTATGGCACACTATAATGTTTGGACCAAGCACGAAGAAAGAGGGGTTATGATGGAAGACAATGAAGAAGAAGAGGATGATGAAAACTATGTGCCTCCTGAATACGGTCATGTTGCAACGGGGGAAGATGAAGATCAAGAGGAACCAGACGATGTGCCCGATGATGATCTTTGTCGGGTCACTGTTGATGCAAAGAGACAATGCGAAAGTGAAAAGGAGAAGTTGAAGTTCGATCGCATGCTAGAGGATCACAAAAAAAGGTTGTACCCCAATTGCGAAGATGGCAACACAAAGCTCGGTACCACATTGTAATTGCTGAAGTGGAAGGCAGAGAATGGTGTACCTGACAAAGGATTTGAGAAGCTACTGAAAATATTGAAGAACAAGCTTTCAAAGGATAACAAATTGCCCGACAGTACGTACGCAGCAAAGAAGGTTGTATGCCCTCTAGGATTGGAGGTGTTGAAGATACATGCATGCCCTAATGACTGCATCCTCTATCGTGGTGCGTAAGAGGATTTGAATGCATGCTCGGTATGCATTTCATTGCGGTATAAGGTCAGACGAGATGACCGTGGTGATGTTGACGGCAAGCGCCCCAGGAAGAGGGTTCCTACCAAAGTGATGTGGTATGCTCCTATAATACCACGGTTGAAACATCTGTTCAGAAACAAAGAGCATGCCAAGTCGATGCGATGGCACAAAGATGACCGTAAGAAAGACGGGAAGTTGAGAGCACCCGCTGACGGGCCGCAGTGGAGAAAGATCGAGAGAAAGTGGAGCGACTTCACAGGTGACCCAAGAACGTATGGTTTGGTTTAAGTGCAGATGGAGTTAATCCTGTTGGGGATTAGAGCAGGAAGCATAGCACATGACATGTGACTCTATGTATGTATAACCTTCCTCCTTGGTTGTGCATGAAGCGCAAGTTCATTATGATGCCAGTGCTCATCCAAGGCCCTAAGCAACCCGGCAATGACATTGATGTGTACCTAAGGCCATTAGTTGATGAACTTTTACAGCTATGTAATGGAATAGGTGTACGTGTGTGGGATGAGAACGAACAGGAGGAATTTGACCTACATGCATTGCTGTTTGTAACCATCAACGATTGGTCTACTCTTAGTAACCTTTCAGGACACACAAACAAGGGATACCACGCATGCACACACTGTTTAGATGACGCCGACAATAAATATTTGGACAAGTGCAGGAAGAATGTGTACCGGGGGCATCATCGATTTCTTCTGACCAACCATCAATGTCGAAAGAAAGGAAAGCATTTCAAAGGTGAGGCAGATCACCGGAAGAAGCCCGCCCTACGTACTAGTGATCACATACTTGCTATGGTTAATGATTTACAGGTAATCCTTGGAAAGGGTACCGACGGACTATCTGTTCCGAATGACGCTGAGGGACGCGCACCCATGTGGAAGAAGAAATCTATATTTTCGGACCTACCCTATTGGAAAGACCTAGAGGTCCGCTCCGCGATCGACGTGATGCACGTGACGAAGAATCTTTGCGTGAACCTGCTAGGCTTCTTGGGAGTGTATGGAAAGACAAAAGATACACCGGAGGCACACGAGGAACAGCAACGTCTGCATGAAAAAGACGGCATGCATCCAGAGCAGTATGAAGGTCCTGCCAGCTACGCTCTTACCAAAGAAGAGAAGGAAATCTTCTTTGAATGCCTGCTCAGTATGAAGGTCCCGTCTGGCTTCTCGTCGAATATAAAGGGAATAATAAATATGGGAGAGAAAAAGAGTTCCAGAACCTAAAGTCTCATGACTGCCACGTGATTATGACGCAACTGCTTCCGGTTGCATTGAGGGGGCTTCTACCGGAAAACGTTCGATTAGCAATTGTGAAGCGATGTGCATTCGTCAATGCAATCTCTCAAAAGGTGAACGATCCAGAAATCCTTCCAAGGTTAAGGAGTGATTTGGTGCAATGTCTTGTTAGTTTCGAGCTGGTGTTCCCACCGTCCTTCTTCAATATCATGACGCACGTCCTAGTTCATCTAGTCGATAAGATTGTTGTTCTGGGACTTGCATTTCTACACAATATGTTCCGTTTTGAGATGTTCATGGGAGTCTTAAAGAAATATGTTCGTAACCGCGCTAGGCTAGAAGGAAGCACCTCCATGGGCCATCAAACAGAGGATGTCATTGGGTTTTGTGTTGACTTCATTCCTGAACTTAAGAAGATTGGTCTCCCTCAATCGCGGTATGAGGGGAGACTGACTGGAAAAGGCACGTTAGGAGCGGACTCAATAATATGTAGGGACGGGCATTCTTGGTCTCAAGCACACTACATAGTTCTACAGAATTCTACCTTGGTGATGCCGTATGTCGATGAACACAAGAATATTCTGCGCTCCAAACACCCAGAGCAGTGTGACGACAGGATTACATGTGAACACATCCGGACTTTCAGCAGTTGGTTGCAAACATGTCTCATGCGTGACAACACTGTTTCTGATGAGCTGTACTCGTTGGCCAGGGACCATTTTCGACTGTAATGACTTACAAAGGGTACGAGATAAATGGGAATAAATTTTACATGATTTCCCAGGATCAAAAGAGCACCAACCAAAACAGCGGTGTCCGCTTTGATGCAACAACCAAGAGGGGGAAGGACACATATTATGGTTACATAGTGGACATATGGGAACTTGACTATGCACATGATTTCAAGGTCCCTTTGTTTCGGTACAAATGGGTCAATCTGTCAAGAGGCAAGGTACAGGAAGATCCACAGTACGGAATGACAACAGTGGATCTGAACAGTCTTGGGTACACAGACGAACCATTTGTCCTAGCCAATGATGTGGCGCAGGTTTTCTATGTGAAGGACATGTCTACCAAACCGAGAAAAAGAAAAGATAAGGAAGCGAATACATCATACGATGAGCCAAAGCACCACATAGTTCTTTCAGGAAAAAGAGACATCGTGGGATTGGATGGCAAGACAAACATGTCCGAAGATTATGAAAAGTTTCATGAAATTCCTCCCTTCAAAGTCAAGGCTGACGCAAGCACCCTGTTAAACGATGAAGATTATCCATGGTTACGGCGCAATAAGCAAACGACACAAGCGAAGAAAAAGTGAAGACTTTCTCTCCACAACTATACCATTGTAGTTACATGTGAAGAAATGAAATGCCTTTGTAACACATGAGTTTTCTCCTGAAACCCTTATACTTCGAAAAAGATTGTCCGTTTTGTACACGAAGTGCATCCAATTTTTTCCATAACCCTCTCAAATTTTTATAACATGCTATGTGGGTGAAATGATGATACCATGCGAACTTTCAACCTTTTCAGAGTTCATTTGAAGTGCTTTTCAATTTCAAGGTTATTTGGCTCAAAAATATCACTAAGTGCATGAAAAATACCAAATGAAGTCAAAAAGGGTTGAAAATTGATGATGTGGCTTTGAATGGTGCATTTTGAACACACAAAAAGTATGGATTTCAAATAAGTTCAAAATAAATGAAATCCCTTTGTAACAGATGAGTTTTCGTCCGAAACCGTGGTACTTCGAAAGAGATTGTCCATTTTGTATGCGAAGCGCATCTAGTTTTTTCCGTAACCCTCTCAAATTTTTATCACATGCTATGTGGGTGAAATGATGATACCATGCCAACTTTCAACCATTTCAGAGTTCATTGAAGTGCTTTTCAATTTAGGGTCATTTTAGCTCCAAAAAATGGTGAAATGCATGAAAAATAGCAAATGAAGTCAGAAAAGGGTTGAAAAGGGACGATGTGGCTTTGAATGGTGCATATTGAATGCAGAAAAAGTCTTTAGTTCAAATATGTTTAAAAATTGAAATCCTTTTGTAACAGACGTGTTTTCGTCCGAAACTCTGATACTTCAAAAGAGATTCCCCATTTTGTACACAAAGTGCATCCAGTTTTTGTCGTAACCCTATCAACTTTTTAGCAAATGCTATGTGGGTGAAATGATGGTACCATGCCAAGTTTCAACCATTTCAGAGTTTTTTTGCAATGCTTTTCAATTCAGGGTCATTTTAGATCAAAATAAATGATGAAATGCATGAAAAATAGCAAATGAAGTGAGAAAAGGTTTGAAAAGGGAAGATGTGGCTTTGAATGGTGCATATTGAATGCAGAAAAATTCTTGAGTTCAAATATTTATAAAAAATTTGAAATCCTTTTGTAACATACATGTTTTCGTTCGATAAAAGTTATATAACTAAACTTGATATTATATACAATTCATGCAACTAAAATTATCAAAGTTATTTAAAAAAAACTTTAATAACAAAAAAAAATCATAAAGTATTTTTTGTTAAGAACTTTTAATACACAAAGAAATAACATAAAAATAGCAAAAGTGAAAATGGATGCACTTATAGGGAAAATTCGACCTAAATTCAAAGTGCTAGTTAGGCCCCTAAATAGCATTTTCAATTTAGGTCGAATTTCCTGTATAAGCGGCTCAACGTAGCAGCCGCGGTGGGGCCTATAAACAGGTTCGGGAAACCCTTGGTTGGCGAGGTGGGACTAAACTCCGACCACACCACTGTGCAAGGCCATTGGTCCCGGTTGGTGCCACCAACCGGGACTAATACCGGGACCAACTGGGATCAAAGGTCTCTGCTTCCCGCTCTTTCGGCTGACCAAAAGGGACCTTTGGTCCCGGTTGGTGGTACCAACCAGGACTAAAGATGTTTCCCGTCCTTTGGGCTGCTGAAAAGAGACATTTGGTCCCGGTTGGTGGCACCAACCGGGACTAAAGGGGTGCATTAGTCCCGATTGGAGCCACCAACCAGGACCAATGCTTCTTCTATATAAGCAGCACTTCGAAAATTTCATAGTTTTCATCGCCACTTCGCTACCCCAGCCGTCCTCGTCCCCATTGCCGCTTGCCGCCCCGAGCCCACCGTCCCCGTCGCCGCCCCCGTCGCCTCCCCGTCGCCGTCCACGTCGTCGTTGTCTCCGTCCCCGTCGCCGCCCCATCCCCGTCGTCTCCCCCGTCGCCCCCGTCGCTGCCCCGCCCCCGTCGCCGCCCCCGCCGCCACCGTCACCGCCCCTCCCCCGTCGCCTCCCTCGCCGCCCCAGTCACCGCCCCGTCCCCGTCACCTCCCCGTCGCCACCCCGCCCCCGTCGCCGTCCCATCAGTGAGCTGTCGTCGCCCTGGCTCTATGCATTTTTTATATATATGTTGATTTTTTTATATGATGAATGTTTTTGTTCATATATGTATGTGTATGTTAGATTACAGAAATTATATGATGAATGCTTTTTTATGTTTTAGTTGTTTTATATTTTATTTAATTACTAGGAGTTCTAGGAAAAATTAGTATGTGTATGTTAGATTACAGAAAAATTCTTGATTTTGAAAAATTTTAGTGATTAAACGATAAGGAAACGTTCTCACAGGAATTTGTCTCGACGTTGATGATGCCCGGCCCACATCCTTGGCGCCATGTCCGGGACTTGGCTCTGCTGAGCTGGCACTAGGAGGTGCTACCTTCCCGGGCTCGGAACTTGGTGAGGAATCCAGGTCTCATCGTCGACCCGGAGCTTCTGTGGTGGCGGTCACATGGGCCACTTTCGGTGCGGAGGGAGCGGGCCCCCATTGAGATGGTACGTCGCCGTGTCAGGGAGGAGGATGAGCATGTCCGCCGCTACATGGCGGCGTTGGACGCCAGGTTCGACAATACCTGGCAGATTCTTTAGGGATCTCAACCGAGTTATGATCCCGTGATGGTTCCTTATCTTTGGGTGTCGACCGCCGACGACTCAGAGACCGCTAGTGAATCGAGTTCACTGTCCTCCACTTTGGATTCTAGGATATTCGATATGTATTAGTGATCTTATATGATAATATTTGAGATGTATTAGTTAATATTTGATGATGCATTAACTGGATTATTCGGGATGATGTATTAGCTAATATCGAGTGCTTGTGATTTGCTAGTCATTCCGGCAAAACATAGGGAATTTTTTCTATGTCATTGCTCGATATATGGAACGGGTTGACTTTAGGTCTATTTTGGCTCCTTGTGTGTCTTTCGGTGAGGGAGAGTGTCCACCATATATATATATGAGAGAGGAAGAATCCCGACTGTTGTCGTGGGGTCGCTTCTCCTTCGTTCCCGTGTGCTAGACATTTTGGTGTAATGCACTCGGGGACGAATGGAGGAGCCACCATCACCGACGGTCACAATATCAAAGGGAGTGCCCACCATATATGTGAGATGAGAGTTTAGGAAGGAAAGAGTTAACAGACCTAAAGTCAACCCGTTGCATATTGAGTAATGGTGATCTGTGTGTTGATCAGTTTCCTGATAGTTTCCTTCGATCAATTTTAAATATTTAAAATCGATGGAAGGAATTATTAGTGATCTTATATGATAATATTCGAGATGTATTAGTTAATATTTGATGATGCATTAATAACTGGATTATTCGAGATGATGTATTAATGATATTATATTCGAGTTCATTATAAATGTATTAGTGATATTTTATCGGTATAATGCGTGTGTGACTTTCGGTCTGTCATTGCTCCTTGTGTGACTTTCATGTGTGTTCTTGCTGGAGGAATCCCGACTGTTGTCGTGGGGGCGCCTCCTCTTTCTCTTCTTTGCGATATACTCGTCGGTATAATGCGCAAGAAGAGAAGAGGGGGACGTCCATCACCGGCCGTCAAACCATTACTGTGAGAGAGTGCCCACCAACATATATACACCATCATATCAATGTGAGAGAGTGCGCACAAACACACCATGAGATATGAGAGTTATTTAAGGAAAGCCTCGATGGGCCAAAAGTCACACACACATTAGGATCCAAATTAAGCGTGCCATAATTCTTTAATTGTGAACACAGGAAATGTCGTCGTCATCAGACGATGATAGGATCCAAGCGTGTGAACTATGCGGTGAAGATAAGGGTCTTTGTGACCAGCCTGGACTGCGAGACGGCAGATTCTTCACCATGAAGATTTACGAGGACTTTGATATTTCTATGGTACGCAGCGATGATAATTGTTTTTCGTAATTAAGCATGACTTCTGTTTCTTTCCTTCAATGCGTAATTTCTGTTTTATATAATTCGACTAGTTCGTCCCCTGTCATGCAAAGACGGTATTTCTTGGAGAGGCTCGGTTTCGAAGAGCACGAGAGTTTCGAGATGAGGACAACCAACCTGAGGACTAAACATGGTCACACATTTCTTGTGAAAGTAATGAATGCACTTAATAACACAGAATTAGGGTGCTCAAATTGGGAAGCTCTTTGCAAGGCATATGGATTTCAAGAGGATATGAAAATAACCTTCGATCTTTGTCCTGAAGATCATATTGAAGGAAACATCGACATTTGGATGGATGTCGATATGCTTATTGTTTTACCTCCATGTGAGTTTGTCAACCATGCATATTTGTCAAGTAATTTGCATTCTATATATATAAATATTTGGTGTTCATCCATACTAATTTTTTTAATTTTTAATTTATAGCTTATTTCGTTTCTTCAAGTGAAATACAGAACATAATCGACGCGACACACTACCCTTATGGATCACATCTAACTTGGGAGGAGAAGGATGATCTTATCTACTTTGTTATTGGTATCATAGCTGGTAGGGACATCTTCCCGTATAATTTGGGAACCGGCCCAAATTATACATTGTACAGGACACTAGTGCATAGGTTGAGGACGGATGACATTCGTTGAAATATCTTGGTAAGAGTTGCTAATTAAGTACAGTAGTACTGTTACGTAAATGGTATTGATTACATTGCTAACTAGGCTACTATTATGTTCTTCAACGGAAATTGCCAAATGAAGTTGTGCCACCGTTGATGCAACCCGAAGGTAATATGACAATAAAAAGGCCCTTCCATGTCGAGTTATCTTTTGCATACTCGACTGAGCGCAAACCATCGAGAAGGCTCCAAATTGAAGCATGGGGACACATAAAGAAGGATCGCAAGCCACAAGTTGGAGACCGTTGGATCTCTTTGCTTCATCATGGAGACATAGGTGTTATTGTTTTTATGTCATTTTACCTAGGAGGGAGGAGTAGGTCCTTTGAGGGAGGACTATGCCATTTTATCTTTTTGTTTTTGTTTTATGAGACTTTAACTTTGTATGACTAAGATGATGATGATGATGTGTAATTAGTGGTTTCCTTCATTTGCTTAATAGCTAGCGTCGAGTTCTCTCTATATGTATAGTAGCTACCGTCGACCAAGCACGGAGAAAGAGAGGATACTTCTCTCTATTAATTAGCTAGCTACCACAATATGAAACCCCTAAATTAACCCTATAAAACCCCCTACCCCCCCTAAAAAAACAAAAACCCCAAGAACTTTTGGTCCCGGTTGGTGTTACCAAGCGGGACTAAAGGTCCTCCTGCCTGGGCTCCCCGCAGAGGCCACGTGGAGCCCCTTCTGTCCCGGTTTGTAAGAGAACCGGGACTAAAGGTTTAGGGCTTTAGTCCCAACCCTTTAGTGCCGGTTCCAGAACCGTGACTAATGGGCCTCTAGAACCTGGACAAATGGGCCGTTTTCTACTAGTGGAGCAGACCCCCAAAGCAGACCCTAAAAAAGAATATTCACGAATATCCATTTTTACGGGTCCGCTTTGCGGGGTCTGCTCGGCCGCAGCCTACGTCAGCCCGCAAACCCGTTTTTCCGTGAACTGTAAAAAAAATTTCGGGTCCGCATTATACGGGGTGTGCTAGAGATGCTCTTATGCCTAGCTAGGGGTATAAAACAATAGCGTTTGTTGGGAGGCAACCCGATAATTATCTTTATTTTTTCCTTTTACTTTCTGTTGTTTGTGTATGATAACATGATTATTGCCTCTATAATGATTGTGTTTTTATGTTTTAATTAGTATTTGTGCCAAGTAAAGCCTTTGGGATGACTCACGAGATGGGTAGAATTGATACGGTGTAAAAACAGAAACTTTAGCGTCCGGTACAGAATTGCTCTGATTTTACTGGAACGGTTTTTGATCTAAACTTTTTACACAGTATTTCTATATAAATTATTCAGCTTGTCCTAATGTTTCAGAATTTTTAGAGTTACATAAGTATAGGTTCTTTATAGATCTTTACATACTTTTCTGTTTTAGACAGATTCTATTTTTGCTTGCATACTTTGCTTGTCTTGATGATGCTATGTATTATTTAGGGGGTATAAGCCATGGAGAAGTTAGAATACAGTACCTATTATGCAATAATGAAATATGAATCAATTTATAACAGTACCTAAATTATTTGATATGTTGCTTATACTAACAAATCTCACGAAGTTTTGCTGAGATTTGTGTGATTGAAGTTTTCAAATTTTGGGTGTTATTCACAATGGAGAAAGGAGGAACGGCAAGAGCCTAATCCTGGGGATGCCCAAGGAACCCCAAGGTAATATTCTAGGATGACTCAAGCATCTAAGCTTGGGGATGCCTCGGAAGGCATCCCCTCTTTTGTCTCAATCCATCGTATATCACTTTGAGCTATATTTTTATTCATCACATGATATGAGTTTTGCTTCAAGCATCGTTTGCTATTGTTTTATTTTATTTTAAATTCGCCACATTCATAAATTGCTGGATACACCTATTTGAGAGATAGACACCTTCATCATAATTTGTTAGAATACTCTATGTGTTCCACTTCTATATTTTAAGCTTAGCAGTTGCTCTAGTACTTCACTTATATCCTTTGTAGCACGGTGGCATAGAGGGGTTGAAAGCAGGTTCCTATATGGATAGTACTCGACACGCAACACCTGTGCACACAGTGAATCAGTTTCAGCCTGTAAGCGCCAACACTGTCTAGCCAACATAACCAGATTAAAACAATGGAGATCTCTAAATCCCATGCCATCCTTTTTCGTCAGAATGCACATTTTCCACCAGGAAGACCAGTGAATATGCTTCTGTTGATCGTCATCCCCCCACTAGTATTTGGATGTAGCTATAGTTATCCCTTGACATACTTGTTTTGGGAGTTTGACAACTGACATGGCATACATAGGGCTCGCCTGAGAAACTGCCTTCAGGAGAACCTCCTTACCGACAAAAGATAAGATTTTCTCTTTCCAGCCACTTAAAATTTCACACACACTATCAATAAGATGTTGAAAATTGTCTGATCTATCTGTGCCAACAATAGGGGGAGGCTGAGATACTTCGCTATAATTGCTTCAATATGACACAAACTTCCTCCCTAGCTTCCACCGATGTACACGGACTGAAAACGATAGAGGACTTGTCCTCACTCACCAACTAACCCGAGGACGCACAATATAAATCCAGCAGTTGCTTTAGAGCCATTGCCTTCTAGTTATCCGTGTTCATTAAAATCAATGAATCATGAGCAAATAAAAGATTAGTTATTGCCTGTACAATTCTACAAATCTTGACCCCTTGTATCTGCTCATTCTCCTCAGCATGAGACAACAATGTCATTAGTCAGTCCACACACAATTAGAACAAATAGGGGGACAAAGGGTCTCCCTGGCGGAGGCCCTTGTTGGGGATAAAGCCCTCTTTCTCCTCGGAATTAAATCTGATCTGATATGTCATTGAACACACACAAGACATGACGAGCTCCACCCAACCAGCATCAAACCCCAAGCGTAGCATAATATTCTCCAAAACATTCCACTCTACACCATCATATGCCTTGTGCATATCAAGCGTAATGGCACACATGCCGTACTTTCCTTTTGTTTTGTTTTTAATTGTATGATAACTCTCATATGGCAATACAAAATTATCATTTATAAGTCTACCTGGAACAAAAGCGCTTTGAGTAGGAGAAATCACCTCAGACAATAGAATCTTCAGCCGATTTGCATGCAACTTTGAGATTATTTTGTAAACCACGTTACACAGACTAATGGGTCTAAACTAAGTTATCTTTTCTCTACTTTTTACCTTCGGAATCAAGACAATTGTGGTGTTATTCCACCCTTCCAGCATTTGTCTTGAATTTACTGCATTATGAACCTTTGTAGTTAAGTCCTCTCCTAGAATATGCCAGAACCTTTTATAAAAGATTGCATGTAACCCGTCTGGTCCGGGAGCCTTAAGATCCCCAGTACTGAACAAGGCCTTTTCTCCTCCTCCCCGGTGAAAGGGGCCAACAACATTTCATTCATCTGTGGGGTAACTCGATTTTTTACTTTTTCCAGAACTTCAATTCCCGGTTGAACAATTTCTGTCGAAAAAAGAACGGAGAACTAATTAGTGATATGAGTCGTGAGGGAAATATTCATTCCACGATTCATGAGAGATCTACATGGTAATAATATGGTCCCACTTCATTAACGACTCCTAATTATTGATAAATGGGGGAATTTTGAGGGAGTCCTCAATTAGTATAGGTATAGATAGATGTAATGACATTCATTCCATGATTTCGGGGCAATGTGCTAGATTTCTTTGAACTCCATGTATATATTGACATCACAACAAGTAACATAATTACATAGATAAAAACTATACACATATATTTTGGAGCCATGAGGTGCACGTACGTAGCCATCTAAGTATTTAGGTGACCAATCACTAATGAAGACAAAGCATATGATCCTCTGGTCGTAGGTATCCACGCGCATGGGGCGGCTAGAGGTTATTTTGTCGTAAGCACACAACATTAACACACACGAGCAAGCAAGCTCGTCTCAACATATACGTATTTGTTCACATCTTGCCAAAGCAGTTCCTGGTGCTAAGGGTGTAGGTAAGGAAGCACACGACAAACCGTGTGGGCCTGCCGATGCATGGCACCACACAGCTACCCAGGCACCTCCTGCAGCTCGGGGTGCACACGGTGGCGCTGGCACCCATGCCATCCTTGATGAGACCGAGCTCCTCAATGAGCACATCTTCCTCAAGATGCTCCAAACAAAGCAGCGCTTCGATGGCGCTGTCATGGCCTCCCACAGAAGCAAGCATCATCTGCCCCACGAACATGACCACAATGCACATGAAGGCCAACTTAAAAATTGTGGAAGAAATCGCGGGATATTGGTGGATGGATGGGGTAACGAAGCGTGTGTTTGATGGATGGATGGGGGCTAAGGAGATGAAAATTGGTGTGCCACTATGGCCACATAGTATGATGTATATATAGAACAGATCAATGAAAGTGTGAATGTACGTTCATTAAGCTATATCATAGTTTACGCAACTCACTACCTAGCTTACTAGCGTATAAACATGGGCTAACGACCAAGTAATACTGTATAGGCAAAAGTCATCATTGAGATATTAGTATAAGTTTACTTCCAAACTGTAGGTGCTGCGTGACTGATGTAGCAAATGACAACAATTATGGGTTTACGACAAACATGCAATAGGTTGAGGACATGAACATGCAATAGTTTATGGAGGCGGTCAGCTACCTACCAACCATATAAACATGTGCTACTTAATGTATAACTAATGAGAAACTAGTGTCATACAAAGAGAAGTCATCGTCTCATACTTGCAATGTTTACTGCTATGCTTTCAGTGGTGCATGCATAAGAAAACATGACAATTCAAACAACCCAAACATTAATATTAGTCTGAGAAGATGTGCCAATTATTCATGTCAGTTGCTTGGTCGGTCGGGATTCCTGGTGATGCCCATGTAAAGCATGCATGCATATGCATGTCATATTGTGATTATCTCTCCAGCATCAAAATTCAAATCAATTCAAAAACTTCATGCTGTCAGATTTTCATATTTATGTTGAGTTCCAAAACATGGGTTCACAGCTTTTCATGTCGGGACTTGGCACTTTATTATCATATTTTCAGACATAAAGTGAAAATTTCATGATGAAGTCACGTCAAGATCAGATGTAAAGATGTGTTTCCTTCGGTAGCTGTTGTGGTGGTGCCGGAGGTGGGTAACGTATGTTGGCTTCAAGCTCAAGGGATTCTTTGGCCTGTATTCTAATTTTCATTCTTTATGGATGGTATTTTGGACTATTTCTGGGGTTTTATTAGGTTTCCAGTTTGTGTCAGTGCCTATGTGTCTTGTTTAATCTTTGTTTTATTAATGAGACAAGTATTACCTGAAAAAACATCTTGCCGCCCACATGGATTATGCAGCGAGCGAGCTGGAGGTCTAATTGATACACAGGGAGGCGAGCTATCCTGCCCTGCGTGCAAGATGCCATGCACTGATGTACATGGATCTATATATGCACTTGCCTGTTCATCTGGTCGTCCAGACACACCGTGGCGCTTCATTTCCTCAACCTATTGCATGTTTGTCTTAAGCCCATAATCGTTGTCATTTGCTAGATCATGCCATATCACGGGAGCAACGAGTAGTGGAGAAAAAAACTGGTATCCCATTGTGTTGTTCCAATGTGGCAAATCCAAAATTCTATTTTTTTTGTCTCTTACCATTAGGCACTAGTGCTATTAGAAGTTTCTGGGGTTTGAACTGAATGAAGCATTACAGATTATTTTTAGTAATTAATCATTGAGTGGGGTCGAGATTTTAATATTCTTGGGTAGGTAGACACACAAGCAGACTTGCATGCTCCCAAGAAAAATTAATTCTATAATCATGCAAGCATGTTTTTTTGTACGTCTAGTTTCAAAGATCTTTCTCTGCTTTCTGGAACTTTTAACTATCTACAATAATCATTCATTCATCTGTCTGAGAGTTGTATGCTCCTTCAACGGTCAATTTTTTCTGTTCAGCTAATATTTCAAGTGAAACCTTCATTTATGTGTGTGTGCATGCACGCATGTGCATGTGTGTACGTGTGTGCGCATGTTGTTTGTGTGTGTGTTACTGCCTGATATTTGTAAATGGAACATTTAGGTCATGGGTCCGCCCTTGATTGTTGTCTTGCTCTTCGGTGTTGAAGATCACAACGGACGAGCAGAATTCGGACCCTGGGTGTTATCCTAATATACCACCTATATCATGTGGTCTTGTAGATGGCTCGCAATATAAACCTTTATTCCTCGTACTGATCTAACATTCTGTTCTTGAAATAAAACACATATGGTTTTATACACTTCGATAGATTAAAAATATATAATGGCGTTAATTTCCAAGATTTTGGGCGGGACAATGTGCTAGATTTAACATTATGGTCTTGAAATAAAACACATATGGTTTTATACACTTCTATAAATTAAAAATATGTAATGGCATTCATTTCCAAGATTTCAGGAGGGGCAGTGTCCTAAATTTCTTTGAACTCCACGCATATATTGACATCACAACAAGTAACTTACATAGAAAACTATACACATATTTTTTAGAGCCATGAGGTGCATGTATGTAGTGATCTAACTATTTACGTGAAAATCACTAATGAAGACAAAGCTTATGATCCTTTTGTCGTAGGTATCCACGCTCATGGGGGGCTAGAGGTTATTTTGTCGTAAGCACACAACCTTAACACACACGAGCAAGCAAGCTTGTCTCTACATATACGTCTTTGTTCAATTCTTGCTGAAGCAGTCCCGGGTGCCGAGGCCGCAGCTAAGGAAGCACGCAACAAACCGTGCGGGCTACCGATGCATGGCACCACGCAGCTACGCACGCACCTCCTGCAGCTCTGGGTGCACACGGTGGCGCTGGCACCCATCCCATCGTTGACGAGACCGAGCTCCTCAATGAGCACATCATCCTCAAGATGCTACCTACGAAGGTTCACCTCATCGGCGCCATTATGGCCTCCCGGGAAGCCAACTTCATTTGGCTCACGAACATGACCACAATGCACATGATGGCCAACTTAACAGTTGTGGAATCCATCGCAGGTTATCGGTGGATGGGTGGGGTAATGAAGTTGTGTTTGATGGATGGATGGAGTCTAAGGAGATGAAAATTGGTGTGGCGGTATGGACACATACACTAGTGCAGAAAAGCCTAACTATGGCATGGCAAAAAGGGGCTTGCTGGGTAGACACCCGACGCCAGCAATATGGTGCCACAGTTAAAAAACAGTGGTGGCGTTGGAGCCTACGCCATCAGTATTTAGAATATCTATGGCGTTGGATTATGTTTTATGCCATCATTATGACCTGTATCTATGGCGTACACATTATTCCGACGTCACAAATAACTGAAAAACATTACAGGTGTTGTACCTTCTCAGCACGCCATTACTTAATTTGTAAGCATCGGAAAATCGCTGCCACGACAGCGGGAAAGGGCACCTGGCAGAATAAGGTAACAAATAAAGACAATTGAAAGACATTTTAGATTTGTAGATAGTGTTTAAATAATTAGTTAAGATAGCTAGTGATCAAGTTTTGAAGTATTATAACACAAAACCACACAAACATGTAGTTGATCGAGCAAGCAGTATTGTAGAACCAACAACATTGGTAGCTGGCAGTATCCTATTACATATCAGCATAAGGATCATTAACGTATTTCTTCGTCGGATCCGTGAGAGACACATGACTGTCAACATCAAGCACTAGCTTCCGAAGGCGAGCTTTTATCTCCTCCAGGCCGGAATGTGCGTTGCTGTTGAAAACCTCGGCATGGTCGATGACATCCTTGTTGAGGATGGTAGCAAACTTCACATGAATGCGTCTGAATTCATCTATGTTATTTCCCGGGCTAATTTCTTTTATTTTCTTCCCCCATGAGATGACGTCTGAGTTGTTTTCAAGGCGTTCTCCCTCCCATATGTACTCCTCCATGTGGTGGACAACGTAGTAGCCGTCTATATCACTGTTTTCCCAATGCTGCATGCAACAAAAGGCAGTTTGGCCGAAGCGTACCTCTATAAACTTGTCAAACTTGCAATATCCGTCTCTGATATCACTCCTTCCCGCCTGGTATACTTGAAAAGTGCTTCATCCAGGACCTTCTTGATACCTCTGTAGTCTTTTTTCACTTTCCTCGTCGAATCCAAGAAATAAGTTTTGGGGAACTTTGGGGTAATAACAATGAGGACACAATGTTCTCTGCATACAAAGTCGATCGAGTTAATTAATGGTGTTACGTGGAAACATGCATAACGAGATTGTACGAAATAGTAATCAAGCTAGGCAGAATGACTTACTTCGGATAGTAGGGCACGAGAAGGCAGTCTTTGTCCATGTTGGCCATCATGAAGTCTGCCAAATACTTCCGCATAGCTTGTCGGTTCTTAGGATGATTGGTGTTGGTCTCGTGCATGAGGTAAGGGTCCACTACCGGGACATCCTTATTGAGCTCACATTTTGTAGTGTAGGCATCATTGCTTGCCCATAGGTGTACTAAGGAAGAACTAAGCTTCATTAGACGAAACATGTTGAAGATGTCTTCGAACAACACATAGAATATTTTTGCGGGGAAACCGTCCCAGAAAACAAGATTTGGTGGCACCATCACTGAAAAAAGAGGGCGATACCCACCTCCAGCAGAGAATGCATACTTCTCCCTAGATAGAACTGTGTCATGCAGAATCCTCAATTCTGTCTGCAGAAGATCGCTAAGCTCCTTCGGAAGGATGGGATCACCTGGGGAATTGTAATTCCGCCATCAAACAACATGCCGAACTTGTTTACTTGTCTGAACCGGTTGGCTGGCAGCATGTGCCTTCATCTTATTACTAGTTGCTGGTCTCTTTCTCTTCTTCTTACATGTTGGGTTAGGCTGGCGGGCTATATTGTCTCGCAAGGCATTTGCAACCGTCGCATTGAGTGTGTTTGGACTCAGCAATGTTCCCCTGTGTGGTGGCACCTGTGAGTCCGGTGGTGTGAAGTCCTCATTGAAAAGACTTCTGGCAAGGAACAACCCATTGCTGTTGAGCAAGCGGAGGCATAGATGAGAATCCAAGAGCAGGACCAGCAGACATAGGTCAATCAAGATTGCATATGTTGGGAACTTATTTTTGATATTCGTCAATAAGGAAGTATCGATTGACAAGTAGATTGTCCTCACTGTTGGAAATATGCCCTAGAGGCAATAATAAATTAGTTATTATCATATTTCCTTGTTCATGATAATTGTTTATTATCCATGCTATAATTGTATTGATCGGAGACTTAGATGCATGTGTGGATACATAGACAAAACCATGTCCCTAGTATGCCTCTAATAGACTAGCTCGTTGATCAAAAGATGGTTAAGGTTTCCTAGCCATGGACATGAGATGTCATTTGATAACGGGGTCACATCATTAGGAGAATGATGTGATGGACAAGACCCAAACTACAAACATAGCATATGATTGTGTCAGTTTATTGCTATTGTTTTCTGCATGTCAAAGTATGTGTTCCTATGACCATGAGATCATGCAACTCACGGGCACCGGAGGAGTGCCTCACTACAAGGAATATGCTCATACACGACGCTATTTTTTCATCGCTACATCGTCAAGGTTTTTAGTTTACGACGATCTCACGACGAAAAACCAAGCGTCAAAAACGGACAACAACGACGTTTTGATCGAAATTGTCGTAACTTTTACGACGATTCCTGGATCATCGTAACCTTTACGACGATCCTAAATCGTCGTTGGCAACCTAACCCAGTCCTACGTGGCAGTCCTACGTGGTAAAATTACGACGAAATCAAAACGTCATGGTTGAAATCAGCCCAACCCATTTCAATTGATCACATGGGCTGATTTTATTTTTTGGGGCTTTTTCTTATTGGGCTTCTTTTTGGGCCTTAGCCTATTTGCAGCCACTTTAGTATTTTTTTTCAAAAAAAAATTTGGGCCCTGGCCTTTTAGTGCCCAAATACATTTGGTCCATTTTCAGTTTTGGCCTTTTTTCATTTTTGAATTCAGCAACTTTTTTTCTTTTATGCTGCCCATACAACTTTGAAGCCCATACACATAAATCTGAGCCCATACAACTTTGAAGCCCATACACATAAATCTGAAGCATCTCAGCCCACATCACAAAGTTTGAAGCACAACCACAAATATATAGCCTACAGCATAAATCTGATAATGTATAGCCCACACCATAAATCTGTAGCACAATCAAAATATGTAGCACAACCACAAATCTCAGCCAACACCATAAATATGTAGCACAACCAAAATCAAATACCAAAACCACCTAGTTATCAAGTGCACAAGAACTGCTACCAAAATCTAATTCCAAGATCTGTTATCAAGTACTGCTACCAAAATCTAATACCAAAACCACCTAGTTCCCTGTTTTGGCTCCTAGCAGGGCCATCAACTGAGCGTACTTCGCATCGTTTTCTTCCGCCTTCTTGAGCAGCAGCTCATACGACTTGTCGCGTTCATCTTGTGCAGCTTCAGCTTCTGCTGCCTTCCTCTTCATGGCATCCATCTCTTCACGCATGACTTCACTTCGTTGATGCGACATCTCGAGCTGCTCTTGTAGATCCAACACACGAGCATTGACAGCAGCATTTGACTTGCTGGACTTGTCAGTAGAGTTTGGCTGCAGACCAACATTCTTCAAGAATTTGCTTGATGGGCGATGCTTGGTCAGAACTTCCGCAACAACTGAAACAGAAGACTTTCGCTCTTCGCCTTCTTGTACAGGAGCAGTCATCTTCTCTTCCATCTCAGTCTGAAAGATAATGGATGCATTGAGAAACAGTTTAAATCAATGAGAAAGAAAGCAAAATAAGCAGACAATAATGAGGAAAGCATGTATGAGCAATACTTATACAGAAACTATGGTAGGAACATAAGCAGACATACTTATGCTTCCAGAAACTACATAAAACCAGAAACTAATGAAATACAGAAACTACATACAGAAACTACTTATACAGAAATTATGTATTCATTATCTTTTCATTTCATGCAGGGAATATGATTTGCTAGAAGTTTTTCTCAGTGGAATAATCACATTCAGATCAGACATATACAATCATAGTCTATATATCAATAATCATGGAGATATTGATGGGGACGAAGAGGTATCTTGAAGTTGATTACGTAAGAATTTCTATCACCCTTCAAAGATAAAAGGTTTAAGTACTGATGTCATGCCTCTTACTTTTACATATATTGGAAGCACACTCAGCAACCCTAAGCACAAATTAGCTTCAAAAGACACAACAGACTTATTGTAATGTAAACCTATAGTTATGCATAGGGGGTAAAATGAACACATTCTTTAATACTACAGTTATTTCTATTTGTAAAATTGTTTTTAGTTTGATACTGTAATTTAGCAAAGGGGGTAAAATGAACACATTCTTTAATACTACAGGTATTAGAGCGCGGACACTACTGCTGCAGTGAACAGAAACTGTGGGAACAGTGCGACACTATTTTAGAGAACATCCTTTTCCTTTGTTTCATTCATTTTCATCTCCGCGAGACCCGTCACAGGGTTCGAAGCACATACTGGAAGCAGGGACAGAACAGGGAAGCTCCCAGTATGTTCTAGTTTCTCCTGCCCTTGTTTACTTATATTAATGTGTTGAAATTCAGCCTTTGCGCTTGATCTCATGTTTCATTGCACTGGTCAGGCTCTCTTTGGACTGTTAATATTTTGTAAAAATGATACTATATACCAGTGATCTTTCTAAGATAGTAACAGGCATTTTATTGGTTGATACAATAAAATGTTGGACACAAAAGGAGCTGATGCATATACTACTTATAGTGGCTCATTCAGAAACAAATCCATGTTTTTCACTCCTAGATCATACAACGGTATAGCACATGAGGCCAGAAACAAATCCAAGGAAGATTACTTACTATAGCAACTTGAACATCCTCCGAGAATCCGTGTTTGGTGCTGTTGTGTGTCACCTTGAAAATGTCAAATGCAGACAACACTTCACCCTTTCTTTGCTCTTGCTGAAATGTTTTTAACAACAAACCAACCATTAGCTTTTGCAACAAATTGATGCTTATGTCTAAAGGAAAACAACTAAAGGAACAACAGTGTTGATCTTACAGTTGCATGCACATGAGCAACATAGCATCTTGAACCAGTTCTCTGCGCAAACTTGACTTTTGTTCGATTAAGCTTGTTATAGGCACATGTCTCCTACATATGTGCACATGAGATCATCATTTCCATACACTAAAGCAAATCACACAGTTTGCATGGGCAAGGTAAAGCAACAATCAAGCATTTACATACCTTGTGTCTTGGACTTGACCACAGCTCGACCAGCCTTTGCCATTCAATATCCGTTATGTCAGAAATAGGGGACTTGATGCTAACTTTGCTTGCTTCGACTTTGTCAAAGTACTCCTTCTTGACATGATGGCATCTTTTTCTCAATGAATTCTTCAAGATATCAGTGCATGCGTACTGAACGACACTTGATTCCGTGTCCATCTCAAATTTGCCTACAAAGGCAGCAAACAAGAGAAGTACCAAGATTAACCATCATATGAGATGTATAACAGGGAATAAAGACCACATTCAGCAACAAGATAGTTAGCTTACAGATACTTTTCCTATATAATTCTCCACAAGACTTGGGTTCTTTTTATACTCCTTGAAGTGAGGAAGCAGCGGCATATGAGCTCTCGCAATGAGGCCACCCTCAGATGCCAGCTTCGCAGCCTGCACGGGCTTCTCCGGACGCCTCATCCCTTCAGCGATTTCAATTCTTACTTTTGCTCCCATTGCACGTGTCAAATTTTCTAGCCCTTTGCCATTCCTAGAAGTCTTGACCACAGCAACAGCGCCTGAAAAGGATACATTCAAACTTTATTCGAGACTAATAGTCACCCATACATGCATTGCTTACATTTAGAAAATGAACTAGTAAGAAAAGAAAACTGGATGAACATGCCTTCATCACCCATTGGCTGCTCAGGTTCTCTAGAAAGGACTGCCAAGTTCAACTCATGGCCATGATTGCTGACCACAGAAGGTGCGACGGGGCTGAGGTCCATGCACATCATGCTTCCTTCTTTCATGGAGGCCAACTCATCATAAGTTCGTAGTGGTCCTTGACCCTTCTGCAGCGGGCTCTTGTCAACATCCTCCCTTACTTTCTGCCTAGTGAGTCTAGTCACAGTTGGTTCATCAGGTGTCAGAATCCTCTTTGATCCTGTTGGAGATAGAGCTAACACCCTTCCTGGAGCCATTGGACTAGATGTTTCTGAAACTTTCCTCATGTTTCTGTTAGCACACTTCTTCTTCCTAGAAACCTGCAGGGTGTCGTATAAAAGGCAAGAACGGCAGAATTAGATCACAAGACAATTGTACAATGTACGAAAAAAGAAAGCACACAACATACAACTCCCACTAATTTGCACCTTTCCTTTCTTCTTGACTAATTTGTCATCAACTTCCTCTCCATCAATAACTTCATCATCTTTAGGGTTGTAGTCTGAGCTTCCAGCTTGTGTTATGGCAGATGCCGATTCATCACAAGTAGTTGTACTACCGTCTTCACGTGCATTTGACTTCCTAATCATTGATACTATCGCACCAATGCCTAGCGATTGGAACATGCGGTTGTTCCTCATCATAGTTCTAGCCCTAATCTTCTCGATCTCAGTCAGGGGTTCTTCTTTACATGAATAAGAAAACATAACCATTAGATGAATGGTTGAAATGCATAGGAAAGCAAGACAACTCAAACAACTAAGGTATCCTATAAGATCTTAGTTTTATTTAATCCTAGTACATTAATGGCACAAGCAAAATATAAAGCAATTTTTTGGACTAAAACAGTACATTTGAATTACCAAATTAAAGGCATGAGCTAGGCACATTTCTATAGTTAGTACATAGACACACCCAGGCGCCACATACTATATTTTGTGTGAAACTTACAAACAAACAGTATTGCACCCAATGTACCATGCATCTTAACATGGGTACGCCCCTAGACGCATATCCATAGATAAAACAAGCGGTACAATAAGTAGCAAGTTGTATACCAGACGACGGCTGCTTCGTCCTTGTCATGGCTGATCTCAAGGGGCTGTAGGCTGATCTCGAGGGGCTGTATATGTGTTGATTGTGCTGATGGTATCAAGTTGTCCTAATAACTTTACATAAGTGTTCCACACCATAAATTTTGAAGAATCACAACTAACAGAAATTAAGGAAGCGAGATAACCACAATATCACACGGTCACAGCAGCTTGACTCCAAAACATGGCACCTGCAATGAAATAAGAAATATTACTAAGTACCCAGCTGCAAAATGTCCACAAACAACATGCACTGAACAACAAAATGTCCATATAGAATTCCAGTAGCAGCAGCATGACAGGGCACGACTAACATGATATGCACTGAACCGATATAATTACATGCCATAGCACCGAAAAAGAGAGGCAAATGAAGGAAGACAGTGTATGCATGGACACCCTAGGACCATAACAAAGAATAGTGGAGATTCATACATCATAAAGAGGTGATAGAAGTCATAAGGTCGACATTATCAACATAACAGCTTTAGATACATAAACATATTTTAAAAGGTGTATAGTATGTTCATAGTATGACTGCACACATCACTACAAGTTTAACTTCACAAACCAATCCAGTAGTAGTAGTAAGCAACTTTTGTGTACATGTAGTACACTATTCAGTAACCACCAGCTGACTCGTTCTCTCACGGTCACGGCAATTGGCAACCACCGGTGAGGAGCAAGGACATGGTGGCCGGTCGGCCGGGTTTGTTTGTCCCAGCAGATTAAGTAAGCACCGAAATGCTACGGTTTCATACCCTAAGCCGTGGCTTGAATTGTGGCAGATAATAAAATCTAGCATGTATCGTCACTGAGCTACCTATAGAGGAAAATAAAACAGGCATGTAATCGTGACATTTAGCATGCTATAGTAATTAGCATCCTATTTAGAGCAGGGAATCAATCCGCCATCACGAGCACAGAGACGACACACGACGGCTCCTGGATGCCATGCTTGGAAAGATAGCTGGAAAAGGAACCAAACCAAGCCAAGCCAAGGCCTACCTACGCAAGCGGCCTAGCGCTCATGAACCTAACGCCATGACCCTGACCCTGACCCTAACGCCATGACCCTGACCTTGACCCTAACGCCATGACCGTAACCCTAACGCCATGACCCTGACCGAGAGATGAAGGGTGAGAGACCAACCGAGAGAAGACCGGGGATGATCTTGAGTAAGAAGGTCTCGCCGTCGACGAGAGCCGCTCCGCGCGTCTTCGCCGTCGTCGTCGCGAGGTCAGGAGCGCTTGGCCGCGGGTGAGAGGCGAACGGGGAAAGTGGAGAGGCGAACGGGGAATGGGGTTTGGCCGCGGGTGAATGAGCGAGCTTGGACATACCCTAAGTCTTAGTATTTTTTTTTCGGGAGGAATATTTTTTTGGCCGCCGGTTTTGGCCTCGCGCGCGAGGGGTACTGGCCCAGACATATTTAAAAGGTCTTATACTCCTCAGAAGCATGAGGGGAACTATCTCTAAAAAAAACAGAAGAGAACTACAACCAAGACAATCTTCCTTATGCGCCTTCCCTGTCCCAATATTGGAGGAGTGTATCGTCAGTCCCAACCTCTTCATCATCCTCGCTTTCATGACCATCCACTACCTCCTTCCTCCTTTTCTTCATTCTTTCTACCACTGCAGCCTCAACAAACACGCCTTCCCTGTCCCTTCGCAATCTGGTTTGCACATCGGCTTCTTGAGCTTGCATTGGAACTTCTGGGGTGTCATCATCTTGGTATGATAGCCCGATACCACCGGGACCATCTCCTATTTCATTTTGAGTCACACTCCACAAATGCCTATGCTAGAACTTTTGCACAACTCGCCAATTTCCATGCAAACGAGTGTCTGGCACATAGAATACCATTGTTGCTTGTGTTGTTAGAATAAAAGGATCATTCTTGTACCAACACTTTCCAGTGTTAATGCTTATGAAGTGTCCATCATCATTGAATCCTGTGTAGGTTTTCTTGCAACTAAGATCAAACCAGTCACAACGGAATAAGACAACCGAACGACGGACACCTCTGATAGTGTTGTACTGCAGATTTATGATGCTTTTGAGCTGACCATAGAAGTCGATGTCGGCGCCTTCATGTTCTCCCTCGGTAAAAATTCCACTATTCTGTGACTTTCGATCTTTCTCGCGGTCAACAGTGTGGTACCGGACACCATCAACAATACACGCAGAATACAATCTCACTCGTTTATCCGGTTCACATGCCAAGGCAAAGAGATCAACACTAACATTGTTCTTCTCATGTAATTTTCCAATCTGCACAAATAAAACCAGGGTGAATAACACACATGAAAAATTACTTGTCAATTGATCAAATGCTAAATATCTCACATGAGTCTTAAACCATTGAGAAAATCCCTTCGCAAGCCATTTATCAACATTGATGATACCTTGCTTGTTCAGCTCTTCCTTGCACAAGCTGTAATGCCAACAAAATAATAAATTAAAGCATCAGGCCTAAATAATGGGTTCATTCCAACCAGGGAAAAATGATACAATTAAGTGCACAAGAGATGCCATACTCGATATAGGGTTGAACCTCAGGGCAACTTCTGAGGACATACCAAACCATCTTGTCATAGTCATCACCAGCAGGCACGTAATCTGTAGCTCCAAGAAAGCTCACACCATGCTTGAAAACCGAGAGATCACCACCTTGCGAATCATCCCGCTCTCTGTTTCTACCCAGTCGATTAAATCTCGTTTCCACATCGTCAAAGTACCTCGAGCAAAATGTCAAGCACTCATCGACAATATATGCTTCGGCAATGGATCCCTCCGGTCTGGCCGTGTTTCGCACATACCGCTTCAGTGTAAGCAACCTTCTTTCGATCGGATACATCCAGTCATATTGTACAGGTCCTCTAAGCATTGCCTCTTCAGGTAAAAATGGATGGCCAAATGAACCATAACAGTGAAGAAAGATGGAGGGAAATCTTCTCCAGCTTGCAAAGGATAATTGGGATTTATTTTTCAAGTCTTTTAAGAACATCTAGCTTCAGTGTTTTGCAGCACAACTCTTTAAAGAAATTCCCTAGCTCAGCAACCGCTTCATATAGTTCCTTATCCATCAAACCTCGGAGTCCCGCCGGTAAAATCCTTTGGAGCAGGATGTGACAATCATGTGTTTTCAGGCCTTGAAGCTTGCATCCATCAGGAGAAACACATTTTTCTAGGTTCGCGGCGTACCCATCTTGAAATCTCACATTCATTATATATTCACAGAATGCAAGCTTTTCTTCTTTAGTCATCGTATACCATGCTTCTGGCATTTCGAATGACTCTCCGTCTTCAGAAGGCTGTAGGTGCAAATCTTCTCTTATGCCCATGTCTTCCAAATCTAGCCTGGAGTTAACCATGTCCTTTGTCTTTCCTTCAATATTCAGAAATGTCCCTACCAGATTCTCACATATGTTTTTCTCGATGTGCATAACATCGAGATTATGCCTGAACTTCAGGTGTTTCCAGTATGGGAGGTCCCATAGAATAGACCTCCGGTCCCAACATTGACCCTGCTGACGCTTTCTTTTCTTTCCATGCTTTCCCGGTCTCACATCTTTGACCTTGTCAAGTTGCTGCTCAAGTTCTTCTTGAGTGAATTGTGCTGGCTTGTCACGAGTTTCAGTCTCGCCATTAAAATCCTTGCTTTTCTGCCAAGGATGCTTGCGACTAAGAAAACGGCGGTGCCCAGTAAAGCATATATTGCTCCTTATTCTCTTTGAGCAAGGATCCTTGTCACAACGAACGCATGCTTGATACCCCCCTGTGGTCCTCCCCGATAAAGTGTGCAGCGCCAGGTAATCATGGATGCACCATAAGATCGCAGCACGTAGATTGAACTTTTCGGGACTTCCGGCATCATACGTAAGTACACCCTTCCATAGCAGGAGCAGTTCATCTACGAGGGGCTCCATAAAGACATCAAAATCCTTGCCGGGAGAATTTGGACCCGGAATCAGTAACACCATCATGACGTTGGACTGATCCATACATGCCCATGGCGGAAGGTTGTATGGAATCACAAACACAGGCCACATACTATAGGATGTGCTCATCTTTCCAAATGGATTAAAACCATCACCGGCAATGCCGAGTCTAAAGTTCCTTGGATCAGCGGCAAATTCTTTATCTATTTTGTCCAACTCTTTCCATGCCTCCCCGTCAGCTGCATGGCTGAGTTCACCCTCCACGGCTTTCCGATTTAGCTTGTGCCATTGTACCTCCTCTGATTGTTTCTTCGAAATAAACATCCTCTGCAGCCTTGGAATCAAAGGAAAGTGCCTCAATACCTTCACCGGTATCCGCTTCTTCCCATCAGCATTTTTCCACCTGGAGGCATTACATTTTGGACACTCGTCGTAGTGATCGAACTGCTTCCGAAACAAGACACAGTTATTCGGGTAAACATGAATTGAAACATAGCCAAGTCCCAATCTGCTGATTATACTCAATGCTTCATCATAAGATTCGGGAATTTCGCTATCTGGATATTGCAGGGTCATGACACGGAGTAATCCGTTGAATTGAGCATTGGTCATCCGGTAGAAAGACTTGGCGTGAAGTAACTTCACGGTGAAGGAAAATCTGGACAATTTACCACCATCACTAGCTGGGCACTTCGCCTCCTCTAACAGCTCGGCAAAGATTGTCTTCTGTCGATCACTTGTGGTTCTGAATTGTAGAAATCCTTTAACAGCTCAGGAATTCTGTCATCTTCATTTCCACCCTCCTCAAAACCAGCACCCGCTGGCGGATCATCTTGTACAAAATCATTGCCTTCATCAACATGGTGTGGGTCTGCATCAGGTTCAGGTTCAGGTTCAGCATGTAAATGTTCTCCATGATAGACCCACCGATCATATGTGCTTGCCATCCCATAAATCAACAGATGAGCCTCTACAGTTCCTAGAGGTTGTTGTGCACGGTTGAGACAGCTCCGACATGGGCAAAGAACGTGAGCATCCTCGGCAGCACTTCTGCGAACAAATTGCATAAATTCTTCGACTCCTTTTGTATGTTCAGCGGAAAGCCTTCTAACTCCTCCTTTAATCCAGCTCCTGTCCATCCGCCAAAGACCAAAAAATGTTGCAACTTAGCATCAATCAAAGCTCAGAGACCAACAGTAGCTAGCAAAAAGCAAACCAAACCTAGATAAATCAACAGTGAGCAATATTATCAATATTGTTTGCATTCAAAGCTAGCAGTAAAAGGCACAAATTTACTACAATGGATACAGGAGAGAATTTGTTCATCTGAGACAATGGCTTTTGAAATGAGAACAATTTTATTTGGGATATATCATATACTCCATGAGCAAGCAAAGTGATTTAGGCTGATTTAAACAATGGATTATTAAAGAACATTCATCCATGAAACAAAATACTTAAGCAAATTAATTTGGCCACGGACCATTCATCCATGTTCAGGAAGAAGCAACATTCATCCATGTTCATGAAGAAGCAGGGGAAGAAGTAACCTCATACCTTGAAGAAGCAGGGGAAGAAGTGCGCGCCGCCGCCGCCGGACCAGACCTCCGCCGCTCAGAGCCCCACACCAGCTCCCTCCGCAGCTCCCTCCGCTGCTGCCCGCCCCCTCCGTTGGTCACAGCCGCACCAGCTCCCTCCGCCGCTGCCCGCCCCCGCACCAGCCCCCTCCGTTGGTCACGGCCGCACCAGCCACCGCCGCCGGTCTCCTTCGCATCAGCCCCCGCCACGGTCACCAGATCTGCCGCCGGACTCCTTTTCTGAAAACCGCATCCCTCTGTCTGTTAGATTAGGGAAGAGCAGTTGTATCTATCTAAATTTACTATATATAAATTTAGTTGTATCAAGAAACAGAAGCAAAATGGCTAGCGCAGTGGTGCAGACCATGAGTTCTGGGCAGAGAGATCGTGAGTTCGAGTCCCATGGTGCTTGAATTTTTGCCATTTACCGGCGTGGTGCACACGATGTGGACAGACCACAAACAAGCCCATTAGCAAGCCCAATATAAAAGTAAGATGAAAAAAATAGCCAACAGAAAAGTGATATAAAAAAATTTGAATACATTTTATGATGTTTTTATAATCATCGTAAAAATTATGTTAGAACATATTACGACGTTTTTATAATCGTCGTAAAAATTATGATGATTTCATCTTATGCGGTTACGACGTTTGACTCACATCGTCATAATTTATATGTAGATTTGATCCCCTCAAACGGTTTACGATGATCTCGGATGAAATCGTCATAGATTTATGACGAATTCATCAATGACATCTTAAAAAACATCATGTATGAGCATATTTCTTGTAGTGCCTTGTGTGTATCAAACGTCACAACGTAACTGGATGACTATAAAGGTGCTCTACAGGTATCTCCGATGGTGTCTGTTGAGTTGGCATGGATCGAGATTGAGATTTGGTACTCCGTGTGACGGAGAGGTATCTCGGGGCCCACTCGGTAATACAATATCACAATGAGCCTTGCAAGCAATGTGACTAATTGTTAGTCGCGGGATCTTGTATTACGGAACGAGTAAAGAGACTTGCCGGTAACAAGGTTGAACTAGGTATGGAGATACCGACGATCGAATCTCGGGCAAGTAACATACCGAAGAACAAAGGGAACATCATACGGGATTAACTGAATCCTTGACACAGAGGTTTGACCGATAAAGATCTTTGTAGAATATGTAGGAACCAATGTGGACATCTAGGTCCCGCCATTGGTTATTGGCCGTAGAGGTGTCTCGGTCATGCCTACATAGTTCTCGAACCCGTAGGGTCTGCACACTTAAGGTTTGGTGACGTTTCGGTAGTATAGAGTTATGAATGGTGGTGACCGAAGTTTGTTTGGAGTCCCGGATGAGATCCTCGACGTCACGAGGAGCTCCATAATGGTCTGGAGGTAAATATTTATATATAGGAAGTCCTGTTTTGGACTCCGGAAAGATTTCGGGCACTTTCGGTAGTGTACCGGGAGTGACGAATGTGTCCCGGGGGTCCACCAGTGGGGCCAACCCACCCCATGGGCCAAAGTGGCGACCCACCAGCCCCTAGTGGGCTGGTGGGGTCGGCCAAGGTGGCCTAGGCGCAGGAAGAGAAGGCCCAAACCGAATTGGGGTGGAGTCCTCCCCAAGTTCCACCTCTCGTGTGAGAGGTGGACTCTCAGGTGGAGGAGGACTCTCCCTCCACCAGTTCGGCCGAACCAAAAGGAGAGCCCTCCTTTGTGGTCAGCCTCCCCTCCCCTCCTCCTATATATATGAGTGGTTTTAGGGTTTTTTGGACAAGGATTTTCATCCACGTCTAAACCCTACTTCTAGATCAAGCTCCTCTAGACTAGACTATTTCTGAAGTGCTTAGGCGAAGCCCTACCGGAATAGTTCCACCACCATCACCGGAGCGCTGTCATGCTGCCGGAATACTCTTCTACCTCTCCTCTCTCTCTTGCTAGATCAAGAAGGCGGAGATCGTCATCGAGCTGTATGTGTGCTGAACGTGGAGGTGTCGTCCGTTCGGCGCTAGATCGGAAGGACCGTGATCGAGATCGCGAGACGGTTCGTGATGAGATCGTAGAACGGATCGTGATGAGTTCGCGGGATAGATCGTGATCAAGATCGTGAGATGGATCATGATGTGTTCACGGGACGGATCGTGATTGGATCGCGGGACAGATCGTGATGAGATCGCGGGACACTCGGCGATTTGAATCGCGAAGATGTTCAACTACACCAACCGCATTTCTTAACGCTTCCAACTTAGCGATCTACAAGGGTACGTAGATCCACTCTCCCTCTCGTAGATGCTCATCACCATGGATAGATCTGCGTGTGCGTAGAATTTTTTTTTCCCATGCAACGTTCCCCAACAGTGGCATCATGAGCTAGGTCTATGTGTCGATGAGGTCTCGAGTAGAACACAAAAGGTTTGTGGGAGTTGATGGTTAGATTGCTTTCTCCCTTTGTCGGATTTTGATTTAGCGGTATTGTGAGATGAAGCGGCCCGGACCAACATTACTCGTATGCTTAGGAGAGACCGGTTCCCTCAACCGCAACTTGTTGCATAGATGGCTTACGGGTGATAGTTTCTCTCACTTTAGTTGGATCGGATCTGACAAAGGCGGTCCTTGAGAAGGTTGAAAATCAACTAGTGTATCACCGTTGTGGTTTGTGCGTAAGTGAGAATTGTTCTTGCTAGATACCCATAGCATCCACGTAAAACATGCAACAACAATTAGAGGACGTCTAACTTGTTTTTGCAGGGTATGTTGTGACATGATATGGCCAATTACGTGATGTGATATATGTGATGTATGAGATGATCATGTGATGTATAGATTACCACGACTTGCATGTCGATGAGTACGGCAAACGGCAGGAGCCATAGGGTTGTCTTTAATTATTGTGTGACCTGCGTGTCAATCATTAAGCGCTATGTAATGCTTTACTTTATCACTAAACGGTAGCAATAGTAGTAGAAGCATGCAGAGTGTGACAACCCTGATGGTGACACGTTGATGGAGATCAAGATGATAGAAATCATGGTGTCATGCCGGTGACGATGGAGATCATGCCGGTGCTTTCTAGATGGATATCAAAAGCACAAGTTCATGGCCATATCATGTCACTTATGATTTGAATGTGATGTTAATCCTTTTATGCACCTTGTTTTGCTTAGGACAACGGTAGCATTATAAGGTGATCCCTCACTTAATATCAAGATAAATTGTGTTCTCCCTGAGTGAGCACCGTTGCGAAAGTTCGTCATGTTGAGACACCACGTGATGATCGGGTGTGATAGACTCTACGTTCAGATACAATGGGTGCAAGCCAGTATTGCACATGCAGAACACTCGGGTTAAACTTGACGAGCCTAGCATGTACAGACATGGCCTCGGAACACAAGAGACCGAAACGTCGAACATGAGTCATATAGTAGATATGATCAACATGATGATGTTCACCATTGCAGCCACCTCAACTCACGTGCTGATCGGACTTGAGTTGGTGAATTTGGATCATGTATCACTCGAATGACCGGAGGTATGTCAATTTGAGTGGGAGTTCTAAAGTAATATGATTAATTGAACTCATTATCAGGGACATAGTAAATAGTGTCTTTGCAAATTATGTTGTAGATTACTAGCTCGCGCTGTAGCTCCCTTTAATTTTATATATGTTCCTAGAGAAATAGAGTTGAAATATGATGGTTGCAATATTGCGGACTGGGTCCGTGATCTGAGGATTGCACTCATTGCTGCACAGAAGGCTTATGTCCTTAATGCACCACTCGGTGCGCCAACCACTCTAGCGTCGTCTGTAGATGTTATGAACATCTGACAGACACGTTCTGATGACTACTTGATAGTTTAGTGCGTCATGCATTACGGCATAGAATTGAGGCGCCAAAATGTTTTGAATGTCACGGAACATATGAGATGTTTCTAAGAGCTGAAATTAGGATCTCAGGCTCGTGCCCGTGTTGCGAGATATGAGATCTCCAACAAGATTCTTTGCCTCCAAGATGAAAGAGAATAGCTCAATCGTTGAGCATGTGCTCAAATTTTCTGGGTGCTACAATCACTTGAATCAAGTGGGAGTTGATCTTCCAGATAAGATAGTGATTGATATAGTTCTCCAAGTCACTGTCACTAAAGCTACTAGAACTTGGTGATGAACTATAAAACGCCAGGGATAGAAATATTGATCCCTGAGCTGTTCGCGATGTTTGACACCGCGAAGGTAGAAATCAAGAAGGAGCATCAAGTGTTGATGGTTAATCAAGGCACTAGTTTCGAGAAGGGCAAGAGCAAGGAGGGAAACTTCATGGATAGCAAACCAGTTGCTGCTCCAGTGAAGCAACCCAAAGTTGAACTCAAACCCGAGACTAAGTGCTTATTTTATGAGGTGAGCGGTCGCTGAAGCAGAACAATCCTAGATACTTGGTAGATAAGAAGGCTGGCAACATCGACAGAAGTATATTTGATATACGAGTTATTGATGTGTACCTTGCTAGTACTCCTAGTAGCACCTAGGTATTGGATACCGGTTCGGTTGCTAAATGTTAGTAACTCGAAATAAAAGCTACGGAATAAAACGGAGAACTAGCTAAGGGTGAGGTGACGATGCGTGTTGGAAATGTTTCCAAGGTTGATCAACATCGCATGCTCTCTCTACCTTCAGGATTAGTGACGAACCTAAATAAATGTTATTTGGTGTTTTGCGTTGAGTATGAACATGATTAGATCATGTTTATTACAAGACGGTTATTCATTTAAGTTAGAGAATAATGGTTATTCTGTTTACATGAATAATGCCTTCAATGGTCATGCACCCAGTGAGAATGGTTTGTTCAAATCTTGATCGTAGTAATACACATGTTCATAACATTGATGTCAAAAGATACAAAGTTAATAATGATAGTACCACATACTAGTGGCACTGCCGCTAAATGTCATATTGGTATAAAGCGCATGAAGAAACTCCATGCAGATGGATCTTTGGACTCATTCGATTTCGAATCGGTTGAGACATGCGAACCATGCCTCTTGGGCAAGATGACTAAAGGACCCCGTTGGATGGAGCGGGCAAGTGATTCATTGGAAATGATACATGTTGATGTATGCAATCCAGTGAGTCTTGTAGCGTGCAGTGGATATCGTTATTTTCTTACCTTCACTGATGATTTGAGTAAATATAGTGTATATTTACTTAATGAAACACAAGTCTGAATTGTTTGAAAGGTTAAAGCAAATTCAGAGTGAAGTTTAAGATCATCGTGACAAGAAGATAAAAGTGATTGCGATATGATCGTGGAGGTGAATATCTGAGTTACGAGTTTGGCATACAACTTAAGACAATGTGAAAGTTGTTTCACAACTAACGCCACCTGGAACACCATAGAGTGATGGTGTGTCCGAACGTCATAGTCATGCTCTATTGGATATGGTGCGTGCTATGATGTTTCTTATCATTATACTACTATAATTTTGGGGTTATGCATTAGAGACAACTACATTCACTTTAAATAGGGCACCATCTAAATCCGTTGAAATGACACCGTGTGAATTATGGATTGATAGAAACCTAAGATTTCATTTCTTAATGTTTGGGGTTGCAATGCTTCTGCGGAAAATGTTTTCACCTAATAAGCTTGAACCCAAAGCGGACAAATGTATCTTCATAGAATACCCTAAGAACAGTTGGGTATGCCTTCTATCTCAGATCGAAGTGCAAAGTGTTTGTTACTAAAACAGATACTTTCTCGAGGAAAAGTTTCTCTCGAAAGAATTGAGTGGGAGGAAGATAGAACTTGATGAGGTTGTTAAACCTTTGTTCAACCAGAGAGTAGCGTAGCGCAGAAAGATGTTCCTGTGAAGCCTACGTTAGTTGAAGAGGAAGTTAATGATGATGATCATGAAGCTTCAGGATCAAGTTACTATCGAACTTCGTAGGTCGACAAGGATGTGTATTGCTCCTAAGCGGTACGACAACCCTGTCTTGGAGGTCATGTTGTTGGACAATGATGAACCTACGAGCTATGGAGAAGCGATGATGGGCCCGGATTCCGACAAATGGTTAGAGGCCATTAAATCTGAGAAATAATCCATGTATGAAAACCAAGTATAGACTATGGTAGACATTCTCGATAGACGACGGGTCGTTGAGTACAAATGGATCTTTAAAATGTAGACAGACGCTGATGGTAAATGTCACCATTTGTAAAGCTCGACTTGTTGCAAAATGTTTGTGACAAGTTCAAGGAGTTGACTGTGATGAGACTTGAGGAAAGGTTGTATGTGATACAACCAGAGGGTTTTGTGAGTCCTAAGGATGCTGAAAGGTGTGCAAGCTTCAGTGATCCTTCTATAGACTGTAGCAAGCATCTCGGAGTTGGAATATGAACTTTGATGAGGTGATGAAAGTTTTGAGTCTATACAAAGTTTATGAGAAACTTGTATTTGCAATAAAGTGAGTGGGAGCACTATAGAGTTTCGGGTAAGCATATGTGGTTGACATATTGTTGATCGGAAATGATGTAGAATTTCTGGAAAGCATAAATGGTCGTTTGAAAAGAGTTTTTCAAAGGAAGACCTGGATAAAGCTACCTAATTGTTGAGCATCAAAGGTCTATAGAGATAGATCAAAATGCTTGATGAGACTTTCAATGAGTACATACCTTGACAAGATTTTGAAAGAGTTCAAAATGGATCAGTCAGAGAAAGAGTTCTCGCCTGATTTGTAAGGTGTGAAAGTTGAGTGAGACTCACAGCTCGACAATGGCAGAAGAAAGAGAAAGGACGAACGTCGTCCCCTATGCCTTAGCCATAGGCTCTGTATAGCATGCCATGCTGTGTACCGCACCCGTGTGTGCCTTGCCATGAGTCTATCAAGGGGTACAAGAGTGATCCAGGAGTGAATCACTAAACATTGGTCAAGATTATCCTTAGTGACTAAAAGACTAAGGAGATGTTTCTCGATTATGGAGGTTATAAAGAGTTCATCGTAAAGAGTTACGTCGATGCAAGCTTTAACACCTATACGGATGACTCGTAGTAGCAATCTGGATACGTATAGTGGAGCAGCCATTTGGAATAGTGCCAAGTGGAGTGTGGTAGCAGTGTTTATAGTTTGACATAGAGATTTGCAAAGTACACACGGATTTGAATGTCGCAGACCCGTTGGCTATAAGACCTCTCTCACATGCAAAGCATGATCGAGCCCAGAACTCATTGGGTGTTAGATTCATCAACAATGCGAATCACATGGTGATGCGAACTAGATTATTGACTCTAGTGCAAGTGGGAGACTGTTGGCGATATGCCCTGAGGCAATAATAAATTAGTTATTATCATATTTCCTTGTTCATGATAATCGTTTATTATCCATGCTATAATTGTATCGATCGGAGACTTAGATGCATGTGTGGATACATAGACAAAACCATGTCCCTAGTATGCGCTTAATAGACTAGCTCGTTGATCAAAAGATGGTTAAGGTTTCCTAGCCATGGACATGAGATGTCAATTGATAATGGGGTCACATCATTAGGAGAATGTGTTGGAAATATGCCCTAGAGGCAATAATAAATTAGTTATTATCATATTTCCTTGTTCATGATAATCGTTTATTATCCATGCTATAATTGTGTTGATCGGAAACTCAGATACATGTGTGGATACATAGACAACACCATGTGTTGGGAGACGTAGTAGTAAATCAAAATTTTCCTACGTTCACCAAGATCTATCTATGGAGAAACCAGCAACGAGAGGGGAGAGATTGCATCTTCATACCTTTGAAGATCGCTAAGCGGAAGCGTTACAAGAACGCGGTTGATGGAGTCGTACTCGCAGCGATTCAGATCGCGGTAGATCCGATCAAGTGCCGAACGGACGGCACCTCCGCGTTCAACACACGTGCAGCCCGGTGACGTCTCCAACACCTTGATCCAGCAAGGAGGAAGGAGAGGTTGGGGAAGGGCTCCAACAGCAGCACGACGGCGTGGTGGTGGTGGAGTAGCAAGGTATTCCGACAGGGCTTCGCCTAAGCGCTGCGGAGGAGGAAGAAGAGAGGTAGGGCTTCGCCGTGAGAGAGAGAGATCAAATCCTGTCTCAAAACATCCAAAACCTCAAGTATATATAGGAGGAGGGACGTGGAGGGCTGGCTTGGCCTCTACTCCAAAGAGGAGATGGCCGGCTGAATTAAAGGGAGAGTCCACCTCCCACAAGGGAGGTGGATCTCCTCCTTTTAAATCCTTTTTGCCTTATCTCCTTATCTCCAGCCGCATGGGCCTTTAGCAAAAGTCTTTCCCAGCCCAATAAGGGCTGGCACACTTTATCTAACAGCCCATGTGGTCCTTTGGTCGTCACACCCCTCCCGGGGGTCCTCCGGCACCCTCCCGGCACTCCCGGTACACTACCGATGAGCCCGAAAACTTTCCGGTGACCAAAACTGGACTTCCTATATATCAATCCTTACCTCCGGACCATTCCGGAGCTCCTCGTGACGTCCGGGATCTCATCCGGGACTCCGAACAACCTTCGGTAATCACGTATACCTTTTCCCTATAACCCTAGCGTCATCGAACCTTAAGTGTGTAGACCCTACGGGTTCGGGAGACACGTAGACATGACCGAGACACCTCTCCGGCCAATAACCAACAGCGGGATCTGGATACCCATGTTGGCTCCCACGTACTCCACGATGATCTCATCGGATGAACCACGATGTCAGGGATTCAATCAATCCCGTATACAATTCCCTTTGTCTATCGGTATGGTACTTGCCCGAGATTCGATCGTCGGTATCGCCATACCTTGTTCAATCTCGTTACCGGCAAGTCTCTTTACTCGTTCCGTAACACATCATCCCGTGGCTAACTCCTTAGTCACATTGAGCTCATTATGATGATGTCTTACCGAGTGGGCCCAGAGATACCTCTCCGTCACACGGAGTGACAAATCCCAGTCTTGATTCGTGTCAACCCAACAGACACTTTCGGAGATACCCGTAGCGTACCTTTATAGCCACCCAGTTACGTTGTGACGTTTGGCACACCCAAAGCATTCCTACGGTATCCGGAAGTTACACAATCTCATGGTCTAAGGAAATGATACTTGACATTGAAAAGCTTTAGCAAACGAACTACACGATCTTGTGCTATGCTTAGGATTGGGTCTTGTCCATCACATCATTCTCCTAATGATGTGATCCCGTTATCAACGACATCCAATGTCCATGGTCATGAAACCGTGACCATCTATTGATCAACGAGCTAGCCAACTAGAGGCTCACTAGGGACATGTGATGGTCTATGTATTCACACATGTATTACGGTTTCTGGTTAACACAATTGTAGCATGAATAATAGACAATTATCATGAACTAGGAAATACAATAATAACCATTTTATTATTGCCTCTAGGGCATATTTCCAACAGTCTCCCACTTGCACTAGAGTCAATAATCTAGTTACATTGTGATGAATCGAACACCCATAGCGTTCTGGTGTTGATCATGTTTTGCTCGTGAGAGAGGTTTAGTCAACGGATCTGCGACATTCAGATCCGTATGCACTTTACAAATATCTATGTCTCCCTCCTGAATGTAATCACAGATGGAGTTGAAGCGGCGCTTGATGTGTCTTGTCTTCTTGTGAAACCTGGGCTCCTTCGCAAGGGCAATAGCTCCAGTGTTGTCACAGAGTAGAGTCATCGGGCCCGACGCATTTGGAATCACTCCTAGGTCGGTGATGAACTCCTTCATCCAGACTCCCTCCTTTGCTGCTTCCGAAGCAGCTATGTACTCCGCTTCACATGTAGATGCCGCCACGACGCTTTGCTTGCTGCTACTCCAGCTGACTGCCCCTCCATTCAAAATATACACGTATCCGGTTTGCGACTTAGAGTCGTCCGGATCTGTGTCGAAGCTAGCGTCGACGTAACCCTTTACGACGAGCTCTTCGGCACCTCCATATATGAGAAACATGTCCTTTGTCCTTTTCAGGTACTTAGGATATTCTTGACCGCTGTCCAATGTTCCGCTCCGGGATCACTTTGGTACCTCCCTACCAAACTTATGGCAAGGTTCACATCAGGTCTGGTACACAGCATGGCATACATGATCGAGCCTATGGCTGAAGCATAGGGGATGACACTCATCTCTTCTCTATCCTTTGCCGTGGTCGGGCATTGAGTCGTACTTAATCTCACACATTGCAACACAGGCAAGAACCCCTTCTTGGACTGATGCATATTGAACTTCTTCAATATCTTTTCAAGGTATGTGCTTTGTGAAAGACCAATGAGGCGTTTCGATCTATCTCTATAGATCTTAATACCTAATATGTAAGCAGCTTCTCCAAGGTCCTTCATTGAAAAATACTTATTCAAGTAGGCCTTGATACTTTCCAAGAGTTCTATATTATTTCCCATTATCAGCATGTCATCAACATACAATATAAGAAATGCTATAGAGCTCCCACTCACTTTCTTGTAAATACAAGGTTCTCCATAAACCTGTACAAACCCAAACGCTTTAATCACCTCATTAAAGCGAATGTTCCAACTCCGAGATGCTTGCACCAGCCCATAGATGGAGCGCTGGAGCTTGCATACCTTGTTAGCATCTTTAGGATCGACAAAACCTTCCGGCTGCATCATATACAGTTCTTCCTTGAGGAAGCCATTAAGGAATGCCGTTTTGACGTCCATTTGCCAGATCTCATAATCATAAAATGCGGCAACTGCTAACATGATTCGGACTGACTTTAGCATCGCTACGGGTGAGAAAGTCTCATCGTAGTCAACTCCTTGAACTTGTCGATAACCCTTAGCGACAAGCCGAGCTTTATAGGCGGTGACATTACCGTCCGCGTCAGTCTTCTTCTTAAAGATCCATTTGTTTTCAATGGCTCGCTTATCATTAGGCAAGTCCACCAAAGTCCATACTTTGTTCTCATACATGGATCCTATCTCGGATTTCATGGCCTCAAGCCATTTGTTGGAATCCGGGCCCGTCATCGCTTCTTCATAGTTCGAAGGTTCACCGTTGTCCAACAACATGATCTCTAGGACAGGATTGCCGTACCACTCTGGTGCGGAACGTGTCCTGGTGGACCTTCGAATAGCAACTTGATCTGAAGTTTCATGATCATCATCATTAACTTCCTCTCTAGCCGGTGTAGGCTCCACAGAAACAACTTCCTGTGCTGCGCTACTCTCCGGTTCGAGTGGAGGTACAATTTCCTCATCAAGTTCTATTTTCCTCCCACTTACTTCTTTCGAGAGAAACTCTTTCTCGAGAAAGGATCCATTCTTGGCAACAAAGACTTTGCCTTCGGATCGTAGGTAGAAGGTATACCCAATAGTCTCCTTGGGATATCCTATGAAGACGCACTTTTCCGCTTTGGGTTCGAGCTTCTCAGGTTGAAGTTTCTTCACATAAGCATCGCATCCCCAAACTTTTAGAAACGACAGCTTAGGTTTCTTTCCAAACCACAATTCATACGGTGTCGTCTCAACGGATTTAGACGGTGCCCTATTTAAAGTGCATGCGGCAGTCTCTAATGCATATCCCCAAAATGATAGCGGTAAGTCGGTAAGAGACATCATAGATCGCACCATATCCAATAGAGTGCGATTACGACGTTCAGACACACCATTTCGCTGGGGTGTGCCGGGCGGCGTGAGTTGTGAAACAATTCCACATTTCCTAAGGTGCGTGCCAAACTCGTGATTTAAATATTCTCCGCCACGATCAGATCGTAGGCATTTTATTTTCCTGTCACGTTGATTCTCGACCTCACTCTGAAATTCCTTGAACCTTTCAAAAGTTTCAGACTTGTGTTTCATTAAGTAGACATAACCATATCTACTCAAGTCATCAGTGAGGGTGAGAACATAACGGTAGCCACCGCGAGCCTCGACGCTCATTGGACCGCATACATCGGTATGTATTATTTCCAACAAGTCAGTTGCTCGCTCCATTGTTCCGGAGAACGGAGTCTTGGTCATCTTGCCCATGAGGCATGGTTCGCATGTGTAAATGATTCAAAATCAAGTGACTCCAAAAGTCCATCAACATGGAGCTTCTTCATGCGTTTGACACCAATATGGCCAAGACAGCAGTGCCACATGTAAGTGGGACTATCGTTATCAACTTTACACTTTTTGGTACTCACACTATGGACATGTGTAACATCACGTTCGAGATTCATCAAAAATAAACCATTGACCAGTGGGGCATGAGCATAGAACATTTCTCTCATATAAATAGAACAACCATTATTCTCGGATTTAAATGAGTAGCCATCTCGCATCAAGCGAGATCCAGATACAATGTTCATGCTCAAAGCTGGTACTAAATAACAATTATTAAGGTCTAAAACTAATCCCGAAGGTAGATGTAGAGGTAGCGTGCCGACGGCAATCACATCGACCTTGGAACCATTCCCGACGCGCATCGTCACCTCGTCCTTTGCCAACCTTCACTTATTCCGCAGCTCCTGCTTGGAGTTACAAATGTGAGCAACTGCACCAGTATCAAATACCCAGGAGCTACTACGAGCGCTGGTTAGGTACACATCAATAACAAGTATATCACATATACCTTTAACGTTGCCGTCCTTCGTATCCGCTAAATACTTGGGGCAGTTCCGCTTCCAGTGACCTGTACCCTTGCAATAAAAGCACTCAGTCTCAGGCTTGGGTCCATTTTTCTTCTTCTTCCCGGCAACTTGCTTACCGGGCGCGGCAACAGCTTTGCCGTCCTTCTTGAAGTTCTTCTTACCCTTGCCTTTCTTGAAACTAGTGGTCTTATTCACCATCAACACTTGATGCTCCTTTTTGATCTCGACCTCCGCTGATTTCAGCATCGAGTACAACTCAGGAATGGACTTCTCCATACCTTGCATGTTGTAGTTCATCACAAAGCTCTTGAAGCTAGGTGGAAGCGACTGGAGGATTCTGTCAATGACCGAGTCATCCGGGATATTAACCCCCAGCTGAGTCAAGCGGCTGTGTAGCCCAGACATCTTGAGGATGTGCTCACTGACAGAACTATGCTCCTCCATCTTACAGCTGAAGAACTTGTCGGAGACATCATATCTCTCGACCCGGGCATGAGCTTGAAAAACCAGTTTCAGCTCCTGGAACATCTCATATGCTCCGTGTTGCTCAAAACGCTTTTGGAGCCCCGGTTCTAGACTGTAAAGCATGCCGCATTGAACAAGGGAGTAATCATCGCAGCGTGATTGCCAAGTGTTCATAACATCTTGTTCCGCTGGGAGAACGGGTGCGTCACCTAGCGGTGCATCTAGGGCATACAATCTCTTGGAAGCTATGAGGATGATCCTCAAGCTACGGACCCAGTCCGCATAGTTGCTTCCATCATCTTTCAGCTTGGTTTTCTCTAGGAACGCGTTGAAATTGAGGGTGACATTCGCGTTGGCCATTGGATCTACATCATAGATTGTAAAGACAATTTTAGACTAAGTTCATGATAATTAAGTTCACTTAATCAAATTAATGAACTCCCACTTAGACAGACATCTCTCTAGTCTTCCAAGTGATACATGATCCATGTCAACTAGCCCGTGTCCGATCATCACGTGAGACGGACTAGTCATGCATGGTGAACATCTTCATGTTGATCGTATCTTCTATACGACTCATGTTCGACCTTTCGGTCTTCCGTGTTCCGAGGCCATGTCTGTACATGCTAGGCTCGTCAAGTCAACCTAAGTGTTTCGCGTGTGTAAATCTGGCTTACACCCGTTGTATGCGAACGTTAGAACCTATCACACCCGATCATCACGTGGTGCTTCGGAACAACGATCCTTAGCAACGGTGCACAGTTAGGGTGAACACTTCTCTTGAAATTTTATTGAGAGATCATCTTATTTACTACCGTCGTTCTAAGCAAATAAGATGTAAACATGATAAACATCACATGCAATCAATATAGTGACATGATATGGCCAATATCATTTTGCTCCTATGATCTCCATCTTCGGGGCACCATGATCATCACTGTCACCGGCACGACACCATGATCTCCATCATCATGATCTCCATCATTGTGTCTTCATGAAGTTGTCTCGCCAACTATTACTTCTACTACTATGGCTAACGCTTAGCAATAAAGTAAAGTAATTACATGGCGTTTATGATTGACACGCAGGTCATACAATAAATAAGACAACTCCTATGGCTCCTGCCGGTTGTCATAATCATCGACATGCAAGTCGTGAATCCTATTACAAGAACATGATCAATTCATACATCACAATGCATCACATCACATCCTTTGGCCATATCACATCACAAGGCACATGCTGCAAAAACAAGTTAGACGTCCTCTAATTTGTAGTTGCAAGTTTTTTACGTGGCTGCTATAGGTTACTAGCAAGAACGTTTCTTACCTACGTCAACACCACAACGTGATTTGCCAATTGCTATTTACCCTTCATAAGGACCCTTTTCATCGAATCCGATCCGACTAAGGTAGGAGAGACAGACACCCGCTAGCCACCTTATGCATCTAGTGCATGTCAGGCGGTGGAACCGGTCTCACGTAAGCGTACGTGTAAAGTTGGTCCGGGCCGCTTCATCCCACAATACCGCCGAATCAAGATAAGACTAGTAGCGGCAAGCAAATTAACAAACTCGACGCCCACAACTGCTTTGTGTTCTACTCGTGCATAGATTCTACGCATAGACCTAGCTCATGATGCCACTGTTGGGAGACGTAGTAGTAAATCAAAATTTTCCTACGTTCACCAAGATCTATCTATGGAGAAACCAGCAACGAGAGGGGAGAGATTGCATCTTCATACCTTTGAAGATCGCTAAGCGGAAGCGTTACAAGAACGCGGTTGATGGAGTCGTACTCGCAGCGATTCAGATCGCGGTAGATCCGATCAAGTGCCGAGCGGACGGCACCTCCGCGTTCAACACACGTGCAGCCCGGTGACGTCTCCAACACCTTGATCCAGCAAGGAGGAAGGAGAGGTTGGGGAAGGGCTCCAACAGCAGCACGACGGCGTGGTGGTGGTGGAGTAGCAAGGTATTCCGACAGGGCTTCGCCTAAGCGCTGCGGAGGAGGAAGAAGAGAGGTAGGGCTTCGCCGTGAGAGAGAGAGATCAAATCCTGTCTCAAAACATCCAAAACCTCAAGTATATATAGGAGGAGGGACGTGGAGGGCTGGCTTGGCCTCTACTCCAAAGAGGAGATGGCCGGCTGAATTAAAGGGAGAGTCCACCTCCCACAAGGGAGGTGGATCTCCTCCTTTTAAATCCTTTTTGCCTTATCTCCTTATATCCAGCCGCATGGGCCTTTAGCAAAAGTCTTTCCCAGCCCAATAAGGGCTGGCACACTTTATCTAACAGCCCATGTGGTCCTTTGGTCGTCACACCCCTCCCGGGGGTCCTCCGGCACCCTCCCGGCACTCCCGGTACACTACCGATGAGCCCGAAAACTTTCCGGTGACCAAAACTGGACTTCCTATATATCAATCCTTACCTCCGGACCATTCCGGAGCTCCTCGTGACGTCCGGGATCTCATCCGGGACTCCTAACAACCTTCGGTAATCACGTATACCTTTTCCCTATAACCCTAGCGTCATCGAACCTTAAGTGTGTAGACCCTACGGGTTCGGGAGACACGTAGACATGACCGAGACACCTCTCCGGCCAATAACCAACAGCGGGATCTGGATACCCATGTTGTCTCCCACGTACTCCACGATGATCTCATCGGATGAACCACGATGTCAGGGATTCAATCAATCCCGTATACAATTCCCTTTGTCTATCGGTATGGTACTTGCCCGAGATTCGATCGTCGGTATCGCCATACCTTGTTCAATCTCGTTACCGGCAAGTCTCTTTACTCGCTCCGTAACACATCATCCCGTGGCTAACTCCTTAGTCACATTGAGCTCATTATGATGATGTCTTACCGAGTGGGCCCAGAGATACCTCTCCGTCACACGGAGTGACAAATCCCAGTCTTGATTCGTGTCAACCCAACAGACACTTTCGGAGATACCCGTAGCGTACCTTTATAGCCACCCAGTTACGTTGTGACGTTTGGCACACCCAAAGCATTCCTACGGTATCCGGAAGTTACACAATCTCATGGTCTAAGGAAATGATACTTGACATTGAAAAGCTTTAGCAAACGAACTACACGATCTTGTGCTATGCTTAGGATTGGGTCTTGTCCATCACATCATTCTCCTAATGATGTGATCCCGTTATCAACGACATCCAATGTCCATGGTCATGAAACCGTGACCATCTATTGATCAACGAGCTAGCCAACTAGAGGCTCACTAGGGACATGTGATGGTCTATGTATTCACACATGTATTACGGTTTCTGGTTAACACAATTGTAGCATGAATAATAGACAATTATCATGAACTAGGAAATACAATAATAACCATTTTATTATTGCCTCTAGGGCATATTTCCAACACCATGTCCCTAGTATGCCTCTAGTAGACTAGCTTGTTGATCAAAAGATGGTTAAGGTTTCCTAGCCATGGACATGAGATGTCATTTGATAACGGGATCACATCATTAGGAGAATGATGTGATGGACAAGACCCAAACTACAAATGTAGCATACGATCGTGTCAGTTTATTGCTACTGTTTTCCTCATGTCAAGTATATGTTCCTATGACCATGAGATCATGCAACTCACGGATATCGGAGGAGTGCCTTGTGTGTATCAAACTTCGCAACGTAACTGGGTGACTATAAAGGTGCTCTACAAGGAATCTCCGAGGGTGTCTGTTGAGTTGGCATGGATCGAGACTGGGATTTGTTACTCCGTGTGACGGAGAGGTATCTCAGGGCCCACTCGGTAATACAACATCACAATGAGCCTTGCAAGCAATGTGACTAATTGTTAGTTGCGGGATCTTGTATTACGGAATGAGTAAAGAGACTTTCCGGTAACGAGGTTGAACTAGGTATGGAGATACCGACGATCGAATCTCGGGCAAATAACATACCGAAGAACAAAGGGAACGTTATACGGGATTAACTGAATCATTGACATAGAGGTTCGACCGATAAAGATCTTCGTAGAATATGGAGGAACCAATGTGGACGTCCAGGTCCCGCCATTGGTTATTGACCGTAGAGGTGTCTCGGTCATGTCTACATAGTTCTCGAACCCGTAGGGTCTGCACACTTAAGGTTTGGTGACGTTTCGGTAGTATAGAGTTGTGTATGGTGGTGACAGAAGGTTGTTCAGAGTCCCGGATGAGATCCCGGACGTCACGAGGAGCTCCGGAATGGTCCAGAGGTAAAGATTCATATATAGGAAGTCCTAGTTTGGTCGACAAAAAAGTTTCGGGCTCATCGGTAGTGTACCGGGAGTGCCGGTAGTGTACCGGGAGACCTCCGGGAGGGGTATTTCGACCCAAGAGGCTTCATGGGCTGTGGGAAAGTATTAACCAGCCCTTAGTGGGATGGTGGAACCTCCACATAAATCCCATGTGGCTGGAAGAAAGAAACCCAAAGGAAAAAGGTGGAAAAAATGGCAAAAAGGAAGAGTCCTAGTCCTACAAGGAGTGGAGGAGGAGAGACCTCCTCCACCTCCCACTTTGGTCGACCCAAGGGCTGGCTTTTTGGCATCCAAGCATCCTCCTCCTCTCCTCCTATATATACTAGAGGATTTTTGGGTTTTGGCACAGAATTTTCAGCCACGTGCTACCCGTTCCTCTAGTGCATAGTTTCTCCTCTAGATAGATTTTCTGCAGTGCTTAGGCGAAGCCCTGCCGGAATTGCTCCACCACCGTCGCAGGAGCACCGTCACGCTGCCGGTGAACTCTCTCTCCTCTCCACCTCCTCTTGATGGATCATGATGGTGGAGATCGTCATCAAGTTGCATGTGTGCTGAACGCGGAGGTGCCGTCCGTTCGGCGCTAGATCGGAAGGACCGTGATCGAGATCGCGAGACGGATCGTGATGAGATCGCGGGACGGATCGTGATGAGTTCACGGAACGGAAGATTGGATCGCGGGATGGATCGTGCTGAGATCGCGGGACGCTCGGCGATTTGGATCGTGAAGAAGTACGACTACACCAACCGTGTTTCTTAACGCTTCCCGCTTAGAGATCTACAAGGGTATGTAGATCCACTCTCCCTCTCGTAGATGCTCATCACCATGGATAGGTTTGCGTGTGCGTAGGAAAATTTTGTTTCCCATGCGACGTTCCCCAACAGTGGCATCATTAGCAAGGTTGATGGTTCGATGAGATCTCGAGTACAACACAAAAGGTTTGTGGGCGTTGATGCTTAGATTGCTTCCTCCCTTGGTCGTATTTTGGTTCAGCGGGATTGTGAGATGAAGCGGCCCGGACCAACATTACTCGTACGCTTATGAGAGACCGGTTCCCTCGACGCAACTTGTTGCCTAGATGGCGTGCGGGTGACAGTTTCTCTCACTTTAGTTGGATCGGATCCGACAAAGGCGGTCCTTGAGAAGGTTGAAAAGCAACTAGTGTATCACCGTTGTGGTTTATGCGTAGGTGAGAATCGTTCTTGCTAGATACCCGTAGCATCCACATAAAACATGCAACAACAATTAGAGGACGTCTAACTTGTTTTTGCAGGGTATGTTGTGATGTGATATGGCCAATTACATGATGAGATATATGTGATGTATGAGATGATCATGTGATGTATAGATTATCACGACTTGCAAGTCGATGAGTACGGCAACCGGCAGGAGCCATAGGGTTGTATTTAATTATTGTATGACCTGCATGTCAATCATAAAGCGCTATGTAATGCTTTACTTTATCGCTACGGTAGCAATAGTAGTAGAAGCATGCAGGGCGTGAGAACCCCGATGGCGACACGTTGATGGTGATCAAGATGATGGAGATCACGGTGTCATGCCGGTGACGATGGAGATCATGCCGGTGCTTTCATGATGGAGATCAAAAGCACAAGATCATGGCCATATCATGTCACTTATGATTTGCATGTGATGTTAATCCTTTTTATGCACCTTGTTTTGCTTAGGACGATGATAGCATTATAAGGTGATCCCTCACTTAATTTCAAGATAAATTGTGTTCTCCCCGAGTGTGCACCGTTGCGAAAGTTCGTCGTGTTGAGACACCACATGATGATCGGGTGTGATAGACTCTACGTTCACATACCACAGGTGCAAGCCATATTTGCACGTGCAGAACACTCGGGTTAAACTTGACGAGCCTAGCATGTACAGACATGGCCTCAGAACACAAGAGACCAAAAGGTCGAACATGAGTCATATAGTAGATATGATCAACATAATGATGTTCACCATTGCAGCCACCTCAACTCACGTGATGATCGGACTTGAGTTGGTGAATTTGGATCATGTATCACTCGAATGATCAGAGGGTGTCAATTTGAGTGGGAGTTCTTAAGTAATATGATTAATTGAACTCATTATCATGAACATAGTCAATAGTGTCTTTGCAAATTATTTTGTAGATTACTAGCTCGCGCTGTAGCTCCCTTAAATTTTTATATGTTCCTAGAGAAATACAGTTGAAAGATGATGGTAGTGATATTGCGGACTGGGTCCGTGATCTGAGGATTGTCCTCATTGCTGCACAAAAGGCTTATGTCCTTAATGCACCGCTCGGTGCGCCACCCCCTCTAGCATCGTCTGTAGATGTTGTGCACATCTGACAGGCATGTTTCGATGACGACTTGATAGTTTAGTGTGTCATGCATTACGGCTTAGAATTGAGGCTCCGAAACGTTTTGAACGTCACAGAACATATGAGATGTTCTAGGAGCAGAGATTGTGATCTCAGGCTCGTGCCTTTGTTGCGAGATATGAGATCTCCAACAAGATTCTTTGCCTGTAAGATGAAGGAGAATAGCTCAATCATTGAGCATGTACTCAGATTGTCTGGGTACTACAATCGCTTGAATCAAGGAGGAGTTGATCTTCCAGATGAGATAGTGATTGCTATAGTTCTCCCAGTCACTGTCACTAAAGCTACTAGAACTTAGTGATGAACTATAAAACACAAGGGATAGAAGTATTGATCCCTGAGCTGTTCGCGATGTCTGACACCGCGAAGGTAGAAATCAAGAAGGAGCGTCAAGTGTTGATGGTTAATCAAACCACTAGTTTCGAAAAGGGCAAGAGCAAGGAGGGAAACTTCATGGATAGCAAGTCAGTTGCTCCTCCAGTGAAGCAACCCAAAGTTGGACTCAAACCCGAGACTAAGTGCTTCTATTATGAGGTGAGAGGTCGCTGAAGCGAAACAACCCTAGATACTTCGTAGATAAGAAGGCTGGCAACATCGACAGAAGTATATTTGATATACGAGTTATTGATGTGTACCTTTCTAGTACTCCTAGTAGCACCTAGGTATTGTATACCGGTTCAGTTGCTAAATGTTAGTAACTCGAAATAAAAGCTACGGAATAAACGGAGAACTAGCTAAGGGTGAGGTGACGATGCGTGTTGGAAATGTTTCCAAGGTTGATCAACATCGCATGCTCTCTGTACCTTCAGGATTAGTGACGAACCTAAATAAATGTTATTTGGTGTTTTGCGTTGAGCATGAACATGATTAGATCATGTTTGTTGCAATACGGTTATTCATTTAAGTCAGAGAATAATGGTTATTCTGTTTACATGAATAATACCTTCAATGGTCATGCACCCAGTGAGAATGGTTTGTTGAAATCTTGATCGTAGTAATACACAGGTTCATAACATTGATGTCAAAAGATACAAAGTTAAGTAATGATAGTACCACATACTTGTGGCACTGCCGCAAAATGTCATATTGGTATAAAGCGCATGAAGAAACTCCATGCTGATGGATCTATGGACTCATTCGATTTCGAATCGGTTGAGACATGCGAACCATGCCTCTTGGGCAAGATGACTAAAGGACCCCGTTGGATGAAGCGGGCAAGTGATTCATTGGAAATGATACATGTTGATGTATGCAATCCAGTGAGTTTTGCAGCATGCAGTGGATATTGTTATTTTCTTACCTTCACTGATGATTTGAGTAGATATAGTGTATATTTACTTAATGAAACACAAGTATGAATCGTTTGAAAGGTTCAAGCAAATTCAGAGTGAAGTTTAAGATCATCGTGACAAGAAGATAAAAATGACTCCGATATGATCGTGGACGTGAATATCTGAGTTACGAGTTTGTCATACAACTTAAGACAATGTGGAATTTGTTTCACAACTAAACGCCACCTGGAACACCATAGTGTGATGGTGTGTCCGAACATCATAGTCATGCTCTATTGGATATGGTGCGTGCTATGATGTCTCTTATCGTTTTACTACTATAATTTTGGGGTTATGCATTAGAGACAACTGCATTCACTTTAAATAGGGCACCATCTAAATCCGTTGAGATGACATCGTGTGAATTATGGTTTAATAGAAACCTAAGCTGTCATTTGTTAATGTTTGGGGCTGCGACACATGTGTGGAAAATGTTTTCACCTAATGAGGTCGAACCCAAGGCGGACAAATGCATCTTCATAGAATACCCCAAGACCAGTCGGGTGAACCTTCTATCTCAGATCCAAGTGCAAAGTGTTTGTTGCTTAAACGGATCCTTTCTCGAGGAAATGTTTCTCTCGAAAGAATTGAGTGGGAGGAAGATAAAACTTGATGAGGTTGTTAAACCTTTGTTCAACCAAAGAGTAGTGCAGCGCAGAAAGATGTTTCTGTGAAGCCTACGTTAGTTGAAGAGGAGGTTAATGATGATGATCATGAAGATTCAGGATCAAGTTACTATCGAACTTCGTGGGTCGACAAGGATGTGTGCTGCTCCTGAGCAGTATGACAACCCTGTCTTGGAGATCATATTTTTGGACAACGATGAACCTACGAGCTATGGAGAAGCGATGATGGGCCCGGATTCCGACAAATGGTTGGAGGCCATGAACTCTGAGATAGGATCCATGTATGAAAACCAAGTATAGACTTTGGTAGACTTGCTCGTTGGACGGCAGGTCGTTGAGTACAAATGGATCTTTGAAATGAAGACAGACGCTGATGGTAATTGTCACCATTTGTAAAGCTCGACTTGTTGCAAAGATGTTTGTGACAAGTTCAAGGAGTTGACTGCGATGAGACTTTCTCACTCGTAGCGATGCTAAAGTCTGTTGGAATTATGTTAGCAGTTGCTGCATTTTCAATTATGAAATCTGGCAGATGGATGTCAAAACATTGTTTCCTTAACTGTTTACTTGAGGAAAGGTTGTATGTGATACAACCGGATGGTTTTGTTAGTCCTAAGGATGCTAAAAGGTGTACAAGCTTCCGTGATTCTTCTATGAATTGAAGCAAGCATCTCGGAGTTGGAATATACACCTTGATGAGGTGATCAAAGTTTTTGAGTCTATACAAAGTTTACGAGAAACTTGTACTTACAAGAAAGTGAGTGGGAGCACTATAGAATTTCTGATAGGTATATGTGTATGACATATTGTTGATCGGAAATAATGTAGGATTTCTGGGAAGCATAAATGGTTCTTTGAAAAGTGATTTTCAAAGGAAGACCTGGATAAAGCTACCTGATTGTTGAGCGTCAACATCTATAGGGATAGATCAAGATGCTTGATGAGACTTTCAATGAGTACATACCTTGACGAGATTTTGAAAGAGTTCAAAATGGACCAGTCAGAGAAATAGTTCTCGTCTGATTTGTAAGGTGTGAAGTTGAGTGAGACTCAAAGCTCGACAACGACAGAAGAAAGAGAAAGGACGAACGTCCTCCCCTATGCCTTAGCCATAGGCTCTATATAGTATGTCGTGCTGTGTACCGCACTTGTGTGTGCCTTGCCATGAGTCCGTCAAGGGGTACAAGAGTGATCCAGGAGTGGATCACTGGACAGCGGTCAACATTATCCTTAGTGACTAAAAGACTAAAGGAATTGTTTCTCGATTATGGAGGTGATAAAGGGTTCGTCGTAAGGAGTTACGTCGATGCAAGCTTTAACACCAATCCGGATGACTAGTAGTAGCAATCTGGATACGTATAGTGGAGCAGCCATTTGGAAATAGTACAAAGTGGAGTGTGCTAGCAGTGTTTACGGTTTGACATAGAGATTTGCAAAGTACACACGGATCTGAATGTCGCAGACCCGTTGACTATAAGACCTCTTTCACATGCAACGCATGATCGAGCCCCAGAACTCATTAGGTGTTAGATTCATAACAATGCGAATCACATGGTGATGTGAACTAGATTATTGACTCTAGTGCAAGTGGGAGACTATTGGAAATATGCCCTAAAGGCAATAATAAATTAGTTATTATCATATTTCCTTGTTCATGATAATCGTTTATTATCCATGCTATAATTGTGTTGATCGGAAACACAGATACATGTGTGGATACATAGACAACACCATGTCCCTAGTATGCCTCTAGTAGACTAGCTCGTTGATCAAAAGATGGTTAAGGTTTCCTAGCCATGGACATGAGATGTCATTTGATAACGGGATCACATCATTAGGAGAATGATGTGATGGACAAGACCCAAACTACAAACATAGCATATGATCATGTCAGTTTATTGCTACTGTTTTCCGCATGTCAAGTATATGTTCCTATGACCATGAGATCATGTAACTCACGGATATCGGAGGAGTGCCTTGTGTGTATCAAACGTTGCAACGTAACTGGGTGACTATAAAGGTGCTCTACAGGTATCTCCGAGGGTGTCTGTTGAGTTGGCATGGATCGAGACTGGGATTTGTTACTCCGTGTGACGGAGAGGTATCTCAGGGCCCACTCGGTAATACAACATCACAATGAGCCTTGCAAGCAATGTGACTAATTGTTAGTTGCGGGATCTTGTATTACGGAACGAGTAAAGAGACTTTCCGGTAACAAGGTTGAACTAGGTATGGAGATACCGACGATCGAATCTCGGGCAAATAACATACTGAAGAACAAAGGGAACGTTATACGGGATTAACTGAATCCTTGACATAGAGGTTCGACCGATAAAGATCTTCGTAGAATATGGAGGAACCAATGTGGACGTCTAGGTCCCACCATTGGTTATTGACCGTAGAGGTGTCTCGGTCATGTCTACATAGTTCTCGAACCCGCAGGGTCTGCACACTTAAGGTTTGGTGACGTTTCGGTAGTATAGAGTTGTGTATGGTGGTGACTGAAGGTTGTTCGGAGTCCCGGATGAGATCCCGGACATCACGAGGAGCTCAGTAATGGTCTAGAGGTAAATATTCATATATAGGAAGTCCCAGTTTGGTCACCGGAAAACTTTCGGGCTCATCGGTAGTGTACCGGGAGTGCCGGTAGTGTACCGGGAGACCTCCGGGAGGGGTATTTCGACCCAAGAGGCTTCATGGGCTGTGGGAAAGTATTAACCAGCCCTTAGTGGGCTGGTGGAACCTCCACATAAAGCCCATGTGGCTGGAAGAAAGAAACCCAAAGGAAAAAAGGTGGAAAAAAAAGGCAAAAAGGAAGAGTCCTAGTCCTACTAGGAGTGGAGGAGGAGAGTCATCCTCCACCTCCCACTTTGGTCGACCCAAGGGCTGGCTTTTTGGCATACAAGCCTCCTCCTCCTCTCCTCCTATATATACTAGAGGCTGTTAGGGTTTTGGCACAGAATTTTCAGCCACGTGCTACCCGTTCCTCTAGTGCATAGTTTCTCCTCTAGATCGATTTTCTGCAGTGCTTAGGCGAAGCCCTGCCGGAATTGCTTCACCACTATCGCCGGAGCGCCGTCACGCTGCCGGTGAACTCCCTCTCCTCTCCACCTCCTCTTTCTGGATCAAGATGGTGGAGATCGTCATCAAGTTGCACGTGTGCTGAACGCGGAGGTGCCGTCCGTTCAGCGCTAGATCGGAAGGACCGTGATCGAGATCGCGAGACGGATCGTGATGAGATCGGGGAACGGATCGTGATGAGTTCACGGAACGGATCGTGATTGGATCGTGGGACGGATCATGATGAGATCGCGGGACGCTCTGCGATTTGGATCGCGAAGAAGTACGACTACACCCATCGCGTTTCTTAACGCTTCCCGCTTAGCGATCTACAAGGGTATGTAGATCCACTCTACCTCTCGTAGATGATCATCACCATGGATAGGTTTGCGTGTGCGTAGGAAAATTTTGTTTCCCATGCGACGTTCCCCAACAGAATGATGTGATGGACAAGACCCAAACTACAAACATAGCATATGATCATGTCAGTTTGTTGCTACTCTTTTCTACATGTCAAAGTATGTGTTCCTATGACCATTACATCATGCAACTCACAGACACCGGAGGAGTGCCTTGTGTCTATCAAACATCGCAACGTAACTGGGTGACTATGAAGGTGCTCTACGGGTATCTCCGATGGTGTCTGTTGAGTTGGCATGGATCGAGACTGAGATTTGTTACTCCGTGTGATGGAGAGGTATCTCGGGGCCCACTCGGTAATACAACATCACAATGAGCCTTGCAAGCAATATGACTAATTGTTAGTTGCGGGATCTTGTATTACGGAACGAGTAAAGAGACTTTCCGGTAACGAGGTTGAACTAGGTATGGAGATACAGACGATCGAATCTCGGGCAAGTAACATACCGAAGAACAAAGGGAACATCATACGGGATTAACTGAATCCTTGACATAGAGGTTCGACCGATAAAGATCTTCATAGAATATGTAGGAACCAATGTGGACATCCAGGTCCCACCATTGCTTATTGTCCGTAGAGGTGTCTCGGTCATGTCTACATAGTTCTCGAACCCGCAGGGTCTGCACACTTAAGGTTTGGTGACGTTTCGGTAGTATAGAGTTAGGAATGATGGTGACCGAAGTTTGTTCGGAGTCCCGGATGATATCCTGGACGTCACGAGGAGCTCCGGAATGGTCCGGAGATAAAAATTTATATATAGGAAGTCCTGTTTTGGACTCCGGAAAGATTTCGGTCACTTTCGGTAGTGTACCGGGAGTGACGAATGGGTCCCGTGGGTCCACCAGTGGGGCCAACCCACCCCATGGGCCAAAGTGGCGACCCACCAGCACCTAGTGGGCTCGTGGGGTCGGCCAAGGTGGCCTAGGCGCAGGAAGAGAAGGCCCAAACCGAATTGGGGTGGAGTCCTCCCCAAGTTCCACCTCTCGTGTGAGAGGTTGACTCTCAGGTGGCGGAGGACTCTCCCTCCACCAGTTCGGCCAAACCAAAAGGAGAGCCCTCCTTTCGGCGCAGCCTCCTCTGCCCTCCTCCTATATATATGAGTGGTTTTAGGGTGTTTTGGACAAGGATTTTCAGCCACGTCTAAACCCTACTTCTAGATCAAGCTCCTCTAGACTAGACTATTTCTGAAGTGCTTAGGCGAAGCCTTGTCGGAATAGTTCCACCACCATCACCGGAGCGCCATCACGCTGCCGGAATACTATTCTACCTCTCCTCTCTCTCTTGCTGGATCAAGAAGGCGGAGATCGTCATCGAGCTGTATGTGTGCTGAACGCGGAGGTGCCGTCCGTTCGGCGCTAGATCGGATGGACCGTGATCGAGATCGTGAGACGGTTCATGATGAGATCGCGGAACGGATCGTGATGAGTTCGCGGGATAGATGGTGATCAAGATCGTGATACGGATCATGATGTGTTCACGGGACGGATCGTGATTGGATCGCGGGACAGATCGCGATGAGATCGCGGGACGCTCGACGATTTGGATCGCGAAGATGTTCGACTACACCAACCGCGTTTCTTAACGCTTCACACTTAGCGATCTAGAAGGGTACGTAGATCCACTCTCCCTCACGTAGATGCTCATCACCATGGATAGATCTGCGTGTCTGTAGGAATTTTTTTGTTTCCCATGCAATGTTCCCCAACAGTGGCATCATGAGCTAGGTCTATGTGTCGATGAGATCTCGAGTAGAACACGAAAGGTTTGTGGGCATTGATGCTTAGTTTGCATACTCCCTTGGTCGGATTTTGATTTAGCAGTATTGTGATATGAAGCGGCCCGGACCAACATTACACGTACGCTTACGAGAGACCGGTTCCCTCAACCGCAACTTGTTGTATAGATGGCTTACGGGTGACAGTTTCTCTCACTTTAGTTGGATCGGATCCGACAAAGGCGGTCCTTGAGAAGGTTGAAAAGCAACTAGTGTATCACCTTTGTGGTTTGTATGTAGGTGAGAATTGTTCTTGATAGATACCCATAGCAGCCACGTAAAACATGCAAGAACAATTAGAGGACGTCTAACTTGTTTTTGCAGGGTATGTTGTGATATGATGTAGCCAATTACATGATGTGATATATGTGATGTATGAGATGATCATGTGATGTATAGATTATCACGACTTGCATGTCGATGAGTACGGCAACCGGCAGGAGCCATAGGGTTGTCTTTAATTATTGTATGACCTGCGTGTCAATCATTAAGCGCTATGTAATGCTTTACTTTATCACTAAACAGTAGCAATAGTAGTAGAAGCATCCAGAGCGTGACAACCCTTATTGCGACACGTTGATGGAGATCAAGATGATGGAGATCATGGTGTCATGCCGGTGACGATGGAGATCATGCCGGTGCTTTCTAGATGGAGATCAAAAGCACAAGTTCATGGCCATATCATGTCACTTATGATTTGCATGTGATGTTAATCCTTTTATGCACCTTGTTTTGCTTAGGACGACGGTAGCATTATAAGGTGATCCCTCACTTAATTTTAAGATAAATTGTGTTCTCCCTGAGGGAGCACCGTTGCGAAAGAGAGGTTGTCAATCTCTCTACGGTAAAAAGATAGATTAGGTAGTGATAGATAGGAGAGATAGATCTCTCAAGAACACAAAATAAAAAGGGCAAATAAATATGCAGCAATATGTTTTTGGTTTTTTGGTTTTGTAGATCTGAAAATAAAGATTGCAGAAATATGGACCCGAGGGCCGTAGGGTTCACTAGTGGCTTCTCTCATGAGTATAGCGCACGGTGGGTGAATAAATTACTTTAGGGCAATTGATAGAAAATCAAATATTCATGACGATATCCAAGGCAATGATCATTATTTAAGCATCATGTCCAAGATAAGTAGACCGACTCCTGCCTCCATCTACCACTATTAGGCCACACATCGACCGCAATCTCGCATACATCTAGTATATTAAGTTCATGAAAAACAGAGTAATGCAATAAGAACGATGACTGATGTAGACAAGATCTATTCATGTAGGAATAGACCCCATTTTGTTATCCTTAATAGCAACGATACATCTGTGTCTTGCTACCCCTTCTGTCACTAGGCAACAACATGTTAAGATCGAACCCATCACAAAGCACCTCTTCCCATGGCAAGAAAAATTGATCTAGTCGGCCTAACTGAACCAAACATTCGAAGAAGACATACAAGGCTATAAGTAATCGCGCATATAAGAGATCAAAGAAGACACAAGTATTATTCATGGATAGAAATTGATCATGAACTCAAAATTCATCGGATCCCAAAAAACACACCGCAAAAGTTTACATCAAATAGATCTCCAACAGACAATTGTATTGAAAATCATAAGAGAGAGAGAGAGGAAGCCATCTAGCTACAACCTACGGACCCGTAGGTCTATGGTGGAGTACTCACGTATGATCGCAGAGGCACCTATGAAGAAGATGAACCCCTCCGTGATGGTGTTTAGATTGGATCTCGAGGTTCTGTAACTTCCGGCGGCTGGAATTGTGTTTCGTCAACTCCCCTGTTTTTTGAGGATTATTTGGGAATTTATAGGCATTAGAGGCGATGGAGAGGGGCCCCGAGGAAGGCACAACCCATTAGGGCACGTCGGGCCCCCTAGCGCACCCTGGTGGGTTGTGGTCTCCTCGGCCCACTTCTCCGGCACTTCTTTGGCCCACCAATTATCTTCTGGTCCAGAAAAAATCTCCAAAAAGTTTCGTCGCGATTGGACTCCGTTTGGTATTGATTTTCTGCGAAGTAAAAAAACAAGCAAAAACAACAACTCGCACTTTGGCACTATGTCAATAGGTTAGTCCCAATAAATAATATAATTCTGTTATAAAATGATTGTAAAACATCCAATAATGATAATATAACAGCATGGAACAAGCAAAAATTATAGATATGTTGGAGACGTATCAGCATCCCCAATCTTAATTCCTACTTGTCCTCGAGTAGGTAAATGATAAAAACAATAGCATGGACACTTGGACTTGTAATGATTCAAAGCAATAGTCTAGTTTTAACATAATGACTTCAATACTCAAGCATGTCAGCAAGCAACAATGTCTTTCAAAATATCAACACTAAAGAAAGTTATCCCTAGCCCATCATGCTCAATCATTGATCCATTCATGTGACACACGCAAATATTACCTATGCCCAATGCTCAAGTACGATCATAGTGCCCCCTAGTTGGTGCTTTATAAGAGAAGATGAAGACTCAAAATAAAAATAAAAATTGCATAAAGTAAATAGATAGGCACTTCGCAGAGGGAAGTAGGGATTTGTAGAGGTGCCAGAGCTCAAGGGTTAAATTGAGAGAGAAAAATATTTTGTGTGGGCTGCTTTTCCTATCAACAAAAACGACAAAGTAGCTCACAGTAGTTTCCATGCTAGAAATATCATAGGCGGTTCCCAAACAGAAAATAAATTATATTCCTTTTTCCACCAAACTTTCACTTTCCATAGTGGGCCGTATCCACGGTTGCCTTCCATATCAACACTTTCCAAGGAATTTATTCTTTGAGAACATAAAGTAAATATTTTTTCTTTTTCATTTCGGGAATGAGCATCCCTATTACCGCCCCACTCTCGTGCAATGAAAAGTGAATAAGCACTCATCTTGAGAATAACACACACTAGTAGAAAACAGACCTTTCGTTCGACGCATTAGTCCCGGTCTGGTTATGAGCCGGTACTAAAGATGCTATTCGTCCCGGTTCGTGCCGCCTCCAACGGCTAGGAGCAGGGAGACCATTAGTACCGGCTCGTAAGGGACCTTTAGTACCAGTTCGTGTCACGAACCGGTACTAAAGAGGGCGTGTCAGACTTTTGGATAGACTTGGGCCCCGCGTGCCTCGTTAGTACCGGTTGATGCTATGAGCCGGTACTAAAGGTTACCCTTTAGTACCGGTGGGTGACACCAACTGGTACTAAAGACTTCCTATATATATGCTTCGTCCGCAGTCGATCGAAGGGGCTCTCATTTCTTTGTTTTCTCCCCTGTTCTTCTTCTTCCTCGAAGCTCATCCTCCATTTTGCCAAGGATTGGTTAAGATTTGAAGGCACCCCATCTATCCAAGTGTTCACAAAGGTTAGCAACTTTGCCCCTTCATCTCTGATTGCTAGGTTAGCTTGTGGTATGCTCAAAGATATGTGATTTGTGGGTTTTAGCTAGGTTTTGGGGGAGTGATCATTATGTGGGAGTTTATTTGATTTATATGCAATCTGAGCTCAAATTAACTTGTTAGGTTGCATGTGTGTAGGTGTGGTTTATTTGGTGCCGTCCCATCCCCGTCCTAACCATCGTCGATCGTCCGCACAATCTCACCACAGCACCGGCCACCTTGTTCTTCTTAAAACCTTTTTGTTAAAAAAATTACTTGTATGATTTAGATAGCTGCGTGTACGATTTACTTACTTGTATTATTGTTAGTTATTCTATAGTGTCATGGTTATGGTATCCGCCCACGTCGACCCTCGTCCAATCTATGATTCAGATGTGGTATGTCGTTATCTTTTATAAATATTTCACACATCATCTAATGTCTATGACAATTAATTATGCCACCAAATTGACGTAGATGTTTTTATCTATGGGAAGTAGTTGAACCAGAAATTCCAACCGACTATGCAATTCTGCTCGAGAAATTAACACAAGCTGAAAAAGAAATTGATCATTCGAAAGAAAAATTGAAAAGAACTGAAGATGAGAAGATGTGATTGGAGTTGCATTTTGCCAATATCGTCGATGATCACAAGAACAAGATGGATGGAATGCGCTTGAAGCTTAGAAAGATTAGAAAATATGCCATTGCTAAAGAGGCTTGGTATTATTATTCCGTTGGCTCAATTGTTACCTTAGTTGCGATTATGATCGCATTTGTTGTTGCATTTACATGTTTTAGATAGTTGTATGTTGTTTTATGAGATGTATGTATGAACTATAAGTATCTATTATTTGCAGTAATAACATTTGGTCACTGCTAGCTTTACTTTGGTTGTAATGTGATGATGAAGTTGTATTAATTTGGTCACCTCGATGTTGTGTAGTGAACATGAGCCGACAATGGATGTACGATGACCGACTAAGTATTCCTTAATGGCCTGCATGATTTTATTCGTGTGAAAGAGGCAAACAAGTAGAATGGTTTCATGTGTTGTCCATGTCGTGACTGTAAGAATGATAGGAATTACTCTAACTCAAAAACCCTTCACTACCACCTGCTGAAGTCCGGTTTCATGTCCGGCTATAGCTGTTGGACCAAGCACGGAGAAAGAGGGGTTATAATGGAACACAATGAAGAAGAAGGGGATGATGACAACTATCCTTTCACCAATATAACGATGGGGGAAGCTGAAGAAGAGGCATCAATGGGGGAAGCTGAAGAAGAGGCATCAGATGAGCCCGCTGATGATTTGGGTCGGGTCATTGCTGATGGAAAGAGAAACTGCGAAAGTGACAAGGAGAGGATGAAGTTGAAGCGCATGTTAGAGGATCACAAGAAATTCTTGTATCCAAATTGTGAAGATGACCAGAAAAAGCTAGGTACCACGCTGGAATAGCTGCAATGGAAGGCGAAGAATGGTGTAACTGACAAGGGATTTCATGAATTGCTAATAATGATAAAGAAGATGCTTCCAAAGGTTAACGAATTGCCTGAAAGTATGTACGAAGCAAAGAAGGTTGTCTGCCCTCTAGGATTAGAGGTGCAGAAGATACATGCATGCCCTAATGACTACATCCTCTACCGTGGTGAGGAGTACGAGAATTTCGATGCGTGCCCGGTATGTGGTGCACTGCACTATAAGATCCCCCGCGATGACCCTGGTGATGTGGAGGGCGAACGCCACAAGAAGAGGGTTCCTGCCAAGGTGATGTGGTATGCTCCTATAATACCACAGTTGAAACGTTTGTTCCAAAACAAAGAGCATGCCAAGAGGTTGCGATGGCACAAAGAAGAACGTAAGAAAGACGGGATGTTGAGAGCACCTGCTGATGGGTCGCAGTGGAGAAAAATCGAGAGGCAGTTCGAGGACTTTGCGGCTGACGCAACGAACTTATGCTTTGGTCTTAGTACAGACGGTATGAATCCTTTCGCGGAGCAGAGCTCCAGTCACAACACCTGGCCCGTGACTCTATGTATCTACAACCTTCCTCCTTGGTTGTGCATGAAGCGGAAGTTCATCATGATGCCAGTGCTCATCCAAGGCCCTAAGCAACCCGACAATGACATTGATGTATACCTAAGGCCACTAGTTGATGAACTTCTACAGTTGTGGAAAAAACCAGGTGTACATGTGTGGGATGCGCACACACAGAAGGAAATTGACCTACAAGTGTTGCTGTTTGTAAACATTAATGATTGGCCTGCTCTTAGTAACCTTTCAGGACATACAAACAAGGGATACAATGCATGCACACACTGTTTAGATGATACTGAAAGTATACATTTGGATAAATGTAAGAAGAATGTGTACCTGGGACATCGTCGATTTCTACCGATCAAGCATATCTTAAGAAAGGCAGACAACCATTTCAAAGGTGAGCCAGATAACCTGAAGAAGCATGGCCTCCGTACTGATGAATATATATTTGATATGGTTAAGGATTTACAAGTAATCTTTGGAAAGGGTCCTAGCGGACAATCTGTTCCGAATGACGCCAACGAACACGCACCCATGTGGAAGAAGAAATCTATATTTTGGGAACTTGACTATTGGAAAGCCCTACAGGTCCAAAATGCAATCGACGTGATGCAGGTGAGGAAGAATCTTTGTGTGAACCTACTAGGCTTCTTGGGCGTATATGGAAAGACAAAAGATACACCGGAGGCACGGGAGGACAAGTAAAGAATTAATAAAAAAGATGGCATGCCTCCAAAGCAGTATCAAGGTCCTTCCAGCTACGCTCTTAAGAAAGAAGAGAAGGAAATATTTTTTGAATGCCTGCTCAGTATCAAGGTCCCGTCTGGCTTCTCGTTGAATATAAAGGGAATAATAAATATGTCATAGAAAAAATTTCAAAATCTAAAGTCTCATGACTGCCACGTGATTATGACGCAATTACTTCCGGTAGCACTTAGGGGGCTTCTACCGGAAAATGTTCGATTAGCCATTGTGAAGCTATGCGCATTCCTCAATGCAATTTCTCAGAAGGTAATCGATCCAGAAATCCTACCAAGGTTACAGAATGACCTGGTCCAATGTCTTGTCAGTTTCGAGTTGGTTTTCCCTCCATCCTTCTTCAATATTATTACGCACGTCCTAGTTCATCTAGTCGAAGAGATTAACATTCTGGGTCCTGTATTTCTACACAATATGTTCCCCTTCGAGAGGTTCATGGGAGTCTTAAAGAAATATGTTCATAACCGTGCTAGGCCAGAAGGAAGCATTACCAAGGGATATGGAACAATGGAGGTTATTGAGTTTTGTGTTGACTTTGTTCCTGACATTAAGCCGATTGGTCTTCCTGAATCGCGGCATGAGGGGAGATTGGGTGGAAAAGGCACACTAGGAAAGAAATAAGCAATAAATATGGGCAGACATTCTTTTACTCAAGCATACTACACGGTTCTATAAAATTCCACCTTGGTGACTCCATATATCGAGGAACAAAATGATATTGTATGCTCCAAGAACCCGGAGCAGTCTGACCCCTGGATTGAACGTAAACACATGGAGACTTTCGCCGTTTGTTTGCAAACAAAGCTCATCAATGACAATGATGTTCCAGATGAACTGTACTGGTTGGCCATGACACCAAGTTCGACTGTAACGACTTTCATAGGGTACGAGAAAAATGGGAATATATTTTACACGATCTCCCAAGATAAAAAGAGCACCAACCAAAAGAGTGGTGTCCGTTATGATGCAACCAACTTTCAAGACACATATTATGGTTACAAAGAGGAGATATGGGAACTTGACTATGGATCTGATCTTAAGGTCCCATTGTTTTGGTGCAAATGGGTCAAATATACTGGAGGAGGGGTACAGGTAGACCCGCAGTACGGAATGACAACAGTAGATCTCAACAATCTTGGGTACACAGACGACTCATTGGTCCTAGGCAATGATGTGGCTCAGGTTTTCTATGTGAAGGACATGTCTAGCAAACCGAGGAGAAAAAAAGATAAGGAAGCGAATACATCATACGATGAGACAAAGTGCCACATAGTTCTTTCAGGGAAAAGAAACATTGCGGGAGTGGAGGACAAGACAGACATGTCAGAAGGTTATGAAAAGTTTCATGAAATCTCTCCCTTCAGAGTGAAGACTGACCCAAGCATCCTATTAAATGATGAAGATTCTCCATGCTTACCGCGCAACCATAAGCAAGGGACAAACATGCAGAAAAAGTCTTACACCACGAGATCCCACTCTGGGATGTGACCGGCTTCACCGTCATCACTTTCTATGTGAAGGACATGCATGCATTTTCTAGCATGGTATCTTTATAACAGTTTGTACACGAAGTGCATCCATTTTTTGCCGTAACCCTATCAACTCTTTAGAAGTTGCTATGTGGGTGAAATTATGATGTCATGCCAAGTTTCAACCTTTTCAGAGTTCATTTGTACTGCTTTTCAAGTTCAGGGTCATTTAGCTCAAAATAAATCAATAAATGCATGAAAAATATCAAATGAAGTCAGAAAGGGTTGAAAATTAATGATGTACCTTTGAATGGTGCATATTGAACACACAAAAGTGGTGGAGTTAAAATAAGTTATGAAAAATGAAATCCCTTTATAATAGATGAGTTTCCGTACGAAACCCTCATACTTCGAAAGAGATTGTCCAGTTTGTACACGAAGTGCATCCAGTTTTTGCCGTAACCCTTACAGCTCTTTAGAAGTTACTCTGTGGGTGAAATTATGATGTCATGCCAAGTTTCAACCTTTTCAGACTTCATTTGTACTACTTTTCAATTTCAGGGTCATTTAGCTCAAAATAAATCATTAAATGCATGAAAAATATCAAATGAAGTCAGAAAGGGTTGAAAATTGATGATGTGCCTTTGAATGGTGCATATTGAATACACAAAAAGTACGGAGTTAAAATAAGTTATTGAAAATGAAATCCCTTTGTAATAGATGTGTTTTTGTCCGAAACCCTCATACTTTGAAAGAGATTGTCCAGTTTGTACAGGAAGTGCATCCAGTTTTAGCCGTAACCCTCTCAACTCTTTAGAAGTTGCTATGTGGGTGAAATTATGATGTCATGCCAAGTTTCAACCTTTTCAGAGTTGATTTGTACTGCTTTTCAATTTCAGGGTCATTTAGCTCAAAATAAATCATTAAATGCATGAAAGATATCAAATGAAGTTAGAAAGGGTTTAAAATTGATGATGTGCCTTTGAATGGTGCATATTAAACACACAAAAAGTAGGGAGTTAAAATAAGTTATTAAAAATGAAATCCCTTTGTAATAGATGAGCTTTCGTCCGAAACCCTCATACTTCGAAAGGGATTGTCCAGTTTGTACACGAAGTGCATCCGGTTTTTGCCGTAACCCTCTCAACTCTTTAGAAGCTGCTATGTCGGTGAAATTATGATGTCATGCAAAGTTACAACCTTTTCAGAGTTCATTTGTACTGCTTTTCAAACTCGAGATATGACATTTCAAATGCCATTTAATCAAATTGTCTTATACAGTAGTTTAAGTTGTTCAACCATGCATGGAAATGCCATAAACAGATTCTTTATATTTTTCTCATATTTTTTCATATATTATTTATTTCCATTGGAGTCATAGATTTTTTTTCTATGATTTTGTAAAGTTTATGAGTTTTTTTGAAAATAATAACTAATAATGAGTTAAAAAAACCTTTAGTACAGGTGCGATCCACGCACCGGTACTAAAGGTCCACCGCCCACGCATTTTTTGGGGAGGACCTTTAGTACCGGTGTGTGGCTGGCACCGGTACTAAAGGGTTGGTACCGGTGCGAGCCATGCACCTGTACTAAAGGTCCTCTAGGTATAAATACATGAGCCCTCATCCCGGGCCGAGCCACGCACCGGGAGAAGCGAGAGTTGCGCCGGGAGGCTGCCGAAATCCGCCGTCGTCGCCCCCCGCCGCCCCGACGCCGCGTGCCGCCCCGAGCCCGCCTCCCTGACGCCGCGTGCCGCCCCGACCCCGCTGCCCCGACGCCGCGCGCCGCCCGGCCGCCCGCCGCCATCCGCTGCCTCGATGCCCCGCCGCTGCCCCGGTAGCCCCCACCCAACTTCGGCTCCGGTGAGTGCCCTGCCGCCCCCACCTTTTTTCCAGTTTTTTCTATTAATTTCGTTAGTTTCTTAGGTTATTAGGGTAGTTTAGTTAGTTAGTTAATTAGTTAATTAGTTAGGTTAGTTTAGGTAGTTAGTTAGTTAGTTAGTTACGTTCTTAGGTTATTTTAGTTAGTTAAGTTATTTTAGTTAGTTAGTTAGGTTATCATGTTAGTTTAGTTAGTTAGGTTAGTTTAGTTAGTTAGTTAGTTAGGTGCTAAGTGTTATTTAATTTGTTAGATGCTAAGTGTTAATTTTGCTAAGTGTTATTTAATTTGTTTTCATAATTAAGTGTTTCTTCTCGACGTCGACGATGCCGATCCCGCATCCTCGTCGTCGAGTCAGCGGAGGAGGTCTGTTGCTTGAGCTGAGGGTCCCTGTCCAGGGCTGGGCTCCGTCGGGCTGGTACTGGGAGGCGCTGCCTTCCGGGCGGCCCAACTTGGTGAGGAGCCAGCCCGTCATCGACCCGGAGGTTCTATGGTGGCGGCCGCATGGGCCACGGATGATTCGGAGGCTTGAGTCCCCTGTGGAGGTGGTACAATACCATGTAAGCAAGGAGAACGAGCACGTCCGTTGCTACATGGCAGCTTTGGAGGCCAGGTCCGACAATACCTGGCAGATTCTTCGGGGATCTCACTGCAGCTATGCTTCTATGATGGTTCCTTCTCTTTGGGTGTCCACCGCCCGCCCCGATATCCTTCGAGCGTTAGGGTTCTAGCTAGATAGATATATTAGCTACTATATATGTATTATTAAGATGTATTAGCTAGATCGATGGATTAGCCGATGTATTAACTATTATCCGAGATTATGATGAGATCTTTTATAAGAACTACTATATATGTATTCGATGATGCATTATTAATTAACTACCAGTTATTTTGCTTCTTGAATGCATGCTAATTTGAATACTAATTTGTTTTATCTATATTATTATGGATTAGTTATTAAGCTATGGACAATACCGGTAGAGCTCATGAAGAGGACATCTTCGACATGATACGCTCCTCCGAAAACCCAGCGGACCTTCTGGGTGAATCACATGATGATGATGGATCACAATATTTGAACGATTACGGTGATGGATGTGAGGCCGAGGAAGAACAACTTATGTTCCGAAATCCGGAACAACTAACAATGGCCGGCGAGGTATATACATATTAGCCTCTGGTGATCATTACATGTGTATTAATTGATTTATATATATATATATTAGCAAATCTTTCTTCTTTTAATTATCAGCCCTCCGGATCGAGCCAATCTAGTAGAAAGGTACGAGGCGGTGCCAAAATATTGGACGACAACGTAAAGCTCAATCTTGATGCTTCCAAACATGATGGCGCATCGACTCACCCTGAAGCCAATGCCAAGACATTTGTGCATCAATGCAGAGTGGTTGTTAGGGTCGGAGTCCCGATCACAATGCAAGAATGGACTCTGCCAAACAAACCAAAACCAGGAGTGAATTATGTCGATAAAAGAATTAAAGATGTCCTTTGGCGAGATCTCATGGAGCATTTCATCCTACCATATTCTCTCTCGGAGTGCCAAAGGGACAAAGTCAAGGAGTTTTCTCTCCATAAGATGGCCGACACGTTCCAGACTTGGAAGAAAAGATTATGGACCGAGTACAACGCTAGAGGCAAGAAGGCGCCCGAATTCAGAGGAATATACGAGAAAGTAAGGAACCACTGGGACACATTTATTGGGTACAAGACATCGGAAGCTGCTATGGAAAAGTCGGCAAAGAATAAAATAAATGCGGAGAAACAAAGTATCACCATAAACTAGAGATAGGTGGATACAAGTCAGCCATTCCTAAGTGGGATGCATTAGAGAATAAGATGCATGCTGAAGGGATCATTCCAGTAACCTTCCACTGGCCCCGGAGGTGCAGGACTTGGTTTTTTGCGTATGGGGGAAAGTTGGACCCAGCAACAGGGAAGATTATTGCACTGGCCAGTCGGAAGCATGCATCAGATGAGTTGGTTGAAGCAATAAAAGCTGCCCAAGAAGGATGGTTTCACCCCGATAGAGAGAACGACGATCTTACACGCGCCCTTGGGAATCCCTAACACGGAGGACGAACACGAGGCATGGGCGTTGTTCCGTGGTATGAGGGGTTTGCGGGCTGGAAGGACGGTTATAAAAGTCGTTCGAGAAAAAATAAGGTGGAAGCAGACCGACTTTCAAAGTTGGAACAGAAGTACGAGCAGCAGGAGCTGCAGATACAGGTACTAACCCAGCAAAGGGCAACTCCGCGGCAGGAGGCATCGGAACCCGTCCCATCTACACTGTCGAAAAGCAGCATGGGTTCCATGGGGGCCCCGCTGGGTCACACCCCCGTGGATGATATCACTGAGAAGACATCTTGTGAGCTAATCCATAAAATGAAGAACATACCCGTGCGGGTCACGACGGGCTATGCTTTACCAAATACACCTGATGTTCTCTGGCATTGCAATCCGGTTCCAGCTGGGTATGCTTGTGTCACGGTGGATGCAATAGAGCCAGGATATGATGAACTACATCTTGACATCCCTACAGGTGAGGGGGTGTCTATACTGGCAGAAGCCGGCCGTGGTCTCATTCTATGGAGTAAGGACTGCATCGTATTTCCACACTCGGCGCTAAGGCCACCGGCTCCTCCGAGTATCGATGTCCAACGTGAGGGATCCCAGCCAGAGGCATCGCAGCACTAGCAGTCCTCCCCACCTTGAGAGGCGTCCCACTTCGATAGGGATCCTAGCGCGAGTCGACCCAACCTCGGGACGGAGCACGACACGAGTCCATATCGTCGATATCGATCTCCACCGCATGAGCCAAGTCCACCCCGGCAACGGTCCCGCTAGTAGGGCTCCCAAAAGAGGAAGGCCATCAACAGTCCTCTTCAAAAGAAAGCAAAGAAGAAACCCGAGCCTCCGGACAAAAAGAAGCTGCCTTACGACATGATACGAGAGGAAAACAAAATTGAAAGCGATCGCCAAGTGAAAGCCTTTTTTGCGAAGATGCCCCTGTCGCTAAAGGAGGTAGTACCCAAGGAAGTCCAAGAGCACTTTAGGGAACACTTTATTGATCGACCCCCAGCGTATGTGGAGCGTATGCCGACAGACTATGAGCGATAGATTCAGAAGGCAAGTGAGCAGAGAAAGTTGGCCCGGCCCAAGGAAGAAGTCGGGAAGTACGACGATAGGTGGTACTACTAGCGGGAAAACAGTTCCCCAGCTCGGAGAACAATCCAAGCAATCGATCTCTCCACTCAAGGTGAGGACCAATCCAAGCAAGCAATCGATCCAAGCAGTCGACGTTGCTGGCAACCCAATCGACCTCAAAGAAGTAAAGGCTGCAGGTCTCACTCTTGGCCAAATCCTTGGCACCGAGGAAATCCGCGAGTACGGTGCAGCTGAGTACGCAATGCAATATGCTGTTGGAAAACCACTTGTCACACCCGAGCAGTACAAGGAACTACCAACTGCAATGCGACAGTTGCATGATTCGTACCTGCGTGAAGCAAAGCGAGGGGAGACGGCATTCATGGTCAAAGTAAGGAAAGAGCATTACGTCAATGAATGTGACATATGTCTTGAATTCTCAGAACTTTTCCAGTTATACCACATGGACTCTATCGACAAAACTCTTATGAGTAGCTATTGTCTCTTTAATAATTTAAGTCTCTAGCTAAGATATCGTTCATTGGCTTATCCTTACTATATATGTTCTTTTCTACGCTATTATGCAGATTGAAGATGTGGGAATTGAAACAAGAGGGAATCGATGACATTGGGTTCATCGACCCAAATACCGTTCATGGTCATGTGGTAAAACATTATGCCAACGACACAGAAGATATCTTGGAAAATTTTCTATAGGCACTAATGAATACCAAATCTACTACAATATTTTCTTACAACATGGGCTGAGTGTTTACTCTCTTGTATACTAGAAATTCTATTTTTGCTTACTAGCTCGCTGTCAAGTGTAGTTGATGAGTTATATCCATGCCTGCTTAATTATATAAACTTCTACGCTGAGACCACCATATCCTCGTAAATAATCCTCGCGGATGGACTTGTTCAAGTGTACGACTCACTAGATACATTAGAACAATCATACGTGGACTTGTATTTTATGATAGAATGATAATTTCAATCTTTATCGACCTTGCTTTATTTCATTAATTCCTGATATAAAAAGTAATTATAATAACTCTTTCGTTCTTTTTCTTTGCCGCGTAGTGTTTGGAAAAAGATAATAGAAAAAAACCATCACGGTCGTCAATGGAAACCGAAGCTGATGTGGAAAAAGATGCAGGTAGTTAAGTAAAACTACTAGGTCCGCGGATCTCTTTAATTCTAGTTTTCATATCATTATCATGCTTGATTATTAATGATCTTATTGAATTCTATTCTTTTGCAAAGTGCGCGAAGCAGCCACAAGGCACAAATTTATGTGGATATTCCTCTGCGAGAACATTCACAACCAGTCCGAATGTCGTATACGTCGCAGATGAGCACGTGAAAGACAACTCGAGGTTTGGCAGATGATGTCGAAGCTCTCACCCGAGAAAGGCTTTTTAGCTCTTCAAGAGGAATTTGCGGAATTTCTTCTTCGACATGTCATTGATCTAAATGGAGAGCACTATTCCTTACCGCCGCCTCAATAATGCCAGCAAATCAGTAGTAGAAAACTGTGATTTCATCTGGAGCACTAGCTAGCTAGTCCCGGCCGGGTTTTGGGCCTTAATATATAAGTCCATAATATATATAATATATATGGATGTGTAATTACATTTGTATATATACTGTGTATGAGATATTACATATTATATTACATATATATATATATATATATATGCATCAACTTGTGTACTGTTTACAGTATGTAGCATCGTAAAATAAATTTGAAATGAATGGCAAACACAAAAAATAGAGAGGAAAATTAAAACCTGATTAAAAGCTAAAAAAAGAGAACACTTAGTACCGGTTGGTATCACCAACCGGTGCTAACGGTCCTCCACCACCAGCCCACGCAGGCAGCCACGTGGTGGGCTTTTAGTACCGGTCCGTGGGCCAACCGGTACTAAAGGTCTGGACCTTTAGTCCCGACCCTTTAGTACCAGTCGGGGAACCGGTACTAAAGGCCCATCCGGACCGGGACTACAGAAAAACATTCTACTAGTGACATCTAGCATGGGAAAACATTGGACACTCCTCACCGTTTCATGAGCAGTACGGGCACACAAAAAAGAAAATTTATTTTGAAAATTTAGAGTTGGCACATACAAATTTGCCTGAAACGGCATGGAAACACCGCATATAGGTAGGTATGGTGGACTCATAAGGCAAAACTAGGTTTACGGATTTTGGATGCACAAGTAGTATTTCTACTTAGTACAAATGGAGGCTAGCAAATAGATTGGGAAGCAACCAAACCAACAAACAAAAATTCACATAAGTGAGCATTGAGCATAACTAACACCAAATAATGCACCATAAGTACGATGTAACTTTATTGCATAACTATTGACTTTCGTGCATGCAAAGGGAATCACAAACCTTAACACCAATATTTCTACTAAGCATGATTACTCACTAACATAACTCACATATTACTATCATCATGTTACAAAACTATTACAAAGAATCAAGTTTAATTTGTCCAATGATCTTCATGAAAGTTTTTACTATATCCCCCTTGGATATCTATCACTTTGGACTAGTTTCATATGTTGCCATTGCTTTTTGGCAACTCAAACAAATTTAAGTGAAGCTCACGATCATAAAGATTTCATCTCTCAAAAGGGTGTAAGTGAAGCATGAGAGAATTTCTTGAAATTTTAGTAACTCTCAAATTAATCTAAGTGAAGCGTGAGAGTATTTCTACAAAATTTACCTACTCTCAAATTAATCTAAGTGAAGCATGAGAGTATTTCTACAAGCATTTCCAAGCACACCGTGCTCAAAAAGATATAAGTTAAACACTAGAGCAATTCTATAGCTCAAAAAGTTTAAGTGCAGCACATAGAGCAATTCTAACAAATCATAGCATAATTTGGCTTTCTTGAATAGGCGTGTCCAGCAAGGATACAAGTGACAAACTAACAAACAAAGCAAGCAAAGATACAAGACGCTCCAAGCAAAACTCATGATATGTGACGAATAAAAATATGGTCGTTAGAAGAAAGAGGGGATGCCACTCGGGGGCATCCCCAAGCTTAGTTGCTTGTTTCTCTTTGGATATATCTTGGGGTTGCTGTAGCATTCCCAAGCCTGGTCTCTTTTCACTCCTTCCTTTATCCATCATGATCTCACCCAAAACTTGAAAACTTCAATCACACAAAACTCAACAAAATCTTTGTGAATTCCGTTAATATAATATAGCAATCACTACTTTAGGTACTGTTGCAAACCCATTCATATTTGATCATTGCATTATACCTACTGTATTATTACTTCACCATGGCTCATACCCTTGAATATAACCCATAGATTCATCAAAACAAGCACACAATGCAACGAAAGCAGAATATGTCTCAAACAGAACAGTCTGCAGTAATCTGTACTCTAACCATACTTCTGGAACTGTAAAAATTCTGAAAAATTAGGAAAATGTAAGAAATTTGAAACACCATGTTAAAATTTTAGCTCAAGATCACGTTCCAACAAAAAATGAAAATTCATATACTTGATGCAAAGTTTCTGTTTCAGATTCAACATCGCTTCTACTCATCCTATGAATCATCCTAAAGGCTTTACTTGGCACAAACACTAAATAAACCATAAAAACACAATCATAATAGAGGCATAATTGTTCCAACCCACAAAAACAGGAAGTAAAAAAGAAAAAAAATATTTATTCCTTGGGTTGGCTTCCAACAAGCGCTATCGTTTTACGCCCCAAGCTAGGCATAACCAATAGATTCAAGTATTGTCATCTTTGGTTTTAGGTCCATAGGATGCCCTCATGATTGATTCATATGGTGGCGTAATTCTTGTTCTAGGTAGGTGCTCCATACCCTTTCTCAAAGGAAACTGAAAACGAATATTGCCTTCTTTCATATCAATCACAGTACCTACAATGCGTAAAAATGGTCTACCAAGTATAATGGGACAAGACAGATTGCAATCAATATCAAGCACAATAAAATCAGTGGGCACATAGTTCCTATTTGCAAAAATAAGAACATCATTAATTCTTCCGAAAGACTTTTTAATAGTAGAATCCGCCAACTACAAATTAAGAGAACATTCTTCAATATTGGTAAGACAATGCACATTACATAGAGATTTCAAAGTCATGGAAACACTAGCACCCAAATCACATAAAGAAACGCACTCATAATTTTTAATCTTGACTTTAATGGTAGGTTCCCACTCATCATGCAATTTTCTAGGAATAGAAATCTCCAACTCCAACTTTGCTTCAAAATATTTCATCATTGCATCAACAATATGTTTAGTAAAAGCTTTATTTTGCTCATAAGCATCGGGTGAATTCAACATGGATTGCAGCAGAGAAATACATCCAATCAATGAACAACTATCATAATTAAAGTCTTTACAATCCAAAATAGTGGGCACATCACTAATTAAAGTTTTGACCTCTTCAAACCCACTTTTATCAAGATTTTCATCTAGATTTTCACCCTCCAAATTATTGGGACGCCTTCTAGATAAAGTTGACTCTACTTCAGTCCCTTCATAATCAATCTTAATATTTCTAAACAAGGAATACACAGAAGAAACACCAATCACTTTAAGATCTTCATATTTTTTATGAAGGCAATCACTAGAAAACAATTTTTCTAAGATTTCTCTTTTAGCTCTAAGCATAGCGGTTCTTTTCTTACTTTCATCCATAGAGACATATAAAGCTTTCATAGATTCATCAATCTTAGGCACAAAAGCTTTCAACTTGAGATTTTCAACATCATGAGAAATTCTATCAATGCTTCCAGACATATCATTAATCTTATTTAACTCTTCCTCTATCGTATTATCGAAAGCCTTTTGCCCATTGATAAATTCTTTAATATTACTCTCAAGATCAGAGGTGTTCCTAGTATTATTGTAAGAAAAATTGCCATAGTAATTACCATAATTATTAGAGGAATTTGCATGAAAATGCCTAGGATTAAAATTATCTCTATAAGCATTGTTATTGAAATTGTTTCGTGAGACAAAATTCACATCTACGGAATCACTATTTTGCTCAATCAAGGTAGACAAAGGCACATCATTAAGATCAATAGTAGAATTTTTACTAGCAACCAATTTCATCAAAGCATCAACCTTATCACTCAAAGTACTAATTTCCTCAACCGAATTAACTTTTTTACTAGTTGGTGCTCTTTCGGTATGCCATTCAGAATAATTAGCCACGATATTATCTAGCAATTTAGTAGCTTCACCCAAATTAATCTCCATAAAAGTACCACCTGCGGCGGAATCTAAAAGATTTCTAGAGACAAAATTCAATCCCGCATAAATTTTTTGTATGATCATCCAATGATTTCAACCATGAGTAGGGCAATTTCTTAGTATCAACTTCATTCTTTCCCAATATTGTGCAACATGTTCATGCTTAGTCTGCTTAAAATTCATGATTTGCTTAATAAAGGAAAAGATTTTCGCCTGCGGAAAATATTTAGGGATAAAAGCATCCTTGCACTTATTCCAAGAATCGATACTATTGCGAGGCAAAGAAGAAAACCAAATTTTTGCATGATCCCGCAAGGAAAAAGGAAACAGTTTGAACTTAACAATATCATTGTCCACATCTTTTTTCTTTTGCATATCATACAATTTTCTTAATGTGTTTAGATGGGACGTGGCATCCTCATTAGGAGTACCGGCAAATTGATCTTTCATGACAAGATTCAACAAAGCGGCATTAATATCACAAGACTCCGCACTAGTGGCGGGAGGTGCAGTCGGAGTACTAATAAAATCATTGTTATTAGTATTGGGAAAATCAAACAACTTGGTGTTCTCTCAAGTCATCATCGTTAGCACGCAAACAAGATTGCAAGCAAGGAAGAGATCCGGCAAGAAAAATCGCAAACGAAAAAGAGGGCGAATAAAACGCCAAATTGGTGAAGTGGGGGAGAGGAAAACGAGAGGCAAATGGCAAATACTTTAATTGCAAGGAGATGAGATTTGTGATTAGGAACCTAGTAGATGATAATGAAGTCCCCTCGGCGCCCACCATAGGCATGTAGAAAAGACCGCTTCCTCCCCGGCAACGGCGTCAAAAATTCCTTTGACATGGCTTGAGACTGCATCGGTATTTCCCCAAAGAGGAAGGGATGATGCAGCACGACGACGGTAAGTATTTCCCTCAATTATGAAACCAAGTTTATTGAACCAATAGGAGGATCTCTACCACGCAATAAGCAGCACCTACACACAAACAACAAACACTTGCAACCCGACGCGAAAGACAGGATGTCAATCTCTCTATGGTAGAAAGATAGATTAGGTAATGATAGATAGGAGAGATAGATCCCTCAAGAACACAAAATAAAAAGGGGAAATAAAATATGCAGCAATATGTTTTTTGGATTTTGGTTTTGTAGATCTGAAAATAAAGATTGCAAAAAGATAGATCAAAAAGCAATTTGTTGGAAAAGTAGACCCGGGGGCCGTAAGCACCAGTAGAAAATAGGGTTTTGAAACGGGTCAGAATATTGCATTAGTCCCGGTTTAGTTACGAACCGGGACCAACGGGTGCATCAGTTCCGGTTCGAACGGCCAGGGCGCCTGCCGGGCCTCGGTAGGAACCAGTCCCGGTTCGTCTGACCCCTTTAGTTTCCAAGCAATCTCGTCTCTACATATACGTATATGTTCACTTCTTGCTGAAGTAGTCCTTGGTGCCGAGGGCGCGGCTAAGGAAGCACACGACAAACCGTGCGGGCCTGCCGATGCATGGCACCACACAGCTACCCAGGCACCTCCTGCAACTCGGGGTGCACCCGGTGGCGCTGGCGCCCATGCCATCCTTGATGAGACCGAGCTCCTCAATGAGCACATCTTCCTCAAGATGCTCCAAACGAAGCAGCCCCTCATCGGCGACGTCATGGCCTCCCATAGAAACCAGCATCATGTACACCAGGAACATGACCACGATGCACATGATAGCCAGCTTAACAGTTGTGGAAGCAATCGCAGGTTATCAGTGGATGGATGGGGTAATGAAGTTGTATTTGATGGATGGATGGAGGCTAAGGAGATGAGAATTGGTGTGGCACTATGGGCACATAGTATGATGTATATATAGAACAGATCAATGAAGGTGTCGATGTACGGTCAGTAAGCTATATCATATTTTATGGAAGTCGTTATCTAGCTCACTAGCGTATAAACATGAGCTAACGATCAACTAATTCTGTATAGAGAGAAGTCATCGTTGAGATACTATTATAATGTTTACTTCCAAACTGTAGGTGGTGCATGCATGACCAAACAAATGAGAACGATTATGGGCTTACGACAAACATGCAATAGGTTGAGGACACGAACATGGATGCAATAGTTTATGGAGGCGGCTAGCTAGCGACCAACCATATAAACATGTGCTACTTAATGTATAGCTAATGACAAACTAGTGTCGTACAGATTGAAGTCATCGTCTCATACTTGTAATGTTTAATGCTATATTGTCAGTGGTGCATTCATAGGCAAACATGACTATTCCAACTACCGGAACACTAATGTTAATTTGAAAAAATGTGCCAATTACTCATGTCAGTTGCTTTGTCGATTGGGATTTGTTGTGATGCCCATGTAAAGCATGCATGCATATGCATGCCATATTTTGACTATGTCTTCAACATTAAAAGTCAGATCAATTCAAAAACTTCATATTGTCAGATTTTCATATTTATGTTAAGTTCCAAAACATGGGTTCACAGATTTTTCATGTCGGGACATGGCACATAATTATCATCATTTCAAAGCAAAAGTGAAAATATTATGTTGAAGCCGCGTCGAGATCAGATGAAAAGAAGTGTTTTGTCCCCTTTTCCTTTGGTGGCCGTTGTGGTGGCGCCGGAGGTGGGTAACGTATGTTGGCATCAAGCTCAAGGGATTCTTCTACCTGGATTGTAATTTTCATTCTTTGTGGAGGGTATTTTGGAATACTTTTGAGGTTTTATGAGGTTTCTAGTTTGTCAGATCGGTGTCTACATGTCTTGTTCACTCTTTGTTTTATTAAGACAAGTATTACCTGAAAAAACATCATGCAACATGCAGCGAGCGAGCTAGAGGTCTAGTCGGTATACCGAGAGGTGAGCTATCCTGCCCTGCATGCAAGATGCCATGCACTCATGTACATGTATCAATACATGCATTTGCCACTTCATGTGGTCGTCGAGACACACCGTGGCGCTCCGTGTCCTCAACCTATTGCATGTTTTTCATCAGCCCATAATTGTTGTCATACCATATCACCGGAGCAACAAATAGTGGAGAAAAAAATTTGGTACCCCATTGTGCTGTTCCAACGTGGGAAATCCAAAATTCTATTTTTTTCGTCTCTTACCATAAGGCACTAGTTCTATTGGATTGATCTGGGATTGGAACTGAATAAAGCATTATTGATTATTTTTAATAACTATTCATTGAGTGGGGTCTAGATTTTAATATTCTTGGCTATCTACACACACAAGCAGACTTGCATGCTCCCAAGAAAAATTAACTCTATAACCATTCAAGCATGTTTTTTACATCTAATTTCAAAATTCTTCCTCTGCTTTCTGGACTATTTAACTATGTAAAAATAATAATTCATTTATCTACTTGAGAGTTGTATGCTCCTTCAACGTTCAATTAATTCTGTTCAGCTAATATTTCAAGTGCCGTTTATGTGTGTGTGCGCGCCTGCGCGTGTGCATGTGTGTGTCTGTGAGTGTGCGCGCGGGTGTGCGTGCTCTTTGTGTGTGTGTGCGCGCGCGCGTGTTACTACCTGATATTTGTGAACGGGACAGTTAAGTCATGGGTCCATCCTTGATTGTTGTCTAGCTCTTCAGTGTCGAAGATCACAACGGACGATTAGAATTCGGACCCTCGGTGTTACCGAAATATACCAGCTATATCATTTGGTCTTGCAGATGGCTCACAATCTAAACCTTTATTTTCCGTACTAATCTAACATTATGTTCTTGAAATAAAACACATATGGTTTTATACACTTCGATAAATTAAAAATATATAATGGCATTCATTTCCACGATTTCGGGCGGGACAGTGGGCTAGATTTAACATTATGTTCTTGAAATAAAACACATATGGTTTTATACACTTCGGTAAATTGAAAATATTTAATGGCATTTATTTCCAAGATTTCGGGCGGGGCGGTGTGCTAGATTTCTTTGAACTCCACGTATATATTGACATCACAACAATTAACTTACATAGATGAAAACTATACATACATATTTTGGAGCCATGAGGTGCACGTACGTAGCCATCTAACTATTTACGTGAACAATCACTAATGAAGACAAAGCATATGATCCTCTTGTCATAGGTATCCACACGCATGGGGCGGCTAGAGGTTATTTTGTCGTAAGCACACAACATTAACACACACGAGCAAGCAAGCTCGTCTCTATATATACGTATATGTTCACCTCTTGCTGAAGCAGTCCCTGGTGCCGAGGGCGCAGCTAAGGAAGCACGCGACAAACCGTGCGGGCCAGCCGATACATGGCACCACGCAGCTACCCAGGCACCTCCTGCAGCTCGGGGTGCACACGGTGGCGCTGGCGCCCATTCCTTCGTTGATGAGACCGAGCTCCTCAATGAGCACATCTTCCTCAAGATGCTCCAAACGAAGCAGTGCCTCATCCGCGTTGTCATGGCCTCCCGCGGAAGCCAGCATCATCTGCCCCACGAACATGACCACAATGCACATGATAGCCAGCTTAACAGTTGTGGAAGCCATCGCAGGTTACCGATGGATGGATAGGGTAATGATGGTGTGTTTGATGGTTCGATGGAGGCTAAGAAGATGAGAATTGGTGTGGCACTATGGGCACATAGTACCATGTATATATAGACCAGATCAATGAAAGTGTGGATGTATGGTCATTAAGCTATATAATAGATCATGCAGGTCGCTACCTAGCTCACTGGTGTATAAACATGGGCTAATGACCAACTAATTCTGTATAGAGACAAGTCATCATTGAGATATTAGTATAATTTTTTTTCTTCCAAACTATAGGTGGTGCATGCATGATCAAGCAAATGACAACGATTATGGGCTTAAGGCAAACATGCAATAGGTTGAGGACACGAACATGCAATAGTTTATAGAGGCGGCTAGCTAGCTACCAACCATATAAACATGTGCCACTTACTATATAGCTAATGACAAATTAGTGTCGTACAAAGACAAGTCATAGTCTTGGACTTGTAATGTTTAATGCTATGCTGTCAGTGGTGCATGCATAAGCAAACATGACTATTCCAACAACCCGAATATTAATATTAATTTGAAAAGATGTGTCAATTATTCTTGTCAGTTGCTTGGTCGATTGGGATTCCTGGTGATGGCCACGTAAAGCATGCATGTCATATTTTGACTATGTCTTCAGCACCAAAAGTCAGATCAATTCAAAAACTTCATGTTATCACATTTTCATATTTATGTTAAGTTTCAAAACATGGGCTCACAGATTTTTCATGTCTGGACTTGGCACATAATTATCATCTTTTCAGAGCTAAAGTGAAAAGATTATGATGAGGCCGCGTCGAGATCCGATGTAAAGAAGTGTTTGGTCCCTTTTCCTTCGGTGGTTGTTGTAGTAGTGCCGGAGGTGGGTAACGTATGTTGGCATCAATCTTAAGAGATTCTTTTGCCTGGATTGTAATTTTCATTCTTTGTGTAGGGTATTTTGGACTATTTCTGGGGTTATATTAGGTTTCCACTTTTTCAACCCGTAACTACATGTATTGTTTACTCTTCCATTTTTTTATTGAGACAAGTATTACCTCAAAAAATATCATGCAACACGTAGCGAGCGAGCTGGAGGTCGAGTCGGTACACCGGGAGGCGAGCTATCCTGCCCTACGTGCAAGATGCCATGCACTGATGTACATGGATCAAGACATGTATTTGCCACTTCATGTGGTCGTCTACACACACCGTGGCGCTTCGTGTCCTCAACCTACTGCATGTTTGTTGTAAGCTCATAATAGTTGTCATTTGCTAGATCGTAGCATATCACCGGAGCAACGAGCAATGGAGAAATAAATTGGTACCCCATTGTGCTGTTCCAATGTGGCAAATCCAAAATTCTATTTTTTCGTCTCTTACCATAAGGTAATAGCACTATTGGATTGATCTTGGATTTGAACCGAATAAAGCATTATATATTATTTTTAATAATTATTCATTGAGTGGGGTCTAGATTTTAATATTTTTGGATATCTAGACACACAAGCAGACATACATGCTCCCAAGAAAAATAATTCTATAACCATGCAAGCTTGTTTTTGTACATGTAATTTCAAAGTTCTTTCTCTGCTTTCTGGAATATTTAACTATCTAAAATGATCATTCATTTATGTGTTTGAGAGTTGTATGCTCCTTCGACGTTCATTTTTTTCTGTTTAGGTAATATTTCAGGTGTCGTTTGCAATCAAAAATATATTAATATACAAGTGAACCTTCATTTATGTGTGTGTGAGTCCGCGCGCGCATGTGTGTGTGCGTGTGTGTACTCTTTGTGTGTGTGTTATTGCCTGATATTTGTAAACAGGTCATTTATGTCATGGGTACACCGTTGATTGTCGTCTTGCTCTTCGGGATCGAAGATCACAACGGACGAGCAGAATTCGAACCCTCGGTGTTACCCTAATATACCAGCTATATCATTTGGTCTTGCAGATGGCTCACAATATAAACCTTTATTCCTCGTACTAATCTAACATTATGTTCCTGAAATAAAACACGTATGGTTTCACACACTTTGATAAATTAAAAATATCTAATGGCATTCATTTCCATGATTTCGGGCGGGACGGTGTGCTAGATTTAACACTATGTTCTTGAAATAAAACACATATGGTTTTATATATTTCGGTAAATTAAAAATATTTAATGACATTCATTTCCAAGATTTCAGGCGGAGCGGTGTGCTAGATTTCTTTGAACTCCACGTATGTATTGACATCACAACAAGTAACTTACATAAATGAAAACTATACACATATATTTTGGAGCCATGAGGTGCAGGTACGTAGTCATCTAACTATTTACGTGAACAATCACTAATGAAGACAAAGCATATGATTCTCTTGTCATAGGTATCCATGCGCATGGGATGGCTAGAGGTTATTTTGTCGTAAGCACACAACATTAACACACACGAGCAAGCAAGCTCGTCTCTACATATACGTATATGTTGACTTCTTGATGAAGCAGTCCCTGGTGCCGAGGGCTCAACTAAGGAAGCATGCAACAAACCGTGTGGGCCTGTCGATGCATGGCACCACGCAGCTATCCAGGCACCTCCTGCAGCTCGGGATGCACACGGTGGCGCTGGCACCCATGCCATCGTTAACGATACCGAGCTCCTTAATGAGCATATCTTCCTCAAGATGCTCCAAACGAAGCAACTCCTCATCGGTGCCGTCATGGCCTCCCGTGGAAGCCAGCATCACCTGCCCCACAAACATCACCACAATGCACATGATAGCCAGCTTAACAGTTGTGGAAGCCGTCGCAGGTTATCGGTGGATGGATGTGGTTATGAAGGTATATGTTTGATGGATGGATGGAGGCTAAGGATATGAGAATTGGTGTGACATTATGCGCACATAGTATGATGTATAGATAGAACAGATCAATGCAAGTGTGGATGTATGGTCATTAAGCTATATCATAGTTTATGCAGGTCGCTTCCTAGCTCAGTAGCGTATTAACTTGGGCTAATGACCAACTGGTTCTGTATAGAAAGAAGTAATCATTGAAGTATTAGCATAATGTCTTTACTTCCGGACTGTAGGTGGTGCATGCATGATCAAGCAAATAACAATGATTATGGGCTTAGGGCAAACATGCAATAGGTTGAGGACACGAACATGCAATAGTTTATGGAGGCGGCTAGTGTTGGGGATACACGTAACAGGAAGGCTGGCGAAGGGTCAAAATATCATAAAGCATGGGGTCCACACATCATGTGGGTCCAGATAAATTTCGTACAAACATACTATTCACTCGACAAGCAAGGTATATCCACTCGGATGACAGTCCACCACTCGGTCGTATGACTCACTCGGATATGCGAAGAACAGCAGGCAACAAGGCAGTCAAAGCATCATTCTCCTGATGGAGGCTTCGTAGTGGGTTAGCATTATGACATTCATGCCTCATTTTGTAACATAAGAGGTGGGGGGTGGCGCACAATATATAAGCCACCTCCCACCACGTAGCTAAGGGGGCAGGCATTCATTCTTCTCCTCTCCCTCATTTCTCTCACCATTAGGCTCAGACATAGCTCAAGCATGGAGATCCGTTCTCCCCTCTCTCTCAAATACACTATGTAACTCCGTGTTCATGACAGATAAAGGAAAGACTCTCCGGAGCACGAGACGTAGGGTTGTTATCTCCACCGTGAGAGACCCGAACTCGCTAAAACCACTGTGTCGTCCATTTGCATCTCGATAGATCGTCATCCATTACAACACCACTCTCTATTGTCGGAAATATTCCCACGATAGTTGACACCCACGATGGGGCATGACGTCTATCGAGCCATGGTGTAGATGGTTATTTCATCAACTGTGCTGCGCTTTTGTGCCGTTCACTCGTCGTTTTCGATCTCGTATGAGAACGCCGTCGCCGCTCTCTCGCACACGGCTGGAGCACATGCGGACGAGTAGGCGAAGAGGTCGGACCCGTCCGCCCCTTGGAGTGCTGAAGTGCTATGCCGCACTCGCCAGCCCATCGTTGTGCTCGTCCGCCCTGCAGCGCGCTCGGTGGCCCCGCGCCACGGGTGCCGCTCAGCGGCGTGCTCGCGGGCCCTTGCCTACATCACCGACAACATGCGCTACCTGACCACCTGCTTCTTCTCCATCTGCGTCGTCTACATCGGAGAGTACGTACCCCGCAATCCCAAGTGCATAACGTGGTATTCAAAATTCTTCATGTAGTGGGTTAGCCGTTTCGTTGAGGTAATCCATGGACTGAAGGCCTAAATGCCGCAGCCGATTAATGCTAATCACACGGCGCTCCACCTCCTTGCATGCATCCCTACACTCCCGTATGGTTGTCCTTGTCCTGGTGCATGCGTGCACTCAATTGGCAATTGCACTCAACCCAATTGCATGCCATGTGCCAGTTACCATTCCATGCGATGCACTCATTAAGGTAATCACCTCATTAAGCAGCCAATTAGGTAAGGATTCCATAACCTAATTACGGCGATTGATTGTCTCCACTTTTTTCGCAAATTAATGGCTTAATTACCCATCTTTCGGTTTCCACACCTATTAATTTGTGTATGCATGCACGGCCATCGATGGTCTTTACTCGCTGCAAAATCGCATCCATGAATGGACACTTTAGTCCAGCAAAAAATATTCGTAGATGTACGTGTACTTACTAACTTGCAGGCTTACTGAGGCGAATAACGCCGCCCGACCAAATCATCATTTATTCCACTCGGCTGATGGCGTGGCAACCGGATCGCAGCCCAGCCGTGGTTCACTCGGCCGATTCTCCTTTTTACTCGGTCGGCTAACGAACAGGTTCACTCGGCCTGCTAGCCCGGAGATGATTTTTGCACTATGGAAAATTAACGTGCAGGTTACTTGGTTGGTTAGCTTCAGCATGCAGCCACCGGCGCCATCCGCCTCGTCATCGTGTCCGGCTTCGTCTGCGAGGCCGTCGTCGAACCTCCACGCACGGCCACCGGCGCCATCCAGCTTGTTGTAGTCTCCAGCCTCATCTGCAACGTCATCGACGAACTCCCACATACGGCTCCTCCCCCCGGGCATCAACTGCTCGGTAGCAGCTCCCACGACAAGGGGAGCAGGCCCGACGCATCTGGAATCCGGAGGCCGGCCGTGACCCGAGCGTGCGGTAGCCCCTCCCTCCGGGGGCTGGCGGTACTCTGCTTTGATAACGACGAACCCGGCGGAACAAGTCTCCAGCCACTCGACAGAGGATTAAGGACCTCATCCTCTCCGATCATTTTACATTTTAGTTCTTAAATTACTGTACAATTGCTTAACAGTCCCTTTTCTGTTTGTGCGTGGGAACGAGACTGACAGTAGAAGATAGGGATACAAAGGGAGAGGACAGAGTTCTAACTACGGCGAGGATGTACACACGGATGTATGAGTTCAGACCCCTCTCATGGAGGTAATAGCCCTACGTCTCAGTGCTCGGAAGCTTATGTCGTATGGAAAGTTAAGATTACAATGGTTGCGAACCCTTGTGCTACAGTGGTGGGGCGGCTTATATAGAGTTCGCTGCCCCTCATAAGTGTCCGACATCTAAGGGTCCGATCGTGGATTTAAAGACTAGCGTTACTGGTAACGTACGTAATAAATGCTACTAATGACGAAGGACTAACGACCGTCTGTTGGCCTCCTGATGGTGGCTCCTGGTCTTCTGGTGTCGACTGAGAATGAGGTCTACCGAGTGCCAGGCGACTGTCGAGTGAAGGAAAAAGACTCCGAGTGGATTGAATGTCGAGTGACTTGAACGTCTCATGGAATCCAGTCAGAAGCTTACGCTTGATCTTCAAGTCTTTCAATGTAGTGTCCTTAGGTAGGGTATGTTGGTCTTGCCTAGGACCCTACCCTAGGTACATATCCTCGTCATTAGCCCCCGAATGGATGGTGGTTCGAGTGGTGAAATGGGGGTATCAATGTCAATCTCGAATTAAGGCATCAAATCTTCCGAATGATATTCGGGGCTTCAACGAAACTTGCGTCGATTGAACTCTGAGTATTGACGTCAATTCATGATCAACACGCCAAATCTTCCGAATGATATTCGGGGCTTCAACGAAACTTGCGTCGATTGAACTCTTCTCCATTCACCCGGATCCATTTAGCCTTGAAAGTGTCCGAGTGGATGTTCAATGCCTATTTTGCTCCGAGTGAACTGAAAGCATCTTTGGAGGTGACGGGTCGGTCTGTCAGACCCGGATTTTGCGGGATACGAAAATTTGGGAAGCGCGCGCGTGCGATGATGACGCCACAATCAGGGCAAGTGAAGGCACGACGCCTCGATTCTCGCACCGGTCATATCTCTACGTACTGGGCGCCGTCAGCAGTTGGCGTGTGCGGTGATCTCGTAGGCCCACTAGTCAGCGAGACACTCGGCGGAGTATAAAGCTCCACGTGCCGCAATTTGCATAGTACCTCCGCCCATTCTTTGTCCTTTCCTCCGCCTCCTCTACCTCCAGCGCCTCACTCCGTTCCACCCCGACGAGAGCCACCGCGCCGATGACGAAGAACACAACGGAGAAGCTAGAGCAGGCAAAGAAGGGGGCGACGAAGGTCAAGGGCAAGAAGCCCTCGACCGCCCGGTTCACCGTGCCGCCGGGATGGATGCAGGGTGACTTCCTCCCTTCGGTGGTCACCCGTGAGGATATCTACGGCTTGGTTTCCGACGGGCTCGTGGCAGAAGGAGCTTGGAGGCTGCCGGAGGGAGAGCGCGAGCCGGAGCCGCGCGACGGGGAGCGAGTCCTCCTCCTCTCCCATGTCGAAAGAGGTTTCTCCATGCCCCCTCATCCGTTCTTTAGACGGTTCTTGAATTTGTTTGGCGCTCAGCTACATCATTTCCCACCGAATATCATCGCGTACTTGTCATCGTTCGTAACTTTGTGCGAGTGCTTCCTGGGGTGTCCTCTCCGTTGGGGACTCTTTAAGCACATTTTTACGACTAGATGTCAGACGGTGAAGAAAGCAGACCCGTCGGATGGAAAAACTCATGTGCTACAACTGTGTGGGGGGTTTGGGGCTTCAGAAGAGAGCGCAACGTTCTTTCCCTGCCATGACTTTCCTTGAATCCGTTAGAGGCTGGTAGTCGACTTGGTTCTATTGCAAGGATGTAGCTTCACCCAACATGTCGACTGGCCTTCGCCCCTACACATATGACCGCCCAGCTGCCCCCAAGTCCCTAAAGGTGACTGAAGAGGAAGAGGATCAGGTGGCGACCTTGGTGGACACCATGGTGAAACTAGTTCGGGATGGAGTGATTGGCCTGGATCTATTAGAGACTTTTCTCAGTCGACGGATTTAGCCTCTCCAAGCCAGAGATCACACCATGTGGCATTATGCGGGCCCAGAGGACTCGACCAGGACGCATCCAGAGGAGGTTCCGCAAAAGACTGTCGAGCAGTGGCTTCGCAGCATCACTGGGCGTGTGACAACCTCGTGGGAGCCAAGAGGATCCTACCTTACTCAGCCAAAAACCCGCCAAAGAATCTTGTAGGTTGCACTTTGTCGACTGAAGTACTTGTATTGTCGAGTGATATACATTGATTTTTAGACTGACTTCCTTGTTGGAATTATGCAGGAATGGACAAACTTGCATTCGCCAGTTCCAAATGGGAACCAACCTGAAGATGGCGTAGTGAGCGAGGGTGGCAGCATGGACGGGGACGGTCCCTCTGACTCTGAGGATGAATACAAGGACTCCGGCAAAGAGGAAGAAGTCGAGTCACCTCCCCGGCGCGAAGGCCGCTCCAAGTCCAGCCAGGATCCGGCAGCTGTTGAGGACAGGGCTCCAGGCCCTAGTGAGAAGAACCCGAAGCGGAGCCGCCCTTCAACTGTTGAGTCGAGTGAGAGGTCGGCCAAGCAGCCCAAGCAAATCAAGACCAAACCTCGCAAGGCTCTGCCTCACATGAGGATGGATGTACCTGTCATCTCCATGTAAGTATTTATTTTTGAATTCTTTCTGTCGACTGTGACCTTGCGTTGTTGCTAACCGAGTGCTGTTCGATCCATCAGGGCTGCTACTTCTGTAACATCACCTCCTCGAGACGGAGGAGAAGCAATTGACGGGGTTTATACCCCTAGGTAGGCCAAAGCAACGGGGTCTTCCCCCGTTTGCTTCAAAGAAAAACTACGTGGTCAGTCGGAGGACGTCCAATGCAAGCCAACGTCGGCTGGCGTTCCGGCCGGCTGGTCAAGTAGCCGGTTGGGCCCTCGGCCGGCTGGGCATGGCCGGCTGCCCACGGGCCGGCTCTTCCATTGACTTTGGGACGGACATGCCCCGTCTCGTCTCTCTGTCCACGGGTACGATGACGTGACGTGACCGGCACGACGGGTGGCCCTGTGGCTACAGTGGCCACTTACGCACTAGTGCGCATGGCTACAGTCCAACCGTCCCAGCCGCTGACCCCGGTGAGCGCGATCAGGCGGGGGAACAGTGCCGGCACGCCTTCGGCACTCGATTACCTGCCCCGGCGTGGCTACAGTGCCACCGGTCGTACCGGAGACTTCGGTCGGCTGGCGGTAGATGACGCTCCCCCGGGCGGCTGGCGGTAGATGACGCTCCCCCGGGCGGCCCGTGCCGCGGCAGGTGGGCAAGGGCCAATCCTAGAGCCGGCTGGCCAGCCCCAACGGGAGATGAGACCGCTCGGCCGGCAGGCTCCGCCCACGACGAGACGACGTGAGTAGTGGGACCCTCTGGCCATCCGGAGAGACTGCCAGCCGAGTCTCTCCACCTAGGTACTTAAAGCATATTGTAAGAGCCGGGGGGTTGACCTATAAAACCACCCAAGCCCCCCATGCAACGGGGACAGACGGATGATCGCTCGCACACACCCACGGAACTCTCATATCCCTTCTCGTAATGGAGGAAGACAAGCCGGCTGCTCCTTCTTCCTCCTCTAACCATAGCTCCAGGAGCATCCCTATACACATACCCATCCATCCAACGAAACCAAGCAGGACTAGGGGTGTTACCTCCCTCGGAGGGCCCTGAACTTGGGTACATCGCATCTCATCACTTCTTGTGCCCAATCTCGCACCCGGAGCCCATCGGCGTCCTTTGGCCCCAACACCTACGATAAGCCACCCCATGGCATCTGTCGTGAGAAAACTACGACAGTTGGCACCCACCGTGGGGCCATACACGGCGCCGGTTGGATTCATGATCCGGGCGGGACCCCTCGCCATTCCCGCCGTCACCGCTCGTCCCGGCAAAACCGTGGGGAGATTGTGGGGCTCGCCTCAGCATGCCCTACGGGCAACTCTGTCGGCCTGGCGGGCAACATGTACGCGCTCACCGAGCGCTTCGGCAGGCTCAGCCTCGCCGAGGCCACGACCGCTGACAAGTACCCCGCGGGGGTGCTCGTCTGCGCTGGCCTGCCCACAACAGTGGGTGCACTCATAGTCGATCAGCCCAGCGGGTCCCGCGATCGCGTGGGGTAATGGCCATCACTTCCTCCACCGCATCCGGACGGGTGCGTGTCGTGGCTACCGCTGCTGCCGCCTGCGTTGGCACGTCTGACCCCCTCGGTGCGGCCCTTCAGGGCTTAAGCACTCCGATCGCCCTGACGGCGAACCCCGACACCGCTGCCGCCGACCTCAAGGCGGCTCGCCGCATCCTATTCGAGGATGCCACCGCCCTCACGGCCACGCGGTGCCGCATGGAGGCGGCACAATGGGAGTACGCTTCCGCCTATGGTCTCACCCGTCTAGCGCCGAGCCCACCCGGCATGGGGCTGTGCGCGACCACGGCCGCGTGGTTGCTGAAATCCTCGGCAGCAAAATGCTCGTCTACGACACCCCCACGGCTAACCTGCGGGCTCTCAAGGTGGCCTACGAGGAATTGGCCACCTTGGAGGGGGAAGAGCATGCCGGCCACGAGCGCCACATGAAAGAGCTCATCGATCCTGCTGATGTGCAGCAGCATCTGCTCGCGCCAGGCGGCGCCGCCACTGAAGCCCCCCGGCCCGAACGCGAGGGCACGGAAACTGTTGGCCGCAAAGCGGCCCAGTACTCCTGCTCCCCTCGCGTCCCCGGCCGTCGGGTCGAAGCGAACAACCCCCGGCCCTCTCAAACGCCGGGGAGTGAGCAGCCGGCTGTTAGCAGCCGGCGCACCAACGAGCTGCCTCGAAGCGGCCGCCACCCCGAAGCACCGGCATCCGGCAGCCAGCGTAGCCGGGGGCATACGTCACCTCCACAACACGAGTCGCGGCAGTCGACGCCACCCACCGTTCGTCCCGAACTCTTGGCTTGGCTCAGACCACGCGTCCCTCGCAGCAAGGATGACGCCCGCAACCACATCGACAGACTCGCGCAATCCACCCTCCTCGAAGAGGAGGGCTCGATTGGTCCGGTCTGCTTTGGCCCCCGGATTCGCACCGAGCCGTTCCCAACCGGCTTCACGCTCCCTAGGGACACCCCAAAATATAATGGGGCCGCCAAACCCAAGGATTGGCTGATCGACCACACCACCGCGATGGGCATCGCTAGGGGGAATAAGCGTGTAGCCGTTCGCTATGCCCCCTCATGCTGATCGGCTCGGCCCGCACCTGGCTCAACAACCTAGAGACCGGCAACATCAACACCTAGATGGACTTGGAGGAGGCCTTTGTCCGCAACTTCACCGACACCTACAAGTGGCCTGGCCGTCCCCGTGAACTCGCCATGTGCGTTCAGGGGCCGGACGAATCCCTCCGCGACTACCTCACTCGGTGGACCGAGCTCCGCAACTCCTGCGAGGGGGTACACGAGGTACAAGCCGTGCAATATTTCATCGAGGGCTGCCGGGACGGCACCCCTCTCAAGCACAAGGTCCTGTGCTCCGAGGCGGCCATGCTGGGCGAGCTCATGACCAAGGCAGACAAATACGCCACGGCCAACTCGGCCATCCGGATCAAGACGACCCCGCCGGCCAAGGCGACGACAACGCTGGCCACGACCCGGCCGGCTGCCGACAACCGGCAGCCACAGAACAACAAGCGCAAGAATGACCAGCTGGAACCGGCAGGTCAATACCATCCAGGATCAAGAGCCGGCTGCCCAGTCTTCCGGCCAGCGCTAGCGCACCGGCTAGGCTGCCTGGCAGCCGAAGCTCACATTCGAGCAAATGCTCGATCTTCCCAGCAAGAACGATTCAGGGGCCAAACCCTCCACGCACAAGCTTCGGCAGTGCAGCTTCTCCCAGCGATTGGCCGAGGGGGACAGCCTTCCGGCTCCTCCCGCGCCGCCAGCCCGTGCGCCGGCCCCGGCCCAAGCTGCCGCCCCGGCGCCGGCAACGTCTCTGAATGACGGTCGTCTAATCGACTAGTTCCCCAACCAGGACGGTTGCTACGTCGTCTTCACTAGTGAAGAGACGGGCAAACACGCTCAGAGCCGGCTCCACCGTGAGGTGAACGCCACCATGCCGGCAACTCCCCAGTTCATGCACTGGTCGGAGAAGCCGGTCACTTGGAGCCAGGCCGACCACCCTGCCGTGATGCCGAATCCCGGCAGCTATGCCTTGATCCTCGATCCCACCATCGCCACCAAGGAGCGAGCCTGCTGCTTCTCGTGGGTGCAGATAGATGGCGGCAGCAGCATCAACATTCTCTACCTCGACACGATGCATAAGCTGGGGCTGAAGATAGAATACCTGCAGGCGAGCTGGACAGTTTTCCACGACATCGTGCTTGGAAAGTCCTGCTCCCCTGTCGGCAAGATCGAGCTCGGCGTCCTTTTGGCGGACCTGGCCATTTCCGCCGCGAGCCAGTGCTGTTTGAGGTCGTGGACCTTGCGAGGCCTTACCACGCGTTGTTGGGTCGGCCGGTTCTTGTCAGCTTCATGGCGGTCCCCCATTACGCCTACCTGAAGCTCAAAATGTCGCGCCCCAAAGGGATCATCACCATCAAGGGCGACTACAAGATGTCGCTCGAGTGCGCTCGAGATGGCAGCCGGCTGGCCGAGGCCCTGGAGATCGCCGAGGAGAAGCGGCAGCTCAACCGGCTCGTGGCCCTTGCGGCCAGCCAGCTGACCGTGCCGAATCCTCCCTCGCAATCCGCCGGTGAGGCCTCCTTCTAGATGTCCAAGGACACCAAGCAAATGCCGCTCGACCCGGCCAACCCGTCTTAGTGCATCACGATCGGCTCCCGCCTCGACAGCAAATAGGAAGGCGAGCTCGTGGACTTCCTCCGTGAGAATCGGGACATCTTCGCATGGTCCCCCAAGGACATGTCGGGTCTTCCGAGGAAGTTCGCCGAGCACAAACTACACGTCTGGCCGGACATCAAGCCGGTCAAGCAACCCTTGCGCCGCTTCTCCGAGGAGAAGCGATGCACTATAGGCGAAGAGATCGCCTGACTGCTCGCAACCGGGTTTATCATGGAAGTGTTCCATCTGGACTAGCTAGCCAACCCAGTCCTGGTGCTGAAAAAGAACAAGACATGGCGCATGTGCATCGACTACACTAGCCTGAACAAGGTGTGTCCCAAGGACCCATTCGCCCTGCCACGGATCGGTCAAGTTATCGACTCCATGGCAGGCTGCGACTTGCTGTTCTTCCTGGATGCCTACTCAGGCTACCACCAGATCAAGCTGGATCCTGAAGACTGGCACAAGACCTCCTTCATCAGGCCCTTTGGGGCCTACTGCTACATCACCATGTCCTTTGGCCTGAAGAATGCGGGCGCTACCTTCCAACAGTGCATGCAGAAGTGCCTCCTGCCTCAGATAGGCAGGAACGTCCACGTCTACATCGATGACATTGTCGTCAAAACCAAGAAGCACTTCAGCCTCCTCGATGACCTTCGGGAGACCTTCGCGAACTTACGCGAGTACCAAATCAAGCTCAACCCGGAAAAGTGTGTCTTCGGCGTCCCCGCTAGTCAACTCTTGGGTTTCTTCGTGTCCGCTCGTGGCATCAAAGCTAACCCCGAGAAGATCCGCGCAATCAAACGCATGCCGAAGCCGACCCGGCTTCGTTACGTCCAGAAGTTCACCGGCTGCCTCGCCTCGCTCAGCTGGTCCATCAGTTGGCTGGGAGAGAAGGCCCTACCCCTCTACGGCCTCCTTCGCAAGACGACTCTAATTGAGTCAGGACAAACCAAGAGGCCGGGCATCTTCGACTGGACAGACGAGGCGGACAAGGCCTTCCGCGGCCTCAAGAAGGCTCTCACCAACGCGCCCATCCTGGCTGCGCCGACTGAGAAGGAACCGCTGCTCGCCTACATCGCTGTGACCAACCGCGTCATTAGCGTCGTCCTGGTGGTTGAGCGGCCGGAGGAGGGCAAGTCCCTACCGGTCCAACGGCCCGTCTACCACCTCAACGAGGTCCTCTCCGCGTCCAAGCAGAACTACCCCCACTACCAAAAGATGTGTTACGGCATATATTTCGTCACCAAGAAGGTCAAGCAATACTTCCAAGAGCATACGATTACCGTGGTGAGCACGGCCCCGCTTGGCAAGATCATGAGCGGTCAAGACTCCACCGGCAGGATCGCCAAGTGGGTCATCGCCCTCGCCGATCATGAGATCCGGTACGAAGCAAGAACCGCCATCAAGTCACAGGCATTGGCGGATTTCTTCATCGACTGGGCAGAGACGGAGTTTGTCCCGCCTCCCCCGGACTCCACGCATTGGTGCATGCACTTCAACGGCTTGAAAATGAGGACCGGCCTGGGTGCTGGCATAGTCCTCTCCTCCCTGAAGGGTGATCATCTCAAATACGCCCTCCAGATCCACCTTGCCGCCTCCAACAACGTGGCTGAGTACGAGGCCATCGTTCACGGCCTCCAGCTCGCCAAGGAGATCGGCATCAAGCGCATCCTGTGCTTCGGCGACTCGGACCTCATGGTGCAGCAGGTCTCTGGTGAATGGGACGCCTGGGACGCCAACATGGCCAGCTACCCCTTCCTCGTACAAAATCTCACCGGCTCCTTCGAGGGCTGTGAGTTTCATCACTTCCCCCGAGCGGACAATGAGGCGGCGGATGCGCTGTCGAAGATCAGCTCCACCCGGCAGGCCATCCCAGCCGGCGTCTCCCTCGAACGGCTGCTCAAGCTGTCGATCAAACCTTCCCAAGAATCGGAGTCAATCTTCGTGCCGGCAGATGCCGCCGGCCCATCGACGGTCCCGGCCACATCCCCGGTAACTTTGCCACCGGCTCTCGAACCGTCGGCCGCCCAGCCGGCCCCGGTCAAGCCAGCGGCGCCCGAGGCGGCCAGCCCCGGCGGCACGGCCGTCATGATGATCGTCGACCAGCCGGCCCCGGGGAATGGCGAGCCAGACCCGGGAGCTCACCAACCAGCCTCGGGGGCTCCCGAGCTCGCTAGCCCCGGGGACTGATCAACCAGTCCCGGGGGCTCCCGAACCGGCCGCCGTCACGGCCCCCTCGTGGGCCCAACCCATCTTGGCGTTTCTTCTGCGAGGCGAGCTACCTCCGAACGAGGCTCTGGCTAGGCAAATCCAGCGCTGAGCCTCGGCCTACGGCATCATCAACAACGAGCTCGTCCATCGCAGCACCACCGACGTTTTTCAGCGATACGTCGAGCCGGAAAAGGGCCTGGAGATCCTCCTCGACATTCACCAGGGCGAGTGCGGGCATCATGCCGCCTCCCGGACCCTGGTGGCCAAGGCTTTCCGCCACGGCTTGTACTGGCCCACAGCTCTCGAGGCGTCAAAGAAGTTGGTCGACGACTGCGAGGGCTGCAACCGCTTTAGCACGCTAAGCCACCTGCTGGCAACGGCCCTCCAAACCATCCCCCTCTCGTGGCCCTTTGCCTTTTGGGGGCTGGACATGGTGGGCCCATTAAAAACCGCTCGAGGCGGCATGACGCACTTGCTGGTGGCCGTCGACAAATTCACCAAGTGGATCAAGGCGCGACCAATCAAGAAGCTGGACGGCCCCACGGCCGTCCTGTTCATCAACGACATCATGGTATGCTAAGGCGTTCCCCACAATATCATCACCGACAACGACACCAACTTTGCCAAGGTCGCACTCGCCCGTTTCTGCTCCAAGCAAGGGATCTGGCTCGACCTGGCCTCCGTCGCTCATCCACAGTCAAACGGCCAGGTCGAGAGGGCGAACGGCCTCATCCTGTCTGGCATCAAGCCCCGGCTCATGATGCCACTAGTAAGGTCGGTCGGCTGCTGGATCGATGAGCTGTTGGCCGTCCTTTGGAGTCTCAGGACCACCCCGAACCGGTCAACCGGCTATACCTCCTTTTTCCTTGTGTACGGGTCCGAGGCGATCATCCCCACCGACATCGAGTTCGATTCGCCTCGGGTTGCCCTATACACGGAGAAGGATGCTAAGGAGGCAAGAGAAGACAACGTCGATCTACTTGAGGAAGCTCGCGAACTGGCCTTGAGCTGGACAGCTATCTATCAGCAGAAGCTCCGGCACTACCACAACAAGCGGATCCGGCCGCTCTCGTTCCGCGAGGGGGATCTGGTCCTCAGGCAGATCCAGCGAACTGCCGGACAACACAAGCTGTATTCCCCATGGGAAGGCCCGTTCATCATCAGCAAGGCGCTACACAACAATGCATACTACCTGATAGACGCCCAGAAGCCGCAGAAGCACAAAAGAGATGCTTCCGGTGAAGAGACGGAGCGCCCATAGAACACAGCCCTCCTGTGCCCGTTTTACTGCTGAGGAAAATCAATGTATGTATGTATCCCCGTCCTTTTGGGCTTATGAATGCAATGGCCACCCCAAGCCGGCTCTTGGGGCACGCCCCGTTTTGTTTCTTTCAAAAGTGTTCTTCACTCCTCGGCTCCCCAGCCCGGCTCCCGGGCCCGGGGGCTAGCCGGCTGGGCCTAGAACTGCCTCTCTAAAAAGTGGCTAAGTAATGTGAGCCGGCCAAACTTCCCCACCCTTACTAGTCGGCTGTCCAGCTAACGGGGCCCCGGGGTGGCAAGGTTTGACTCACACGAAAGGTCTAAACAAAGGGAGACCCCTTCGGGGCCCAGCCGGACTATCGCCGCGTCTCTACCGCTCTACTTATCCCGAAAAAACCCTGCGATTCCTAAGTTTCGAAATGGCTCCCTTGAGGCGGACGCCCCGACCCAGCTACAGACCGGCTCCCGGCTTTCGGACTGGCGGGGCCAAAGACAAAGGGGAAAAGGAATAGAAATGGAAAGAGTCGAGGCGAGCAAGAAGGGATAAGGACGAGGCGGCATGAGTCACAAGGCAAAACACAACAAGATACTCACGGCATAAATATTAAGGCAAAAATGGACCACGTCCAGCATTCAGTTTATTACACAAACACTCCCAGTGGGTGGATTCAAGTCTTACATGCGGGGAGAAAGATAAAAAAGATGCCCGAGGCTCAGGCCACCGGCATGTCGCCAGTCGGCGTGCCCTCAGCCGGCGCGTCGCGGGGCGGCTCGGTCCTCGCCCTGGAGGTGGTCGCGGCCTTCGGGTCAGCCTCCTTGTCCTTGGAGGCGGGCTCCTCGGTCTCGGCCGTCTCACCACTCGATTCGGTGCTCTCGTCCTCTCGAGGCGGGTCACCTCGCATTGAAGGGCGGCGGTCCTTAGGGCGGCGCCAGCCGCCTCCTTGACGGCCGCCTCCCGGGCCGCCACCTCCTTTGCCGCTGCAGCCTTGAGCTGGTCCCGGGCCGCCTACCCATCGACTAGCAGTGCGGCCAGTCGGTCCGTCTCCTACGCGTCCGCTTGGACGTCCCGCATCAGCCGGTCCCGTTTGGCGACGAGCCCGGTCTTCTCCCCCCGAAGGATGGCCAGCTCGCCTCCAAGACACAACCAACGTCAGTGGGCGGCGGCAGCAGCCGACTCCCGGGGGCTATATGCCTCTCCTACGAAGTACAACCTACCTTGCACGCGCGCCAGCTCTTCCTCCAGGCGGTAGAAGCCAAACTTGTCGTGGTCGTGGATGGCGACCGCTTCCGCGAAGAGCTTCTGCCGCAGGAAGGTTCCCTCCTATCACAAGAAAAAGAAGCAAAGGACAAGATGTGCTCAAAGGAGATCCGGCCCGACTGCCCGTCAGCCGGTGAGCCGGCCCGCATCTCGGGGGCTACACCCAGTGGGTGCGCTCGCGCGCCCCCACTAAAAACTCCAAGGCATGGTGCTGGCTTACCTCCGCACGCTGAAGGGCGGCGTCCGCCGCCTCCACAAACCGGGCCAGCTCTTGCCGGTACGGGTCCAGGATACTCCCCAGATCCACGAGGGAAGGGACCGAGCCGCCTGCCTGGGAAGCCGGCAGGGCCGGCACGCTCGCCAGCGCATCCCAGTCTCGGACGACCTCCTGCATTGACCACAGGGCCCTCCAGGCCCGGCCGCCGCTGCAGCCCGGACTCGCAGCGGCTCTGGCCGCCGAAGGCGGGTTGATGACGGCAAGGGGCCGGGAGTCGCCTCCCGCTGGCCCCCCACCCGACACCATCGCCGCCTCCTCTCCCGGGCACTCCGGTGCGTCAGTCACGTCGGAGGGCACCTCCATCTCCATGGCTGCCGCCTCCGGCGGCGCCTTCGACGCCGCCTCCGGGGCCGCCGAAACCTGCGGCACGTCGACCCGAGCCAGTTCGACCGTCGGCGGGGCCACCTCCGGCACCTCAGGCCGGGTCACCTCGGAGGCCTGCTCCGTCGCCGCCTCCCTCGCCTGGACCGTCTCTTACACGGGCAGAGGCGCTGGCGGGTGCGTAGCCACCCCACGTGGCTCGTTCGACGGGGGCCTCGACATGCGAGTGGACTCCGCTATCGAGTCCGAAGCCCGCAGAGGCTCGGTCGACCCCCTTCGCCGCCGGCCGCTCGAGGTCCCGTAGTGCACGGCCCCTCCCCGCGTTCCGGACCGGGAGTCTCGCAGCTCCGCGAGCCTCCTCTTCTCCTCACACCGGGTGGCCGCGTGCTCGCGGGGCAGCCGGCCAGCGGCGTCCGTCTGCTCCCCCGCCACCTCCTCCTTGTGGAGATCGATGGGGTCGCTACAACACCCAAGGACCGGTCATAAACCTGATCGCGATGCAAAAACAAGAAAACTCGCGCAAAGATAAAGAGCTTACACAACGACGAGGGGCAGGGCTCGCTTGGCACGCGACGACGGCTTCCATGCGGCCATCTTGATCCACTTTGGGCCGGGCGGTGGGGCCGCCGGCCCCTCCTGAGCCAGACTCTTCCCCTGGCTGGCCGCTTTGGTTGTCGGGCCTCGAGCGGTCACTCGTCGCTCCTCCGGTCCTGGCGTGCTGTGGGAGGAGGCTCGTCCAAGATCATCAAATCGTCATCATCATCGTCGTCGTCGTCTGCCTAGTCCCGGATGGAGGGGGCAAGAAGGAACTCACCCGCTCCGCTGGGTTCCCCGGCTGCTCCAGACCCTGCAGCTCCACCAGGAGCGCCGCCTCGCGGCTCCGTCGGCTCGTCGGCCCCTGCTGAGGAGTCCACTCCTTCCTCCGCGGGACCTCCCATATGGAAGTCTTTAGAGTTAGGGTCCTCGCGCTCTGCCTCAAAGATCTGTCGGTGCAGACTGTCCGGCGTGTTCTGTCGCACCAGCAGCTGCGGTCAGCACTTCAACGTAAGCTATGCAACCGGCTGCCGGCTGGGGAATACCAAACAAAATAGAACCGCCTCGATGAAAAAACTCACTAGGGGAGGCCGGTTGATGCGGTCGTATGGCTCCATGCTGAAGGACCACGAGGCAGGCTTTAGCTTGAATGTCGTAAGGGCGTTCACCTGCTTATCCACCTGAGCCGACGTCAACTCAACGGTGGACTGCCGGCAGGGGTCATGCCGGCCGGACATGTCGCAGATCCATGTGGACTCATCTTGAGGGGCGACACCAGACGCGAGATAAATGCCGCCACTAGGTCGGCGGTGACCAACCCCTCGGGGCTCTTCAGCTGCGTGAGCCGGGCGAGCTCGTCCAAAGCCACGCCACGCGGGGCAGACCCCAGCGAGTTCTATTGAGAGGACTGCCTGTCCTCGAACGACGGCAGCCGGGTGTAATCCGTCCTTGGATCGACGTTCTTCACATAGAAGAACGTTCGATGCCACCCCTTGATAGAGTCGATCAAATAAAGAGGGGGAAAGCGAGCGACGCCGCGGCAGCACACCACCGTGCCCCCGCACAGGTCGCTCTTCAAAGGTTTTAGATAGAAGAGGGCATTGAAAAGATCAAGGAATGGGAGGATGCCAAGGTACCCCTCGCACAATGCCACGAAGGCGAAGAGGTACAAGATCGAATTTGGACCAATGCTGTGCGGCTGGAGGTCGAAGGTGTCAAGAAGAAGTCGGAAGAAGATGCTCACCAGAAGCCCGAAGTCCCGAGAGAAGTGCCAGAGGAACACGACGCGTTCCATTGGCTGCGGCACCAGCGCTACCTCGCCGCCCGGCGCGCGAGCGGCCCCCCGCTTCGCCAACGGCAGCATGCGCGCCTTGTGCAGCTCGTCGATGTCTACCTCGGTGACGAAAGAGCCGCCCCAGCTGCCGTTGCATTCGTCGGCCATCGCGGCGGCGATATGGCGTGCGGGCGCGGGTGCGGGCGCGGGTGCGACTAGCATGCGGAGAAGGAAGAGCGACAACAAAGGAGGGAAGCAAGGAGGCAAGTGGGGCGCGGGTACCTCCGCCTCCTGCCCTTCCTTCCCTTTTATAAGGGAGGCCACGACCGAGGGACGTGGGATCAATTGTGCCCACTCCCCCCGGAAACCCCGCACGCGTGGGTTGATCTGGGCCGTAACGGCCGCTTCGGGGCGTAGAGGATCCGGCCCTGCGCCCCGAGGCCTATTGGGCTACGCGTGGGTCCTAGCGGGCTAGGCCTAGGCGACGTCCCGTCTACCCGCGTGCGTGGGACCCACCGCATCATTATGCGCCGTGTGCCGACGCGGTTCCTGGGGCGGGACACTGGAACCCGAGGCGTTGGGTCCAACGGCCGACCCAGCTGCCCCTTCGCCTTTGAGCCGGAGGCGGGTGGTGCTGAGGGGAAGCCGCCGGCTCCCCACTGTCCGCCGGACGGGGGCCCCCGCCGGCTTCAGGGACTACTGACGGGGTTTATACCCCTAGGTAGGCCAGAGCAGTGGGGTCTTCCCCCTTTCGCTTCGAAGAAAAACTATGCGGTCGGCTGGCCATGGCCGGCTGGAGGACGACCAACGCAAGCCTGCGCCGGCTGGCGCCCCGGATGGCTGGTCAAGTAGCCGGTTGGGCCCTCAGCCAGTTGGGCGCGGGCGGCTGCCCACGGGCTGGCTCTTCCGTTGAGTTTGGGACAGACGTGCCCCGTCCGTCTCTGTGTCTGCGGGTACGACGACGCAACATGACCGGCACGACGGGCGGCCCTGTGGCTACAGTGTCTGCTTACACACTACTACACATGGCTACAGTCCAACCGTCCCGGCCGCTAACACCGGTGAGCGCGACCCGGCGGGGGAACAGTGCCGGCACACCTTCGCCACTCGATTACCCGCCTCGACGTGCCTACAGTGCCGCCGGCCGTACCGGAGACTTCGGCCGGCTGGTGCTAGACGACGCTCCCCGGCCGGCCCGTGCCGCAGTAGGTGGGCGAGGGCCAATCGCAGAGCCGGTTGGCAAGCCCCAACGGGAGATGGGACCACTCATCTGGCGGGCCCCGCCCACGACGAGATGACGTGAGCAGTGGGACCCTCAGGCCAGCCGGAGAGACTGCCAGCCAGGTCCCTGCACCTAGGTACTTAAAGCATATTGTAAGAGCCAGGGGGTTGGCCTATAAAACCCCCCGAGCCCCCCATGCAATGGGGACAGATGGATGATCGCTCGCACACACCCACGGAACTCTCATATCCCTTCTGGTAGTGGAGGAAGGCGAGCCGACTGCTCCTCCTTCCTCCACTAAACACAGCTCGAGGAGCATCCTTGTACACATACCCATCCATCCAACGAAACCAAGCAGGACTAGGGGTGTTACTTCCCTCAGAGGGCCCTGAACCTGGGTACATCGCGTGTCATCACCTCTTGGGCCCAATCTCGCACCCGGAGCCCATCGATGTCCTTTGGCCCCAGCACCTACGATAAGCCACCCCATGGCATCTGTCATGAGAAAAGGACGACATCAATGGACATTGACACTGCTGACGCAGCAACTTCTCAGAGAGGTAATCAAGTCTTTGATTCACTCAGATGGGATTCATCACTTGCAAAAGCTAACACTGTCGATTGATGTTGCAGAGGTCATTCAACTGGAAGATGATGAGGAACACCCAGACGTCCCGCGCGTCCGCACTCGACGAGTTTCATCCATGCAGACGGTTCAACGGTCGACTGCGGAGTCTCCCCAGGGGGTGGGTGACTCGACATGAATTAGAGCTGATCCTACAGTACCTCCGTCGAGTGCACCTCTAGCTGTCTCGACCGTCATGACGTCAACTCCAACCGGACCCGTTCAGACTGCATCAGCCGCTCCAGCTACTACATCGATCCCGCCTGTGACGGCTTTCCCTCTGCATCGCGTCCCGGAAGATCAAACCGGAGCTGCGAAGGAGGCTATGATCAAGGAGGCGTATGAGGCCAGCAAGCTAGCTTACGATGCCAGCACGGCCCTCCGCACCAATGTCTGAGTAAGTTCAATTGTAAGTACATTACCGATTGGATTTCTGTCTCTTCTTGACCGTACACCCACTGGGTACTTGCTTTCCACTATGTAGAGTGTTTTAAAATTTCTGCACTCGAATAGATCGGGTCTTCATCGAGTAGGTTTTGAATCAATGGGGGCACTCTGAGTGCACCCACTGGGTGAAGTCCCCGAGACCGTTGTCGGGTGCTTGCCTTGGCAAGGGTCTTAGAGTTTGTCGTATGCTTGATATGTTTGCTCTTGATGGCACCACTCCGCAGTTACGTTGTAGGTTTCATGGACATCATTCATAATCCATGATATGACGCTACATAAGGATAGACTGCACTTCACAGAGTGATGGATATTCCAATGATGGATGTTTCTGCCACTCGACTGATCGAGAGTTGGCAGATCCAGTGGGGGCACGCTAAGTGTAGGACCGAAAGTATGTCTAGAGGGGGGGTGATTAGACTACTTGACCAAATAAAAGTTTTGCCTATAGCAAGTTTTAGAGTTGACAGTTTTTTGGCATTTCATGGAAAGTCAAGTACACCCTACACATGCAAGTCTAAGAGTATATAGCATCGGAAAGTAACAACAAGCATGTATAGAAGGGATAGGGTCGAAAGATCAAACACAGTTGTAGACACGATGATTTTTCCCGTGGTTCCGATAGGTGGCGCTATCGTACATCCACGTTTAAGGAGTCTTCAACCTACGGAGGGTAACGTTCACGAGAGTCCATGGAGGGCTCCACCCAAAAGGGTCCACGAAGTAGCAACCTTGACTATTCCATAACGGCTTCCATCCACGAAGGACTAGCCTCACTATGGCTAGATCTTCACGAAGTAGGCGATCTCCTTGCCCTTACAAACTTCTTGGTTCACTCCACAACACGAAGTAGGAGGCTCCAAAGCGACACCTAACCAATCTAGGAGGCACCACTCTCCAAAAGGTAATAGGCTCGGTAATGACGATGAACTCCTTGCTCTTGTGCTTCAAGATGATAGACTCCTCAGCATCCAATCACTCTCTCACAGATTTGGCATGGTGGAAGAGATGGGATTGGTGGAAAGCTACTTGGGGTGGCTAGAGATCAAGATCCATATGATTGGAGTGGAAGATCTTGACCTCAACACAAGGGTAGGTGGTTCTCTCTCAAAAAACTGGATGGGGCAAGTGTGGAATAGTTCTGGGTGCTTCTCTTTTGAGTAGGTGGCGGTGAAGGGGTATATATAGGCATCCCCAAAAATGCAACCATTACACACAAAATGACCAACTCGGTGACACCGATGTGTTAATCTCGGTAGTACCGAAGTGACCAAAAGGTGGCAACTTTTGAATCTCGGTGAGACCGATATAGGAAACTCGGTTGCACCGATAAGATGACCAACGGTCAGATTTCCAATGTCGGTGATGCCGATCCAACATTCTCGGTGGTACCGATGTGAATTTGCATAACAGAAAGTTGGCAACCTAAACTTGGTGGCACTGGTATGGAATCGGTTGCACCGAAGTGGCTAGGGTTTGGCTCAGTCTGTCTAGGTTCTGGAATCGGTGGCACCGGTATGGGAAAGTTGGTTGCACCGATTTTGAGTGTTAGGTATAGAACAGACTTTGGTTGGAGAGTTTGTGGATGTTTTTGGCGACTATCACTTGTGCACGTTTGAGCATATTGTTCACCAACAAAACCTTACCCCTGCTGCCAATTCTTGTGAGACTTCACATTGGCAGCAGGGATCTCCTTGTACATATTTGCCATAGCATTGTGGCTCTCCTTGGATTCTCAGTATATGTCCAAGTCACCATCCTATGCTTCTGGAACTCCTAAGATAGCAACCCATTCTTCAACAGCCGATTCATACCTTGCAGCTTCAGTCATCCATACAATTCTACCATCTCCATAGAAATGTGCAGTGGAGTAGAATTGCATGATCATCTCATCATTCCAAGCAGTGAATTCTCTGCCAACAAACTCATCCAAACCTATGCAGTGGAAATTGTCTTGGACACTTGGAAAGTAGTCATCATTCTCCTTAATGAATTTCCAATCAACATACCTCATATCACTCATAGCTGGACTCTTGTCAAAAAGCACAGTCTCATAGAAATCATGTTGCTCTTTGGTATAAAATTTGTAGTCCACAACTGTCTTCTTGCTCAAGGCATATGGATCAGCAGCTCTCCATTCCCTCAATCCTGAATCCTTCCTCTTCTTCATATCCTCAGCTAGTGGGTAGTTGGCATTGTGTACCGGAAGGTGAGGTCTAAGCTTCATCAAAGTTGTCAAGTCATCATCATCTTCAACTCTAGAAACAGGTCCTCTATTCTTCTCAGAAGCTGGAATCTACATGGATGTCCTCTTAGGCTTCTCAGCAGCAGCCTTCTTGGATGTAGACTTGGTGCTCTTGGAAGTACTAGTCTTTGGGATAGCATCAGCCATAAGCTTCTTGGCCTTCTTCTTGGGAGGAGCCTTTGTAGCTGTCTCATCCTCCTCTTCCTCAGCAGCAACACCAGTTGCTTCCTCTGGATCTTCATACATGGAAGTAGGCCTGCCAGTCACATGAATAATCCTCTTTCTGGCTTTCTTCTCCCTTGACTTATTAGGCATAGACTTCCTTGGGGGATCAATAGACATAGTGGCCCTAGCAGTCTCATGAGCTTTGAAGGTTGAAGTAGGTGCATAAATTTTGCTAAGAACTCTTCAAGAGGAAGTAGCTTCAGTTGCTGACTTCTTGGCAGCCTTCTCTTTCTTCTTAGCAAGAATCTCTTCTGGAACAAAGTCTGAATCTTCTTCATCAGAATTCAGCTTCTTCCTAGCCCTAGTAGCAGCCTTGGGAAAAACATGAGAACTGGGAGTGCCTGGGTCTGAAGATGAACTAGACTTAGGACTAGTGCCTGAATCCATCTCAACAGTTTGCTCTCTCAGGTCATTCTGACTGTCCTCTGCATCTGACATACTGACCCTGTGAATGGAATATAGATGAGCAGAAGTAGATGAGTCATCACAAAATTATCAACTGGTTTTTGAAATTTTGGACAAAAGATTTTCAAAGTTTTGCATTCCGTCAGAAACAAATCATAAGGCCGAAGCAAAAATTTTTGTGACACCGAGACTAACCGTCCCTTTTAACAGAAACTTGGCACCCTTTTCGGTAATACCGAAAAGGAGTGCTCGGTTTCACCAAGACAGTTCTTAGCAACACAGAAACGAAAATCGGTGGTACCGATTTTCTTGATTCGGTTCTACCGAGTTGCGTCGGATGGAAGGCAACCCTAGAAAATTGATAGTTCGCTAGCCTATAGGATTTCCTGGTGGATAAGAAGCAGTGCAATAGGTAGCATAAGAAGAAAAGCAGATCCAATGCGCAAGAACCAGAAGGGAGCGCAAAGGAGGTTGAATCCGTACCCTAACTTGGTGCGGATCCGCTACGGCGGTGATGATGGAGCAGATTTCATCGACGGCGGCAATTCCCAGCAGCAGAGGAGCACAGGAAGACAAGGGAGATGACCAGGGATCTCGAAGCGGCAACTTAGGATTCTGAGGCGCGACAGTGTTGAGGATGAATGTCAAAACGTCGGGGTCCACATTATATATACCCTCCACTGTCGGTGATACCAATTTTATGTTTTTGGTGTCACCGAGTTCCACAACTTTCAGCTGAGAAGGAAACTCGGTGTAATCGAGAATATGAAATCGGTAGTACCGAGATTGAAATCAAGATCAACCCTAGGCATTCGGTGAGACCGAGATTGTGGGGTTGGTTCCATTGAGATGCACTTGGGAGGTTTTAATGGCCAGTCCTTGTCGATACGGAACTCCGAGTGCTCCACACACAGAGGGATCGAAAAGCACTTGTTCAAATTTTGTGATGCGACATGAATGGAATATAAGGTGAGAAAGCATAGATAGATAAAGAGTGGTCCTAGGCATTCTTGTCCATCCAATTGGCAAAATAAAAAATCAATAACCACATAGCAACAATTGGATGTCCTCGAATGAGAAAATAAATGCGGACCAACATGCTCACACAATAAGATGTCAAAAGAAATCATGACAAACATGCACAAACACACTAACATCTAACAAGCACTTGGGCGATGACGAAGTCATCTATATATGAGTATTTGACTTAGGATCCAAGTAAGAGTACTTGATCATAGGTCATACTCATCTTTTAAGCACAAGTGGGGTTACCACTTTTACATAAAGCATTTAATGTTGTCACATGCTAAGAGATGCTTTGACTCAAGTCTTAGAGTAAAGCCCCCCCTTGATGTGATATCCTCCCATAAGAGGGATAAACTAACCTTGGTTTTTGTTGATGAAGACTTCATGTTGGTGAGGTAGTTGTGGATGCTCAATGTTGATGAAGATCACCAAGATTTGGGAGCATCCTTGTTGTTTCGTTACTCCTCTCACCTACATGGGCTAGTCCCAACACACAAGAGACAAATACAAGGACATCTATGGACATGGAGTGCAAAGCATATGTTATGATGTCCATTGATTAGTTGATTACCTTGTCCCTTGCTTACCTTTGAGGGAATGTGTGACTCCTTGAACTATTGCATTGAGTTGATGTTGAGTGAAAAAGTCCATGCCAATAATGAATGTGAGTGAATTTCATTGGCGGAGTCACCCCTCAAGAACTTACTAGTTCTTCTTCTTGGGGACCCACATCAAGTTGATGGGGATCCTTGGTGTTGAAGTAGCCGTTGTAGTAGTTGATCTTGAAGTAGCTTTGGGAACCCACTCCACCAAAGCTAGGGATTCATCTTCATATGAGTCAATGTCCTCTTGAAGCTTGTTCTTGCCCTTGAGCTTGTGGTCTTGTGGTGGAAGGTCATCTTGAGTGTTTGTACCCTTGGGAAGAATTTGTTCATACTTCTCCTTTTGAGGAACAAACTTGGGCTTGGAATATTGACATTCTTCCCACTCAACTCCAGTAGCGTTGAAGTAGCCAACACCATGATTCTTCCGGTATCCTCCGTGCTTGCATACAATTTCCTCAAATTTCTTACATCCGGCAAGACTCTTGTAGATACCTTTTCTATAATTCCTTTCAATAAAGCATTTTCTTGCTCAAGTGTAACTTGGCTAAGAGATTCATCATTAGTGGAATCAATAGAACTATTAGAAGCAACATCATTGGGTTTAGCATTTTTGTTGTTGCTACTAGATGAAGAACATTTTTTGCCTTTGTTACTAGATTGCTTAGTTTTAACTTGAGGCATGAAAGTAGACAAGAGTAATTGTTTGGCTAGATAAGATGAAGTCTTCTTTCGAAGATCGTCATTGATGGCTTTGAGAAACTCATGCTCTTGCTCCAAGTTAATCTTCTCGAAGCGTAGCTTCTCATGAGTTCTCACAAGCTCTCTATGATCTTCGAGAGTAGATTCATGAGCTAACTTAAGAGTGTTTAGTTCTTTAGTTAGTTGTTCTATTTTCGTCTTATCATAAAAAAATGAATCATCTTGACTAGCATGAGAATTATCAAGTTCATTTTGATCAACATCACTACTTTTATCACAAAGCAAGTCATCATCACAAAGCAAATCATCTTCATCACTATCAAAATCAAGATACTCGGGGTGTGATACCTTGGGGCCTTTAGGCATGAAGCAACTTCCACTCCCTTCGCTTGGTGAATAAAATAGATCGTAGGAGTTGGTAGTCCCTAGAGCAATTCTGGCAACACCATCATCTTGACTATAGTCGGGGTCGGAGTGATAGCTTCTCTCAGAGTTGTTGTGAGAGTCAAAGCTAGAAACCCATTCACCAACTTGAGCTTGATGTGTTCTTCTTGTGTAGCTCTTCGTGTACTTGTCCTTGTTCTCTGAATCTCTACTTCTCTTTGAGTGTCTTCATTCATAACAATCATCTCTACTCCTTCTCTCTCTTTGTGGTGATTCATTCCTTGAGCTTCGTCTTCGAGGTGACTCTTCTCTCCTTTTGTAGGGAGCCGTGCACTCATTTGAGTAGTGTCCGGGCTTCCCACAATTGTAGCAATTGCGGTCACGACTTGACGAACGCTTCTCATCATATCTAGAGTTGGAGTTTCTTTATTTGCTTCTATTCTTGTAGAACTTGTTGAATTTCTTGACCATGCCGCTTATCTTTTCATTGGTGACAAGGTTGTTGCTTGAAGTTGCGGGAGCATCACTTGTGGCTTTGTAAGCACCGCTAGACTTGTGATGAAGTTCTTACCTATCTTTGAGTGTCATCTCATGAGCAACAATCCTTCCAATGACTTGCGTAGGCTTGAGATCTTTGTAGTTTGGCATCATTTGGATCAATGTGCACACGGTGTCGTATCTCTCATCCAAAGCTCGAAGTATCTTCTTGATGATGAATTTGTCGGTCATTTCTTTGCTTCCTAAGCCGACAATCTCATTGGTGATGAGAGCTAGCCAAGAGTACATTGATCTTGAACTTGGATTCTCTCCTTCACCATCCTTCACCATCCTTCATCTTGAACTTGTCAGGCTGACCTTGAAGAACATCTAACTTGGATTCTCTCAAGGACTCGGTTCCTTCGTGCATATCAACCAAAGTATCCCAAATATCTTTTGCATTCTCAAGACGGCTGATTTTGTTGAATTCTTCGGGGCATAAGCAGTTGAAGAGAATGTCTCATGCTTCAGAATTGAGTTGCAACATCTTCAACTCATCCGCGGTTGCTTCACGATCCGGTTCCCATCCATACGCAAAGAACTCACCTTGCAAGCCAACACGAACAACAGCCCAAACGGCGGGGTTATGACCAAGAATATGCATTTTCATTTTGTGCTTCCAACTAGCAAAATTAGTGACATCAAAGTACGGACCTCGACAGTGATAACTTCCCTCACTAGACGCCATACTCTCCTAGATTGTGAGACCTAAGCAATGGAGACCAAAGCTCTGATACCACTTGTAGGACCGAAAGTATGTCTAGAGGGGGGTGATTAGACTACTTGACAAAATAAAAGTTTTGCCTATACCAAGTTTTAGAGTTGACAGTTTTTAGCATTTCATGGCAAGTCAAGTACACCCTACACATGCAAGTCTAAGAGTATATAGCAGCGGAAAGTAACAACAAGCATGTATAGAAGGGATAGGGTATGAAGATCAAACGCAGTTGTAGACACGATGATTTTTCCCGTGGTTCCGATAAGTGGCGCTATCGTACATCCACGTTTATGGAGTCTTCAACCTACGGAGGGTAACGTTCGCGAGAGTCCACGGAGGGCTCCACCCAAAAGGTTCCACGAAGTAGCAACCTTGATTATTCCATAACGGCTTCCGTCCATGAAGAACTAGCCTCACTATGGGTAGATCTTCACGAAGTAGGCGATCTCCTTGCCCTTACAAACTTCTTGGTTCACTCCACAATACGAAGTAGGAGGCTCCCAAGCGACACCTAACCAATCTAGGAGGCACCACCCTCCAAAAGGTAATAGGCTTGGTAATGATGATGAACTCCTTGCTCTTGTGCTTCAAGATGATAGACTCCTCAACATCCAATCACTCTCTCACAGATTTGGCATGGTGGAAGAGATTGGATTGGTGGAAAGCTACTTGGGGAGGCTAGAGATCAAGATCCATATGATTGGAGTGGAAGATCTTGACCTGAACACAAGGGTAGGTGGTTCTCTCTCAAAAAACTGGATGGGGCAAGTGTGGAATAGTTCTGAGTGCTTCTCTTTCGAGTAGGTGGTGGTGAAGGGGTATATATAGGCATCCTCAAAAATCCAACCATTACACACAAAATGACCAACTCGGTGACACCGATGTGTTAATCTCGGTGTTACCGAAGTGACCAAAACGGGGCAACTTTTGAATCTCGGTGAGACCCATATAGGAAACTCGGTTGCACCGATAAGGTGACCAATGGTCAGATTTCCAATGACGGTGATGCTGATCCAACATTCTCAGTGGTACCGATAATGTGAATTTGCGTAACAGAAAGTTGGCAACCTAAACTCGGTGGCACCGGTATGGAATCGGTTGCACCGAAGTGGCCAGGGTTTGACTGAGTCTGTCTAGGTTCTGGAATCGGTGGCACCGGTATGGGAAAGTTGGTTGCACCGATTTTGAGTGTCAGGTATAGAACAGACTTTGGTTGGAGAGTTTGTGGATGTTTTTGGCGACTATCACTTGTGCATGTTTGAGCATATTGTTCACCAACAAAACATTACCCCCTTTTAATAGTATTGGCTTTCCTATGGACTCAAAGTGATTTCTCACAAATATAAAATGTAGAGTCCTCTTTCTTGAAACTTGGCCAACCTATTTCCTTGCATCTTGGGGTATCTCCACAATCTCCTTTTGCCAATCCTATCATTGAACATTTCCTGAAATATACTTCGTGGAAACATCAGTTCAATGACCTATATGTTGTTATTAATTACCAAAACCACCAAGGGAGCAAATGTGCTTTCCCTAAGTGCATCCACTGGGTGTAGTCCCCGAGACCGCTGTCGAGTGCTTGCACCGGTAGGGGTCTTAGAGTTTATTGTATACGGGATACATTTCACCTTGGATAACACCACTCCAAAGCTACCTTGTAGGTTTCATGGATATTATTTATAAACCATGATATGACGCTACATAAGGATAGATTGAAATTTACAGAGCAGTGACGCATGTCACTCGATGGGTCGAGTGATGGGTGAATGTTCTGACAGGGCTGACCTTGTCGAACGTTTCAATAACCAGTGGGGGCATGCTAAGTGCACCCGCTGGATGTAGTCCCTGAGGCTACTGTTAATCACAAACGATAGGCAGTAGTCTTGAAAACTTGAAATTGGGATTTCCGTTGTACGCGGAGTACTGGAGCCACTCGACATGTCGAGTGCATTTTTTTTCTAATGAGTTACTCGACGGGTCGAGTGTTAACCGTCTCAGAGGGGGCACGCTGAGTGCACCCACTGGGTATAGTCCCTGAGACCGCCGTCGAGTGCTTGCACCGGTAGGGGTCTTAACAGAGACTGCTTTGAATTTGTTTACGACACGCGGAGCGCCAGGGCCACTCGACATGTCGGGTGGACTTTTTGCTTGAATTCTTCTTCCCCTGGACATGGGCTTCATGGACATCATAGGTCAACCATTATAAGAGGCTGTTCCAGGGTAGCAAGACAGTCATTCAACGGTATTCATAGCCCAGTCGACCGTCCTTGGCATCACTTGTCGATTGAATTTATTTCTTTTGTTTGTTTCAGAGGGCTTGCAAACTTGGGACGCAGTACAACGTGTTCGAAGTATGCCCTAGAGGCAATATATAAAGTGTTTATTATTATATTTCCTTGTTCATGATAATCGTTTATTATCCATGCTATAATTGTAGTGATTGGAAACACATTGCATGTGTGGGTAAATAGACAACACAATGTCCCTAGTATGCCTCTAGTGAACTAGCTCGTTGATCAAAGGATGGTTAAGGTTTCCTAGCCATGGACATGAGATGTCACTTGATAACGGGATCACATCATTAGGAGAATGATGTGACGGACAAGACCCAAACTACAAATGTAGCGTATGACCGTGTCAGTTTATTGCTACTGCTTTCTGCATGTCAATATATATGTTCCTTTGACCATGAGATCATGCAACTCACGGATATCGGAGGAGTGCCTTGTGTGTATCAAACGTCGCAACGTACCTAGGTGACTATAAAGGTGCTCTACAGGTATCTCCGATGGTGTTTGGTGAGTTGGCATGGATCGAGACTGGGATTTGTTACTCCGTGTTACGGAGAGGTATCTCGGGGCCCACTCGGTAATACAACATCACAATGAGCCTTGCAAGCAATGTGACTAATTGTTAGTTGCGGGATCTTGCATTACGGAACGAGTAAAGAGACTTGCCGGTAACGAGGTTGAACTAGGTATAGAGATACCGACGATCGAATCTCGGGCAAGTAACATACCAAAGAACAAAGGGAACGTTATACGTGATTAACTGAATCCCTGACATAGAGGTTCAACCGATGAAGATCTTCGTAGAATATGTAGGAAACAATGTGGACGTACAGGTCCTGCCATTGGTTATTGACCGTAGAGGTGTCTCGGTCATGTCTACATAGTTCTCGAACCCGCAGGGTCTGCACACTTAAGGTTCGGTGACGTTTCGGTAGTGTAGAGTTATGTATGGTGGTGACCGAAGGTTGTTCGGTGTCCCAGATGAGATGCCGGACGTCGAGAGGAGCTCTGGAATGGTCCGGAGGTAAAGATTCATATATAGGAAGTCCCAGTTTGGTTTCCGAAAAAGTTTCGGGCTCATCGGTAGTGTACCGGGAGTGCCGGTAGTGTACCGGGAGGCCTCCGGGAAGGGTATTTCGACCCTAGAGGGACCATGGGCTGTGGGAGAGTATTAACCATCCCTTAGTGGGCTGGTAAATCAGCCACAAAAGGCCCATGGCGCAGGGAGAGTAAAAGGCTATGGAAAAGGTGAAAAATCAGCCAATAGGAGGCAATCCTACTCCAACTAGGATTGGAGGTGAAGTAGGATTGCTTCCCACCTCCTATTCGGCCGAACCAAAGGCCTTGGATGCCTCTCCTCTCCTCTCCTCCTATATATACTTGTGGAATAGCTATGGTTTGGCTAACAATTGCAGCCACGTGCTACTCGTTCCATCGGTGCTCCTCTAGATTAGTTTTCTGCAGTGCTTAGGCGAAGCCCTGCCGGAATTACTCCACCACCACCATCACCGGGGCACCGTCACGCTGCCGGTGAACTCTCTATACTCTCCACCTTATCTTGTTGGATCAAGAAAGTGGAGATCGTCATCAAGCTGCACGTGTGCTGAACGCGGAGGTGTCGTCCGTTCGGCACTAGATCGGAAGGATCGTGATCAAGACCACGGGACGTTCGTGATCGGATCGCGGGATGGATCGTGACGAGATCGCGGGAAGGTTCGTGATTGGTTCGCGGGACGGTTCGTGATTAGATCGCGGGATGCTCGGCGATTTGAATCGCAAAGAAGTTCGACTACACCAACCGCGTTTCTTAACGCTTCCCGCTTAGCGATCTACAAGGGTACGTAGATCCACTCTCCCTCTCGTAGATGCTCATCACCATGGATAGGTTTGCGTGTGCGTAGGGATTTTTTTATTTCCCATGCGACGTTCCCCGACAGTGGCATCATGAGCTAGGTTGATGGTTCGATGAGATCTCGAGTAGAACACAAAAGGTATGTGGGAGTTGATGCTTAGATTGCTTCCTCCCCTGGTCGTAGTTTGGTTCAGCGGTATTGTCAGATGAAGCGGCCCGGACGAACATTACTCGTACGCTTACGAGAGACTGGTTCCCTCGACACAACTTGTTGCTTAGATGGCTTGCGGGTGATAGTTTCTCTCACTTTAGTTGGATCGGATCCGACAAAGGCGGTCCTTGAGAAGGTTGAAAAGCAAACTATGTATCACCGTTGTGGTTTATGCGTAGGCGAGAATCGTTCTTGCTAGACACCCGTAGCAGCCACGTAAAACATGCAACAACAATTAGAGGACGTCTAACTTGTTTTTGCAGGGTATGTTGTGATGTGATATGGCCAATTACATGATGAGATATATGTGATGTATGAGATGATCATGTGATGTATAGATTTTCACGACTTGCACGTCGGTGAATACGGCAACCGGCAGGAGCCATAGGGTTGTCTTTAATTATTGTATGACCTGCGTGTCAATCATTAAGCGCTATATAATGCTTTACTTTATCGCTAAGTGGTAGCAATAGAAGTAGAAGCAGGACTGGCGCCACAACCCCAATGGCAGCACATTGATGGAGATCAAGATGATGAAGATCATGGTGTTGTGCCGGTGACGATGGAGATCATGCCGGTGTTTCGAAGATGGAGATCTTAAACACAAGTTCATGGCCATATCATGTCACTTATGAATTGCATGTGATGTTAATCCTATTATGCACCTTGTTTTGCTTAGTACGACGGTAGCATTTTAAGGTGATCCCTCACTTAAATTTCATGATAAAATTGTGTTCTCCTCGAGTGTGCACCGTTGCGAAAGTTTGTCGTGTTGAGACACCATGTGATGATCGGGTGTGATAGACTCTACGTTCACATACAACGGGTGCAAGCCAGATTTGCACGCGCAGAACACTCGGGTTAAACATGACGAGCCTAGCGTGTACAGACATGGCCTCGGAACACAAGAGACCGAAAGGTCGAGCATGAGTCATATAGTAGTTGAGTTGGTGACTTTGGATCATGTGACACTCAGATGACCTGAGGGATGTCAATTTGAGTGGGAGCTTTAGTAATTTGATTAACTAAACTCATTATCTTGAACAATAGTCTAAGTAACCTTTGCATATTTATGTTGTAGATCAATGGCTCGCGTAGTAGCACCCCTGAATTTTAATGCGTTCCTAGAGAAAGCTAAGTTGAAAGATGACGGAAGTAACTTTGTTGATTGGGCCCGTAATCTGAGGATTATCCTTACGGCTTCCCAGAAACAATATGTCCTTGATGCACCGCTTGGTGACCAACCAGAAGACATGACCTCTGAAGACGTTAAGAACGCTTGGGAGGCTCGTGCTGGAGACTACTCAATAGTTCAGTGTGGAATATTGTATGGCTTAGAACCGGGACTTCAAAGACGTTTTGAATGTCATGGAGCATATGAGATGTTCCAGGAGTTGAAGTTTATCTTTCAGAAGAATGCCCGGATCGAGAGGTATGAGACCTCCGATAAGTTCTATGCTTGCAAGATGGAGGAGAACATCAGTGAGCATATACTCAGAATGTCTGGGTAATCAAACCATCTAGGTGAGTTTGGAATTACCCTTCCGCCAGAGGCGATCACTGATAGAGTTTTTCAATCATTGCCACCTAGTTACAAAAGCTTTGTGATGAACTATAACATGCACGGGATGAACAAGTCAGTCGACGAGCTGTTTGCGATGGTGAAAGTCGCTGAGTCTGAAATCCAGAAAGAACATCAAGTGTTGATGGTCAATAAAACCACTAGTTTCAAGAAAAATGGCAAGGGCAAAGGCAAGAAGGGTAAAACCAAGTAGGATGGCAAAGCAGTTGCTGCTCCTGCAAAGAAGCCTAAGCATGGACCTATGCCAGAAACTGAGTGCTTTCATTGCAAAGGAACTGGTCACTGGAAGCGGAACTGGCCCAAGTACCTGGCTGACAAGAAGGCGCCAACGACAAACAAGGTATATATGATATACATGTTATTGATGTGTACCTTACTAGTTCTCATAGTAGTGCCTGGGTATTTGATACCGGTTTGGTTGCTCACATTTGCAACTCAAAACAGGAACTATGGAATAAACGAAGACTCGCAAAAGACGAAGTGACGATGCGCGTGGTAAATGGTTCCAAGGTTGATGTGATCGCCGTCGGCATGCTCTCTCTTCGATTACCATCGGGATTAGTGATGAACCTGAATAATTGTTATTTAGTGCCTGCGTTAAGCATGAACATTATATCTCGATCTTGTTTATTGCGAGACGGTTATTCATTTAAATCAGAGAATAAAGGTTGTTCTATTTATATCAGTAATATCATTTATGGTCATGCACCCAATGTTAGGGGTTTATTCATTTTAAATCTTGATAGTGATGACACACATGTTCATAACATTGATGCCAAAAGATGTAGAGTTGTTAATGATAGTACCACTTTCTCGTGGCACTGCCGTTTAGGTCATATTGGTGTAAAACGCATGAGGAAGCTCCATCTGATGGACTTTTGGAGTCACTTGATTTTGAATCACTTGACACATGTGAACCATGCCTGATAGGCAAGATGACTAAAACGCCGTTCTCAGGGACAATGGAACGGGCAAGTGACTTATTGGAAATCATACATACTGATGTGTGCGGTCCAATGAATGTTGCAACGCACGGTGAATATCGTTACTTTCTCACCTTCACTGATGACTTGAGTAGATATGGGTATATTTACTTGATGAAACACAAGTCTGAAATGTTTGAAAAGTTCAAGCACTTTCGTAGTGAAGTTGAGAATCATCGTAACAAGAAGATTCAATTTCTGCGATCTGATCGAGGAGGTGAATATCTGAGTTATGAGTTTGGCAGTCACTTAAGACAATGTGGAATTGTTTCATAGTTGACACCGCCCGGAACACTACAGCGTAATGGTGTGTTTGAACGTCATAATCGAACCTTATTAGATATGGTGTGTTCTATGATGTCTCTTGCCGATTTGCCACTATTGTTTTGGGGATATGCATTAGAGACAGCTGCATTCACTTTAAATAGGGCACCATCGAAATCCGTTGAGACGAGGCCATATGAACTGTGGTTTCGCAAAAAGCCGAAGTTGTCGTTTCTTAAAGTTTGGGGATGTGATGCTTATGTCAAAAAGCTTCAGCCTGAAAAGCTGGAACCCAAAGCGGAAAAATGTGTCTTCATAGCATACCCGAAAGAGATAGTCGGGTATACCTTCTATCTCAGATCCGAAGGCAAAGTGTTTGTCGCTAAGAACAGAACATTTCTTGAGAAAGAGTTTTTATGGAAAGAATTGAGTGGGAGGAAAATAGAGCTTGATGAGGTTATTGAACCTTTACTTCAACCAGAAAGTAGCGCAGAGCAGAAAGTTGTTTCTGTGGAACCTACGACGGTAGAAGAGGAAGTTAATGATGATGATCATGAAGCTTTGGATCAAGCTGCTATTGAACCTCGTAGGTCGACAAGGGCGCGTACTACTCCTGAGTGGTACGGCAACCCTGTCTTGGAGGTCATGTTGTTAGACAACAATGAACCTACGAGCTATGGAGGAGTAGTGATGGGCCCGGATTCCGAGAAATGGTTAGAGGCCATGAAATCCGAGATGGGATCCATGTATGAAAACAAAGTATGGACTTTGGAAGTACTACCTGAAGGACGAAAGGCCATTCAGAACAAATGGATCTTTAAGAAGAAGACGGACGTAGACGGTAATGTCACCGTCTATAATGCTCGACTTGTGGCAAAGGGTTTTTCACAAGTTCAAGGAGTTGACTACGATGAGACTTTCTCACCCGTAGCGATGCTTAAGTCTGTCAGAATCATGTTGGCAATAGCTGTTATTTTGACTATGAAATTTGGCAGATGGATGTCAAAACGGCATTCCTCAACGGTTTCCTTGAGGAAGAGTTGTATATGATGCAACCTGAAGGTTTTGTCGATCCAGAGAATGCTGACAAAGTTTGGAAACTCCAGCCATCCATTTATGGACTGGTGCAGGCATCTCGGAGTTGGAATAAGTGTTTTGATGAGGTGATCAAAGCGTTTGAGTTTATACAAGTTTATGGAAAATCTTGTATTTACAAGAAAGTGAGTGGGAGCTCTATAGCGTTTCTAGTATTATATGTGGATGACATATTACTGATTGGAAACAATATAGAAATGCTGGAAAGCGTGAAGGAGTATTTGAATAAGAGTTTTTCAATGAAGGACCTAGGAGAAGCTGCTTTCATATTAGGCCTTAAGATCTATAGAGATAGGTCGAGACGCTTAATAGCACTTTCACAGAGCACATACCTTGATAAAGTTTTGAAGAAGTTCAAAATGGAGCAGTCCAAGAAAGGGTTCTTGCCTGTGTTACAAGGTGTGAAGTTGAGTAAGACTCAATGCCCAGTGACTGCAGAAGATAAAGAAAAGATGAGTGTCATCCCCTATGCTTCAGCCATAGGCTCTATCATGTATGCAATATTGTGCACAAGATCAGATATCAGCCTTGCCATAAGTATGGCCGGAAGGTTTCAAAGTGATCCTAGAATGGAGTACTGGCAAGCGGTCAAGAATATCCTTAAGTACCTTAACAGGACTAAGGACATGTTTCTCGTTTATGGAGGTGATGAAGAGCTCGTCGTAAAGGGTTACGTCCATGCAAGCTTTGACACTGATCTGGACGATTCTAAGTCGCAAACCGGATACGTATTTATTCTTAACGGGTGAGCGGTAAGCTGGTGAAGTTCCAAGCAAAGTAGGGTAGCAGATTCTACGTGTGAAGCGGAGTACATCGCAGCCTCGGAGGCAGCGAAGGAAGGTGTCTGGATGAAGCAGTTCATGACATATCTTGGAGTAGTGCCCAGTGCACTGAATCCAATAAACCTGTTCTGTGACAACACTGGTGCCATTCCTCTATCCAAGGAACCAAGGTTTCACAAGAGGACTAGACCCATAAAGCGACGCTTCAACTCCATCCGGTTCTACATCGAGGAGAAGGACATAAATATTTGCAAAGTGCACACGGATCTGAATGTTGCAGACCCGTTGACTAAACCTCTTCCAAGGGCTAAACATGATCAACACCAGAACTGTATGGGTGTTCGATTCATTACCATGTAAATCACATAGTGATGTGAACTAGATTATTGACTCTAGTGCAAGTGGGAGATTGTTGGAAGTATGCCCTAGAGGCAATATATAAAGTGTTTATTATTATATTTCCTTGTTCATGATAATTGTTTATTATCCATGCCATAATTGTAGTGATTGGAAACACATTGCATGTGTGGGTAAATAGACAACACAATGTCCCTAGTATGCCTCTAGTGAACTAGCTCGTTGATCAAAGGATGGTTAAGGTTTCCTAGCCATGGACATGAGATGTCACTTGATAACGGGATCACATCATTAGGAGAATGATGTGATGGACAAGACCCAAACTACAAATGTAGCGTATGATCGTGTCAGTTTATTGCTACTGTTTTCTACATGTCAATATATATGTTCCTTTGACCATGAGATCATGCAACTCACGGATATCGGAGGAGTGCCTTGTGTGTATCAAACGTCGCAACGTAACTCGGTGACTATAAAGGTGCTCTACAGGTATCTCCGATGGTGTTTGGTGAGTTGGCATGGATCGAGACTGGGATTTGTTACTCCGTGTTATGGAGAGGTATCTCGGGGCCCACTCGGTAATACAACATCACAATGAGCCTTGAAAGCAATGTGACTAATTGTTAGTTGCGGGATCTTGTATTACGGAACGAGTAAAGAGACTTGCCGATAACGAGGTTGAACTAGGTATAGAGATACCGACGATCGAATCTCGGGGAAGTAACATACCGAAGAACAAAGGGAACGTTATACGTGATTAACTGAATCCCTGACATAGAGGTTCAACCGATGAAAATCTTCGTAGAATATGTAGGAACCAATGTGGACGTCTAGGTCCCGCCATTGGTTATTGACCGTAGAGGTGTCTCGGTCATGTCTACATAGTTCTCGAACCCGCAGGTTCTGCACACTTAAGGTTCGGTGACGTTTCGGTAGTGTAGAGTTATGTATGTTGGTGGCCGAAGGTTGTTCAGTGTCCTGGATGAGATCCTAGACGTCACGAGGAGCTCCGGAATGGTCCGGAGGTAATGATTCATATATAGAAAGTCCCAATTTGGTTTCTGGAAAAGTTTCGGGCTCATCGGTAGTGTACCGGGAGTGCCGGTAGTGTACCGGGAGGCCTCCGGGAAGGGTATTTCGACCCTAGAGGGACCATGGGCTCTGGGAGAGTATTAACCAGCCCTTAGTGGGCTGGTAAATCAGCCACAAAAGGCCCATGGCACAGGGAGAGAAAAAGGCTAAGGAAAAGGTGAAAAACCAGCCAATGGGAGGCAATCCTACTCCAACTAGGATTGGAGGTGAAGTAGGATTGCTTCCCACCTCCTATTCGGCCGAACCAAAGGCCTTGACTGCCTCTCCTCTCCTCTCCTCCTATATATACTGGTGGAATAGCTAGGGTTTGGCTAATAATTACAGCCACGTGCTACTCGTTCCACCGGTGCTCCTCTAGATTAGTTTTCCGTAGTGCTTAGGCAAAGCCCTGCCGGAATTACTCCACCACCACCATCACCGGAGCGCCGTCACGCTGCCAGTGAACTCTCTGTCCTCTCCACCTTCTCTTGCTGGATCAAGATAGTGGAGATCGTCATCAAGCTGCACGTGTGCTGAATGCGGAGGTGTCGTCCGTTCGGTACTAGATCGGAAGGATCGTGATCAAGGCCACGGGACGTTCGCGATCGGATCGCGGGACGGATCATGACGAGATGGCGGGACGGTTCGTGATTGGTTCACGGGACGGTTCGTGATTAGATCGCGGGACGCTCGACGATTTGAATCACGAAGAAGTTCGACTACACCAACCGCGTTTCTTAACGCGTCCCGCTTAGCGATCTACAAGGGTACGTAGATCCACTCTCCCTCTCGTAGATGCTCATCACCATGGATAGGTTTGCGTGTGCGTAGGAATTTTTTTGTTTCCCATGCGATGTTCCTCGACACAATGATCTTGAGGATGAGAGGAACCGACTGCGTGTTGATCTGGAAGCCTCAAACAATGCTCTGGAGCGAGCGCGTGCTGAGCTGAAGTCTCTTGGAGGTAATTACTGTCGATTTTCTGCATTTCCATCTTCACTTTTCATGTTTTGAACCGAGTGCTGTCACTCGAACAGACGTGCGCAATGAAAATCGTTGACTCCAAGCGCGACTCAAAAATGTTGTTTCTTTCGATTCCATGAAGAATGCACTGGAGGAGAAGGACAAAGCACTCGTCGACGGCCAACGGGTGGCGAGGGATAAAACTGAAGCTGCAGATCGGAAGCTGGCGGCCGCCAAGAAGCTGGAGGAGGAGAACACAAAGCTGAAGCAGGAGCGCGTGGACCTCGTCAAAAGGGCCAAGCAGCTGAACAAAAGGAGAAACGGCCTGGAGAAGCACTTGGGCGAATTCTCGTGGAAGATGTACATCATGCTCGACGGTGAGTGTTTCTTGTCGACTGAAGTTTGTAAAATCTTTGAAGGTCGTAGCTCACCGATTCTCCTCCCATTCCCACTCTCCAATAGAATTCTGCCAGGACTTCGAGAACGAGACAGAGGAGGTTGAGCCCAATCTGGATCCCACAAAGTCACCGATCGCAAACGCGGTGGTCATGAACATGCTCACACTTAGTTTCCGGCTCCAGGGCATTCAGGCATATCTTGTCTGACTGAAATCTGCAATGGAGAGAATTCACAAGGAGCTATGGCCTGAGGTCACCTTTTAGCTCGACTTCAACTCCATGATGGCTCGCCTGAACGAACTTCCAAGTCGAGCACGGGCTTGGAAGAAATCTGCTGCTCGCTGCAGGGCCGATGTGGCGCTGTCACTCATCACGGTCCATTGTAGGGACGTGAGGGAAGAGAACCTGAAGGAGCTCCGAGTGGTTAATACGAAGAAACTCCAGTTTGAGGACTTCAAGGAAACCTTCATCAAAGCAGCCACCAGAATCGCAGATGGCATCGACTTGGACACTTTTGTCGAGCCTGCCAGTCCGTCAGATGTTTAAAAAAACTTGGCCTTTGGAAAAAAACTTTTATTTGCCTCGGTATGCCGAGTGTAATTGTATCCCTCAAAACTTCATTCAAGCCTTAGGCCTGAGCACATTTGCTTCTTTGCAAAACATTTATCCGCGATTTAACCTTTGGATTTTATCCGTATTCGGCGTTAATCGCGTGTTTAACTGTATTTGCTTTTTGACTTAGGCGAAATATGTTCTCTGCTAAGCCATCGAGTGGATGGACTACTACCCACCGACAAGTTTTTTAGGTTAGGCGAAACATGTTCGCAGCTAAGCCCCAGAGTGTGAGGATTGCTCATCACTCGGAATTGTTTAGAACTTAGGCGAATGTCGATTCCCAGCTAAGCTGTCGAGTGGATGGACTGCTCTCCACCCGACAAGGTTTTTAACTTAGGCCAAACATGTTCGCAACTAAGCCCCCGAGTGTGAGGATTGCTCTGTTGGGGAACGTTGCATGGGAAACAAAAGTTTTCCTATGCACACACAGATCTATCCATGGTGATGAGCATCTACGAGAGGGAGAGTGGATCTACATAACCTTGTAGATCGCTAAGCGGGAAGCATTAAGTAATGCGGTTGGTGTAGTCGAACGTCTTCGCGATCCAAATTGTCGTGCGTCCCGCGATCCAATCACAATCCATCCCGCAATCCAATCATGTTCCGTCCCGCAATCTTGATCACGATCCATCCCACGAACTTGATCACGACTTTTCCGATCTAGCGACGAACGGACGGCACCTCCTTGTAGATCTCTGCCGTCTTGGGCCAGCAAGAAGGAGAGGAGAGGAAGAAGAGTTCTCAAGCAGCATGACGGCGCTCCGGCGATGGTGGTGGAGAAATTCCGGCAGGGCTTTGCCTAAGCACCGCAGATATCCGATCTAGAGGAGAAACTATGCACTGGAGGAACGGGTAGCATGTGGCTGAAAAACTAGTGCAAAACCCTAAAATCCACAAGTTTATATAGAAGGAGAGGAGGAGAGCCTTGGCGCAAGGGCCAAGGCTCCTATGGTTTGGCCGAACCTACTAGGAGAAGAGGACTCCTCCTCCAATCCTAGTAGGACTAGGATTGCTCCTTTTTTTTGCCTTTTTCCACCTTTTCCTATTGGGTTTTCTTCTCCAGCCACATGGGCCTTGTGTGGGAGTTTCCACCAGCCCACAAAGGGCTGATATTCACTCTCTCACAGCCCATGAAGCCTCTTGGGTCGAAATACCCCTCCCGGAGGCCTCCCGGTACACTACCGGCACTCCCGGTACACTACCGATGAGCCCGAAACTTTTTCGGCGACCAAAACAGGACCGTTCTGGAGCTCCTCGTGACGTCCGGGATCTCATTCGGGACTCCGAACAACCTTCGGTCACTACCATACATAACTCTATATTACCGAAACGTCACCAAACCTTAAGTGTGCAGACCCTATGGGTTCGAGAACTATGTAGACATGACCGAGACACCTCTATGGTCAATAACAAATAGCGGGACCTGGATGCCCATATTGGTTCCTACATATTCTACGAAGATCTTTATCGGTCGAACCTCTATGTCAAGGATTCAGTTAATCCCGTATGATGTTCCCTTTGTTCTTCGGTATGTTACTTTCCCGAGATTCGATCGTCAGTATCTCCATACCTAGTTCAACCTCGTTACCGGCAAGTCTCTTTACTCGTTCCGTAATACAAGATCCTGTGGCTAACACTTAGTCACATTGCTTGCAAGGCTTATTATGATGTTGTATTACCGAGTGGGCCCTGAGATACCTCTCCGTCACACGGAGGAGCAAATCCCAGTCTTGATCCATGCCAACTCAATAGACACCCTCGGAGATACCTATAGAGCACCTTTATAGTCACCCAGTTACGTTGCGACGTTTGATACACACAAGGTACTCCTCCGGTGTCCGTGAGTTACATGATCTTGTGGTCATAGGAACATATACTTGACATGCAGAAAAGAGTAGCAATAAACTGACACGATCATATGCTACATTTGTAGTTTGGGTCTTGTCCATCACATCATTCTTCTAATGATGTTATCCCGTCATCAAATGACATCACATGTCAATGGCTAGGAAACCTTGACCATCTTTGATTAACGAGCTAGTTCACTAGAGGCATACTAGGGACAATGTGTTGTCTATTTACCCACACATGTAATGTGTTTCCAATCAATACAATTATAACATGGATAATAAACGATTATCATGAACAAGGAAATATAATAATAAACACTTTATTTATTGCCTCTAGGGCATATTTCCAATAGTCTCCCACTTGCACTAGAGTTAATAATCTAGTTCACATCACTATGTGATTTACATTGTAATGAATCGAACACCCATGCAGTTCTAGTGTTGATCATGTTTAAACCTTGGAAGAGGTTTAGTCAACGGGTCTGAAACATTCAGATCCGTGTGCACTTTGCAAATATTTATGTCCTTCTCCTTGATGTAATCATGGATGGAGTTGAAGCGTCGCTTTATGTGTCTAGTCCTCTTGTGAAACCTTGGTTCCTTTGCCAGAGCAATGGCACCAGTGTTATCACAGAACAGGTTCATTGGATTCAGTGCACTAGGGACTACTCCAAGATCTGTCATGAACTTCTTCATCCAGACACCTTCCTTCGCCGCCTCCGAGGCTGCAATGTACTCCGCTTCGCATGTAGAATCGGCTACCACGCTTTGCTTGGAACTGCACCAGCTTACTGCTCCCCCGTTGAGAATAAATACGTATCCGGTTTGTGACTTCGAGTCTTCCGGATCAGTGTCAAAGCTTGCATCGACGTAACCCTTTACAACAAGCTCTTCATCACCTCCATAAACGAGAAACATTTCCTTAGTCCTGTTCAGGTACTTAAGGATATTCTTGACCGCTGACCAGTGCTCCATTCCAGGATCACTTTGAAACCTTCCGGCCATACTTATGGCAAGGCTGACATCTGGTCTTGTGCACCGCATTGCATACATGATAGAGCCTATGGCTGAAGCATAGGGGATGACACTCATCTTTTCTCTATCCTCCGCAGTTACTGGGCATTGAGTCTTACTCAACTTCACACCTTGTAACACAGGCAAGAACCCCTTCTTGGACTGATCCATTTTGAACTTATTCAAAACTTTATCAAGGTATGTGCTCTGTGGAAGTGCTATTAAGCGTCTCGATCTATCTCTATAGATCTTATTGCCTAATATGAAAGCAGCTTCTCCTAGGTCCTTCATTGAAAAACTCTTGTTCAAATATTCCTTCACGCTTTCTAGCATTTCTATATTGTTTCCAATTAGCAATATGTCATCCACATATAATACTAGAAACGCTATAGAGCTCCCACTCACTTTCTTGTAAATACAAGCTTCTCCATAAACTTGTATAAACTCAAACGCTTTGATCACCTCATCAAAACGCTTATTCCAACTCCGAGATGCTTGCACCAGCCCATAAATGGATCACTGGAGTTTGCAAACTTTGTCAGCATTCTCTGGATCGACAAAACCTTCTGGTTGCATCATATACAACTCTTCCTCAAGGAAACCTTTAAGGAATCCTGTTTTGACATCCATCTGCCAAATTTGATAGTCGAAATAAGCAGCTATTGCCAACATAATTCTAACAGACTTAAGCATCGCTACGGGTGAGAAGGTCTCATCGTAGTCAACTCCTTGAACTTGTGAAAAACCCTTTGCCACAAGTCAAGCTTTATAGACGGTGACATTACCGTCCGCGTCTGTCTTCTTCTTAAAGATCCATTTGTTCTGAATGGCCTTTCGCCCTTCAGGAAATACTTCCAAAGTCCAGACTTTGTTTTCATACCTGGATGCCATCTCGGATTTCATGGCCTCTAACCATTTCTCGGAATCCGGGCCCATCACTGCTCCTCCATAGCTTGTAGGTTCATTGTTCTCCAACAACATGACCTCCAAGACAGGGTTGTCGTACCACTCACGAGTAGTACACGCCCTTGTCGACCTACGAGATTCAATAGTAGCTTGATCCGAAGCTTCATTATCTTTATCATTAACTTCCTCTTCTACCGTCATAGGTTCCACAGAAACATCTTTCAGCGCTGCGCTACTTTCTGGTTGAAGTAAAGGTTCAATAACCTCATCAAGCTCTATTTTCCTCCCACTCAATTCTTCCGAGAGAAACTCTTTCTCAAGAAATGTTCCGTTCTTAGCGACAAACACTTTGCCTTTGGATCTGAGATAGAAGGTATACCCGACTGTCCCTTTTGGGTATCCAATGAAGACGCATTTCTTCGCTTTGGGTTCTAGCTTTTCAGGCTGAAGCTTTTCGACATAAGCATCACATCCCCAAACTTTAAGAAACGACAACTTTGGCCTCTCGCCAAACCATAGTTCATATGGCGTCGTCTCAACGGATTTTGATGGTGCCCTATTCAAAGTGAATGCTGCTGTCTCTAATGCATAACCCCAAAACGATAGTAGCAAATCAGCAAGAGACATCATAGATCGCACCATATCTAATAAGGTCCGATTACGACGTTCGGACACACCATTACGCTGTGGTGTTCCGGGCAGTGTCAACTGTGAAACAATTCCACATTGTCTTAAGTGACTACCAAACTCATAACTCAGATATTCACCTCCTCGATCAGATCGCAGGAATTTAATCTTCTTGTTACGATGATTCTCAACTTCACTCTGAAATTGCTTGAACTTTTCAAATGTTTCAGACTTGTGTTTCATCAAGTAAATATACCCATATCTACTTAAGTCATCAGTGAAGGTGAGAAAATAACGATATCCACCATGCGCCATAACATTCATTGAACCGCACACATCAGTATGTATCATTTCCAATAAGTCACTCGCCCGTTCCATTGTTCCAGAGAATGGCGTTTTAATCATCTTTCCCATGAGGCATGGTTCACATGTGCCAAGTGATTCAAAATCAAGTGTATCCAAAAGTCCACCAGCATGGAGCTTCCTCATGCGTTTTACACCAATATGACCTAAACGACAGTGCCACAAGAAAGTGGTACTATCATTATCAACTCTACATCTTTTGGCATCAATGTTATGAACATGTGTGTCATCACTATCAAGATTCAATATGAATAAACCCCTAACATTGGGTGCATGACCATAAAAGATATTACTCATATAAATAGAACAACCTTTATTCTCTGATTTAAATGAGTAACTGTCTCGCAATAAACAAGATCTAGATATAATGTTCATGCTTAACGTAGGCACTAAATAACAATTACTCAGGTTCATCACTAATCCTGAAGGTAATCGAAGGGAGAGCATTCTGACGGCGATCACATCAACCTTGGAACCATTTCCCACGCGCATCGTCACTTCGTCCTTTGCCAGCCTTCGTTTATTCCGTAGTTCTTGCTTTGAGTTGCAAATGTGAGCAACCGAACCGGTATCAAATACCCAGGTACTACTACAAGATCTAGTAAGGTACACATCAATAACATGTATATCATATATACCTTGTTTGTCGTTGGCCACTTTCTTGTCAGCCAAGTACTTAGGGCAGTTCCGCTTCCAGTGACCAGTTGCCTTGCAATGAAAGCACTCAGTTTCTGGTTTGGGTCCATGCTTGGGCTTCTTTATAGGAGTAGCAACTGCTTTGCCATCCTTCTTGGTTTTACCCTTCTTGCCCTTGCCCTTGACCTTGCCATTTTTCTTGAAACTAGTGGTTTTATTGACCATCAACACTTGATGTTCTTTCTGGATTTCAGACTCAACGACTTTTAGCATCGCAAACAGCTTGGCGACTGACTTGTTCATCCCATGCATGTTGTAGTTCATCACAAAGCTCTTGTAACTAGGTGGCAGTGATTGAAGAACTCTGTCAGTGATCGCCTCTGGCGGAAGGGAAATGCCCAACTCTGCTAGACGAGTTGCATACCCAGACATTCTGAGTATATGTTCACTGATAGACCCATTCTCCTCCATCTTGCAAGCATAGAACTTGTCGGAGGTCTCATACCTCTCGATCCGGCCATTCTTTTGAAAGATAAACTTCAACTCCTGGAACATCTCATATGCTCCATGTCGTTCAAAATGTCTTTGAAGTCCCGGTTCTAAGCGATACAATATTGCACACTGAACTATTGAGTAGTCTCCAGCACGAGCCTCCCAAGCGTTCTTAACGTCTTCGGAGGTCATGTCTTCTGGGTGGTCACCAAGTGGTGCATCAAGGACATATTGTTTCTGGGAAGCCATAAGGATAATCCTCAGATTACGGGCCCAATCAACAAAGTTACTTCCGTCATCTTTCAACTTAGCTTTCTCTAGGAACGCTTTACAATTCATGGGTGCTAATGCGAGAGCCATTGATCTACAACATAAATATGCAAAGTTTACTTAGACTATTGTTCAAGATAATGAGTTTAGCTAATGAAATTTACTAAAGCTCCCACTCAAACTGACATCCCTCAGGTCATCTGAGTGTCACATGATCCAAGTTCACCAACTCAAGTCCGATCATCACGTGAGTTGAGGTGGCTTGAATGGTGAACATCATCACGTTGATCATATCTACTATATGACTCATGTTCGACCTTTCGGTCTCTTGTATTCCGAGGCCATGTCTGTACATGCTAGGCTCGTCAAGTTTAACCCGAGTGTTCTGCGTGCGCAACACTGGCTTGCACCGGTTTTATGTGAACGTAGAGTCTATCACACCCGATCATCACGTGGTGTCTCGACATGATGAACTTTCGCAATGGTGCACACTCGGGGAGAACACAATTTATCTTGAAATTTAAGTGAGGGATCACCTTATAATGCTACCGTCGTCCTAAGCAAAACAAGGTGCATAAAAGTATTAACATCACATGCAATTCATAAGTGACATGATATGGCCATGAACTTGTGCTTTTGATCTCCATCTAGAAAGCACCGGCATGATCTCCATCGTCACCGGCATGACACCATGATCTTCATCATCTTGATCTCCATCAACGTCTCACCATCAGGGTTGTCGCTCCCAACATGCTTCAACTACTATTGCTATCGTTTAGCGATAAAGTAAAGCATTACATAGCGCTTAATGATTGACACGCAGGTCATACAATAATTAAAGACAACCCTATGGCTCCTGCCGGTTGCCGTACTCATCGACATGCAAGTCGTGATAATCTATACGTCACATGATCATCTCATACATCACATATATCACATCATGTAATTGGCCATATCATATCACAACATACCCAGCAAAAACAAGTTAGACGTCCTCTAATTGATGTTGCATGTTTTACGTGGCTGCTACGGGTATCTAGCAAGAACAATTCTCATCTACGCAAAAACCACAACGGTGATACACTAGTTGCTTTTCAACCTTCTCAAGGACCGCCTTTGTCGAATCTGATCCAACTAAAGTGAGAGAAACTGGCACCCGTAGGCCATCTATGCAACAAGTTGCGGCCGAGGGAACCGGTCTCTCATAAGCGTACGCGTAATGTTGGTCCGGGCTGCTTCATCTCACAATACCGCCGAACCAAAATCCGACCAAGGGAGGAAGCAATCAAAGCATCAACGCCCACAAACCTTTTGTGTTCTACTCGTGATCTCATCTACACATAGACCTAGCTCATGATGCCACTGTTGGGGAACATTGCATGGGAAACAAAAAAATTCCTACGCACACGCAGATCTATCCATGGTGATGAGCATCTACGAGAAGGAGAGTGGATCTACATACCCTTGTAGATCGCTAAGCGGGAAGCGTTAAGTAACGCGGTTGGTGTAGTCGAACGTCTTCGCGATCCAAATCGCCGTGCATCCTGCGATCCAATCACGATCCGTCCCGCGATCCAATCATGGTCCATCCCGCGATCTTGATCACGATCTGTCCCACGAACTTGATCACGACTCTTCCGATCTAGCGCTGAACGGACGGCACCTCCGCGTTCAGCACACGTACAGCTTGATAATGATCTCCGCCGTCTTGATCCAGCAAGAAGGAGCGGAGAGGAAGAAGAGTTCTCCGGCAGCGTGACGGCGCTCCGGCGATGGTGGTGGAGCAATTCCGGCAGGGCTTCGCCTAAGCACTGCAGAAATCCTATCTAGAGGAGAAACTATGCACTGGAGGAACGGGTAGCACGTGGCTGAAAAACTAGCGCAAAACCCTAAAATCCACTAGTATATATAGGAGGAGACAAGAAGAGCCTTGGTGCAAGGGCCAAGGCTCCTATGGTTCGGCCAAACCTACTAGGAGAGGAGGACTCCTCCTCCAATCCTAGTAGGACTAGGATTGCTCCTTTTTTTTTGCCTTTTTCCACCTTTTCCAATTGGGTTTTCTTCTCCAGCCACATGGGCCTTGTGTGGGAGTTTCCACCAGCCCACTAAGGGCTGATATTCACTCTCCCACATCCCATGAACCCTCTTGGGTCGAAATACCCCTCCCAGAGGCCCCCCGGTACACTACCAGCACTCCCGGTACACTACCGATGAGCCCGAAACTTTTCCGGCAACCAAAACAGGACTTCCTATATATGAATCTTTACCTCGGGACCATTCTGGAGCTCCTCGTAACGTCCGGGATCTCATCTAGGACTGCAAACGACCTTAGGTCACCACCATACATAACTCTATACTACCGAAACGTCACCAAACCTTAAGTGTGCAGACCCGGCGGGTTCGAGAACTATGTAGACATGACCGAGACACCTCTATAGTCAAAAACCAATAGCAGGACCTGGATGCCCATATTGGTTCCGACATATTCTATGAAGATCTTTATCGGTCGAACCTCTATGTCAAGGATTCAGTTAATCCCGTATGATGTTCCCTTTGTTCCTCGGTATGTTACCTGCCCGAGATTCGATCGTTTGTATCTCCATACCTAGTTCAACCTTGTTACCAGCAAGTCTCTTTACTCGTTCCGTAATACAAGATGTCGTGGCTAACACTTAGTCACATTGCTTGCAAGGCTTATTATGATGTTGTATTACCGAGTGGGCCCTGAGATACCTCTCCGTCACACGGAGTAACAAATCCCAGTCTTGATCCATGCCAACTCAACAGACACCCTCAGAGATACCTGTAGAGCACATTTATAGTCACCCAGTTACGTTGCAACGTTTGATACACACAAGGTACTCCTCCGGTGTCCGTGATTTACATGATCTCATGGTCATAGGAACATATACTTGACACGGAAAAACAGTAGCAATAAACTGACACGATCATATGCTATGTTTGTAGTTTGGGTCTTGTCCATCACATCATTCTCCTAATGATGTGATCCCGTTATCAAATGACATCTCATGTCCATGGCTAGGAAACCTTAACCATCTTTTGATCAACTCGCTAGTCTACTAGAGGCATACTAGGGACATGGTCATAGGAACATATACTTGACATGCAGAAAACAGTAGCAATAAACTGACATGATCATATGCTAAGTTTGTAGTTTGGGTCTTGTCCATCACATCATTCTTATAATGATGTTATCCCATCATCAAATGACATCACATGTCAATGGCTAGGAAACCTTCACCATCTTTGATTAACGAGCTAGTTCACTAGAGGCATACTAGGGACAATGTGTTGTCTATTTACCCACACATGTAATGTGTTTCCAATCAATACAATTATAGCACGGATAATAAACGATTATCATGAACAAGGATATATAATAATAAACACTTTATTTATTGCCTCTAGGGCATATTTCCAGCATGCTCATCACTCGGAGTAGTTTAGAACTTAGGAGAATGTCGATTCGCAGCTAAGCTGTCGAGTGGATGGACTGCTCTCCACCCGACAAGGTTTTTAACTTAGGCGAAACATGTTCACAGCTAAGCCCCCGAGTGTGAGGGTTTCTCATCACTCAGAGTAATTTAACACTTAGGCGAATGTCGATTCGCAGCTAAGGTGTTGAGTGAATGGATTGTTATCCACCCGACGAGGTTTTTAACTTAGGCGAAACATGTTCGCGGCTAAGCCCCCGAGTGTGAGGATTGCTCATCACTCGGAGTAGTTTAGAACTTAGGCAAATGTCGATTCGCAGCTAAGCTGTCGAGTGAATTGACTGCTATCCACCCAACAAGGTTTTTAACTTAGGCGAAACATGTTCGTGGCTAAGCCCCTGAGTGTGAGGGTTGCTCATCACTCGGAGTTTTCCCAAATATGAAACTATACGATCGGAATCGACAATATATATTGCGGAAATTTGAATTGCATTGATGAAGTATTCTTATTACATCTGAAGATTCTTTTGTCTCTTAAGTATAAAAACTCCGGAGCAGATCCGCGTTCCAGGCTCATGGCTCATCCATCCACTTCATGAGATTATACAAATGATAAGCTCCATTGTTAAGCACCTTAGTGACGACGAAAGGACCTTCCCATGCAGGAGCAAGCTTGTGGGGTCGGTGTTGATTCACTCGGAGCACCAAGACTCCCTCATGAAATGATCGACTCTTGACATTCTTGGCATGGAAGCGCCGCAGGTCCTACTGATAGGCTGTAGTCCGGATCAAAGCCATCTCTCGTTCTTCCTCCAGGAGATCTACACCATCCTGCCTAGCATGTTCGGCTTCAGCCTCAGAATACAGTTCCACTCGAGGAGAATTCTGAAAAACAAGTTACTTGGCAAGATAGCTTCAGCACCATAGACAATGAAGAAAGGAGTCCATCCAGTCGGCCGATTAGGCGTCGTCCTCAGACCCCACAAAACAGACGGTAGCTCACTTACCCAGGCTCCGAAGGCATGATCCAAATCGCGCATGAGACGAGGCTTCAGACCTTGCAGGATGAGACCATTAGCCCTCTCGACTTGTCCATTGGTTTGAGGATGTGCAACAGATGCATAATCCACTCGGGTGCCTTGGGAGTTACAGAAGTTCCTAAATTCTTCTGAGTCAAAATTAGTGTCGTTGTCTGTGATGATGCTGTGTGGAACGCCGTACCCGAAAATTATCTCTCTCATGAATGTAACCGCTGAACGGGAGTTCAATTTCTTGATGTGCTTGGCTTCTATCCACTTGGTAAACTTGTCGACTTCAACCAGCAAATGAGTGAAACCACCTTTTCCGGTCTGAAAGGGACCAACCATGTCGAGTCCCCAAACAGCAAATGGCCAGGCGAGAGGAATTGTCTTTAGAGCAGAGGCTGGCTTGTGTGATAGGTTTGCATAGAACTGGCATCCATCACAGTGATCGACGATGTCCTTAGCCATCTCATTAGCCCGGGGCCAGAAGAAACCAGCTCTGTATGCTTTGGTAACAATCGTCTGTGAGGATGCATGATGACTGCAAGTTCCCGAGTGGATCTCATCCAGAATCATTCGACCTTCCTCAAGGGAAATGCAACGTTGTGTAACGCCAGTCGCACTCTCTCTGATCAGCTGATCTCCCATTATAGTAACAGCCTTGGACCTGCACACAATTTGTCGAGCCTCTGTTTCATCTTCAGGGAGCTCTTGTCTGAGGATATAGGCAATGTAAGGCACAGTCCAACCGGGAGTGATAACCAGAATCTCCATGACCAGGTCAATTACTGTAGGGACATCGACTTCTGTCGGGTCAGTGGAACTCAAAGCTTGTGGGGCCTCTTCGGTGAAAGGATCTTCTTGAACCGAAGCTCTGTGCAAGCGCTCCAAGAATACACCGCTGGGGTCAGGCCGTCGAGTGGACCCAGTCTTGGATAGCTCATCGACCGCCTGATTTTTTAGTCGGGAAACATGATGAAGTTCCAGGCCTTCGAATTTCGTCTCCAACTATCGGACTGCATCGCAGTATCCAGTCATAGCGGGGTTTCGAACATCCCACTCTTTCATCACTTGATTCACCACCATATCTGAGTCACCATAAACCATCAGGCGCTTGACGCCGAGTGAGACAGCCATGCGCAACCCATACAAAAGTGCTTCATATTCTGCCTCATTGTTGGAGGAATCGAAGTGAATTTGCAAGACATAGTTGAGCTTGTCACCCCTGGGAGATATCAAGACAACACCAGCACTGGACCGATTCAACATTTTAGAGCTTTCAAAGAACATTGTCCAATGCGCCGAGTGAACTTGGATAGGCTGTTGCTGTTCAATCCACTCGGCCATGAAATCTGCCAATGGTTGGGACTTGATTGCGTTTTTGGCTTCGAATCTGATGTCAAAGTGTCCAAGGTCGATTGCCCATTTAGACACTCGACCTGATGCGTCTTGATTATTGAAAATCTCGGACAAAGGAGCATCCCTGACGACTGAAATCGAGTGGTCTTCGAAATAATGCGCCACCTTCTTCGCTGATAGGTAAATACCATAAACCAGCTTCTGATAGTGTTGATATCTTTGCTTTGAGGGGGACAAAACTTCCGAGACATAATAGACTGGCCGTTGGACATTATAAGCTTTACCCTCCTCTTCCCGCTCAACAGTTAGCACTGTACTGACGACGTGATTTGTGGCCGCGATGTACAGGAGTCAGGGCTCTTTGCTGGCAGGAGTGGCAAGCACCGACTGGGTGGAGAGCAGGGCTTTGAGCTCAAAAGATGCTGCTTCGGCTTTGGGAGTCCACTCGAACGTGTCGGACTTCTTCATCAATTGATATAAAGGCAGAGCCTTCTCACCAAGACGAGAAATGAATCGACTCAATGCTGCCAAGCAACCTGTGAGCTTCTGAACATCGTGCACTCACACGGGAGTCTTCATTCGGGTAATGGCGCTGATCTTCTCAGGGTTGAGATCGATCCCCTATTCGGAAACGAGAAAACCGAGTAATTTAACGCCAGGGACGCCGAAAGTACACTTGGCCGGATTCAGTTTTATGTCAAATCTCCTCAGATTGGCGAATGTTTTGGCCAAATCAGTCGGCAAGTCGGAACCTTTGCGGGACTTGACCACTATATCGGCCATGTACGCCTCGACATTCCGAGGGATCTGGTCGAGTAAACACTTCTGAATCATGTGCATAAAAGTAGTGCCGGCAGTCTTGAGACCAAAAGGCATAGTGATGTAACAAAAACACCCGAATGGGGTGATGAAGGCTGTCTTTATATCGTCCGGGCCATACAGACGGATCTAATGGTACCCAAAGTAAGCATCAAAAAACGATAAACGCTCGCACCCCACAGTCGAGTCAACAATTTGATCGATGCGGGGGAGCAGAAAATGATCTTTCGTGCATACTTTGTTGAGATGTTTGAAGTCAATACAGATGCACAACGACTTATCTTTCTTTGGCACCATCACAACATTCGAGAGCCACTTAGAGTGATAAATCTCCCGAATAAACTTGGCTTGCAAGAGACGGGCCACTTCTTCTCCGGTCGCCTTGCGCTTCTCCGCCGCTGAGCGACGCAAATGCTCCCTAACGGGTTTGGCTTTCGGACCCACTCTCAGACGGTGCTCAGCCAGCTCGCTGGGAACCCCCGGCATGTCAGCAGGGTTCCATGTGAAGATATCCCAGTTCTCACGGAGCAAATCAGCAGGGTCAGCAGTTTTCTTGTACTCCTCCAACTCAACCATGGCCATCGGGTGATCGGCGGTCTTGGAGCCTTGCTGGAGGCATTCTTCGGCCTGCTGTCGATTGCCGGTGACCGTGATCACACCCATAGGGCCTGGCATCTTCAACCTGAGGTACACGTAACATGGTCGGGCCATGAAATGTGCATACGAGGGTTGACCCAAAATGGTATGGTAAGCACTCTGGAAATCGACGACTTCAAACGTCAACTTTTCTTTTCGGAAATTTTTGTCATTCCTGAATGTCACATCCAATGCTATCTTGCCGAGTGACTTGACCTTCTTTCCTGGGATGACCCTGTGAAACTGCATGTTGCTTTCACTCACACGGGACATCGTAATGCCCATCCCTTTCAGGGTATCCGCATAGAGAATGTTCAGGCCGTTGCCACCGTCCATGAGGACCTTTCTAAGTCGAGTGCCCCCACCACCGGATCAACTACCAGAGCCTGTCGACCGGGAGTGGCCACATGAGTAGGATGGTCTATCTAGTCGAATGTGATAGCATATTGGGAGCACTTGAGGTAGGTGGGGGTATCTGGTACAGCCATGTTGATTTCTCTCCTGATGACTTTCGGACGACTCTTGCTCTCGACATCAGCAAAGATCACCAGTGTAGTAGTAATATCTGGGAATGTTTCTTTATCTTCATATTCATCACCCTTCTCAGGGGATTTATCACTCGGCGGGTCTCCCTTGAATTGCTGGATAAGGGTCCGACACTGCCGAGTGGTGCGCTTGGGCAGAATCACATTGCCTTCCGCATCTTTCCTCGTGTGAATTACACACGGCTGATCCATGATATCAGTTCCTGACTGATTGTATCATTTCTTGGGGGCATACTGTGCTTTAGCTTTGCCCTTGTTTTTTGACTGAGTCGCCAGTGCTGCTACTTCTCCTTGCACCGGACCTTCAGCTTTTCACTTCTGTTTCCGATTGTTACTGCCACCAGCCTCATTGGCGACTGCCTTTCCTTTGCCGCTATGAAGACGGTCTTCTTCCTCGCCATTGGCATACCGAGTGGCGATTTCCATCATCTTGCCGAGTCAAATATCACCCGTGCGCCCGAACTTTAGGTATAGCTCCATGTATCTCACGTCGGCCTTGAAAGCACACACAGCCTGGTGCTCTGACACATTCTCCACTATATGGTGCAAAGTGGACCACCATTGAATATAGTCTCTCAAAGTTTCATCGGGCTTCTAGACACAATGTTGTAAGTCGACCAGACCTGCCGGATGCTTGCACGTGCCCTCAAAGGTTTGGACAAACACTCGGGCAAGATCCTCCCAGGAATGTATACTGGAAGGGGCCAAACGATTCAGCCAAGCTCGAGCTGAACCATCCAACATCAAGGACAGGTGCTTCATTGCGACATTGTCATTTCCGCCATCAATTTGCATGTCTACTCGGTAATCATCTAACCAAGTCTCTGGCTTTGTTTCGCCAGTAAACTTCCCGATCCCCGCCGCCAACCTGAAGTTGGGGGGAATCTCTGCAGAACGGATGGCTCTGCTGAAACACTCAGGACCAGAAACCATAGCTGAGCTACCACTCGGAAAATCTCTGTCGTGTCCTTCTCTATGGGCTCTGCCCCTGTCAATCCGCTTCTGAACGAGGAGGTCACGGGCGTCAAAACCTGCATTCCGCTCATCACCGAAGGAGCGCCCATCGTCCTGGCGCCGGGGCGCGTACGGACCACTCTGCGGAGAAGTGGGCAATTGACGGTGGTCTTCATGGTGAAACTGATCTCTGACCTGCTCTTCACGGAAACCTCTGCCCCGATGGCGCCAGGGCGATCCAGGGTTGTGTGCCGACTGAACGGTCTCCGCCCTGGGTGAATTGCTGTCAATCCTGTTATGCGACTGAGACACAACAAAGTTCTGATGCTGCGCTGCATCTAACAAAGCTCTGATCTGCATCAATCCTCTACCAGCCTCTGACCGTGACGGCTGAATGGAATCTGCAATCCTAGCAGCAGCTGCAACATTCAGTACAGGAGTTCGATATACCTCAACGTTGTCGTCAGATCCAGTTGGAAATAGGTATCACTGACATCGACATGGACGTGGCGGGCGCTAGCGAGCACGCTCATCAAGTTCCTCCTGGAGCTCTTCCAGACGAATGCGCGCGGCCTCCAAAGCTTGAGCCTCAGCAGTCGGGCCGATGATGGAAGTATGAAGAACCTCCTCCTCACGGTGCGGCTGCTCAATCGACGGACCGCCAGTCTCGCGCCTGCCATGGCCAAAGCCAGGCGGTGAACTCCGATGAGAGCCCGCCATCAAGACCTCCACTGCGGGATCGCAGCTTTCACACTCGGAAGGCACGTCGGACGGATCGGAATCTGACTTGAACACGCCGTGAAGGGACTCGGCGGGCTCGAGTGCTGCAATCTGCGGAGAAGAAGTTTGACGCCACTTCGTGTTTGATCCAGCGCTGAAGTCGTGAGTGGCCGGACCACTTGCGACCGCGATAAGCGAGGGGAGCCGACACGTAAGGAGTCGAGGGCTGACGCAGCAACACGCCGCAGGAACTCGCACGGAAGTGCGCGGCTCCGCGGACCGGGAGCGCCTCGACATCGAGAGGCGCTTCCTGGATCCATGCCGAATCGTCAACGATGAAGGTGAGTGCTCCAAAACGGATCTCGTGGCCCAGAGAAAAAACACCGCCGGAAGACATATCGAAGGATGAAAAATGGAACCTCGCAGGAAGTCGCTTAGACGCCTGCCCCATGGTGGGCACCAACTGTCGTGGGAACGAGCCTGACAGTAAAATCTAAGGGTACGAAGGGAGAGGGCAGTGTCCTAGCTATGGCGAGGGTGTACACACAGATGTATGAGTTCAGGCCCCTCTCGTGGAGGTAATAGCCCTACGTCTCAGTGCTCGGGAGCTTATGTCGTGTGGAAAGTTAAGATTACAAAGGTTGTGAACCCTTGTGCCAGAGGGGAGGGGCGGCTTATATAGAGTTCGCTGCCCCTCATAAGTGCCCAACATCTAAGGGTCCGATCGTGGGTTTAAAGACTAGCGTTACTGGTAACGTACATAATAAATGCTACTTATGACGAAGGACTAACGACCGCCTGTTGGCCTCCTGATGGTGGCTCCTGGTCTTCTGGTGTCGACTGAGAATGAGGTCTACCGAGTGCCAGGCGATTGTCGAGTGAAGGAAGAAGACTCCGAGTGGATTGAATGTCGAGTGACTTGAACATCTCATGGAATCCACTTGGAAGCTTATGCTTGATCTTCAAGTCTTCCAATGTAGTGTCCTTAGGTAGGGTATGTTGGTCTTGCCTAGGATCCTACCCTAGGTAAATATCCTCGTCACTGTTCGAACCCAGGTTCACTCGGACGGGACTAAAGCTCACTTGAATGACCGTCCACTCGAACGATTCGCACGCATGCTCGGACGAATTTACTCGGATGGTTACCAAACCAATCCGACGGTCGGACATGGACGTTTTGCCCCAGCAATCACTCGGTCACCCCGTGCTTCGTCGCCATTCAGCTGGATACATACCACTTGGACGCCCCGTGCATCGCCACCCGGTTGAGCTAGGCCTCACCCGGAATTTCCGCGGCAAATCGATCCGATCGATTGCCCACAGTTCCTTTCAGAAAGGATGTCTGTCAGTTCGACTGACCACCCTCCGTGGGGACCCATGCATTCGGACACGTAAAACACCCTACTGAAGTCATCTTTGGATCGCTATGAGATGAGCTTGACGCCCCTCCGCGGGTTAACTGGGCCCTTCCACAAGGGTCCAAGGCGCATGCCTCATATACTTGGACTCGTAGATGGCCTGCGCTGGCGTTCCCTTGGAATAAGGAGTGGCATCTCCCCCGGAGAATCAGACCACGCCCTAGTGTGGTCACTCTAGTTTTTATGGCATGTCCACACTCGGACCTCAAGTCTGTCTATTCCGAGAGACATATGAATGCCACCATTTTGCTAGGCGATCAACTACATCCGATCATTTAGAGAACCTTTCAGTCCGGAATCTGTTGTGATTTCATCCAAGGCGCAACTAGCCCTGATTTAGAAACATATTTCTAGTGCTCCTGAAGCATTCAGACCAAACAAAAAAAAGCTCGGTCGTGTGCGTCGCCACTCGGTGAGACACTTCTTCACCACCCGGCCGCCCCTTGCGTCGCCACTCGGTGAGACACGCCTCCACCACTCGACTACCCCGTGCATCGCCACTCGGTGGGACACTTCTTCACCACTCGGCGCCGCCGCCCCGCGCGTCGCCATTCGATGAGACACTTCTTCACCACTCGGCCGCCCCTTGCGTCGCCACTCAGTGAGACCCTCCTTCACCACTCGGCCGCCCCGCGCATCGCCACTCGGTGAGATACGCCGGCCACCCCGTGCGTCGCCACTCGGCGAGACACTCCTTCACCACTCAGCTGCCCTGCACGTCGCCACTCGGTGAGACACTTCTTCACCACTTGGCCGCCCTGCGCGTCGCTATGCGGTGAGACACATCTACATCACTTGGCCATCCCACGCGCCGCCACTCGGTTGCACATGTCTTCATCAACACGCCCACTTGGCCACTCGCGCCGTCAAACAGCTAAGTCATTCTACATGCACTGCATTCTGTTATTTCCACGTTCCCAAGTGTCCCATAATTTACACATTACATTCACTCCAAGGCCACACCACCGAGTGTACCTCTACATTTGGTTGTTTGTTTTCTCATACTAGCTTAGTACTCGTTATTTGACTCCTGAGTCCAACTTCCATTTTAACGCGTATGTCATTCACGAACACCATGTGTTCTTCATTTCGAGTTCGCATCGGTCCTTGGGGGCTGCAACTCAGTCGGAACCCTTCACTTTGACACGTTCGATCGAATCATTCGCTCTTTTAGACTCTTGCTGGTTCTCAATCGGCAAGCCCCTTGCACTCCCAGCGGGTGTCTATGGGTGTTATTTTCACAAATCATTTTAGCAGACATCAAGTTATCTCGACAAATTATTACGTTGGCTTGTGCTATTTTTCATACACAAGTTGCGCGATCACTCGACGGCCCCGTGCGCCAACTTCATCACTTCTCGATCTCGATCACCGTGTCGATCCTAGCACACTGCAAAACTGACCTTGTCGCTCTGTTGGCTTTGAACACATTGGTCATCCCCACCATGGTGTCCTCGTCATCGTGTCAACGATATTGACCTCGTCGTCTCGTTGGGCATGAGACGGATAAGTCCTTTTTATAATTAAACTGCATATTTCACTCCTTTGCAAGTTTACCTCTTTCGAGCATCACTCGGAAGCTGCTCCTAACCTTTACCCGAGTCCTACTCGATGAATTGCATCATATCCATTCAAAACTATATTTCTTGTATTCCCACTGGTCCACCGTTGAGCCTGTAGTACGCTCGGGGGCTACAGATCATTCGGAATCACACTCTCCTGAGCGGTCGAATACTTCATCACCAGTGCATTCATAGCCGCCGCTTTGACAAGTTACATAATCACTCAAACGATTTGCGTCCCATCTTCATTCCTACTTAGACTCAATTGTCGCACCGGTCTTGTTGCTTCGTAACCACATTACACCGACCTCATCGCTACATCAGCTTCAAAAGCATCTGGTTAACTCCTTCGAAGACCATTTTCGCCACTTGGCTGGACACGTAGTCCTCCACTCGGCTGCCCCGCGCGTCGCCACTCGGTTGTGCACGTCTTCACCACTCGGCCGCCCCGCGCATCGCCACTCGGTTGTGCACGTCTTCACCACTCGGCCGCCCCGCGCGTCACCATTCGGTTGTACACATCCTCGCCCCTCGGCCTCCCCGCGCATCGCCATCAGTTGGACATGTCTTCACCACTACACCCCCAACACGGGAATGACTAAGATATTCACCGTGCCGACTACATGGAGGTTTACCAGGAGACTTAAACCCTCTATCAGACTCATCTAGTCGGGCAGAGGCTCGGGGACTACACCTAGTGGGTGCACTCAGCGTGCCCCCATTAGAAGAGAACTCAGAAAGGAACATTTTGCTCGGTCAAGACCAGCTCCAGACCACTCAAGTATTACTCGCCTTCTGAGTCGAGGAGAAATAAGCTAGACCAATACCAGATCCTCAAGTACTACGCGACCTCCGAGTCGGAGAGGAACAAGTTCGATCAGTACCAGCTAAGAAGATTTTTAGTTCTCTCAGACCCCCGCCGACTGTCCGCAGTCGACGACTGTCTCGGGGACAACACCCAGTGGGTGCACTCAGCATGCCCCCACTGGAGTAATCTTCACTCGGTATGGCCTGACCAGTCCGAGTGACGAACAACAAACAAACAAGTTCTAAGGCTCCCGTCCGCTACAAAAAAAATTGCTATATGGTGAGTTTAACGCTCCTCCGTGGACCTATTTTGAGCCTTCTTCTACTACTCAAAGCATGAAACTCATATGCTCGGATCTAGAACCGACTCGTTTTGATGTTCCTCTAGGATAAGAATGGCATCTCTCCGAGAGAATAGTCCATGTGTCAATCTTGTTGCCCTTAATGACACACCCATACTCTGATGACGAGTTAACCTCTTCCGAGAGATGAACGATGTCACCAAGTTGCTCCTCGCGGGCACTTACCCAAGATCGGTCGGGAAGCGCAGTGCCAGAATTCATTGAGATTTTGTTCAAACCTTGGTTATCTGAAAGCACGACGACGGGTACCGAGTATTTCCGTAATCACTAGGGCCAAATTGTGTCTTTCACAAACTAGTTCTACAAAATTACAATCGATTCGGGGCTAATGTTGGGGACACACGTAACAGGAAGGCTCATGAAGGGTCGAAATTTCATACAGACATACTATTTACTCGACAAGCAACGTACCATCCACTCAGATGACAGATCAACACTCGGCTGTATGACTCACTCGAGTATGCGAAGAACAACAGGCAGCAAGGCAGTCAAAGCATCATTCTCCTAATGGAGGCTTCGTAGTGGGTTAGCATTATTGGATTCATGCCTCATTCTGTAACATAAGACGTGGGGGTGGCTCACTCTATATAAGCCACCTTCCATCACGTAGCTAAGGGGGCAAGCCCTCATTCTTCTCCTCTCTCTCATGTCTCTCACCATTAGACTCAGACATAGCTCAAGCATGAAGATCCGTTCCCCCTTCTCTCTCAAATACACTATGTAACTCCGTGTTTAAGACAGATAAAGGAAAGACTCTCCGGAGCACGAGACGTAGGGTTGTTATCTCCATCGTGAGAGGCCTAAACTCGCTAAAACCACTATGTCATCCATTTGCATCTCGATAGATAATCCTCCCTTACACCACCACTCTTTATTGTTGGAATCATTCCCACGGCAGTTGACGCCCACCATGGGACATGACGTCTATCGAGCCATGATGTAGATGGTTGTTTCATCAATTGCGTTGTGGTTCTGCGCTGTTCAATCGTCGTCTTCGATCTCGTATGAGAACGTCGTTGCCGCTCTCTCACACACGGCTGGAGCACATGCGGACGAGTAGGCGAAGAGGTCGGACCCGTCCGACCCTTGGAGTGCTGAAGTGCTACACTGCACTCGCCGGCCCATCGCCGTGCTCGTCCGCCCTGCAGCACGCCTGGTGGCCCTGCGCCACGGGTGCCGCTCAGCGGCGCGCTCGCCAGCCCTTGCCTACATCACCGGCAACACGTGCTACCTGGCCACCTGCTTCTCCTTCATGTGTGTCGTCTACATCGAAGAGTACTTACCCCGCAATCCCAAGTGCATAATGTGGTATTCAAAATTCTTCATTTAGTGGGTTAGCTGTTTCGTTGAGGTAATCAAGTGGCCAATTAGATGAGGATTTCCAATGCCGGTTACTCCATGAGTGAAGGCCTAATTACCGCAGCCGATTAATGCTCATCGCACGGCGCTCCACCTCCTTGCATGCATCCATACACTCCCGTATGGTTGTCCTGGTGCATGTGTGCACTCAATTGGCAATTGCACTTAACCCAATTGCATGCCTCAGTTACCATTCCATGCGATGCACTGACTAAGGTAATCACCTCATTAAGCGGCCAATTAGGCGAGGATTCCGTTACCTAATTAGGGCGATTGATTGCCTCCGTTTTTCGTAAATTAATAACTTAATTGCTCACCTTTTGGTTTCCACACCCATTAATTTATGCATGCATGCACGGCAATCGGTGGTCTTTACTCCTTGCAAAATAGCATCCATGCGTGGACACTTTAGTCCAGCAAAAAATATTCGTGGATGTACGTGTACTTACTAACTTGCATGCTTAGACTATTCACAATAAAAGTAACATAAGTAGTAAGGCTACTTTCAATGCATTGGTGTTAAGATGAGGTGTTAAGCACATTTAAAAGTTTAGCAACCAAAACCCCCAATGTATAGATGCTTAACTTGTTGTATTTAGGCATACTCTATTTAATGATTTAGATACTAAAGCTCTCCATGCATTGATGCGCTTTCTTTCGTTTAAGTAGTTTGCCTAGGTTCACGCGCTTGGCAACGTTTCTTCCTGGGATCATCACACCCATCTCTCTCCTCTTAAATGACATGTCACATTAGATTTTTTGCTTATGTGGCAGCCTTAGCACCTGTACAAGGTGGAGCATTAGGAGAGGCCTAACAGAAATGTCATCTAAACAAAAAATATGATGTGACATCCAATTAATGAGAAGAGAGAGAGAAATTAAGTAATTAGCATGTTACTACCCTTATAAGTAACATAACGCATACCAATGCAAAATGGGTCTATAAGCTAATAAATGAAAAGCTTAATGTTATTAGTCATATGTTATAATGCATTGTGAAGATAGTAATTTAGACTAATAACATATGCATGTTAATCGTGACTAGTCCTACTAAGGCGAATAACGCCGCCCGACCAACTCATCATTTATTCCACTCGGCTGATGGCGTGGCGACCGGATCGCGGCCCAACTGTGGTTCACTCGGCGATTTTCCTTTTTACTCGGTCGGCTAACGAACAGGTTCACTCGGCCGGCTAGCCCGGAGATGATTTTTGCACTCTGAACAATTAACGTGCAGGTTACTTGGTTGGTTAGGTTGGTTAGCTTCAGCATGCAGCCATCGGCGCCATCCGCCTCGTCATCGTGTCCGGCTTCGTCTGCGAGGCCGTCGTCGAACCTCCACGCACGGCCACCGGCGCCATCCGACTTGTCGTAGTCTGCAGCCTCATCTGCAACGTCATTGACGAACTCCCATATACGGCTCCTACCTCCGCGCATCAACTGCTCGGTAGCAGCTCCCACGACAGGGGGAGCAGGCCCGATGCAGCTGGAATCCGGTGGCCGGCCGTGCCCCGAGCGTGCGGTAGCCCCTCCCTCCGGGGGCTGGCGGTACTCTGCTTTGATAACGACGAACCCGGCGGAACAAGTCTCCAGCCACTCGACAGAGGATTAAGGACCTCATCCACTCCGATCATTTTACAATTGAGTTCTCAAATTACTGTACAATTGCTTAACATTCCCTTTTCTGTTCGAACCCAGGTTCACTCTGACGGGACTAAAGCTCACTTGAATGACCGTCCACTCGAACGATTCGCACGCATGCTCGGAAGATTTACTCGGATGGTTAGCAAACCACTCCGACGGTCGGACATGGACGTTTTGCTCCAGAAATCACTCGGTTGTCCCGTGCTTCGTCGTCATTCAGCTGGATACGTACCACTTGGACGTCCCGCGCATCGCCACCCGGTTGGGCTAGGCCTCACCCGGAATTTCCGCGGCAAATCGATCCGATCGATTGCCCACAGTTTCTTTCGGAAAGGATGTCTATCAGTCTGACTGACCACCCTCCGTGGGGACCCGTGCATTCGGACACGTTAAAACACCTGACTAAAGTCATCTTCATGATCGCTATGAGATGAGCTTGACGCCCCTCCGCGGGTTAACTGGGCCCTACCACAAGGGTCCAAGGCGCATGCCTCATAAACTTGGACTCGTAGATGGCCTGCGCTGGCGTTCCCCTGGAATAAGGAGTGACATATCCCGGAGAATCAGACCACGCCCTAGCATGGTCACTCTAGTTTTTATAGCATGTCCACACTCGGACCTCAAGTGTGTCTCTTCCGAGAGACACATGAATGCCACCATTTTGCTAGGCGATCAACAACTCCCCATCATTCGGAGAACCTTTCCATCCGGAATCTATTGTGTTTTCATCCAAGGCGCAACTAGCCCTGATTCAGAATCATATTTCTAGTGCTCCTGAAGCATTCAGACCAAACAAAAAAAAGCTCGGTCCTGTGCGTCGCCACTCGGTGAGGCACTTCTTCACCACCCGGCCGCCCCTTGCGTCGCCACTCGGTGAGACACGCCTCCACCACTCGACCGCCCCGTGCGTCGCCACTCGGTGAGACACTTCTTCACCACTCGGCGCCGTCGCCCCGCGCGTCGCCACTCGGTGAGACACTTCTTCACCACTCGGCCGCCCTGCGCGTCGCCACTCAGTTAGACACTCCTTCACCACTCGGCCGCCCTGCGTGTCGCTATTCGTGAGACACATCTACATCACTTGGCCATCCCGTGCGCCACCACTCAGTTAGGCACGTCTTGATCAACACGCCCACTCGGCCACTCACGCGTCGTCAAACAACTAAGTCATTCTATATGCACTGCATTATATTATTTCCACGTTCCCGAGTGTCCCATAATTCACACACTACACTCACTTGGAGGCCACGCCACTGAGTGCACCTCTACATTCGGTTGTTTGTTTTCACATACTGGCTTTGAACACCATGTGTTCTTCATTTCGAGTTCGCATCGGTCCTCGGGGTCTGCAACTCAGTCGGAACACTACACTTCTGCTTCATTTGGGTCTAGTACCCCAACGACTTCAATCGGACCCTTCACTTCGACACGTTTGATCGGATCATTCGCTCTTTTAGACTCTTGCTGGTTCTCAATCGGCAAGCCCCTTGCACTCCCAGCGGGTGTCTATGAGTGTTATTTCCACAAATCATTTTAGCACACATCAAATTATCTCGATAAATTATTACGTTGACTTGTGTTATTTTTCAAACACAAGTTGCGCGATCACTTGACGGCCCTATGCGCCAACTTCATCGCTTCTCGGTCTCGGTCACCGTGTCCATCCTAGCACACCGCAACACCGACCTTCACTCCGTTGACTTTGAACACATCGGTTAGCTCCACCATGGTGTCCTCTTCATCGTGTCAACGATATTGACCTCGTCGTCTCGTTGGGCATGAGACAGATAAGTCCCTTTTATAATTAAACTGCATATTCACTCCTTTGCAAGTTTACCTCTTTCGAGCATCACTCGGAAGCTGCTCCTCACCTTTACCTGAGTCCTACTCGATGAATTGCAACATATCCATTCAAAAATATATTTCTCGCATTCCAATGTCCACCATCGAGCCTGTAGTACGTTCGGGGGCTACAGCTCATTCTGAATCACACTCTCCTGAGTGGTCGAATCCTTCATCACCAGTCAGGTCCTTCACTTCAATGAGTGCATTCATATCCGTCACTTTGACAAGTTACATAATCACTCAAACGCTCTGCGTCCCATCTTCATTCCTACTCAGACTCAGTTGTCGCACCAGTCTTGTTGCGTCGCAACCACATTACACCGACCTCATTGCTACATCAGCTTCGAAAGCATCTGGCTCACTCCTTCGAAGACCATTTTCGCCACTTGGTTGGACACGTAGTCCTCCACTCGGCTGCCCCGCGCGTCGCCATTCGGTTGTGCTCGTCTTCACCACTCGGCCGCCCCGTGCGTTGCCACTCGGTTGTGCACGTCTTCATCACTCGACCGCCCCGCGCGTCGCCATCAGTTGGACATGTCTTCACCACTACACCCCCAACACGGGAACGACTAAGTCACTCATATGATCAAAACCTCATATCCCACGTTGTAGCAAGCTTACCTCTTTCGAGCATCACTCGGGGACTACACCTAGTTTCAAGGCCGAATTTATTCATCGTGCCAAGTGCATGAAGATTCGCTTGATTGCTCCAGTTCTAGATTTAATTTATTTACCGTGCTAAGTGCACGAAGCTCAGTCCGACTGACTCAGCTCCAGGTTGAGCTTATTTACCATGCGAAGCACCTGAAGATCCATCTGATGGACTCAATTTCAGACTGAAAGATATTCACCGTGCCGACTGCATGGAGGTTTACCAGGAGACTTAAACCCTTTGACAAACTCATCTAGTCCGGTAGAGGCTCGGGGACTACACCCAGTGGGTGCACTCAGCGTGTCGGAAAGGAACATTTTGCTTGGTCAAGCCAGCTCCTAATCACTCAAGCATTACTCGACTTGTGAGTCGAGGAGAAACAAGCTAGACCAATACCAGATCCTCAAGTACTACTCGATCTCCGAGTCGGAGAGGAACAAGTTCGATGAGTACCAGCTAAGAAGATTTTTAGTTCTCTCAGACCCCCGCCGACTACCCGCAGTCGACGGCGGTCTCATGGACTACATCTAGTGGGTGCACTCAGCGTGCCCCAACAAGAGTAATCTTCACTCGGTATGGGATGTCCGGTCCAAGTGGCGAACATCAAACAAACAAGTTCTAAGGCTCCCGTCGGCTACCAAAAAAACTGCTATAAGGTGAGTTTAACGCTCCTCCATGGACCTGTTTTGAGCCTTCTTCTAGGACTCAAATTGTGAAACTCATAAGTTCGGATCTAGAACCAACTCGTTTTGATGTTCCTCTGGGATAAGAATGGCATCTCTCCGAGAGAACAGTCCATGCGTCAACCTTGTTGGCCGGATTTACTAACACACCAAAACTCTGATAACGAGTTAACCTCTTCCGAGAGATGAACCAATGTCACCAAGTTGCTCCTCGTGGGCACTTACCCCAGATGTGTCAGGAAGCGTAGTGCCAGAATCCATTGAGATTTTATTCAAACCTTGGTTGTCTGAAAGCACGACAACGGGTATCGAGGATTTCTGTAATCACTCGGGCCAAATTGTGTCTTTCACAAACTCGTTCTACAAAATTACAATCGATTCGGGGGCTAATGTTTGGGATACACATAACAGGAAGGCTCACGAAGGTTCAAAATATCATAAAGCATGGGGGTCCACACATCATGTGGGTCAAGATAAATTTCATACAGAAATACTATTCACTCGACAAGCAACATATCATCCACTCGGATAAAAGTCCATCACTCGGTCGTATGACTCACTCGGGTATGCGAAGAACAACAGGCACCAAGCCAGTCAAAGCATCCTTCTCCTAATGAAGGTTTCATAGTGGGTTAGCATTATGGCATTCATGCCTCATTTTGTAACATAAGAGGTAGGGGTGGCACACAATATATAAGCCACCTCCCACCATGTAGCTAAGGGGGCAGGCCCTCATTCTTCTCCTCTCTCTCATCACTCTCACCACTAGGCTCAGAAATAGCTCAAGCATGGTGACCCGTTCTCCCCACTCTCTCAAATACACTATGTGTCGTTGATTTATCACGGCAGATGCCCGGGTGAACGGACTTGGATTCTAGGCCATCGCTAAAGTGGTAGACTCGAAGGGGTTGGTAGGGACGAAGGACACGGTTTTACCCAGGTTCGGCCCCTCAAGGTGAGGTAATAGCCTACGTCCTTCTTGTGTTTGTATTGCTCGTTGTATCGATTGCAAGGGGGCTAAAGCTTGACCTAGTTCTCGATAACCCGATATCTAAGTCGCCCCGGATCCTGCCCTTATATAGGGGGGCAAGACCACAGGTCATACAAGTTCATGACCGACTCTCATTACATGTCTGAGTCTGCCTCTATCTTCTCTTATCTATCATGTCCGAGCCGTCCCCGGGCGGCTTACACGCCCGGGTCTTCTCATCCGGGCCACCTCGCGGCCCATCCTTCGAGCCGCTATTCTTGTTGGGCCCTCTAGTCATGAGGGCTCACTCTCGGGCTCTTTATGAGTCGTCCAGTTTAACCCGGAGCCTACCAGGGTGGGTCTCACCGTGGGGTTACATCCCCAACATTAGGCCCTAGGTTGATTTGAGCTTGATCACTTCATCCTCTTCTTCTGTTTCTTGGTGAGTCGCCGGGTGATGACCCGCCGTGACATCACGTGAGCCTTGCAGAAAAGATCCGCTGACGTATCAAAAAATTGCGTATTAAATGGTCAGCCTGAAAATCGAAGCGTCCGCCTCAGCCGAACGATTTCTGTCGCCTGGATTTTCTGTCGCCTGCATTTCCTTCTTCCCGCTCGCGCTTCCATCTTCCTTCTCTCCGACGCTTCCGCTCCTGCTCCGGCGCCGTCCTCGTCTCGCCGTCGACTGGCCGCTGCATCACCCTGTTGCGAACCAGAGCTCGTCCCACGCTCGTCACTCAGTCGCCGGTGAGTCCTCTTCCCGTAGATCCATAGCCGTCTCCGGTAGGGCTTCTAGGAAACTTCGCCGCCACCGTCATTTTTAGGGCTCGCACTCCATTGCCGCCGGTCGTGCCTTGGCGTACGGACTCCGGAGCGTCACTCGTCTTCACGGTGCCGCTATGTAATAAGCGGTAAACAAGAACACATAGATTGATCCTCGCTCCGCTTGCCATTTGGGTTCCATCCGCTTCGCCTGTTCATCCTTAGGTCTACAAATAAAGGCATTTATCTTGTTTTTGTAGATCCGTTATTTTAGCTGAGCTTTGCGAAATTTGTTTCTCGGGACTTAGCCGATTTTCGCTCCTCCCCTTTTCTTTGTTGACCCGCCAGGCCTCTCCGGCTCTCATCAGCCGGACCATGGCATGTCATTTGCATAACATTTAAATTTGTAAGCCGTCGTAGATACTTATTTTGCACCTGACTCGTCATACTTTTAACTTACACAGTCTTTTAAGCCGCCAGCATGTCTCGTGCCTCCAACTCGTGCAAATAGGTCGGGTCTTGCATCACAGAGGAATTTTTATTGGATTTTGTTCACGCGGGTACTCTTCCTCCTAAGGAAGTCATTAGCCGGCGAGTCCCGGGTGATGAAACACGGCCCACTCCTCAAGAAGGAGAAGTGGTGGTCTTCTCTGACCATATCAAACGAGGATTCGTGCCTCCCGGCTCGAAGTTCTTTCGTGACATCCTTCACTGTTACAAGCTTCACCCCCAAGACTTGGCCCCCAATTCCATCTCAAATATATGCAATTTCCATGTGCTCTATGAAGCCTATCTGCAAGACAGGCCGTCTATGGGGTTATTTCGAGAGTTTTTCTAAGCCAACCGGCAAACTGAAGTGAAAGTCGGTCCGAGTCTAGAGCTTGGCAGTATCTCCATCCAATGGCGTAGAGATATTATCTTTCCAGCCACGCAGATGCCGAGTCACCCAAAGGACTAGAACAAGACTTGGTTCTATTGCAAGGACACCTCTCCTAAGAATGAGCGTCCATTGCCGGGTTATCGTCCTTCCCGGCTCAAAACAACTTCAGAGCTTCCTGGCCAGTTATCAGCTTCAGAGCGTGCAAGATACGAGCCGGCTCATGCCAAGATCAAGGCCCTCATGCCCAATGGTTTAACCAGGCTGGACTTGATCCGCTGCTGGATTTCTTGGCGGATTATGCCCTTGAGTCATAGAAGCCGGCTCATGTGTGAGTACAAAGGCAAGTATGATAGTTCATTATGCTTCAACCGATCCACACTATCGGAAGATGACATTACCACCGTCATCCGGAGCCTTGTCCATGAAGCTTCCGGATCATGCAGCGCCATTGGCCTGGCGCCTTTTAACGCCAAAATCCGGCTCTAGATGTAAGGCGACTCTTCCCCTCTTTTTCCTTATACCTTTCTGACTCATTACCGTTTAACCTGTTTGCTTTTCCAGGCCAACTCTGATTTCTGGAAGAAGGAATATGTTCCTCCCTTGAAGAAGCCCAAGAAGAAAACTCTGGCTAAGAAGTCTAAGAAGACCACCCCACAAGAAGAATGGTTTGACTCGTCGCAGACATCCGACTCAGACGTAAACTTTGACTGCTTTCTACCATTTTGTCATCTTATTTTCCTTACCCTTGTTTTACTCACAGGATAACGTTGAAACAAGCCACACCAACGCCCCTGAGGTAATCTATATTTCTTCCGGCTCAGAATATTTTGTCCCTAGGAAGCCGTGGCGGGTTATTAAAAAGGTTCCTTTTTCTCATCGTCTCGCTTACCTGGCTCCCGATTTTATTTTAAAGAAGCAACAACAGACTAAGCATCGCCAGGCCCGGAACGCCGGTTCTTCTGAACTGATGTCCAGCTTGCCAAACTCGCCAGCCCCGAAGAAACGCCCCGCAGAGGTATGTATCTTCGTTTAGTTAATTTCACTTTGCATCCTTGATGCTGTCTCATCTTTTCTTTGCCTTGTCTCTCAGAAATCACCCTATTTCGGTGACTCTTCAACGACCGCTCTGCCGCCTCCCAAGATTAACCCGCTGTAAGTATTTTCCACTATGACATCTGGCCTTTTAAGACGCCATAGCATCCTTTGGATTCTAATCCTCACACTTTCCAGTGCTCAAGCCAAGCGCCGGAAAACCAATAGCTCGTCCCCTGGCCCTGCTGCCCCAGAGCCGGAGCATTCGAAGCCGGATGAGTCGCGGCCGGCTGAAGATATCCCAGCCGCTTCTACAGAACCGGCTGCTGACGACATTGTCCCAGACAATTCATTGAAGAGTCCTGCTAAGCCGCCGAGCCCTACCCAGGCAGCTAAGGACACGACTGGCCCCGAAGTTGGAATCACTGGTGCCGGGTTGCATTCTCCCCCGGCTCACGTGTTGACCAAGCAGGGTGAAACAGCTGAAGCTTCCAGGAAGCTTGATTTTGAACCTTCTGCCTTGGACAAGATGTCAGCTGAGGAGCTTCATGCTGGCTATATGATCCGCCTATCCACCAACCGGAACCTGGAGCTCCAACTGGTTAACCTTATGAAGCGGAAGTATGAGGTATTCATTTCCTTCTTATATCCCTACGTAGCCCCCAAGTGCCGGTTTAACCATATTGAACCGGAGCTTTGCTTAGATGTTTTTTAGATAAAATTATTTTGTAGAAGGTAATTAGAAGAGCCGACAGTAGCCCCCAAGGCCCGGCTCAAACTTATCTTTGAGTCGGGACTCCCGAGAATATAATTTTTTAAAGAGCTAAATAGTAGCCCCCAAGGGCCGGCTCAAACTTGTTTAAAGTTGAGTCAGAGCTTCTCAGAAGATATTTTGAAGAGAGCTTAATAGTAGCCCCCAAGGGCCGGCTCAAACATGTTCAAAGTTGAGTCGGAGCTTCTCGGAAGATATTTTGAAGAGAGCTTAATAGTAACCTCCAAGGGCCGGCTCAAACTTGTTCAAAGTTGAGTCGGGACTTCTGAAAAACATTAGCCCCCAAGTGTCATGCATATTGCTTGCAATCTGTTTGAGACTTGTCCGTCGTATTTTCTGCTTTGAAACGTTTGCAGGAATCCTTGATTGAAGCCGGGTCACAGCTGGCCGGCTTAAAGACGAACTTGGCTGATCAACAGGCTGCTCGGAGCGCCACCGATGAGAGATGTCGGTTCTTGATCGAAGAGCTGGTTAAACATAAGGCGGAGTTCGCTGCTTTCAAAGAGTCCGCCATGTCTGAGAAGGCCACGCTTACCAAACAGGCGGATGATGCTGACTAGCGGCTGATGATCGTCTCTGACGAGTTGCAGTCCTTGAAACATCACATCACCAAGATGACAGCCGCCCTCTTCGGTGAGCTCTTTGATAAGTTTTCCTTAATCGCTGTTATTACATCTGAACTGGCGACTTCTCACGAAAACCTCCGGCTCATACAGGTCCTAGAAGCCGTCAACTGGCGTCTGATAGCCTATTGCCTGTGAAAGCTATCTACACCCTGGCGGAGCAGCTCTACTGTGGTGCGATGTTTACCATCAAATCTGTATAGTACAAGGACAAGATCCCTTCAAATCTCAAAGTGGTCTTGGAAATTTTCTCCACCATGCCAAAGCAGATTGCCGAGTTGAAGAAATCAGCCGCCCGCCGGGGGCGGTCGCAGGCATAAGCCGGGCTCTGGCCTTTGCGCTGGAGCTTACTCCGGGTGATATGATGGAAGGCTTCCCCTCCAAGAGGGATGATGGCTCTGAATTCACAGAAGCTGACTACATCCGGTGCATCAAGGACTCCAGATTTCTAGCCTCTGTCTTAGCGGAAGAGGTTGACCTGAACAGTTACCAGGCGGCTTATGATGCTGACCAGAAGAGGATTCGTGACTCGCTCTATGAATGGAAAGACTTGACACCCGCCCGCAGTAAGGACCTCTTCGCTTCTGTTCTTGACATGTCTCCCTTCTTTGAGGAAGGAACTTTTGCAGCTCTAGCTGACTGCAACTGGCACATGGATAACCTTCAGATCCAATCGTCCGAAGAGCTGGAGCAGGATGAGCCGGAGGTCAGTTGACTTGCTCCACTTTGTAATAGCCGGCTCTCCTTTAACTCATAGTAGAGGACTTGAAAAACTTGATCCATGCTTTTGGGCTCTACATAGAGCGTTTGTAATATACATGTCCTTTGATATTTGCTGTGTTGATCTTGATAAAAATCCCGGCTTTCAAAATGTCATCTTCCTTTTACGCGTTCAGGTTAATGATTTCCGTCGGCTGTCTCTTCTTCTTGGGTCGAGAGTCGGCCAAAAGACTTCATGATTTCTGTCCGCGGCTAATCATGTCAACCGGAGCTTTGTAGCGTAAGGCCAGTTAACAAGCATTATGAGTTGTACCCAAAGGTAATAATACAACATAAACGCTGGCGGATAGGCGTTATAAGTTGTACCCGAAGGTAAGAAGCCGCCCTCGCCACGGTTAATTTCCTTAGCCGGATTTTGTGCCAGAAGGCCGGCTCATAAACATTACGAGCTATACCCGGAGGTAATAATACAGCGTAAACGCTGGCGGATAAGCGTTAGAAGCTGTACTCGAAGATAAGAAGCCGCCCTCGCCGGGTCATGAGGTGTTAATTACCCATCGGTAAAAAACCCTCACAACCGTGGCTAAACATGTTAGCCGGAAATTTGGCATAAAGCCAGCCGATAGGGTGTTAGAAGCGATACCCGTCGGTAAGAAGCCTCCTTCAGCAATACGGCATACGACGCCGGCAGGTAGGCGTTAGAAGCTATACCCGAAGGTAAGAAGCCGCCCTCGCCACGACTCATTTTCCTGAGCCGGTTTTTATGGTGTTCGACACCGGCGGATAGGCGTTAGAAGCTATACCCGAAGGTAAGAAGCCGCCCTCGCCACGGCTCATTTTCCTGAGCCGATTTGTACGACGTACGACGCCGGCGGACAGGCGTTAGAAGTTGTACCCGAAGGTAAGAAGCCGCCTTCGCCAGGACTCATTTTTCTGAGCCGTTTTTGACGGTGTAACATCTGGTGCCGCGACTCATTTTCCTGAGCCAGGTCTTTCAATTTTGCGATGATATTTCCTTATATAATTACGACATGTACAATGATAGTATAGAATGAAGGGTCTTTACACCCTTAAGTGAAATAAGGCCGGAGATGCGCGATGTTCTACGGCCGGCGGGTCTCCTGACCCGCCGTATCTGAGTCATCTCGGATATCGATGAGGTAATATGACCCATTGTTGAGATTTCTGCTGACCACAAAAGGCCCTTCCCATGGAGGAGAGAGATTATGCATATTTGTCTGGTCTAGAATCAGCCGGAGCACTAAGTCGCCCTCTTGCAACGTCCGGGTCTTGACCCTGCGGCTGTGATAGCGACGCAAGTCTTGCTGATAAATTGCCGACCGAGCCGCTGCTAGCTCTTGCGCCTCTTCCAGAGCATCCAACATGTCTTGATGTGCCGTCTCATTGTCCGTCTTGACGTAAGCCGCCACCCTTGGCGAGTCATGCCGGATGTCACTGGGCAAAACTGCCTCAGCCCCATATATCATAAAGAAAGGTGTGACACCCATGGATCTGTTAGGAGTGGTCTTGATGCTCCATAAGACGGAGGGTAATTCCTCTACCCAATGTTGGGGAACGTCACATGGGAAACAAAAAATTTCCTACGCACACGCAAACCTATCCATGGTGATGAGCATCTACGAGAGGGAGAGTGGATCTACATACCCTTGTAGATCGGTAAGCGGGAAGCGTTAAGAAACGCGGTTGGTGTAGTCGTACTTCTTCGCGATCCAAATCGCCGAGCGTCCCGCGATCTCATCACGATCCGTCCCGCGATCCAATCATGATCCATCCCGTGAACTCATCACGATCCGTCCCGCGATCTCATCATGATCCGTCTCACGATCTTGATCACGATCCATCCCGCAAACTCATCACGATCCGTTCCGCGATCTCATCACGAACCATCTCGCGATCTCGATCACGGTCCTTCGGATCTAGCGCCGAACGGACGGCACCTCCGCGTTCAGCACACGTGCAGCTTGATGACGATCTCCACCGTCTTGATCCAGCAAGAGGAGGTGTAGAGGAGAGAGAGTTCACCGGCAGCGTAACGGCACTCCGGTGATGGTGGTGGAGCAATTCCGGCAGGGCTTCGCCTAAGCACTACAGAAAACCGATCTAGAGGAGCACCGGTGGAACGGGTAGCACGTGGCCGTAAAATCTGTGTAAAAACCCTCTATTCCAGCAATATATATAGAAGGAGAGGAGAGGCAGCCTTGGCGCGGGGCAAGGCCGTTGGATTTGGCCGAAATAGAGAGGAGGTGGAGGAGGACTCTCCTCCTCCAATCCTAGTAGGACTAGGATTCCTACTTTTTGCCTTTTTCCACCTTTTTCCTTTAGGATTTCTTCTCCTGGCGCCATGGGCCTTTTGTGGCTGTTCCACCAGTCCACTAAGGGCTGGTTATTACTCTCCCACATCCCATGGACCCCTTGGGGTCGAAATACCCCTCCCGGAGGTCTCCCGGTACACTACCGGCACTCCCGGTACACTACCGATGAGCCCGAAACTTTTCCGCCGACCAAACTGGGACTTCCTATATATGAATCTTTACCTACGGACCATTCCGGAGCTCCTCGTGACATCCGGGATCTCATCCAGGACTCCGAACAACCTTCGGTCACCACCATACATAACTCTACACGACCGAAACGTCACTGAACCTTAAGTGTGCAGACCCTGCGGGTTCGAGAACTATGTAGACATGACCGAGACACCTCTACGGTCAATAAACAATGGCGGGACCTAGATGTCCACATTGGTTCCTACATATTCTATGAAGATCTTTATCGGTCAAACCTCTATGTCAAGGATTCAGTTAATCCCGTATAACGTTTCCTTTGTTCTTCGGTATGTTACTTGCCCGAGATTCGATCGTCGGTATCTCCATACCTAGTTCAATCTCGTTACCGGCAAGTCTCTTTACTCGTTTCGTAATACAAGATCCCGTGACTAACACTTAGCCACATTGCTTGCAAGGCATGTTGTGATGTTGTATTACCGAGTGGGCCCTGAGATACCTCTCCGTCACACGGAGTAACAAATCCCAGTCTCGATCCATGCCAACTCAACAGACACCATCGGAGATACCTGTAGAGCACCTTTATAGTCACCCAGTTATGTTGTGACGTTTGATACACACAAGGCACTCCTTCGATATCCGTGAGTTGCATGATCTCATGGTCATAGGAACATATACTTGACACGGAAAAACAGTAGCAATAAACTGACACGATCATATGCTATGTTTGTAGTTTGGGTCTTGTCCATCACATCATTCTCCTAATGATGTGATCCCGTTATCAAATGACATCTCATGTCCATGGCTAGGAAACCTTAACCATCTTTTGATCAACTCGCTAGTCTACTAGAGGCATACTAGGCACATGGTTTTGTCTATGTATCCACACATGCATTTAAGTCTCCGATCAATACAATTATAGCATGGATAATAAATGATTATCATGAACAAGGAAATATGATAATAACTAATTTATTATTGCCTCTAGGGCATATTTCCAACACCCAACACCCGGGCGTCCGCTGCAAAGGAACCATAAGCCGTGGTTTAATCCCTCTTAGAATTTCCTGATTGGCACGCTCCGCCTGACCGTTGTATTGTGGATGCGCAACGGCTAAAACATCAAGACGGATATGCTCTTCGTCACAAAAAAAATTCATAGCCCCCTTGGATAGATTTGTACCATTATCCGTGATGATGTTGTGCAGGTAACCAAAACGGTTGATCAATTTTTGGATAAATAAAACCACCGTAGCCGCATCACATTTGCTGACCGGCTCTGCCTCTACCCACTTTGTAAACTTGTCTACCGCTACCAGGAGGTGTGTTTTCTTATCCTTGGATCTCTTGAAAGGTCCCACCATGTCAAGCCCCCAGACCGCGAATGGCCAAGTAATTGGTATCATCCTCAACTCCTGAGCCGGAACATGAGCCCGCCGGCCAAACTTCTGACAGCCGTCGCACTTACGAACTAGGTCCTCTGCGTCTTTATGAGCCGTCAACCAGAAAAACCCGTGTCGGAAAGCCTCGGCTACCAAAGAATTTGAACCGGCATGGTGCCCACAATCGCAAGCATGAATTTCATTCAATATTTGTCGGCCCTCCTCTAGTGAGACCAAACGTTGGAAGATTCCTATCATGCTGCATTTATGCAACTCACCATTGACTTTGGTCATGGACTTAGAACGCCGGGTGACCTTTCTGGCTAGGTCTTCATCCTTAGGTAACTGGCCCAGGTCAAATAGGCCAAATAAGGAATAGTCCAATCTGGGATAGCATGTAGAGCCGCCACTAACTCTGCCTCCGGGTCAGGAACAATCAACACTTCTTCTGAAGGTGTCTTGACAGTCGGATGGTATAAGACGTCCAGAAAGACATTGGGTGGCACCGGCTTTCGTTGAGAGCCTAGCCGTGATAAGACATCAGCCGCCTCATTCCTGCGACGATCAATGTGATCTACTTGATATCCCTTGAAGTGACCCGCAATAAAATCAACCGCCTGACGATAAGCTGCCATCCGCGGGTCCTTGGAATCCCAAGTGCCAGAAACTTGCTGAGCCACCAGATCTGAGTCACCCAAACACCTGACTTGGCTCAAATTCATCTCCTTGGCTAACCGAAGACCATGAAGCAAAGCTTCATATTCAGCTGCATTGTTGGTGCAGGGGAACATCAGCCGGAGCACATAACAAAACTTATCACCCTTGGGGGATGTCCTAACAACTCCTGCCCCGGATCCCTCTAATTGCTTGGATCCGTCAAAGTGTATAGTTCAGTATATGTTATCCGCCTTTTCCTCGGGAGCCTGACACTCCGTCCAATCATTTATGAAATCCACAAGGGCTTGGGACTTGATAGCTGTGCGAGGCACATATTTCACATTGAAAGGTCCCAGTTCCAATGCCCACTTAGCAATTCTTCCTATGGCTTCTATGTTCTGGATAATATCCCCAAGCAGAGCAGAACTAACCACGGTTATCTGATGTCCTAAGAAGTAGTGTTTTAACTTGCGGTTGGCCATGAAAACCCCATATACCAGCTTCTGCCAATGTGGATACCTTTGTTTAGACTCGGTCAGGACCTCACTGATATAATAAACCGGTCTTTGCACTGGGTATTCCTTTCCGTCCTCCTTGCGTTCGACCACTATTGTAGCACTCACCGCCCGGTTATTAGCCGCCACATAAAGGAGTAACGGCTCTTTTTCAGCCGGAGCGGCCAGCACTGGCGGCTCAGTGAGCTGTTTCTTAAGCGCCTCGAGTGCTTCACCCGCCGCTTTACTCCAGACAAATTTGTCTGTCTTTTTCATCATTTGATACAAAGGAATATCCTTCTCTCCAAGACGGCTTATGAACCGGCTCAACGCAACAATCCGCCCTGCCAAGCGCTGGACATCATTAATGCAAGCCGGCTCCACCAGAGAGGTAATAGCCTTGATTTTATCCGGGTTAGCATCGATACCACGTTCAGAGACTAGGAAACCCCAAAGCTTGCCCGCTGGAACACCAAACACACACTTGGTCGGGTTAAGCATCATCTTATAGACCCTGAGATTATCAAAAGTTTCCTTCAAATCCTCCAAGAGAGTCTCCTTCTTTCTGGATTTGACCACGATGTCATCTACATAAGCATGAACATTATGGCCAATCTGACTGTGAAGGCAGTTCTGCACGCATCGCTAGTAAGTCGCCTGGGCACTTTTGAGCCTGAAAGGCATAGAGACATAACAGAATGCCCCAAAGGGTGTGATAAAAGCCGTCTTCTCCTGGTCTTTAACTGCCATCTTGATTTGATGATAACCTGAATACGCATCCAGGAAACACAAACTTTCACACCCCGCCGTAGCATCAATGATCTGATCAATACGAGGGAGAGCAAATGGATCAGCCGAACAAGCTTTGTTAAGGTCCATGTAGTCCACACACATACGCCATGTACCATTCTTTTTGAGTAGCAGCACCGGGTTAGCCAACCATTCCGGGTGAAAAACTTCAACGATAAAACCCGCTGCCAAAAGCCGGGCAACTTCTCCACCAATAGCCTTACGTCTCTCCTCATTGAACCGCCGCAAAAACTGTTTAATCGGCTTAAGCTTTGGATCCACATTAAGGTTGTGCTCAGTGAACTCTCTCGATACACCCGACATGCCAGAAGGTTTCCATGCGAAGATGTCCCGATTCTCACAGATGAATTCGATGAGCGTGCTTTCCTATTTGGGATCCATGTGAGATCCAATGATGAACTGCCTAGATGAATCGGCCGGAGTGAAATCTATGGTCTTGGTATCATCCGTTGAAAACTTGAGGGGCGGCTCCGCCTCTATGGTGGGCTTTTTCAGCGGGGTCATATCCTCCGGATCAACATTCTCCTTATAGAACTTAAGCTCCTTCTGGGCGCAACTGGACTCTGCGTAAGCCGCGTCTCCTTCTTCACACTCAATAACTGCATTTCAGTTGCCATGAACGGTAATGGTACCATTTCAGCTAGGCATCTTGAGCTGCAAGTAAACATAGCAGGGCCTAGCCATGAACTTAGCATAAGCCGGCCGTCCAAACAACGCATGATAAGGACTCTTGATCTTGACCACCTCGAACCATAAGGATTCCACCCTGTAATTGTACTAATCGCCAAAGGCCACTTCCAGCGAAATCCTGCCTACCGGACGCGCCGACTTTCCCAGGACCACACCATGAAAGACGGTGGATGAAGGTTTTAAATCCTTGTCAAGAAATTTCATCCGTCGGAAAGTGTCATAATAAAGGATGTTTATACTGCTTCCGGCATCCATAAGCACCTTGTTCACCATATATCTGCCCACTTGGGGGGCTACAACCAAAGCTAGCCGACCCGGGTCATCAACCCGCGGCGGGTGATTCTCTCGGCTCCAGGTTATGTCATATTCATACCATTTTAAGTATCACGAAAGAGCCGGCGCAACCGCATTGACTACCCGCTTTTGCAACTTCTGGTCCCGCTTATTGAGACCGGTTGTAAAGACGTGGTACTGCCCAGAGCTGAGCTGCTTCGGATTACTCTGAAAACCAGACTGATTACGCTGTTGTTGTTGATTGTTGTTGCCAGGATGCGGCTGGTGTCCTTCGTGATTATCCTGACCCGGATGATTGGACCCTGAGCCGCCGGAACCAAACCCAGCTCTAGATCCGCCATGTCCTGAACCGCCTGGCGGACCACCATCTCGGTTATTAGGTTGTGTGAAATATCACTTGTACTTTTGCATGAAATTGCAATTCTCCCATGTGTGGCTTGTCGGCTTATCAGGCAGACTGTGATTTGTACAAGGTCGCTTAAGCAATTCCTCCATGTTTGAAGAAGAGATATCCTTGCCAAAGGGCGGTCTGAACCTCCTATTGCCTTTGGGGTAATTCTGCTGGGTGTTTGCATTAGCCACTAGCTCTGACCCGGCCTCTAGATTCTTGCGCTTGCTCTGGCTACCATTGTTTGTCGCGCCCTTGCCTTGATTGCCCTTCTTACCTTGACCTGCTGTCTCATCATCAGAACCCAGATCTTTCGTGCTATCATAGTTGGCTTATTTCGTGGAGCCGTCATGAGCTCTCCCATGTCATGACATGTACATTTGAGCCGGCCAAGTTTCTGCTTCAGAGGAACAAAGTGGCAATTCTTCTCCAAGGTCAGTACTGCTTGAGCTGCCGTAATTTGCTCTGAGGAGTGGATGATCGTCGAGACCCGCCGTACCCAATGATGGGCCGACTCGTTCTCCTGTTGGACACCGTGATCAAGATCCACAATGGTCATAGGCTGCTTGCACGTCCCTTGAAAGTTTTTAATGAACCTGGCCCGGAGCTCCGCCCATGAATTGATGGTATTAGGTGGTAACCCCTTTAGCCACATGCGAGCCGGGCCTTCAAGAATCATGATGAAATACTTGGCATAAACCGCCTCACTGACATCCAGCATCTCCATGGCCAGTTCATAACTCTCCACCGGGGGTAAATCAGCGGTATAATTTGGGACCTTGCGGGGACCTTTGAAGTCTTTAGGCAGCCGTTCGTTCCGTAGAGCCGGTGACAAACATGGAAGCCCTGCCGTCCTGGAGTTCACTCCTGTCCCTACCGAAGCGGAAGGCGCAAGCTCCTGGTGAGACGGCCTAGCTGGCGCCTCTTGCGGGCTTCCCGCATGGTTTACAAATGCTAACGTGTCTCTACCCGACCCGTGACCCGTCGGAATCTCTCTGTGCCGGTTGTTGCTGGAACCCGCTGGCGACTCGTAGCGCCGGCTGAAGCTGCGGCTAGGGAGAGGGGTTGAATGAACACGGCTCCGACTGCGGGTGTATTTTTCCTACTGGGCTACGGCCGTGTGCAGGTACCCGATGGCATTCCACACCTCCTCTGCAAAGGGTGCTTCATCCGGGATAGGAATAGTCTCAGGCTGGGTGACAGCCGCCACCATATTCTCATCGGGTTGGAATAATGACCCGCTGGCGTCGGAAAACCACCAGGTGAAGCTTGGTTAAGCCGGGCCATATGAGTCGCTGGTCGCTCCGTCCGGCGGCTCTCGGGCGCGTCCATTACTCGCCTCGCGCCAGGAGTATTGAAGAGGTTCCTTGCTTCATAGCGCTCCGGTAGACGGGATTGATGCCTCCTCCGATGTACTGCTGCTGATGATATCTGCTCTAGCCCAAGACACAAAGCATCTTCCTTGATGCGCTCCGCCTCTTCCTCCATTTGGACTTTTAGCTCAGCCATCCTATGCTATTCCTTTGTCATCCGGCCCTTGATCCTTCCGATCTCTAAATTTCGAGTTGCTTGGTTATCGGGTGTGATCTCAACGGCCATTAAATTCGCGAGCTCGTCCATCAGCTCCACAAGAACTTGAGCCGACGGCGGCAGGTTATCATCCGAGGTGGCAGCTCCCGCGGCCGTACAACTCGTGCCTGGGGCTGACCCCGCCATGAACACGGCAGCATGAACCGGAAGCTCAAGCTCATCCGACTCAGAGCGATCTGACTCGGTGGAGGAGTTGCCATAGCCCCCAAGGGCACCGTTGCGGAGCTGGTACACCGATTCCGTTTCTCCACTTGAAGATTCGCCCTCTGAATAGACGAAAGTTTCTTGCAACCCGGAAGCTTCCAGATCCGTCGCTTGAGTGAAGCCTACGAAGACATGCTTCTGATCGGATAAGCACGGGCGGGATGCATGTTACGCGCAGGTTGCAGACGCCGAGCCGGCTCGATGACGTCGGTGCTGACATTCGGCCCGGGTTTAGATCCATCAACCCTTCCGATGAAGACGTGGATCCCGCCGAACGGAATCCGGAATCCATAGTCCACCGACTCAACATCAAGCCCCCAGCCGACATCGTCGATGTAGAACCGGCCACGGCGACTCTTGCTGATCCTTCCGACCATGTATCCTTCGAGCCCCGGGAGAGAGCCCTTCGAGAACTCAAGACCACCACGCGTCAGCCCCACGGTGGGCGCCAACTGTCGCTGATTTATCACGGCAGATGTCCGAAGGAACGAACTTGGATTCGAGGCCATCGCTAACGTGGTAGACTCAAAGGGGTTGGTAGGGACGAAGGACACGGTTTTACCCAGGTTCGACCCCTCAAGGTGAGGTAATAGCCTACGTCCTGCTTGTGTTTGTATTGCTCATTGTATCGATTACAAGGGAGCTAAAGCTTGACCTAGTTCTCGATAACCCGATCTCTAAGTCGCCCCGGGTCCTGCCCTTATATAGGGGGGCAAGACCACGGGTCATACAAGTTCATGACCGACTCTCATTACATGTCCGAGTCTACCTCTATCTTCTCTTATCTATCCTGTCCGAGCCATCCCCGGGCGGCTTACACGCCCGGGTCTTCTCATCCGGGCCACCTCGCGGCCCATCCTGCGAGCCGCTATTCTTGTTGGGCCCTCCAGTCATGACGGCTCACTCTCGGTCTCTTTATGAGCCGTCCAGTTTAACCCGGAGCCTACCAGGGCGGGTCTCACCGTGGGGTTACATCCCCAACACTATGTAACTCTGTGTTCATGACAGATAAAGGAAAGACTCTTCGGAGATCGAGACGTAGGGTTGTTATCTCTACTGTGAAAGGTCGGAACTCGAAAAAACCACTGTGTCATCCATTTGCATCTCGATAGATCATGCTCCCTTACACTATCCCTCTCTATTGTCGGAATCATTCCCACGACAGCTAGCTTGCTGCCAACCATATAAACATGTGCTACTTACTGTATAGCTAATGACAAACTAGTGTCGTACAGAGAGAAGTCATCATCTTAGACTTGTAATGTTTAATGCTATGCTGTCAGTGGTGCATGCATAAGCAAACATTACTATTCCTTCAACCCGAACATTAATATTAATTTGAAAAGATGTGCCAATTATTCATGTCAGTTGCTTGGTCGATTAGGATTCCTTGTGATGCCCATGTAAAGCATGCATGTCATATTTTCACTATGTCTTCAAAACCACAAGTCAGATCAATTCAAACACTTCATGTTGTCATATTTTCATATTTATGTTAAGTTCCAAAACATGGGTTCACAGATTTTTCATGTCTGGAGTTGGCACATAATTATAATCTTTTCAGAGCTAAAGTGAAGAGATTATGATGAAGCCGCGTCGAGATCCGATGTAAAGAAGTGTTTTGTCCCTTTTCCTTATGTGACTATTGTGATGGTGCCGGAGGTGGGTAACGTATGTTGGCATCAAGCTTAAGGGATTCTTCTGTCTGGATTGTAATTTTCATTCTTTGTGGAGGGTATTTTGGATTATTTCTGGGGTTTTATTAGGTTTCCAGTTTGTCAACCGGCAACTACATGTATTGTTTACTCTTTTATTTTTTATTGAGACAAGTATTACCTGAAAAAACATCATGCAACACGTAGCCAGCGAGCTGGTGGTCTAGTCGGTACAACGGGAGGCGAGCTATCCTACCCTGCGTGAAAGATGCCATGCACCGATGTACATGGATCAATACATGTATTTACCACTTCATGTGGTCGTCCAGACACACCATGGCGCCTCGTGTCCTCAACCTATTGCCTATTTGTTGTAAGCTCATAATCGCTGTCATTTGCTATATCGTACCATATCACCGGAGCAACGAGCAGTGGAGAAACAAATTGGAACCCCATCGTGCTGTTCCAATGTGGCAAATCCAAAATTCTATTTTTTTCGTCTCTTACCATAAGGCACTAGCGCTATTGGATTGATCTTGGATTGGAACCGAATAAAGCATTATAGATTATTTTTAATAATTATTCATTGAGTGGGGTCTAGATTCTAATATTTTCAGATATCTAGACGCACAAGCAGACATACATGCTCCCTAGAAAAATTAATTCTATAACCATGCAAGCATGTTTTTCTACATCTAATTTCAAAGTTCTTTCTCTGCTTTCCTTAATATTTAACTATCTAAAATAATCATGCATTTATCTGTTTGAGAGTTGTATGCTCCTTCGACGTTCAATTTTTTATGTTCAGGTAATATTTCAGGTCTCATTTGCAATCGAAAATATAATAATATACAAGTGAACCTTCATTTATGTGTGTGTGTGTGCGCGTGCATGTGTGTGTGCATGCGCGTGCATGTGTGCTCTTTGTGTGTGTGTGTGTTATTGCCTGATATTTGTACACAGGTTATTTATGTCATGGGTTCACCCTTGATTGTCGTCTTGCTCTTCGGGATCGAAGATCACAACGGACGAGCAGAATTCGGACCCTCGGTGTTACCCTAATATACCAGCTGTATCATTTGGTCTTGCAGATGGCTCACAATCTAAACCTTTATTACTTGTACTGATCTAACATTATATTCTTGAAATAAAAGACGTATGGTTTTGATACACTTCGATAAATTAAAAATATCTAATGGCATTCATTTCCACGATTTCGGGCGGGATAGTGTGCTAGATTTAACATTACGTTCTTGAAATAAAATTCATATGGTTTTATATACTTCGGTAAATTAAAAAAAATTAATGGCATTCATTTCCAAGATTTCAGGCGGAGCGGTGTGCTAGATTTCTTTGAACTCCACGTATATATTGACATCACAACAAATAACTTACATAGATAAAAACTATACACATATATTTTGGAGCCATGAGGTGCACGTACGTAGTCATCTAACTATTTACGTGAACAATCACCAATGAAGACAAAGTATATGATCCTCTTGTCGTAGGTATCCACGCGCATAAGGCGGCTAGAGGTTATTCTGTAGTAAGCACACAACATTTACACACACAAGCAAGCAAGCTCGTCTATACATACACGTATATGTTCACTTCTTGCTGAAGCAGTCTTTGGTGCCGAGGGAGCAGGTAAGGAAGCACGCGACAAACCGTGCGGGCCTGCCGATGCATGGCACGCGACAAACCGTGCGGGCCTGCCGATGCATGGCACGCGACAAACCTTGCAGGCCTGCCGATGCATGGCACGCGACAAACCGTACGGTCATTAAGCTATATCATAGTTTATGCAGGTCGCTACCTAGCTCACTAGTGTATTAACATGGGCTAATGACCAACTAGTTTTGTATAGAGAGAAGTCATCATTAAGATATTAGTATAATGTTTTTACTTTCGAACTGTAGGTGGTGCATGCACGATCAAGCAAATGACAACGATTATGGGCTTAGGGCAAACATGCAATAGGTTGAGGACACGAACATCCAATAGTTTATGGAGGCGGCTAGCTAGCTACCAAACATATAAATATGTGCTACTTAATGTATAGCTATTGACAAACTAGTGTCGTATAGAGAGAAGTCATCGTCTCAGACTTGTAATGTTTAATGCTATGCTGTCAGTGGTGCATGCATAAGCAAACATGGCTTTTCCAACAACCCGAACATCAATATTAATTTGAAAAGATGTGCCAATTATTCATGTCAGTTGCTTGGTTGATTGGGATTCCTGGTGATGCCCATGTAAAGCATGCATGTCATATTTTGACTATGTCTTCAGCACCAAAAGTCAGATTAATTCAAAAACTTCATGTTTTCACATTTTCATATTTGTGTTAAGTTCCAAAACATGGGTTCACAGATTTTTCATGTCAGGACTTGGCACATAATTATCATCATTTTCAGAGCTAAAGCGAAAAGATTATGATGAAGCCGCATCGAGATCCGATGTAAAGAAGTGTTTTGTCCCTTTCCTTCGGTGGCTATTGTGGTGGTTCCGGAGGTGGGTAACGTATGTTGGCTTCAAGATTAAGGGATTCTTCTGCATGGATTGTAATTTTCATTCTTGTTGGAGGGTATTTGGGACTATTTCTAGGGTTTTATTAGGTTTTGAGTTTGTCAACCGTTAACTACATGTATTTTTTACTCTTTCATCTTTTATTGAGACAAGTATTACCTGAAAAAACATCATGCAACACTTAGCAAGCGAACTGGAGGTCTAGTCAGTACACCGGGAGGCAAGCTATCCTGCCCTGCATGCAAGATACCATGCACTGATATACATGGATCAATACATGTATTCGCCACTTCATGTGGTCGTCCGGACAAACCGTGGCGCTTCGTGTCCTCAACCTATTGCCTATTTGTTGTAAGGTCATAATCGTTGTCATTTGCTAGATCGTGCCATATCACCAGAGCAACGAGCAGTGGAGAAAAAAATTGGTACCCTATTGTGTTGTTCCAATGTGGCAAATCCAAAATTCTATTTTTTGATCTCTAACCATAAGGCACTGGCGCTATTGGATTGGTCTTGGATTTGAACCGAAGAAGGCATTATAGATTATTTTTAATAATTATTCATTGAGTGGGGTCTAGATTTTAATATTTTTGGATATCTAGACACACAAGCAGATATACAAGCTCCCAAGAAAAAATAATTCTATAACCATGCAAGCATGTTTTTCTACATCTAATTTCAAAGTTCTTTCTCTGCTTTACGGAATATTTAACTACCTAAAATAATCATTCATTATATGTTTGAAAGTTGTATGCTCCTTCGACGTTCAATTTTTCTGTTCAGGTAATATTTCAGGTGTCCTTTGCAATCAAAAATATAATAATATACAAGTGAAACTTCATTTATGTGTGTGTGTGCGCGGGCGTGCGCGTGTGCATGTGTGTGTGTGCGCGCGCTTATTGTTTGATACTAATAAACAAGACATTTATGTCATGGGTGCACCCTTGATTGTTGTCTTGGTCTTCGGGATCGAAGATCACAATGGACGAGCATAATTCGGACCCTTGGTGTTACCCTAATATACCAGCTATATCATTGGGTCTTGCAGAGGACTCACGATCTAAACCTTTATTCCCCGTATCGATCTAACATTATGTTCTTGAAATAAAACACGTATCGTTTTATACACTTCGATAAATTAAAAATATCTAATGACATTCATTTCCACGATTTCGGGCGGGACGGTGTGCTAAATTTAACATTATGTTCTTGAAATTAAAGACATAAGGTTTTATACACTTCGGTAAATTAAAAATATTTAATGACATTCATTTCCAAGATTTCAGGAGGAGCAGTGTCCTAGATTTCTTTGAACTCCATGTATATATTGACATCACAACAAGTAACTTACATAGATACAAACTATACACATATATTTTGGAGCCATGAGGTGCACGTACGTAGTAATCAAACTATTTACGTGAACAATCACTAATGAAGACAAAGCATATGATCCTCTTGTTGTTGGTGTCCACGCGCATGGGGCAGCTAGAGGTTATTTTGTGGTAAGCACACAACATTAACACACACGAGCAAGCAAGCTCGTCTCTACATATATGTATATGTTCACTTCTTGCTGAAGCAGTCCCTGGTGCCAAGGGCGCAGCTAAGGAAGCACGCGACAAACCGAGCGGGCCTGCCGATGCATGGCACCACGCAGCTACCCAGGCACCTCCTGCAGCTAGGGGTGCACACGGTGGCGCTGGCACCCATGCCATCGTTGACGAGACCGAGCTCCTCAATGAGAACATCTTCCTCAAGATGCTCCAAACGAAGCAACTCCTCATCTGCGCCGTCATGGCCTCCCGCGGAAGCCAACATTACCTGCCCCACGAACATGACCACAATGCACATGATAGCCAGCTTAACAGTTGTGGAAGCCATCGCAGATTATTGGTGGATGGATGTGGCTATGAAGATATATGTTTGATGGATGGATGGAGGCTAAGGAGATGAGAATTGGTGTGGCATTATGGGCACATACTATGATGTATATATAGAACAAATCAATGCAAGTGTGGATGTACGGTCATTAAGCTGTATCATACTTTATGCAGGTCGCTACCTAGCTCACTAGCGTATTAATATGGGCTAATGACCATGTATAGAGAGAAGTCATCATTGAGATATTAGTATAATGTTTTTACTTCCGAACTGTAGGTGGTGCATGCACGATGATGCAAATGACAACGATTATGGGCTTAGGGCAAACATGCAATAGGTTGAGGACACGAACATGCAATAGTTTATGGAGGCGGTTAGCTAGCTACCAACCATATAAACATGTGCTACTTACTATATAGCTAATGACAAACTAGTGTCGTACAGAGAGAAGTCATCGTCTTAGACTTGTAATGTTTAATGCTATGATGTCAGTGGTGCATGCATAAGCAAACATGACTATTCCAACAACCCGAACATTAATATTAATTTGAAAAGATGTGCCAATTATCCATGTCAGTTGCTTGGTCGATTGGGATTCCTGGTGATGCCCATGTAAAGCATGCATGTCATATTTTGACTATGTCTTCAGCACCAAAAGTCAGGTCAATTCAAAAACTTCTTGTTGTCACATTTTCATATTTATGTTAAGTTCCAAAACATGGGTTCACAGATTTTTCATGTCTGGACTTGGCACATATTATCATCTTTTCAGAGCTAAAATGAATTAATATGAAGCCGCATCAAGATATGATGTAAAGAAGTGTTTTGTCCCTTTTCCTTCGGTGGCTATTGTGGTGGTGCTGGAGGTGGGTAACCTATGTTGGCATCAAGCTTAAGGGATTCTTCTGCCTGGATTGTAATTTTCATTCGTTGTGGAGGGTATTTGGGACTATTTCTGGGGTTTTATTAGGTTTTGAGTTTGTCAACCGTTAACTACATGTATTGTTTACTCTTTCATCTTTTATTGAGACAAGTATTATCTGAAAAAACATCATGCAACACGTAGCAAGCGAGCTGGAGATCTAGTCGGTATACCGGGAGGTGAGCTATCCTGCCATGCACTGATATACATGGATCAATACATGTATTCGCCACTTCATGTGGTCGTCCGGACAAACCGTGGCGCTTTGTGTCCTCGACCTATTGCCTGTTTGTTGCAAGGTCATAATCGTTCTCATTTGCTAGATCGTACCATATCACCGGAGCAACGAGCAGTGGAGAAAAAAATTGGTACCCCATTGTGCTGTTCCAATGTGGCAAATCCAAAGTTCTATTTTTTTTTCTCTAACCATAAGGCACTAGCGCTATTGGATTGATCTTGGATTTGAACCGAATAAGGCATTATAGATTATTTTTAATAATTATTCATTGAGTGGGGTCTAGATTTTAATATTTTTAGATATCTAGACACACAAGCAGACATACAACCTCCCAAGAAAAAATAATTCTATAACCATGCAAGCATGTTTTTCTACATCTAATTTCAAAGTTCTTTCTCTGCTTTATGGAATATTTAACTACCTAAAATAATAATTCATTTATCTGTTTGACAATTGTATGTTCCTTCGACGTTCAATTTTTTCTATTCGGGTATTATTTCAGGTGTCGTTTGCAATAGAAAATATACTAATATACAAGTGAACCTTCATTTATGTGTGTGCGCGCGCGCGTGTGCATGTGTGTGTGTGTGCGTGTGTGTGCTCTTTGTGTGTGTGTGTTATTGCCTGATATTTGTAAACAAGTCATTTATGTCATGGGTCCACCCTTGTTTGTTGTCTTGGTCTTCGGGATCGAAGATCACAACGGACGGGTAGAATTCGGACCCTCGGTGTTACCCTAATATACCAGCTATATCATTTGGTCTTGCAGTTGGCTCACAATCTAAAAGTTTATTCCCCGTGCTGATCTAACATTATGTTCTGGAAATAAAACACATATGGTTTTATACACTTCGATAAAGTAAAAATATCTAATGGAATTCATTTCCACGATTTCGGGCGGGGCAGTGTGCTAGATTTAACATTATGTTCTTGAAATAAAACACATATGGTTTTATACACTTCGGTAAACTAAAAATATTTAATGACATTCATTTCCAAGATTTCAGGCAGAGTGGTGTGCTAGATTTCTTTGAACTCCACGTATATATTGACATCACAACAAGTAACTTACATAGATAAAAACTATATACGTATATTTTGGAGCCATGAGGTGCACGTACGTAGTCATCTAATTATTTACCTGAACAATCACTAATGAAGACAAAGCATATGATCCTCCTGTCGTAGGTATCCACGCACATATGGCGGCTAGTGTATTAACATGGGCTAAGACGAACTAGTTCTGTATACAGAGAAGTCATCATTGAGATATTAGTATAATGTTTTTACTTCCGAACTGTAGGTGGTGCATGCATGATCAAGCAAATGACAACGATTATTCGCTTAGGTCAAACATGCAATAGGTTGAGGACACGAACATGCAATAGTTTATGGAGACGGCTAGCTAGCTACCAAACATATAAACATATGCTACTTAATGTATAGCTATTGACAAACTAGTGTCGTATAGAGAGAAGTCATCGTCTCGGACTTGTAATGTTTAATGCTATGCTCTCAGTGGTGCATGCATAAGCAAACATGGCTTTTCCAACAACCCGAACATCAATATTAATTTGAAAAGATGTGCCAATTATTCATGTCAGTTGCTTGGTTGATTGGGATTCTTGGTGATGCCCATGTAAAGCATGCATGTCATATTATGACTATGTCTTCAACACCAAAAGTCAGATCAATTTAAAAACTTCATGTTTTCACATTTTCATATTTATGTTAAGTTTCAAAACATGGGTTCACAGATTTTTCATGTCTGGACTTGACACATAATTATCATCATTTTTTCAGATTATGATGAAGCCGCATCGAGATCCGATGTAAAGAAGTGTTTTGTCCCTTTTTCCTTTAGTGGCTATTGTGGTGGTGCCGGAGGTGGGTAACGTATGTTGGCTTCAAGCTTAAGGGATTCTTCTGCGTGGATTGTCATTTTCATTCTTTGTGGAGGGAATTTGGGACTATTTCTGGGATTTTATTAGGTTTTCACTCTGTCAACCGTTAACTACATGTATTGTTTACTCTTTCATCTTTTATTGAGACAAATATTAGTTGAAAAAACATCATGCAACAGTACAGGAATCAGCTACTTTGTCGTCCGCCATACCGGACGGCAAAGGCATGCATGACGGACGGCAAAGGCTTTGCCGTCTTCCAACAAACGGCCAACCGTCCGGCTGAATAAGCTACGGTAAAGGGCGCTTTGCCGTCTGCTGGCAGACGACAAAGAGGCTTTGGTCTTTGCCATCTGCTAGCACACGGCAAAGACCGTGGACGGCACACGTGGTATCTTACGGCTGTTAAGGGGTTAACGGCGTGCTTTGCCGTCAGCTGGCAGACGGCAAAGATGCAAAGTTCTTTGTCGTCTGCCAGCGGACGACAAAGCAACGGTTTCTTCGCCGGCCCATGTGGTTTCTTTGTCTTCTGCTGGCCGACGACAAAGATGCAAAGTTCTTTGCTGTCTGCCAACAGACGGCAAAGAAACCACATAGGCCAGCCTAGTGCCACCCCAGGTCACACAGGTAGCTGCCATGTGGCAGCTCTGCCGTCTGCTGGCAGACGGCAAAGCTCTTTACTGTCCGCCAGCAGACGACAAAGAGCCTGTACAGTCTCTGTTTTTTCTTAAATTCATTCAATTTCACAGAATTTTACATATATACATATGTACACATTTGAAAATACTTTCAACAAGCATAACAACACATATACATACCAAATCATATCCCTGCCATATGGATATGATCATCCAACACATATATATACATACCAAATGAAAATTCCATATGCAACATATTCCACAACAAGCATACAATGGTTTCATCCATACATACATATATAGGTAGCAAGTTTCACATTGTTCATCCTACAAAATGAAAATAAAAAGGAAGAACAAGAAGAAGAGTAGACTCCATCAACGCAAGCTTCCTCATCGAAAGCAAATCTACAAATTGGGAAAGAAGAAAGTTAGAAGAAGAAGAAGAAGAAGAAGAAGAAGAAGAAGAAGAAGAAGAAGAAGAAGAAGAAGAAGAAGAAGACTAGAAGAATAAGACTAGCTAGAAGAAGAAGAAGAAGAAGAAGACTAGAAGAAGAAGACTAGCTAGAAGAAGAAGAAGAAGAATGTTTCTTCTCTTTCTTTTTCTCCTCTCCTGTTCTTTATCTTCTTCTTCTTCTAACTAAGGTAGGTAAAAATGCCATTTTTAGCTAAGCTAGGTAAAAATGCTAAGTGTAGGTCATTTTAGATCTAAGCTAGGTAAGTAGGTCAGTTTGGAGGTTAGTAAGGTTATTATGTCATTTTTTACCTAAGTAAGATAATTATGTCATTTTTGATCTATCCTAGTTCAAATCGGTCATTTTGGAGCTACGTAAGGTTATTTTGTCATTTTGGAGGAAAATAAACTAATGATATGGCATATTGGAGCAAAATCAAGGTTATTATGCCATTTTTACCTAAGTAAGCTAATTATGTCATAAATGAACTAGCTAAGCTAAGTATAGATCATTATTGAGCTATCCTAGGTAGTTAAGCCATTTTTGAGCTAACTAAGCATATTTACTCATTTTGGAGGACAAAATGGCAAGTGTAGGTCATTTTTGAGCTATCCTAGTTATAATCGGTCATTTTGGAGCTAGGTAAGGTTATTTTGTCATTTTGGAGGAAAATAAACTAATGATATGACAATTTGGAGCTAGACCAAGGTTATTATGCCATTTTTACCTAAGTAAGCTAATTATGTCATAAATGAACTAGGTAAGCTAAGTATAGATCATTATTGAACTATCCTAGGTAGTTAGGCCATTTTTGAGCTAACTAAGCATATTTACTCATTTTGGAGGAGAAAATGGCAAGTGTAGGTCATTTTTGAGCTATCCTAGTTATAATCGGTCATTTTGGAGGTAGGTAAGGTTAGTTTGTCATTTTCGAGGAAAATAAGCTAAGTCTATGTCATTTTGGAGCTAAACCAAGGTTATAATGCCATTTTTTACCTAAGTATGCTTAGTATGTCATAAATGAACTAAAGAAGCTAAGTATATGTAATTTTGGAGCTAAATTGGTCATTTCTTAAGCTAAGTATGCATTTGTTAAGCAAAACACTTGGGAAAACTTACCATCATCACAGAGGTGAAGGACCAGTCGGGTTTGCGCCAGGGTGAGACGGAGAAGGACCGGTCAGGGTTGCGGCAGACGCAGAAGGATCGGTCGATGCTTGTCGGGAGGCACGCTGCACCAAAGATCATTTGCAATGTCTCCTTAGCATGATGCAACTCAAATGTGAATACTAGTAACTAATGACCATTCAAATGAAACTCGCTGTGGGTGCTATAGCAATATGGGGCATCAACAGAGGGGTTTGACCATTGTTCTGGCACACGGTCTGCACATTTTGTTTTTAGGAGTCAGTCATATTAGTTAGTGATGAAACGAACATTACGTGCATGATTTGGATATTATGCACGAGAAACTTACCACGAGGAGCTCGTATAGGGCCCGATGAGACGTGTCGTTCCGGTTCCTCTCCTCCTCCAACAGTCTAGCCGTCCTCTCCTCCATGTCCCTCTCCCTCTGCGCTGCCTGCCTGTTTGCCTACGCCAGAAGCTCCTGGGCCCTAGCTTCGATGGCGAGCTCCATTGGCCGTGGACGAGGCCTTATCTCAGGATAGGAGCTCGTCTGGCGCTTCTTGATCTCCGAGAGAGTTCTAGGACAACGTATCAGTCCATCCCCAATGGCTATCGAGCCATGGGGCCTCCCGCCACCAGATATCATCACGAGCTCTGGATCAAAAGGACTTTGGCTCGGGTTGAAGTCCTCCCCTTTCCTCACCTTCCCCACATATTTGTACCTCACGAGCTTGTTGTGGGAGGAGATGTTGCTAAAGTTCTCTAGATGATCGAGGTCATTCTCAGAGAATGCCTTGCCATCTTGTACGAGGCAGTATGGGCCATGGCATAGAGGTCGAACAGCGGTGGCACCTCCTTCTTGTTTTATCACTCCTAAAAGAGAGGAACAACATATTAGTTAAGGGCTCAAGCTAGCATGAAGAATGAAATTGCATAAATCATGAAGCAAACCCCATACCCAGTGATCCCCGTACTCAAACAGGTTGGAGCTCCCTTGATGGTGTGGCAAACCTTTCATTTGGGCACGCTTATCCTTGGCCTTGTTGTGGTCGTCTAGCCATTTGGGAGAGAACCACTCATCCACCAATGCCTCCCAACAGTCCAACCTATCCGCACACCATCTCAGGGGCACCTAAGTTAGACAAGAGAATTTTCAGCGCTACGCCTATGAATCAAATCGAGGAAACTAAGTACAGGGCCTTAAGAATAGATAATTACCTTCATTACTTCTCCTTACTCAGATAATTTTTGCGCCACTTCTTCTTGGCCCTCTTAGTGTTAGTCGAGGCGTACTAGTCTCGAATAGCCTGCAACCGAGCCTCGTGCCATAAGTTCTGAAGTAGGCGCTTGCACTCGGCTACGAGAATAATAGACGCTTTCGCCTCGTGTTTCTCAAGACACCTATAGAAGGTCTGCAATCAAACAAGATAACACTGATTAGTACAATCACTAGGTGTTGTTGATTTTTAATTCTATAAAGGATAAATTACCCAAAACCGACGGATCACAATGTCAGCCACCGTCTCGCACAAGACACCATCGATGCTCTCCTCCAACAGGGCCGGGGCAGCCATGTACAGCTCCCAGGTCAGTGCTACCTGTGGAACCTCACCCTCACCGGGCAACTGGACCTTCCTCGGGTAGTGGTGCCAGAAAAGCACACCAAGGACCTGGTTGGGCCTACGGACACCACGCTCGTGTTTCCAACCCCTGCAGTATGATAAGGCCAACACATTAGATATTAATTTGAAGAAACATGAAGGCAAAAGGTTAAAAAAGAGTAAATGCACTTCTCCGCATTAGGCTCAATCAACCACCTCTGATCCCGGGTTGTCGGCACGGGTGGGGGCTTTGTACAACCACGTTGGCAGACCTTCTTGCCCTTCTCAACCAGCTCGCCCTCGCTATAGGTGTCCTCAGACAAGTTGTCCTCGCCAACATCAACATGGCCACTAGCCTCCGGAGTCACGTGGGACGAAGACTCTGGGACCGGAGTCTCCTGGGACGAAGACTCAGGGACAGGAGTCTCCTGGGACGAAGGCTCGGTCACCCGAGGCACGTAGGCCCGATGCTCGGCGACCGGAGTCTGAGACGGGTCCAAGTCGGACGGGTCGACCTATGATGGAGCACTCCTGTGGTCGGGAGAATCAGCTAGGGGTGGCGGCGAGGAAGGCGCAGCAGCCTTCCTACCTCTAGCACCTCTCTTCGTCTTCCCCCGACCTCTCCCGGTCAAGGAAGAAGCGCCCTCCGGTGTCTGCATACAGTGTACCAGCGCTCTCCGGAGTTTCCGGGGTGGAATGATAGCACCCCTCCAGCACGCGCCGAGGAAGGAGGCTCAGAGTGCTCTCGACCCGCGCCCACCATCTATCAACACCTGCAATGAAAAAGAGTGAACGAAATTAGTTCAACATAAAAAAATTGAATACCTAATAACATGAACTAATAAATAATATATATGCACATAATAATAATTGAATACCTCACATTACTAATATTAATGTTCATCGTCTATATATGCTTGGGGATCAATAAATGCATAATCATCATCACTATCAGTAATGACGTGCTCATCAGCATCATCAATAAATGCATCAACATGTGGAAGGCCTCCTTTATGTAATCGGTCAAGCACTGACAGGTCATCCGCAGAAGTAACCTCTTCTACTTCCGTCTCTTCTTGTTCCGGCTCAGGGGTGAAGTCGGATTCACTTTCACTGTCGACCTCCATGTTCTGAGGTGAAGTAGAGCGGTTCTTGAAACCATTTTTGGAAACATGTGTTTCTTGGAAGAATTCTCCTTCATATGTGTCTGGGTTAATGTGAGGTTCATAATCATCTTCATTGAGGGGAGGTGGTCTAAAATGTGGCGGCACATTACGACATCCCAACCTTTCAGATTTGGATCCGTTTGGCAGGCCCACGGTAGATAGAAAACTTGGGTCGCCTGTTGAGCCGTAATATAGACATCGGGAACAACTAAATGGGTGCTTTGTTTGATTTCGACTAGCCCTATATGTTCATGAGTCCTTCTAGTCTCCTTCGGCTGGAATCAATAACATTTGAAAACTACGACGTTTGGTGGGTTTTCACCAAAGAATGTAAGTTCATAAATTGCTTCAACTCTTCCATAATACTCGACCCCTCCTTCGCCGACTGCGGAGACACAACAATTTGTAGATTTTTGGTCGGTCATAGATAGCTCTTTGCCAAAAGTACGAAAGCGATACCCGTTGATGTCGTATTTGTCAAATGAACGGACCTTATAGTCAAAACCATTAGCGACTTGTTACAATTCGGAGTCCATAGACTCTGCATTAGCCTACAAGTTTAATACGAAAGGATTGTTGCATTATCCGCAAACTAGGCGAAGAAATGAAATCGTCTAATGGAAATTACCGTTTTCTTGAACCAAGATATCATACCGGGATAGTCGCCTCCATGCTTTGCCAGAAGCTCATACTTTTTGATGGAATCATTTTGGATCACCACTCCATCCGAGAATTTGGCAATGTATCCACTGCATCACATATCTGGGAATAAGAGCATTCCAAAGGAATTAGAAGTTGCGAAACAATGTATCGAGAACTTACTCAGTGTACGGCCGCACTTCTGTTAGGTTGTTGAAGATATACAACGAAATGGTCCGCCATTCTACGACATCCAACGCTATTGCTTTCCAAGCACCGACTGGTGCGAGCTTCCCTCTTAATAGGCTGAGGTTGGATTGACATTTTTCACGGTTGCCATCATTGTACCGAGGCTTGGGATTATGCAAATGATGATTCTTGGCTTTGTAGTGTGTTGTCACGAAGTTTGCCGCCTCCTCAAAAATGAATGCCTCGGCCATCGATGCTTCAACTCTACGTTTATTTTTACATTTTGCTCGAAGCGTCGTCTGCATCCTCTCAGTTGCGAAGCACCAATGATTTTGCACGCCCCCCCCCCCCCCGCCAATCTTGCCTCGGTCGGGAGATGCAAAATCAAATGCTCAACTGGATTAAAGAAGCCCGGTGGAAAGATCTTTTCTAACTTGCAGATCAACTTCGACGCCAACTCTTCCACTTCGTCTAGCATGCCAGGCGATATTTCTTTCGCACAAAGAGCACGGAAGAAATAGCTCAGCTCTGCCAGTACTAGCCATTCATCCTCAGGGATAAAGACACACAACATCACCAGCACTACCCGCTCAAGCCATATGTGCCAATCATGACTCTTGAGACCAAATATTTTCAATTTTTCAAGACTTGCTCCCCTCTTTAGATTCACTGCATACCCATCGGGGAACATCAACTGCATTTTCACCCACAAGATCGTTTCCCTCATAGCTGGCCTCCCAAGATTGAACCGTGCCTTTGGCTTCCTCCAGTTCTTCTTTCCTTTCGGTTGTTGTATGTTTTGTAATGGTCTATCACATAGAGCCTCCTAATCGACTCTAGCCTTAGGATTATCCTTCGACTTCTCCTCTATGCCGAACAATGTACCAAAAAGGGCCTCCCCGATATTCTTTTTAGTGTGCATCACGTTGATGTTGTGTGGGCAAAGGAGGTCTTTAAAGTAAGGCAGATCCCACAAACATATCTTGTGAGTCTAGACCTGTTCCGTATTATACCCTTTGAGATACCCTGGACGATCTGGATCTGGCTTGAGGGCATTTATCTGATCCAGGATCTGTTGGCCTGTCAACGCAGGTGGTGCAATGTTTTCGACAACTCTACCTTTGATGAAATTCTTCTTGTCTTTTCTGAACTTATGGTTAGGATCCAGGAACTGTCTATGCATGTCAAAACAAGAAAACTTGTGACCCGCCTGCAGCCAACATAAACTCAAGAGCTTCCTTGCATGTGGGGCACGAGAACCTTCCATGTACAGACCAGCCAACGAATAGCGCATACGCCGGCAAGTCATGCGACGAGTACATGAACCACACATGAATTTTGAAGTTCTTTTTGGTAGCGGCGTCGTATGTCTTGATCCCATTATCCCAGGCTTCTTGCAATTCATCCTTAAGTGGCTGCATGTACACATTCATATTCTTCCCCAGATATTTGGGACCTGGAATTATCAACATCAGGAAAATGTTCTTTCTTTTCATAATCTCTCCGGGGGGGAGATTGAGTGGAATGACAAATATAGGCCAACAACTATATTGTGTTGTCGTCATACCATACACATTGAACCCATCCGTGCTGATGGCAACTCAAGGATGCCTTGGAACTGCCGCTTTATCCTTATATAATACATCGAAGTGCTTCCACGCAAAAGCGTCTGAAGTGTGTCCCAACATCGGATTCCCATCTGCATCTAGTTTTGTTTGTTTGCCCAATTTATGCCATGTCATCTGTCTGGCCGTCTCTTCGACCATGAAAAGACGTTGAAGTCTTGGTATGATTGGCAGATACGGATGAACATTAATGGGGATTTTGGTCTGACTCTTCTTACCCATACCGTTGTCTACCAGAACATACTTGGAAGCATTGCAAATGGGGCAATAGTTCAAGCCCGCATAGTCAAGCCTAAATAAGCCACATCCATGCTCACAGGCATCTATCTTCTCATAGGGCATATTAAGCACACGTAGGATTTTGTCCGACTGGTACAGGTTTGCTGGCAATACATGGCCTTTGGGTAGAAAGCGTCCAAATATCGTCATCATCGCGTCGTAGCATTCTCTGCCCAGGTTGAACTGAGCCTTCAGAGCCATTACATGCGCGATGGCATCCAGCTGACAAAGCTCAGTGTGCTCATGGAGAGGATGTTTTGAAGACTCCAACATTTCATAAAAGGGCTTTGCAGATTCCTCCATCTCATCGTCCGAATCCCGAGCATCATCAAAGTCTTGCACCATGTCTTCGATCCAGGTACCATGCTCGTCGGTGTGACGACGAACCACCTCAGCTCTGGCATGTTGGGCAGACTCACCATGAAATGTCCAGACCATATAATTAGGCGTAAAACCCCACTTCTGCAGGTGTTTGATCATTTCAAACTCTGACTTCTTCTTAAACTTGTCGCAATCGACACAAGGGCACCAGGTTATTTTTTGTACATCTGTAAATGCGACTCTCACGAACTCCTTGGTTTTTGTTATCCATTCACGGGTCATGTCTTTCTGACTAGTGTGACCAGTGTACATCGACCCACGATCACTCATCTTACCTAGCTACTGGACACACACAAAATATATACATAATTCAGCAAACCATATTCATCAATTAATAGAGTTTGTCAGTTTTATTACGTCGATGCAACCTAGACGCTAGTACGTAAAGATAGGTCCTAATCCCACCCGAGTATGTGTAGATTGGGTTCATTTTCCCATGCTCTGCTCCGGATCCGACGCACAATTTCGGCAGCACCTCCCCACTATTCTCCTGATACACGTCTCGGCAATAAGCAGAGAGGATGTGTACCCGAAGAACAATAGGGAGGCACTAACGAAATTCTGCATCGGATCCGGAGCAATGCATATGGGAAAACGAACCCAATCTACACATACTCTGGCTGTCCATGGATAGCGTTGGAGAATTCGAAAGAATCACGGTTATAAATATGCTAATGAATGCATATTTATAGATGTAACCCTTTCGAACGGGAGACGCATAGTGGTCACGCATACTGATGATTGAATACACCTATAGCTAGCAAGTTTCATCGGCACAAAGACCGGAACAGAGGAAATTAAGGGGGGAGGAGGAGATGTCATTTGTGCTCACCCACGAACGCGGGGGCGGAGCTCGTCGAACGCACGAGGAGGTCATCGAACACCAGACCCTCGCAGTGACGAAACAACTGCACATTTTAATCCACCTGATAAACATAAATATGATGTTTTGTATAACAAAATCGAAAAATATATGACCTAACTCATAATTCACAAATATATGACCCATCGGCCTCTGGAAGGCCGAAGAGCACCTTTTTCGGGATCGGGGTGTCGGGGGTGTCCTGTCGGGATCGGGGTGTCGTGTCGGGATAGGGGTGCTGTGTCGGGGTCTGGGGTGCCATGTCGGGGTGTCGGGGTGTCATGTCGGGGGTCGGGGTGTCGGTGGTGTCGTGTTGGCGATCCTCGACCCGGTTATGTCGGCACTGACGCACCCCGTCGCCGATCCTCGACCCGGTTACGTCCGCGCCGACGCACCCCGTCGCTGATCCTCGACCCGGTTTTACTTTTTCCTTTTCTTCTTCTCCTCTTCTCCTCCTTTTCTTCTTCTTCTCCTTCTCCTCCTCCACCTCCTCCTCCTCCTCTTCTTCTTCTCCTTCTTCTTTTTCTTTTTCTTCTTTTCTTCTCCTCCTCCTCCTTTTTTTCTTCTTTTTCTTCTTCTTCTTCCTCTTCTTCTTCTTCTTCTTCTCCTTCTCCTCCTCCTCCTCCTCTTCTTCTTCTCTCTTCTTCTTCTTCATTTCCTCTCCTCCTCCTCCTAACTAACTAACTTACTAACTTAACAGAAAAAACTAACTAACTAACTTATTTTTTCTAACCTAATAAACTAAACTAAACTAATTATACCTAAATCTAAAAAACAGAAAAATCTAAAAAAACATACAAAATCTAAACCTAATTAAAATCACCGGTGGGGGTCGGGGCGGCGGTGGGGTGCGGCAGCGGGGGTGCGTCGGTGGTGGCGGGCGGGGCGACCTGGGCGAGGCCGGTGGACGGGGCAAGGGACGGGGCGGCGACGCCGTAGGGGAGGGGCGGGGGGGGGCGGTGGAGGAGGCCAGGGCAGGGGAGGGGCGGGCACGGGGCCGGTGGAGGAGGCCGGGGCAGGGGAGGGTGCGGGGCGGGGCCGGTGGAGGAGGCCGGGGCAAGAGAGGGGGCGCGCTAGTGGTGGTGGGGGTCGGGGCGGTGGCAGGGGGCAGAGCGGCAGGGCGGCGGTGGCGGCGGGCGGCGGCCCGGAGCGGCGTGGGGTCGGGGCAACAGCAGGGTGCGGTCGGGGGCGGCGGCAGGGTGCGGTCGGAGAGAGAGAGAGAGAGAGAGAGAGAGAGAGAGAGAGATAGAGAGAGAGAGAAGAGAGAGAGGAGGGGGGTAACGGGCCGTTAGATAGCAAGTTCTTTGTCGTTAGCTACTAGACGGCAAAGAGGTGGGGTGGGCCATTGGACTAAGCTGGCCTCCACTCAGCCCCACCATACCTCTTTCCTGTGTGCTAGCGAACGACAAAGAATCTTTGCCATCAGCTGGCAGACGGCAAAGAACTTGCTAATGACAAAGCCACCCTTTGCCTTCTTCTAGCTCTTTGCCACCTGTTTTCTGCTAGTTGATGGCAAAGCCACTCTTTGCCGTCCGCTAGCAGACGACAAAGATGTGGCAGACGGCAAATCTTCTGATTCTAGTAGTGTTTGTGGAAGGTATTTTGGACTATTTCTAGGGTTTTATTAGGTTTCCAGTTTGTCATCCGGTATCTACATGTATTGTTTACTCTTTCATGTTTTATTGAGACAAGTATTACCTGAAAAAACATCATGCAACACGCAGTGAGCAAGCTGGAGGTCTAGTCGGTACACCGGGAGGCGAGCTATCATGCCCTGCATGCAAGATGCCATGCACTAATGTACATGGATCAATACATGCATTTGCCACATCATGTGGTCACTAGTAGAAAACGGCCCATTTGTCCCGGTTCCAGAGGCCCATTTGTCCCGGTTCTGAAATCGGGACTAAAGGGTCGGGACTAAAGTGCAAAACCTTTAATCCCGGTTCGATTATGAACCGGGACCAAAGGGTCTCCATGTGGCTGCTGCGGGAGGACCTTTAGTCTCGGTTGGTAACACCAACCGGGACCAAAAGGCGGCCACACGTCAGTAGCTTGCAGGCGCTGGGTTTTTTTTTGGAAGGGGGGGATTAGGGGTTTTGGAGGGTCAATTTAGGGGTTTCATATTGTGTTAGCTAGCTAATAAAGATAAGTGACCTCTCTTTCTCCGTGCTTGGTCGACGCTAGCTACTATACATATAGAGAGAATTCGACGCTAGCTAGTAAGCAAATAAAGGAAACCATTAATTACACAAGATCGTCATGAACATGTCTAGAGAGAAGTGACATCTCTTTCTCTGTGCTTGGTCAAACAACAAGTTTTTGTATATCTATCTGACGCAACTACATATATACAATATAACATCTCTTACAATCCCTAACATGATCTACCTAAGACTCATTTAATTTGCAATTTCACATGGTATTCTCCGTGTTTAGGTATGACGTGGTCAATAAGGAATCCCGCCAGTTCCTCTTGAATTGCGCGTATGCGATCATGTGGTAGGAGTTCATCCCGCATCTGCCAGATCTAATTTAAAGAAGGGGGTCAATACATATATATGAATGAAAATCGACACAATTAATGGTAATGTATAAAATAAAATTGTGAATATTGTTTATGTACTTCAAATTGTTTTTCAGAGGAGGCCCGTTCAGAGGTATAGTAGCGTATGAACTCGCATACATAGTATCCACATAAATGAGTGTTGGGTGCATGAAACAGGCACTTTACAAAAATGGAGTTCAATCAAACTAATAAGCAAGCATGATAATGGTATTGATGAAACTAGAATCAACGAGAGATGCGCGAAACTAGCTAGTAGTACTTACTTTGGGACGTGTAAATCGCAGCTCCTTCTTTAGACCCGGAACCATAGTGGTGCATGTTTTCCAAACCCTGGCAGGGTGAATGTTTTCCAAACCCTGGCAGGCAAAAAAAATGATTACTTGATATCAAGAAATGAACGAAAGTTGTCGATATGGTCCCGGTATTGATTGAACTTACTTCTGGAGCATTGCAGTCATGTCCGCATAATACTAGGGATCTTTATGGAGCGAGTCTAAGACAGTTACTAATGCCCCGTCAAGGTTAATGGATAGCAGAATATAGTGGAAGCTGCGCACACATAACTCATCAATTACATTACTTAACCACGAGTAAGCGAAACCGAATGTGTAGAAGACAGTAACACTCACTTGAAATTGTAAGGAAAGAGTATTTCCCTTTTGTTTTGATGTCTAAGGAACGTTTCTAGCAATTTGTCCTCGGTAGCTTTGGCCTCCTTTCGTTCCGACCATTCATTTATGGTATTTGGGTTAACGAATCCAACGTCGAAGATTCCTGTTGTTTTGCATTCGACCATCTTCAATGTGCATAATATAGTGAGGATAATTATATATACATGCAATGAACGAGCTGAGCTAGAGACTTAATTATAGAAGTAATACTTACAGGCAGTAGCAAGTCATGAGTTGTTTGTCGAGGGCCTTTTGATTGTATAATTGAAATAACTCCACAAATTCAACAAGCAGTTGGTCGACTCCAGGGAAGTCATGCTCTTTTTAATTCCGACAAACAAACTGTCTTTTCCCGACTTCCTGTAGGTTTCCATGTACCAGTCATGCAATTTTTGCGTCATCATTGTTAGATGAAGATGATCAGGTTTGACGAGAGGTTTCCCGTGCTCGTATCTAAAGACGTGTACTACGTCAGCCATTTCAAACTGTAAATCATCAGTGAGGTAATCATCAAGAGTGGTACCGGGCAGTAGCACCGGATCATTAGCAATATCGCTAGACACCTTGAGCGGGGGGCACGATTGCTTCTCCTATTCGCCGAGCTGGGGAATTGTTTTTCCACTTCTTCATTTGTTCGCTCTTGCAGCAGTGGAAGTACTTCCCGACTGCTGCGCTTCAGCATGTGTCTTAGTAATTATGCGGTCATAGTTGGAATCCGGCGGAGGCGGTGGTGGTCGCTTCAGGGCATTGATAGTGTGCTTCACTTCACCGGATCTACCTTCCCCTTCGGAGGTGAAGTTTTTTTTGCAAAATGGTCCCTCGGTTGGGCACGACATATGTCCTCGTTTCCTTCTCGGTTTTGGGTGGCCTCGAGAGTTGGTCGGAGAGTTAGTCCGGGTTTGGGTGGCCTCGAGAGTTGGTCACCCGGTATATCGAGAGGGGGGTGAACATTTTACCTTGGTAACTTAGAAAAAAAATGTTATCGGGGAGGGGGTATATCGACCCCCCCCCTCATGTCGAAGTTATCGGGGAGGGGGTATATCGACAACGACATACATACATGGAAAAAAATGCTATCCATCTATACATACATAGCCACACACATATATACATGGAAAAAATGCTATGATAAAAATACATATATGAACAAAAAAATGCTATGAATAAAAAAATTAATACACATATGAACAAAAAAATACACATATGAACAAAAAAATGCTCTGAACAAAAAAATTAATACATACATGAACATCCAGCCATACATATAGCCACATACATATATACATTATATATATATATATGAAAAAATACATTATATATATGAACAAAAAATGCTCTGTACAAAAAATTCAACCCCGGGGCGGCGGCGGCTCACAGAAGGGGCGGCCGGCGAGGGCGACGGCGGGGGCGGCAAGGGCGATGGCGACGGCGGGGGCGGCGAGGGCGACGGCAGGGGCGGCGCATGAGGGAGCCGGCGATGACGACGACAGTGGGGGCGGGCCAGGGCGCAGGGGCGCGCTTGGGGGCGGCGGACGGTGACGACATGGGCAGCAGACAGCATCGGCGTGGTCTCGCGGTCGGGGCATGGGCACGGACGACGGCGACGGCGTCGGGGCAGCCTGGTGGAGTTGAGGAGGTCGGCGTCGTCAGGGGGACTACGAGATGAAAATGAAAATTTTCACAAGTGCTGCTTATATACACACAACATTGGTCTCGGTTTGAGGACGGAACCGGGACCAATGCCTGACTTTAGTCCCGGTTGGTGCCACCAACCGGGACCAAAGGTCTCTTTTTGGCAGCCCAAAGGGCGGGAAGCAGAGACCTTTGCTCCCGGTTGGTGGCACGAATCGGGACCAAAGGTAGGCATTGGTTCCGGTTGGTGCCACAACCCGAGACCAAAGGGGTGCATTGGTCCCGGTTCGTGGCATCAACCGGGACCAATGGCCTGCGTCTGGCACAGCCGCTGTGTGGTTGAATGTTTAGTCTCACCTCGCTAGCGGAGAGGCTTCGGCACTTGTTTATAAGCGCGCTTGTCCCATCTCTCTCGAACTCCTCTGAACTGCAGGCCTACGGGCCTAATCTCACACTGCTATGCCTGTGGGCCTACTTGGCCTGTTGCGGGCCTGAATCCTGACCCAACTAGCTGGGTTTCTAGTCGTATTCACGTTGTGGTGGCCCAGTAGGCGGCATTTTTTTTATTTTTTTCCTTTTTCCTTTATTTATTTATTTGTTTCTACTTACACGTAAATACTTACAGTTTTTCAGTGATTCTTTTTGGTTTTAGGTCACAAAAATTATAAACTTTCTATTAGTGCCATTAGTTTTCAAATTTGAATATAACTTTTAGTTCTTTTAAATTTGTGTGAATCACTAGTTTGTGAATAACTTTACTATAAAAACAGATTTTCGAGTGATTCTCTTTCCTTCTATTTAATATTACTGTGTTTTATCAATATATTCAATTTGGTAATTTTTAGGTTAATTTAAATGTCTATTTTAATAAAAAAATAGATTTCGTTATTTTAGTTTCCTATTAAAGTTTCTAACAAAAAATTCTTTATGAAAATTATTTTTTCTGTTATTGTTTTGAACAAAAAAACTTCGATAATTTTAGTTGCATAAATTTTATATAATTTTAGTTTAAAAAATACTAGAGGTTTATAGATTTTTAGTTTCAAAAATATTTTGATAGTTTTGTTTTAGTTGATCATAACAGAATATTTTAATTTGATTATTTTTAGTTCATTCTTTTTGCTATTAGAGTTTTGTAAAAGCTTCTCGATTCATTCTTTTTGCTATTAGTTCATTTTTTGAGCTAAATGACCCTGAAATTGAAAAGCACTTCAAATGAACTCTGAAAAGGTTGAAAGTTGTCATGGTATCATCATTTCACCCACATATCATGTGCTAAAAAGTTGAGAGGCTTATGGCAAAAATAGGATGCACTTCATGTAGAAAATTGACAATCTCTTTCGAAGTTTCACAGTTTTAGACCAAAACTCGTCTGTTACAAAGGGATTCCATTTTTTTAACTTATTTAAACTCCAGACTTTTTGTGTGTTCAAAATGAACCATTCAAAGCCACATCATCAATTTTCAACCCTTTCTGACTTCATTTGGTATTTTCCTGCATTTACTGATATTTTAGCTAAATGACCCTGAAATTGAAAAGCACTTCAAATGAACTCTGAAAAGGTTGAAAGTTGTCATGGTATCATCATTTCACCCACATAGCATGTACTAAAAAGTTGTTAGAGTTAAGCCAAACACTGGATGCACTTCATGTACAAAATCGACAATCTCTTTCAAAGTATCAAGGTTTTGGATGAAAACTCATATGTTACAAAGGGATTTCATTTTTTTCAACTTATTTGAACTCCAGACTTTTTGTGTGTTTAAAATGAACCATTCAAAAGACACATCATCAATTTTCAACCCTTTTTGACTTCATCTGGTATTTTTCATGCATTGACTGATTTTTTGAGCTAAATGACCTGGAAATTGAAAAGCACTACAAACGAACTCTGAAAAGGTTGAAAGTTGGCACGGTATCATCATTTCACCCACATAGCATGTTATAAAAAGTGGAGAGGGTTATGGCAAAAATTGGATGCACTTCGTATACAAAATGACAATCTCTTTCGTAGTGTCAGGGTTTCGGACGAAAACTCATATGTTACAAAGGGATTTCATTTTTTTGAACTTATTGGAAATCCAGAAGTTTTTTGTGTTCAAAATGAACCATTCAAAGCCACATCATCAATTTTCAACCCTTTGTGACTTCATCTGGTATTTTTCATGCATTTACTAATTTTTTGAGCTAAATCACCCAGAAATTGAAAAGCACTACAAATAAACTCTGAAAAGGTTGAAAGTTAGCATGGTGTCATCATTTCACCCACATAGCATGTTATAAAAAGTTGAGAGGGTTACGGCAAAAATTAGATGCACTTCGTGTACAAAACGGACAATCTCTTTCGTACTGTCAGGGTTTCGGACCAAAACTCATATGTTACAAATGGATGAACTTATTTGAACTCTAGACTTTTGTGTGTTCAAAATGAACCATTCAAAGCCACATCATCAATTTTCAACCCTTTGTGACTTCATCTTGTATTTTTGATGCATTTAATGATTTTTTTGAGCTAAATGACCTAGAAATTGAAAAACATTATAAATGAACTCAGAAAAGTTTGAAAGTTGGCATAGTATTATCATTTCAGACACATAGCATGTTATAAAAAGTTTAGAGGGTTACGACAAAAACTGGATGCACTTCGTATACAAAACGGACAATCTGTTTCGTCACATGCACCACGTCGATTGCAGAGCGAACCTCTAGGTCTTTCCAATAGGATAGGTCTCAAAACAAATACATACATTTGATACACAGTTCTCATTATTGAACAACATATAGCTCTCTAGAGCATCTTATTAAAATATACATTGAATCTATGTAAAAAAATTAAATGCAACAACAAATGCGATCATAACTGCTACTAAGGTACCAATTGATCCAACGACATAATGATACCAAGCCTCTGTATGAATGACATATTTTCTAATCTTTCTAATCTTCAAGCACATTGCATCGATCTTGATCTTGTCATCGCCGACGACATCGGCAACATGCAATTCCAACTTCATCTTCTCCTCTTCAACTCTTTGTATGTTTTCTTTCAAGTCATTGTTTTCTTTTTAAACCAAATTTAACTTCTCGACAAGAATTTCTGTGTGGGTTGGAGTTTCCAGTTCACATACCTCCTAGATTAAAGAATCTATATTGCGCTGGTCGACATAATTGTCATAAACACTAAATAAAACAAATAGTTATAAAAGATAATATATACCGCATCCGAATCATAGACTGGACGAGGGCCGACGATGGCGGATACGAAAACCATCGCACTATATAATAACAAACAATAACAAAAGTAAGAAAATTATACAAGTATCTATCTAAATAATACAAGTAAGAACTTTTTATTTTAGAAAGAAGATAAGAAGAAGAGGCTAACCACGATGGTGCCGGTGCCGAGCGATCGACAGCTGTGAGGACGGGGAAGGGACAAGACGGACCACCAAACCTAGACAAATCTTGAGAAAAATGGATCTTGGACAAGGATCTTAGAGTGGAGATAGCTTAAGTGTGGCTTGGGAATTTATCGTACACCTCATGTGCATAGGATATGAGCTAGAGCACCACAATAAGCTCTCCCACGGCCAACCAAAAAAACAGAGCAGTGCAGTGGTCTGGTCGCGGGCGGGGGGGTATATATAGGCCAACCATTGGTCCCGGTTTGTGGCTTGAACCGGGACTAAAGGATCACATTTGGTCCCGGTTCTAGCCACAAACCAGGACCAATGGTTGTGGACCAGGAGCGAGGCCCATTGGTTTCGGTTCGTGTCTGGAACCGGGACTGTCATGGTTTTATCACGACAGATGTCCGGGTGAACGGACTTGGATTCGAGGCCATTGCTAAGGTGATGGACTCAAAGGGGTTGGTTGGGATGAAGGACACGAGTTTACCCAGGTTCGGCCCTTCAAGTCGAGGTAACAGCCTACATCTTGCTTGTGTTTGTATTGCTTGGTGTATCGATTACAAGGGAGCTATTGCTTGACCTAGTTCTTGATAGTCTGATCCCTAAGTCGCCCCGGGTCTCGCCTTTATATAGGAGGTCAAGACCACGGGTCATACAAGTCATAACCGACTCTCAATACATGTATGAGTCTATCTCTACCTTATCTTGCCTTCCTGGTCAAGTTGTCTCCAGGCGGCTTACTCACCCGGATCTTCTCTGTCCGGGCCACGTTCCGGCCCATCTTGTCAAGCAGCCAAACGTCTTGGGCTTAAGTCTTCATAGCCCACTTTTGGGCTGGTGTACGAGCCGCCTTGTGTGACCCGGAGCCCTTAGGACGGGTCTCACCGTGGGGTTATATCCCCAACATTAGGCGCCAGGTTGATTTGAGCTTGCTCACTTCAGCCTCCTTCTTACTCCTCGGCGAGTCGCCCAGAAAATAATGAGCCGCCATGACGTCATGTCAAATCTGTCAAAAAGATCCTGTGACACACGCAACGAATCTTCCCTTATTAAATGGATAGTCCAGGAATCGAGGCGTCCGCCATGGTCAAATGACATCCGACGCCTCGATTTTCGCGCATGTTTCCACCTTTTCCTATTAAATAGGACCGTGGTGGGCGGCATTTGCCTTCCTCTTTGCTTGCTCTTCGTCTCCTTCCTTTCGACACATCCGCTCTAGTGCATCTCGCTCTGGTGTCGTCTCCTCATCGCCGTCAACGAGGCCGCCGCATCAACCTGTTTGTTCTAGAGTTCTCTCCGCGTCCGCCGCGCTGTCTCCGGTGAGTCCTTCTTCCTCTAGATCCGTAGCTATTTCGGTAGGGTTTTCACTGAGTTCTTTAGTCACTTTCAAGCGCGAGCTTCTCTCCCAATGCCGGCCATGCTTAGCCCATAATACTTTGACGATATCTTGTCCCCAATGCGGAGTTTAGACAGGATACCGATGGTAGCACTACGTAGATTTGCAACAGCTCCGCCTGCCATTTTTAAACTTCCTCTGCTTTCGTCAGTTCGTCTCTAGGTTTGAAATAGAAATATTTCCTTTGTTTTGTAGATCCGTAATCTTAGCGATACCTTGTGAAACCTGTTTTCCACACTTAGCCGAATTTTGCCTAGTCTTTTCATAATCTTGACCCGCCATGTATTCCAACTCTCACCAACCGGATCTTGGCGGCTTAATCTTAAAATCTTAGGCCTTTAGCCGCCCGTAGATGTCTGTCGTTCCTGACTCGCCGCACATTGTTATCTTGCGCAGTTTTTTGAACCGCCACCATGTCTCGCGCATCCAACTCATACAATTGGTTCGGCTCTTGCATCACGGAAGAGTTCCTGATGGACTTTGTACACGCGGGCACCCTTCCCGCCAAAGAGGTCATCCATTGGCGGGTTCTGGGCAATGAACTGAAGCATGTTCCTCGGGAGGGCGAAGTAGTTGTCTTTTCATATCAAAATTCTTCCGGGATGTCCTTCTTTTTTACAAGCTGCGCCCTTAAGACCTTGCCCCCAATTCTGTCTCAAACATATGTAACTTCCAAGTGCTCGGCAAGGTCTATCTGCAAACCAAGCCGTCTGTTGGTCTCTTCCGGGAGTTCTTTTACGCGAATCGCCAGACCAAAGTGAAGGCCGGCCCAAGCTTAGAACTCGGTGGGATTTCCATTGAGAGGCGCCGTGACATAACTTTTCCGGTTGTTCAGATGCCGAGTCATCCAAAAGATTGGAATAAGACTTGGTTTTATTATAAAGATACCTCCCCAGAGGGTGAGCATCCGTTGTCGGGTTACCGCCCATCCTAGCTCAAGACGACCTCTGAACTTCCCGGCCGGCTGTCACCTGCTGAAAGGGCGAAGCACGAGCCGGCTCATGCCAAGATTAAAGCCCTCATGGCCAACGGACTGACGGGATTGGATTTGATCCGTTGTTGGATCTCTTGGAGGATTATTCCCTTGAGCCGGAGAAATCGCCTTATGTGTGAATATCCGGGCTAATACGATGACTCCCTCTGTTTCAGCCAGACGACGTTAACCAAAGATGATATTAGAACTGTCATCTTGAGTCTTGTCCATGAGACTTCAGGTGCTTGTAGCACCATTGAGCTGGCGCCTTTCTGTGTCATTAACCCGGCCTAGAGGTAAGGCGACTCTTCCTAGTCTCTTCTCTTTATTTAGCTATGTCTTAGAAATTCCTCACTACTGGCCGGTTTATCTTTTCAGGCTAACTCCGACTTCTCGAAGAAGTATGTTCCTCCTCTGAAGATAACCAAGAAGAAGGCCCCGGCCAAGAGGACGAAGAAGACCACTCATCAAGAAGAATGGTTTGAACTGCCAGAATCATCCGGCTCAGAGGTATAATTTGACTACTTTTTGCCACCTCTTTGTTCACCTTACTAATAATAGCCATTCACAGGACGAGGTAGTGACCAGCCGTGCCAACGCCCCTGAGGTAACTTATGTTTCGTCTGACTCAGAATATTTTGTACCCCAGAAGATACGGCGGGTCGTTCAAAAAGTTCCCCTTTCTCATCCTCTTGCTTACTTGGACCCCCAATTTCATTTGAAAAAGCAACATCAAGCCGACCGACGCCAGACCCGGAGCGTCGGCTCTACCGATCTCATGTCCGGGTTACCTAACTCCCCGGCTCAGAAGAAGCGCCCCGCGGAAGTACGTATCTCTTCTTTGCTTGATCTCACTAGCTCTTCCTTTGTAATTCCAACATTGCCTTACATTATCTGAACTGCCTTTTCAGGGATCATCGCCTTCGTCTGGTGACTCTACGGCCACTGCTCTGCCGCCTCCCAAGATTAATCTGTTGTATGTGTTTTTTCAAACCTTACGTCCAGCTCTTTGGCGGCTATAAACCTTGGGTTCTAACTTTTATGCTTTTCCAGGGCTCAAGCCAAGCGAAGGAAGACCAACAAGTCCTCCCCTGGCCCTACTGCTCAAGAATCGGAGCTTGCCAAGCCGGACGCGCCTTGTAGGAGATATGCCCTAGAGGCAATAATAAATGTTATTGATTATCTCCCTGTTCATAATTAGGTTTATGTTTCATGCTATACCTGCTATGGTTCTCGAGTCTACAATAACCACGAGGCTCGAAGGAAGACACATATACACATGTGGAATAATAAATGGTAAAATGTATTCCTAGTCTGGCCTCTAAGACTAGCTCACGTGTTGCATGATGGTTCTGTTTTCCTGATCATGGGCATGTCTATGCCAGCAACTTTGAGGGCACAATGTTAGAAGAACATTTGTGTTGAATCGACCTGAATTGATGTTATATTATGAGATACATTCGTCACAAGTTAATGGTTTATAACATAGAGATAGTTAATGTTTGCATAATTCCTTAGACCATGAGAGTATCGAGTTTCTTCATGCTTGCTTCATAAACTTTGGGGTTTGTTAAACGTTATCTGTAAATGGGTGGCTATTACGGCGGCTTACGGGTTCATGGAAAAGTATGCCAACTAACTTGGTAGCTCAAGATTGGGATTTGCTCCGCCGACGATGGAGAGATATCTCTGGGCCCTCTCGGTGTTACGGTATCCATCATCGTCTGGCCAGATATTTTGTGATTTGATGCCGAGGGAGCAGCTAAGGAAGCACACGACAAACCGTGCGGGCCTGCCGATGCATGGCACCACACAGCTACCTAGGCACCTCCTGCAGCTCGGGGTACACACGGTGGCGCTGGCACCCATGCCATCGTTCACGAGACCGAGCTCCGCAATGAGCACATCTTCCTCAAGATGCTCCAAACGAACCAACTCCTCATCGGCGCCGTCATGGCCTCCCGCGGAAGCCAGCATCATCTGCCCCATGAACATGACCACAATGCACATGATAGCCAGCTTAACAGTTGTGGAAGCCATCGCAGGTTATCAGTGGATGGATGTGGTTTTGAAGGTATATGTTTGATGGATGGATGGAGGCTAAGGAAATGAGAATTGGTGTGGCATTATGGGCACATAGTATTATGTATATATAGAACAGATCAATGCAAGTGTGGATGTACGGTCATTAAGCTATATCATAGTTTATGCAGGTCGCTACCTAGCTCACTAGTGTATTAACATAGGCTAATGACCAACTAGTTTTGTATAGAGAGAAGTCATCATTGAGATATTACTATAATGTTTTTACTTCCGAACTGTAGGTGGTGCATGCATGATCAAGCAAATGACAACGATTATGGGCTTAGGGCAAACATGCAATAGGTTGAGGACATGAACATGCAATTGATTATGGAGGCGGCTAGCTATCTACCAAACATATAAACATGTGCTACTTAATGTATAGCTATTGACAAACTAGTGTCGTATAGAGAGAAGTCATCGTCTCAGACTTGTAATGTTTAATGCTATGCTCTCAGTGGTGCATGCATAAGCAAACATGGCTTTTCCAACAACCCGAACATCAATATTAATTTGAAAAGATGTGCCAATTATTCATGTCAGTTGCTTGGTTGATTGGGATTCCTGGCGATGCCCATGTAAAGCATGCATGTCATATTTTGACTATGTCTTCAGCACCAAAAGTCAGATCAATTCAAAAACTTCATGTTTTCACATTTTCATATTTATGTTAAGTTCCAAAACATGGGTTCGCAGATTTTTCATGTCTGGACTTGGCACATAATTATCATCATTTTCAGAGCTAAAGCGAAAAGATTATGATGAAGCCGCATCGAGATCCGATGTAAAGAAGTGTTTTGTCCCTTTTCCTTCGGTGGCTATTGTGGTGGTGCCGGAGGTGGGTAAGGTATGTTGGCTTCAAGCTTAAGGGATTCTTCTGCATGGATTGTAATTTTCATTCTTTGTGGAGGGTATTTGGGACTATTTCTAGGGTTTTATTAGGTTTTCAGTTTGTCAACCGTTAACTACATGTATTGTTTACTCTTTCATCTTTTATTGAGACAAGTATTACCTGAAAAAACATCTGGCAACACGTAGCAAGCGAACTGGAGGTCTAGTCGGTACACCGGGAGGCGAGCTATCCTGTCCTGCATGCAAGATGCCATGCACTGATATACATGGATCAATACATGTATTCGCCACTTCAAGTGGTCGTCCAGACAGAGCGTGGCGCTTTGTGTCCTCGACCTATTGCCTGTTTGTTGTAAGGTCATAATCGTTCTCATTTGCTAGATCGTACCATATCACCAGAGCAACGAGCAGTGGAGAAAACAATTGGTACCCCATTGTGCTGTTCCAATGTGGCAAATCCAAAATTCTATTTTTTTGTCTCTAACCATAAGGCACTAGCGCTATTGGATTGATCTTGGATTTGAACCGAATAAGGCATTATAGATTATTTTTAATAATTATTCATTGAGTGGGGTCTAGATTTTAATATTTTTAGATATCTAGACACACAAGCAGACATACAAGCTCCCAAGAAAAAATAATTCAATAACCATGCAAGCATGTTTTTCTACATCTAATTTCAAAGTTGTTTCTCTGCTTTCTAGAATATTTAACTATCTAAAATAATAATTCATTTATCTGTTTGAGAGTTGTATGTTCCTTCGACGTTCAATTTTTTCTATTCAGGTATTATTTCAGGTGTCGTTTGCAATAGAAAATATACTAATATACAAGTGAACCTTCATTTATGTGTGTGTGCGCGCGTGTGCATGTGTGTGTGTGCGCGCGCGTGTGTGTTATTGCCTGATATTTGTAAACCGGTCATTTATGTCATGGGTCCACCCTTGTTTGTTGTCTTGGTCTTCGGGATCACAGATCACAACGGACGGGTAGAATTCGGACCCTCGGTGTTACCCTAATATACCAGCTATATCATTTGGTCTTGCAGATGGCTCACAATCTAAAATTTATTCCCCGTACTGATCTAACATTATGTTCTTGAAATAAAACACATATGGTTTTATACACTTCGATAAAGTAAAAATATCTAATGGCATTCATTTTCACCATTTCGGGCGGGGTAGTGTGCTAGATTTAACATTATATTCTTCAAATAAAACACATATGGTTTTATACACTTCGGTAAATTAAAAATATTTAATGACATTCATTTCCAAGATTTCAGGCGGAGCAGTGTGCTAGATTTCTTTGAACTCCACGTATATATTGACATCACAACAAGTAACTTACATAGATAAAAACTATACACATATATTTTGGAGCCATGAGGTGCACGTACATAGTCATCTAACTATTTACGTGAACAATCACTAATGAAGACAAAGCATATGATCCTCTTCTCGTAGGTATCCACGCGCATATGGCGGCTAGAGGTTATTCAGTCATAAGCACACAACATTAACACACACAAGCAAGCAAGCTCGTCTCTACATACACGTATATGTTCACTTCTTGCTGAAGCAGTCCTTGCTGCCAAGGGAGCAGCTAAGGAAGCACGCGACAAACCGTGCGGGCCTGCCGATGCATGGCACCACACAGCTACCCAGGCACCTCCTGCAGTTCGGGGTGCACACGGTGGCGCTGGCACCCATGCCATCATTGACGAGACCGAGCTCCGCAATGAGCACATCTTCCTCAAGATGCTCCAAACGAACCAACGCCTCATCGGCGCTATCGTGGCCTTCCGCGGAAGCCAGCATCATCTTCCCCATGAACATGACCACGATGCACATGATAGCCAGCTTAACAGTTGTGGAAGCCATCGCAGGTTATCAGTGGATGGATGTGGTTTTGAAGGTATATGTTTGATGGATGGATGGAGGCTAAGGAAATGAGAATTGGTGTGGCATTATGGGCACATAGTATTATGTATATATAGAACAGATCAATGCAAGTGTGGATGTACGGTCATTAAGCTATATCATAGTTTATGCAGGTCGCTACCTAGCTCACTAGTGTATTAACATAGGCTAATGACCAGCTAGTTTTGTATAGAGAGAAGTCATCATTAAGATATTACTATAATGTTTTTACTTCCGAACTATAGGTGGTGCATGCATGATCAAGCAAATGACAACGATTATGGGCTTAGGGCAAACATGCAATAGGTTGAGGACATGAACATGCAATTGATTATGGAGGCGGCTAGCTATCTACCAAACATATAAACATGTGCTACTTAATGTATAGCTATTGACAAACTAGTGTCGTATAGAGAGAAGTCATCGTCTCAGACTTGTAATGTTTAATGCTATGCTCTCAGTGGTGCATGCATAAGCAAACATGGCTTTTCCAACAACCCGAACATCAATATTAATTTGAAAAGATGTGCCAATTATTCATGTCAGTTGCTTGGTTGATTGGGATTCCTGGCGATGCCCATGTAAAGCATGCATGTCATATTTTGACTATGTCTTCAGCACCAAAAGTCAGATCAATTCAAAAACTTCATGTTTTCACATTTTCATATTTATGTTAAGTTCCAAAACATGGGTTCGCAGATTTTTCATGTCTGGACTTGGCACATAATTATCATCATTTTCAGAGCTAAAGCGAAAAGATTATGATGAAGCCGCATCGAGATCCGATGTAAAGAAGTGTTTTGTCCCTTTTCCTTCGGTGGCTATTGTGGTGGTGCCGGAGGTGGGTAAGGTATGTTGGCTTCAAGCTTAAGGGATTCTTCTGCATGGATTGTAATTTTCATTCTTTGTGGAGGGTATTTGGGACTATTTCTAGGGTTTTATTAGGTTTTCAGTTTGTCAACCGTTAACTACATGTATTGTTTACTCTTTCATCTTTTATTGAGACAAGTATTACCTGAAAAAACATCTGGCAACACGTAGCAAGCGAACTGGAGGTCTAGTCGGTACACCGGGAGGCGAGCTATCCTGTCCTGCATGCAAGATGCCATGCACTGATATACATGGATCAATACATGTATTCGCCACTTCAAGTGGTCGTCCAGACAGAGCGTGGCGCTTTGTGTCCTCGACCTATTGCCTGTTTGTTGTAAGGTCATAATCGTTCTCATTTGCTAGATCGTACCATATCACCAGAGCAACGAGCAGTGGAGAAAACAATTGGTACCCCATTGTGCTGTTCCAATGTGGCAAATCCAAAATTCTATTTTTTTGTCTCTAACCATAAGGCACTAGCGCTATTGGATTGATCTTGGATTTGAACCGAATAAGGCATTATAGATTATTTTTAATAATTATTCATTGGGTGGGGTCTAGATTTTAATATTTTTAGATATCTAGACACACAAGCAGACATACAAGCTCCCAAGAAAAAATAATTCAATAACCATGCAAGCATGTTTTTCTACATCTAATTTCAGAGTTGTTTCTCTGCTTTCTAGAATATTTAACTATCTAAAATAATAATTCATTTATCTGTTTGAGAGTTGTATGTTCCTTCGACGTTCAATTTTTTCTATTCAGGTATTATTTCAGGTGTCGTTTGCAATAGAAAATATACTAATATACAAGTGAACCTTCATTTATGTGTGTGTGCGCGCGTGTGCATGTGTGTGTGTGCGCGCGCGTGTGTGTTATTGCCTCATATTTGTAAACCGGTCATTTATGTCATGGGTCCACCCTTGTTTGTTGTCTTGGTCTTCGGGATCACAGATCACAACGGACGGGTAGAATTCGGACCCTCGGTGTTACCCTAATATACCAGCTATATCATTTGGTCTTGCAGATGGCTCACAATCTAAAATTTATTCCCCGTACTGATCTAACATTATGTTCTTGAAATAAAACACATATGGTTTTATACACTTCGATAAAGTAAAAATATCTAATGGCATTCATTTTCACCATTTCGGGCGGGGTAGTGTGCTAGATTTAACATTATATTCTTCAAATAAAACACATATGGTTTTATACATTTTGGTAAATTAAAAATATTTAATGACATTCATTTCCAAGATTTCAGGCGGAGCAGTGTGCTAGATTTCTTTGAACTCCACGTATATATTGACATCACTACAAGTAACTTACATAGATAAAAACTATACACATATATTTTGGAGCCATGAGGTGCACGTACATAGTCATCTAACTATTTACGTGAACAATCACTAATGAAGACATAGCATATGATCCTCTTCTCGTAGGTATCCACGCGCATATGGCGGCTAGAGGTTATTCAGTCATAAGCACACAACATTAACACACACAAGCAAGCAAGCTCGTCTCTACATACACGTATATGTTCACTTCTTGCTGAAGCAGTCCTTGCTGCCGAGGGAGCAGCTAAGGAAGCACGCGACAAACCGTGCGGGCCTGCCGATGCATGGCACCACACAGCTACCCAGGCACCTCCTGCAGTTCGGGGTGCACACGGTGGCGCTGGCACCCATGCCATCATTGACGAGACCGAGCTCCGCAATGAGCACATCTTCCTCAAGATGCTCCAAACGAACCAACACCTCATCGGCGCTATCGTGGCCTTCCGCGGAAGCCAGCATCATCTTCCCCATGAACATGACCACGATGCACATGATAACCAGCTTAACACTTGTGGAAGCCATCGCAGGTTATCGGTGGATGGATGTGGTTTTGAAGGTATATGTTTGATGGATGGATGGAGGCTAAGGAGATGAGAATTGGTGTGGCATTACGGGCACATAGTATGATGTATATATAGAACAGATCAATGCAACTGTGGATGTACGGTCAATAAGCTATATCTTAGTTTATGCAGGTCGCTACCAATCTCACTAGCGTATTAACATGGGCTAATGACCAGCTACTTCTGTATAGAGAGAAGTCATCATTGAGATATTAGTATAATGTTTTTACTTCCGAACTGTAGGTGGTGCATGCATGATCACGCAAATGACAACGATTATGGGCTTACGGCAAACATGCAATAGGTTGAGGACACGAACATGCAATAGTTTATGGAGGCGGCTAGCTAGCTACCAACCATATAAACATTTGGTACTTAATGTATAGCTAATGACAAACTAGTGTCGTACAGAGAGAAGTCATCGTCTCATACTTGCAATGTTTAATGCTATGCTGTCAGTGGTGCATCCATAAGCAAACATAGCTTTTCCAACAACCCGAACATCAATATTAATTTGAAAAGATGTGCCAATTATTCATGTCAGTTGCTTGGTTGATTGGGATTCTTGGTGATGCCCATGTAAAGCATGCATGTCATATTATGACTATGTCTTCAGCACCAAAAGTCAGATCAATTCAAAAACTTCATGTTTTCACATTTTCATATTTATGTTAAGTTCCAAAACATGGGTTCACATATTTTTCATGTCTGGACTTGGCACATAGTTATCATCATTTTCAGAGCTAAAGCGAAAAGATTATGATGAAGCCACATCGAGATCCGATGTAAAGAAGTGTTTTGTCCCTTTTCCTTCGGTGGCTATTGTGGTGGTGCCGGAGGTGGGTAAGGTATGTTGGCTTCAAGCTTAAGGGATTCTTCTGCATGGATTGTAATTTTCATTCTTTGTGGAGGGTATTTGGGACTATTTCTAGGGTTTTATTAGGTTTTCAGTTTGTCAACCGTTAACTACATGTATTGTTTACTCTTTCATCTTTTATTGAGACAAGTATTACCTGAAAAAACATCTGGCAACACGTAGCAAGCGAACTGGAGGTCTAGTCGGTACACCAGGAGGCGAGCTATCCTGTCCTGCATGCAAGATGCCATGCACTGATATACATGGATCAATACATGTATTCGCCACTTCAAGTGGTCGTCCAGACAGAGCGTGGCGCTTTGTGTCCTCGACCTATTGCATGTTTGTTGTAAGGTCATAATCGTTCTCATTTGCTAGATCGTACCATATCACCAGAGCAACGAGCAGTGGAGAAAACAATTGGTACCCCATTGTGCTGTTCCAATGTGGCAAATCCAAAATTCTATTTTTTTGTCTCTAACCATAAGGCACTAGCGCTATTGGATTGATCTTGGATTTGAACCGAATAAGGCATTATAGATTATTTTTAATAATTATTCATTGAGTGGGGTCTAGATTTTAATATTTTTAGATATCTAGACACACAAGCAGACATACAAGCTCCCAAGAAAAAATAATTCAATAACCATGCAAGCATGTTTTTCTACATCTAATTTCAAAGTTGTTTCTCTGCTTTCTAGAATATTTAACTATCTAAAATAATAATTCATTTATCTGTTTGAGAGTTGTATGTTCCTTCGACGTTCAATTTTTTCTATTCAGGTATTATTTCAGGTGTCGTTTGCAATAGAAAATATACTAATATACAAGTGAACCTTCATTTATGTGTGTGTGCGCGCGTGTGCATGTGTGTGTGTGCGCGTGTGTGTGTTATTGCCTGATATTTGTAAACCGGTCATTTATGTCATGGATCCACCCTTGTTTGTTGTCTTGGTCTTCGGGATCAGAGATCACAACGGACGAGTAGAATTCGGACCCTCGGTGTTACCCTAATATACCAGCTATATCATTTGGTCTTGCAGATGGCTCACAATCTAAAATTTATTCCCCGTACTGGTCTAACATTATGTTCTTGAAATAAAACACATATGGTTTTATACACTTCGATAAAGTAAAAATATCTAATGGCATTCATTTTCACCATTTCGGGCGGGCCAGTGTGCTAGATTTAACATTATATTCTTCAAATAAAACACATATGGTTTTATACACTTCGGTAAATTAAAAATATTTAATGACATTCATTTCCAAGATTTCAGGCGGAGCAGTGTGCTAGATTTCTTTGAACTCCACGTATATATTGACATCACAACAAGTAACTTACATAGATAAAAACTATACACATATATTTTGGAGCCATGAGGTGCACGCACATAGTCATCTAACTATTTACGTGAACAATCACTAATGAAGACAAAGCATATGATCCTCTTCTCGTAGGTATCCACGCGCATATGGCGGCTAGAGGTTATTCAGTCGTAAGCACACAACATTAACACACACAAGCAAGCAAGCTCGTCTCTACATACACGTATATGTTCACTTCTTGCTGAAGCAGTCCTTGCTGCCGAGGGAGCAGCTAAGGAAGCACGCGACAAACCGTGCGGGCCTGCCGATGCATGGCACCACACAGCTACCCAGGCACCTCCTGCAGTTCGGGGTGCACACGGTGGCGCTGGCACCCATGCCATCATTGACGAGACCGAGCTCCGCAATGAGCACATCTTCCTCAAGATGCTCCAAACGAACCAACACCTCATCGGCGCTATCATGGCCTTCCGCGGAAGCCAGCATCATCTTCCCCATGAACATGACCACGATGCACATGATAACCAGCTTAACAGTTGTGGAAGCCATCGCAGGTTATCGGTGGATGGATGTGGTTTTGAAGGTATATGTTTGATGGATGGATGGAGGCTAAGGAGATGAGAATTGGTGTGGCATTACGGGCACATAGTATGATGTATATATAGAACAGATCAATGCAACTGTGGATGTACGGTCAATAAGCTATATCATAGTTTATGCAGGTCGCTACCAAGCTCACTAGCGTATTAACATGGGCTAATGACCAGCTACTTCTGTATAGAGAGAAGTCATCATTGAGATATTAGTATAATGTTTTTACTTCCGAACTGTAGGTGGTGCATGCATGATCACGCAAATGACAACGATTATGGGCTTACGGCAAACATGCAATAGGTTGAGGACACGAACATGCAATAGTTTATGGAGGCGGCTAGCTAGCTACCAACCATATAAACATGTGGTACTTAATGTATAGCTAATGACAAACTAGTGTCGTACAGAGAGAAGTCATCGTCTCATACTTGTAATGTTTAATGCTATGCTGTCAGTGGTGCATCCATAAGCAAACATAGCTTTTCCAACAACCCGAACATCAATATTAATTTGAAAAGATGTGCCAATTATTCATGTCAGTTGCTTGGTTGATTGGGATTCTTGGTGATGCCCATGTAAAGCATGCATGTCATATTATGACTATGTCTTCAGCACCAAAAGTCAGATCAATTCAAAAACTTCATGTTTTCACATTTTCATATTTATGTTAAGTTCCAAAACATGGGTTCACATATTTTTCATGTCTGGACTTGGCACATAGTTATCATCATTTTCAGAGCTAAAGCGAAAAGATTATGATGAAGCTGCATCGAGATCCGATGTAAAGAAGTGTTTTGTCCCTTTTCCTTCGGTGGCTATTGTGGTGGTGCCGGAGGTGGGTAACGTATGTTGGCTTCAAGCTTAAGGGGTTCTTGTGCATGGATTGTCATTTTCATTCTTTGTGGAGGGTATTTGGGACTATTTCTGGGGTTTTATTAGGTTTTCAGTCTGTCAACCGTTAACTACATGTATTGTTTATTCTTTCATCTTTTATTGAGACAAGTATTACCTGAAAAAACATCATGCAACACTACAAGAATCGGCTACTTTGCCGTCCGCCATACCGGACGGCAAAGGCATGCATGGCGGACGGCAAAGGCTTTGCTGTCTTCCAGCAAACGGCCAACCGTCCGGCTGAATAAGCTACGGTAAAGGGCGCTTTGCCGTCTGCTGGCAGACGGCAAAGAGGCTTTGGTCTTTGCTGTCTGCCAGCAGGCGGCAAAGACCGTGGACGGCAGACGTGGTAGCTTACGACTGTTAAGGGGTTAACGGCGTGCTTTGCCGTCAGCTGGCAGAGGATAAAGATGCAAAGTTCTTTGTCGTCTGCCAGCGGACGGCAAAGCAATGGTTTCTTTGCCGGCCCATGTGGTTTCTTTGCCGTCCGCTGGCCGACGACAAAGATGCAAATTTCTTTGCCGTCTGCCAGCAGACGGCAAAAAAACCACATAGGCCAGCCTAGTGCCACCCCAGGTCGCACAGGTAGCTGCCACGTGACAGCTTTGCCGTCTGCTGGCAGACGGCAAAGGTCTTTACTGTCCGCCAACAGACGACAAAGAGCCTGTACAGTATCTGTTTTTTTTTCTTAAATTCATTCAATTTCACAGAATTTCACATATATACATATATACACATTTGAAAATACTTTCAACAAGCATAACAACACATATACACACCAAATCATATCCCTGCCATTTGGATATGATCATCCAACACATATATATACATACCAAATGAAAATTCCATATGCAACATATCCCACGAAAAGCATACAATGGTTTCATCCATACATACATATATAGGTAGCAAGCTTCACATTGTTCATCCTACAAAATAAAAATAAAAAGGAAGCACAAGAAGAAGAGTAGACTCCATCAACACAAGCTTCCTCATCGAAAGCAAATCTGCAAATTGGGAAAGAAGAAAGTTAGAAGAACAAGAAGAAGAAGAAGAAGAGTAGAAGAAGAAGACTAGCTAGAAGAAGAAGAAGAAGAAGAAGAAGAAGAAGACTAGCTAGAAGAAGAAGAAGAAGAATTTTCTTCTCTTTCTTTTTCTCCTCTCCTCTTCTTTATCTTCTTCTTCTTCTAACTAAGGTAGGTAAAAATGCCATTTTTTCGCTAAGCTAGGTAAAAATGCTAAGTGTAGGTCATTTTAGATCTAAGATAGGTAAATAGGTTATTTTGGAGGTTAATAATGTTATTATGTCATTTTTTACCTAAGTAAGCTAATTATGTCATTTTTGAGCTATCCTAGTTAAAATCGGTCATTTTGGAGCTAGGTAAGGTTATTTTGTCATTTTGGAGGAAAATAAACTAATGATATGACAGTTTGGAGCAAAACCAAGGTTATTATGCCATTTTTTACCTAAGTAAGCTAATTATGTCATAAATGAACTAGCTAAGCTAAGTATAGATCATTATTGAGCTATCCTAGGTAGTTAGGCCATTTTTGAGCTAACTAAGCATATTTACTCATTTTGGAGGACAAAATGACAAGTGTAGGTCATTTTTGAGCTATCCTAGTTATAATCGGTCGTTTTGGAGGTAGGTAAGGTTATTTTGTCATTTTCGAGGAAAATAAGCTAAGTCTATGTCATTTTGGAGCTAAACCATGGTTATAATGCCATTTTTTACCTAAGTATGCTTAGTATGTGATAACTGAACTAAAGAAGCTAAGTATCGGCAATTTTGGAGCTAAAGTGGTCATTTCTTAAGCTAAGTATGCATTTGTTAAGCAAAACAGTTGGGAAAACTTACCATCATCACGGAGGTGAAGGACCAGTCGGGTTTGTGCCAGGGTGAGACGGAGAAGGACCGGTCAGGGTTGCGGTAGACGCAGAAGGATCGGTCGATGCTTGTCGGGAGGCACGCTGCACCAAAGATCATTTGCAATGTCTCCTTAGCATGATGCAACTCAAATGTGAATACTAGTAACTAATGACCATTCAAATGAAACTCAATGTGGGTGCTATAGCAATATGGGGCATCGACGGAGGGGTTTGACCATTGTTCTGGCACACGGTCTGCACATTTTGTTTTCAGGAGTCAGTCATACTAGTTAGTGATGAAACGAACATTACGTGCATGATTTGGCTATTATGCAGGAGAAACTTACCACGAGGAGCTCATATAGGGCCCGGTGAGACGCGTCATTCCGGTTCCTCTCCTCCTCCAACAGTCTAGCCGTCCTCTCCTCCATGTCCCTCTCCCTTTGTGCCGCCTGCTTGTTTGCCTCCGCCAGAAGCTCCTGGGCCCTAGCCTCGATGGCGAGCTCCATTGGCCGTGGACGAGGCCTTATCTCAGGATCGGAGCTCGTCTGGTGTTTCTTGATCTCCGGGAGAGTTCTAGGACAACGTATCAGTCCATCCCCAATGGCTATCGAGCCATGGGGCCTCCCGCCACCAGATATCATCACGAGCTCTGGATCAAAAGGCCTCTGGCTCGGGTTGTAGTCCTCCCCTTTCCTCGCCTTCCCCTCATCTCTATACCTCACGAGCTTGTTGTGGGAGGAGATGTTGCTGAAGTTCTCTGGATGATCGAGGTCATCCTTAGATAATGCCTAGCCTTCTTGTACGAGGCAGTATGGGCCATGGCATAGACGTCGAACAGCGGTGGCACCTCCTTCTTGTTTTCTCACGCCTAAAAGAGAGGAACAACATATTAGTTAAGGGCTCAATCTAGCATGAAGAATGAAATTGCATGAGTCATGAAGCAAACCACATACCCAGTGATCCCCGTACTCAAACAGGTTGGAGCTCCCTTGATGGTGTGGCACACCTTTCATTTGGGCACGCGTATCCTTGGCCTTGTTGTGGTCGTCTAGCCATTTGGGAGAGAACCACTCATCCACCAATGCCTCCCAACAGTCCATCCTATCCGCACACCATCTCAGGGGCACCTAAGTTAGACAAGAGAAATTTCAGCACTACGCCTATGAATCAAATCAAGGAAACTAAGTACAAGGCCTTAAGAATAGATAATTACCTTCATTGACTTCTCCTTACTCAGATTAATTTTGCGGCACTTCTTCTTGGCCCTCTTAGTCGAGGCGTACTAGTCTCGAATAGCCTGCACCCGAGCCTCGTGCCATAAGTTCTAAAGTAGGCGCTTGCACTCGGCTACGAGAACAATAGACGCTTTCACCTCGTGTTCCTCAAGAGACCTGTAGAAGGTCCGCAATCAAACAAGATCACACTGATTAGTACAATCACTAGGTGTTGTTGATTTTAAATTTTGTAAAGGAGAAATTACCCAAAACCGACGGATCACAATGTCAGCCACCATCTCGCTCAAGACACTGTCGACCCTCTCCTCCAACAGGGCCGGGGCAGCCATGTACAGCTCCCATGTCAGTGCTACCTGTGGAACCTCACCCTCACCGGGCAACTGGACCTTCCCCGGGAAGTGGTGCCGGAAAAGCACACCAAGGACCTGGTTGGGCCTGCGGACACCACGCTTGTGTTTCCAACCCAGTATGACAAGGCCAACACATTAGATATTAATTTGAAGAAACGTGAAGGCAAAAGGTTAAAAAATAGTAAATGCACTTCTCCGCATTAGGCTCAATCAACCACCTTTGATCGCGGGTCGTCGGCACGGGTGGGAGCTTTGTACAACCACGTTGGTAGACCTTCTTGCCCTTATCAACCAGCTCGCCCTCGCTATAGGTGTCCTCAGACAAGTTGTCCTCGCCAACATCAACATGGCCACTAGCCTTCGGAGTCATGTGGGACGAAGACTCTGGGACCGGAGTCTCCTGGGATGAAGACTCAGGGACCGGAGTCTCCTGGAACGAAGGCTCGGTCACCCGATGCTCGTAGGCCCGAGGCTCGGCGACCGGAGTTTGAGACGGGTCCAAGTCGGACGGGTCCACCTGAGACGGAGCCCTCCTGTGGTCGGAAGAATCAGCTGGGGGTGGCGGCAAGGAAGGCGCAGTAGCCTTCCTACCTGTAGCAGCTCTCTTCGTCTTCCCCCGACCTCTCCCGGTCAAAGAAGAAGCGTCCACCGGTGTCTGCATACAGTGCACCAACGCTCTCCGGAGTTGCTAGGGTGGAATAATAGCACCCCTCCCAGCACACGCCGAGGAAGGAGGCTCAGAGCGCTCTCGACCCGCGCCCACCATCTATCAAGACCTGCAATGACAAAGAGTGAACGAAATTAGTTCAACATAAAAAAATTGAATACCTAATAACATGAACTAATTAATAATATATATGTACATAATAATAATTGAATACCTCACATTACTAATATTAATCTTCATCGTCTATATATGCTCGGGGATCAATAAATGCATAATCATCATCACAATCAGTAATGACGTGCTCATCAGCATCATCAATAAAAGCATCAACATGTGGAAGTCCTCCTTTATGTAATCGGTCAAGCATTGGCAGGTCATCCGCAGCAGTAACCTCTTCTTCTTCCGTCTCTTCTTGTTCCGGCTCAGGGGTGAAGTCGGATTCACTATCGCTGTCGACCTCAATGTTCTGAGGTGAAGTAGAGAGGTTCTTGAAATGTTTTTTGGAAACATGTGTTTCTGGGAAGAATTCTCCTTCATATGTGTCTGGGTTAATGTGAGGTTCATAATCATCTTCATTGAGGGAAGGTGGTCTAAAATATGGCGGCACATCATAAACGACATCCCAACCTTTCAGATTTGGATCCGTTTGGCAGGCCCACGGTAGATAGAAAACTTGGGTCGCCTGTTGAGCTGTAATATAGACATCGGGAACATCTAAATGGGTGCTTTGTTTGATTTCGACTAACCCTATATGTTCATGAGTCCTTCTAGTCTCCTTCGGCTGGAATCAATAACATTTGAAGACTACGACGTTTGGTGGGTTTTCACCAAAGAATGTAAGTTCATAAATTGCTTCAACTCTTCCATAATACTCGACCCCTCCTTCGCCGACCGCGGAGACACAACAATTTGTAGATGTTTGGTCGGCCATAGATAGCTCTTTGCCAAAAGTACGAAAGCGATACCCATTGATGTCGTATTTGTCAAATGAACGGACCTTATAGTCAAAAACATTAGCGACTTGTTACAATTCGGAGTCCGTAGACTCTGCATTAGCCTACAAGTTTAATACGAAAGGATTGTTGCATTAGCCGCAAACTAGGCGAAGAAATGAAATCGTCTAATGGAAATTACCGTTTGCTTTAACCAAGATATGAAAACGGGATAGCCGCCTCCATGCTTTGCCAGAAGCTCATACTTTTTGATGGAATCCTTTTAGATCACCACTCCATCCGAGAATTTGGCGACGTATCGACTGTATCACATATCCGGGAATAAGAGCATTCCAAAGGAATTAGAAGTTGTGAAACAATGTGCCGAGAAAATACTCAATGTACGGCCGCACTTCTGTTAGGTTGTTGAAGATATACAAGAAAATGGTCCGCCATTCTACGACATCCAACGCTATTGGTTTCGAAGCACCGGCTGGTGCGAGCTTCCCTCTGAATAGGCTGAGGTTGGATCGACCTTTTTCACGGTTGCCATCATTGTACCGAGGCTTCGGATTATGCAAATGACGATTCTTGGCTTTGTAGTGTGCTGCCATGAAGTTTGTCGCCTCCTCAGAAATGAATGACTCGGCCATCGATGCTTCAACTCTACGTTTATTTTTACATTTTGCTCGAAGCGTCGTCTGCATCCTCTCAGTTGCAAAGCACCAACGATTTTGCACGCCCCCCCAATCTTGCCTCGGTCAGGAGATGCATAATCAAATGCTCAATTGGATTAAAGAAGCCCGGTGGAAAGATCTTTTCTAACTTGCCTATCAACTCCGGCGCCAACTCTTCCACTTCGTCTAGCACGTCAGGCGATAGTTCTTTCGCACAAAGAGCACGGAAGAAATAGCTCAGCTCTGCCAGTACTAGCCATTCATCCTCAGGGATAAAGCCACGCAACATCACCAGCACTACCCGCTCAAGCCATATGTGCCAATCATGACTCTTGAGACCCAATATTTTTAATTTTTCAAGACTCGCTCCCCTCTTTAGATTCACTGCATACCCATCGGGGAACATCAACTGCATTTTCATCCACAAGATCGTTTCCCTCATAGTTGGCCTCCCAAGATTGAACCATGCCTTTGGCTTCCTCTAGTTCTTCTTTCCTTTCGGTTGTTGTATGTTTTGTAACGGTCTATCACATAGAGCCTCCTAATCGACTCTAGCCTTAGGATTGTCCTTCGACTTCCCCTCTATGCCGAACAATGTACCAAAAAGGGCCTCCCCGATATTCTTTTCAGTGTGCATCACGTTGATGTTGTGTGGGCAAAGGAGGTCTTTAAAGTAAGGTAGATCCCACAAACATATCTTGTGAGTCCAGACCTGTTCCGTATGATACCCTTTGAAATACCCTGGATGATCTAGATCTGGATCGAGAGCGTTTATCTGATCCAGGATCTGTTGGCCTGTCAACGCAGGTGGTGCAATGTTTTTGACAACTCTACCTTCGATGAAATTCTTCTGTTCTTTTCCGAACTTATGGTCAGGATCCAGGAACTGTCTATGCATGTCGAAGAAAGAAAACTTGTGACCCGCCTGCAGCCAACGTAAACTCAAGAGCTTCCTTGCATGTGGGGCACGAGCACCTTCAATGCACAGACCAGCCAACGAATAGCGCATACGCCGGCAAGTCATGCGACGAGTACATGAACCACACATGAACTTTGAAGTTCTTCTTGGTAGCGGCGTCGTATGTCTTGATCCCATTATCCCAGGCTTCTTGCAATTCATCCTTAAGTAGCTGCATGTACACATTCATATTCTTCCCTGGATATTTGGGGCTTGGAATTATCAACGTCAGGAAAATGTTCTTTCTTTTCATAATCTCAATGGGGGGACATTGAGTGGAATGAAAAATACAGGCCAGGAACTATATTGTGCTGCCGTCATACCATACACATTGAACCCATCCGTGCTAATGGCAACTCAAGGATGCCTTGGAACTGCCGCTTTATCCTTATGTAATACATCAAAGTGCTTCCACGCAAAAGTGTCTAAAGTGTGTCCCAACATCGAATTCCCATCTGCATCTAGTTTTGTTCTTTTGCCCAATTTATGCCACGTCATCTGTCTGGCCGTCTCTTCGACCATGAAAAGACGTTGAAGTCTTGATATGATTGGCAGATACCGAAGAACATTAATGGGGATTTTGGTCTGACTCTTCTTACCCATACCATTGTCTACTAGAACATACCTGGAAGCATTGCAAATGGGGCAATAGTTCAAGCCCGCATACTCAAGCCTAAATAAGCCACATCCATTCTCACAGGCATCTATCTTCTCATAGGGCATCTTAAGCGCACGTAGGATTTTGTCCGACTGGTACAGGTTTGCTGGCAATACATGGCCTTTGGGTAGAAAGCGTCCAAATATCATCATCATCGTGTCGTAGCATTCTCTGCCCAGGTTGAACTGAGCCTTTAGAGCCATTACTTCCACGATGGCATCCAGCTGACAAAGCTCAGTGTGCTCGTGGAGAGGATGTTTTGAAGACTCCAGCATTTCATAAAAGGCCTTTACAGATTCCTCCATCTCATCGTCCGAATCCCGAGCATCATCAAAGTCTTGCACCATGTCTTCGATCCAGGTACCATGCTCGTCGGTGTGACGACGAACCACCTCAGCTCTGGCACATTGGGCAGACTCACCATGAAATGTCTAGACCGTATAATTAGGCGTAAAACCCCACTTCTGCAAGTGTTTGATCATTTCAAACTCTGACTTCTTCTTAAAGTTGTCGCAATCGACACAAGGGCACCAGGTTATTTTCTATACATTTGTAAATGCGACTCTCACAAACTCGGTTTTTGTTATCCATTCACGGGTCATGTCTTTCTGACTAGTGTGACCGGTGTACATCCACCCACGATCACTCATCTTGCCTAGCTACTGGACACACACAAAATATATACATAATTCAGCAAACCATATTCATCAGTTAATAGAATTTCTCAGTTTTATTACATCGATGCAACCTAGACGCTAGTAGGTAAAGATAGGTCCTAATCCCACCCGAGTATGTGTAGATTGGGTTCATTTTCCCATGCTCCGCTCCAGATCCGACGCACAATTTCGGCAGCACCTCCCCGCTATTCTCCTGATACATGTCTCGGCAATAAGCAGAGAGGATGTGTACCCGGAGAACAATAGGGAGGCACTAACGAAATTCTGCATCGGATCCGGAGCAGCGCATATGGGAAAATGAACCCAATCTACACATACTCGGGCTGTCCATGGATAACGTTGGACAATTCGAAAGAATCACGGTTATAAATATGCTAATGAATGCATATTTATAGATGTAACCCTTTCGAACAGGAGACGCATAGTGGTCACGCATACTGATGATTGAGGACACCTATAGCTAGCAAGTTTCATCGGTACAAAGACCGAAACAGAGGAAATGAAGGGGGGAGGAGGAGATGTCATTTGTGCTCACCCACGAATGCGGGGGCGGAGCTCGTCGAACGCACGGGGAGGTCGTCGAACACCAAACCCTCGCAGTGACGAAACAACTGCACATTTTAATCCACCCGGTCAACATAAATATGATGTTTTGTATAACAAAATCGAAAAATATATGACCTAACTCATAATTCACAAATATATGACCCGTCGGCCTCTGGAAGGCCGAAGAGCACCTTTTTGGGGATCAGGGTGTCGGGGGTGTCGTGTCGGGGTTGGGGTGTCGGGTCGGGATAGGGGTGCTGTGTCGGGGTCTGGGGTGCCATGTCGGGGCGTCGGGGTGTCGTGTCGGGGGTCGGGGTGTTGGTGGTGTCGGGGTAGGGGTAGGGGTGTTGTCTAGGGGTCGGGGGTGCCGTGTCGAGGTGTCGGGGTGTCGTGTAAGGGGTCGTGGTGTTGGTGGTGTCGTGTCGGCGATCCTCGACCCGGTTATGTCGGCACCGACGCACCCCGTCGCCGATCCTCGACCTGGTTACATCCGCGCCGACGCACCCCGTCGCCGATCCTCGACCCAGTTTTCCTTTTTCCTTTTCTTATTCTCCTCTTCTCCTATTTTTCTTCTTCTTCTCCTTCTCCTCCTCCACCTCCTCCTCCTCCTCCTCTTCTTCTTTTTCTTCTTTTCTTCTCCTCATCCTCCTCCTTTTTTCTTGTTTTTCTTCTTCTTCTTCCTCTTCTTCTTCTTCTTCTTCTTCTTCTTCTCCTTCTCCTTCTCCTCCTCTTCTTCTTCTACTCTCTTCTTCTTCTTCTTCATTTCCTCTCCTCCTCCTCCTAACTAACTAACTAACTTACTAACTTAACAGAAAAACTAACTAACTAACTTATTTTTTCTAACCTAATAAACTAAACTAACCTAATTAGACCTAAATCTAAAAAAACAGAAAAAACTAAAAAAACATAAAAAATCTAAACCTAATTAAAATCACCGGTGGGGGTCGGGGCGGCGGCGGGGTGCGGCAGCAGGGGTGCGTCGGTGTCGGCGGGCGGGGCGACCTAGGCGGGGCCGATGAAGGGGGCAAGGGAGGGGGCAGCGTTACCACAAGGGAGGGGCGGGGCGGGGGCGGTGGAGGAGGCCGAGGCAGGGGAGGGGCGGGCAAGGGGCCAATGGAGGAGGCCGGGGCAGGGGAGGGTGTGGGGCGGGGCCGGTGGAGGAGGCCGGGGCAGGAGAGGGGGCGGGCCGGTGGCGGTGGGGGTCAGGGCGGTGGCAGGGGTGGAGCGGCGAGGCGTCGGTGATGGCAAGCGGCGGGCCGGAGCGGCGTGGGGTCGGGGCGGCGGCGGGGTGCGGTCAGGGGCGGCGGCGGGGTGCGGTCGGAGAGAGAGAGACAGAAAGAGACAGAGAGAGGGAGAGAAGAGAGAGACGAGGGGGGGGGGTAACGGGCCGTTAGATGGCAAGTTCTTTGCCGTTAGCTACCAGACGGTAAAGAGGTGGGGTGGGCCATTGCACTAAGCTGGCCTCCACTGGGCCCCACCGCACCTCTTTGCCGTCTGCCAGCGAACGGCAAAGAATCTTTGCCATCAGCTGGAAGACGGCAAAGAACTTGCTGATGACAAAGCCACCCTTTGCCGTCTGCTAGCTCTTTGCCGTCTGTTTTCTGCTAACTGATGGCAAAGCCACTCTTTGTCGTCCGCTAGCAGACGGCAAAGATGTGGCAGACGGCAAATCTTCTGATTCCAGTAGTGTTTGTGCAAGGTATTTTGGACTATTTCTGGGGTTTTATTAGGTTTCCAGTTTGTCATCCGGTATCTACATGTATTTTTTACTCTTTCATTTTTTATTGAGACAAGTATTACCTGAAAAAACATCATGCAACACGCAGCGAGCAAGCTGGAGGTCTAGTCGGTACACCGGGAGGCGAGCTATCCTGCCCTGCATGCAAGATGCCATGCACTGATGTACATGGATCAATACATGCATTTGCAACTTCATGTGGTCACTAGTAGAAAACAACCCATTTGTCCCGGTTCCAGAGGCCCATTTCTCCCGGTTCTGAAATCGGGACTAAAGGGTCAGGACTAAAGCGCAAAACCTTTAATCCCGGTTCGCTTACGAACCGAGACCAAAGGGGCTCCATGTGGCCGCTGCGGGAGGACCTTTAGTCTCGGTTGGTAACACCAACCGGGACCAAAAGGCAGCTGCACATCAGTAGATCACAGGCGCTGGGGTTTTGTTTTTTTGGAAGGGGGTTTAGGGGTTTTGGAGGGACAATTTAGGGGTTTCATATTGTGTTAGCTAGCTAATAAAGATAAGTGACCTCTCTTTCTCCGTGCTTGGTCAACGCTAGCTACTATACATATAAAGAGAACTCGATGCTAGCTAGTAAGCAAATGAAGGAAACCATTAATTACACAAGATCGTCATGAACATATATAGAGAGAAGTGACATCTCTTTCTCTGTGCTTGGTCAAATAACAAGTTTTCGTATATCTATCCGACGCAACTACATATATACAATATAACATCTCTTACAATCCCTAACATGATCTACCTAAGACTCATTTAATTTGCAATTTCACATGGTATTCTCCATATTTAGGTATGACGTGGTCAATAAAGAATCCAACCAATTCCTCTTGAATTGCTCGTATGAGATCATGTGGTAGGAGTTCATCCCGCATCTGCCAGATCTAATTTAAAGAAGGGGGTCAATACATATATATGAATGAAACTCAACACAACTAATGGTAATATATAAAATAAAATTGTGAATATTGTTTACGTACTTCAAATTGTTTTTCAGAGGAGGCCCGCTCAGAGGTATAGTAGCGAATGAACTCGCATACATAGTATCCACATAAATGAGTGTTGGGTGCCTGCAACAAGCACTTTACGAGAAAAGAGTTCAATCAAATTGATAAGCAAGCATGATAATGGTATTGATGAAAATAGAATCAATGAGAGATGCGCGGAACTAGCTAATAGTACTTACTTTGGGATGTGTAAATCGCAGCTCCTTCTTTAGACCCAGAACCATAGCGGTGAACGTTTTCCAAACCTTGGCAGGCAAAAAAAATGATTACTTGATATAAGGAAATGAACGAAAGTTGCCGATATGGTCCCGGTATTGATTGAACTTACTTCTAGAGCATTGCAGTCATGTCCGCATAATACTAGGGATCTTTACGGAGCGAGTCTAAGATAGTTACTAATGCCCCGTCAAGGTTAATGGATAGCAGAATATAGTCGAAGCTGCGCACGCATAACTCATCAATTACATTACTTAACCACGAGTAAGCGAAACCGAATATGTAGAAGATAGTAACACTCACTTGAAGTTGTAAGGAAAGAGTATTTCCCTTTTGTTTTGATGTCTAAGGAAGGTTTCTAGCAATTTGTCCTCGGTAGCTTTGGCCTCCTTTCGTACCGACTATTCATTTATGGTATTTGGGTTAATGAACCCAACGTCGAAGATTCCTGTTGTTTTGCATTCGACCATCTTCAATCTGCATAATATAGCGAGGATAATTATATATACATGCAATGAACGAGCTGAGCTAGAGACTTAATTATAGAAGTAATACTTACAGGCAGTAGCAAGTCATGAGTTGTTTGTCGAGGGCCTTTTGATTGTATAATTGAAATAACTCCACAATTCAACAAGCAGTTGGTCGACTCCAGGGAAGTCATGCTCTTTTTAATTCCGACAAACAAACTATCTTTTCCCGACTTCCTGTAGGTTCCCATGTACCAGTCATGCAATTTTTGCGTCATCGTTGTTAGATGAAGATGATCAGGTTTGACGAGAGGCTTCCCGTGCTCGTATCTAAAGACGTGTACTACGTCAGCCATTTCAAACTGTAAATCATCAGTCAGGTAATCATCAAGAGTGGTACTGGGCAGTAGCACCGGATCATTAGCGATATTGCTAGACACCTTGAGCGGGGGGCACGATTGCTTCTCCTGTTCGTCGAGCTGGGGAATTGTTTTTCCACTTCTTCGTTTTTTTCGCTCTTGCAGCACTGGAAGTACTTCCCGACTGCTGCGCTTCAGCATGTGTCTTAGTAATTATGCGGTCATAGTTGGAATCCGGCGGAGGCGGTGGTGGTCGCTTCAGGGCATGATAGTGCGCTTCACTTTCATCGGATCTACCTTCCCTTCGGAGGTGAAGTTTTTTTGCAAAATGGTCCCTCAGTTGGGCACGACATATGTCCTCATTTTCCTTCTCGGTTTTGGGTGGCCTCGAGAGTTGGTCGGAGAATTAGGCCGGGTTTGGGTGGCCTCGAGAGTTGGTCGCCCGGTATATCGAGAGGGGGGTGAACATTTTACCTTGGTAACTTAGAAAAAATGTTGTCGGGGATGGGTATATCGACCCCCCCCCCCTCATGTCGAAGTTATCGGGGAGGGGGTATATCGACAACGACATACATACATGGAAAAAAATGCTATCCATCTATACATACATAGCCACACACATATATACATGGAAAAAATGCTATAAAAATACATATAAGAACAAAAAAAAATGCTAAGAATAAAAAAATTAATACACATATGAACAAAAAAATACATATATGAACAAAAAAATGCTCTGAACAAAAAAATTAATACATACATGAACATCCATCCATACATATAGACACATACATATATACATTATATATATAAACAAAAAATACATTATATATTTGAACAAAAAAATGCTCTGGACAAAAAATTCAACCCCGGGGCGGCGGCGGCTCGAAGAGGGGGCGACCGGCGAGGGCGATGGCGGGGGCGGCGAGGGCGAGGGCGACGGTGGGGGCAGCGATGGCAACGGCAGGGGCGGCGAGGGCGACGGCGGGGGCGGCGCACTAGGGAGCCGGCCACAACGGCGACGGTGGGGGCGGACCGGGGAGCAGGGGCGCGCTTGGGGGTGGCGGATGGTGATGACATGGGCAGCGGACGGTGTCGGCGTGGTCTCGGGGTCGGGGCACGAGTGACGGCGATGGCGTCGGGGCAGCCTGGTGGCATCGAGGAGGTCGGCGTCGTCGGGGGGAACTACGAGATGAAAATGAAAATTTTCACAAGTGTTGCTTATATACACACAGCATTGGTCTCGGTTTGAGGACGGAACCGGGACCAATGCCCGCCTTTAGTCCTGGTTGGTGCCACCAACCGGGACCAAAGGTCTCTTTTTGGCAGCCCAAAGGGCGGGAAGCAGAGACCTTTGCTCCCGGTTGGTGGCACGAACCAGGACCAAAGGTAGGCATTGGTCGCGGTTGGTGCCACAACCCGAGACCAAAGGGGTGCATTGGTCCCGGTTCGTGGCACCAACCGGGACCAATGGCCTGCGTCTGGCACAGCCGTGGTGTGGTTGAATGTTTAGTCTCACCTTGCTAGCGGAGAGGCTTCGGCACTTGTTTATAAGCGCGGTTGTGCCATCTCTCTCGAACTCCTCTGAACTGGAGGCCTACGGGCCTAATCTCACACTGCTATGCCTGTGGGCCTACTTGGCCTGTTGCAGGCCTGAATCCTGACCCAACTAGCCGGGTTCCTGGTCGTATTCACGTCGTGGTGGCCCAGTAGGCGGCATTTTTTTTCTTTTTTTCCTTTTTGCTTTATTTATTTATTTGTTCCTACTTACACCTAAATACTTACAGTTTTTCAGTGATTCTTTTTGGTTTTAGGTCACAAACATTATAAACTTTCTATTAGTGCCATTAGTTTTCAAATTTGAATAGTTTAACTTTGAATTCTTTTAAATTTGTGTGAATCACTAGTTTGTGAATAACTTTACTATAATAATAGATTTTCGAGTGATTATTTTTCCTGCTATTTAATATTACTGTGTTTTATCATTATATTCAATTTGGTAATTTTTAGGTTAATTTAAATGTCTGTTTTAATAAAAAATAGATTTCGTTATTTTAGTTTGCTATTAAAGTTTCTAACAAAAAATTCTTTATGAAAATTCTTTTTTCGGTTATTGTTTTGAACAAAAAACTTCGATAATTTTAGTTGCATAAATTTTATATAATTTTAGTATCAAAATACTAGAGGTTTATAGAATTTTAGTTTCAAAAATATTTTGATAGTTTTCTTTTAGTTGATCATAACAGAATATTTTAATTTGATTATTTTTAGTTCATTCTTTTTGCTATTAGAGTTTTGTAAAAGCTTCTCAGTTCATTCTTTTTGCTATTAGTTCTTTTTTTGAGCTAAATGACCCTGAAATTGAAAAGCACTTCAAATGAACTCTGAAAAGGTTGAAAGTTTTCATGGTATCATCATTTCACCCACATATCATGTGCTAAAATGATGAGAGGGTTACGGCAAAAACAGGATGCACTTCATGTACAAAATTGACAATCTCTTTCGAAGTATCACAGTTTCGGACCAAAACTCGTCTGTTACAAAGGGATTTCATTTTTTTGAACTTATTTGAACTCCAAACTTTTTGTGTGTTCAAAATGAACCATTCAAAGCCACATCATCAATTTTCACCCCTTTCTGACTTCATTTGGTATTTTCCTGCATTTACTGATTTTTTGAGCTAAATGACCCTGAAATTGAAAAGCACTTCAAATGAACTCTGAAAAGGTTGAAAGTTGTCATGGTATCATAATTTCACCCACATAGCATGTGCTAAAAAGTTGAGAGAGTTAAGTCAAACACTGGATGCACTTCATGTACAAAATGGACAATCACTTTCGAAGTATCACGGTTTTGGATGAAAACTCATCTGTTACAAAGGGATTTCCTTTTTTTAACTTATTTGAACTCCAGACTTTTTGTGTGTTTAAAATGAACCATTCAAAGACACATCATCAATTTTCAACCCTTTTTGACTTCATCTGGTATTTTTCATGCATTTACTGATTTTTTGAGCTAAATGACCCGGAAATTGAAAAGCACTACAAACGAACTCTGAAAAGGTTGAACGTTGGCATGGTGTCATCATTTCACCCACATAGCATGTTATAAAAAGTTGAGAGGGTTACGAAAAAATTGGATGCACTTCGTGTACAAAACGGACAATCTCTTTCGTACTGTCAGGGTTTCGGACCTAAACTCATATGTTACAAATGGATTTCATTTTTTTGAACTTATTTGAACTCTAGACTTTTTGTGAGTTCAAAATGAACCATTCAAAGCCACATTATCAATTTTCAACCCTTTGTGACTTCATCTTGTATTTTTGATGCATTTAATGTTTTTTTGAGCTAAATGACCTGAAATTGAAAAGCATTATAAATGAACTCAGAAAAGTTTTAAAGTTGGCATAGTATCATCATTTCACCCACATAGCATGTTACAAAATTTTTAGAGGGTTACGACAAAAACTGGATGCACTTCGTGTACAAAACAATATCTTTCGTCACGTGCACCACGTCAATTGCAGAGCGGACCTCTAGGTCTTTCCAATAGGGTAGGTCTCAAAATAAATACATACAGTTCATACATAGTTCTCATTATTGAACAACATATAGCTCTCTAGAGCATCTAATTAAAACATACATTGAATCTATGTAAAAAAAATTAAATGCAACAACAAATGCGATCATAACGGCTGCTAAGGTACCAATTGATCCAACGACAAAATGATACCAAGCCTCAATATGAATGGCATATTTTCTAATCTTTCTAATCTTCAAGCACATTGCATCCATCTTGATCTTGTGATCGCCGACGACATCGGCAATACGCAACTCCAACTTCATCTTCTCCTCTTCAACTCTTTGCAATTTTTCTTTCAAGTCATTCTTTTCTTTTTGAACCAAATTTAACTTCTCGACAAGAATTTCTGTGTGGGTTGGATTTTCCGGTTCACATACCTCGTAGATTAAAAAATCTATATCGTGTTGGTCGGCATAATTGTCATAAACAATAATTAAAACAAATAGTTATAAAAGATAATATATACCACATCCGAATCATAGACAGGACGAGGGCCGACGAAGGTGGATACGAAAACCATCGCACTATATAATAACAAACAATAATAAAAGTAAGAAAATTATACAAGTATCTATCTAAATAATACAAGTAAGAAGATAAGAAGAAGAGGCTAACCACAATGGTGCCGGTGCTGAGCGATCGACAGCGGTGAGGACTGTTGGAGAACGTCGCATGGGAAACAAAAAAATTCCTACGCACATGCAAACCTATCCATGGTGATGACCATCTACGAGAGGGAGAGTGGATCTACGTACCCTTGTAGATCGCTAAGCGGGAAGCGTTAAGAAATGCGGTTGGTGTAGTCGAACATCTTCGCGATCCAAATCGCCGAGCGTCCTGCGATCTCATCACGATCCGTCCCGTGATCCAATCACGATCCGCCCCGCGAACACATCATTATCCGTCCCTCGAACTCATCACGATCCGTCTCACGATCTTGATCACGATCTGTCCCGCGAACTCATCATGATCCCTTCCGTGATCACATCACGAACTGTCTCGCGATCTTGATCACGGTCCTTCCGATCTAGCGCCGAACGGACGGCACCTCCGCGTTCAGCACACGTGCAGCTTGATGACGATCTCCGCCATCTTAATCCAGCAAGAGGAGGTGGAGAGGAGAGAGAGTTCACCGGCAGCGTGACGGCGCTTCGGTGATGGTGGTGGAGCAATTCCGGCAGGGCTTCGCCTAAGCGTTGCAGAAAAACCGATCTAGAGGAGCACCGGTGAAACGGGTAGCACGTGGCCGTAAACTGTGTCCAAACAGCACCCAATCCACCAGTATATAAAGGAGGGAGAGAGAGGAGGGCTGGCGCAAGGAAAAACTCCAATAGGAGTCGGCCAAACTAGAGGGGGAGGAGTCCTACTCCTCCACTCCTAGTAGGAGTAGGACTCTTCCTTTTTAGCCTTTTTTCCACCTTTTCCATTAGGATTTTTGCCTCCTGCCCAATAAGGGCTGGTTATTATTATCCCCCAATGAGTTCTGGGGCTCGATCATGCTTTGCATGTGAGAGAGGTCTTATAGTCAACGGGTCTGCGATATTTAGATTCGTGTGTACTTTGCAAATCTCTATGTCAAACCGTAAACACGGCTACCACACTCCACTTGGTACTATTTCCAAATGGCTGCTCCACTATACGTATCCAGATTGCTACTACTAGTCATCCGGATAGGTGTTAAAGCTTGCATCGACGTAACTCTTTACGACGAACTCTTTATCACCTCCATAATCAAGAAACATTTCCTTAGTCCTCTGGTTACTAAGGATAATTCCGACCGCTGTCCAGTGATCCACTCCTGGACCACTCTTGTACCCCTTGACAGACTCATGGCAAGGCACACATAGGTGCGGTACACAGCATGGCATAATATAGAGCCTATGGCTAAGGCATAGGGGACGACGTTCGTCCTTTCTCTTTCTTCTGCCGTTGTTGAGCTTTGAGTCTCACTCAACTTCACACCTTACAAATTAGACGAGAACTATTTCTCTGGCTGATCCATTTTGAACTCTTTCAAAATCTTGTCAAGGTATGCACTCATTGAAAGTCTCATCAAGCATCTTGATCTATCTCTATAGATTTTGATGCTCAACAATTAGGTAGCTTTATCCAGGTCTTCCTTTGAAAAACACTTTTCAAAGAACCTTTTATGCCTTCCAGAAATTCTACATTATTTCCGATCAACAATATGTCAACCACATATACTTCTCAGAAACTCTATAGTGCTCCCACTCACTTTATTGCAAATACAAGTTTCTCGTAAACTTTTTATAAACTACAGAAACTTTGATCACCTCATCAAAGTGTATATTCCAACTCCGAGATGCTTGCTTCAGTCCATAGAAGGATCACTGAAGCTTGCTCATCTTTTAGCATCCTTAGGACTGACAAAACCTTCTGGTTGTATCACATACAACCTTTCCTTAAGTAAACCGTTAAGGAAACGATGTTTTGACATCCATCTGCTAGATTTCATAATTGAAAATGCAGCAACTGCTAACATAATTCCAACAGACTTTTAGCATCGCTACGAGTGAGAAAGCCTCATCGCAGTCAACTCCTTGAACTTGTCACAAACAACTTTGCAACAAGTCGAGCTTTACAAATGGTGACATTCACCATCCGTGTCTGTCTTCATTCTAAAGGTCCATTTGTACTCAACGACCTGCCGTCTAACGAGCAAGTCTACCAAAGTCTATACTTGGTTTTCATACATGGATCCTATCTCGGATTTCATGGCCTCTAACCATTCGTCGGAATCCGGGCCCATCATCGCTTCTCCATAGCCCGTAGGTTCATCGTTGTCCAACAACATGATCTCCAAGACAGAGTTGTCGTACCACTTAGGAGCAGTACACATCCTTGTCGACCCACGAAATTCGATAGTAACTTGATCCTGAAGCTTCATGATCATCATCATTAACTTCCTATGTTGGAAATATGCCCTAGAGGCAATAATAAAATGGTTATTATTGTATTTCCTAGTTCATGATAATTGTCTATTATTCATGCTACAATTGTGTTAACCAGAAACCGTAATACATGTGTGAATACATAGACCACAACATGTCCCTAGTAAGCCTCTAGCTGGCTAGCTCGTTGATCAATAGATGGTCACGGTTTCATGACCATGGACATTGGATGTCATTGATAACAGGATCACATCATTAGGAGAATGATGTGATGGACGAGACCCAATCCTAAGCATAGCACAAGATCGTGTAGTTCGTTTGCTAAAGCTTTTCAATGTTAAGTATCGTTTCCTTAGACCATGAGATTGTGTAACTCCCGGATACCGTAGGAATACTTTGGGTGTGCCAAACGTCACAACGTAACTGGGTGGTTATAAAGGTATGCTACGGGTATCTCCGAAAGTGTCTGTTGGGTTGACACGAATCGAGATTGGGATTTGTCACTCCGTGTGACGGAGAGGTATCTCTGGGCCCACTCGGTAAGACATCATCATAATGAGCTCAATGTGACTAAGGAGTTAGCCACGGGATGATGTGTTACGGAACGAGTAAACAGACTTGCCGGTAACGAGATTGAACAAGGTATAGGGATACCGACGATCGAATCTCGGGCAAGTACCATACCGATAGACAAAGGGAATTGTATACGGGATTGATTGAATCCCTGACATCATGGTTCATCCGATGAGATCATCATGGAGTACGTGGGAGCCAACATGGGTATCCAGATCCCGCTGTTGGTTATTGGCCAGAGAGGTGTCTCGGTCATGTCTACGTGTCTCCCGAACCCGTAGGGTCTACACACTTAAGGTTCGATGACGCTAGGGTTATAGGGAAAAGGTATACGTGATTACCGAAGGTTGTTTGGAGTCCCAGATGAGATCCCGGATGTCACGAGGAGCTCCAGAATGGTCCGGAGGTAAAGATTGATATAGAGGAAGTCCAATTTTGGTCACCGGAAAGCTTTCGGGCTCATCGGTATTGTACCGGGAGTGCCGGGAGGGTGCTGGAGGACCCCGGGAGGGGTGTGACGACCAGAGGACTTCATGGGCTGTTAGATAAAGTGTGTAAGCCCTTATTGGGCTGGGAAATACTTTTGCTAAAGGCCCATGTGGTTGGAGATAAGAGATAGGGCTGAAAAAGATTTAAAAGGACGAGATCCACCTCCCTTGTGGGAGGTGGACTCTCCCCCTAGCTCGGCCGAACCTCTCCTCCTTGGAGGAGGGGTCAAGCCAGCCCTCCCTCTCCCTCCTCCTATATATACTTGAGGTTTTGGCCCTTTGAGAATAGATCTGAACTCTCTCTCTCTCGGCGAAGCTCTACCTCTCTTCTTCCTCCTCCGCAGTGCTTGGCGAAGCCCTGCCGGGATACCTTGCTACTCCACCACCACCACGCTGTCGTGCTGCTGCTGGAGCTCTTCCCCAACCTCTCCTTCCTCCTTGCTGGATAAAGGCGTAGGAGACGTCACCGGGCTGCACGTGTGTTGAACGCGGAGGTGCCGTCCGTTCGGCACTTGATCGGATCTATCGCGATCTGAATCGCTGCGAGTACGACTCCATCAACCGCGTTCTTGTAACGCTTCCGCTTAGCGATCTTCAAAGGTATGAAGATGCAATCTCTCCCCTCTCGTTGCTGGTTTCTCCATAGATAGATCTTGGTGACACGTAGGAAAATTTTGATTTACTACTACGTCTCCCAACAGTGGCATCATGAGCTAGTTCTATGCGTAGAATCTATGCACGAGTAGAACACAAAGCAGTTGTGGGCGTCGATTTTGTTAATATGCTTGCAGTTACTAGTCTTATCTTGATTCGACGGTATTGTGGGATGAAGCGGCCTGGACCAACCTTACACGTACGCTTACGTGAGACCGGTTCCACCGCCTGACATGCACTAGTTGCATAAGGTGGCTAGCGGGTGTCTGTCTCTCCCACCTTAGTCGGATTGGATTCGATGAAAAGGGTCCTTATGAAGGGTAAATAGCAATTGGCATATTACGTTGTGGTTTTGGCGTAGGTAAGAAACGTTCTTGCTAGAAACCTATAGCAACCACGTAAAAACTTGCAACTACAAATTAGAGGACGTCTAACTTGTTTTTGCAGCATATGTCGTGTGATGTGATATGGCCAAAAGGATGTGATGTGATGCATTGTGATGTATGAGATTGATCATGTGCTTGTAATAGGGTTCACGACTTGCATGTCGATGACTATGACAACCGGCAGGAGCCATAGGAGTTGTCTTATTTATTGTATGACCTACGAGTCAATCATAAACGCCATGTAATTACTTTACTTTATGACTAAGCGTTAGCCATAGCAGTAGAAGTAATAGTTGGCGAGACAACTTCATGAAGACACAATGATGGAGATCATGATGATGGAGATCATGGTGTCATGCCGGTGACAATGATGATCATGGTGCCCCGAAGATGGAGATCATAGGAGCAAGATGATATTGGCCATATCATGTCACTATATTGATTGCATGTGATGTTTATCATGTTTACATCTTATTTTCTTAGAACGACGGTAGTAAATAAGATGATCTCTCAATAAAATTTCAAGAGAAGTGTTCACCCTAACTGTGCACCGTTGCTAAGGATCGTTGTTCCGAAGCACCACGTGATGATCGGGTGTGATAGGTTCTAACGTTCGCATACAACGGGTATAAGCCAGATTTACACACGCAAAACACTTAGGTTGACTTGACGAGCCTAGCATGTACAGACATGGCCTCAGAACACGGAAGACCGAAAGGTTGAACATGGGTCGTATAGAAGGTACGATCAACATGAAGATGTTCACCATGGATGACTAGTCCGTCTCACGTGATGATCGGACACGGGCTAGTTGACAAGGATCATGTGTCACTTAGATGACTAGAGAGATGTCTATCTGAGTGGGAGTTCACTGAATAATTTGATTATGTGAACTTAATTATCATGAACTTAGTCTAAAATTGCCTTTAATATCTATATTGTAGATCCAATGGCCAACGCAAATGTCAACATCAATTTCAACGCGTTCCTAGAGAAAACCAAGCTGAAAGATGATGGAAGCAACTATGCGGACTGGGTCCGTGGCTTGAGGATCATCCTCATAGCTTCCAAGAAACTGTATGTCCTGGATGCACCGCTAGGTGACCCACCCCTTCTCCCAGCAGAACAAGACGTTGCGAACGCTTGGCATTCTCGCTGCAATGACTACTCCCTTGTTCAGTGTGGCATGCTTTATAGTTTAGAACCGGGGCTCCAAAAGCGTTTTGAGCAACACGGAGCATATGAGATGTTCCAAGAGCTAAAACTGGTCTTTCAAGCTCATGCCCGGGTCGAGAGATATGAAGTCTCCGACAAGTTCTTTAGTTGTAAGATGGAGAACAGTTCTGTCAGTGAGCACATCCTCAAGATGTCTGGGCTTCACAACCGCTTGACTCAGCTGGGAGTTAACATCCCGGATGACTCGGTCATTGATAGAATCCTCCAGTCGCTTCCACCTAGCTACAAGAGCTTTGTGATGAACTACAACATGCAAGGGATGGAGAAGTCCATTCCTGAGTTGTACTCGATGCTGAAATCAGCGGAGGTCGAGATCAGAAAGGAGCATCAAGTGTTGATGGTAAATAAGACCACTAGTTTCAAGAAAGGCAAGGGTAAGAAGAACTTCAAGAAGGACGGCAAAGCTGTTGTCGCGCCCGGTAAGCAAGTTGCCGGGAAGAAGAAGAAAAATGGACCCAAGCCTGAGACTGAGTGCTTTTATTGCAAGTGTACAGGTCACTGGAAGCGGAACTGCCCCAAGTATTTAGCGGATACGAAGGACGGCAACGTTAAAGGTATATGTGATATACTTGTTATTGATGTGTACCTAACCAGCGCTCGTAGTAGCTCCTGGGTATTTGATACTGGTGCAGTTGCTCACATTTGTAACTCCAAGCAGGAGCTGCGGAATAAGTGAAGGTTGGCAAAGGACGAGGTGACGATGCGCGTCGGGAATGGTTCCAAGGTCGATGTGATTGCCGTCGGCACGCTACCTCTACATCTACCTTCGGGATTAGTTTTAGACCTTAATAATTGTTATTTAGTACCAGCTTTGAGCATGAACATTGTATCTGGATCTCGCTTGATGCGAGATGGCTACTCATTTAAATCCGAGAATAATGGTTGTTCTATTTATATGAGAGAAATGTTCTATGCTCATGCCCCACTGGTCAATGGTTTATTTTTGATGAATCTCGAACGTGATGTTACACATGTCCATAGTGTGAGTACCAAAAAGTGTAAAGTTGATAACGATAGTCCCACTTACATGTGGCACTGCTGTCTTGGCCATATTGGTGTCAAACGCATGAAGAAGCTCCATGTTGATGGACTTTTGGAGTCACTTGATTTTGAATCATTTACACATGCGAACCATGCCTCATGGGCAAGATGACCAAAACTCCGTTCTCCGGAACAATGGAGCGAGCAACTAACTTGTTGGAGATAATACATACCGATGTATGCAGTCCAATGAGTGTCGAGGCTCGCGGTGGCTACCGTTATGTTCTCACCCTCACTGATGACTTGAGCAGATATGGGTATGTCTACTTAATGAAACACAAGTCTGAAACCTTTGAAAGGTTCAAGGAATTTCAGAGTGAGGTCGAGAATCAATGTGACAGGAAAATAAAATGCCTACGATCTGATCGTGGCGGAGAATATTTAAGTCACGAGTTTGGCACGCACCTTAGGAAATGTAGAATTGTTTCACAGCTCACGCCGCCCGGCACACCTCAGCGAAATGGTGTGTCTGAACGTCGTAATCGCACTCTATTGGATATGGTGCGATCTATGATGTCTCTTACCGACTTACCGCTATCATTTTGGGGATATGCATTAGAGACTGCCGCATTCACTTTAAATAGGGCACCGTCTAAATCCGTTGAGATGACACCGTATGAATTATGGTTTGGAAAGAAACCTAAGCTGTCGTTTCTAAAAGTTTGGGGATGCGATGCTTATGTGAAGAAACTTCAACCTGAGAAGCTCGAACCCAAAGCGGAAAAGTGCGTCTTCATAGGATATCCCAAAGAGACTATTGGGTATACCTTCTACCTACGATCCAAGGGCAAAGTCTTTGTTGCCAAGAATGGATCCTTTCTCGAGAAAGAGTTTCTCTCGAAAGAAGTGGGAGGAAAATAGAACTTGATGAGGTAATTGTATCTCCACTCGAACCGGAGAGTAGCGCAGCACAGGAAGTTGTTTCTGTGGATCCTACACCGGCTAGAGAGGAAGTTAATGATGATGATCATGAAACTTCAGATCAAGTAGCTATTCAAAGGTTCACTAGGACACGTTCCGCACCAGAGTGGTACGGCAATCCTGTCCTAGAGATCATGTTGTTGGACAACGGTGGACCTTCAAACTATGAAGAAGCGATGGCGGGCCCGGATTCCGACAAATGGCTTGAGGCCATGAAATCCGAGATAGGATCCATGTATGAGAACAAAGTGTGGACTTTGGTGGACTTGCCTGATGATAAGCAAGCCATTGAAAATAAATGGATCTTTAAGAAGAAGACTGACGCAGACGGTAATGTGACCGCCTATAAAGCTCGGCTTGTCGCTAAGGGTTATCGACAAGTTCAAGGAGTTGACTACGATGAGACTTTCTCACCCGTAGCGATGCTAAAGTCAGTCCGAATCATGTTAGCAGTTGCCGCATTTTATGATTATGAGATCTGGCAAATGGACGTCAAAACGGCATTCCTTAATGGCTTCCTCAAGGAAGAACTGTATATGATGCAGCCGGAAGGTTTTGTCGATCCTAAAGATGCTAACAAGGTATGCAAGCTCCAGCGCTCCATCTATGGGCTGGTACAAGCATCTCGGAGTTGGAACATTCGCTTTAATGAGGTGATTAAAGCGTTCGGGTTTGTACAGGTTTATGGAGAACCCTGTATTTACAAGAAAGTGAGTGGGAGCTCTATAGCATTTCTTATACTGTATGTGGATGACATGCTGATAATGGGAAATAATATAGAACTCTTGGAAAGTATCAAGGCCTACTTGAATAAGTGTTTTTCAATGAAGGACCTTGGAGAAGCTGCTTACATATTAGGTATTAAGATCTATAGAGATAGATTAAAACGCCTCATTGGTCTTTCACAAAGCACATACCTTGAAAAGATATTGAAGAAGTTCAATATGGATCAGTCCAAGAAGGGGTTCTTGCCTGTGTTGCAAGGTGTGAGATTGAGTACGACTCAATGCCCGACCACGGCAAAGGATAGAGAAGAGATGAGTGTCATCCCCTATGCTTCAGCCATAGGCTCTATTATGTATGCCATGCTGTGTACCAGACCTGATGTGAACCTTGCCATAAGCTTGGTAGGGAGGTACCAAAGTGATCCCAGAGCGGAACACTGGACAGCGGTCAAGAATATCCTGAAGTACCTGAAAAGGACAAAGGACATGTTTCTCGTTTATGGAGGTGCCGAAGAGCTCGTCGTAAAGGGTTACGTCGATGCTAGCTTCGACACAGATCCGGACGACTCCAAGTCGCAAACCGGATACGTGTATATTTTGAATGGAGGGGCAGTAAGCTGGAGCAGCAGCAAGCAAAGCGTCGTGGCGGCATCTACATGCGAAGCGGAGTACATAGCTGCTTCGGAAGCAGCAAAGGAGGGAGTCTGGATGAAGGAGTTCATCACCAACCTAGGAGTGATTCCGAATGCGTCGGGCCCGATGACTCTACTCTGTGATAACACTGGAGCTATTGCCCTTGCGAAGGAGCCCAGGTTTCACAAGAAGACAACACACATCAAGCGCCGCTTCAACTCCATCCGTGATTACATTCAGGAGGGATACATAGATATTTGTAAAGTGCATACGGATCTGAATGTCGCAGATCCATTGACTAAACCTCTCTCACGAGCAAAACATGATCAACACCAGAATGCTATGGGTGTTCGATTCATCACAATGTAACTAGATTATTGACTCTAGTGCAAGTGGGAGACTGTTGGAAATATGCCCTAGAGGCAATAATAAAATGGTTATTATTGTATTTCCTAGTTCATGATAATTGTCTATTACTCATGCTACAATTGTGTTAACCAGAAACTGTAATACATGTGTGAATACATAGACCACAACATGTCCCTAGTAAGCCTCTAGTTGGCTAGCTCGTTGATCAATAGATGGTCACGGTTTTATGACCATGGACATTGGATGTCGTTGATAACGGGATCACATCATTAGGAGAATGATGTGATGGACGAGACCCAATCCTAAGCATAGCACAAGATCGTGTAGTTCGTTTGCTAAAGCTTTTCAATGTTAAGTATCGTTTCCTTAGACCTTGAGATTGTGTAACTCCCAGATACCATAGGAATACTTTGGGTGTGCCAAACGTCACAACGTAACTGGGTGGCTATAAAGGTATGCTACGGGTATCACCGAAAGTGTCTGTTGGGTTGACACGAATCGAGATTGGGATTTGTCACTCCGTGTGACGGAGAGGTATCTCTGGGCCCACTCGGTAAGACATCATCATAATGAGCTCAATGTGACTAAGGAGTTAGCCACGGGATGATGTGTTACAGAACGAGTAAAGAGACTGGCCGGTAACGAGATTGAACAAGGTATAGGGATACCGACGATCGAATCTCGGGCAAGTACCATACCGATAGACAAAGGGAATTGTATACGGGATTTATTGAAGCCCTGACATCGTGGTTCATCCGATGAGATCATCGTTGAGTACATGGGAGCCAACATGGGTATCCAGATCCTGCTGTTGGTTATTGGCCGGAGAGGTGTCTCGGTCATGTCTACGTGTCTCCCGAACCCGTAGGGTCTACACACTTAAGGTTCGATAACGCTAGGGTTAGAGGGAAAAGGTATACGTGATTACCGAAGGTTATTTGGAGTCCCGGATGAGATCCCGGACGTCACGAGGAGCTCTGGAATGGTCCGGAGGTAAAGATTGATATATAGGAAGTCCAGTTTTGGTCACCGGAAAGTTTTCGGGCTCATAGGTATTGTACCGGGAGTGCCGGGAGGGTGCCGGAGGACCCCGGGAGGGGTGTGACGACCAGAGGACTTCATGGGCTGTTAGATAAAGTGTGTCAGCCCTTATTGGGCTGGGAAATACTTTTGCTAAAGGCCCATGTGGCTGGAGATAAGAGATAGGGCTGAAAAAGATTTAAAAGGAGGAGATCCACCTCCCTTGTGGGAGGTGGACTCTCCTCCTAGCTCGGCCGAACCTCTCCTCCTTGGAGGAGGGGTCAAGCCAGCCCTCCCTCTCACTCCTCCTATATATACTTGAGGTTTTGGCCCTTTGAGAACAGATCTGAACTCTCTCTCTCTCGGCGAAGCTCTACCTCTCTTCTTCCTCCTCCGCAGTGCTTGGCGAAGCCCTGCCGGGATACCTTGCTACTCCACCACCACCACGCCGTCGTGCTGCTGCTGGAGCTCTTCCCCAACCTCTCCTTCCTCCTTGCTGGATCAAGGCGTAGGAGACGTCACCGGGCTGCATGTGTGTTGAACGCGGAGGTGCCGTCCGTTCGGCACTTGATCGGATCTATCGCGATCTGAATCGCTGCGAGTACGACTCCATCAACCGCGTTCTTTTAACGCTTTCGCTTAGCGATCTTCAAAGGTATGAAGATGCAATCTCTCCCCTCTCGTTGCTGGTTTCTCCATAGATAGATCTTGGTGACACATAGGAAAATTTTGGTTTACTACTACGTCTTCCAATAGTGGCATCATGAGCTTGGTCTATGCGTAGAATCTATGCACGAGTAGAACACAAAGCAGTTGTGGGCGTCGATTTTGTTAATATGCTTGGCGTTACTAGTCTTATCTTGATTCGACGGTATTGTGGGATGAAGCGGCCCGGACCAACCTTACACGTACGCTTACGTGAGACCGGTTCCACCGCCTGACATGCACTAGTTGCATAAGGTGGCTAGCGGGTGTCTGTCTCTCCCACCTTAGTCGGATTGGATTCGATGAAAAGGGTCCTTATGAAGGGTAAATAGCAATTGGCATATTACGTTGTGGTTTTGGCGTAGGTAAGAAACGTTCTTGCTAGAAACCTATAGCAACCACGTAAAAACTTGCAACTACAAATTAGAGGACGTCTAACTTGTTTTTGTAGCATATGTCGTGTGATGTGATATGGCCAAAAGGATGTGATGTGATGCATTGTGATGTATGAGATTGATCATGTGCTTGTAATAGGGTTCACGACTTGCATGTCGATGACTATGATAACCGGCAGGAGCCATAGGAGTTGTCTTATTTATTGTATGACCTACGAGTCAATCATAAACGCCATGTAATTACTTTACTTTATTGCTAAGCGTTAGCCATAGCAGTAGAAGTAATAGTTGGCGAGACAACTTCATGAAGACACAATGATGGAGATCATGATGATGGAGATCATGGTGTCATGCCGGTGACAATGATGATCATGGTGCCCCGAAGATGGAGATCATAGGAGCAAGATGATATTGGTCATATCATGTCACTATATTGATTGCATGTGATGTTTATCATGTTTACATCTTATTTGCTTAGATCGACGGTAGTAAATAACATGATCTGTCAATAAAATTTCAAGAGAAGTGTTCACCCTAACTGTGCACCGTTGCTAAGGATCGTTGTTCCGAAGCACCACGTGATGATCGGGTGTGATAGGTTCTAACGTTCACATACAACGGGTGTAAGCCAGATTTACACACGCAAAACACTTAGGTTGACTTGACGAGCCTAGCATGTACATACATGGCCTCAGAACACGGAAGACCGAAAGGTCAAACATGGGTCGTATAGAAGATACGATCAACATGAAGATGTTCACCATGGATGACTAGTCCGTCTCACGTGATGACCGGACACGGGCTAGTTGACATGGATCATGTGTCACTTAGATGACTAGAGAGATGTCTATCTGAGTGGGAGTTCACTGAATAATTTGATTATGTGAACTTAATTATCATGAACTTAGTCTAAAATTGCCTTTAATATCTATATTGTAGATCCAATGGCCAACGCAAATGTCAACCTCAATTTCAACGCATTCCTAGAGAAAACCAAGTTGAAAGATGATGGAAGCAACTATGCGGACTGGGTCCGTGGCTTGAGGATCATCCTCATAGCTTCCAAGAAACTGTATGTCCTTGATGCACCGCTAGGTGACCAACCCCTTCTCCCAGCAGAACAAGACATTGCGAACGCTTGGCATTCTCGCTGCGATGACTACTCCCTTGTTCAGTGCGGCATGCTTTATAGTTTAGAACCGGGGCTCCAAAAGTGTTTTGAGCAACACGGAGCATATGAGATGTTCCAAGAGCTAAAACTGGTCTTTCAAGCTTATGCCCGGGTCGAGAGATATGAAGTCTCCGACAAGTTCTTTAGTTGTAAGATGGAGGAGAACAGTTCTGTCAGTGAGCACATCCTCAAGATGTCTGGGCTTCACAACCGCTTGACTCAGCTCAGAGTTAACATCCCGGATGACTCGGTCATTGACAGAATCCTCCAGTCGCTTCCACCTAGCTACAAGAGCTTTGTGATGAACTACAACACGCAAGGGATGGACAAGTCCATTCCTGAGTTGTACTCGATGCTAAAATCAGCGGAGGTCGAGATCAGAAAGGAGCATCAAGTGTTGATGGTAAATAAGACCACTAGTTTCAAGAAAGGCAAGGGTAAGAAGAACTTCAAGAAGGACGGCAAAGCTGTTGCCACGCCCGGTAAGCAAGTTGCCGGGAAGAAGAAGAAAAATGGACCCAAGCCTAAGACTGAGTGTTTTTATTGCAAGGGTACCGGTCACTGGAAGCGGAACTGCCCCAAGTATTTAGCGGATAAGAAGGACGGCAACGTTAAAGGTATATGTGATATACTTGTTATTGATGTGTACCTAACCAGCGCTCGTAGTAGCTCCTGGGTATTTGATACTGGTGCAGTTGCTCACATTTGTAACTCCAAGCAGGAGCTGCGGAATAAGCGAAGGTTGGCAAAGGACGAGGTGACGATGCGCGTCGGGAATGGTTCCAAGGTCGATGTGATTGCCGTCGGCACGCTACCTCTACATCTACCTTCGGGATTAGTTTTAAACCTTAATAATTGTTATTTAGTACCAGCTTTGAGCATGAACATTGTATCTGGATCTCGCTTGATGCGAGATGGCTACTCATTTAAATCCGAGAATAATGGTTGTTCTATTTATATGAGAGAAATGTTCTATGCTCATGCCCCGCTGGTCAATGGTTTATTTTTGATGAATCTCGAACGTGATGTTACACATGTCCATAGTGTGAGTACCAAAAAGTGTAAAGTTGATAACGATAGTCCCACTTACATGTGGCACTGCCGTCTTGGCCATATTGGTGTCAAACGCATGAAGAAGCTCCATGCTGATGGACTTTTGGAGTCACTTGATTTCGAATCATTTACACATGCGAACCATGCCTCATGGGCAAGATGACCAAAACTCCGTTCTCCGGAACAATGGAGCGAGCAACTGACTTGTTGGAGATAATACATATCGATGTATGCAGTCCAATGAGTGTCGAGGCTCGCGGTGGCTACCGTTATGTTCTCACCCTCACTGATGACTTGAGCAGATATGGGTATGTCTACTTAATGAAACACAAGTCTGAAACCTTTGAAAGGTTCAAGGAATTTCAGAGTGAGGTCGAGAATCAACGTGACAGGAAAATAAAATGCCTACGATCTGATCGTGGTGGAGAATATTTAAGTCACGAGTTTGGCACGCACCTTAGGAAATATGGAATTGTTTCACAGCTCACGCCGCCCGGCACACCTCAGCGAAATGGTGTGTCTGAACGTCGTAATCGCACTCTATTGGATATGGTGCGATCTATGATGTCTCTTACCGACTTACCGCTATCATTTTGGGGATATGCATTAGAGACTGCCGCATTCAATTTAAATAGGGCACCGTCTAAATCCGTTGAGACGACACAGGGTGAATTATGGTTTGGAAAGAAACCTAAGCTGTCGTTTCTAAAAGTTTGGGGATGCGATGCTTATGTGAAGAAACTTCAACCTGAGAAGCTCGAACCCAAAGCGGAAAAGTGCGTCTTCATAGGATATCCCAAAGAGACTATTGGGTATACCTTCTACCTACGATCCGAGGGCAAAGTCTTTGTTGCCAAGAATTGATCCTTTCTCGAGAAAGAGTTTCTCTCGAAAGAAGTAAGTGGGAGGAAAATAGAACTTGATGAGGTAATTGTATGTCCACTCGAACCGGAGAGTAGCGCAGCACAGGAAGTTGTTTCTGTGGATCCTACACCGGCTAGAGAGGAAGTTAATGATGATGATCATGAAACTTCAGATCAAGTAGCTATTCGAAGGTCCACTAGGACACGTTCCGCACCAGAGTGGTACGGCAATCCTGTCCTAGAGATCATGTTGTTGGACAACGGTGAACCTTCAAACTATGAAGAAGCGATGGCGGGCCCGGATTCCGACAAATGGCTTGAGGCCATGAAATCCGAGATAGGATCCATGTATGAGAACAAAGTGTGGACTTTGGTGGACTTGCCTGATGATAAGCGAGCCATTGAAAATAAATGGATCTTTAAGAAGAAGACTGACGCAGACGGTAATGTGACCGCCTATAAGGCTCGGCTTGTCGCTAAGGGTTATCGACAAGTTCAAGGAGTTGACTACGATGAGACTTTCTCACCCGTAGCGATGCTAAAGTCAGTCCGAATCATGTTAGCAGTTGCCGCATTTTATGATTATGAGATCTGGCAAATGGACGTCAAAACGGCATTCCTTAATGGCTTCCTCAAGGAAGAACTGTATATGATGCAGCCGGAAGGTTTTGTCGATCCTAAAGATGCTAACAAGGTATGCAAGCTCCAGCGCTCCATCTATGGGCTGGTACAAGCATCTCGGAGTTGGAACATTCGCTTTAATGAGGTGATTAAAGCGTTCGGGTTTGTACAGGGTTTATGGAGAACCCTGTATTTACAAGAAAGTGAGTGGGAGCTCTATAGCATTTCTTATACTGTATGTGGATGACATGCTGATAATGGGAAATAATATAGAACTCTTGGAAAGTATCAAGGCCTACTTGAATAAGTGTTTTTCAATGAAGGACCTTGGAGAAGCTGCTTACATATTAGGTATTAAGATCTATAGAGATAGATTAAAACGCCTCATTGGTCTGTCACAAAGCACATACCTTGAAAAGATATTGAAGAAGTTCAATATGGATCAGTCCAAGAAGGGGTTCTTGCCTGTGTTGCAAGGTGTGAGATTGAGTACGACTCAATGCCCGACCACGGCAAAGGATAGAGAAGAGATGAGTGTCATCCCCTATGCTTCAGCCATAGGCTCTATTATGTATGCCATGCTGTGTACCAGACCTGATGTGAACCTTGCCATAAGCTTGGTAGGGAGGTACCAAAGTGATCCCAGAGCGGAACACTGGACAGCGGTCAAGAATATCCTGAAGTACCTGAAAAGGACAAAGGACATGTTTCTCGTTTATGGAGGTGCCGAAGAGCTCGTCGTAAAGGGTTACGTCGATGCTAGCTTCGACACAGATCCGGATGACTCCAAGTCGCAAACCGGATACGTGTATATTTTGAATGGAGGGGCAGTAAGCTGGAGCAGCAGCAAGCAAAGCGTCGTGGCGGCATCTACATGCGAAGTGGAGTACATAGCTGCTTCGGAAGCAGCAAAGGAGGGAGTCTGGATGAAGGAGTTCATCACCAACCTAGGAGTGATTCCGAATGCGTCGGGCCCGATGACTCTACTCTGTGATAACACTGGAGCTATTGCCCTTGCGAAGGAGCCCAGGTTTCACAAGAAGACAGCACACATCAAGCGCCGCTTCAACTCCATCCGTGATTACATTCAGGAGGGAGACATAGATATTTGTAAAGTGCATACGGATCTGAATGTCGCAGATCCATTGACTAAACCTCTCTCACGAGCAAAACATGATCAACACCAGAATGCTATGGGTGTTCGATTCATCACAATGTAACTATATTATTGACTCTAGTGCAAGTGGGAGACTATTGGAAATATGCCCTAGAGGCAATAATAAAATGGTTATTATTGTATGTCCTAGTTCATGATAATTGTCTATTACTCATGCTACAATTGTGTTAACCAGAAACCGTAATACATGTGTGAATACATAGACCACAACATGTCCCTAGTAAGCCTCTAGTTGGCTAGCTCGTTGATCAATAGATGGTCACGGTTTCATGACCATGGACATTGGATGTCGTTGATAACGGGATCACATCATTAGGAGAATGATGTGATGGACGAGACCCAATCCTAAGCATAGCACAAGATCGTGTAGTTCGTTTGCTAAAGCTTTTCAATGTTAAGTATCGTTTCCTTAGACCATGAGATTGTGTAACTCCCGGATACCGTAGGAACACTTTGGGTGTGCCAAACGTCACAACGTAACTGGGTGGCTATAAAGGTATGCTACGGGTATCTCCGAAAGTGTCTGTTGGGTTGACACGAATCGAGATTGGGATTTGTCACTCCGTGTGACGGAGAGGTATCTCTGGGCCCACTTGGTAAGACATCATCATAATGAGCTCAATGTGACTAAAGAGTTAGACACGGGATGATGTGTTACAGAACGAGTAAAGAGACTTGCCGGTAACGAGATTGAACAAGGTATAGGGATACCGACGATCGAATCTCGGGCAAGTACCATACCGATAGACAAAGGGAATCGTATACGGGATTGATTGAATCCCTGACATCGTGGTTCATCCGATGAGATCATCATGGAGTACGTGGGAGCCAACATGGTATCCAGATCCCGCTGTTGGTTATTGGCCGGAGAGGTGTCTCGGTCATGTCTACGTGTCTCCCGAACCCGTAGGGTCTACACACTTAAGGTTCGATGACGCTAGGGTTAGAGGGAAAAGGTATACGTGATTACCGAAGGTTGTTTGGAGTCCCGGATGAGATCCCGGACGTCACAGGGAGCTCCGGAATGGTCCGGAGGTACAGATTGATATATAGGAAGTCCAGTTTTGGTCACCGGAAAGTTTTCGGGCTCATCGGTATTGTACCGGGAGTGCCGGGAGGGTGCCGGAGGACCCCGGGAGGGGTGTGACGACCAGAGGACTTCATGGGCTGTTAGATAAAGTGTGTCAGCCCTTATTGGGCTGGGAAATACTTTTGCTAAAGGCCCATGTGGCTGGAGATAAGAGATAGGGCTGAAAAAGATTTAAAAGGAGGAGATCCACCTCCCTTGTGGGAGGTGGACTCTCCCCCTAGCTCGGCCGAACATCTCCTCCTTGGAGGAGGGGTCAAGCCAGCCCTCCCTCTCCCTCCTCCTATATATACTTGAGGTTTTGGCCCTTTGAGAACAGATCTGAACTCTCTCTCTCTCGGCGAAGCTCTACCTCTCTTCTTCCTCCTCCGTAGTGCTTGGCGAAGCCCTGCCGGGATACCTTGCTACTCCACCACCACCACGCCGTCGTGCTGCTGCTGGAGCTCTTCCCCAACCTCTCCTTCCTCCTTGCTGGATCAAGGCGTAGGAGACGTCACCGGGCTGCACGTGTGTTGAACGCGGAGGTGCCGTCCGTTCGGCACTTGATCGGATCTATCGCGATCTGAATCGCTGCGAGTACGACTCCATCAACCGCGTTCTTGTAACGCTTCCGCTTAGCGATCTTCAAAGGTATGAAGATGCAATCTCTCCCCTCTCGTTGCTGGTTTCTCCATAGATAGATCTTGGTGACACGCATGACCATTGAAGTTATTATTCATGTAAACGGAATAACCATTATTCTCTAACTTAAATGAATAACCGTATTGCAATAAACATGATCTAATCATGTTCATGCTCAACGTAAAACACCAAATAACATTTAGGTTCGTCACTAATCCTGAAGGTAGAGAGAGCGTGCGATGTTGATCACATCAACCTTGGAAACACTTCCAACACATATCGTCACCTCACCCTTAGCTAGTTCTCCGTTTATTTTGTAGCTTTTATTTCGAGTTACTAACATTTAGCAGCCGAACCGGTATCCAATACCCAGGTGCTACTAGGAGTACTAGCAAGGTACACATTAATAACTTGTATATCAAATATACTTCTATCAATGTTGCTAGCCTTCTTATCTACCAAGTATCTAGGGTCGTTCCGCTTCAGTGACCGCTCACCTCATAACAGAAGCACTTAGTCTCGGGTTTGAGTTCAACTTTGGGTTGCTTCACTAGAGCAGCAACTGACTTGCTATACATGAAGTTTCCCTCCTTGCTCTTTCCCTTCTCGAAACTAGTGGTTTGATTAACCATCAACACTTGACGCTCCTTCTTGATTTCTACCTTCGCGGTGTCAAACATCGCGAACAGCTCAGCGATCAACATCTCTTTCCCTGGCATTTTATAGTTCATCACCAAGTTCTAGTAGCTCAGTGACAGTGACTTGGAGAACTACATCAATCACTATCTTATCTGGAAGATCAACTCCCACTCGATTCAAGCGATTGTAGTACCCAGACAGTCTGAGCACATGCTCAACGATTGAGCTATTCTCTTTCATCTTGCAGGCAAAGAATCTCGTTGGAGATCTTATATCTCGCAACTCGGGCACGAGCCTGAGATCACAATCTCAGCTCTTAGAACATCTCATATGTTCCGTGACGTTCAAAATGTTTTGGAGCCTCAATTCTAAGTCGTAATGCATGACGCACTAAACTATCAAGTAGTCATTAGATGTTCACAACATCTACAGACGACGCTAGATGGGGTGGCGCACCGAGCGGTGCATTAAGGACATAAGCCTTCTGTGCAGCAATGAGGACAATCCTCAGATCACGGACCTAGTCCGCAATTTTGCTACCAACATCTTTCAATTCTATTTCTCTAGGAACATATAAAAATACAAGGGAGCCACAACGCGAGCTAGTAATATACAACATAATTTGCAAAGACACTTTGACTATGTTCATGATAATGAGTTCAATTAATCATATTACTTAAGAACTCCCACTCAAATTGACATCCCTCCGATCATTCGAGTGATACATGATCCAAATTCACCAACTCAAGTCCGATCATCACGTGAGTTGAGGTGCCTGAAATGGTGAACATCATCATGTTGATCATATCTACTATATGACTCATGTTCGACCTTTCGGTCTCTTGTGTTCCGAGGCCATGTCTATACATGCTAGGCTCGTCAAGTTTAACCCGAGTGTTCTGCATGTGCAACACTGGCTGGCACCCGTTGTATGTGAACGTAGAGTCTATCACACCCGATCATCACGTGGTGTCTCAACACGACGAACTTTCGCAACGGTGCACACTCGGGGAGAACAAAATTTATCTTGAAATTAAGTGAGGGATCACCTTATAATGCTACCGCCGTCCTAAGCAAAACAAGGTGCATAAAAAGGACTAACATCACATGCAAATCATAAGTGACATGATATGGCCATGAACTTGTGCTTTTGATCTCCATCTAGAAAGCACCGGCATGATCTCCATCGTCACCGGCACGACACCATGATCTCCATAATCTTGATCTCCATCAACGTGTCGCCATCGGGGTTGTCACGCCCTGCATGCTTCTACTACTATTGCTATCGTAGCGATAAAGTAAAGCATTACATAGCGCTTAATGATTGACACGCAGGTCATACAATAATTAAAGACAACCCTATGGCTCCTGCCGGTTGCCGTATTCAACGACATGCAAGTCGTGAAATTCTATACATCACATGATCATCTCATACATCACGTATATCTCATCATGTAATTGGCCATATCACATCACAACATACCCTGCAAAAACAAGTTAAACGTCCTCTAATTGTTGTTGCATGTTTTCCGTGGCTCCTATGGGTATCTAGCAAGAATGATTCTCACCTACGCATAAACCACAACGGTGATACATAGATTGCTTTTCAACCTTCTCAAGGACCGCCTTTGTCGAATCCGATCCAACTAAAGTGAGAGAAACTGTCACCCGCAAGCCATCTAGGCAACAAGTTGCGTCGAGGGAACCGGTCTCTCGTAAGCGTACGAGTAATGTTGGTCCGGGCCGCTTCATCTCACAATCCCGCTGAACCAAACTCCGACCAAGGGAGGAAGCAATCTAAGCATCAACGCCCACAAACCTTTTGTGTTCTACTCGAGATCTCATCGAACCATCAACCTAGCTCTGATACCACTGCTGGGGAACGTCGCACGGGAAACAAAATTTTCCTACGCACACGCAAACCTATCCATGGTGATGAGCATCTACGAGAGGGAGAGTGGATCTACATACCCTTGTAGATCGCTAAGCGGGAAGCGTGAAGAAACGCGGTTGGTGTAGTCGAACATCTTCGCGATCCAAATCGCCGAGCGTCCCGCGATCTCATCACGATCCGTCCCGCGATCCCATCACGATCCGTCCCGCGATCTCATCACGATCCATCTCACGATCTTGATCACGATCTGTCCCGCGAACTCATCATGACCCGTCCCGCGATCTCATCACGATCCGTCTCACGATCTCGATCACGGTCCTTCCGATCTGGCGCCGACCGGACGACACCTCCGCGTTCAGCACACGTGCAGCTTGATGACAATATCCACCGTCTTGATCCAGCAAGAGGAGGTGGAGAGGAGAGAGAGTTCACCGGCAGCGTGACGGTGCTCCGGTGATGGTGGTGGAGCAATTCCGGCAGGGCTTCGCCTAAGCACTTCTGAACTACGATCTAGAGGAGAAACTATGCACCGGTGGAACGGGTAGCACGTGGCCGGAAATTCTGTCCAAAAACCACCCAATCCACTAGTATATATAGGAGGAGAGGAGAGGAGAGGCAGCCAAGGCCTTTGGGTCGGCCGAAATAGGAGGTGGGAGCAATCCTACTTCACCTCCAATCCTAGTTGGAGTAGGATTGCCTCCTATTGGCTGATTTTCCACTTTTTGCTTTAGGACTTTCTCTCCTGCGCCATGGGCCTTTGTGTTTGTTTTCCCAGCCCACTAAGGGCTGGTTATTATTCTCCCACAGCCAATGGACCTCTTGGGGTCGAAATACCCCTCCCGGAGGTCCCCCGGTACACTACCGGCACTCCCGGTACACTACCGATACTCCCGGTACACTACCGATGAGCCCGAAACTTTTCCGGCGACCAAACTGGGACATCCTATATATGAATCTTTACCTCCGGACCATTCCGGAGCTCCTTGTGACTTCCAGGATCTCATCCGGGACTCCGAACAACCTTCGGTCACCACCATACATAACTCTACACTACCGAAACGTCACCGAACCTTAAGTGTGCAGACCCTGCGGGTTCGAGAACTATGTAGACATGACCGAGACACCTCTACGGCCAATAACCAATGGTGGGACCTGGACATCCACATTGGTTCTTACATATTCTATGAAGATCTTTATCGGTCGAACCTCTATGTCAAGGATTCAGTTAATCCCGGATAACGTTCCCTTTGTTCTTCGGTATGTTACTTGCCCGAGATTCGATCGTTGGTATCTCCATACCTAGTTCAACCTCGTTACTGGCAAGTCTCTTTACTCGTTTTGTAATACAATATCCCGTGACTAACACTTAGCCACATTGCTTGCAAGGCTTGTTGTGATGTTGTATTACCGCGTGGGCCCTGAGATACCTCTCCGTCACACGGAGTAACAAATCCCAGTCTCGATCCATGGCAACTCAATAGACACCATCGGAGATACCTGTAGAGCACCTTTATAGTCACCCAGTTACGTTGCGACGTTTGATACACACAAGGCACTCCTCTGATATCCATGTGTTGCATGATCTCATGGTCATAGGAACATATGCTTGACATGCAGAAAACAGTAGCAATAAACTGACACGATCATATGCTATGTTTGTAGTTTGGGTCTTATCCATCACATCATTCTCCTAATGATGTGATCCCGTTATCAAATGACATCTCATGTCCATGGCTAGGAAACCTTAACCATCCTTTGATCAACGAGCTAGTCCATTAGAGGCATACTAGGGACATGTTTTGTCTATGTATCCACACATGCATTTAAGTCTCCGATCAATACAATTATAGCATGGATAATAAACGATTATCATGAACAAGGAAATATGATAATAACTAATTTATTATTGCCTCTAGGGCATATTTCCAACAGTCTCCCACTTGCACTAGAGTCAATAATCTAGTTCACATCACCATGTGATTCGCATTGTTATGAATCTAACACCCAATGAGTTCTGGGGCTCGATCATGCTTTGCATGTGAGAGAGGTCTTATAGTCAACGGGTCTGCGATATTTAGATCCGTGTGTACTTTGCAAATCTCTATGTCAAACCGTAAACACTACTACCACACTCCACTTGGTACTATTTCCAAATGGCCGCTCCACTATACGTATCCGGATTGCTACTACTAGTCATCCGGATAGGTGTTAAAGCTTGCATCGACGTAACTCTTTACGACGAACTCTTTATCACCTCCATAATCAAGAAACATTTCCTTAGTCCTCTGGTTACTAAGGATAATTCCGACTGCTGTCCAGTGATCCACTCCTGGACCACTCTTGTACCCCTTGACACACTCATGGCAAGGCACACATAGGTGCGGTACACAGCATGGCATAATATAGAGCCTATGGCTAAGGCATAGGGGACGACTTTCGTCCTTTCTCTTTCTTCTACCATTGTCAAGCTTTGAGTCTCACTCAACTTCACACCTTACAAATCAGACGAGAACTATTTCTCTGGCTGATCCATTTTGAACTCTTTCAAAATCTTGTCAAGGTATGCACTCATTGAAAGTCTCATCAAGCATCTTGATCTATCTCTATAGATTTTGATGCTCAACAATTAGGTAGCTTTATCCATGTCTTCCTTTGAAAAACACTTTTCAAAGAACCTTTTATGCCTTCCAGAAATTCTACATTATTTCCGATCAACAATATGTCAACCACATATACTTCTCAGAAACTCTATAGTGCTCCCACTCACTTTATTGCAAATACAAGTTTCTCGTAAACTTTTTATAAACTACAGAAACTTTGATCACCTCATCAAAGTGTATATTCCAACTCCGAGATGCTTGCTTCAGTCCATAGAAGGATCACTGAAGCTTGCTCATCTTTTAGCATCCTTAGGACTGACAAAACCTTCTGGTTGTATCACATACAACCTTTCCTTAAGTAAACCGTTAAGGAAACGATGTTTTGACATCCATCTGCCAGATTTCATAATTGAAAATGCAGCAACTGCTAACATAATTCCAACAGACTTTTAGCATCACTACGAGTGAGAAAGCCTCATCGCAGTCAACTCCTTGAACTTGTCACAAACAACTTTGCAACAAGTCAGCTTTACAAATGGTGACATTCACCATCAGTGTCTGTCTTCATTCTAAAGGTCCATTTGTACTCAACGACCTGCCGTCTAACGAGCAAGTCTACCAAAGTCTATACTTGGTTTTCATACATGGATCCTATTTCGGATTTCATGGCCTCTAACCATTCGTCGGAATCCGGGCCCATCATCGCTTCTCCATAGCTCGTAGGTTCATCGTTGTCCAACAACATGATCTCCAAGACAGAGTTGTCGTACCACTTAGGAGCAGTACACATCCTTGTCGGCCCACGAAGTTCGATAGTAACTTGATCCTGAAGCTTCATGATCATCATCATTAACTTCCTCTTCAACTAACGTAGGCTTCACAGAAACATCTTTCTGCGCTGCGCTACTCTCTGGTTGAACAAAGGTTTAACAACCTCATCAAGTTCTATCTTCCTCCCACTCAATTCTTTCGAGAGAAACATTTCCTCGAGAAAGGATTCGCTTAAGCAACAAACACTTTGCACTAGGATCTGAGATTGAAGGTTCACCCAACTGATCTTAGGGTATTCTATGAAGATGCATTTGTCCGCCTTGGGTTCGACCTCATTAGGTGAAAACATTTTCCACACAAGTGTCACAGCCCCAAATATTAAGAAATGACAGCTTAGGTTTCTATCAAACCATAATTCACACGGTGTCATCTCAACGGATTTAGATGATGCCCTATTTAAAGTGAATGTAGTTGTCTCTAATGCATAACCCCAAAAATTATAGTAGTAAAACGATAAGAGACATCACAGTATGCACTATATCAATAGAGCATGATTATGATGTTCGGACACACCATCACACCATGGTGTTCCAGGTGGCGTTAGTTGTGAAACAAATTTCACATTGTCTTAAGTTGTATGCCAAACTCGTAACTCAGATATTCACCTCCACGATCATATTGTGGTCATTTTTATCTTCTTGTCACGATGATCTTTAAACTTCACTCTGAATTTGCTTGAACCTTTCAAACGATTCAGACTTGTGTTTCATTAAGTAAATATACACTTTATCTACTCAAATCATCAGTGAAGGTAAGAAAATAACGATATCCACTGCAAGCTACAAGACTCACTAGATTGCATACATCAATATGTATCTTTTCCAATGAATCACTTGCCCGCTCCATCCAACGGGGTTTTTTAGTCATCTTGCCCAAGAGGCATCGTTCGCATGTCTCAACCAATTCGAAATCGGATGAGTCCAAATATCCATCAACATGGAGTTTCTACATGCGCTTTATACCAATAAGACATTTAGCGGCAGTGCCACAAGTATGTGGTACTATCATTATTAACTTTGTATCTTTTGACATCAATGTTATGAACATGTGTACCACTACGATCAAGATTTCAACAAACCATTCTCACTGGGTGCATGACCATTGAAGGTATTATTCATGTAAACAGAATAACCATTATTCTCTAACTTAAATGAATAACCGTATTGCAATAAACATGATCTAATCATGTTCATGCTCAACACAAAACACCAAATAACATTTATTCAGGTTCGTCACTAATCCTGAAGGTAGAGAGAGCGTGCGATGTTGATCACATCAACCTTGGAAACACTTCCAACACATATCGTCACCTCACCCTTAGCTAGTTCTCCGTTTCTTCTATAGCTTTTATTTCGAGTTACTAACATTTAGCATTCGAACCGGTATCCAATACCCAGGTGCTACTAGGAGTACTAGCAAGGTACACATCAATAACTCATATATCAAATATACTTCTGTCGATGTTCCCAGCCTTCTTATCTACCAAGTATCTAGGGTTGTCCCGCTTCAGCGACCGTTCACCTCATAACAGAAGCACTTAGTCTCGGGTTTGAGTTCAACTTTGGGTTGCTTCACTGGAGCAGCAACTAACTTGCTATCCATGAAGTTTCCCTCCTTGCTCTTGCCCTTCTCGAAACTAGTGGTTTGGTTAACCATCAACACTTGACGCTCCTTCTTGATTTCTACCTTCACGGTGTCAAAACATCGCGAACAGCTCAGGAATCATTATTTCTATCCCTGGCAATTTATAGTTCATCACTAAGTTCTAGTAGCTTAGTGACAGTGACTTGGAGAACTATGTCAACCACTATCTTATCTGGAAGATCAACTCCCACTTGATTCAAGCGATTGTAGCACCCAGACAATCTGAGTACATGCTCAACGATTGAGCTCTTCTCTTTCGTCCTGCAGGCAAAGAATCTTGTTGGAGATCTCATATCTCGCAACACGGGCACGAGCCTGAGATCCTAATTTTAGCTCTTAGGAACATCTCATATGTTCTGTGACGTTCAAAATGTTTTTGGAGCCTCAATTCTAAGCCGTAACGCATGACGCATTAAACTATCAAGTAGTCATCAGAACGTGCCTGTCAGATGTTCACAACATCTACAGACGATGCTAGAGGGGTTGGCGCACCGAGCGGTGCATTAAGGACATAAGCCTTCTGTGTAGCAATGACGACAATCCTCAGATCACGTACCCAGTCCGCAGTATTACTACCATCATCTTTCAATTTTATTTCTCTAGGAACATATAAAAATACAAGGGAGCTATAGCGTGAGCTAGTAATCTACAACATAATTTGCAAAGACACTTTGACTATGTTCATGATAATGAGTTCAATTAATCATATTACCTAAGAACTCCCACTCAAATTGACATCCCTCCGATCATTCGATTGATATATGATCCAAATTCACCAACTCAAGTCCGATCATCACGTGAGTTGAGGTGGCTGCAATGGTGAACATCATCATGTTGATCATATCTACTATATGACTCATGTTCGACCTTTCGGTCTCTTGTGTTCCGAGGCCATGTCTGTACATGCTAGGCTCGTCAAGTTTAACCCGAGTGTTCTGCATGTGCAACACTGGTTTGCACCCGTTGTATGTGAACATAGAGTCTATCACACCCGATCATCACGTGGTGTCGCATGGGAAACAAAAAATTTCCTATGCACACGCAAACCTATCCATGGTGATGAGAATCTACGAGAGGGAGAGTGGATCTACATACCCTTGTAGATCGCTAAGCGGGAAGCATTAAGAAACGCGGTTGGTGTAGTCGAACATCTTCGCGATCCAAATCGCCGAGCGTCCCGCGATCCAATCACGAACCGTCCCGCGAACACATCATGATCCGTCCCGCGAACTCATCACGATCCGTCTCACGATGTTGATCACGATCTGTCCCGCGAAATCATCACGATCCGTTCCGTGATCACATCACGAACCGTCTCGCGATCTCGATCACGGTCCTTCCGATCTAGCGCCGAACGGACGGCACCTCCGCGTTCAGCACACGTGCAGCTTGATGACGATCTCCACCGTCTCGATCCAGCGAGAGGAGGTGGAGAGGATAGAGAGTTCATTGGCAGCGTGATAGCGCTCCGGTGATGGTCGTGGAGCAATTCCGGCAGGGCTTCGCCTAAGCACTGCGAAACTACGTTCTAGAGGAGAAACTATGCACCGGTGGAACGGGTAGCACGTGGCCAGAAATTCTGTCCAAAAACCACCCAATCCACTAGTATATATAGGAGGAGAGGAGAGGAGAGGCAGCCTAGGCCTTTGGGTTGGCCGAAATAGGAGGTGGGAGCAATCCTACTTCACTTCCAATCCTAGTTGGAGTAGGATTGCCTCCTATTGGCTGATTTTCCACTTTTTGCTTTAGGACTTTCTCTCCTGCGCCATGGGCCTTTGTGGATGTTTTCCCAGCCCACTAAGGGCTGCTTATTATTCTCCCACAGCCCATGGACCTCTTGGGGTCGAATACCCCTCCCGGAGGTCCCCCGGTACACTACCGGCACTCCCGGTACACTACCGATACTCCCAGTACACTACCGATGAGCCCGAAACTTTTCCGGCGACCAAACTGGGACATCCTATATATGAATCTTTACCTCCGGACCATTCCGGAGCTCCTCGTGACGTCCGGGATCTCATCCGGGACTTCAAACAACCTTCGGTCTCCACCATACATAACTCTACACTACCGAAACGTCACCGAACCTTAAGTGTGCAGACCCTGCGGGTTCGAGAACTATGTAGACATGACCGAGACACCTCTACGGTCAATAACCAATGGCGGGACCTGGACGTCCACATTGGTTCCTACATATTCTACGAAGATCTTTATCGGTCGAACCTCTATGTCAAGGATTCAGTTAATCCCGTATAACGTTCCCTTTGTTCTTCGGTATGTTACTTGCCCGAGATTCGATCGTCGGTATCTCCATACCTAATTCAACCTTGTTACTGGCAAGTCTCTTTACTCGTTCCGTAATACAAGATCCCGTGACTAACACTTAGCCACATTGCTTGCAAGGCTTGTTGTGATGTTGTATTACCGAGTGGGCCCTGAGATACCTCTCCGTCACACGGAGTAACAAATCCCAGTCTCGATCCATGCCAACTCAACAGACACCATCGGAGATACCTGTAGAGCACCTTTATAGTCACCCAGTTACGTTGTGATGTTTGATACACACAAGGCACTCCTCCGATATCCGTGAGTTGCATGATCTCATGGTCATAGGAACATATACTTGACATGCAGAAAACAGTAGCAATAAACTAACACGATCATATGCTATGTTTGTAGTTTGGGTCTTATCCATCACTCCTAATGATGTGATCCCGTTACCAAATGACATCTCATGTCCATGGCTAGGAAACCTTAACCATCTTTTGATCAACGAGCTAGTCTACTAGAGGCATACTAGGGACATGGTGTTGTCTATGTATCCACACATGTATCTGAGTTTCCGATCAATACAATTATAGCATGGATAATAAACGATTATCATGAACAAGGAAATATGATAATAAGTAATTTACTATTGCCTCTAGGGCATATTTCCAACAGTCTCCCACTTGCACTAGAGTCAATAATCTAGTTCACATCACCATGTGATTCGCATTGTTATGAATCTAACACCCAATGAGTTCTGAGGCTCGATCATGCTTTGCATGTGAGAGAGGTCTTATAGTCAATGGGTCTGCGATATTCAGATCCGTGTGTACTTTGCAAATCTCTATGTCAAACCGTAAACACGGCTACCACACTCCACTTGGTACTATTTCCAAATGGCTGCTCCACTATACGTATCCAGATTGCTACTACTAGTCATCCGGATAGGTGTTAAAGCTTGCATCGACGTAACTCTTTACGACGAACTCTTTATCACCTCCATAATCAAGAAACATTTCCTTAGTCCTCTGGTTACTAAGGATAATTCCGACCGCTGTCCAGTGATCCACTCCTGGACCACTCTTGTACCCCTTGACAGACTCATGGCAAGGCACACATAGGTGCGGTACACAGCATGGCATAATATAGAGCCTATGGCTAAGGCATAGGGGACGACGTTTGTCCTTTCTCTTTCTTCTGCCGTTGTCAAGCTTTGAGTCTCACTCAACTTCACACCTTACAAATCAGACGAGAACTATTTCTCTGGCTGATCCATTTTGAACTCTTTCAAAATCTTGTCAAGGTATGCACTCATTGAAAGTCTCATCAAGCATCTTGATCTATCTCTATAGATTTTGATGCTCAACAATTAGGTCTTCCTTTGAAAAACACTTTCCAAATGACCGTTTTATGCTTTCCAGAAACTCTACATTATTTCTGATCAACAATATGTCATCCACATATACTTATCAGAAATTCTATAGTGCCCCCACTCACTTTATTGCAAATACAAGTTTCTCGTAAACTTTGTATAAACATCAAAAACTTTGATCACCTCATCAAAGTGTATATTCCAACTCCGAGATGCTTGCTTCAGTCCATGGAAGGATCACCGAAGCTTGAACACCTTTTAGCATCCTTAGGACTGACAAAACATTCTGGTTGTATCACATACAACCTTTCCTCAAGTAAACCGTTAAGGAAATTATGTTTTGACATCCATCTGTCAGATTTCATAATTGAAAACGCAGCAACTGCTAACATAATTCCAACAGACTTTAGCATCGCTACGAGTGAGAAAGTCTCATCGTAGTCAACTCCTTGAACTTGTCACAAACATCTTTGCAACAAGTCGAGCTTTACAAATAGTGACATTCACCATCAGTGTTTGTCTTCATTTTAAAGATCCATTTGTACTCAACGACCTGCCGTCCAACGAGCAAGTCTACCAAAGTCTATACTTGGTTTTTCATACATGGATCCTATCTCGGATTTCATGGCCTCCAACCATTTGTTGGAATCCGGGCCCATCGTCGCTTCTCCATAGCTCGTAGGTTCATCGCTGTCCAACAACGTGACCTCGAAGACAGGGTTGTCGTACCGCTTAGGAGCAGTACACATCCTTGTCGACCCACGAAGTTCGATAGTAACTTGATCCTGAAGCTTCATGATCATCATCATTAACTTCCTCTTCAATTAACGTAGGCTTCACAGAAACATCTTTCTGCGCTGCGCTACTCTATGGTTGAACAAAGGTTTAACAACCTCATCAATTTCTATCTTCCTCCCACTCAATTCTTTCGAGAGAAACCTTTCCTCAAGAAAGGATCCGTTTTAGTAACAAACACTTTGCACTTGGATCTGAGATAGAAGGTTCACCCAACTGATCTTAGGGTATTCTATGAAGATGCATTTGTCCGCCTTGGGTTCGACCTCATTAGGTGAAAACATTTTTCACACAAGTGCCACAGCCCCAAGTATTAAGAAATGACAGCTTAGGTTTCTATCAAACTATAATTCATATCGTGTCATCTCAACGGATTTAGATGGTACCCTATTTAAAGTGAATGTAGTTGTCTCTAATGCATAACCCCAAAATTATAGTAGTAAAACAACAAGAGACATCATAGCACGCACCATGTCCAATAGAGCATAACTATGATGTTCGGACACACCATCACACTATGGTGTTCCAGGTGGCGTTTAGTTGTGAAACAAATTTCACATTGTCTTAAGTTGTATGCCAAACTCGTCACTCAGATATTCACCTCCACGATCATATCGTGGTCATTTTTATCTTCTTGTCACGATGATCTTTAAACTTCACTCTGAATTTGCTTGAACCTTTCAAACGATTCAGATTTGTGTTTCATTAAGTAAATATACACTATATCTACTCAAATCATCAGCGAAGGTAAGAAAATAACGATATCCACTTCACGCTACAAGACTCACTAGATTGCATACATCAACATGTATCATTTCCAATGAATCACTTGCCCGCTCCATCCAACGAGGTCCTTTAGTCATCTTGCCCAAGAGGCATGGTTCGCATGTCTCAACCGATTCGAAATCGAATGAGTCCAAATATCCATCAGCATGGAGTTTCAACATGCGCTTTATACCAATATGACATTTAGCGGCAGTGCCACAAGTATATGGTACTATCATTATTAACTTTGTATCTTTTGACATCAATGTTATGAACATGTGTACCACTACGATCAAGATTTCAACAAACCATTCTCACTGGGTGCATGACCATTGAAGGTATTATTCATGTAAACAGAATAACCATTATTCTCTAACTTAAATGAATAACCGTATTGCAATAAACATGATCTAATCATGTTCAAGCTCAACGCCAAACACCAAATAACATTTATTTAGGTTCGTCACTAATCCTGAAGGTAGAGAGAGCGTGCGATGTTGATCACATCAACCTTGGAAACACTTCCAACACATATCGTCACCTCACCCTTAGCTAGTTCTCCATGTATTCCGTAGCTTTTATTTCGAGTTACTAACATTTAGCAACCGAACCGGTATCCAATACCCAGGTGCTACTAAGAGTACTAGCAAGGTACACATTAATATCTCGTATATAAAATATACTTCTATTAATGTTGCCAGCCTTCTTATCTACCAAGTATCTAGGGTTGTTCCGCTTCAGCGACCGCTCACCTCATAACAGAAGCACTTAGTCTCGGGTTTGAGTTCAACGTTGGGTTGCTTCATTGGAGCAGCAACTGACTTGCTATCCATGAAGTTTCCCTCCTTGCTCTTGCCCTTTTCGAAACTAGTGGTTTGATTAACCATCAACACTTGACGCTCCTTCTTGATTTCTACCTTCGTGGTGTCAAACATCGCGAACAGCTCAGGGATCAATACTTCTATCCCTGGTGTACCATAGTTCATCACTAAGTTCTAGTAGCTTTAGTGACAGTGACTTGGAGAACTATATCAATCACTATCTTATCTGGAAGATCAACTCCCACTTGATTCAAGCGATTGTAGTACCCAGATAATCTGAGTACATGCTCAACGATTGAGCTATTCTCCTTCATCTTACAGGCAAAGAATCTCGTTGGAGATCCTATATCTCGCAACTCGGGCACAAGCGGGAGATCACAATCTCAGCTCTTAGAACATCTCATATGTTCTGTGACGTTCAAAACGTTTCGGAGCCTCAATTCTAAGCCGTAATGCATGACGCACTAAACTATCAAGTAGTCATCGAAACGTGCCTGTCAGATGTTCACAACATCTACAGACGACGCTAGATGGGGTGGCGCACCGAGCGGTGCATTAAGGACATAAGTGTTCTGTGCAGTAATGAGGACAATCCTCAGATCATGGACCCAGTCCGCAATATTGCTACCAATATCTTTCAACTCTATTTCTCTAGGAACATATAAAAATTTAAGGGAGCTACAGCACGAGCTAGTAATCTACAACATAATTTGCAAAGACACTTTGACTATGTTCATGATAATGAGTTCAATTAATCATATTACCTAAGAACTCCCACTCAAATTGACATCCCTCTGATCATTCGAGTGATACATGATCCAAATTCACCAACTCAAGTCCGATCATCACGTGAGTTGAGGTGGCTGCAATGGTGAACATCATTATGTTGATCATATCTACTATATGACTCATGTTCGACCTTTCGGTCTCTCGTGTTCCGAGGCCATGTCTGTACATGCTAGGCTCGTCAAGTTTAACCCGAGTGTTCTGCGCGTGCAAATCTGGCTTGCACCCGTTGTATGTGAACGTAGAGTCTATCACACCCGATCATCACGTGGTGTCTCAACACGACGAACTTTCGCAACGGTGCACACTCGGGGAGAACACAGTTCATCTTGAAATTCAAGTGAGGGATCACCTTATAATGCTACCGCCGTACTAAGCAAAACAAGGTGCATAAAAGGATTAACATCTCATGCAATTCATAAGTGACATGATATGGCCATGAACTTGTGTTTAAGATCTCCATCTTCGAAACACCGGCATGATCTCCATCGTCACCGGCACAACACCATGATCTCCATCATCTTGATCTCCATCAATGTGTTGCCATTGGGGTTGTGGCGCCAGCCCTGCTTCTACTTCTATTGCTACTGCTTAGCGATAAAGTAAAGCATCACATAGCGCTTAATGATTGACACGCAGGTCATACAATAATTAAAGACAACCCTATGGCTCCTGCCGGTTGCCGTACTCAACGACATGCAAGTCGTGAAATTCTATACATCACATGATCATCTCATACATCACATATATCTCATCATGTAATTGGCCATATCACATCACAACATACCCTGCAAAAACAAGTTAGGCGTCCTCTAATTGTTGTTGCATGTTTTACGTGGCTGCTACGGGTACCTAGCAAGAACGATTCTCACCTACGCATAAACCACAACGGTGATACATAGATTGCTTTTCAACCTTCTCAAGGACCGCCTTTGTCGGATCCGATCCAACTAAAGTGGGAGAAACTGGCACCCGCAAGCCATCTATGCAACAAGTTGCGTCGAGGGAACCGGTCCCTCGTAAGCGTACGAGTAATGTTAGTCCGGGCCGCTTCATCTCACAATCCCGCTGAACCAAAATCCGACCAAGGGAGGAAACAATCTAAGCATCAACGCCCACAAACCTTTTGTGTTCTACTCGAGATCTCATCGAACCATCAACCTAGCTCTGATACCACTGTTGGGGAACGTCGCATGGGACAAAAAAATTCCTACGCACACGCAAACCTATCAATGGTGATGAGAATCTACGAGAGGGAGAGTGGATCTACATACCCTTGTAGATCGCTAAGCGGGAAGCGTTAAGAAACGCGGTTGGTGTAGTCGAACATCTTCGCGATCCAAATCGCCGAGCGTCCCGCGATCCAATCATGAACCGTCCCGCGAACACATCATGATCCGTCCCGCGAACTCATCACGATCCGTCTCACGATGTTGATCACGATCTGTCCCGTGAACTCATCACGATCCGTTCCGTGATCATATCACGAACCATCTCGCGATCTCGATCACGGTCCTTCCGATCTAGCGCCGAACGGACGGCACCTCCGCGTTCAGCACACGTGCAGCTTGATGACGATCTCCACCGTCTTGATCCAGCGAGAGGAGGTGGAGAGGATAGAGAGTTCACCGGCAGCGTGACGGCGCTCCGGTAATGGTCGTGGAGCAATTCCGGCAGGGCTTCGCCTAAGCACTGCGGAACTACGATCTAGAGGAGAAATTATGCACCGGTGGAACGGGTAGCACGTGGCCGGAAATTCTGTCCAAAAACCACCCAATCCACTAGTATATATAGGAGGAGAGGAGAGGAGAGGCAGCCTAGGCCTTTGGGTCGGCCGAAATAGGAGGTGGGAGCAATCCTACTTCACCTCCAATCCTAGTTGGAGTAGGATTGCCTCCTATTGGCTGATTTTCCACTTTTTGCTTTAGGACTTTCTCTCCTGCACCATGGGCCTTTGTGGCTGTTTTCCCAGCCCACTAAGGGCTGGTTATTATTCTCCCACAGCCCATGGACCTCTTGGGGTCGAAATACCCCTCCCGGAGGTCCCCCGATACACTACCGGCACTCCCGGTACACTACCAATACTCCCGGTACACTACCGATGAGCCCGAAACTTTTCCGGCGACCAAACTGGGACATCCTATATATGAATCTTTACCTCTGGACCATTCCGGAGCTCCTCGTGACATCTGGGATCTCATCCGGGACTCCGAACAACCTTCGGTCACCACCATACATAACTCTACACTACCGAAACGTCACCGAACCTTAAGTGTGCAGACCCTGCGGGTTCGAGAACTATGTAGACATGACCAAGACACCTCTACGGTCAATAACCAATGGCGGGACCTGGACGTCCACATTGGTTCCTACATATTCTACGAAGATCTTTATCGGTCGAACCTCTATGTCAAGGATTCAGTTAATCCCGTATAACGTTCCCTTTGTTCTTCGGTATGTTATTTTCCCGAGATTCGATCGTCGGTATCTCCATACCTAGTTCAACCTCGTTACTGGCAAGTCTCTTTACTCGTTCCGTAATACAAGATCCCGTGACTAACACTTAGCCACATTGCTTGCAAGGCTTGTTGTGATGTTGTATTACCGAGTGGGCCCTAAGATACCTCTCCGTCACACGGAGTAACAAATCTCAGTCTCGATCCATGCCAACTCAACAGACACCATCGGAGATACCTATAGAGCACCTTTATAGTCACCCAGTTACGTTGCGACGTTTGATACACAGAAGGCACTCCTCAGATATCCGTGAGTTGCATGATCTCATGGTCATAGGAACATATACTTGACATGCAGAAAACAGTAGCAATAAACTGACATGATCATATGCTATGTTTGTAGTTTGGGTCTTATCCATCACATCATTCTCCTAATGATGTGATCCCGTTATCAAACGACATCTCATGTCCATGGCTAGGAAACCTTAACCATCTTTTGATCAACGATCTAGTCTACTAGAGGCATACTAGGGACATGGTGTTGTCTATGTATCCACACATGTATCTGAGTTTCCGATCAATACAATTATAGCATGGATAATAAACGATTATCATGAACAAGGAAATATGATAATAACTAATTTATTATTGCCTCTAGGGCATATTTCCAACACTACCTTGGTATCGTCCGCCGAAAATTTGAGGGGCGGCTCAACCTCCGTCGTAGCCTTCTTCAGTGGGGTCTTATCCTCCGGGTCAACATTCTACTTATAGAACTTGAGTTCTGCCTCAGCACAACTGGACTCTGCGTAAGCCGTGTCTCCTTCCTCGCACTCAATAGCCGTATTCCGATCACTGTGAACAGTAATCGTGCCTTTTAATCTGGGCATCTTGAGATGTAAGTAGACATAACATAGTCTAGCCATGAACTTAGCATAAGCCGGCCGCCCAAACAACGCATCATATGGGCTCTTGATCCTGACCACCTCAAACCACAAGGACTCCACCCTGTCGTTGTACTCGTCGCCAAAGGCGACTTCCAAAGAAATCCTTCCTACCGGGTAAGCTGACTTGCCTGGTACCACACCATGAAAGACGGTTGATGAGGGCTTAAGGTGTTTGTCAAGCAGCTTCATCTGCCGGAAGGTATCATAATATAGGATGATGGTGCTGCTGCCACCATCCATAAGTACCTTATTCACCATATATCCTCCCCCTTGGGGGGAAACTACCAAGACCAGCCGCCCCGGGTCATCAAAACGCGGCGGGTGATCCTCCCGGCTCCATGTTATGTCATATTCAGACCACTTCAAGTATTGCGGTAGAGCCGGCGCAACTACATTAACAGCTCGCTTGCGCAACTTCTGATCCCGCTAGTTAAGGCTGGTCGTGAAAACATGATACTGGCCCGAACTGAGCTGCTTTGGATTACTCTGATACCCAGACTGGTTATGCTGCTGCTGATTGTTGTTACCAAAGTGTTGTGGATGTCCTCCTTGATTGCCCTGACCATGATGACCGGACCCTGAGTCGGCGGATCCAAATCCGGCTCCTGACCCGCCTGGTCCTAAGCCGTTCGGCGGGCCACCGCCATGGTTGTTATGTTGCTGCATGTTGTAATTCTTGAACTTCTGCATGATATGGCAATCATCCCATGTGTGCGCTAAAGGTTTATCGGGCCGGCTATGCTCTGGACAGGGTTTTTTGAGCATTTCCTCCAAATTGAAAGGAGTCCTATTTTTGTTAAAAGGCGGCCTGAACTTCCCATTGCCTTAAGAATGATTCTGGACGGTGCTCGCATTGGCCACCAGTTCTGACCCGCCATCCGGGCTTTTCCGCTTACTCTGGTTACCATTGTTCGCCGCACCCTTGCCCAGGTTGTTCCTCTTACCTTGGCCGGACTTATCCTCATCAAAACCTGGATACTTTGTGTTATCAGAGTCAGCATACTTTGTAAGAGCTATCATGAGTTCTCCCATGTCTTGACACGTACGCTTGAGCCGACCAAGCTTCTGCTTCAGAGGGATGAAGTGACAGTTCTTTTCTAGGATTAGTACCGCTTGAGCCGTCGTGATCTGTTCGGGTGAGTGGATGATGGTCGACACCCGTCGGACCCAATGATGAGCCGACTCATTCTCCTGCTGGACGCAATGATCGAGATCCACAATGGTCATAGGCTGCTTGCAAGTCCCTTGAAAGTTTTTGATGAACCTTGCCCTAAACTCAGCCCATGAATTGATGGTATTGGGTGGCAACCCTTTTAACCACGTGTGAGCCGGACCTTCAAGCATCATGATGAAGTATTTAGCACACACCGCCTCACTGACATCCAACATCTCCATAGCCATCTCATAACTTTCGATCCAGGCCTCTAGAGGTAAATCAGCAGTGTAATTCGGAACCTTGCGAGGCCCTTTGAAATCCTTCGGCAACCTCTCACTTCGCAAAGCCGGTGTTAAGCATGGCACTCCCACGGCCCTGGTGGTCACTCCTGCTCCCACTGATACGGAGGGTGTGGGCTCTTGGTGAGTCGTCGTGGCCAAAGCTGGCGCTTCTTGCTGGTTTCTTGCCCGGTTTATGAGCGCTTGCGCATCTCGAGCCGCCTGATCATCCCCCGGAGGCCCTCTGTGTCGATCGCTGCTGGAAACCACTGGCGACTCATAGCGCGGGCTAAAGCTGCGGCTCGGCAGAGGGGTTGAATGAACGCGGCTCCGGCTGTAAGCATACTTCTCCTACTGGGCCATCGCCGTCTGAAAATACCCAATGGCGTTTTGTACCTCTTCCGCAAAGGCGCTTCATCCGGAATAGGGATTGTTTCAAGTCGGGTGGCCGCGGCCACCATGTTCTCTGCCGGGTTGGAATAATGACCCGTCGGCGTTGGAAAGACCACTGGTGAGGCCTGGTTTTGTCGGGCCGGGTTAAGCTATGGCCGAGCCGCCGGCTGGCTTCTAGGTGCATCCTCTGCCCGTCCCGTTCCTAGCGTATTGAAGAGATTCCTAGCCTCATAATGTTCTGGAAAGCGGGATTGATGTCTCATCCGATGCACCACAGCCGTCGATTGTTGTTCCAGCCCAAGGCGGAAGGCGTCCGTCTTAATACGTTCTACCTCTTCCTCCATCTGGACCTTTAGCTCAGCTATCCTCTGTTGCTCCTCCGCCATCCGGTCCTTGAGCCTCACAATCTCTAAGTTCTGAGCGGATTGGTTATTCGGCGTAACTTCAGTGGCCATCAGGGCCACGAGCTCGTTCATCAGATCCAGAAGAACTTGAGCCGGCGGCGGCGGGTCAGCTCCCGAGGTTGCTGCTCCAGCGGCTGTGTTGCTCGCACCTAGGGCCGACCCCGCCATGAACACGGCTGCATGAACCGGTGGCCCAAGATCGTCCGGCTCAGAACGATCCGACTCAGGGTAAAGCTCATCGTAGCCCCCGAGCCCACCGTTGTGAAGCTGGTAGATCGACTCCGTTTCTCCGCTCGAAGATCCGTCTTCTGAATAGACAAGAGTTTCCTACGATGCAAAAGCTTCCAGATCCATACCTTGAGTGAAACCCATGAAGACGTGCTTCCGGCCCGGGTTAACACGGGCGGGCTGCACATCATGGGAGGGTTGCGCATGCCGAGTCGGCTCGACGATGTCGGTGCAGACGTCCGGCCGGGGCGTAGATCCGTCGGTCCTGCCGATGAAGACATGGATCCCGCCGAAAGGAACCTGGAATCCATATTCCACAGAGCCGACATCAAGCCCCCAAACGGCGTCATCAATGTAGAGCCGGCCACGGCAGCTCTTATTCATCCTTCCGACCATGTATCCCTCGAGCCCTGGGAGAGAGCCCTTTGAGAACTCAACACCACCAAGTGCAGGCCCCACGGTGGACGCCAACTGTCGTGGTTTTATCACGGCAGATGTCTAGGTGAAAGGACTTGGATTCGAGGCCATTGCTAAGGTGATGGACTCAAAGGGGTTGGTTGGGACGAAGGACACGAGTTTACCCAGGTTCGGCCCCTCAAGTCGAGGTAACAGCCTACGTCCTGCTTGTGTTTGTATTGCTTGGTGTATCAATTACAAGGGAGCTATTGCTACCTAGTTCTCAATAGTCTGATCCCTAAGTCGCCCCGGGTCTCGCCTTTATATAGGAGGTCAAGACCATGGGTCATACAAGTCGTAACTGACTCTCAATACATGTATGAGTCAATCTCTACCTTATCTTGCCTTCCTGGTCAAGTTGTCTCCGGGCGGCTTACTCGCCCGGGTCTTCTCCGTCCGAGCCACGTTCCGGCCTATCTTGTCAAGCCGCCAAACGTCTTGGGCTTAAGTCTTCACAGCCCACTCTTGGGCTGGTGTACGAGCCGCCTGGTGTGACCCAGAGCCCTTAGGGCGGGTCTCACCATGGGGTTATATCCCCAACAGGGACCAAAGGGGTCAGACAAACCGGGACCAATGGCCCACGAGGTCCGGCCGGTGCCCTAGCCTCACGAACCGGGACCGATGCCCCCATGGGTCCCGGTTCATGAGTGAACCGGGATTAATGGGCTTTCAGGCCTGGACCAAAGCCCTGTTTTCTGCTAGTGGGTCGTCTAGACACACCATGGCGCTTCGTGTCCTCAACCTATTGCATGTTTGTTTTAAGCTCCTAATCGTTGTCATTTGCTAGATCGTACCATATCACCGGAGCAATGAGCAGTGGAGAAAAAATTGGTACCCCATTGTGATGTTCCAATGTGGCAAATCCAGGATTCTATTTTTTCGTCTCTTACCATGTAACATCCTAAATTTTCAATTTCGAATGTTTTACAATTATTAGTTAAGCATCTATGCATTATGATATAAATGAATGTGGCAATTATATTTTCATCTTCTTATTTAACTTATTTTCAATTGGCATTTGAGTTTACTCAATTACCTGACAAAATACTTTGAAAAAAAAGTATGAGAGGAGGTAACATGACACCCCAAAGGTCAGAAGAAAATAGTGCCAATTTATTTGAAAGTCAAATTTGGTTTTATTTTGGATTTTTTTGTAAAGTTTTAATTTTGCCTCTAAAGAAATGTGCATGCTTTAGGATTTATTTTTCTGAGCGTTTTGGTATATAATACCCCATATTTTGTTTTCCGTCTTATTCTCACAAAATAGAGAAAACTTCTTTTCAAAAAAAAGGGGGCAGCGTTGGGCCAGCCACCCGAGCCAACCCAAGCCAGCGCTAGGGTATGCTAGCGTACGAGGCCAGGAGCTAGCGCTCACCTGAGCCACCGCCAGCCTGGTCAACGAGCGCTCGTGGCCATCTCTCTCCTCCCCACGATCTCTCTCTCATCTCTCTCTCTCTCACGCACCTGCAGGTGCGGCCCGACCCCATCTTCCCTAACCTCCCACACCGCACGGGATAGAGCCGCGCTCGCAGCTCCCGCAACCGCCGGCCGAAGCTCTAGGGATAGAGCTTATCCCGCACTCCCGGCCCTCCTAGTTGCGCCTATAAGTAGCCCTCGATGCCCTCTTTCCATTTCAGCAACCCCGCACCACCTCTCGCAGCTCGTAGCTGCCGTCGTTGCTGTTGGGGAACGTCGCATGGGAAACAAAAATTTTCCTACGCACACGCAAACCTATCCATGGTGATGAGCATCTACGAGAGGGAGAGTGGATCTACGTACCCTTGTAGATCGCTAAGCGGGAAGCGTTAAGAAACGCGGTTGGTGTAGTCGAACATCTTCGCGATCCAAATCGCCGAGCGTCCCGCGATCTCATCACGATCCGTCCCGCGATCCAATCACGATCCGTCCCGTGAACTCATCACGATCCGTCCCGCGATCTCATCACGATCCGCCTCACGATCTTGATCACGATCTGTCCTACGAACTCATCACGATCCGTTCCGCGATCTCATCACGAACCGTCTCGCGATCTCGATCACGGTCCTTCCGATCTAGCGCCGAACGGACGACACCTCCGCGTTCAGCACACGTGCAGCTTGATGACGATCTCCACCATCTTGATCCAGCAAGAGGAGGTGGAGAGGAGAGAGAGTTCACCGGCAGCGTGACGGCGCTCCGGTGATGGTGGTGGAGTGATTCCGGCAGGGCTTCGCCTAAGCGCTGCGGAAAACCGATCTAGAGGAGAAACTGTGCACCGGTGAAACGGGTAGCACGTGGCCGGAAATTCTGTCCAAAAACCACCCAATCCACTAGTATATATAGGAGGAGAGGAGAGGAGAGGCAGCCAAGGCCTTTGGGTCGGCCGAAATAGGAGGTGGGAGCAATCCTACTTCACCTCCAATCCTAGTTGGAGTAGGATTGCCTCCTATTGGCTGATTTTCCACTTTTTGCTTTAGGACTTTCTCTCCTGCGCCATGGGCCTTTGTGGCTGTTTTCCCAGCCCACTAAGGGCTGGTTATTATTCTCCCACAGCCCATGGACCTCTTGGGGTCGAAATACCCCTCCCGGAGGTCCTCCGGTACACTACCGGCACTCCCGGTACAATACCGATACTCCCGGTACACTACCGATGAGCCCGAAACTTTTCCGGAAACCAAACTGGGACTTACTATATATGAATCTTTACCTCCGGACCATTCCGGAGCTCCTCGTGACGTCCGGGATCTCATCCGGGACTCCGAACAACCTTCGGTCACCACCATACATAACTCTACACTACCGAAACGTCACCGAACCTTAAGTGTGCAGACCCTGCGGGTTCGAGAACTATGTAGACATGACCGAGACACCTCTACGGTCAATAACCAATGGCGGGACCTGGACGTCCACATTGGTTCCTACATATTCTACGAAGATCTTTATCGGTCGAACCTCTATGTCAAGGATTCAGTTAATCCCGTATATCGTTCCCTTTGTTCTTCGGTATGTTACTTGCCCGAGATTCGATCGTCGGTATCTCCATACCTAGTTCAACCTCGTTACCAGCAAGTCTCTTTACTCGTTCCGTAATACAAGATCCCGCAACTAACAATTAGTCACATTGCTTGCAAGGCTTATTGTGATGTTGCATTACCGAGTGGGCCCCGAGATACCTCTCCGTTACACGGAGTAACAAATCCCAGTCTCGATCCATGCCAACTCAACAAACACCATCGGAGATACCTGTAGAGCACCTTTATAGTCACCCAGTTACGTTGCGACGTTTGATACACACAAGGCACTCCTCCGATATCCGTGAGTTGCATGATCTCATGGTCATAGGAACATATACTTGACATGCAGAAAACAGTAGCAATAAACTGAAACGATCATATGCTATGTTTGTAGTTTGGGTCTTATCCATCACATCATTCTCCTAATGATGTGATCCCGTTATCAAATGACATCTCATGTCCATGGCTAGGAAACCTTAACCATCCTTTGATCAACGAGCTAGTCTACTAGAGGCATACTAGGGACATGGTGTTGTCTATGTATCCACACATGTATCTGAGTTTCCGATCAATACAATTATAGCATGGATAATAAACGATTATCACGAACAAGGAAATACGATAATAACTAATCTATTATTGCCTCTAGGGCATATTTCCAACAGTCTCCCACTTGCACTAGAGTCAATAATCTAGTTCACATCACCATGTGATTCGCATTGTTATGAATCTAACACCCAATGAGTTTTGGGGCTCGATCATGCTTTGCATGTGAGAGAGGTCTTATAGTCAACGGGTCTGCGATATTCAGATCCGTGTGTACTTTGCAAATCTCTATGTCAAACCGTAAACACTGCTACCACACTCCACTTGGTACTATTTCCAAATGGCTGCTCCACTATACGTATCCAGATTGCTACTACTAGTCATCCGGATAGGTGTTAAAGCTTGCATCGACGTAACTATTTACGACGAACTCTTTATCACCTCCATAATCAAGAAACATTTCCTTAGTCCTCTGGTTACTAAGGATAATTCCGACCGCTGTCCAGTGATCCACTCCTGGACCACTCTTGTACCCCTTGACAAACTCATGGCAAGGCACACATAGGTGCGGTACACAGCATGGCATAATATAGAGCCTATGGCTAAGGCATAGGGGACGACGTTCGTCCTTTCTCTTTCTTCTGCCGTTGTCGAGCTTTGAGTCTCACTCAACTTCACACCTTACAAATCAGACGAGAACTATTTCTCTGGCTGATCCATTTTGAACTCTTTCAAAATCTTGTGAAGGTATGCACTAATTGAAAGTCTCATCAAGCATCTTGATCTATCTCTATAGATTTTGATGCTCAACAATTAGGTAGCTTTATCCAGGTCTTCCTTTGAAAATCACTTTCCAAATAACCGTTTTATGCTTTCCAGAAACTCTACATTATTTCTGAACAACAATATGTCATCCACATATACTGATCAGAAATTCTATAGTGCTCCCACTCACTTTATTGCAAATACAAGTTTCTCATAAACTTTGTATGAACATCAAAACTTTGATCACCTCATCAAAGCGTATATTCCAACTCCGAGATGCTTGCTTCAGTCCATGGAAGGATCACCGAAGCTTGCACACCTTTTAGCATCCTTAGGCCTGACAAAACCTTCTGGTTGTATCACATACAACCTTTCCTCAAGTAAACCATTAAGGAAACGATGTTTTGACATCCATCTGCCAGATTTCATAATTGAAAACACAGCAACTGCTGACACAATTCCAACAGACTTTTAGCATCGCTACGAGTGAGAAAGTCTCATCGTAGTCAACTCCTTGAACTTGTCACAAACATCTTTGCAACAAGTCGAGCTTTACAAATAGTGACATTCACCATCAGTGTCTGTCTTCATTTTAAAGATCCATTTGTACTCAACGACCTGCCGTCCAACGAGCAAGTCTACCAAAGTCTACACTTGGTTTTAATACATGGATCATATCTCGGATTTCATGGCCTCCAACCATTTGTCGGAATCCGGGCCCATCATCGCTTATCCATAGCTCGTAGGTTCATCGTTGTCCAACAACATGACCTCCAAGACAGAGTTGTCGTACCGCTCAGGAGCAGTACACATCCTTGTCGACCCACGGAGTTCGATAGTAACTTGATCCTGAAGCTTCATGATCATCATCATTAACTTCCTCTTCAACTAACGTAGGCTTCACAGAAACATCTTTCTGCGCTGCGCTACTCTCTGGTTGAACAAAGGTTTAACAACCTCATCAAGTTCTATCTTCCTCCCACTCAATTCTTTTGAGAGAAACTTTTTCTCGAGAAAGGACCCAGTTCTAGCAACAAACACTTTGCACTCGGATCTGAGATAGAAGGCATACCCATCTGTTCTTAGGGTATTCTATGAAGATACATTTGTCCGCTTTGGGTTCTAGCTTATTATGTGAAAACATTTTCCACACAAGCATCGCAGCCCCAAACATTAAGAAATGACAGCTTAGGTTTCTATCAAACCATAATTCACACGGTGTCATCTCAACGGATTTAGATGATGCCCTATTTAAAGTGAATGTAGTTGTCTCTAATGCATAACCCCAAAAATTATAGTAGTAAAATGATAAGAGACATCACAGTATGCACTATATCAATAGAGCATGACTATGATGTTCGGACACACCATCACAGCATGGTGTTCCAGGTGGCGTTAGTTGTGAAACAAATTTCACGTTGTCTTAAGTTGTATGCCAAACTCGTAACTCAGATATTCACCTCCACGATCATATCGCGGTCATTTTTATCTTCTTGTCACGATGATCTTTAAACTTCACTCTGAATTTGCTTGAACCTTTCAAACGATTCAGACTTGTGTTTCATTAAGTAAATATACACTATATCTACTCAAATCATCAGTGAAGGTAAGAAAATAACGATATCCACTGCACGCTACAAGACTCACTAGATTGCATACATCAACATGTATCATTTCCAATGAATCACTTGCCTGCTCCATCCAACGGGGTCCTTTAGTCATCTTGCCCAAGAGGCATGGTTCGCATGACTCAACCGATTCGAAATCGATGAGTCCAAATATCCATCAGCATGGAGTTTCTACATGCGCTTTATACCAATATGACATTTAGCGGCAGTGCCACAAGTATGTGGTACTATCATTATTAACTTTGTATCTTTTGACATCAATGTTATGAACATGTGTACTACTACGATCAAGATTTCAACAAACCATTCTCACTTGGTGCATGACCATTGAAGGTATTATTCATGTAACCAGAATAACTATTATTCTCTGACTTAAATGAATAATCGTATTGCAACAAACATGATCTAATCATGTTCATGCTCAACGCAAAACACCAAATAACATTTATTTAGGTTCGTTACTAATCCTGAAGGTAGAGAGAGCGTGCGATGTTGATCACATCAACCTTGGAAACATTTCCAACACACATCGTCACCTCACCCTTAGCTAGTTCTCCGTTTATTCCGTAGCTTTTATTTCGAGTTACTAACATTTAGCAACCGAACCGGTATCCAATACTCAGGTGCTACTAGGAGTACTAGCAAGGTACACATCAATAACTCGTATATCAAATATACTTCTGTCGATGTTGCCAGCCTTCTTATCTACCAAGTATCTAGGGTTGTTCCGCTTCAGCGACCTCTCACCTCATAATAGAAGCACTTAGTCTCGGGTTTGAGTTCAACTTTGGGTTGCTTCACTGGAGCAGCAACTGACTTGCTATCCATGAAGTTTCCCTCCTTGCTCTTGCCCTTTTCGAAACTAGTGGTTTGATTAACCATCAACACTTGACGCTCCTTCTTGATTTCTACCTTCGCGGTGTCAAACATCGCGAACAGCTCAGGGATCAATACTTCTATCCCTAGTGTATTATAGTTCATCACTAAGTTCTAGTAGCTTTAGTGACAGTGACTTGGAGAACTATATCAATCACTATCTTATCTGGAAGATCAACTCCCACTTGATTCAAGTGATTGTAGTACCCAGACAATCTGAGTACATGCTCAACGATTGAGCTATTCTCCTTCATCTTACAAGCAAAGAATCTTGTTGGAGATCTCATATCTTGCAACAAAGGCACGAGCCTGAGATCACAATCTCTGCTCCTAGAACATCTCATATGTTCCGTGATGTTCAAAACGTTTTGGGGCCTCAATTCTAAGCCGTAATGCATGACGCACTAAACTATCAAGTAGTCATCGAAACGTGCCTGTTAGATGTTCACAACATCTATAGACGATGCTAGAGGGGGTGGCGCACCGAGCGGTGCATTAAGGACATAAGCCTTCTGTGCAGCAATGAGGACAATCCTCAGATCACGGACCCAGTCCACAATTTTGCTACCAACATCTTTCAATTCTATTTCTCTAGTAACATATAAAAACACACGGGAGCTACAGTGCGAGCTAGTAATCTACAACATCATTTGCAAAGACACTTTGACTATGTTCATGATAATGAGTTCAATTAATCATATTACTTAAGAACTCCCACTCAAATTGACATCCCTCCGATCATTCGAGTGATACATGATCCAAATTCACCAACTCAAGTCCGATCATCACGTGAGTTGAGGTGGCTGCAATGGTGAACATCATTATGTTGATCATATCTACTATATGACTCATGTTCGACCTTTCGGTCTCTCGTGTTCCGAGGCCATGTCTGTACATGCTAGGCTCGTCAAGTTTAACCCGAGTGTTCTGCGCGTGCAAATCTGGCTTGCACCCGTTGTATGTGAACGTAGAGTCTATCACACCCGATCATCACGTGGTGTGTCAACACGACGAACTTTCGCAACGGTGCACACTCGGGGAGAACACAATTTAGCTTGAAATTAAGTGAGGGATCACCTTATAATGCTACCGTCGTCCTAAGCAAAATAAGGTGCATAAAAAGGATTAACATCACATGCAAATCATAAGTGACATGATATGGCCATGAACTTGTGCTTTTGATCTCCATCTAGAAAGCACCGGCATGATCTCCATCGTCACCGGCACAACACCATGATCTCCATCAATGTGTTGCCATTGGGGTTGTCACGCCCTGCATGCTTCTACTACTATTGCTACCGTAGCGATAAAGTAAAGCATTACATAGCGCTTAATGATTGACACGCAGGTCATACAATAATTAAAGACAACCCTATGGCTCCTGCCGGTTGCCGTACTCATCGACATGCAAGTCGTGATAATCTATACATCACATGATCATCTCATACATCACATATATCTCATCATGTAATTGGCCATATCACATCACAACATACCCTGCAAAAACAAGTTAGACGTCCTCTAATTGTTGTTGCATATTTTACGTGGCTGCTATGGGTATCTAGCAAGAACGATTCTCACCTACGCATAAACCACAACGGTGATACACTAGTTTGCTTTTCAACCTTCTCAAGGACCGCCTTTGTCGAATCCGATCCAACTAAAGTGAGAGAAACTGTCACCCGCAAGCCATCTAGGCAACAAGTTGCGTCGAGGGAACCGGTCTCTCGTAAGCGTACGAGTAATGTTGGTCCGGGCCGCTTCATCTCACAATCCCGCTGAACCAAAATACGACCAAGGGAGGAAGCAATCTAAGCATCAACGCCCACAAACCTTTTGTGTTCTACTCGAGATCTCATCGAACCATCAACCTAGCTCATGATGCCACTGTTGGGGAACGTCGCATGGGAAACAAAAATTTTCCTACGCACACGCAAACCTATCCATGGTGATGAGCATCTACGAGAGGGAGAGTGGATCTACGTACCCTTGTAGATCGCTAAGCGGGAAGCGTTAAGAAACGCGGTTGGTGTAGTCGAACATCTTCGCGATCCAAATCGCCGAGCGTCCCGCGATCTCATCACGATCCGTCCCGCGATCCAATCACGATCCGTCCCGTGAACTCATCACGATCCGTCCCGCGATCTCATCACGATCCGTCTCACGATCTTGATCACGATCTGTCCTACGAACTCATCACGATCCGTTCCGCGATCTCATCACGAACCGTCTCGCGATCTCGATCACGGTCCTTCCGATCTAGCGCCGAACGGACGACACCTCCGCGTTCAGCACACGTGCAGCTTGATGACGATCTCCACCATCTTGATCCAGCAAGAGGAGGTGGAGAGGAGAGAGAGTTCACCGGCAGCGTGACGGCGCTCCGGTGATGGTGGTGGAGTGATTCCGGCAGGGCTTCGCCTAAGCGCTGCGGAAAACCGATCTAGAGGAGAAACTGTGCACCGGTGAAACGGGTAGCACGTGGCCGGAAATTCTGTCCAAAAACCACCCAATCCACTAGTATATATAGGAGAAGAGGAGAGGAGAGGCAGCCAAGGCCTTTGGGTCGGCCGAAATAGGAGGTGGGAGCAATCCTACTTCACCTCCAATCCTAGTTGGAGTAGGATTGCCTCCTATTGGCTGATTTTCCACTTTTTGCTTTAGGACTTTCTCTCCTGCGCCATGGGCCTTTGTGGCTGTTTTCCCAGCCCACTAAGGGCTGGTTATTATTCTTCCACAGCCCATGGACCTATTGGGGTCGAAATACCCCTCCCGGAGGTCCTCCGGTACACTACCGGCACTCCCGGTACAATACCGATACTCCCGGTACACTACCGATGAGCCCGAAACTTTTCCGGAAACCAAACTGGGACTTACTATATATGAATCTTTACCTCCGGACCATTCCGGAGCTCCTCGTGACGTCCGGGATCTCATCCGGGACTCCGAACAACCTTCGGTCACCACCATACATAACTCTACACTACCGAAACGTCACCGAACCTTAAGTGTGCAGACCCTGCGGGTTCGAGAACTATGTAGACATGACCGAGACACCTCTACGGTCAATAACCAATGGCGGGACCTGGACGTCCACATTGGTTCCTACATATTCTACGAAGATCTTTATCGGTCGAACCTCTATGTCAAGGATTCAGTTAATCCCGTATATCGTTCCCTTTGTTCTTCGGTATGTTACTTGCCCGAGATTCGATCGTCGGTATCTCCATACCTAGTTCAACCTCGTTACCAGCAAGTCTCTTTACTCGTTCCGTAATACAAGATCCCGCAACTAACAATTAGTCACATTGCTTGCAAGGCTTATTGTGATGTTGCATTACCGAGTGGGCCCCGAGATACCTCTCCGTTACACGGAGTAACAAATCCCAGTCTCGATCCATGCCAACTCAACAAACACCATCGGAGATACCTGTAGAGCACCTTTATAGTCACCCAGTTACGTTGCGACGTTTGATACACACAAGGCACTCCTCCGATATCCGTGAGTTGCATGATCTCATGGTCATAGGAACATATACTTGACATGCAGAAAACAGTAGCAATAAACTGAAACGATCATATGCTATGTTTGTAGTTTGGGTCTTATCCATCACATCATTCTCCTAATGATGTGATCCCGTTATCAAATGACATCTCATGTCCATGGCTAGGAAACCTTAACCATCCTTTGATCAACGAGCTAGTCTACTAGAGGCATACTAGGGACATGGTGTTGTCTATGTATCCACACATGTATCTGAGTTTCCGATCAATACAATTATAGCATGGATAATAAACGATTATCACGAACAAGGAAATACGATAATAACTAATCTATTATTGCCTCTAGGGCATATTTCCAACAGTTGCCACTTGGATCTCGCCGGCCGAAGCTCTTTCGCCGGAATGCCACGTCGCCGGTGAACCTCCCCTACCTCTTTTTCTTCACGAAATCGGACCCCTCGTCCGTGTGCATCTCCCTAACATGTTGTTTGGCCCTAGGAACAGCCGGAGACGCCGCCCCGTCCGACCTACGTCGCCGGAGTTCGCCGGAGACAGGAGCTCGCCCCGCTCCCTCCGGTCGTCGCTGTCGACCGCCGTCAGCACCGCCCGGAGGCCCTCGCCAAGCTGCACCCGCCCGACCACCTCGCCCGTGCCGGAGCCCGCCGGAGCCGCCGCCCCGTCACCGCCGATCTCCCTGCCGACACCGTGCTCGTCTCTGTGAGCGCTCGCCCCTCCTCTAGCGTAGATTGGAATGGTTTTTTTCTCTTTTGATTGAACCAGTATGCTATTTAGATTGGGTTTTTTGTTAGATCTAAACCGTGCGGTTTATTTAAACCGAACGTCGGTTTTCCTTTTAGTCTAGTTGAACCGGATGATTTTGCTTAATTCGCGAACGTTCGTCGCGTAGTAGCCGCGGCGAACACAACCACCCAACCAGAGCCATCCACTTTGCGCTCTAGCCGCGAACGTTCACAATATAGTGTTTTCAGAAAACGTTCCTGTAGCAGTTTTTTTCAGATTTAATTCAATACTTAAAAAGTCCTTAACTTTTTAATCGTAGATCGAAACAAGATGAAACAAGCGGCTAAATTTTCGTCTCGAATAGCCCTAACCAGAGAACCTATCATAGTAAATTTTTGCAAGTTCAAATTTGAAATTATTTCAGATTTGAATTTAAATTTCATTAGGCCATATCTTTCAAACGGTATACCATTCCCTAGAACTTCACTCCCATCACGAAGGCAAGTTACATCTTGATCATACATGTTTTACCTATGGTTTATTTTTGCACATAGTCCTTTGATGTAGGATTGCATGGTAGGATTTTACACTTGTTGGCTTTACTAGCACCCAGTAGTAGGTCTAAACCGTACCAACTTTATCGCCACTGTGTCATGTTACAATGCTTATCCAAAATAGACGTGGATTGAGGAGTGTTATCACCTAGAGATGTGAGTGACAAAGTAGTAACTAGGACCAACTTTAATGAACAACCTGGGTGGAAATTGGTTTGCCTGGTGGCGAAGTACAGTGGGAGCATTCATGGGAATCCATGGAGTGCACACTAGTGGTCCGTCCACCTAGGCTCAAAGGGATCAACCTTATTTTCATGTCTATAAGCTTCCGTGTGCAGCCGCAAGCCAATATGGGTTCTGGCTTAGTTGAGTAGGTGGTGTGACCTCTTCCGGGATAGGCTAGCAAATGTAGATGATGTAGGTGTACCGGCCTATCCATGGGTTAGGGGAAATGCTATCGAAAGACTATGGCTCGATCTTCCGATCAAGGAGGTGGTCGAGTCTTGTGGGAAAAGTGTGCAACCTCTGCAGAGTTAAAAATCTAATCGATTAGCCGTGTCCCCGGTCATGGACAACTTGAGCTTTTAGTAGTTCAAATGTAGGGAGATCTCATCACTCTTAACTAATCAACTGGGTACAAATATTTGGAATGACTGAGATGGGCATCATCTTAGACTTATGATATTTTTAGAAGTAGAACAATTATTTTTGATAGGGAAAAACTAGCTTTATGCAAAACTAAACTTAGAGATTTCCACCAGCCAAATCGCATGTACTATGTAGGCTCATTACACTTTATGATGTGACTTGCCAGTACATTCCATGTACTGACCTACACGGCTGCAACTTATCATGTTGTGGGTTTATCCGATGACGAATAAGGTGTGATAGGTCGTTGTTCTGCACTCAGCTTGCTCGTGGAGTTGATGGACTCGTTACACTTATTGCTTCCGCATGTTTTTGTTTTACTTGGCCTCGGGCCACATTAATGTAATAAATACTCTTTGAGGATTCTCAATGTAATAAATGTGTGATTGAACTCTGTTGTAAATCCTCAAGTACTGTGTGTGTCAGCATACCGATCCGGGGATGACACTTAAGCACAGAGACACCGATCCCTTGAGATCAGGTCGCTACAAGATGGTATCAGAGCACATGTTGACTGTAGGACGCGACCCTAGAAAATGGAAAGCCACGGGATAAAAACCATATTTTACAACACTTTTATACCCCTGTTTTGGTCTCATACCTTTCCCTGCTTCACTACTAATTTCTCCTCTCTTTCAAACTGTAGATGTCGACCCCCATCATTGAGTTTGCTCAGCCCGACGCAACCATGCCCTTTGGAAGACAACTCGTGGATATCGCAGGACATCTGCGCATTGCCTTGCCCAGCTTCACCGGTACCTTCACGGCCACTCTACCTGAGGAGATGTGCTGGAAGATTGACGTCCACATTCCAGGGCGAACTTTTGGAAATGCCATTGAGCCGATCGACTTCTACATAGAAGTAAGATCATGGGGCATTGGCAAAGGGATCGTTGCGCTCTTTGCACTTGGGCGAATCCGCCAAGACTACCAAGAGGATCTCAGGAAGACTAACTACGTCATGTACGCGTGCCGCGACTCAGATGGAGATGTGTTGCGCACTAGGGAGGACGACACCATCACCTCACACATTGAGGACCTGGAGGAGCTCATCACCAGGATGAAGGAAGAGATGGACGACAGCCTCGTCACCACCCACAACCTGACTACCCGCAAGGTCGAGCTAGAAGAAGAGCTTCAGAATGCTCGCGCGGAGCATGTTAGAGCTTGATGCGCTACAGGATAAGTTCGACAACTTGAAGTTTCAGCTGGAGGAAGCTGAGGAAGAGCTTGATAACGGGGAGAATCTCCAAGAGGATCACTCTTATGGGGACTACTCTATCAAGACAAGGACTATGAGGACGACGATGAGGAGATATAGAGTGATGCCGCTGGAGCCGACATCAACATGATAGATCTCTCTTCCGATGAGGAGTAGATTTAGACCACCATGATAGATTAGGATTCGATAGTCGATTAGTATTTGATTGATTTATTTGTGGGACCTTGTCAAACCTTGTGACATGGCTCACCTTAGATTTGTTTCGTGTGAACTCTTTGATTGAATTGAATTGGAGTGATTTGGATTTTTATTGACATCATATGCATATGGGTAGTGTTTCTCCCTTAGGCCTAATTCTATCTATACCTCATCTATGCTGACCCAACAGATGCGACCAAGGTGCGACCCTTCCGGGAGTGGCTCAAGGAATGATATCCCACCCGCCTTGGAACAATTGCTTCAGACCCAGAACCAGATGATACAGTTGATGATACAGAATATGGCCCAGAACAACAACAAAAACAACCCGCCTCCACCTCCACCTCCACCTCCACCACAAATTGATAGCCTTACCCGTTTTCTGAGGCTGAATCCTCCAACCTTCACAAGCAGCCCGGAGCCGATCGTCGCAGATGACTGGCTTTGCAACATGGGTAGGAAGCTAGCCACAGCAGGATGCACTGATCAGGAGAAGGTGAGGTTCGCCTCTCACCAACTGGATGGACCAGCAGCTTCGTGGTGGGAGAACTACACCGCCACGTACCCCATGGAGAATGTGACTTGGGCTCAGTTCTAGTAGGCGTTCCGCACTGCTCATGTTTCAGCGGGAGCTATGGCTCTCAAGAAGAGGGAGTTCCGCAACTTACGCCAAGGAGGTCGCTCAGTGCCTGAGTACGTTGATGACTTCAGCAGGTTGTCCCGTTACGTCCCAGGTGACATGGCAATCGATGCAGCCAAGCAAGAGAAGTTTCTGGAGGGACTAAATGATGAGCTGGGAATTCAGTTGATGGTAGCGACTTTTGGTAACTATCAAGAGTTGGTGGACAAGGCGATCACTCTAGAGGGCAAGCATCAACAGATGGAAAATCGCAAGAGGAAATATGGTCAAGGCAAGTTTCAGTCTGGAGCTCAGCAGAAGCCTCGCTCCGCCCCTTTCTCAGGATATTCTGGTGCAGGACATAGTAAGTTTGGAGGGCACAACCATCATAGCCATGGTGGTCATTCTCAGCATGGAGGCAATGGACACAACCACAATGGCCATAAGAATGGCAATGGGAATGGAGGAAACGGCAATCACCATCACCCTACCCCTGCTACACCAGTGAGGAAGGATCTGAGTCACATCACCTGCTTCAAGTGCAAGAAGACAGGGCACTACTCCAATGAGTGTCCCAAGCTACAAAATGGGAATGGCAATGGAAGTTCTGGAGGCAAGAAGCCCAATCCTTTCACTAAGGGGCATGTGAATCATGTCAACGTGGAAGAAGTTTATGAACAACCGGATGCGGTGATTGGTAAGTTCTTGGTTAATTCTTTTCCAGCACTCATTCTATTTGACACGAGTGCATCGCATTCATTCATATCGAGGGGATTTGTGGATAAACATAAGTTGCCTACCATAGCTCTTAAGTCACCTATTCTAGTGAGTTCCCTAGGAGCAGAGTCTATGACTAGTCAGGCATGTTTTCAGTTGCCTTTGCACATAGGGGGACATGTTTTTCCCACGGATATGATCGTACTTGAGTCACAAGGGTTGGATGTAATCCTAGGTATGGATTGGATGTCCAAATATCAGGGAAGCATTGATTGTCCCAGTAGGTCAATTCTTCTCACCACTCCAGAGAAGAAGAGGATCAAGTATGTATCCAAGCTTAAGCCTAAGAGGACTCAAGTGAACTCTCTTATGGGAGTTGTCCAAGAAGAAGTACCAGTGGTGAAGGATTATCCCGATGTATTTCCAGAGGAGTTACCCGGTATGCCACCAGATCGGGAGATTGAGTTTCATATTGAGTTGCTGCCAGGTACCGGACCTGTCTCCAAGAGGCCATATCGGATGCCCGCTAATGATCTAGCGGAAGTCAAGAAGCAGATTGAGGAGTTGCTGGAGAAGGGGTATATTCTCCCGAGTTCATCACCTTGGGGAGCCCCAGTACTCTTAGTGGAGAAGAAGGATGGAACCTTGAGGATGTGTGTGGATTATCGCTCTTTGAATGAGGTGACCATCAAGAACAAGTATCCGCTATCGATGATCAATGACTTGTTCGACCAGCTAGAAGGAGCTAGTGTTTTCTCCAAGATTGACCTTCGATCGGGTTATCATCAGTTGAATATCCGTGACAAGGATATACCTAAGACAGCTTTTACCACGAGGTATGGGCTTTATGAGTATACAGTCATGTCGTTTGGTTTGACTAATGGCCCTGCCTATTTTATGAGCATGATGAACAAGGTATTCATGGAGTACTTGGATAAGTTTGTTGTGGTATTCATTGATGATATATTGGTTTTCTCCAAGAATGAGGAGGAGCACGCAGAGCATCTGCGCTTAGTTCTGGAGAAGCTCAGAGAGCACCAACTTTATGCCAAGTTCAGCAAGTGTGAGTTTTGGTTGAGGGAAGTCGGATTTCTCGGATATGTTGTGTCAGGGGAAGGAATTGCCGTGGACCCTTCCAAGGTAGAAGCAGTCACAGAATGGAAGGCACCAACCTCAGTTAGCGAGATCCGCAGTTTCCTTGGACTTGCAGGATATTATCGGAGGTTCATTGAGAATTTCTCCAAGATTGCAAAGCCCATGAAGGAGTTGTTGAAGAAGGACACCAAGTATATTTGGACTGAGGAATGTGAAGCCAGTTTCCAGGAGTTGAAGAAACATTTGGTTACAGCTCCAGTGCTAATTCTGCCGAACATACACAAGGATTTTCAGGTGTACTGCGATGCTTCACGCCAGGGACTTGGAGGCATGCTTACGCAAGAAGGAAAGGTTGTATCTTATGCTTCATGTTAGCTTCGACCTCATGAGTTGAACTATGCCACGCATGATCTGGAGTTAGCAGCAGTGGTGCATGCACTCAAGACCTGGAGACATTTCCTTATTGGGAACCAATGTGATGTCTACACCGATCACAAGAGTTTGAAGTACATCTTCACACAGAAAGAGTTGAACCTTAGGCAAAGGACATGGTTGGAACTCATCAAGGATTATGACATGACTTTGTATTATCATCCACGAAAAGCCAACTTCGTGGTAGATGCGTTGAGCCGTAAGAGCTATGTCAACACTCTTGTCGCAGGAGGATTACCTCAGGAGTTATGGGATGAACTTAGAGATCCGAGTTGGAAATAGTTCCAAGAGGCTATGTTGCCTCACTCGAAGTTCAGTCCACCTTGTTGGGAAAGATCAGAGAAGCTCAGAAGTTGGATCAAGGTATTGCTGAGATAAAGGAGAGGATTAGCAAAGGAAAGGCAGAAGGATTCCGTGAGGATGAGCATGGAACCATATGGTTTGAGCAGCGTATTTGTGTGCCCAATGATCCAGAGATCAGGAAGTTGATACTTCAGGAGGCTCATGATTCGCCTTACTCGATACATCCGGGAAACACCAAGATGTATTTGGACTTGAAGGAAAGTTTTTGGTGGACCGGTATGAAGAGGGAAATCGCTGAGGATGTAGCAGTATGTGATGTATGTCAGAGGGTAAAGGCAGAGCATCAGAAACCAGCGGGTTTACTTCAGCCATTGTCGATACCTAATTGGAAATGGGATAAACTTGGCATGGACTTCATCACGGGATTACCCAGGACCGTTCAGGTTATGATTCCATTTGGGTGATTGTTGATCGCTTGACCAAGGTTGCTCACTTCATTCCCGTGAAGACTACCTATACAAGTGCTAAGCTGGCGAAGATATATATGACCAAGATTGTATGTCTGCATGGAGTTCCGAGGACCATTGTATCAGATAGAGGAACACAGTTTACTTCAAAGTTTTGGCATCAGCTACACGAAACTTTGGGTACCAGGCTAGAGTTCAGTACAGCCTTCCATCCACAGACAGATGGGCAGACAGAGAGGGTGAATCAGATTCTAGAGGACATGTTGAGAGCTTGTGCGCTAGACTACGGGTCTAGTTGGGATGATAACTTACCTTATGCAGAGTTCTCATACAACAACAGCTATCAAGCCAGTTTGCAGATGGCCCCTTTTGAGGCCTTGTATGGGAGGAAGTGCAGAACACCGTTGATATGGTATGGAGTTGGTGATCGCAATTTTTTTGGATCGGACTTGATTCGAGATTCTGAGGAGAAGGTCAAGTTGATCCGTGAGATAGCTCAGTCTAGACAGAAGAGTTATGCCGATGCTAAACGCAAGGAAGTGATTTATGAAGTGGGAGATAGAGCATATCTGCGAGTGTCTCCACTTCGAGGTATTAAGAGGTTTGGAGTCAAAGGAAAGTTAGCACCACGATTCGTGGGGCCATACAGAGTTCTGGAATGCAGAGGGGAAGTTGCATACAAGTTGGAACTACCAGAGGGTTTGTCAGGAGTTCATGATGTGTTCCATGTTTCCCAACTGAAGAAGTGTCATGCAGAGATGGAAGATATTCCTTTGAGAGACACAGTGCCTCTAGAAGCAGTTCAATTGGATAACAATCTAACTTATGAGGAGAAGCCTGTTAAGATTCTTGAGACTGCCGAGAGGATCACTCGTACCAAGGTCATCAAGTTCTACAAGGTTCAGTGGAGTCACCACACCGAGGAGGAAGCTACTTGGGAACGAGAGGAAGATCTCAAGCGTGACCATCCACACCTTTTTGCTGGCCAGCCCAAATCTCGAGGTCGAGATTCATCTTAAGGGGGGTAGGTTTGTAACATCCCAAATTTTCAATTTGGAATGTTTTACAATTATTAGTTAAGCATCTATGCATTATGATTGAAATGAATGTGGCAATTATATTTTCATCTTCTTATTTGACTTATTTTCAATTGGCATTTGAGTTTACTCAATTACCTGATAAAATACTTTGAACAAAAAAGTATGAGAGGAGGTAACATGACACCCCAAAGGTCAGAAGAAAATAGTGCCAATTTATTTGAAAGTCAAATTTGGTTTTATTTTGGATTTTTTTGTAAAGTTTTTATTTTGCCTCTAAAGAAATGTGCACGCTTTAGGATTTATTTTTCTGAGCATTTTGATATATAATACCTTATATTTTGTTTTCCGTCTTATTCTCACAAAATAGAGAAAACTTCTTTTCAAAAAAAAGGGGGGGCCAGTCGTTGGGCCAGCCACGCGAGCCAACCCAAGCCAGCGCTAGGGTATGCTAGCGTACAAGGCCAGGAGCTAGCGCTCACCTGAGCCGCTGCCAGCCTGGTCAACGAGCACTCGTGGCCATCTCTCTCCCCCCACGATCTCTCTCTCCTCTCTCTCTCTCTCTCACGCACCTGCAGGTGGGGCCCGACCCCATCTTCCCTAACCTCCCGCACCGCACGGGATAGAGCCACGATCGTAGTTCCTGGAACCGCTGGCCGAAGCTCTAGGGATAGAGCTTATCCCGCACTCCCGGCCCTCCTAGTTACGCCTATGAGTAGCCCTCGATGCCCTTTTTCCATTCAGCAACCCCGCACCACCTCTCGCAGCTCGTAGCCACCGCCGTTGCCACTTGGATCTCGTTGGCCGAAGCTCTTTCGCCGGAGTGCCACGTCGTCGGTGAACCTCCCCTACCTCTTTTTCTTCGAGAAATCGGACCCCCTCGTCCGTGTGAATCTCCCTGACATGTTGTTTGGCCCTAGGAACAGCCGGAGACGCTACCCCGTCCGACCTACGTCACCGGAGTTCGCCGGAGACAGGAGCTCGCCCTGCTCCCTCCGGTCGTCGCCGTCACCACCGCCCGGAGGCCCTCGCCGAGCTGCACCCGCCCAACCACCTCGCCCGTGTCGGAGCCCATCGGAGCCACCGCCCCGTCACCGCCGAACTCCCTGCCGACATCGTGCTCGTCTCTGTGAGCGCTCGCCCCTCCTCTAGCGTAGATTAGAATGTTTTTTTTTCTCTTTTGATCGACCCGGTACACTAATTAGATTGGTTTTTTTGTTAGATCTAAACCATGCGGTTTATTTAAACCGAACGTCGGTTTTCCTTTTAGTCTAGCTGAACCGGATGATTTTGCTTAATTCGCGAACGTTCGTCGCATAGTAGCCGCGGCGAACACAACCACCCAACCAGAGCCATCCACTTCGCGCTCTAGCTGCGAACGTTCACAATATAGTGTTTTCAGAAAACGTTCTTGTAGCAGTTTTTTTCAGATTTAATTCAAAACTTAAAAAGTCCTTAACTTTTTAATCGTAGATCGAAACAAGATGAAACAAGCGGCTAAATTTTCGTCTCGAATAGCCCTAACCAGAGAACCTATCATAGTAAATTTTTGCAAGTTCAAATTTGAAATTATTTCAGATTTGAATTTAAATTTCATTAGGCCATATCTTTCAAATGGTATACCCGTTTGAAGTGATTCCTTTTGCACCACGTCACACGAACTAAATCCTTTGCCATGAAATTTTTCCACGATATATCCTACACAATTATTTTCTGTTCATCATAATTTTACTAGAATGCCTTGTAAGGACACTAGTGCACGTCACGAGTTGTGAGCACTATTTATACTTTGAAAATTTCCATGCTAATGATTTGTGTCGGATTTTATTTGGCTTTTGCAAATATTTTTGTTGCATGTTTTCTTTGAATTGTTGATGTTTATGTGTGTTTATTTACTTTGCGATAGTTGTCCGGAGTGCGAAGCAGAGTACTACCATTCCCTAGAACTTCACTCCCAGCATGAAGGCAAGTTACATCTTGATCATACATGTTTTACCTATGGTTTATTTTTCCACATAGTCCTTTGATGTAGGATTGCATGGTAGGATTTTACACTTGTTGGCTTTACTAGCACCCAGTAGTTCATTTGAGGTAGGTCTAAACCGTACCAACTTTGTCGCCATCGTGTCATGTTACAATGCTTCGCGAAAGTGGACGTGGATTGGGGAGTGTTATCACCTAGAGATGTGAGTGACAAAATAGTAACTAGGACCAACTTTAATGAACTACCTAGGTGGAAATTGGTTGGCATGGTGGCGAAGTACAGTGGGAGCATTCATGGGAATCCATGGGAGTGCACATTAGTGGTCCGTCCATCCAGGCTCAAAGGGATCAACCTTATTTTCATGTCTATAAGCTTCCGTGTGCAGCCGCAAGCCGATATGGGCTCTGGCTTAATTGAGTAGGTGGTGTGACCTCTTCCGGGATAGGCTAGCAGATGTAGATGATGTAGGAGTACCGGCCTATTCGTGGGTTAGGGGAAATGCTATCGAAAGACTATGTCTCGATCTTCCGATCAAGGAGGTGGTCGAGTCTTGTGGGAAAAGTGTGCAACCTCTGTAGAGTTAAAAATCTAATCGATTAGCCGTGTCCCCGGTCATGAACAACTTGAGCTTTTAGTAGTGGAAATGTAGGGAGATCTCATCACTCTTAACTAATCAACTGGGTATAAAAATTTGGAATGACTGAGATGGGCATCATCTCAGACTTACGATATTTGTAGAAGTAGAACAATTATTTTTGATAGGGAAAAACTAGCTTTATGCAAAACTAAACTTAGAGCTTTCCACCAGCCAAATTGCATGTACTATGTAGGCTCATTACACTTTATGATGTGACTTGCCAGTACATTCCATGTACTGACCTACACAGCTGCAACTTATCATGTTGCAGATTTATCCGATGACGAATAAGGTGCGATAGGTCGTTGTTCTGCACTCAGCTTGCTCGTGGAGTTGATGGACTCGCTACACTTATTGCTTTCGCATGTTTTTGTTTTACTTGGCCTCAGGCCACATTAATGTAATAAATACTCTTTGAGGATTCTCGATGTAATAAATGTGTGATTAAACTCTGTTGTAAATCCTCAAGTATTGTGTGTGTCAGCATACCGATCCAGGGATGACACTTAAACACAGATACTATGATCCCTTGAGATCGGGTCGTTACATACCATAAGGCACTAGCGCTGTTGGATTGATCTTGGATTCGAACTGAATTAAGCAATATATGTTATTTTTAATAACTATTTATTGAGTGGGGTCTAGATTTTAATATTCTTGGAAATCTAGACACACAAGAAGACTTGCATGCTCCTAAGAAAAATTAATTCTATAACCATGCAAGCATGTTTTTTACATCTAATTTCAAAGTTCTTTCTCTGCTTTCTGGAATATTTAACTATCTAAAATAATCATTCATCTATCTGTTTGAGAGTTGTATGCTCCTTCAACGTTCAATTTTCTGTTCAGCTAATATTTCAAGTGTCGTGTTCAATCGAAAATATATTAATATAAAAGTGAAACCTTCATTTATGTGTGTGTATGTGAGCGCGCGTGTGCATGTGTGTGCTTGAGTCCGTGTTCGTGCTCTTTGTGTGTGTGTGTTATTGCCTGATATTTGTAAACGAGACATTTATGTCATGGGTTCACCCTTGATTGTTATCTTGCTCTTCGGTGTCGAAGATCACAACGGACGAGTAGAATTCGGACCCTCGGTGTTACCCTAATATACCAGCTATATCATTTGGTCTTGTAGATGGCTCACAGTCTAAACCTTTATTCCCCATACTGATCTAACATTATGTTTTTGAAATAAAACTCATATGGTTTTATACACTTCGATAAATTGAAAATATCTAATGGCATTCATTTCCACGATTTCGGGAGGGACTGTGTGCTAGATTTAAAATTATGTTCTTGACATAAAACACATATGGTTTTAACACTTCGGTACATTAAAAATATTTAATGGCATTTATTTCCAAGATTTCGGGTGCGACAGTGTGTTATATTTCTTTGAACTCCACGTATGTATTGAAATCATAACAAGTAACTTACATAGATGAAAACTATACACATATAATTTGGAGCCATAATGTGCGTAGGTATGATCCTCTTGTCGACCCACTAGTACCTACGACAAGAGGAACATATACGTATACGGTGTACGGTGTGTCTGGACGACCCACTAGTAGTAGGTATATATTTATTTGGAGCCATAATGAAGACAAAGCATATGATCCTCTTGTCCCACTAGCCGCCCCATGCGCGTGGATACCTACGACAAGAGGATCATATGCTTTGTCTTCGCATGGGACGGCCAAAGGTTACTTTGTCGTAAGCACACAACATTAACACACATGAGCAAGCAAGCTCGTCTCTAGATATACGTATATGTTCACTTCTTGCCGAAGCAGTCCTTGGTGCCGAGGGCGCAGCTAAGGAAGCACGCGACAAACCGTGCAGGCCTACCGATGCATGGCACCACGCAGCTACCCAGGCACCTCCTGCAGCTCGGGGTGCACACGGTGGCGCTAGCACCCATGCCATCGTTGACGAGACCGAGCTCCTCAATGAGCACATCTTCCTCAAGATGCTCCAAACGAAGCAACTCCTCATCGGCGCCATCATGGCCTCCCCCGGAAGCCAGCATCACCTGCCCCACGAACATGACCACAATGCACATGATAGCCAGCTTAACAGCTGTGGAAGCCATCGCAGGTTATCGGTGGATGGATGTGGTTATGAAGGTATATGTTTGATGGATGGATGGAGGCTAAGGAGATGAGAATTGGTGTGGTATTATGGGCACATAGTATGATGTATATATAGAACAGATCAATATAAGCGTGGATGTACAGTCATTAAGCTATATCATAGTTTATGCAGGCCGCTACCTAGCTCACTAGCGTATTAACATGGGCTAATGACCAACTAGTTCTGTATAGAGAGAAGTCATCATTGAGATATTAGTATAATGTTTTTACTTCCGAACTATAGGTGGTGCATGCATGATGAAGCAAATGACAACGATTATGGGCTTAGGGCAAACATGCAATAGGTTGAGGACATGAACATGCAATAGTTTATGGAGGCAGCTAGCTAGCTACCAACCATCTAAACATGTGCTAGTTACTGTATAGCTAATGACAAACTAGTGTCGTACAGAGAGAAGTCATCGTCTTAAACTTGTAATGTTTATTGCTATGATGTCAGTGGTGCATGCATAAGCAAACATGACTATTCTTACAACCCGAACATTAATATTAATTTGAAAAGATGTGTCAATTATTCATGTCAGTTGCTTGGTCGATTGGGATTCCTGGTGATGCCCATGTAAAGCATGCATGTCATATTTTGACTATGTCTTCAGCACCAAAAGTCAGATCAATTCAAAAACTTCATGTTGTCACATTTTCATATTTATGTTAAGTTCCAAAACATAGGTTCACAGATTTTTCATGTCTGGACTTGGCACATAATTATCATCTTTTCAGAGCTAAAGTGAAAAGATTAAGATGAAGCCGCATCGAGATCCGATGTAAAGAAGTGTTTTGTCCCTTTTCCTTCGGTTCCTGTTGTGGTGGTGCCGGAGGTGGGTAACGTATGTTGGCATCAAGCTTAAGGGATTCTTCTGCCTGGATTGTAATTTTCTTTCTTTGTGGAGGGTATTTTGGACTATTTCTGGTGATATATTGGGTTTCCACTTTGTCAACCGGTAATTACATGTATTGTTTACTCTTTCATTTTTATTGAGACAAGTATTACCTGAAAAAACATCATGCAACACGTAGCGAGTGAGCTGGAGGTCTAGTCGGTACACCAGGAGGCGAGCTATCCTGCCTTGCGTGCAAGATGCCATGCACTGATGTACATGGATCAATACATTTATTCGCCACTTCATGTGGTCGTCCAGACACATCGTGGCGCTTCGTGTCCTCAACCTATTGCATGTTTGTTGTAAGCTCATAATCGTTGCCATTTGCTAGATCGTAACACATCACCGGAGCAACGAGAAGTGGAGAAAAAATTGGTACCCCATTGTGCTGTTCCAATGTGGCAAATCCAAAATTCTATTTTTTCCGTCTCTTACCATAAGGCACTAGCGCTATTAGATTGATCTTGGATTTCAACCGAATAAAGCATTATGGATTATTTTTAATAATTATTCATTGAGTGGGGTCAAGATTTTAATATTTTTGGATATCTAGATACACAAGCAGACATACATGCTTTCTATAACCATGCAAGCATGTTTTTCTACATCTAATTTCAAAGTTCTTTCTATGCTTTCTGGAATATTTAACTATCTAAAATAATCATTCATTAATCTGCTTGATAGTTGTATGCTCGATCGACGTTCAATTTTTTCTGTTCTGGTAATATTTCAGGTGTCGTTTGCAATCAAAAATATAGTAATATACAAGTGAACCTTCATTTATGTGTGTGTGCGCGTGTGCGCGTGTGCGTGTGTGTGTGTTATTGCCTGATATTAATAAACAGGACATTTATGTAATGGGTCCACACTTGATTGTTGTCTTGGTCTTCGGGATCTAAGATCACAATGGACGAGCAGAATTCGGACCCTCGGTGTTACCCTAATATATCAGCTATATCATTTGGTCTTGCAGATGGCTCACAATCTAAACCTTTATTCCCCATACCGATCTAACATTATGTTCTTGAAATAAATAACTTATGGTTTTATACACTTTGATAAATTACAAATATCTAATGGCATTCATTTCCATGATTTTGGGCGGGACATTGTGCTAGATTTAATATTATGTTCTTGAAATTAAAGACATGTGGTTTTATACACTTCGGTAAATTAAAAATATTTAATGTCATTCATTTCCAAGATTTCAGGAGGAGCAGTGTGCTAGATTTCTTTGAACTCCACGTATGTATTGACATCACAACAAGTAACTTACATAGATGAAAACTATACACATATAATTTGGAGCCATGAGGCGCACGTACGTAGTCATCTAACTATTTACGTGAACAATCACTAATGAAGGCAAAGCATATGATCCTCCTGTTGTAGGTATCCACGCGTTTCATGGGGTAGCTAGAGGTTATTTTGTCGTAAGCACAGAACATTAACACACCCGAGCAAGCAAGCTCGTCTCTACATATACGTATATGTTCACTTCTTGCTGAAGCAGTCCCTAGTGCCGAGGGCGCAGCTAAGGAAGCACGCAACAAACCGTGCGGGCCTGCCGATGCATGGCACCACACAGCTACCCAGGCACCTCCTACAGCTCGGGGTGCACTTGGTGGCGCTGGCGCCCATTCCTTCGTTGATGAGACCGAGCTCCTCAATGAGCACATCTTCCTCAAGATGCTCCAAACGAAGCAGCGCCTCATCGACGCCGTCATGGCCTCCCACGGAAGCCAGCATCATCTGCCCCACAAACATGACCACAATGCACATGACAGCCAGCTTAACAGTTGTGGAAGCCATTGCAGCTTTTTGGTGGATGGATGAGGTAATGAAGGTGTGTTTCATGTATGGATGTAGGATAAGGAGATGAGAATTGTATGGCATTATGGGCACATAGTATGATGTATATATAGAACAGATCAATGCAAGTGTGGATGTACGGTCAATAAGCTATGTCATAGTTTATGCAGGTCGCTACCTAGCTCACTAACGTATTAAAATGGGCTAATGACCAGCTAATTCTGTATAGAGAGAAGTCATCATTGAGATATTAGTATAATGTTTTTACTTCCGAACTGTAGGTGGTGCATGCATGATCAAGCAAATGACAACGATTATGGGCTTACGGCAAACATGCAATAGGTTGAGGACACGAACATGCAATAGTTTATGGAGGCGGCTAGCTAGCTACCAACCATATAAACATGTGGTACTTAATGTATAGCTAATGACAAACTAGTGTCGTAGAGAGAGAAATCATCGTCTCAGACTTGTAATGTTTAATGCTATGCTGTCAGTGGTGCATGCATAAGCAAAAATGACTATTCCAACAACCCGAACATCTTCTTTTTACTTATTGGAGGTACCTTTCAAGCCTCTTATTAATCCACATCATCAAAAATAATTACACCGTTGGATTATATAATTTACGGTCACGATAAAAGGAAAATTTACGTAACACAGATTGCCATGTCCCATGAAAAAAGACATTGACACGTTACTTGAAAATTTGAGAACACACTTGAAACATAACAAAGGTTCCCTATACATGATCTCCTTCCATAAAAAAGTCCAAAGACAACTCAAAGGCATTCAGGTGGCACCGGGCGCACCGACCGTCAGCCATCTGCTTTTTGCGGATGATTCGCTACTGTTGTTTGAGGCCAACCATGCTAGCTTTGATGTGGTGAACCAGATCCTGCAGGTGTACGAGCTGGGATCGGGACAGGTTATTAACCGGGATAAATCAGCAGTGTTGTTCAGCCGAAATACAAAAAATCAAAAAAAGCAGCAGTTGCTAGCGTTTCTTGGGTCACACATGGAAAGCCTACAGGGCAAGTACCTTGGCTTACCGAGCTATGTTGGACAGTCCAGACAAAAGTGTTTTGAATACCTAAGAGACCGGATTTGGGAGATCATTCAGGGCTGGAAGATAAAGCTTCTATCCAAGGCGGCAAAGGAGATCTTGATCAAAGCAGTGCTACAAGCGGTACCCACTTATGCGATGGCCTGTTTCGATCTCACAAAGTCCTTGTGCGAGAGTATCAGCCAAATGGTTTGCAAGTTCTGGTGGGCTAATCAGGAAGAGGAGGATAAACACCACTGGGTGAGTTGGGAAAAAATGGCGTTACCTAAGGAACAGGGGGGCCTGGGTTTCCGCGATCTACACTCTTTCAACATGGCTATGTTATCCCGTCAGATTTGGCGTATCATCCAAGTACCGGACTTGCTTTGTGCACGTGTGTTACAAGCCAAATATTTCCCAGAGGGTGATGTCCTAAAGGCTACGAGCCAGCCCGGCATGAGTTATGTGTGGAGAAGTCTGCTTCTAGGAGTAGAGGTTGTCAGGGCGGGCATGATATGGAGGGTGGGTTCGGGCGAGCATATCAACATCTGGTCGGACCCCTGGCTGCCTTCCAATGACACTCGGCTGCCAAGTACCTTGCAAGGTGCCAATATTCTGACAAAGGTGTCTGAGCTTGTGGATCCGGTTACAAATACATGGGATGACCAGCTTGTTCGTCAGACTTTCTGTCCGGCGGATGCAGCAACCATTTTGAGTATTCCAATTTGTGAGCACTATGATGATTTCATGGCCTGGTACTTCGACCCAAAGGGATTGTTCTCTGTTCGATCTGCTTATAGGCTGTACGTGGATATGCAGTCAAGACAACGTGTGCACCAAAGGGGGGATAGCTCGTCGGGCTCATAAGAAGTGGTGAGGTTCTGGAAGAGTTTATGGGCGATTCGCTGTCCTGGTAGAGTTCATCATTTCATGTGGCGTCTCGCACACAATAGTCATCCCCTGCTGCGGAATGTGGAGCGCATTGGGGTCGAGTTGGACACTAAGTGTGTGATCTGCCAACGCCTTCCGGAAGATGGTGCACATTTGTTTCTGCGATGCAAGGAGGTTAAAAAAGTCTGGAGAGGAGGGGGCTTGGAACAGATCCGCCAACAGCTTCTCATATGCCAATCACCAAGGGAAATGCTTCAGGCCATCTTTAAGCTCCCGGAGGAGAAGAAGCTGCGGATTATTTGCACCTTGTGGTCCTAGTGGTCTGAGAGGAACAAAACGAATCATAAGAAACAGAGACTATCAGATGATGCTTTCCAGGCACAGGTTGGTCATGCAATCGCTGAATGGCAAGAGTTCTTGGGCACGAAAACGACAAATCAAACAAAGCCAATTCCCAGGTGGTTGGCGCCCCCCCCCCCCCCCCCCCGCGAGTTTATAAAAATAAATGTTGATGCAGCCTACAATACTGTTGCCGGTGGAGGAGGCTGGGGAGCTATTGCAAGGGATTCGGATGGTGGAGTTGTTCTCGCCGCCGCTGGGAAGCTCCTTAACCAAAGTTCGGCCTTTCAGGCGGAATCTGAAGCTCTTCTACAGGCCATCAGTTTAGCCGAATTGCACGGCATGGGGCGGGTGGTGTTTGAGACGGATTGCTTGTCCTTGCAACAGGTTGTATCCTCCTCTGGCCAGGACTGTGGACCTCTTGGTGTCTTATTCCGTGAAGCAAAGAATCTGCTACAGCTAGGCTTCATAGATCATCAAGTCTCTTATTGCCCCCGTTTATGTAATGTCCCAGCGCATGTGCTGGCGGCAAGTGGGTCGAGTGGAGCTCCCGACAGCCTACATGTTTGGCAATCGGACTTCCCGGACGATGTAATCCGTGTTGTGACCGTCGATATGGTCGGTCCCTCGTAATTGAAATGCAAGGTATTCCAGATCAAAAAAAAAAGTCCAAAGATATATAGAAGGAAACAAATCAACAATCCGGCTGATTGCACGTATAACATGGAAATAAGCCATCGTCAATAATATATTCTGCCAATTAAAATCTACATGGACTCCTTTGCCTGACCACTGGCTCCTCCATTATTCCCCTCAATCGTACCAACTTTGTCGTACTTAAAATAAAAAATAAAAAGTGTTAGCCCGTGCGGATGCGAAAAAAAGATGTATGTGTTTGACATATACCAGTCCTATTAGATTAGGATACAAAAAATATCCACGTGCAGTTTTCAATGTAAACCCGCATGCTAAAGGAAAAAACAAAGGCCATACAGACACGTCTTCACAAGGTCCAGTATATAAAACACCGTCCGTAGCTTCTTTTAGTTGCATATCTCATTCAGTTTTCCTTAGTTAGACAAATTTCAGTGGATTAATCAAACTAGCAAACATGTCTGTTCGTTGTAATGGGAGAAAACAATCACCCCATTATACATATTGAACGATATTTGTAAATCTTTTGAAATCTCCACACAACAAACAACACGATAAGTAATGTTAGGTAAAAACGTAATGACTGCATGATTTTTGAAGTGTACTCAATGTGTTTTTAAAATCTTTGTGGGCACAATTTTAAAAAAACATGAAGGTCAACATTAATTCACTTGTTTACATAAACCTTGTATCAACAGTTTAGTGTACATCATCATATATTGATTGGTTATTTTGCACGATGAAAAATAGGATGACTATGTACCTATTGCAACCTTTAGCATATGATAGCTAGTAGGAATCAACATTTGCTATAGTGCCAACTCAATTTTTTGTGAGAGCATTAAACTATTATATCTACACAAATTAAATGGGACAAGAAACATGTGTAATAGGTATTTTCAAATTAACCAATATAGAGAAGGTATTAATTAAGATTGCACCATAAACTTTATTCTAGAAATCAATAGCATGCAAAATAATAGCATATTTGAAATGTTCACATTTTTCTGAGCGATTTTCATATATAACATGTTAGATTTAGAGTTAGGATTTAAAAGATAAGAAAGTTTTCTTTAAAGGAAGTATAAAAAAAATAAGGGCGGTGCAGGGCCGAACTCTGGTCTCCCGATGGCGGAGTAAGGCGTAAGCTACTCAGCTAGCAACTTGCTTGTGTTAAATGGAGGCCGCAAACCATATAAACAATACTAATCGGCCATGTAGTAAAGCAAGCCGTTTTTTGACTTATGGATGGCATAGTGGGTAATTTTCATCAACTTAAGGGTAGTTTAAATGACGTATGACCAGAAGTTATCAGCGCTTCAACGGGAGAAAAAAAATCATAATCTCCAATGGTGATGATCACATTATGTTCACATCTCATCGCATGATTTTAAAATTTTATGCACAAACACAAGAAAATGTTTCTTATTTTAAATTTATTCACAATTTGAAGCAACGTTCACATTTTCGAGAAAATATCATGGTTGTCAAAAAACTTGGCATATCAAAGAATTATTATGAATTTCAAGAAACTTGTTTTTGAAAACATATTATAATATTCCGATCCACACCGGCAGTTAACTCTTCAAAATTCACACGGGTATATTGTCACAAAGACTAAGAGGCATTATTGTTTAACTACAAACCTTCCATCATTCGTGTACATTTTAACATATTTTGCAACATTTTTAAAATCAAGAACACCTTTCACGATTTATAAAATATTTTTTAAAAAATGTGAACATTTTTTATATTGCGAATGGTTTTTAAATATATATTTTTGAATTGGCGAACAATTCTAGAATAGACGAACATATATTTCAATTTTTGTTGATTTTTTGTAAATTCACAAATATATTTTTAAAAACATGAATATTTTTGTATCAATAAACACTTTTGTCATTCATAAACTGTTTTCAAAATTTTAGGACATTTCTTAAAATGCATGAACATTTTTTGAATTAGCAATTTTTTTCTTCAATACATTTAAAAAATAGTACACGGACTTTTTTTCAAAATCATGGAATTTTTTTTCACAAACGTTGTTTTCAAAATTGCGAACATTGTTTTGTATATGCAAACATTTTTACAAAAATCCCAAGTATTTTTTGAATTCACAAACATTTTATGTTTTCTTCAACATTTTTTTCAAAATTCTCAGTTTTTTTAAATTGCAAAAGTTTTTGAAGTTCTAAATTATTTAAAGTAGAAAAAACAACTGAAACGCAACTGAAAATGAAAAATGAAAAATGAAACTAAAAAGCAGACACGAACTATGTTTAAACTTTTAAAATGTAAGAACACATTTTGACTTAGGAAACATTTTTGTTAAATTTCATTAATAATTTTTAATACACAGAGTTTTGTTTAAAATCATGCACTTTTTTTATTTTATGAACCTTTTTTCCAGATTGCAAACATTTTTTTGTATATGCGAACATTTTACAAAAATTCCGAAAAGTTTTTGAATTCACGAACATTTCATGTTATTTTGGAAATTTCATTTCAAAATTCTCAATTTCTTTAAAATTGAAAAGTTTTTTAAATTTCTAACGGAATTGAAAATAAAAATAAAAAAGAAACTAAAAAGACAGGCGCCTGTGCATGGGCCGGCCCAAAAGGTTATGTTGCATCTGCTCCGAGTGGTCAGAGCGTAATATAGAAAGTCCCTGTATGGGCCGGCCCAGTTTAAAGATTTTCCTGTGTGAAACGTTTTTTATGACTTCTAGGTGGCATAGTGGGTAATTTATCCCAACTTCGAGGACAATCTCATGACGGACGACCAGAAGCACTATTTGCTTTATTATTACTAGTACTAGTACAATGCCCATGCGTTTGCTATGGCGAAATATAGAAAAATAAATCAAATTGATGAGTTAGTGAGTGAAGTCCTACGAATAAGAAAAATTGCATGTGCGTTGCAAAGGTGATTGTCGGGGGATTACTTCCGGGTAGGCTCAAGGAGACGACTCAACATTTTAAAACATCGGGGGAGCAACCCCTGGTATGACAAGCACCACGAATCAACGAGACAAACTAAGAAGTGAAGACAGAAGACAAAGCGGCTGGCTCCTCCTGGCCGACTCTTCCTGGCTGTCTCCTCCCGGCGGGCTCCTCCTGTCTGGCTCCTCCTGTCCGGCTCCTCCTGGCCAACTCCTCCTGTCCGGCTCCTCCTGGCCGGCTGCCGGTTGCGCCCCGACGAAGTCAGCTCCAGACGTCCCATCGGACACGAGCTGTCGACACTGTAGCTGACGGACTGCAGAGCCTTTCACCCCGCTACAGTCGGGCACTATTGGTGAATAGTGCCCGGCTGTGCACCCGTCGCATGTCACTTCGCTGCACTCCAATAGTAACGCACTGTAGCCTGCATCATCACTCATATCACATGTCAACCCTCAATAGTGTACTTAGGCCATGTGGGCCACCCCTTGTTCCTTGGGCCTCCCTATATAAGAGGCACCAGGGGAGCTCACCCACGGGCAAGAAAGCTCTCCAAGAGCTCCCTCATTTCTCTCATTTCCCCTCTGACTCTCTCACGTGAGGACATGGAAGGGAGCAGCCAGCTCCCTCTTCCTCCTCAAACACAGCTCCAGAAGCAATCCTGTACTACAAATATACTTCATATACAGACATGCAGGAGTAGGGGTATTATCTCTCCGGAGAGCCCCGAACCTGGGTAAACCATCGTGTGTCGTTATCCTATCCCACCTCGGATCTCCACTTCAACCTTGCTCTCACCTTTTAAGTCATCCCTGGCATCTGCCGTCCTCGCGGCACCCCCGTGAGAAAACGACGACAGTGATACACTAACAATGTTGCCACGGCTGAAAAAAGGCCAAAAAAGAATAAGTACATCTGTTTGTGTTTTTAGCTCCTCGCCCTCACCAGTCACCACATCCTTGCCCTATATCATTCACAACGACATGACATTGCACCATTGTCTACGATCTTGCCAAGGATCTGCCTCATTTTCGCTGTCCATCATCATCGTGATGTGCCCCCCCCCCCCCCACCCTACCCTTCACTGGGACTATGTCAATTGCCTCCAAAATACCTTCACCACCTATATGAAATGTCAAACAGGACAATATTCATCACTACATATTATTAATTCGTTGAGGAAATTTACAGTTTATAAACCCAGTGTGAAATGCTTCTTGCAAAATTGGTCTAACTGGATTGTATGTGAGTACTCCCAAATTTTATTAGTCACCTGCATGAAGCCTTTGCTTTCACTACTACCTGCTAGTATGTTTGACTAACTAATTGGCCAATACATGTTGCTGACCAGATAAATGACATGCAGTTTGCTAGTAATTTTTTAATAAGTTCCGCCTCTATTCAGTCCCATGACCTCTGCTCCTATACATGAGCTCAAATACCATACCAGCATATAAAAAAAATCTTATTATAATTTGACTTATTGACACTTTTTTTACAATGAATGTGCATATTAGAGATGTTTTCTACTTGTGTGCTAATAATGCTAACCTGGTTACATCAATCAGCATAAGAGAGGAGGCAGCTCTTGCGATAGCTTGGAGAGATAAAATGTCAAATGGGAAAATACTCATATTGATTTATTCATCAGTACAGTTATTATTTCACTGTTCTGAATGCAATCACTTGAAGAAAGCAACATGCTTCAGGACTATATACATGTCCGTGTGTGGTCTGACCAATCTAGTGCTACATAGATGATCAATCAAGCTAAGCACATTCAGATTCCAACCATCCAAGGTATGAATCCATTTTTAATTGTGTAATTCCATCTGTTAACCACCAAATACTAACCAATGGGAACCAGTGGGATTGAGGAAGAAGATTAAACCCAAGGTCATATTTAGTGGTCCTACTTGTATCGCGGATTTGGGCTGGATCACCACTACCATGGCGCCATCCCACAGCATAGCTTCGCCATGGCAAGGAGACGGCTTGAATCAACTTAGTAGTTGCAGATGCATTCCTGTTTATCTGCTTGGACTTAGGTCTTCTCCTCTCTGCTCTCTGTTGAATAATTGTCCCTGTTTTATTTTCTAGATTGAACCACAAATTTCAGTCTGGTGATAAACATATATGCTAGAGCCCTACAAATTATCATCTATGATGCAATATTAATGTCATAGCTTGAAAAATAAAACTACAACAATTCCGTAAACACATCCTCTGTCCAGAATATAATGATGTTTAGAGTGAAAAATCTAGGGACGAAGGTACTACTTGAAGAACTGTCATCACAAGTTGAGTAAACATACCACATGGTCTGTCTGCACACCACACACTTCCACCACGTACATCGGCATGTTGCTTCAATGGTTCAGCATCATTACTGAATAGGAGCACACGAGCAAACAACCACACAGTAACGGCCTAATGGGCAGTGATTATTCCATGAGTGTCATCCCATAGAATGTTCAAATTCAGTGAAATAAGCCAATTCAGCCCTTCTTAACAATCTAGCCAAACATCTCTCACAGATTTTGTCACTGATCCATGAGTAAATAACAACATAATGATTTGGCGGGGATCCTCAATCTTTTGGCCGAAAAGGATAGCATAATGAATTTTCGAGACAAAGAAAGGAGAGCACACACATAATATGTTTTTCTTAGAGAATGATGCAGATAATATGTAAGGAATTACTAACAAACAACATGGCATAGGGCTGAGCTGAAACTTCACAAAACCTAATGCACGAACGGTACAGGAATAGTAATATAGTAGGGCCAAGAAGCATAGCTAAAGTTTCACCAAAGACACGGTCTGATTGGTATCTGTACACCAAGAGAATCTACTAACCAAGAGGCTACAAAACTTACCTCCAACAGACATGCGGCTGCGACCCAAGAGCCTCCAGCATCCTGATCAGAGGAACCGGCCCTTTCGCCGTGCCAGCAAGTCCTGGGTCACCACCCCTCGTGGTACCTCATGTACAATACTGAGAAGTACACACAAACGCACCTGAAACGCTCAAATCGAACACATAAAGTTACTGAAACTACAGCCGCACATCTCGTCAAGCATCTCGACAGTACAAGGCTTACCTGAATGTCATGCGCTGCATGGAGACAAAGGTGTGTCATCGGTGGAAAGTCTCCGCTGTGGAATTTAAGAAGACAATTAGTATGCAGTTGTGATATTTCTAATTCAGTGCATACATTAATTTGGGTTTAATCTCTCAAACTGAAATAATGATTAATTGTATGGAACAACATTCAGATAGAAACATTATATCTCAAACAAAACCAATTAATATCGGGATGGCATGCTCCTTTGTCCTTCAGATGTACAGAATAACTATTACTCTGTATTAGACAACAGAAAAGAACGAAAAGAGAAATAATCAACAACAACGGTGACCAGCAAGATAAGGAGCATAGGATGTCCATCTGAATGCAGTCATCACCAACAAAAAATAATTTGCGCTGCCCAGATTATAAACCTGCAGCCTCCCCCTCCCTTCCTCCCTCCACCGCCTTCTCCTTCTTCAATCAACGCATCCCCGACGACACCAAGAATCCGAGGCATGCTCCCCACGAACTGGACCCCCATCTCCCTCGCCCAAAATCCCAACAAATTTCGTGTCGCATCAAGGGACGCAAGAATCACAAATCCCCAAGTATATTCATCGACAATCCGGGAAGAAACCCCCGGCCCCGGTGGTCCGGCCATGGACACGGACCTGCTGCTCCCCACCGCTGCGCCGCAACCCCTCCACCCGCTGCCGGAGCACGCGCCAGTACCTGCCGCCGCTGCCCCCGCCTCCTCCCCGCCGCCGCCGCCGCATCACCACCACCGCGACTTTGATCCAAATCCGAGTCGCGAGCGCCGGAAGAACAGCCGCCGAAGGCGGATAGCTGGAGAAGAAGACCGGCGGCGGCGCCCTATCCGTACAGATCGAGGACGCGGGCGCAGCGGCGGCGGCGCCCCCGAACCCGTGCTCTGTGTGCTGCTCGTGTTTCCCTACGGATTGAATACATAAAACTACAGGGTCTCTTTTGTAATAATGAAACGTTTTCTGAGATCCACTTACAGAGGGACTGCGGGTTCAACTAAAAACCAGAAGGGCTTTTTTGTAAACATGCCGCGATGATGTACGACCAGAAACAATCGGTGGTTTATTATTAAAAAATTAAAAAATTAGGTAGAGATTAGAGAGAGATTGGCTTGACGTACAAATTTACCAGCAAGCGAATATGTACGTATATGAAAATAGAAATCGGTCAAAGTACAGGGTGCATGCATATGTACAAGTGATACGTGATAGGTATTTTTTATTTTTGCAAAATAATTTAGTGTTAATTCGTAATCTGAAAAAGCAATAGTATTCGGATACATCCTAGAAAAACTCGAAGACCAAACTAGCACATAAATTTAAAACTTTGTAACAATCTAACTCTTTTTTAATAAATAATCGACACTTCTAATCATTTACCAATGAATTAGAATTTTTGTATTGACTATAGAATGTACACGTACTCACAAACATATATAATTTTGCTTTACAACAGAACATTAAAAGAATCATTAATATCTCAAATTGATAAAGCTAATTAAGACTAAATTTAAATTTTAAATAAATGTACAATTTTACCAAAATGTTATTCAATTTTAATTTTCTGTTTTTCAATAATGTATCAGTTTCTCCAATAGTTTTTCTCGCATACTTTTTCATATTACTACCACAAATTAGGGATTATTTCCTCACTTTGTAATGGAAAAATTTGTACATTGCCAATGATTATCGTTGTTTGTTGATTCAAATGCTGAAAAAAGGACTGTGATTTTGGAAATTGTACTTATAATTACAAACTGCCAATACAATTGTGATGTTTATTATATTCCCAAAGTATACAAAATACCAAGTTTTCGACTCAAGGTCGCTAGCCCGTGCAGGTGCACGGGTTGATGACTAGTTAATTTTAATTTCTGAACATGTGCCAATTATTTAGCTCTAGAATGACCTATACTTCACTTAGTTAGCTCCAAAATTACATAATAAGCTTAGGTAGCTCCAAACTTGCATAATAAGCTTAGTTAGCTCCAAAACGCCCTATGCTACCCAAGTTAGCTATAAAATGATCTATAATTAGATTAGTTAGCTTCAAAATGGCATAATAAGCATAGATAGCTCCTACATAACCTATTTTCACCTAAGTTAGCTCTAAAATGTCATATATTTAGCTTAGTTTCCTCCAAAATGGTATAGTAAGCTGAATTAGCTCCTAAATGGCCTATTTTATCAAATATGTCCTATACTAAGCTTAGTTCTCTCCTAAATGACATAATAAGCTTACCTAGCTCCAAAATGGCCTATTTTACCTAGATTAGCTATTAAATGACCTATACTTAGCTTACTTAGCTCCAAAATGGCCTATTTTACCTAGATTAGCTATTAAAGGACATATACTTAGCTTACTTAGCTCCAACCTGGCATAATAATCATAGTTATCTCTTAAGTGACCTATTCTTACCTAAGTTAGCTCTAAAATAACATATATTTAGCTTATTTTCCTCCTAAATGACATAGTAAGCTGAATTAGCTCCTAAATGGCCTATTTTATCAAAATGTCCTATATTTAGCTTAGTTATCTCCTAAATGACATAATAAGCTTACATAGCTCCAAAATGACATATTTTACCTAGCTTAGCTATGAAATGACCTATACTTAGCTTACTTAGCTCCAATATGGCATAATAAGCAAAGTTAGCTCCTAAGTGACCTATTTTTACCTAAGTTAGCTCTAAAATGACATATAGTTAGATTAGTTTCCTCCTAAATGACGTAGTAAGCTAAATTAGCTCCAAAATGGCCTATTTTTTCAATAATGACCTATACTTTGCTTAGTTAGCTCCAAAATGGCATAATAAGCTTAGTTAGCTCCAAAACTACCTATTTTGTTTACCACAGTTAGCGATTAAATGACCTATAATTAGCTTACTTAGCTTCAAAATGGCATACTAACCATAGTTAGCTCCTAAATGACCTATTTTTACCTATGTTAGCTCTAAAATGACATATGTTTAGCTTAGTTTCCTTCTAAATGACATAGTAAGCTGAATTAGCTCCTAAATGGCCTATTTTATAAAAAATGTCCTATATTTAGCTTAGTTCTCTCCTAAATGACATAATAAGCTTACCTAGCTCCAAAATGGCCTATTTTACCTAGCTTAGCTATTAAATAACCTATACTTAGCTTACTTAGCTCCAAAATTGCATAATAAGCACAGTTAGCTCCTAATTGACCTATTTTACCTAAGTTAGCTCTAAAATTACATATAGTTAGCCTAGTTTCCTCCTAAATGATGTAGTAAGCTAAATTAGCTCCAAAATGGCTATTTTATGAAAAATGACCTATACTTCGCTTAGTTAGCTCCAAAATGACACAATAAGCTTACCTAGCTCCAAAATGGCCTATTTTACCTAGCTTAGCTATTAAATGACCTATACTTAGCTTATTTAGCTCCAGAATGGCATAATAAGCATAGTTAGCTCCTAAGTGACCTATTTTTACCTAAGTTAGCTCTAAAATGACATATAGTTAGCTTAGTTTCCTCCTAAATGACGTAGTAAGCTGAATTAGCCCCTAAATGGCCTATTTTATTAAAAATGACCTATACTTCACTTAGTTAGCCCCAAAATGGCATAATAAGCTTACCTATCTCCAAAATGGCCTATTTTACCAAAGTTAGCTATTAAATGACCTATACTTTGCTCCAAAATGGCATAATAAGCATAGTTAGCTCCTAAATGACCTAGTTTTACCTAAGTTAGCTCTAAAATGACATATAGTTAGCTTAGTTTCCTCCTAAATGACGTAGTAAGCTAAATTAGCTCCAAAATGGCCTATTTTATCAAAAATGACCTATACTTCACTTAGTTAGCTCCAAAATGGCATAATAAGCTTAGCTAGCTCCAAAACTACCTATTTTTACGAAAGTTAGCTATTAAATGACCTATAATTAGCTTACTTAGCTTCAAAACGGCATAATAACCATAGTTAGCTCCTAAATGACCTATTTTTACCTAAGTTAGCTCTAAAATGACATATATTTAGCTTAGTTTCCTCCTAAATGACATAGTAAGCTGAATTAGCTCCTAAATGGCCTATTTTATCAAAAATGTCCTATATTTAGCTTAGTTCTCTCTTAAATGACAGAATAATCTTACCTAGCTCCAAAATGGCATATGTTACCTAGCTTAGCTATTAAATGACCTATACTTAGCTTACTTAGCTCCAAAATGACATAATAAGCATCGTTAGCTCCTAAGTGACCTATTTTTACCTAAGTTAGCTCTAAAATGAAATATAGTTAGCTTAGTTTCCTCCTAAATGACATAGTAAGCTAAATTACCTCCTAAATGGCCTATTTTATCAAAAATGACATATAGTTCGCTTAGTTAGCTCCAAAATGACATAATAAGCTTACCTAGCTCCAAAATGGCCTATTTTACCTAGCTTAGCTATTAAATGACTATACTTAGCTTATTTAGCTCCAAAATGGCATAATAAGCATAGTTAGCTCCTAAGTGACCTATTTTACCTAAGTTAGCTCTAAAATGACATATAGTTAGCTTAGTTTCCTCCGAAATGACATAGTAAGCTAAATTAGCTCCAAAATGGCCTATTTTATCAAAAATGACCTATACTTTGCTTAGTTAGCTCCAAAATGACATAATAAGCTTACGTAGCTCCAAAATGGCCTATTTTACCAAAGTTAGCTATTAAATGACCTATAATTAGCTTACTTAGCTTCAAAATGGCATGATAACCATAGTTAGCTCCTAAATGACCTATTTTTACCTTCTATTCTTCATCTAGTTTTCTTCTAATTTTGGAGCTTCCCATTTTGCAGATTATATTCACTTCACGGAAGTTTGCATTGATGGAGTGCTTGGGTTACTTGTATTTTTTATTTTGTATCGATGAACAATGTAACACTTGCTACATATGTATATGAAACTATGTATGTATGGATGAAACTATTGTAATATGGTTGGGTACGGATGAAACTTTCATAATATCTATGAACAAAACTTATTTGAATATGGTTATCAGTATGGCAACATATTTATTTCTGTGAAATATATATATATATATATATATATATATATATATATGTCATATTGCTGTAAAAATTGTTTAAAAAAGGAAAAATGGCCTTACTCTTTGCCATCGGTGGGCTGACAGCAAAGGGGGGCCCTGGGTAGATGGCGAAGGGGGGATCACATGGGGCAAATAGACTTAATCTTTCCCGTCAGCCCACCGACGGCAAAGGGGGCACAAGGACGATGACAAAGGTGGGGCCATGGCCGACGGCAAAGGGGGCCCCCAGGGGCAAAGGGCCTTACCCTTTGCCATCCGCCCACCGACGGCAAAGGGGGGCATAAGGCCGACGACAAAGGGAGCGGACGGCAAGAACTGTCGTTAACACTTGACGGCCATAGCCCTTGGTTCTATCATCCAAACTCTTTGCCATCCGCTCCCCCACGACAAAGATTCTTTGCCGTCCATGGTCCTGAGGCGGACGACAAAGGACCGCTGTACCGGGTTTTTCTTTGCCGGAATTTTTGCTGTCTGTTGATGGACGGCAAAGGCCTTTGTCGTCCGGTGTCCTGTCCTTTGCCGTCAGCCATGGCAGACGACAAATTACCTGATTCTTGTAGTGTTTTTCCTCACTGATGATTTTATCTTAAAGTCTTCGAAGGATGGGTTTTTTCTCACTAATGATTTTCGCTTAAAGTCCTCGAGGAATAGGCTGCTCTCAAATGACAAGTGTCAAGTTCTCTCTCGGAGCAGCCAACCATCTATTGGTTGTGGGGGGCGGCTATTTATAGCCAGGGTGCAACCCGACATGATAAGACATAAATGCCCCCCAATGATATGACCGTTAGGTGGATAAAATATCTAGATAGCTGGCGCAAAGCACATCATCAGTGGGAATTTGAACTGTCAAATTCCTTAGGGCTTATCATATTCCTCACTAGTAGGCAATTCGCACTGGCGACATCCTAACTCTTCAGTCAGACCAATTTCCTTAGAGACGAGAAGAAATCGTCTCTATCACTGAAGAACCTGACTGAACTGTAAGAGATTTCCAACGGCTTCACTCGAAGGATTGGGTTGTGTTGAAGTTTTTGAGTTGAGCATCAGATGGAAATTTTTCCTTAGTATTACCTCGGCCCCCTTTAATAGTACAGTGTTTCCTATGTATCAAGGAAGGAAATGAAACAATAAAAACTAAAGTCTTAATGCTTCATAGTCCTTGTCAATATCTTCAAGATTACACCAAATTCTTCAGCTTCAAAGTCTTCACCTGAAGACATTCATTTTTAGGGGTTGATATTCTTTGAATATACCAAACTCCTCATCGACTTATATGACCTATATACACTCACAAACATATTAGTCCCTTAACCTATAAGTATTCAATACACCAAAATCACTAAGGGGCACTAGATGCACTTACAATCTCCCCCTTTGTGGTGATTGATGACAAATAGGTTAAGTTTTCAACGGGGATAAACATATGAATTGTAAGTACTGAGTTTGAGGAATTTGATTGCAAGATATAGAGGAACTCCCCCTGAAGATGTGCATATTTGAGGAATTTGCATTGGACTGCAAATGCACATGGCAGTATAAAATCTTGGAGATCTCCCCCTATATCTTGTAATCCATACACACATTATATATATATATATATATCATGGGAAAATTGAAATGCATGATGGAAAATGGGGTCTGGGGAAATTCAACATGCGTGCATTAAGATACTTGAGGAAATAAGCATGCGGAAAGCAGTTCAAAAGTATCAGACCACCATCGGAGTTAAGTTTACAACTCAATCAACAAAAGTTTCAGAAGAGCAAGAGTTGTAACTTAAACAAAACACAACCCATATAAAGAGAGACCCGCTTGAACACTAACTCAAATTTCTCCCCCTTTGTCATCAAGTGACCAAAAGGGACGAAATAGGGGACTAAAGCCCCTAAAGAATTTCATCTTGAAGGTGGTGGAGGAGCGCCAGCGTTGTCGGGTTCGGTTGGTGGGGTAGGGCCTCAGCAGTGTCTTCAATATCCTCAGCTTCATCAGTTGCACGTGATGAAGAAAATGAACTAGTGACGAGCAGTGGAACTTTGACCTTCTTGAAATTCTTCTCTGGAAGATGAGCCCAGTCAAAGTTCTACTGAAATCCCATCTCATTGAGTTCTCTAGGAGTCTTGAAATGTGAGAGGATGGCCATGGTGCGGTTGAGTATTTCATGCACATAGTAATGATTCTTCCTCACTGAGTTCTGCGTCACAGTCATGTTCTGAATAATTGATTTGAACTGACGCTTGACCCACTTCTGATTATGATCGAACTTATGATGAAGACTTAGAAGAAGCTCATGACCCGTCATCACTCGAGGGACAAAAGCTTGAGGGTTTTGAGCAGAGGATTTTGCAGCAGAACCTTGTGTGGCAGAGTCATCATTGGTGGAGTAAGATACAACCTTGCAAAACTGACCATCCAATGGACGAGTGCCTTCATCAATTACAGCCTTTCCTTTTCCTTCAACTGAGGACTTCAATCGGAGGCAAGAAACTGAAGTGATTCTAAAAATCATCCTTGAATGGAATTGAAAACCTTGATCTAATGAATTTCATGATCCAGGGAGCATAAGGCTTCAATTCTAATGGTGACACTGCAATATTGGCCGAAGTCCTCATGACGAAATTGTGATAGTTGATGGGAATCCCATGAATGATGTTGAACAGCAGATTCTTCATGATGCCAAAAACTTCTTCTTCTTCAGAGTTGCGGCCCTTGACTGGATCAAGGGTTTTAGTCAATATGCGGTAGATGGTCCTGGGCACATATAACAAATCCTTCACTAAGAAGGTGGTCCTTGGAGGCTTGCCTGGAGCCAAAGGCTTCATCAGCACTTGCATCATGTGATTTTGCAGTTCAGGTTCATCATATATGCATGTTGCGCCTTCTCAAGGAATTGGAATTGGGACACAGTAAAGCAATCCGCTCGCTGGAGCAGTGTAGTGGGTGTTGCCAGACATCCAATCCAGAATCCAGGTGTTAACATCAGAAGCTTCACCAAAAATGTGCAAGGTTGCATAAAATTGAAGAATCAGCTCTTCATTCCAATAACAGACATCAGCACAAAATGGAAGAAGTCCAACGTCATGAAGAACTGTGAGCACTGGAGTGAAGCATGGGATGGATTCCATATCCACATGAGGAATTTGATGATGCTGGAAGACTTTGTCCTTGTCAAACAGTACAACAACATAGAAGTTCATTTGTGAAGGAGTCCAGCACCTTGAGCGTCCAACTCTTGCTGAGTCATAAGGATTTGGTCCTGTGAAGAATATGTGCTCATTGAAGAAATCCGCCTTGATGAATTTGGAGCGCTTCATGCCTTTGAATGGTAGCTTTTGCTTTTGCTGAAGATTTGGCTTGAAGCACCGTCCAATATCGCTTGGAACAACGACAGTTTCTTCAGCTTGAGGAACATGTGCAGCAATTTCATGAGGCACATTCTGGACAGGAATTTCATCAGCTGATGTAGCTGGAATTTGTTCAGGAACAGTTATGAGGGGAGTGGACAAACCATCAGACCCTATTTGAATTTCTTCAGTCTGGGCAGGTGACTGAGGAATCTATGTGAGAGGAGTGGCCATTGATGAATTTGGGTGTGCTACTTCCCAAAATTCATCATTGATGACTGGAGTGGTAGATCTAATGTCCACATCCTCATCCATTTCTTCAACACCGGCCTCTTCACCAGTCAACTGAGGCTGGGGTGATGACATGAGAGGGGTTAAAACATTTGCATCCACCTCTATTTGTTCATCAGTCTGCTTCGAGGAAGAAGTAGATTGAGTTTCTTCATCTTCCTCAGAAATCACATATTCTTATCCAAAAGGAACAATTTCATACGAAGGGATAGAAGAAATTGGAGTAGCAGTAATTGGTTCGTTTGAGGAACTTGGCAAAGTCCTCACTTTCTTGGGAGTTGAGGATTTTGCAGAATTCTTTAGCTGACAAGGACTCGGTGAAGACTTTGAACGAGTTTCAAAGTAGAACGCATATGAAGAATTTGTGAACAGACTTGGTCGAGTTTAGCAAAGAGGGGGAACGGGTCCGATCACATTCACTTAGATGAAAGTCAACTTGAAGAAATAGCTATAAGTGAATGCTGTTGAGGACATTGAAAACCTCAATATATATATATATATATATATTCAATGTGAGGAACATCAGTTGAAAAGTTTGAAGAATGTGAAATTTGAGGAATTTGCAAACTTGAAGAATTTGATAATTTGAAGAATTTGCAAAATGATGAAAAACTCAAACTTGAAGAATTTCAACTATTATTGGTAGCGTTACCCACCGTGTAAGAATGATTTCAGACACTGCGTACAATTGTTGTAGGATACTGAGAATCAAATTCTTCATTAATTTCTTCACACTTAGAGAGTTAGTCTTCATTGATTGAAGAAAAACGTTACTTCATGTGTTGCACATGAAAGCCATCAAATTTGCATAAGTGTTAGGATGTATGTCCTTTCAAAGAACATTCGAACATTCTAAGATATTTAGCTCACACCGCAACTGCAAAATCTCTTCTTATCCAAGGGCTTTGTGAAGATATCAGCCAGTTGTTCTTCAGTCTTCACGTGGTCGAGGAAGATATTGCCCTTCATAACATGGCCACGAAGAAAATGATGATGAATCTGGATGTGCTTGGTCTTTGAGTGCTGAATTGGGTTGTGAGCAATCTTGATGGCTCTCTCATTGTCGTAGTAGAGGGGAACATTCTTCACATTAATGCCATAGTCCTTGAGGGTTTTCTTCATCCATTGCAATTGAGGACAACAAAAACCAAGAGCAATGTACTCAGTTTCAGCAATAGATAGTGACATGAAGTTCTGCTTCTTCGAAGACCAACAGACTAAGGATCGTTCGAGGAAATGACAAGTGCCTGACGTTGACTTGCGGTCCACACGATCACCAGCAAAATCAGAATCAGAATATCCAATGAGGTCAAGATCTAAACCCTTGGGGTACCATAATCCTAGTGTTGGAGTGTGAGCTAGATATCAAGAATATGTTTCACAGCCTTGTGGTGTGATTCCTTCAGTTTTGCTTGAAATCGGGCACACATGCTAACACTAAGCATAATATCTGGCCTAGATGCACATAGATACAATAAAGAACCAATCATGAAGCGATATACCTTCTGATCAAAATCTTTACCACTTTCGTCAGTGCATAGTTGAGCCGATGTAGGCATAGGAATATTGACGCCTTTGCAATCCTGCATGCCGAATTTCTTCAGGACATCCTCGAGGTATTTCTCTTGAGATATGAAGATGCCATTGCGTTGTTGACTAATTTGAAGCCCTAAGAAGAATTTGAGCTCTCCTATCATAGACATTTGATATTCTTCACCCATCATATAGGCAAATTCGCCACTGTAACATTTGTCAGTACATCCAAAGATAATATCATCCAGATATATTTGGCACACAAATAATTCATCATCATATAATTTTGTGAAAAGAGTTGGGTCAAGTGAACCAGGTTGGAAGCCTTTCTTCATGAGGAATTCCTTCAATGTGTCATACCACGCCCGAGGGGCTTGCTTGAGGCCATAGAGGGCCTTGTTGACTCTAAAGACTTTGTCAGGATACTTAGGATCTTCAAAACCTGGGGATTGAGCAACATATACTTCTTCCTCAAGCTTACCATTGAGGAACGCACTTTTCACATGCATTTGATATAAGATGATATTGTGATGGTTAGCATAAGTAAGCAATATGCGAATAGCTTCAAGCTAGCAATAGGTGCAAAAGTTTCATCAAAGTCAATTCCCTCAACCTATGTGTAGCCCCGTGCCACAAGACGAGCCTTATTCCTCACTACCTGACCAAGTTCATCTTGTTTGTTGCGGTAGATCCACTTGGTACCTATGACATTGTGCTTGCGAGGATCTGGGCATTTGAAAAGATCCCACACATTGTTAAGCTTGAATTGATGCAATTCCTCTTGCATGGCTTGTATCCACTCACACTCCAGGAAAGCTTCATCAACTTTGGTGGGCCCTGTGATAGAGACAAAAGCAAAGTGCCCACAAAAGTTAAACAAATGTGAAGCTTTTTAGCATGTGAGGGGCACTTGTAGAAAATAGGCCATTAGTCCCGGTTGGGAATGGCCTTTAGTCCCGGTTACCCAACCGGGACTAATGTATAGGGACTAAAAGGTACCAGCCTTTAGTACTGATTGGCTATGACTTGGGACTAAATACCTGCCATGTGGGATGGCAGCGCACGCCGGGGGATGGGGACCTTTAGTCCCGGTTGGTAACACCAACCAGGACTAAAGATTTAGGGGCTTTGGGGTTTATGGGTTTAGGTTTTATTGTTTATTTTTCCTTTTCGTTTTGTGTATTCGATTTAATTCTTTTTCATTTCAAACATATTTTAGACTGCTACATACCGTACACGTTATGCATATATAATAGAATATCTCGTAGAACCAATCATATACATAGAACTTTTTGTACGACCATGCAGACACATGTGTACCATTTGGGATATACAATTTCTCCTACAATTTGCAAATCATTACATGCAGGCATTAGATGTAATAGTATTCTCCGTCGGGAGATTGTTGGGGGAACGTTGCATGGGAAACAAAATAATTCCTATGCACACGCAAGATCTATCCACGGTGATGAGCATCTACGAGCGGGAGAGTGGATATACATACCCTTGTAGATCGCTAAGCTGGAAGCGTTAAGAAACGCGGTTGATGTAGTCCAACGTCTTCACGATCCAAATCGCCGAGTGTCCCATGATCCTATCATGATTCAGCTCACGATCCAATCACAAACCGTCCCGTGATCCCATTATGATCCGTCCCTCAATCAAGTCACGAATCGTCTCGCGATCCTAGTCACGGTCCTTCCGATCTAGCGCTGAACGGACAACACCTCCGCGTTTAGCACACGTACATCTCGATGGCGATCTCCGCCTTCTTGATCTAGCAAGAGGGGAAGGAGAGGTAGATTAGTACTCCAGCAGCGCGACGCCGCGACGGCAGCGGTGGTGGAACTATTCCGGCAGGGCTTCGCCTAAGCACCGCCGAAACTAGAGTAAAGGAGAAAATGATCTAGAGGAAGTAGAGGGAGCACATGGAAATTAGGGGTTAGCTCTCCCCTCTAAATCCTCTAGTATATATAGGAGGGAGGCAGGGCAGGAGGAAGCCTCAAACCCTCAAGGGTTGGCTGAAATTGGAGGTGGAGGAGTCCTACTTCAATCCTACTAGGAGTAGGATTCCTCCTCTCCAATTGGAAACCCTTTCCACCTTTCCACCTTTCGGTTTTTCCCACCCCTAGCCTCATGGGCCTTATTACGGGGGGGGGGGGGGGGTTCGCCAGCCCACTAGGGGCTGGTTTTACTCCTCCCACAGCCCATGAGATCCTTTGGGTCGAGACACCCCTCCTGATGGCCCCCGGTACCCTCCCGGCACTCCCGGTACACTACTGAAGTACACGAAAAACTTTTTCGGTGACCAAAACAGGACTTCCTATATATCAATCTTTACCTCCGGACCATTTAAAAGCTCCTTGTGATGTCCAGGATCTCATCCGGGACTCCGAACAACCTTGGGTCACCACCATACATAACTCTACTATGCCAAAACGTCACCGAACCTTAAGTGTGCAGACCCTGCGGGTTCGAGAACTATATAGACTTGACCGAGACACCTCCACGGTCAATAACGAATAGCGAGACCTGGATGCCCATATTGGTTCCTACATATTCTATGAAGATCTTTATCGGTTGAACCTTTATGTCAATGATTCAGTTAATCCCGTATGCTGTTTCCTTTGTTCTTCGGTATGTTACTTGCCCGAGATTCGATCGTCGGTATCTCTATACCTAGTTCAATCTCGTTACCGGCAAGTCTCTTTACTCGTTCCATAATACAATATACCATGTCTAACACTTAGTCACATTGCTTGCGAGGCTTATTGTGATGTTGTATTACCGACTGGGCCCTGAGATACCTCTCCATCACACGGAGTAACAAATCCCAGTCTGGACCCATGCCCACTCAACAAACACCCTCGGAGATACCTGTATAGCATCTTTATAGTCACCCAGTTACGTTGTGACATTTGATACACACAAGGTATTCCTCCGGTGTCAGTGAGTTGCATGATCTCATGGTCATAGGAACAGATACTTGACATGCAGAAAACTATAGCAATAAACTGACACGATCATATGCTATGTTTATAGTTTGGGTATTGTGTTGGAAATATGCCCTAGAGGCAATAATAAATTAGTTATTATCATATTTCCTTGTTCATGATAATCGTTTATTATCCATGCTATAATTGTATTGATCGGAGACTTAGATGCATGTGTGGATACATAGACAAAACATGTCCCTAGTATGCCTCTAATAGACTAGCTCGTTGATCAAAGATGGTTAAGGTTTCCTAGCCATTGACATGAGATGTCATTTGATAACGGGATCACATCATTAGGAGAATGATGGGATGGACAAGACCCAAACTAGAAACATAGCATATGATCGTGTCAGTTTATTGCTACTGTTTTCTGCATGTCAAGTATATGTTCCTATGACCATGAGATCATGCAACTCACAGATATCGGAGGAGTGCCTTGTGTGTATCAAACGTTGCAACGTAACTGGGTGACTATAAAGGTGCTCTACAGGTATCTCCGATGGTGTCTGTTGAGTTGGCATGGATCGAGACTGGGATTTGTTACTCCGTGTGACAGAGAGGTATCTCGGGGCACACTCGGTAATACAACATCACAATGAGCCTTGCAAGCAATGTGACTAATTGTTAGTTGCGGGATCTTGTATTACAGAACGAGTAAAGAGACTTGCCAATAACGAGGTTGAACTAGGTATGGAGATACCGACGATCGAATCTCGGGCAAGTAACATACCGAAGAACAAAGGGAACATCATACGGGATTAACTGAATCCTTGACATAGAGGTTCGATCGATAAAGATCTTCATAGAATATGTAGGAACCAATGTGGACATCCAGGTCCCGCCATTGGTTATTGACCGTAGAGGTGTCTCGGTCATGTCTACATAGTTCTCGAACCCGCAGGGTCTGCACACTTAAGGTTTGGTGACGTTTCGGTAGTATAGAGTTATGTATGGTGGTGACCGAAGTTTGTTCGGAGTCCCGGATGAGATCCTAGACGTCACGAGGAGCTCTGAAATGGTCCGGAGGTAAATATTCATATATAGGAAGTCCTGTTTTGGTCGCCAGAAAAGTTCCGGGCTTATCAGTAGTGTACCGGGAGTGCCGGTAGTGTACCGGGAGACCTCCGGGAGGGGTGTTTCGACCCAAGAGGCTTCATGGGCTGTGGGAAAGTAATAACCAGCCCTTAGTTGGCTGGTGGAACAACCACAATAGGCCCATGTGGCTAGAAGAAAGAAACCCAAAGGAAAAAGGTGGAAAAAAAGGCAAAAAGGAAGAGTCCTAGTCCTACTAGGAGTGGAGGAGGAGAGTCCTCCTCCACCTCCAACTTTGGTCGACCCAAGGGCTGGCTTTTTCGCAGCCAAGCCTCCTCCTCCTCTCCTCCTATATATACTAGAGTATTTTAGGGTTTTGGCACAGAATTTTCAGCCACGTGCTACCCGTTCCTCTAGTGCATAGTTTCTCCTCTAGATCGATTTTCTGCAGTGCTTAGGCGAAGCCCTTCCGGAATTGCTCCACCACCATCGCTGGAGCGCCGTTAGGCTGCCGGAGAATTCTTCTTCCTCTCCACTCCTTCTTGCTGGATCAAGATGGTGGAGATCGTCATCAAGCTGTACGTGTGCTGAACGCGGAGGTGTCGTCCGTTCGGCGCTAGATCGGATGGATCGTGATCAAGTTCGTGGGACGGATCGTGATCGGATCGCGGGACGGATCGTGATTGGATCACGGGACGGATCGTGATTGGATTGTGTGACGCACGGCGATTTGGATCACAAAGACGTTCGACTACACCAACCGCGTTTCTTAACGCTTCCCACTTAGCGATCTACAAGGGTACATAGATCCACTCTCCCTCTCGTAGATGCTCATCACCATGGATAGATCTTCGTGTGTGTAGGAAATTTTTTGTTTCCCATGCAACGTTCCCCAACATATTGTCCATCACATCATTCTCCTAATGATGTGATCCCATTTTCAAATGACATCTCATGTCTATGGCCAGGAAACCTTGACCATCTTTGATCAACGAACTAGTTAACTAGAGGCATACTAGGGACACAGTGTTTTCTATGTACCCACACATGTATTTGAATTTCCAATCAATACAATTATAGCATGGATAATAAATGATTATCATGAACAAGGAAATATAATAATGACCAAATTATTATTGCCTCTAGGGCATATTTCCAATAGTCTCCCACTTGCACTAGAGTCAATAATCTAGTTCATATCACCATGTGATTTACATTGTTATGAATCTAACACCCAACGAGTTCTAGGGTTCGATCATGCTTTCCATGTGAGAGAGGTCTTTAGTCAATGGGTCTGCGACATTCAGATCCATGTTTACTTTGCAAATCTCTATGTCATACTATAAACACTGCTACCATACTCCACTTGGAGCTATTCCAAATGGCTGCTCCACTATACGTATCCGGATTGTTACTCAGAGTCATCCGGATTGGTGTTAAAGCTTGCATCAACGTAACCTTTTACGAACAACTCTTTATCACCTCCATAATCGAGAAATATTTCCTTAGTCCTCTAGTTACTAAGGATAATCTTGACCGCTGTCCAGTGATCCACTCCTGGATCACCCTTGTACCCCTTGATAGACTCATGGCAATGTATACACAAGTGCGGTACATAGCATGGCATACTATACAGAGCCTATGGATATGGCATAGGGGATAACCTTCGTCCTTTCTCTTTCTTCTACCGTGTTCGAGCTTTGAGTCTCACTCAACTCCACACCTTACAAATCAGGCAATAACTCTTTCTTTGACTAATCCATTTTGAACTCTTTCAAAATCTTGTCAAGGTATGTACTCATTGAAAGTTTTATCATACGTCTTGAGCTACCTCTATAGATCAAGATGCCCAATATTTAAGTAGCTTCATTCCAGGTTTTCCTTTGAAAAACTCCTTTTCAAACAACCCTTTATGCTTTCCAGAAATTCTACATCATTTCCGATCAACAATATGTCATCCACATATATTTATCAAAAATTATATAGTGCTCCCACTCACTTTATTGTAAATACAAGTTTCTCATAAACTTTGTATAGACTCAAAAACTTTGATCACCTCATCAAAGCGTATATTCCAACTCTGAGATGCTTGCTCCAATCCATAGAAGGAGCGCTAGAGCTTGCACATATTTTAGCATCCTTAGAACTGACAAAACCTTTCGGTTGTATCACATAAAACCTTTCCTCACGGATACCGTTAAGGAAATGATGTTTTGACATCCATCTGCCAGATTTCATAATCAAAAAAATGTAGCAACTGCTACCATAATTCCAACCGACTTTAGCATCGCTACGGGTGAGAAAGTCTCATCATAGCCAACTCCTTGAACTTGTGAAAAACCCTTTGCCACAAGTCGAGCTTTATAGACGGTGACATTATCGTCCGCGTCTGTCTTACTTTTAAAGATCCATTTGTTCTGAATGGCCTTTTGCCCTTCAGGTAATACTTCCAAAGCCCATACTTTGTTTTCTTCCATGGATCTTGTTGGGGATATAACCCCGGGGTAAGACCCGCCCAGGTGGGTCCGGGTCATACCTAGCGGCTTTTAATCCAGACTAGTGAGGCGGGCCAAAAGATGTAGGCCTAGCTGTGTGGCGGCTTACCAATATGGGCTGAAACAAAGGCCTAGACAGAAGATAGTATGAAGACCCAGACGGTTAAGCCGCCCGGAGACAGTTTGCCCAAGATGGCAAGGCGACTTAGAGACAGGATTGTCTATGTTGTAAGAGTCGGTGTAGCACTCATGTAACCCAGGGCCTCGACCTCCTATATAAAGGCGAGACCCCGAGGCGGCTTAGACAGAAACCAATCAATCGAGAACTAGGTCAAGCGAATCTGCTCCCTTTTAATCAATACTCCAATCAATACAACACAAGCAGGACGTAGGCTTTTACCTCTTCTTGAGGGGCCGAACCTGGGTAAACTTGTGTCCCTCGTCTCGATCAACCCCTTCGAGTCCACCCCCTTAGCGATGGCCTCAAACCCAAGTCTTCGAACATCTGCCATGATAAAACCACGATAGTTGGCGCCCACCATGGGGCCCGTGCTTGGTGGTGTTGAGTTCTCAAAGGGCTCTCTCCCAGGGATCAAGGGGTATGTTGTTGGCAGGATGATCAAGAGTCGCCGTGGCCGCTCTACATCGACGATGCCGGCTGTGGCCCCGAGGGCGACTCAATCGAGTACGGTTTTCGGATCCCCTTCGGTAGAATCCACGTCTTCATTGGCAAGATCGGCGGGTCTGAACCCGGGCCGGACGTCTGCACTGACATCGTCGAGCCGGCCCGGCGCACGCAACCAGCCCAACACGTGCAATCCGCCCGTGCTAACCCGACCAGGAAGCATGTCTTCGTCGGCTTTACTCAGGGCATGGATCTTGAAGGTTCTATGTCACAGGAAACTCTCATCTGCTCGGGGGATGGATCTTTGAGTGGAGAGACGGAATCAATTTACCAGATTCACAATGGCAGGCTTGGGGGCTACATTGAGCCTTACCCCGAGTCAGAATATCACGAGCCAGAGGATTATGAGCCGCCGTGCCGTGCTGCTGTCTTCATGGCAGGATTAGCACCCGCCCCGAGCAGTACAGTCACCGGCACAGCTGGATCGGGGGCTGGTAGGCCGCTGACTCAGGTTCTTCTGGATCTGATGAATGAGCTTACAACCCTGATGGCCACTTAGGTCACAGCTGAAAATCAAGCGACCCGGAACACGAAGATCACGAGGCTGAAGGACCAGATGACCGAGGTTCAACAGGAGATCAATGCGCTGAAGGATCAGATGGAGGAGGATGCGGAGCGCCTTAGGGAGGATGCTTTCCGCCTTGAGCTGGAGCAGCAGTCTGCAGCGGTGGTTCAGCGGATGAGGCATCAGTCCTGCTTGCCGAATCAGTATGATGCCAGAAACCTTTTCAACACGCCAGGAACGGGATGGACCGTAGATGCACCTGGGAGTTGGCCGGCAGTTCAGCATCAGCAGCTTAACCCGCCCCAATGGAAGACCTCACCAATGGATTTCCCAATGCTGGTAGGTCACTATTCAAACCTGGCGGAGAACATGGTGGCGACAACAACCCAGCTTGGTACAATTCCTATCCCGGACGAGGCGCCCTTCGCGGAGGAGGTGTGGAACGCTATTGGATACCTGCAGATGGCGGTGGCTCAACAGGAGAAGTATACTTACAGCCAGAGTCGCGTGCATTCAACCCTCATCCCCAGCCGCAGCTACAGCCGATGTTATGAGTCATCGGCAGTTTCTAGCAGTGACCAACACCGGGACCCGCCGCGAGGTGAACGAGTGGCTCTAGATGCTCAGGCGCTCGTGGATCGGGCGAGAGCACAGCGGGAGGTGGCGGCTCTGGCAGCGGTGGCACTCATCAAGAACCTGCACCTTCCATCTTGGTAGGAGCAGGAGTAACCTCCAAGGCCATGGGAGTGTCGTGTTTAGCGCCGGCTTTGTGGAATGAGCGTTTGCCAAAATATTTCAAGGGCCCTCACAAGGTCCCAATTTATACTGACGACCTGCCTCCCGAGGCTTGGATTGAAAGCTATGAGCTGGCCATGGAGATGTCAGACATCAACGATGCAGTATGCGCCAAGTATTTTATCATGATGTTGGAAGGGCCAGCTCGCACGTGGTTGAAGGGCTTGCCACCCAACACCATTAATTTCTGGGCCGATCTAAAGGCGAAGTTCATCAAAAATTTCCAAGGAACGTGCAAGAAGGCCATGACAATTGTGGATTTGGATCACTGTGTGCAGCAGGAGGACGAGTCGGCTCATCATTGGGTCTGGAGGGTCTCAACTTTCATCCACTCATCTGAGCAGATTACTGCAGCTCAATTGGTTCTGATTCTGGAAGAGAATTGCCACTTTACGCCTCTGAAGCAGAATCTTGGTCGGCTCAAGCGCTCGTGTCAAGACATGGGGGAACTCATGGCGGCCCTCACCAAGTATGCCGACTCTGACAATACGAAAGACCCAGGCTCTGATGAGGAGAAACCAGGTCAGGGTAACAAGAATAACAATGGCAAGGGTGCGGCTGGCAGCGGCAACCATGGCAAGAGGAGGAATCCATACGGCGGGTCAGAATTGGTAGCAAATACCAGCGTCGGGAACAATTGCTAAGAGCAACGGGAACTTCAGGCGGCCCTTTAGTAAGGGTAAAAATCCTTTCAACCTGGAGGAGATGCTCAATAAACCTTGTCCGGAGCATAGCCAGCCCGATAGGGCGGCGGTCCATACATGGAGGAATTGCCACACTATGCGGCAGTTTCGGGATTACAGCTTGCAGTAGCATCATAACAACGATGGTTGCCCGCCAGGCGGCTGAAGGCCAGGTGGTCAAGAGCCGGTCTTTGCACCAGCGGCTCATGATCCGGTTATCAGGGTCAGAGCAATCAAGGAGTTCATCATCAACAATCTGGTGGCAGTAATCAACAACAGGATAACCAATCTGGGTATCAGCACGGGTCAATATCATGTTTCTACAACCTGCCTTGACAAGCGAGACCAGAAGGTGTGCAAGTGGGCGGTTAATGTAGTCACGCCGGCTCTCTCGCAATATTTGAAGTGGTCTGAGTACGACATAACTTGGAGTAAAGGGGATCACCCGCCGCGTGTTGACAACCTGGGGCAGCTAGCTTTGGTGGTTTCCCCCAAAGTGGGAGGATATGTGTTTACTAAGGTACTTATGGATGGTGCAGCAGCATCAATATCCTATATTATGACACCTTCTGCCGGATGAAGTTGCTTGATAAGGATCTTAGGCCTTCTTTGATAGTATTTCATGGTGTGGTGCCCGGAAAGTCGGCTTACCCAGTGGGTAAGATCTCTTTGGAAGTTGCTTTTGGTGATGAATACAACTACCGGGTGGAATCCTTGTGGTTTGAGGTGGTCAAAAGCAAAAGTCCATACCATGCTCTATTTGGACGACCGGCTTACGCCAAGTTCATGGCTAGGCTTTGCTACGTTTACTTATAGCTCAAGATGCCCGGGTTGAACGGGACGATTACCGTGCATGGTGATCGGAAGACGGCCATTGAGTGTGAGGAAGGGGACACAACTTATGCAGAGCTCAAGTTCTATAAGGAGAATGTTGACCCGGAGGACATGACTCAACTCAAAAAGCCTACCACGGAATCTGAGCTGCCCCTCAAGTTTGTGGAGGATGATACCAAGCAGGTGGATTTCACTCCGGGTGACTCATCACAACAATTCACTATTGGGGCCAATATGGATCCCAAATAGGAAAGCCCGCTCATCGAATTCATCCATGAGAATCAGGACATCTTCGTATGGAAACCTTCTGACATGCTGGGTGTACCGAGAGAGTTCGCTAAGCATCATCTTAATGTGGATCCTAAGTTTAAGCCGGTTAAACAATTCCTTCGGCGGTTCAATGAAGAAAGGCGCAAGGCTATTGGGGAAGAGGTGGCCCAACTTCTGGCAGCAGGGTTCATAGTGGAAGTGTTTCACCTAGAGTGGCTTGCTAGCCCGGTGCTAGTGCTTAAGAAGAACGGCCCATGGCGTATGTGTGTGGATTACACGGATCTTAACAAGGCCTGTCCGGTTGACCCGTTTGTTCTCCCCCGTATTGACCGGATTATTGATGCAATGGCGGGTTGTGAGAGCTTATGCTTCTTGTACGCTTATTTCGGTTATCATCAGATCAAGATGACATTCAAGGACCAAGAGAAGACGGCTTTCATCACGCCTTTTGGTGCTTTCTGCTATGTGTCTATGCCTTTCGGGCTCAAGAGTTCCCAGGCAACTTACCAGTGTTGTGTGCAGAATTGTCTTCACAGTCAGATTGGACGCAATGTTCATGCATATGTGGATGATATTGTGATCAAGTCAAGGAAGAAGGAGACTCTACTTTACGACCTGAAGGAAACTTTAGACAACTTACGGGTCTACAAGATGATGCTTAACCCGGCTAAGTGTGTTTTTAGAGTTCCTGCAGGCAAGCTCTTGGGTTTTTTGGTCTCTGAGCATGGCATTGAGGCTAATTCGGACAAAGTAAAGGCTATTACTTCCCTATCTGAGCCGGGATGCATCAATGATGTTCACCGCCTGGCGGGTCGAATCGCTGCGTTAAGCCGGTTCATAAGCCGCCTTGTTGAGAAGGCTATTCCTTTATACCAGATGATGAAGAAGACAGACAACTTTGTCTGGAGTACGGCGGCGGGTGAGGCATTTGAGGCACTCAAGAAGCAACTCACTGAGCCGCCGGTCTTAGCTGCTTCGGCTGAGAAGGAACCTTTGCTCTTATACGTGGCAACTAATAACAAGGCAGTCAGCGTGTTGATTTTTGTTGAGCGTAAAGAGGCAGGGAAAGAATATCCGGTTCAGAGGCCGGTTTACTACATCAGTGAAGTCCTAACAGAGTCAAAGCAGAGGTACCCACATTGGCAGAAGCTGATATATGGGGTGTTCATGGCAAATCGTAAGCTGAAGCATTACTTCTCGGGACACCAGATCATGGTAGTTAGCTCTGCCCCGTTGGGAGACATAATTCAAAACAGAGAGGCCACCGGCCGGATCGCTAAGTGGGCATTGGAGCTTGGACCTCTTAATCTGAAATATGTGCCTCGCATGTCGGTCAAGTCTCAAGCCTTGGTGGATTTCATAAACGACTGGGCAGAGTGTCAGGCGCCCGAGGAGAAGCCGGACAACACATACTGGACGATTCACTTTGATGGATCCAGGCAACTGGAAGGATCAGGGGTTGGGGTTGTCTTAACTTCCCCTAAAGGTGACAAGTTCTGTTATGTGCTAAGGTTAATGTTTCCTTATACTAACAATGCAGCTGAGTATGAAGCTCTACTTCATAGCCTCCGGGTGGCTAAGGAGATGAACCTGAGCCGGGTTAGATGTCTTGGCGACTCAGATCTCGTAGCCTAGCAAGTTTCAGGCACATGGGATTCCAAGGACCCGTGGATGGCGGCTTAACGTCAGGCGGTAGATATCATCGCTGGTCACTTCAAGGGTTATCAGGTGGATCATATTGATTGACGCAGGAATGAGGCGACTGCCGCATTATCAAGGTTGGGCTCTTAGCGTAAGCCGGTGCCGCCTAACATTTTCTTAGACGTATTACATCACCCGTCAGTTAAGTTACCTTCAGTGGAAGACTTGGCTATACCTAACCCAGACGGGCAGCTGGTGGCGGCTCTGCATGCTATCCCTGACTGGACACTACCTTACCTAGTGTACTTAACTCGCGGCGAGTTACCTGAGGACGAGAGCTTGGCAAGACAGATCATTAGGTGATCTAAGTCTATGACAATCATCAATGGTGAGTTACATAAGTGAAGCGTTACTGACGTTTTTCAACGTTGTGTCTCACCTGAAGAAGGCAAAAAAATCTTGAATGAAATTCACGCTGGCGATTGTGGTCATCACGTCGGCTCAAGATCTCTGGTGGCCAACGCTTTTCGACATGGTTTCCTCTGGCTGACGGCTCATAAAGATGCAGAAGACTTGGTTCTCAAGTGCGATGGATGTCAGAAGTTCGGCCAGCGTGCTCACGTGCCGGCTCAGGTGTTGCGAATGATTCCAATCACCTGTCCATTTGCAGTCTGGGGGCTTGATATGATCGGGCCTTTCAAGATATCCAAGGACAAGAAGACCCACCTCTTGGTGGCAGTGGACAAGTTTACCAAGTGGGTAGAAGCTGAGCCGGTCAGCAAGTGTGACACGGCTACGACAATTCAGTTTGTTAAAAATTTGATCTACTGCTTTGGTTACCCTCAGAGTATCATCACAGATAATGGTATGGATTTATCCAAGGGGGCTATGCAAGCGTTCTTTGAAATTGAGCACATCTGACTTGATGTTTCTGTAGTTGCTCATCCACAATCCAATGGTCAGATAGAGCGTGGTAACCAGGAAATATTGAGAGGCATCAAACCCCAGTTTATGGTTCCTTTACAGTGAACGCCGGGTTGTTGGGTAGAGGCGTTGCCATCAATCTTACGGAGCATCAGAACTACTCCCAACAGATCAACAGGCTATATGCCTTTCTTCATTGTTTATGGTGCAGAAGCCATGTTAGCAAGCTATATTGTCATGACTCGCCATGAGTGGCGGCTTACGTTGAGGCGGATAATGAGACAACACGTCAAGACACGTTGGATGCTTTGGATGAAGAGCGTGATCTGGCGGCGGCTCGATCGGCGATTTATCAACAAGACATGCATTGCTATCATAGCCGCAGAGTTAAGACCCGTACGTTTCAAGAAGGAGACTTAATGTTGTGTTTGATTCAAGATCAGACGTATGCGCACAAGTTATCTCCTCCATGGGAAGGACCTTTCGTGGTCAGCAGAAATCTCAACAATGGGTCGTATTATCTCATTGATATACGAGATGAGTCAAGCACTTTCGGGAAGGAGACCCGTCGGCTATGGAATATAGCTCATCTGCGGCCTTACTATACTTGAGTCATCAACACTCGACATTGTACACCATCATTGTACATATTACATATATATGAATAAAGGTGGCATCCCTGCAAGCCGGGGCCTCTGCCGTTTCACGTATCTTAGTTTGTGCAAAAGTTGACTCCGTCAACAAGGTCATTTGGGGGCTTCCAACCCATCGGGTTTAGCTTACATGCCCTCTTGATTGGCTGTTAAGCCACAGTAAGGCGGGTTATATACCCAAATGTTGACTCCATCAACAAGGTCATTTGTGGGCTTCCAACCCATCGGGTTTAGCTTACACACCCTCTTGATCGGCTCTTAAGCCACCGCAATTTTGAGTTAAACCTTCCCGTATGCTGATGCTGCTCCACTATGTGACCCGCCGAACTCTTGCCAGTTAATCTCGATTAAAGACCCTGAGCTGTTCAAGCAGATTTGGCAGCCATTCTCGTTAGAGACCCTGTATTGGTCAAGGTTAAACCGGCGGCTCTTGTCACACGAGGGCCGGCTTACGGAAAGCGACGATAAACTCACCCATTTGCTGCCGACTCTCTGCTATGTCGCCCGTTTCGTACTCTTAAAAAGTTACTCTCTTGAAGACCCTACACTATTTAAGGTTCAAATGACGGATTTATGTCACGTGAGAGGCAGCTTATGGGCTATCAGGGTACTCATGCCCTGCTGTGTCTCTTTCTCGGTCGTTACTCTCTTATCAGTTAATCTCGCCTAGAGACCCTGAGCCGTTCAAAGAAATTGACGGTCAATCTCGACAGAGACCCTGTACTGTGAAAGAGTTCTAGTAGCGAGTCCACCCAGAAGAACCAGCATATGTGGTATCGAAAAAGTAAGGTCAAGAAAGATCTCCGGGTTGTACTTTTTTAAGCCGCCCTCATAGCAATGCAGAATATATTTTGCTGTTTGTCTTCGCAAGCTTTGTCTCTTAAGATAGGCCGCGATGAAATCTGATATGAGTGAAGCACAAGGCAGATAAAAATACATTAAGTTGTGTGGTTTCCTACATGCACGATGGCACGGTTCAAACAATCAAGGTTTTTCTAAGACTATTACAAAGTTCTCCACAGAGCCCAAAAAGCAAGACTTAAAGTTTTGTACATAGCTCAAATTTCGGCGGGTCAAGGAGCCAGGTTACACCACTGCAGGATCAACTTGCTCAGGTTGACGGCGGGTCATCCCGCGGCGGGTCTTTGACCTCCTCGATCTAAAGATTTTCCACGTCCCAATTGCAGTTTGTTAATGCTTCAAACTAGGCCTCTTCAAAGAAGGGAGACGGGTCAAGTTTAGGGGCAAAAAGGTGCATACGGCATGCAGGAGTTAAGTCCCTAGCTTCAAAGGTTGGGTAGAGCACTCGTTTGTTCTTAGTGTTGTAAGCCGCCTGGTACGTTGATAGATTGACTTCCTCCGCCAGCACTGATGCTAGTATCCTGGAGGCCTTCATACAAGGGCGTAGTCAGCCTCTGTGAATTCTGAGCCGTCGTGTTTCTTGGACGGGAAGCCATCCATCATCTCTTCAGTAGTCAGCTCCGGGGCAAAGGCCAAAGCCCGGCTTACCGCAGCAATTGCTCCCTTCCGGGCGGCTGGTCATTTGAGCTCTTGAATTTGCTTCGGCAGGGTTGATAAGAGTTATATGACTCCTTTCATGAACTTGGGGATGCTCTCTTTGTTCAGCATGGCTTTCATAGTGCAAAGAGTCCCGCAGTACAACTACTCTGACAAGGTATAGACGGCTTTCAGCTGCAACAGGCTGTCGGCTTTGAGCCGGCGGCTTCTTTGACCTGCAAGGATGGCTTCTTTGACCTGTAAGGATAGGTTTCGTTTTATCAGCCGTCTGCACAGTCTTTTAAGCAAGGAAATTGGCCAATTATTCATTACTTACCAAATATAGCAGCAGTCATCCTCGAGATATGGCGCTTCAAGGTCTGTAACTCGTCTGATACAAGTTTGGGCCGCTGGTCAGCGTCATCTACACGTTTGGCCAAGACAGTTTTCTCTGCTTCAGCGGCCTTCTTGAAAGCAGCAAAGTCAGATTTAATCTTTGCAAGCTCTTCGGCGGCAAGCCAACACTTCTCTTCGGCTTCACCCCGGGCGGTTTGCTGGGAAGCAAGATTGCCCTTCAAGCCGGTCAGATCAGACTCGGCCTTGCTCAAAGCTTCCTGTGACATACAAAGGCAAAGGAGGTGTAAATCGCTAGGATAAAATATTACCGGATGATCAACTAAGGGAATATAATGCAAGTCTCAAGCAGATTTCAAGCAATATACTCGACACTTGGGGGCTATTGTCTGTTTGCTCTCCAAGTCTACAATGAAGTCCCGGCTCATCTTCATCAAGTTAAGCCGGCACTTGGGGGCTACATCAACGCTCTCCAAGTCTACAATGAAGTTCCGGCTCATCTTCATCAAGTTAAGCCGGCACTTGGGGGCTACATCGATGCTCTCTAAGTCTATAGTTAAATTTCGGCCTATTATTTCTATATTTACCTGGACTTGGGGGCTACCATTGATCAACTAGTCAACACTGAGTACCGGCTCAACATATACATGTTAAGCCGATACTTGGGGGCTACAGGCTAAAGTTGTTCTACTTATGACACAGATTGGAAGACCCGGTTTACCATTCGCAATATTAAACCAGCTCTTGAGGGCTACATAAGGGCATAAGGAAAGGAAGGAGTACCTCGCATTTTTCTTCATCAAACCAACAAGTTTGAGCTCCATATTCCGGCTTGTGGAGAGGTGGTTCACATAACCAGCATGTAATTCATCAGTGGTTAATTTCTCCAGCATGGGGAACTCAAAGTCCAGTTTGTCAGAAGCTTCAGCCTTCTCGGTGTGCTTTGTCAGTACATGGGGTTGGGGAGATTGAAAGCCAGTCCCAGTAATGATGACGTCCGAAAGAACTGGATCTTCGACGGCTGTTGAAGGGCCGGGCGACTTAGAATTGGCCCTTTGAGGACTGTCAGTTGCCATCTCATGTGCTGATGGCTTGAAGGACCGACGAGTATCTTCAGGTGCATCCTTCGTAGCTGCAGAGGGATGAACATGAGCTGCAGGAGAGTTCGGCTTAGCAGTCCCCGACTCTTGCGCACTGGGGGCAGAAGTAAACCCGCTGGTCTTCCTTCGTTTTGCTTGAGCCCTGGAAAGCACAGAAGATTATCATATAAATATCAAGGATGACATAGGATATGATGCAGACATAAAAGTACGTACTCTGGGTTGATCTTCAGAGGCGGCAGCTTAGTCGCTGTAGAGTCGCCTGACGATGGGGGCATTTCCTGAAGGCAGTTAAGGCGTTATAAAACAGAGTAAGGTTATAATGCAAGGTTGACCAAGCTAAACTTAGTTAAACAAGTACCTCAGCTGGCCGTTTTCGCTGAGCCGGAGAGTTGGACAACCTGGCCACAAGATCTTCCGAGCCGGCACTCCGGGTTTGGCGTCGGGAAGTGTGCTGTTGCTTTTTCAAAAGAAAATCGGGGTCTAAGTGAGCAAGAGGATGAGAAAATGGGACTTTTCGCACAACTCGCCGTACCTTCTTTGGTGGAAGATGTTCTGAGTCAGTTGATACATAGGTTACCTTAGGAACATTGGCGTGGCTTGTCTCCGATTCTTCCTGAGAGTTATTATTGTCAGTAAGGCGCATAAAAATACGGCCAAGAGAGTCAAGTTCTACCTCTGAGTCATCAACTTCAGGCTGCTCTTGAACAACAATTTTCTTCTTTTGGCCGCTGTTTTTTTCCTTAGACTTCTTCGTAGGAGGAGTGTATCTTTTCTTCCAGAAGCTGGAATTAGCCTGAAAGCAAGAGCCGATGAAAGAGGTTAAAGTTTGCTACATACATGCATAGTTAACACGGAGGTAAAGAGATTTGAAAGTCGTCCTTACATCTCGGGCCGGGTTTGCGGTGTAGAAAGGTTGTAACCCGATGGTGCAACAAGCTTCTTGGGATTCACGGATAAGTCCCTTGACGGCGGCGACAATGTTCTCTTCTGTTAGAGTGGTGTGATTGAAGAACAGGGGGTCATTGGCATCACCCGTATATTCACACATGAGACGGTCCCGCCGGCTCAGAGGCATGACCTTCCAAGAGATCCAACAACGGGTCAGGTCAATCCCTGTCAGACCATTTGCCATGAGGGCTCTAATCTTGGTGAAAGCCGAAGCATACTTTGCCCGTGCGGAGGCCGCCATCCGGTCTGGGAGTTCAGTCGTGGTGCGGAGCCGAGTAGGACGATAACCCGACAATGGATGTTCCCCCTCTAGAGAGGTGTCTTTGTAGTAAAACCAAGTTCTATTCCAATCCTTGGGGTGACTTGGCATTCGAACACCTGGAAAGGTCATATCCCGTCTTCTTTGGATGGAGACTCCGCCGAGTTCTAAGCTTGGGCCAGCCGCCACTTCCGTCTGGCAGTTTACATAGAAATACTCGCGGAAGAGGTCAACTGACAGCTCTTCTTGTAAGTAAGCTTCACAGAGGATTTGGAAGTTGCACATATTTGAGATGGAGTTGGGCACAATGTCCTGAGGATGCAACTTTAAAAAATGGAGGACGTCTCGGAAAAATTTAGAGCCGGGCGGGCTGAAACCACGCGCAAGGTGGTCAGCAAATATAACTATTTCGCCCTCTTGAGGGATGGGTTTCTTCTCTTGACCCGAAACCCGCCAATGAATAATATCTTTAGCCCGCAAAGTTCCCGCGTCTACAAAATCTTGCAAGAACTCTTCAGAGACCGCGGAGCCGATCCAATTGCAGGAAGAAGACGTCCGAGAAATGATGGCGGGTTAAGCTTGTGAAACATAGCGGTTGTGATAGACAGCTAAGGGCAGCTGATGATTTTAAGCACTATGAAACTAAGCCACCGGTATGGTTCATTACAAGAGTCAGAATTTGGCGGCGGGTTAAGGTGGACAAAGTCGTGATGCAAAAATCACTAAGGACCTAAAACAGGTTTCATGTGATAGACTGAAGCTGCAAGATCTACATGCAAAGGAAAAATCAGATTTATTTTAGCCCTAGCGAGAAACTGAGGAAGAACGGATAAGTTTAAATGCAGGAGGGGGAACAACTATAGATTTATACTGGGCAGTTGGTGATTCTACACGACCTACCGCGGTGGGAAGACGAACATTGCAAGATCTACGGAGTTACTCGTTGTTTGGCATTGTGGGAAAAGCTCGTGCGCTAATGGGGCCGATGAACTCGATGGATTTGAAGCTCTAAGCTATGGATCTAAGGGGGATGAAATACATACCATATGGGACGCGGCGGACACGGGTAAAACTCTGGTCTGTTCAGGATTGATCAAGCAGACTGAGTTGATGACGGCGACGGAGCTTCACCAGTGTGACGGAGCTCGGGGGCGATGTTATCGAGAGGAAGAAGAAGAAGTGGAGGCGGCGGGGGAAATGAGAAGGACCCCTCACGGTCCTATTTACAAGGCTGGAAGGCCGAACGGGCGCTGGAATCAAGGCGGCAGAAACTGACCAACCGAGACGGACGCCTCGATTTTTGGGCCGACTATTTTAATGAAAGATCCGTTGTGAACATAACGGAATCTTTTTGGCATATTCGATATGATGTCACAGAGGGTTATGTATTTTCCTTTTAGGTGATGGAGTGTGAAACTCGCCGCCAAATGAGCTTGAAGATTGACATGAGCAGGCTCAGATCAACCTGGGGCCTAATGTTGGGGATATAACCCCGGGGTAAGACCCGCCCAGGTTGGGCCGGGTCATACCAGGCGGCTCGTAATCCAGACCAGTGAGGTGGGACAAAAGATGTAGGCCTGGCTGTGTGGCGGCTTACCAAGATGGGCTAAAACAAAGGCTGAGACAGAAGATAGTATGAAGACCCGGGCGGTTAAGCCGTCCGGAGACGGTTTTCCCAGGATGGCAAGACAACTTAGAGACAGGATTTTCTACGTTATAAGAGTCAGTGTAGGACTCATGTAACCCAGGGCCTCGACCTCCTATATAAAGGCGAGACCCCGGGGGCTTAGACAGAAACCAATCAATCGAGAACTAGGTCAAGTGAATCCGCTCCCTTGTAATTGATACTCCAATCAATACAACACAAGCATGACGTAGGATTTTACCTCTTCTTGAGGGGCCGAACCTTGGTAAACTCGTGTCCCTCATCTCGATCAACCCCTTCGAGTCCACCCCCTTAGCGATGGCCTCGAACCCAAGTCTTCGGACATCTGTCGTGACAAAACCACGATAGATCCCATCTCGGATTGCATGGCCTCTAACTATTTCTCGGAATCCGGGCCCATCATCGCTTCTCCATAGCTCATAAGGTCATCGTTGTCCAACAACATGACCTCTAAGACAGGGTTGCCGTACCACTCAGGAGCAGTATGCGTCCTTGTCGACCTACGAGGTTTGATAGTAACTTGATCTGAAGCTTCATGATCATCATCATTAACTTCCTCTTCAACTAACGTAGGCTCCACAGAAACAACTTTCTACGCTGCGCTAGTCTCTGGTTGAAACAACGGTTCAACAACCTCATCAACTTCTATCTTCCTCCCACTCAATTCTTTCGAGAGAAACTCTTTCTCGATAAAGGATCCGTTTTAGCAACAAACACTTTGTGCTTGGATCTAAGATAGAAGGTTTACCCAACTGTTATGTTAGGGTATTATGTGAAGATGCATTTGTCCGCTTTTGGGTTCGAGCTCATTAGGTGAAAACCCTTTTTCACATAAGCATCGCAGCCCCAAACATTAAGAAATGGCAGCTTAGGTTTCCGCCAAACCAAAATTCATATGGTGTCATCTCAACGGATTTAGATGGTGCCCCTTTTAAAGTGAATGTAGTTGTCTCTAATGCGTAACCCCTAAACGATAGTGGCAAATCGATAAGAGACATCATAGTTCGCACCATATCCAATAGAGCATGACTACAACATTCGGACACACCATCATACTATGGTGTTCCAGGTGGCGTGAGCTGTGAAAAAAATTCCACATTGTCTTAAAATGTATACCAATACTCGTAACTCAGGTATTTACCTCCACGATCATATCGTAAACATTTTATCTCCTTGTCACAATGATCTCAAACTTCACTCTGATTTTGTTTGAAATTTTCAAACGTTTCAGACTTGTGTTTAATTAAGTAAATATCCCCATATCTACTCAAATCATCAGTGAAGGTAGGAAAATAACGATATCCACCGCACGCTACAACACTCATTGGACCGAATACATCAACATGTATCATTTCCAATAAGTTACTTGCCCACTCTACCATACCAGAAAACGGGGTCTTAGTCATCTTGCCCATGAGGCATGGTCCGCATGTCTCAATCGATTCGTAATCGAATGAGTCCATAGATCCATCAGCATGGAGTGTCTTCATGTGGTTTACACCAATATGACATTTAGCGGCAGTGCCACAAGTATGTGGTACTATCATTATTAACTTTGTATATTTTGGCATCAATATTATGAACATGTGTATCACTACAATCAAGATTCAATAAACCATTCTCATTGGGTGCGTGACCATTGAAGGTATTATTCATGTAAATAGAATAAACATTATTCTCTAACTTAAATGAATAACCGTGTTGCAATAAACATGATCTAATCACGTTCATGCTCAACGCAAACACCAAATAACATTTATTTAGGTTCATCACTAATCCCAAAGGTAGAGAGCATGCGATGGTGATCACATCAACCTTGGAAACACTTCCAACTCTCATCGTCACCTCACCCTTAGCTAGCCTCCGTTTATTCCATATCTTTCATTTCGAGTTACTAACATTTAGCAACCGAACCGGTATCCAATACCCAGGTGCTTATAGGAGTACTAGCAAGGTACACATCAATAACATGTATATTAAATATACTTCTGTCGACGTTGCCAACCTTCTTATTTACCAAGTACCTAGGGTTGTTCCACTTCAGTGACCGTTTTCCTCATAATAGAAACACTTAGTCTTTGGTTTGGGTTCAACCTTGGGTTTCTTCACTGGAGCAGTAACTGACTTGCCATCCATGAAGTTTCCCTCCTAGCCCTTTCCCTTCTCGAAACTAGTGGTTTCACTAACCATCAACACTTGATGCTCCTTCTTGATTTCTACCTTTGCGGTGTGCAACATCGCGAATAGCTTAGGGATCATTATTTCCATCCCTCGCATTTTATAGTTCATCATGAAGATCTAGTAGGTTAGTGACAGTGACTTGGAGAACTATATCAATCACTATCTTATATGGAAGATCAACTCCCACTCAATTCAAGCGATTGTAGTACACAGACAATCTTAGCACATGCTCACCGATTGAGCTATTCTCCTTCATCTTGCAGGAAAATAATATTGTTGGAGGTCTCATACCTCTCAACACGGGAACGAGCCTGAGATCCCAATTTCAGCTCTTATAACATCTCATATGTTCCATGATGTTCAAAACGTTTTGGAGCCTCAATTCTAAGCCGTAATGCATGACGCATTGAACTATCAAGTAGTCATCAGAACGTGCCTGTCAGATGTTCACAACATCTACAGATGACGCTTGAGGGGGTGGCGCACCGAGCGGTGCATTAAGGACATAAGCCTTCTTTGCAGCAATGAGGACAATCCTCAGATCACGGACCCAGTCCGCAATATTGACCATCATCTTTCAACTCTATTTCTCTATGAACATATAAAAAATTCAAGGGAGCTACAACATGAGCTAGTAATCTACAACAAAATTTTCAAAGACATTTTGACTATGTTCATGATAATGAGTTTAGTTAATCATATTACTTAAAAACTCCCACTGAAATTCACATCCCTCTGGTGATTCGAGTGTCACATGATCCAAATCCACCAACTCAAGTACGATCATCACCTGAGTTGAGGTGGTTTCAATGGTGAGCATCTTCATGTTGATCATATCTACTATATGACTCATGTTTGATCTTTCGGTCTCTTGTGTTCCGAGGCCATGTCTGTACATGCTAGGCTCGTCAAGTTTAACCCGGGTGTTCCGCACATGCAACACTGGCTTGCACCCGTTGTATGCGAACGTAGAGTCTATAACACCTGATAATCACGTGGTGTGTCGAAACGACAAACTTTCGCAACGGTGCACACTAGGGGAGACCACAATTTTATCTTGAAATTTAAGTGAGGGATCACCTTATAGTGCAACTATCGTCCTAAGCAAAATAAGATGCATAAAAGGATTAACATCACATACAAATAATAAGTGACATGATATGGCCATGAACTTGTTATTTTGATCTCCATCTCCAAAGCAGTGGCATGATCTCCATCATCACCGACATCACACCATGATCTCCATCATCTTGATATCCATCAATGTGTCGCCATGAGGTTGTCGCGCCGACAGTTGCTTCCACGACTATTACTAACTCAAAGCGATAAAGTAAAGCAAAACGACAAAAATAATTAAAGACAACCCTATGGCAGCTGCCAGTTGCTGTACTCATCGACATGCAAGTCGTGATATTCTATACAATACATGATCATCTCATACACCACATATATCTCATCATGTAATTGGACATATCACATCACAACATACACTGCAAAAATAAGTTAGACGTCCTCTAATTGCTGTTGCAAGTTTTACCTGGCTGCTACTGGTATTAGCAAGAACAATTCTTACCTACGCACAAACCACAACAGTGATAAAAAAGTTGCTATTCAACCTTCTCAAGGACCGCCTTTGTCAAATCCTATCTGACTAAAGTGGGAGAAACAGACATCGAGCAGCCATCTTTATGCAACGAAGTTACATGTCAGTTGATGGAACCGGTCTCTCATAAGCGTACGAGTAATGTTGGTCCGGGCTGCTTCATCCCACAATACCACCGAAACAAGAAAATACCAAGGGAGGAAGCAATCAGAATATCAACGCCCACAAACTCCTTTGTGTTCTACTCGAGATCTCATCTACACATAGACCTAGCTCAGATGCCACTGTTGGGGAACGTTACATGGGAAACAAAAAATTTCCTACGCACATGCAAGAACTATCCACGGTGATGAGCATCTACGAGAGGGAGAGGGGATCTACATACCCTTGTAGATCGCTAAGCGGGAAGCGTTAAGAAACGCGGTTGATGTAGTCGAATGTCTTCACGATCCAAATCGCCGAGCATCCCACGATCCAATCATGATCCATCTCATTATCCAATCACAAACCATCCCGTGATCCCATCACGATCCATCCCGCAATAAAATCACGAATCGTCTCGCGATCCTGATCACGGTCGTTCCGATCTAGCGCGAACGGACGACACGTCCATGTTCAGCACACGTACATCTCGATGATGATCTCTGCCTTCTTGATCCAGCAATAGGGGGAGGAGAGGTAGATGAGTTCTCCAGTAGCGCGATGGCGCGGCGGCGGTGGTGGTGGAACTATTCCGGCAGTGCTTCGCCTAAGCACTGCCGAAACTAGAATAAAGGAGAAAATGATCTAGAGGAAGTAGAGGGAGCACGTGGAAATTAGAGGTTAGCTCTCCCCTCTAAATACTCTAGTATATTTAGGAGGGAGGGAGGGGAGGAGGCAGCCTCAAACCCTCAAGGGTTGGCCAAAATTGGAGGTGGAGGAGTCCTACTCCAATCGTACTAGGAATAGGATTCCTCCACTCCACTTGGAAACCCTTTCCACTTTTCCACCTTTGGGTTTTTCCCACCCCTAGCCTCATGGTCCTTAGTGGGGGGTTAGGCCATCCCACTAGGGGCTGGTTTGACTCCTCCCACAGCCCATGAGGTCCTTTGTGTGGAGACACCCCTCCCGATGGCCTCCGGTACCCTCCCGGCACTCCTGGTACACTACCAAAGTAAACGAAACTTTTCCGGTGACCAAAACAGGACTTCCTATATATCAATATTTACCTCCGGACCATTCCGGATCTCCTCGTGATGTGAAGGATATCATTTGGGACTCCAAAAAACCTTCGGTCACCACCAAACATAACTCTACTATAGCAAAACGTCACCGAACCTTAAGTGTGTAGACCCTGAGGGTTCGAGAACTATGTAGACATGACCGAGACACCTCCATGGTCAATAACCAATAGCGGGACCTGGATGCCCATATTGGTTCCTACATATTCTATGAAGATCTTTGTCGGTTGAACCTCTATGTCAAGGATTTAGTTAATCCCGTACGCTGTTCCCTTTGTTCTTCGGTATGTTACTTGCCCGAGATTCGATCGTCGGTATCTCTATAACTAGTTCAATCTCGTTACCGGAAAGTCTCTTTACTCATTCCCTAATACAACATCCCATGGCTAACACTTAGTCACATTGCTTGGAAGGCTTATTGTGATGTTGTAATACCGAGTGGGCCCTGAGATACCTCTCCGTCACACGGAGTAACACATCTTAGTCTTGATCCATGCCCACTCAACAGACACCATCAGAGATACCTGTAGGGCATCTTTATAGTCAATCAGTTACGTTGTGACGTTTGATACACACAAGGTATTCCTCCGGTGTCAGTGAGTTGCATGATCTCATGGTAATAGGAACATATACTTGACATGCAGAAAACTACAACAATAAACTGACACGATCATATGCTATGTTTATTGTTTGGGTCTTGTCCATCACATCATTCTCCTAATGACGTGATCCCATTATCAAATGACATTTGATGTCTATGGCCAGGAAACCTTGACCATCTTTGATCAACGAACTAGTTAACTAGAGGCATACTAGGGACACAGTGTTGTATATGTACCCACACATTTATTTGAGTTTCCAATCAATACAATTATAGCATGGATCATAAACGATTATCACGAACAAGGAAATATACTAATAACCAAATTATTATTGCCTCTAGGGCATATTTCCAACAGAGATATGACCTGCTCAAGCAAAAAACCCGCAATTTCCTCTTGAATTGCTCGTATGCGGTCCTTTGGTAAGAGCTTATCCTGCATCTCGTGCATCTTTAAAGAAGGAGATCAATATGAACATGTTAGTTGTTTGTATATATATATATATTAGATCATGATAAAAAAATGTGAATGGTGTTTACGTACCCAAAGATCTCTTGTAGTTTTGGTCCTTTCGGTCATAAAATGAATGTTCTCACAAACGTAATATGCACATAAAGAAGTCCCTTGTTGGTGCTTCATGCACTTTACGAGAATATAATTCAATCCGGTAATAATCAAGGATGATAATGGTATTGAAACTTGTAAGTGCATCTAGTGCCCCTTAGTGATTTTGGGGTATTGAAGACTTATATGTTAAAGACCTAATGTGTTTGTGAGTGTACACATGCTCTATAAGTTGATGAGGAGTTTGATATATTCGGAGACTATCAACCCCTAAAAATGTATGTCTTCAACTGAAGACTTTGGTGAAGACTTTGTGAAGACTTTGGTATTCCCTGAAGACTTTGATAACGAAGAAGTTGGTGTGACCTTGAAGATATGAACGAGGACTATGAAGCGTGAATACTTTTGTTTTCGTAGTTTCATTTGGTTTCTTTGAGTCATAGGAAACACCGTACTATACAAGGGCGCCGAGGTAATACTAAGGAAAATTTCCAGCTGATGCTCAACTCCAAAAGCCTCAACCTATCCAATCCTTCGAGTGAAGCCTTTTTAAATCTCTTGCAGTTTCAGTCAAGTTCTCAAGTGATAGAGACGATGATCTTCTGGTCTCTGATGAAATTGGTCTGACTGAGGAGTTAGGATTTCGCCAGTGCGAATTGCCTACAAGTGAGGAACATGATGCGTCTGAGGACTTTCATAGTTCAAAATTCCGACCGTTGCTGAGCTTAGCGCCAGCTGTCCCCAATCATAATATCCACATAACGGTCATATCATTGGGGGCATTTATGTCTTATCATGCCAGGTTGCACCCTGGCTATAAGTAGCCACCCCCACAACCACTAGTTGGTTGGTTGCTCCGAGAGAAAACTGACACTTGTCATTTGAGAGCAACCCATCCTCCGAGGACTTTGTGATAAAATCATCAGTGAGGAAAAACCCACAACCAAACCACCAAACCCAAAGTGATTGAGCATCACTGAATAAATTCCTATGTGGAACTAACACTTGTTACCTTTGAGGACTGTGTATCCTCCAGACGGTTAGGCGTCATGGTCTAGTGCATCCTGTAGTCAATTGGGGATCACGGAGTGAACTTGGTCTAGAGCATCCAACAGTCAATTGTGGATCGCCGGGTGACCAGTTTGTAAGGGTTTTGGAAGTCTACCCTGAAGACTTACCACAAGTGTTGGGCGAGGACTGTGTGACCTTAGCTCAAGGAGAATACGGTAAGGACTGTGTCTCCTGGGACTATGTGTCCTCTGGTTTAAATACCAGGCCGCTCCAAACCAGACATACGACTGTCACAGCAGTTGGAACTGGGTCATCAAACCATTGTCTTCATCGAGCTACCTGGTTCTATTTCCTCAACCCCTCTATTCCTCGTATACTTGTTGATGAAATTGATTGTTACTGTTCGAAGAATTTGGCTGAAGACTTTCACAATTTCCTCACATCAAATTCTTCAAGTTACCTTGTTCCTCACCTGCTTATCCTGTATCACGCTACCTGTCATCTGTGCATGTTTCAATAGATCATGATGACTATGTTGTTGCTATGTTCCTCATGCACTTGAGTACTTATTCCGCTGTTAGTTATTCATCTCATTTCAAATTCCTCAAGTGATGAATTTGTAAAAATCTCCTATTCACCCCCCTCTAGTCGATATAACGCACTTTCAATTGGTATTAGAGCAGGTACTCCCTTGCTCTGTGTGATTTTGGTTTAACCACCTGGAGTTCTAGTTATGTCAACTGCAGGTATGATCAAGGTTTCCGCGGGATGGCCTAGCTTTGATGGGACGGACTACCCCTACTGGAAGAACAAGATGCGCATGCATCTTGAAGCTATTGACAACGATCTTTGGTATGTTGTGGAAAATGGTGTTCCCTTTGTTACTCCCATGATCAACGCTGCTGATGTGAAGAGATTCAAGCAACTCGATTCTCAAGCGAAGAATATCATCTGTTGCCATCTGTGCAAAGGTCAATATGACAGAGTGAGTGCTTTGGAATCTGCTAAGCTTATCTGGGATAGGCTGTCCAAAGTCAATGAAAGTGTTTCCACTCAACGTGACTCTCGTTTTGATGTTCTTCGCAATCTCTTCAACCGCTTCAAGAGACTCGACAATGAAAATGTTCAGCAAACTTTTGATCGCCTCACTGATTTCTCCAACGAGCTTCAAGCACTTGGTGCCGCTGATATCAACGATCACGAACTTGTGAAGAACTGCTAAGATCTCTTGATTTCTCATTCGATACTCTGGCTTTGATGATTCAAGAACGTGGAGACTACAAGTCACTTGATCCTGCTGATATTCTTGAGAGACTCAATGCTCATGAATTCCAACAAGCTGAGAAGAGATACCTCTATGGGCCAGGCTATGGAAGATCTCGTGCTCTAAAGGCAAAAGCAATTTCCTCATCCGAAGGTGAAGGTTCTGACAGTAGCCTTGGTGATCCTGAAGAACTAAGTCAGGAGCTAGCAATGCTCATGAGGAAATTCCAGAAGTTCTCAAGGAGAGGTGGATTTGGAAAGTCATCAAAGAGTGGTTTGAGGAAATCAGATTCCGAGATGACTACAAGAAAAGAACCTGTGACTATTGCAAGAAACCTGGTCACTTCATCTCTGATTGTCCTCTTTGGGGAAAAGATTCAAAGAAGAAGAAGAAATACAAGGATGATAGTTCTGATGACCCGAAGAAAAAGAAGAAATCTTCAAAGTCCTCATCTGCAAAGTCCTCATCTTCAAAGTCCTCAAAGCACAAGAAGAATGGTTCCAGAAAGGCTCGAGCGTTCATTGGCAAGGAAATGGATTCTGAAGAAGAATATGAAGAATATGAAGAAGGGGAAGAATATGAGGTGGAATCAGAATCTGGTGTTGCAAGCCTTGCTTTCGCCAGTGCTTTCGTCAGCAAGTCCATCTTCAATTATGAAGAAAATGTCTACTCCAATGACTCTAACGTTAGCAATGATGATTATGCTCCCATCTATTGCTTCATGGCAAAAGGATCAAAGGTACACAAACATCATTCCTCATCTGAATCAAGTGAAGGTGAATCTAATGAATATGTGAAACCTAGCTATGCTAAACTTGTTAAACTTGCCACTAAGCAACAAAGTGCACTTGAAAATCTTTAGAAAATGCTAGACAAAAGCGATGATCTGTTGAACGATGAAGTGGATCGGACTCAAACTCTGTCTGACAACCTCAAAATTCTTCAGACAAAGTATGATAACCTTCAGAGTCATCATAATGCTCTCTTAGCTGATCATGGGAAGCTTTCTTATGAATTTCTTCAAAGAAATCAAGATCTTGAGAAACTAAGGGTGTCACATGAGGATCTCCAAAGGGAAAACGATTCATTACTGGCTCAACAGATCAATACCGCTCAGGAAGAATTTGTTCCACCTTGTTTGAAATGCATCGAACGTGAAACTGCTAATTCTTCACCTGAATGTTCAAATGCTTCTATTGCTGCAAATTCTTTAACTATTCCAGTGGTCACAAATTCCTCACCTAAGGATACCACAAGTATCACTGATGAAAATGTAGGGTTGAAGGAATTGTATGTGATAGGCATGTACAAAAGTCTCAAAGGGCATCAAACACTTTGCAATGTCCTCAAAAAGCAGATTCTGAACAAGAACCCTAGGAAAGAGGGTATTGCCTTTGTGGGGAAACTCAATGCTGATAGATCTTACTGGACACCTGAGCAGTACCCCAAAACCTCATGGGTTGCTGCAAAAGGACCTCCTGTAGATCCATCCAGTTTATCTGGCTTTACATGTGAAACTTCATATTCCTCTGATGAGTCACTTGACTGCAACTACGAATTCTTCAAAAATCATAAAGGTGAAGTATTTGCCAGATTTGTTGGAACTAACTGCAAGAACGGTTCTCCTATGAAGAAAATTTGGGTTCCCAAGAGCTACCTACAAAATCTTCAAGTGAATGTCCTCACAACACCACCCATGAATTATAGAAACTCCAGATCAAATTCCTCATATGGACCAAAGTCTTCACTTGGACCAAATTCCTCAAATGGTCAAAAATATCATTCAAGTGCTAATGCATCTGTTTCGCAGGGAAAATCTAAGAGTTCTGAATATGTGCATTATTTTTCAAATCATTATGTTCATAAGTCCTCGAAGAATTTCTCTGTTTATTCATATGAGTACTCTAACCCTCGTCCTGTGAAACGAAGCGCACTTGCTTCAATGCCTCCCTTCTCATATGGTGCTCGTAGAATGATGAACTCTTTGCCACCCCTCCAGTTGTGGGTGGTGAAGAAATAGAACTAATTTCTTATGCAGGGTCAGGTCTCCAGATGAACTTGAACATCTGATGAATTTTCTAGAGACCCAAGGAATTGCTTGAGAGGATGCAACCAAACCATGTAGAAATGAATTCCTCATTTCTCACGTCCTCACACTACTTGCGTACCATCTTGTGTGATGAAATTCTATCTGATGAAATTGATTTCATATTCTTCACTCTGAAGCATATGAGTTCGTAAGTTGTACTAATTCATCTGTAGGATGAACCTCCAAAAGCTACTGAGTGGGTCTTCGATAGTGGATGCACAAACCACATGACTGGTGACAACAATCTACTGATGAATTTGCCACTTGCTCCAGCTCATCTAAAGCATATCACCTACATAGACAAAGGAAAAAGCAAGTCATTGGGTCAGCGTAAGGTTGCAATCTCAAAGGACCGAACCATGGATAAGGTGATGCTAGTCGAATCCCTTGGGTTCAACCTCATGTCTATCTCAATGCTTTGTGATCTTGATATGGTTGTCGTATTTGGAAAATATCGTTGTGTTGTCATCATGGAATCTGACAATTCCAAAGTCTTCGAAGGCTTTAGGAGAGGAGACCTGTATATTGTTGATTTCTCTACAGGTCCTTAGCCTTCCACATGCCTACATGCAAAATCCTTAGAAGGCTGGTTGTGGCATCGACGACTTGGACATGCTGGTATGAGGAACTTGCACACACTCGTGAAGAAAAAGCACGTCATTAGCATTGAAGGTGTCAAATTTATCAAGGACCACCTTTGTGGTGCATGTGAGTCTGGGAAGATGACCAGATCCAAGCATCCCTCGAAGACAATCATGACCACGACTCGGCCCCTTGAATTGCTTCACATGGATATCTTTGGCCCCACTCATTACTCCACACTAACAAATTCTTCAACTTTGTATGGCTTTGTCATTGTTGATGGTTACTCTCGTTACACTTGGGTGCATATTATTTTGTACAAGTTTGAAGTGTAGGATGTCTTCAGACGATTTGCTTCAAGGGCCTTCACAAACTTCGGCGTCAAGATCAAGCATATCAGGAGTGATAATGGTGCTGAGTTCAAGAAAACCAATCTTGATGAATATCTTGATGAACTTGGTATTACACATGAGTTATCTGCCCCTTATACTCCTCAGTAGAATGACGTCGTGGAGCGCAAGAACAGGACGCTTGTTGAGATGGCTCGCACCATGCTTGATGAATACAAGACTCATCGTCGCTTCTAGCCTGAGGCAATTGATACTGCATGCCACATCATGAACAGGGTATATCTTCATAAATTCTTCAAGAAGGCTTCGTATGAACTAATGACCGGCAAGAAACCCAATGTAAGTTATCTCAAAGTCTTCGGTGCAAAATGTTGGATTAAAGATCCTCACCATAGTTCTAAATTTGCACCGAAAACACATGAAGGTTTTATGCTTGGTTACGGAAATGACTCACAGAGCTATAGAGTCTTCAACACCTACCACCACAAGGTTGTTGAAACTGTAGATGTGCGGTTCGATGAAACTGATGGCTTGCAAAGAGAGCACCTGTCTTCTGTGCTAGATGAACAGTCTCCTGAGGAATCCATTAAGCTGAAGGCTACTGAAGACGTCATACCCACTGATGAAGTCATTCCAACGAATGAAGACATTCATGCTGATACACCTGAAGAAAATGGTGCTGATGAAAACCCTCAGCCACGTCAACCTGCTCACCCAAGAGTTGCAAATGAAGTGCAGATTGACAAAATCATCGATGACATCAATGCACCAGGTCCCCTCACTCGCTCAAGAGCTTCACATTTAACTAAATTTTGTGGGCACTTTGCTTTTGTCTCTATCATAGAGCCCACCAAAGTTGATGAAGCATTCAAGGAGCCTGACTGGATTCAAGCTATGCAAGAGGAATTGGATCAATTCAAGCTCAACAACATGTGGGAACTTTTCAAGCGGCCAGATCCTCGCAAGCATAACATCATAGGTACCAAGTGGATCTACCACAACAAGCAAGATCAAAATGGCCTTGTGGTAAGGAATAAGGCGCGTCTTGTAGCTCAAGGCTACACACAGGTTGAAGAAATTGACTTTGATGAAAATTTTGCACCTGTTGCTAGACTTGAAGCTATTCGCATATTGCTTGCCTATGCTAACCATCATAATATCATCTTATATAAAATGGATGTGAAAAGTGCATTCCTCAATGGTAAGCTTGACGAAGAAGTATATGTTGCTCAACCCCCAGGTTTTGAAGACCCTAAGCATCCTGACAAAGTCTTCAGACTCGACAAGACCCTCTATGGCCTCAAGAAGGCCCCTCGGGTGTGTCACGACACTCTAAAGGAATTCCTCATGAAGAAAGGCTTCAAACCCGGTTCACTCGACCCAACTATTTTCACTAAATCCTATGAAAATGAATTGTTCATATGCCAAATATACGTAGACGATATTATCTGTGGTTGTACTGACAAACGTTATAGTGATGAATTTGCCTCTATGATGAGTGAAGAATATCAAATGTCTATGATGGGGGAGTTGAAATTATTCTTAGGTCTTCAAATTCGACAGCAAGACAATGGCATCTTCGTATCACAAGATAAATACCTCAAGGATGTTCTGAGGAAATTTGACATGCAAGATTGCAAAGGCATCAAAACTCCAATGCCATCAAAAGGCCACCTCTGCACTGAAGAAAATGGTAAAGATTTCGATCAGAAGGTATATCGCTCCATGATTGGCTCATTATTGTATCTATGTGCATCTAGGCCTGATATTATGCTGAGTGTTTGCATGTGTGCCCGATTCCAAGCAACACCGAAGGAATCACACCATAAGGCTGTGAAACATATTCTTTGATACTTAGCTCACACACCAACGCTTGGATTATGGTATCCCAAGGGCTCAAATCTTCACCTCGTAGGATAATCTGATGCTGATTATGCTGGAGATCGTGTGGATCGCGAGTCAACCTCAAGAACATGTAATTTACTCGGACAATCCTTAGTCTGTTGGTCCTTGAAGAAGCAGAACTGTGTGTCACTATCTACTGTTGAAGCTGAGTACATTGCTGCTGGTTCATGTTGCACTCAGTTACTGTGGATGAAGCAAACCCTCTAGGACTACGACATCAAGTTGAAGAATGTACCTCTCTACCGCGACAATGAGAGTGCCATCAAGATTGCTTACAACCCAGTTCAGCATTCCAAGACCAAGCACATCCAGATTCGTCATCACTTTCTTCGAGATCATGTACTCAAGGGCGACATCTCCATCGACCACATTCCCACTGAAGAACAACTGGCCGATATCTGTTGGAAATATGCCCTAGAGGAAATAAATAAAGTGTTTATTATTTTATTTCCTTGTTCATGATAATTGTTTATTATCCATGCTATAATTGTATTGATTGGAAACACATTGCATGTGTGGATAAATATACAACACTTTATCCCTAGTATGCCTCTAGTGAACTAGCTCGTTGATCAAAGATGGTCAAGGTTAACTAGCCATTGACATGAGATGTCATTTGATAACATGATCACATCATTAGGAGAATGATGGGATGGACGAGACCCAAACTATAAACATAGCATATGATCGTGTCAGTTTATTGCTACAGTTTTCTGCATGTCAAGTATATGTTCCTACGACCATGAGATCATGCAACTCACGCACACTCGAGGAGTGCCTTGTGTGTATCAAACGTCACAACATAACTGGGTGACTATAAACATGCTCTACAGGTATCGCCGAGGGTGTCTGTTGGATTGGCATGGATCAACACTGGGATTTGTTACTCCGTGTGACGGAGAGGTATCTCAAGGCCCACTGGTAAGATAACATCACAACAAAGCCTTGCAAGCAATGTGACTAAGTGTTAGTCACGGATCTTCTATTATAGAAACGAGTAAAGAGACTTGCCGGTAACGAGCTTGAACTCGGTATGGAGATACCGACGATCGAATCTCGGGCAAGTAACATACCGAAGAACAAAGGGAACATCATATGGGATTAACTGAATCCTTGACATAGAGGTTGGATCGATAAAGATCTTCGTAGAATATGTAGGAACCAATTTTGGCATCCATGTCCCGTTATTGATTATTGACCGTAGAGGTGTCTCGGTCATGTCTACATAGTTCTCGAACCCACAGGGTCTGCACACTTAAGGTTTGGTGACGTTGCGGTAGTATAAGGTTATGCATGGTGGAGACCGAAGGTTGTTTGGAGTCTCGGATGAGGTCCCGGACGTCCCGAGGAGCTCCGGAATGGTCCGGAGGTAAAGATTGATATATATGAAGTCCTGTTTTGGTCACCGGAAAAGTTCCGGACTCATCGGTAGTGTACCGAGAGTGCCGGAAGGGTATGGTGGGACCATCAGGAGGATTATTTCGACCCAAGAGGCTACATGGGCTGTGGGAGGATGAATATCAGCCCTTATTGGGCTAGCCGAAGTCCTACAGGAGGCCCATGCGGCTGGAAAGAAAGTTCAAAGTGGAAAAGGTGGAAAAAGGCAAAAAAAGGTGGAAATAAGGAAGGAGTCCTAATCCTACTAGGAGTGGAGGAGGAGGACTCCTCCTCTCCACTTCGGCCGAAGCCACCAAGGGCTGGCCCGTGCGCCAAGCCTCCTCCTCTCCTCCTCCTATATATACTACAGGTTTTAGGGTTTTTGCATATAGATTTTCAGCCACGTGCAACCCTACCCTCTAGTCCGTGGTTTCTCGTCTAGATCGGTTTCAGCAGTCCTTACGCGAAGCCCTGCTGGAATTACTCCACCACCATTGCCGCAATGCCGTCACGCTGCCGGATAACTCATCTACCTCTCCGCTCCCTCTTGCAGGATTAAGAAGGCGGAGATCGTCAGCAAGTTGTACGTGTGCTGAATGCAGAGGTGCCGTTCATTCGGTGCTAGATCGGGACGGATCGTGATTGGATTGCGGGACGCTCGGCGATTTGGATCGCGAAGACGTTTCACTACATCAACTGCGTTTCTTAAAGCTTCCCTCTTAGCGCTCTACAAGGGTACATAGATCCACTCTCCCTCTAGTATATGCTCATCACCATGGATAGATCTTGCGTGTGCGTAGGAATTTTTTTGTTTCCCATGCAACGTTCCCCAACAGTGGCATCATGAGTTGGGTCTATGTGTAGATGAGATCTCGAGTAGAACACAAAGATTTTGTGCGTGTTGATGCTTATATTGCTTCCTCCCTTGGTCGTGTTTTGGTTCAGCAGTATTGTGGGATGAAGCAGCCCGGACCAACCTTACTCGTACGTTACAAGAGACCGGTTCCATTGACTGACGTGTAACTTTGTTGCACAAAGATGGCTGGCGGGTGTCTGTCTCTCCTACTTTAGTTGGATTGGATTCGACTAAGGCGGTCCTTGAGAAGGTTGAAAAACAACTTATGTATCACTGTTGTGGTTTATGCGTAAGTGAGAATTGTTCTAGCTAGATACCCGTAGCAGCCACGTAAAACATGCAACAACAATTAGCGGACGTCTAACTTGTTTTTGCAGGGTATGTTGTGATATGATATGGCCAATTACATGATGAGATATATGTGATGTATGAGATGATCATGTGTTGTATAGAATATCACGACTTGCATGTCGATGAGTAGGGCAACCGATAGGATCCATAGGGTTGTCTTTAATTATTGTATGACCCGCGTGTCAATCATTAAGCGCTATGTAATACTTTACTTTATCGCTAAACGGTAGCAATAGTAGTAGAAGCATAGTGAGCACAACAACCCCGATGGTGACACGTTGATGGAGATCAAGATGATGGAGATCATGGTGTCATGCCGGTGACAATGGATATCATGCCGGTGCTTTCAAGATGGAGATCAAAAGCACAAGTTCATGGCCATATCATGTCACTTATGATTTACATGTGATGTTAATCCTTTTATGCACCTTGTTTTTCTTAGGACGACGGCAGCATTATAAGGTGATCCCTCACTTAAATTTCAAGATGAATTGTGTTCTCCCTGAGTGTGCACCGTTGCGAAAGTTCGTCGTGTCGAGACAGCACGTGATGATCGGGTGTGATAGACTCTACGTTCACATACAATGGGTGCAAGCCAGTGTTGCACATGCAGAACACTCAGGTTAAACTTGACGAGCCTAGCATGTACAAACATGGCCTCGGAACACAAGAGACCGAAAGTTCGAACTTGAGTCATATAGTAGATACGATCAACATGATGATGTTCACCATTGAAACCATCTCAACTCATGTGATGATTGGACTTGAGCTGGTGAATTTGGATCATGTGTCACTCAGATGACCCGAGGGATGTTAATTTGAGTGGGAGCTTTAGTAATTTGATTAACTAAACTCATTATCTTGAATAATTGTCTAAGTAACCTTTGCATATTTATGTTGTAGATCAATGGCTCGCGTAGTAGCACCCCTGAATTTTAATGCGTTCCTAGAGAAAGCTAAGTTGAAAGATCATGGAAGTAACTTTGTGGACTGGGCCCGTAATCTGAGGGTTATCCTCATAGCTTCCCAGAAATCATATGTCCTTGATGCGCCACTTGGTGACCAACCCGAAGACATGTCATCCGAAGACGTTAAGAACGCTTGGGAGGCACGTTCTGGAGATTACTCAATAGTTTAGTGTGAAATATTGTTTGGCCTAGAATCGGGACTTCAATGATGTTTTGAACGCCATGGAGCATATGAGATGTTCCACGAGTTGAAGTTTATCTTTCAGAAGAATTCCCGGATCGAGAGGTATGAGACCTCCGGTAAGTTCTATGCTTGCAAAATGGAGGAGAACGGGTCTATCATTGAACATATACTCAGAATGTTTGGGTATTTGACTCGTCTGGCGGAGGTGGGAATGCCCCTTCCACCAGAGGCGATCACTGACAGAGTTCTTCAATCACTGCCACCTAGCTATAAGAGCTTTGTGATGAACTATAACATGCACGGGATGAACAAGTTAGTCACCAAGTTGTTTGCGATGCTGAAAGTCGCTGAGTCTGAAATCCAGAAAGAACATCAAGTGTTGATGGTCAATAAAACCACTAGATTCAAGAAGAATCACAAGGGCAAGAAGGGTAAATCCAAGAAGGATGGCAAAGCAGTTGCTCCTCCTGCAAAGAAACCCAAAGCTGGACCCAAGCCAGAAACTGAGTGCTTTCATTGCAAGGGAATAGGTCACTGGAAGCAAAACTGCCCCAAGTACCTGGCTGACAAGAAGGCGGCCAACAACAAACAAGGTATATATGATATACATGTTATTGATATGTACCTTACTAGCTCTCCTTGTAGTGCATGGGTATTTGATACCGGTTCGGTTGCTCACATTTGCAACTCAAAACAAGAACTACGGAATAGATGAAGGCTGGCGAAGGACGAAGTGACGATGCACGTTGGAAATGGTTCCAAGGTTGATGTGATCACCGCCGGCATACTCTCTCTTCGATTACCATCGGGATTAGTGACGAACCTTAAAAATTGTTATTTGGTGCCTACGTTAAGCATGAACATTATATCTGGATCTTGTTTATTGCGAGACGGTTAATCATTTAAATCAGAGAATAATGGTTGTTCTATTTATATGAGTGATATCTTTTATGGTCATGCACCCAATGTGAGGGGTTTATTCATATTGAATCTTGATAGTGATGATACACATGTTCATAACATTGATGCCAAACTATGTAGAGTTGATAATGATAGTACCACTTTCTCGTGGCACTGCCATTTGGGTCATATTGGTGTAAAACACATGAGGAAGCTCCATGCTGATGGACTTTTGGAGTCACTTGATTTTGAATCACTTGACACATGTGAACCATGCCTCATGGGCAAGATGACTAAAATGTCGTTCTCTGGAACAATGGAACGGGCAAGTGACTTGCTGGAAATCATACATACTGATGTGTGCGGTCCAATGAATGTTGCAGCGCGTGGTGGATATCGTTATTTTCTCACCTTCACTGATGACTTAAGTAGATATGGGTATATTTACTTAATGAAACACAAGTCTGAAACGTTTGAAAAGTTGAAGCAATTTCAGAGTGAAGTTGAGAATCATCGTAACAAGAAGATCAAATTCCTACGATCTGATCGAGGAGGTGAATATTTGAGTTATGAGTTTGGCAATCACTTAAGACAGTGTGGAATTGCTTCACAGTTGACACCGCTTGGAACACCACAACATAATGGTGTGGCTGAACATCGTAATCAAACCTTATTAGATATGGTGCGTTCTATGATGTCTCTTGCCGATTTGCCACTATCGTTTTGGGGTTATGCATTAGAGACAACTACATTCACTTTAAATAGGGCACTATGGAAATCCGTTGAGACGACGCCATATGAACTGTGGTTTGGCAAGAGGCCAAAGTGTCATTTCTTAAAGTTTGGGGATGTGATGCTTATGTCAAAAAGCTTCAGCCTTAAAAGCTGGAACCCAAAGCGGAGAAATGCATCTTCATAGGATACCTGAAAGAGACAGTTGGGTATACCTTCTATCTCAGATCCGAAGGCAAAGTGTTTGTCTCTAAGAACGGAACATTTCTTGAGAAAGAGTTTCTCTCGAAAGAATTGAGTGGGAGGAAAATAGAGCTTGATGAGGTTATTGAACCTTTACTTCAACCAGAGAGTAGTGCAACGCAGAAAGATGTTTCTATGGAGCCTATGATAGTTGAAGAGGAAGTTAATGATGATGATCATGAAGCTTCGGATCAAGTTACTATTGAACCTCGTAGGTCGACAAGGGCGCGTACTGCTCCTGAGTGGTACGACAACCCTGTCTTGGAGGTCATGTTGTTGGACAACAATGAACCTACGAGCTATGAAGGAGCGATGATGGGCCCGGATTCCGAGAAATGGTTAGAGGCCATGAAATCCGAGATGGTATCCATGTATGAAAACAAAGTATGGACTTTGGAAGTATTACCTGAAGGGCGACAGGCCATTAAGAACAAATGGATCTTTAAGAAGAAGACAGACGCATATGCTAATGTCACTATCTATAAAGCTCAACTTGTGGAAAAGGGTTTTTCACAAGTTCAAGGACTTGACTACGATGAGACCTTCTCACCTGTAGCGATGCTTAAGTCCGTCAGAATCATGTTAGCAATAACTGCTTATTTCGACTATGAAATTTGGCAAATGGATATCAAAACAGCGTTCCTCAACGGTTTCCTTGAGGAAGAGCTATATATGATGCAACCAAAAGGTTTTGTCGATCCAGAGAACGCTGACAAAGTTTGCAAACTCCAGCAATCCATTTATGGACTGGTGCAAGCATCTCGGAGTTGGAATACGCGCTTTGATGAGGTGATCAAAGCGTTTGGGTTTATACAAGTTTATGGAGAAGCTTGTATTTACAGGAAAGTGAGTGGGGGCTCTATAGTGTTTCTAATATTATATGTGGATGACATATTGCTGATTGGAAACAATATAGAAATGCTGGAAAACGTGAAGAAATATTTGAACAAGAATTTTTCAATGAAGGACCTAGGAGAAACTGCTTTCATATTAGGCATTAAGATCTATAGAGATAGATCAAGACGCTTGATAGCACTTTCACAAAGCACATACCTTGATAAAGTTTTGAAGAAGTTCAAAATGGATCAATCCAAGAAGGGGTTCTTGCCTGTGTTACAAGGTTTGATGTTGAGTAAGACATAATGCCCAGTGACTGCAGAAGATAGAGACAAGATGAGGGTCATCCCCTATGCTTCATCCATAGGCTAAATCATGTATGCAATGCTGTGCACAAGACCCGATGTTAGCCTTGCCATAAGTATGGCTGGAAGGTTTCAAAGTGATCCTGGAATGGAGCAATGGACGGTGGTCAAGAATATCCTTAAGTACCTGAAAAGGACTAAGGAAATGTTTCTCGTTTATGGAGGTGATCAAGAGCTTGTCGTAAATGGTTACGTCGATGCAAGCTTTGACACTGATCCAGATGACTCTAGGTCGCAAACGGGATACGTATTTATTCTCAATGGGGGAGCGGTAAGCTGGTGTAGTTCCAAGCAAAGCAAGGTAGCCGATTCTACATGCGAAGCGGAGTACATCGCAGCCTTGGAGGCGGCAAAGGAAGGTGTCTGGATGAAGCAATTCATGACAGATCTTGTAGTAGTGCCCTGTGCACTGAATCCAATGACTCTGTTCTGTGACAACACTCGCGCCATTGCTCTGGCCATGGAACCAAGGTTTCACAAGAGGACCAGACACATAAAAGAGACACTTCAATTCCATCCACGATTACATCAGGGAGAAGGACATAAATATTCGCAAAGTGCACACGAATCTGAATTTTGTAGACCCGTTGACTAAACCTCTTCCAAGGGCTAAACATGATCAACACCAGAACTGCATGGGTGTTCGATTCATTACAATGTAAATCACATAGTGATGTGAACTAGATTATTGAGTCTAGTGCAAGTGGGAGACTGTTGGAAATATGCCCTATAGGCAATAAATAAAGTGTTTATTATTATATTCCTGGTTCATGATAATTGTTTATTATCCATGCTATAATTGTATTGATTGGAAACACATTGCATGTGTGGATAAATAGACAACACTTTGTCCCTAGTATGCCTCTAGTGAACTAGCTCGTTGATCAAAGATGGTCAAGGTTTCCTAGCCTTTGACATGATATGTCATTTGACAACGGGATCACATCATTAGGAGAATGATGGGATGTACTAGACCCAAACTATAAATGTACCATATGATCGTGTCAGTTTATTGCTACAGTTTTCTGCATGTCAAGTATATGTTCCTACGACCATGAGATCATGCAACTCACAGACACCGGAGGAGTGCCTTGTGTGTATCAAACGTCACAACGTAACTGGGTGACTATAAAGGTGCTCTACAAATATCTGTGAGGGTGTCTGTTGGGTTGGCATGGATGAACACTGGGATTTGTTACTCCGTGTGATGGAGAGGTATCTTAGGGCCCACTCGGTAATACAACATCACAACAAAGCCTTGCAAGCAATGTGACTAAGTGTTAGTCACGGGAGCTTGTGTTACGGAAACGAGTAAAGAGACTTGCCGGTAACGAGGTTGAACTAGCTAGGTATGGAGATACCGACGATCGAATCTCGGGCAAGTAACACACCGAAGAACAAAGCGAACATCATACGGGATTAACGGAATCCTTGACATAGAGTTTGGACCGATAAATATATTCGTAGAATATGTGCGAATCAATATGGTCATCTAGGTCTTGCTATTGGTTATTGACCGTAGAGGTGTCTCGGTCATGTCTACATAGTTCTCAAATCCACAGGGTCTGCACACTTAAGGTCTGGTGACGTTTTGGTAGTATAGGGTTATGCATGGTGGTGACCAAAGGTTGTTAGGAATCCCGGACGTCACGAGGAGCTCCGTAGTGGTCCGGAGGTAAATATTGATATATAGGAAGTCCTGTTTTGTTCGCCGGAAAAGTTCTAGGCTCATCGGTAGTGTACCGGGAGTGTCGGAAGGGTATCGGGGGACCATCGGGAGGATTGTTTCGACCCAAGAGGCTACATGGGCTGTGGGAGGATGAATACCAGCCCTTAGTGGGCTGGCCGAAGTCCCACGGGAGGCCCATGCGGCTGGGAAGAAAGTCCAAAGTGGAAAAGGTGGAAAAAGGCAAAAAAAGGTGGAAATAAGGAAGGAGTCCTAATCCTACTAGCAGTGGAGGAGGAGGACTCCTCCTCTCCAGTTCGGCCGAAGCCACCAAGGGCTTGCCCTTGCGCCATGCCTCCTCCTCTTGTCCTCCTATATATACTAGAGGTTTTAGGGTTGTCGCAAATAGATTTTTAGCCACGTGCAACCCTACCCTCTAGTTCGTAGTTTCTCCTCTAGATTGGTTTCAGCAGTGCTTAGGCGAAGCCCTGCTGGATTTACTCCCCCACCATCGCCACAACACCATCGCGCTGCTGGAGAACTCATCTACCTCTCCGCTCCCTCTTTCTCGATCAAGAAGGCGGAGATCGTCATCAAGCTCTACGTGTGCTGAACGCGGAGGTGCCGTCCGTTTAGTGCTAGATCGGGACGTATCGTGATTGGACCGCGGGACGCTCGGCGATTTGGATCGCGAAGACGTTTGACTACATCAACCGTGTTTCTTAACGCTTCCCCCTTAGCGATCTACAAGGGTACGTAGATCCACTCGCCCTCTCGTAGATGCTCATCACCATGGATAGATCTTGCGTGTGTGTAGGAAATGTTTTGTTTCCCATGCAGCGTTCCCCAACAATATCTTCACAAAGCCCTTGGATGAAAAGAGGTTTTGCAAGTTGTGGTGTGAGCTAAATATCTTAGAATCTTTGAATGTTCTTTTAAAAAGGACACACATCCTAACACTTATCCAAAATTGATGACTTAGATGTGCAACACACGAAGTAATATGTTTCTTTAATGAATGAAGAATAACCCTCTAAGTGTGAATAAATTAATGAAGAATTTGATTCTTAGAACCCTACGACAATTCTACGCGGTGTCTGAAATCATCATTTTATACGGTGGGACACGCCACCAACAATAGTTGAAATTCTTCAAAGTTGAGTTTTTCGTCATTTTGCAAATTCTTCAAATTTTCAAATTCCTCAAGTTTGCAAATTCCTCAACTTTTCAAATTCCTCAACTTTTCAAATTCTTCAAAGTTTGAAACTCATGTTCTTCATTGACTATATACATATATATTTGAGTTTTCAATGTCCTCAACAGCATTCACTTATTGCTAATTTTGCAAGTTGATTTTCATCTAAGTGAATGTGATCAGACCCTTTCCCCCTCTATGCTAAACTCAACCCAGTTTGTTCACAAATTCTTCATATGCGTTCTACTTTGAAACTCGCAAAGTCTTCATTGTGTCCTTGACAGCTGAAGAATTTGCAAACGGAAACTTTAAAATTTTCACTATCAAAATTTTCGGTGTTTCCCGCTCAAACGGTTCCGATTCCCACGACTGGATAACCCACGATACCCCACTATCGCCACTACTCAGAACATGGGTGACACATGTCACGTGGAGAGCAAGGATCAGGGGCAATCTTGTCCAAAATCTTCGGGCAGATTGGTTTTCACCTCCGCTATAAATACCCCTTCCCCTTTCACTATGATCGGTTACTCCTCACTCCTACTCTCTCCTGAGCTCCGACCTAGCGCTGCCGCTAAAATCATTGCCGCTGGTGTGGAAGAGCTTCACTGCCTCGACCTTGCCATCGTCGTACTCGCATCGGCCGCGGAAGTCTTCATCCCGCCGTGCTGTAGTAGTCTCCCTCCGCCAAGCTAGGGCGTGGGAGATCTGGACTGACAAACTTCCTCGATGTCATCTCATAGTTCGTCATGTTCTTCATCAGGGTAAATAATTTTTTTTTCTACCCTTGATTGATCTTCTATTATTCCTCAATTTTCTCAAAGGTGTTTATTCTTCAAGAATCTCATTCTAAAGCACATTACATGTTCATAGACTTGTTATTTTCCCTAAGTTATGATTTTCTTCAAGATTCCTCAATTGTTTGAATCCTCAAAATTTGCAAAACTCTGGAACCTAAGACAAAGAACACTTAGTGAAATTCCACAAGACGGCCATGGTCAAATTCCTCACACTTGATTTTATTGAAAAACTTCCGAGAACGCATATGACCTCTTCAAATTCCTCGCACCTATACTCTGTTCATAGGTACAAACATGTCCGCTGATGAATCACTAGGTTCTCATCAACTTAACTCATTTGCAGCGTTTCTTGAGGAAAAACTGTGCACCTCTTCAGAATCTTCAAGAGTTCAGTTTCCTCAACTAAAGAAAATTGCGGATGGAAACAAGCCATAGAAACGTGGAAAGAAACCAGATGTGCAGACTGCTTTTGAAATTCTTGAGGACTTATATGAGGAATATTGCACGCCCGAAGGAACTCATGGCAAAGAGACAACTAAGCAGAGAAAGATTCAACTGCAGAAATTGAGAGGAGATGGGCGAAGCAATGGAAGGAATATCATTATGTAACTCCTAAATACATGATGAAATTCGCTGTGAAACCTCCTTGCAGCAGGCCTTCCTTGGCTCCTAATCAGATTGCTGATTCCACTAGTCTCTAGACTGGTAATGACTTTCCTCATGAATGGGAGAAACAGTAAGCCAAGCAGGCAAAGAGAGCCAAAGAAGCTGTGAAGAAATTCAATGAAGACTCTACTGCTGCTGTCTCTGTCGGAGCCTCTGCTAGTGCTCCGAAGAAATTGATGATGAAGAAATCTGCTGTGAAGACAAATTCTTCAACTTCAAAATCATCACAGCAGATTCCTCAAGCTCAAAAGCCTCAGCCTTCAAAGGCTTCAGCCGCTGGTACGGTTGGTACTCAGTCCTCAACTGCAGCTGCAAAGTCCTCAACTCCCATGCATCTTGCATCATGTCAAAGGACCGAGGGCTTCTCAATTGCTTCAGGGGCATCAGCAAGTTCTTCAGCCCAAGCACATTCCTCAAGCAGCCCTTCCCTGAGGAAAATGACAGCAACTGCTGGCCGAGTAATGCGACCAATTCCTCAACCCAATAAGGTGGCGTTCACAATACCATCAGATTCCTCAAATGGAGCTGATGATGAGGAACTTGAGGCAATCATCAGAAACAAGCAAGAACTGGTGCTAAACTTCATTGATATCTAGCACAAGGATCCCAAATGCCAATTGATGACTTGAAGCTGCCTCCTGGTGCTGATCATGTCCTCACAACTTTCATCGCTGAAGAATAATGAAAATATGAGAAGGCCAGGCAAACCAAGAAGGCTCAGTACAAGAAAGAGCATTTCTTGAAGAAAAATGTTCTGAATATATCCCCTGAGGTACTTGTAAAGATGCGATCTGAGATCAAAGAACTTAGTGAGGAATTCAATGCATACTATGCTGATTGGCAAGGCGCCAAGGTTCGCTTTGTCAACATAGCTGATAAAGTCATCACTGATCACAACTCAAGGGTTGCATCTCGTTTGCAACCACAAATTCCTCAGGATGATGAATTTGCTCTGCCAACTGAAGAAATTGCTAGCGTGGCTAAAGAAAGTCAGCCCGCTGAAGAACATACCAGGACAACCTCCAATGTTGTGCCTGAAGAAACTGACAGGCCAGCTAAAGCTTTTGCTGCACCTGAAGAAAATGTACCACCTTCACCTTCAGCTGAAACAGCCAAATCATCAAAGGTGAAGACAATCAACCTTCCTTCTGCATCAGAAGTGAAGAAAACCAAGGCTAACATTCATGAAGGTACTCGTCCATTGGATGGTCAGTTTTGCAAAGCTGCATCCTTTTCCACCAATGATGACACTGCAACTCAGGATTCTGAAGCAAAGGCCTCCGCACAAAAACCTCAAGAGTCTGCCCCTTGTGTGATGACTGATCATGAGGTTCTCATAAGTCTTCATCAGAAGGTTGATCGTAATCACAAGTGGGTGAAGCGTCAGCTTGGTTCCATTGTGAAAAACATGACGGTGACGTAGAACTCTGTGAAGAAGAATCACTACTATGTGCATGAAATCCTTAACCGCACTTGGGCTATTCTATCTCACCTCAAGACTCCTGAAGAACTAAAGGAGATGGATCTTGAGGAAAAACTTGATTGGGCTTGTCAACCACAGAAGAAATTCAAGAAGGTTCAAGTTCCTCTTATGGTCACAAGTTCATATTCTTCATCGCGTGAGACGGATGAAGCTGAGGACGTTGACGACACTGCGGCGGGCCCTGCATCGACAAACGACCCCGACAACACTGGCGCTCCTTCCTCACCAACCCGATGAAATTCTTCAAGGGGTGTTAGTCCTCACTTTCCTCACCAACCCGATGAAAATTTCAGTTAGTCCTTAAGCGGGTCTCTATATATGGGCTATTTTTGTTTAAGTTACAACTCTCGCTCTTCTGAAGCTTTTGTTGGTTGAGTTGTAAACTTAAGTCCGATGGTGGTCTGAATCTTTTGAACTGCTTTCCGCATGCTTATTTCATCAAGTACCTTAATGCATGCATGCTGAATTTCGTCAGACACCATTTTCATCATGCATTTCAAATTCTTCATATCATATGTTCAAATGTGTGTATGAATTACAACATACAGGGGGAGTTCTCCGTGATTTAACCTGCCATGGGCATTTGTAGTCCAAAGCAAATTCCTCAAATATGCACATCTTCAGGGGGAGTTCTTCTATATCTTGCAATCAAATTCCTCAAACTCAGTATTTCCACTTCATAGTATTATCCCCGTTGAAAACTTAACCTATTTGTGATCAATCACCAAAAAGGGGGAGATTGTACGTGCATCTAGTGCCCCTTAGTGATTTCGGTGTATTGAAGACTTATAGGTTAAGGAACTAATGTGTTTGTGAGTGTACACATGCTCTATAAGTCGATGAGGAGTTTGATATATTTGGAGATTATCGACCCCTAAAAATGTATGTCTTCAACTGAAGACTTTGTGAAGACTTTGCTGAAGACTTTGGTATTCCCTAAAGACTTTGATAATGAAGAAGTTGGTGTGACCTTGAAGATATGAACGAGGACTATGAAGCGTGAAGACTTTTGTTTTCGTAGTTTCATTTCCTTTCTTTGAGTCATAGGAAACACCGCACTATTAAAGGGGGCCGAGGTAATAGTAAGGAAAATTTCCAACTCATGCTCAACTCCAAAAGCCTCAACCTATCCAATCCTTTGAGTGAAGCCTTTGGAAATCTCTTGCAGTTTCAGTCAAGTTCTTCAGTGACAGAGACGATGTTCTTTTGGTCTCTGATGAAATTGGTCTGACTGAGGAGTTAGGATTTCACCAGTGCGAATTACCTACAAGTGAGGAACATGATATGTCTGAGGACTTTCATAGTTCGAAATTCGGACCATTGCCAAGCTTAGCACCAGTTGTCCCCAATCATAATATCCACATAACGGTCATATCATTGGGGGCATTTACGTCTTATCATGTCAGGTTGCACCCTGGCTATAAATAGCCACCCCCACAACCACTAGTTGGTTGGATGCTCCGAGAGAAAACGGACACTTGTCATTTGAGAGCAACCCATCCTCCGAGGACTTTGAGAGAAACTCATCAGTGAGGAAAAAACCCACAACCAAACCACCAAACCCAAAGTGATTGAGCATCACTAAAGAAATTCCTGTGTGAAACCGACGCTTGTTACCTTTGAGGACTGTGTATCCTCCAGACGGTTAGGCGTCATGGTCTAGTGCATTCTGCAGTCAATTGGGGATCACAGAGTGACCTTGGTCTAGAGCATCCAACAGTCAATTGTGGATCGCCGGGTGACCAGTTTGTGAGGGTTTTGGAAGTCTACCCTGAAGACTTACCACGAGTGTTGGTTGAGGACTGTGTGACCTTAGCTCAAGGAGAATATGGTAAGGACCGTGTGTCCTGGGACCGTGTGTCCTCTGGTTTAAATACCAGGCTGCTCCAAACCAGACATACGACTGTCACAGCAGTTGGAACTGGGTCATCAAACCATTGTCTTCATCGAGCTACCTGGTTCTATTTCCTCAACCCCTCTATTCCTCGTATACTTGTTGATGAAATTTATTGTTGCTGTTTGAAGAATTTGACTAAAGACTTTCACAATTTTCTCACCTCAAATTCTTGAAGATACTTTGTTCCTCACCTGCTTATCCTGTATCACGCTACACGTAATCTATGCATGTTTAAATTCATCATGATGACTATGCTGTTGCTATGTTCCTCATGCACTTGAGTACTTATTCCGATGTTATTTATTCATCACATTTCAAATTCCTCAAGTTGAAATTTTTCAACTGATGAATTTGTAAAAATCGCCTATTCACCCCCCCTCTAGTCGATATAACGCACTTTCAAAACTATACTTAAAGAGATGCGCCGACGTAGCTAGTACTATTTAAATACCTTGGACCTTCATCATTTCAGCTCCTCTTTCCATTCACCTCTAACATCTTTGGTGAGCTTTTTCCAAACCCTACCCGACAAACAAAATGAATAAAGGAGTTACTAATTAATTACTTGATATCAGGAAACGAACTAAAGAGGCCGACATAGTGCGTAAATGATTGAAATTACCTGTCGAGCATTGAATGCAAGCTTCTGTATTCTTCAAGGTCTTTACTTAGTGAGTCGAGTACTTCAACAGTTCCATCGTTAATTCTAATGATTAGCAATATCCAGTGGTAGTTGTGTACACGAATTGTATAAGTGGGAATGCATAACTTATCCACTACATTTAACATCGAGTATATATATATATAAGGTAAAAGTAAGGTAAAAGTAACACTCACTTGAAGTTGTAAGGTAAAAGTATTTCTGGTTTGGTATTTAGGGCCTTCAAAAACCTTAGCAATATTTGTTTCCGTGTCTTTAGGGTAAGTACTTAACACCTTTTCATTAACGGTAGTTTGGTCAATGAACCCAATGCCATAGACTCCATCTCTTTCCAATTCAAAAATCTTCATTCTGCACAATACCACACAAAAGAATATAGTGAGGATAATTACAAGCAATGAACGAGCTGAGGTAGAGACTTAATCAAATTACAAAAAGAAATCACTTACAGACAGTAGCAACTGACGATAGATTTGTCGAGTGCTTTTTGATTGAATAACTGAATGAATTCTTCATTTTCAATCCACAAATCATTTTCATGGATGTAGAGCTTTTGCTTGACTTTCACCATGAGGCTTTGTCTCCCGCTCTTTACTTCTCTCATGTACCAGCCATGCAAGCTGTACATTTGTGTTGATAGAAGCTTCTCATCTTTAGGACTCACGAGAGGGTTACCGGAGACATATGCCCATCCTAGTTCCTTCTGATCCGTTGGTGGGAATTCCTCGATCTCTAGTAGTTGTTCAACAATGATACCGAGTTGTCTAGCATTCTCTCTATCAGTGTCGGTTATTACCAGCTTATCGATAGTCGCCTTGAGCAGGGTGATCGATTGCATTGCCTGTTCTCCGAGCTAGGTAATAGTTTTCTTGCATTTACTACTACCGCTCGACTTTTGTTTGTTTTTGTTTATGATAGGACTTGCTAATAGAGCGTTCATAGTTTGATAGCGTCCTTTTCCCTACTGGTTTAGTTGCATTCAAAAGGTGTTGTACGACTTCCTCACATAGTTTCTCCTTTGGCGGCGGGGCGGTTTCGGTCCAAAATGGGCCTGCAATTCCTTAGCCTCTTGTTCATCGATTTCCTCCACAGTCATCTCGTGAGCTAACTTCTTTTTGGCAGGAGGCTCAGGTTTCTTACTTTGTGCTCTCTTCCACTTTGGAGACGGCGGATATCGATATCGCGGACTCGCCCTAGGCTCCGTCTCGAGGTGGGATTGACTATGCTGACGTGGCGGAGATGGACATGGCGGACTCGCCCTGTGCTCCGTCTCGAGGTGGGTTGGAGTCTGCTGACGCAGTGGACTTTGAGGACTCGCCCTACGCTCTATCTCGAGGTGGGTTGGAGTCTGCTGATGCGGCAGACTTGGAGGAGGAGTCGATGGTCTTGGCACCGAGTTTGGAAACATGATGCATTCCTTTTTCCATAAAATGGCACAACGCCTGGCTTCTCCCAGTGTCCGCTCCCCTTCACCTCCAAGGTAGTCATGATCTAGTGATTCATATGCCGACACAACTTCATCCACCCCGACACGAGCATAGCTAGGTGGAATCCGATTGCCATGGAAAGTTGCTTGAGGTCCACTCGGTAAAGCAAAGATGTCCACTGCCTTCATGGATATGTTTTTCAGTTTCATGTGTAGCTCACAAGTTGTCGACTCTAGGTTATCATCCACGGGGTAGCGAGCCAGCAGTGCATCATCGTCCGGGACCCCCGTGGAACCCACGTTGCTTTTCAGCATAGATGATGGAATGACACCATCCAATGCTGCATCTGGATGCTCCTGCTGCTGAGACGCACCTTGCTGGCTTACTTTGTTGATTTGCTCCTGCTGCAACATGTATTTGTGTTCCAAGTCCGCATTCTTTGCTTCTACCATCTGAATCCGATCTACTTCATGCTTCTTCTTTCTCTCACGGCTTCTGTAACTATTGTTCCAATCCGCAAACCACAGAAGCCATGGAACAAGCCTTTGCCTCGTGTTCGTCCCAGGTGTTCAGGATTCCTAAGGGCGCGTGTAAACTCGTCGTTCTCTCTCTTGGGCTGGTATAGACCCATTCGAGCTTCTTCTATTGCTTTAGGTAACTCGTCTGTGGCTTCATTAAGACTTGCCTGTTCAAGAACCTTCCCTGTCTTTGGGTCCAAATTCCCCCCATGTGCATAAAACCAAGTCCTGCACCTATCAGGCCAATTCTCTGTTTCTGGAGTGACCCCTGCAGCGTTCATTTTTCTCTCGGACTCATCCCACTTCGGAAACCTAGACTTGTAGCCACCTGGGCCCAAATGATGGTGCCACGTTTTTTTCTCGGCATTTTTCTTGTTTACTCTTGATCGTTTCTTAGCTTCTTCTGATTCTTTGAACTAGACAAATCCACCGTAGCCATCTTTTAACCTTGCATATTCTCCTTTGAATTCTGGAGTCTTCTTTCCTCCTTTCACGTAATTGGTCCATAATCTTTTCTTATAAGTCTGGAATTGTGTTGCCATCTTATTAAGAGCACACTTCTTGACTTTCTCCTGTTGGAGATCTATGAGACCCTCTGGTAGGGTGAAATATTTCATGAGCTCCTCCCAAAGCAGATCTTTTGCTCTTTGGCTGACAAAAGGAACTCCACGATCTTTTGGCTGATTCCATTCTTGAGGGGTGATCGGGATTTGGTCCCTAACGATAACTCCATTGACGTATAAATTTGTCCGCATTAATTTTATGAGCAATCGGTTCGCCATCTGCTCTGATTTGATCAATGTTGTACTTTATGCCTTGTTTCAACGGTTTTGTTGGGCCACGTTTAACCCTTGTAGAATATTTGACGGGGTTATTACCCCTGGGTAGGCCAAAGCAACGGGGTTCTCCTCCCTGTTTCGAAGAAAAAGCACGGGGCCGGCTGCCTCCCAGCCGGCTGGTGCACAACCGGCGGGATCGATGCCGGCTGGCTAGGGGACGGCTGGTCAAGGAGCCGGCCCGACCCTCGGCTGGCTGGATGTGGCCGGCTGCCTGCGAGCCGTCTCCTCCGTTGACCCTTGGGCAGACAAGCACTCGTCTCGTCCCTCTACACATGGGTACGGTGACACGACTTGACTGCCATGATGGGCGCCAATGTAGCCATAGTGGCCGCTGACGCACGAGCGCCCATGGCTACAGTTCGGCCGTCCAGGCCGCTGACCTTGGCAACCGCGACCGGGCGGGGGAACAGTGCCGAAATGCCCCACCCACTCGATTACTTGCTCCGGCATGGATAAAGTGCAGCCGGCCGTACCGAAGACTTTGCCCGGCTGGCACTAGACGACGCCACTCGGGCAACCCGTGCCATAGCAGATGGGCGGGAGCCAATCACGGAGCCGGCTAGAGGGCCTCAGCAGGCGATGGGACCGCGCAGCCGGTGGACCCTATGGGCGACGAGACGGCTCGAGAGGCGAGACCCCCTGGTCAGCTGGAGAGGCTGCGAGCCGGGTCCCACATTTCTGTACCTTAGGAGTATTGTAAATACGGGGGGTTGGCCTATAAAACCCCCTAACCCCCCATGCAACGGGGACCACGAGTCTCACGCTCACACACCCACGGAACACTTCCCTCACACTCACACTTCATAGCATAGGAAGGAGAGCCGGCTGTTCCCTCTTCCTCCTCTAGACACAGCTCTAGGAGCAACCTTGTAAACATACCCATCCATCAACTAGACCAAGCAAGACTAGGGGTGTTACCTCCCATAGAGGGCCCCAAACCTGGGTACATCGTGTGTCACCACCGCTTGTGCCTAATCCCGCACCAGGAGCCCGTCGGCGTCCTACGGCCCCAACTACCTTCGATAAGCCTACCCATGGCATCTGTCGTGAGAAAACGACGACAACGTTTGCTCGATCCGCAGGGCTAAAAGAAGAAACACTCGTTAATATATACATATACATCAATACTTCTGATGATCACTAGAGGGCAAATTAATACCTCTATGGACTTCTAATGATGGAGAAAAATTTCTTTGCCATCATTGTCAGTTGGTTCCCCTTCGTCTCTTGGTTGTTCTTCCTCAATTCCCTCACCGAATGGGTTAAGGTATTGTGAGCCAACATCTACTTCTTCATTCTCTTCATTTCCGGAGCGTATCAAGTCGTACATGGCATTCTTGTCATCATGGTCTCTGTCTCTACCGTCCATAGCTTAACTAATCTGGAACAAATATAAAACAATTAGAATGTATTCAATAAGCAAAACCAGAGATATGCAAATCAATACGAGGCAATGCAACAATATGATCATATAATATCACTAATACATCATCGACTAGTATCACTAATACATCTTGAATATGATTATATAATATAACTAATACATCATCAAATATTAGTACTAATACATCTCGAATATAATATCACTAATACAAATCTAGTTGACATCTCGCGGCCCAGGCTGTGGACACCCAAAGATAAGGAACTATGACAGGATCATAGCTCGAGTGAGATCCCTGAACAACTTGCGAGGTATTGGAGAACCTGGCATCGAACGCAGCCCTGTAGCATCAGACGTGCTCGTCCTCCTCCCTGACATGGCAATGTACCACCTCCGCGGCGGGCGGCTCCCTCCTAACGGTGATCCACGCGACCGCCACCAAAGAACCTCCGGGTCGATGATGGGACCTTGATTCCTCACCAAGCTGCGCACCCCGGAAGGCAGCAACTCCGAGTGCCAGCCCGACGGAGCCCAGTCCCGGAGATGGCACCTCTCAAGTAGGTTATTGCCACCAGTCAACGACGAGGATGCTGGCCGGGCATCGTCGAATAAACGGCTACGCTATGCAACTAAACATTTAAACATCGAAACATCATATATCTACCTAATATAAAATATAAAATCATCGATATCGTCGGGGACTCTCCCTCACCGACAACAAAAACAACTAAAACATAAAACAACTAAATTAACTGAAACAATATGAACACTTAATTAACTAAAACAACTAAAACAAAAAAACTAAACAACTAAAACATAAAACATCTAACAAAATGATCTAACGAAATCATATAATAACATAAAACAGCTAACAAAATCATCTAACAAAATCTAACAAAAACATCTAACAAAATCATCTAATAACTAAAACATCTAACAAAATCATCTAATAACATAAAACATCTAACAAAATCATCTAACAAAATCTAACAAAAACATCTAACAAAATCATCTAATAAACTAACACATCTAACAAAATCATCTAATAACAAAATCTAATAGGATTTGGGGAGCTCATCGGGGGGCTGACGAGGAGAGCGGCGGTGGCGACGAGCAGCGACGGCGTCGGGGCGGCGATGGCGAAGAGCGGAGACGACGATGAGCGGCGATGGCGTCGGGGCACCCTTCGGCGTCGGGGCGGGGCGACGGCGATGGGGCACCCTGCGACGTCGGGGCGGGGCGACGGTGGCGGGGCATGGCTAGGAGGCGCGTGGGCAGCCTGGAGGCCTCGGGGCCGGGCGATGGTGATGGGGCATGGCGAGGAGGTGCACGGGCAGCCTGGCGGTGTCTGGGGAAGAATGGGGAAGGAAACGACTAAGTCCCAATTTCTATAGAGACCCCCTTTAGTCCCGGTTGGTGGCTCCAACCGGGACTAAAGACCCCCTTTAGTTCAGGTTGGAGCCACCAAACGGGACTAAAGACCTCTTTTTTGGCTCCCGCGCAGGAAGGGACCTTTAGTCCTGGTTGGAGCCACCACCCGAGACTAAAGGTTTGTTTTCTTTTTTGTTTTGTTTTTCTAAACAGCAAAGTTCTATTTTTAGATTTGGAATAACTGTTAGAGTATTTATAGTTTTTGAATGAATCTTTTTGATTTATGTCAAAGAAAAAATAAACTCTCTGTTAGTGCCAGTAGTTTTCAAATTTAAATAGTTTAAATTTGAATTCTTTTGAAATTTGTGTGAATCACTAGATAGTTAATAACTTTAGTTTAAAAATATATTTTTGAGTGATTGTTTTTCCTATTGTTTCATATTAGTATGTTTTATCAATATAGTAAATTTGGGAAATTTTAGGATATTTTAAATAGGTGTTTTAATCAAAACCAGATTCTGTTTAACTCTTTTAGTTTTATACCTTCATCTGTTTCAAAGGCATTTCATTTTTTTAACTTATTTCAACTCAAGACTTTTTGTGTATCCAATATGAACCACTCTAAGCCACATCCTCAAATTTCAATGCTTTCTAACTTCAGTTGCTATTTTTCATCCATTTAATGAATTGGTTCGAGCTAAATGACCCTGAAATTAAAAAGCACTACAAATGAACTTTGAAAAGTTTGAAAGTTGGCATGGTATCATAATTTCACCCACATAGCATGTGGTAAAAAGTTGAGAGGGTTACGGCAAAAACTGGATACTCTTCGTGTACAAACTGGACCGTCTACTTTGAAGTATGATGGTTTCGGACGAAAACTCATTTGTTACAAAGACATTTCATTTTTTAACTTATTTCAACTCCAGACTTTTTGTGCATTCAAAATGAACCATTCTAAGCCACATACTCAAATTTCAATGCTTTCTAACTTCAATTGCTATTTTTCATCCATTTAATGAATTGTTTTGAGCTAAATGACCCTGAAATTAAAAGGCACTACAAATGAAATCTGAAAAGGTTGAAACGTGGAAATGTATTATCATTTCACCCACATAGCATGTTGTAAAAAGTTGAGAGGGTTACGGGAAAAACTTGATGCACTTCGTGTACAAACTGGACCATCTACTTCGAAGTATGAGGGTTTCAGACGAAAACTCATCTGTTACAAAGGCATTTCATTTTTTTAACTTATTTCAACTCTAAACTTTTCGTGCATTCAATATGAACCATTCGAAGCACATCCTCAAATTTCAATGCTTTCTAACTTCAATTGTTATTTTTCACCTATTTAATGAATTGTTTTGAGCTAAACAACCCTAAAGTTAAAAAGCACTACAAATAAACACTAAAAAGGTTGAAACTTGGCATGGTATCATCATTTCACCCACATAGCATGTGGTAAAAAGTTGACAGGGTTACAACAAAAACTAGATGTACTTCATGTACAAACTAGACCATCCCGGCTACTCACTAGAGAAGAAAAGTGATGACGGTGAAGCCAATCACATCCCAGTGTGGGATCTTGGGGTATAAAAAAAATTCTTCGTGTGTGTCCCTTGATTATTGCACCGTAACCATGGACAATCTTCATCATTTAACAGGATTCTTGGGCCAGTCTTCACTGTGAAGGGAGGAATTTCGTCAAACTTTTCATAATCTTGTGACATGTATGTCTTGTCCTCCACTCCCACGATGTTTCTTTTCCTAGAAAGAACTATGTGGCGCTTTGGCTCATTGTATGATTGATCCTCTTTCTTTTCTTTTCTTTTTCTCGGTTTGGTACACATGTGCTTCACATAGAAAACTTGCACCACATCATTGGCTAGAACGAATGGTTCGTCTATGTACCCAAAATTGTTGAGATCCACTGTTGTCATTCCGTACTTTGGGTCTACCATTACCCCTCCTCCAGTCAGATTTACCCATTTGCACCAAAACAAAGGGACCTTCAAATCACCTCCATAGTCAAGTTCCCATATCTCCTCTATGTAACCATAATATATGTCGTTTTCACTATTGGTGTTTGTTGCATCAAAGCGGACACCACTGTTTTGGTTGGTGCTCTTTATATCTTGGGCGATGGTGTAAAATGTATTCCCATTTATCTCGTACCCTTTGAAAGTCAATATAGTCGAAGATGGTCTCTTGGCCAACAAGTACAAGTCATCTTCAACAATGTGGTCATTCATGAGATGTGTTTGCAACCAACCGTCGAAAGCCTCAATGTGTGTACGTTTAATCTAGGGGCCAGACTGCTCCGGGTTCTTGGAGCGTATAATATCCATGTGTTTCTCGATATACGGGGTCACCAAGGTAGAATTCTGTAGAACTATGTAGTGTGCTTGAGCCTAAGAATGCCCGTCCCTACATATTATTGATTTTGGTCCAAGCATGCCTTTTCCACACAGTCTCACCTCATGCCGGGATTGAGGAACACCAATCGGCTTAATGTCAGGAATAAAGTCAACACAAAGCTCAATAACCTCCTCAGTTTCGTGGCCCTTGGAGATGCTTCCTTCTGGCCTAGCACGGTTACGAACGTATTTCTGTAAGACTCCCATGAACCTCTCAAAGGGGAACATATTGTGTAGAAATACAGGACCCAGAATGGCAATCTATTCGACTAGGTGAACGAGGATGTGCATCATAATATTGAAGAAGGATGTTGGGAACACCAACTTGAAACTGACAAGACATTGGACCAAATCATTCTGTAAGCTTGGTAGGATTTCCAGATCGATTAGCTTCTGAGAAATTGAATTGAGGAATGAACATAGCTTCACAATGCCTAATCGGACATTTTCTGGTAGAAGCCCCCCCAACGCAATCGGAAGCAATTGCATGATGAGCACGTGGCAGTCATGAGACTTTAGGTTCTGGAATTTTTTCTCTGCCATATTTATTATTCCTTTTATATTCAACGAGAAGCCAGACGGGACCTTCATACTGAGAAGGCATTCAAAAACAATTCCTTCTCTGCTTTGGTAAGAGTGTAGGTGGCAGGACCTTCATCCTGCTTTGGATGCATGTCGTCTTTTGCGTTCTCAAGTTGCTGGTCTTGTCGTGCCTCCGGTGTATCTTTTGTCTTCCCATACAGTCCCAGGAAGCCTAGCAGGTTCACGCAAAGATTCTTCGTGACGTGCATCACGTCGATTGCAGAGCGGACCTCTAGGACTTTACAATATTCTAGCTCCCAAAATATAGATTTGTTCTTCCACATGGGGGCATGTCTGTCAGCCTCATTCCAAATGGATTGTTGGCGAGGACCCTTTCCAAAGATTACTTGTAAATCCTTAACCATATAAAGTATATCATCACCAGTACGGAGGACGGGCTTCTTCTGGTGATCTGCCTCACCTTTGAAATGCTTGCCTTTCTTTCTTAAGGCATGCTTGGTCAGAAGAAATCGACGATGTCGCAGGTACACATTCTTCTTGCATTTGTCCAAGTATATACTTTGGGTATCATCTAAACAGTGCATACATGCGTTGTATCCCTTGTTTGTCTGTCCTGAAAGGTTACTAAGAGCAGGCCAATCATTGGTGGTTACAAACAGCAATGCCCCGTAGGTCAAATTCCTGATGTTTGTGCTCATCCCACACACGTACGCCTTCTTTATTCCACAGCTGTAAAAGTTCATTAACTAATGGCCTTAGGTACACATCAATGTCGTTGCCGGGTTGCTTAGGGCCTTGGATGAGAACTGGCATAATAATGAACTTCATCTTCATGCACAACCAATGTGGAAGTATATAGATACATAGAGTCACATGCCATGTGCTATGCTTGCTGCTATGCTCCCCAAAAGGATTAATACCATCTGCACTTAAACCAAACCATACATTCCTTGGGTCATCTACAAAGTCCGGCCACTTTCTCTCGATTTTCTCCACTATGACCTGATACGTCTCCAACGTATCTATAATTTATGAAGTATTCATGCCATGTTTACAATAATTCTATATGATTTTGGTATGATTTTATTAGAACTAACCCGGACTGACGCTGTTTTCAGCAGAGCTACCGTGGTGTTGTTTTTTGTGCACAAATGAAAGTTCTCGGAATGGGTAAAAATTTACGGAGAATATTTTTGGAAAATATAAAAAATAATGGGGCAAAAATATACCGGAGAAGAGTCCCGAGGCAGCTACAAGCCTAGGGGGCGCCCCCCTAGGGCGTGCCCCCTGGCTTGTGGGTCCCTCGGGAGTCCCTCTGACTTGATTTCAATGCCAAGTATTCCTATAAATACCAAACCCCCTAGAAAGAAACCTAGATCGGGAGTTTCGCCGCTGCAAGCCTCTATAGCCATGAAAAACCAATCGGTAGCCCGTTACAGCACCCTGCCGGAGGGGGAAACCATCACTGGAGGCCATCTTCATCATCCCGTCGGTCTCCATGACGAGGAGGGAGTAGTTCAGCCTCGGGGCTGAGGGTATGTACCAGTAGCTATGTGTTTGATCTCTCTCTCTCCCGTGTTCTTGAGATGACACGATCTTGATGTACCGTGAGCTTTATTAATATAGATGAATCATATAGAGTTTTCCCTCTCTATCTTCTTGTGATGAATTGAGTTTTCCCTTTGACGTTTTCTTATCGGATTGAGTCTTTAAAGGATTTGAGAACACTTGATGTATGTCTTGCGATGGGATATCCGTGGTGACAATGGGATGTTCTATTGATCCACTTGATGTATGTTTTGGTGATCGACTTGCGGGTTCCGTGACCTTGGGAATCTATGCATAAGGGTTGGCACATGTTTTCGTCTTGACTCTCCGGTAGAAACTTTGGGGCACTCTTTGTAGTTCTTTGTGTTGGATTGAACCTGATGAATCTGAAATTGTGTGATGCATATCGTATAATCAAGCCCATGGGTACTTGTGGTGACATTGGAGTATCTAGGTGGCATTAGGGTTTTGGTTGATGTGTATCTTAAGGTGTTATTTTAGTACGAACTCTAGGGCTGTTCGTGACACTTATAGGGATAGCTCATATGATTGATTGGAAAAGATAACTTTGAGGTGGTTTCGTACCCTACAATAATTTCTTCGTTTGTTCTCCGCTATTTGTGACTTTGGATTGAACTCTTTGTTGGACATGAGGGATTTACATATGATTCAACTATGTTAGTATTGTTGAGAGATCTTGCACTAGTGAAAGTATGAACCCTAGGCGTTGTTTCTAAGCATTGCAATATCGTTTTTGCTCACTTTTGTTACTTGCTACCTTGCTGTTTTTGTATTTTCAGATAACAAAAATCTATATCTACCATCCATAGTACACTTGTATCACCATCTCTTCACCAAACTAGTGCACCTATACAATTTACCATTGTATTGGGTGTGTTGGGGACAAAAGAGACTCTTTGTTATTTGGTTGTAGGGTTATTTGAGAGACACCATCTTGATCCTACGCCTCCCACGGATTGATAAACCTTAGGTCATCCACTTGAGTGAAATTTGCTACTGTCCTACAAAACTCTGTGCTTGGAGGCCCAACACGAGTCTACAAGAAGAAGGTTGCGTAGTACACATCATGACCCATCAGCGGGTACTCTCAACTTCCCGTCTTTCTTACGGTCTTCTTTGTGCCATCGCAACAACTTGGCATGCTCTTTGTTTTGGAACAAACGTTTCAACCGTGGTATTATAGGAGCATACCACACCACCTTGGCAGGAATCCTCTTCCTCAGGCACTCGCCCTCAACATCATCACGAGGGTCATCGTGACTGATCTTATATCACAATGCACCTCATACCGGGCATGCATTCAAAGCATGCATTCAAATTCTCGTACTCCTCACCACGGCATAGGATGTAGTCATTAGGGCATGCATGTATCTTCTACACCTTTGATCTGAGAGGGCAGACAACCTTCTTTGCTTCACATGTACCATCGGGCAATTCGTTGTCCTTTGGAAGCTTCTTCTTCATTATTTTCAGCAACTTTTCAAATCCCTTGTCAGATAGACCATTCTCTACCTTCCATTGCAGCAATTCCAATGTTGTCGTGGTTTTAACACGGCATATGTCCGGGTGAACGGACTTGGGTTCAAGGCCATTGCTAACGTGATGGACTCAAAGGGGTTGGTTGGGACGGAGGACACGAGTTTACCCAGGTTCGGCCCCTCAAGTCGAGGTAATAGCCTATGTCCTGCTTGTGCTTGTATTGCTTGATGTATCGATTACAAGGGAGCTATTGCTTGACCTAATTCTCGATCACCTGATCCCTAAGTCGCCCTGGGTCTTTGCCTTTATATAGGAGGTCAAGACCACGGGTCATACAAGTTGTAACCGACTCTCATCATACTTCCGAGTCTACCTCTACCTTCTCCTGCCTTTCCTGACCAAGTTGTCCCCAGGCGGTTTACACGCCCGGGTCTTCTCCGTCCGGGCCACATTCCGGCCCATCCTGTCTAGCCACCAAGCTTCTTGGGCCTTAAGCCTTCACGGCTCACTCTTGGGCTGTCATACGAGCCGCCTGGTGTAACCCGGAGCCCTCAGAGCGGGTCTCTCCGTGGGGTTATATCCCCAAAATTAGGCCCCAGGTTGATTTGAGCTTGCTCACTTCAGCCTTTCTTCTTACTCCTTGGTGAGTCGCCCAAAAATGACCCGCCGTGACGTCATGTCAATTCTGTAAAAAAGATCCTCTGACGCACGCAACGAATCTTCTTATTAAATGAATAGTCCATAAATCGAGGCATCCGCCTCGGTCAAACGACATCCGACGCCTGGATTTTCGAGCCTGTTCCGCCTTTTTCCTATTAAATAGGACCGCCAGGGGTAGCATTTGCCTTCTCCCGCTTGCTCTTCATCTCTCTCCTTCCGACGCTTCCGTTCCACCGCATCCCGCTCCGGCGTTGTCTCCTCCTCGCCATCGACTAGGCCGCTGCATCAACCTGACGCCATCCAGAGCTCCTTCCGCGTTCATCGCGCCGTCGCCGGTGAGTCCTTCTTCCCCTAGATCCCCAACTGTTCCGGTAGGGTTTTCATGGAGCTCCGCCGCCGCTGCTAAGAATTCAGACTCCCATCAATGCCGGCCATATTTAGCCCATGAATCCTTGACCATATCCTGTCCCCATGGTGCCGCTAGGTAGGAGACCGATATTAATGCTACTTAGATTCACCGCAGCCCCGTCCGTCGTTTCAGACTTTCTCTATTTTCGCCAGGTCTAGAAAGAGAAACATTTCCTTTGTTTTTGTAGATGCGCAATCTTAGCTATACTTTGCGAAACCTGTTTTCAACACTTAGCCAAATTCCATTCTGTCATTTCATGATGTTGACCCGTCGTGCTGTTCTGGCTCTCACCAACCGGATCTTGGCGTCTCACCGTTAAGGTCTTAAGCTTTTAAGCCGCCCATACATATTTGCCATTTCTTGACTTGCCGTATATGGTTACTTTGCACAGTTTAAAACTGCCGCCATGTCTCGCGTATCCAACTCCTGCAATTGAGTCGGCTCTTGCATCACCGAAGAGTTTCTGATGGACTTTGTACTCACGGGCACCTTCCTTCCAAAGAGGTCATCCATTGGTGGGTTCCAGGTAATGAACTGAAGCCCGTTCCTCAGGAGGGCGAGGTAGTTGTTTCTTTGGATCATATTGAACGTGGATTCATACCCCCCGGCTCAAAATTCTTCCGGGACATCCTCCATTTTTACAAGATGCATCCTCAAGACCTTGCCCCCAACTCCGTCTCAAACATATGCAACTTCCAAGTGCTCAGCGAGGTCTATCTACGAACTAAGCCGTATGTAGGTCTCTTCCGGGAATTCTTTTATGCGAATCGGCAAACTGAAGTGAAGGCCGCCCCAAGCTTAGAACTTGGTGGAATTTCCATTCAGAGGCGTCGGGACATTACCTTTCTGGCTGTACCGATGCCGAGTCATCCAAAGCATTGGAATAAGACTTGGTTTTACTGTAAGGATACTTCCCCGGAGGGTGAGCATCCGCTGCCGGGTTATCGCCCCTCCCGGCTCAAGACAACTTCCGAGCTTCTTGGCTGGCTGTCAACTTCTGAACGTACAAGGCACGAGCCGGCTCACGCCAAGATTAGAGCCCTTATGGATTGACGGGACTGGACCTGATCCGCTACTGGATCTCCTAGAGAATTACGCCTTTGAGCCAGAGAAACCGCCTCATGTGCGAATATCTGGGCCGGTATGATGGTTCCTTATGCTTCAGCCGGCCAACATTAACCGAAGATGATATTACCACTATCATCTGGAGTCTTGTCCATGAGACGTCAGGAGCTTGCAGCGCTTTTGGGCTGGCGCCTTTCAGTGCCGTTAATCCGGCTCCAAACGTAAGGCGACTCTTCATCGTCTCTTCTCTTTGCGTAGTTATGACTTGTCAATTCATCGCTATTAACCGGCTTACCTTTTCAGGCTGACTCCGACTTCTGGAAGAAGTATGTTCCTCCTCTAAAGAAAAACAAGAAGAAGGCCCCGACCAAGAGGACGAAGAAGACCACCCCTCAAGAGGAATGGTTTGAACCGCCAGAATCGTCCGGCTCAGAGGTATAGTTTGACTATTTTCTGTAACCTCGTTATTCACCTTTACTGATAACAACTTATTCACAGGATGAGGTAGAGACGAGCCGCGCCAACTCCCTTGAGGTAACTTACGTTTCATCTGACTCATAATGTTTTGTACCCCAGAAGATACGGCGGGTCATTCAAAAGTTGCCCTTTCTCATCCTCTTGCTTATTTGGATCCCCAATTTCTTTTGAAAAAGCAACAACAAGCCGACCGTCGTCACACCCGGAGCGTCGGCTCCACTGATCTCATGTCCGGGTTACCTAACTCCTCGTCTCAGAATAAGCGCCCCGCAGAGGTATGTATTTCCGCTCTGTTTGATTTTACTAACTTTTCCTTTGTAATCTCAACACTGCCTTATATTATCTGAACTGTCTCTCAGGGATCACCTTTGTCTGGCGACTCTATGGCCACCACTCTGTCACCTCTAAAGATTAATCCGCTGTACGTGTTTTTCTAGCCTTTACGCCCGGCTCTTCGGCGGTTGTAACCCTAGAACTCTGACTTTCATGTTTTTCTAGGGCTCAAGGTAAATGGAGGAAAGCCAACAAGTCCTCCCTTGGCCCTACTGCTCAAGAGCCGAAGCTTGCTAAGCCGGACCCCCCAGCGATTTCTGCAGAGCAGGCTGCTGATGACGTTATTCCTGAGAGCCCACAAAGGGCCCTTTCCAAGCCGCCGAGCCCTGCCAAGGCTGTTGATACCGCTGCCCCAGACGTCGTGATTACCGGCGCCGGCTTGCACTCTCCTTCACCTCACATGTTGACCAAGCATAGTGAGACAACTGAAGCTTCCAGGAAGCTTGAGTTTGAGCTCCCCACAATGGAAAAAATGACAGCTGACGAACTTCATGCTAGCTACATGAACCGGCTGTCTACAAGCCAGGATCTGGAGCTCAAACTGGTTAATTTAATGAAAAGAAAATATGAGGTATTCTTTTTTCCTCCTTATACCCTTATGTAGCTCCCAAGGGCCGGGTTAATATTGACTGATAACAATCTGGCTCTTCCATCTTAGTAGAAGTAGACATATGTAATATGTGGGCCTGAATTTACTTAGTCGTGATCTCAAATCATTGTCATTAGCCCCCAAGGGCCAGCTCAATAATTTATAATTTTGAACCGGAACTTCCTAGAAGATAGTTAACAAATCCAATCTTAGCCCCCAAGGGCCAGCTCAATCTTTTCCAAAGTTGAGTCAGAACTTATAATTCTTAATAGCTTGAAAACCAATATGTAGCCCCCAAGTTCCGGATCAATCTTGTCGAAGTTGAGTCAGAACTGTCTTGAAAATAGACATTAGACCCCAAGTGCCATGCATATTGCTTGCAATCTGTTTGAGACTTCCTGAGTTTTTGAAATTCCTCCCCCTGCTTATTTACTCCATATTTTGATATGTCGCAGGAAGCTTTAACCGAAGCCAGGTTAGAATTGGCCGGCTTAAAAACCAACCTAGCTACTCAGCAAGGCGCCCGGAATGAAGCTGACGAGAAATGCCGGCTCCTTACTGAAGAGTTAGCTAAGATCAAGGCCGACTTCGCCGCCTTCAGGGAATCTGCCAATGCTGAAAAAGCTACGTTGACTAAACGGGCGGATGACGCTGATCAGCGACTCATGATCATATCTGACAAGCTGCAGCCTTTGAAGCGCCATATCACGAAGATGGCAGCCGCCCTCTTTGGTAAGTTTCTAATAGCTTGGCTCAATCCGGATATTGTACTTGTGTTGGCGACTCATAACAAGGCCTCCGTCTCATGCAGGTCCTAGGAGCCGCCAAATCGCCTCTGACAGTTTGCTACCTCTAAAGGCTATATACACTTTGACAGAACAAGTCTACTGCGACTTATGGCCGTGATTGCCCCCTGGCGGGCAGCTGATCTCTTCAACTCCACAATCTGCTTTGGTACCATCGACAGGAGCTCCAAGACCCCTTTGAGAGCTGAAGGGATATTTTCTTTATACTGCACAACCTTGATTGTGCATACTGCGGCTGCCAGGGGGTCATCGCGGCCATAAGCTGGGCATTGGCTTTCGCTCCAGAGCTTACTCCGGCTGATATGATGTTCGGGTTTCCCTCCAAGAAGGATGACGGCTCTGAATTTACAAACGCTCACTATGTGTGGTGCATAAAGGATTCCAAAGTCCTAGACTCCGTCTTAGCAGAAGAGGTTAATTTTGCGACTTACCAGGCGGCTTACAGCGCCGATCAAACAAGGATCCGCGGTCTGCTCTTTGACTGCAAGGATCTGACACCCGCTCGCGGTAAGAATCTTTTCGCCTCTGATCTTGACCCGTCCCCCTTTTTTGAAGAAGGAAAGTTTGCGGCTTTAACCGACTACAACTGGGATTTGGAAAATCTCCAGATCAAGGCAGCCGAAGAGCCGGAGCAGGATGACCCGCCAGCCAGCTGATCATGTTGTAGAAATCTTTTAATAGCCGGATCTTCATGACCCGCCGTGAGTGGTGTAAAAACTTGATGATATTTTTGGGCTCCATAGAGAGCGTCTTTAATAGACTAGCAACAAATTTCGCCTTTGTTGAATTAGTGCCATCGTGCACATATGAAAGTCTGGCTTTAAAATATATATTTGCCATCTTCCTTGTCCTTCTCATTGTATGCCTTACCGGCTCTTTGCAGCTTAGTTTCCTGCATGCATAGATGTACCTTTATTCCGTTTAGGAGGGCAGCTTAAAAGCGCAACCCGAAGATGATGTGTCTTCCCAATGTGCTGACAGAGTCCATTGCTTGGCTTAAGAGCCATCCGAGAAGGTTTGATAAGTTTCACCCGTAGGGCAGGAAGCCCCCTGTATGGTTATGTTGACTTATCAACATTTTTGGCACGAACACCGGTTGTTAGGGATAGATAAGCTAAACCCGAAGGTGGGAAGCCCCCTTCGACAACCGCATCTGACATGTCAACTGGACTGGCATAAAGCCGACTGTTAGGGTTAGATAAGCTACACCCACAGGTGGGAAGCCCCCTTCGACAACCAATGTTGACTTGTCAACATTTTTGGCGCGAACGCTGGTTGTTAGGGATAGATAAGCTACACCGGGAGGTGGGAAGCCCCCTTTGACAACCGCAGCTCACATGTCAATTGGATTGGCATAAAGCCGGTTGTTAGGGTTAGATAAGAGATACCCGAAGATAAGAAGCCCCCTTTGATAACCAATGTTGACTTGTCAACACTTTTGGCACGAACGCCGGTTGTTAGGGATAGATAATCTACACCCGGAGGTGGGAAGCCCCCTTCGACAACTAATGTTTACTTGTCAACATTTTTGGCACGAACGCCGGTTGTTAGGGATAGATAAGCTACACCCGGAGGTGGGAAGCCCCCTTCGACAACTAATGTTTACTTGTCAACATTTTTGGCACGAACGCCAGTTGTTAGGGATAGATAAGCTACACCCGGAGGTGGGAAGCCCCCTTCAACAACCGCAGCTGACATGTCAACTGGATTGGCATAAAGCCGGCTGTTAGGGTTAGATAAGCGATACCCGAAGGTAAGAAGCCCCCTTCGACAACCAATGTTGACTTGTTAACACTTTGGGCGCGAATGCCGATTGTTAGGGATAGATAAGCTACACCCGGAGGTGGGAAGCCCCCTCCGACAACCGCAGCTGACATGTCAACTGGATTGGCATGAAGCCGGCTGTTAGGGTTAGATAAGCGATACCCGAAGGTAAGAAGCCCCCTTCGATAGCCAATATTGACTTGTCAACACTTTTGGTGCGAACGCTGGTTGTTAGGGATAGATAAGCTACACCCAGAGGTGGGAAGCCCCCTTCGACAACTGCAGCTGACATGTCAACTAGATTGGCTTAAAGCCGGCTGTTAGGGTTAGATAAGTGATACCCGAAGGTAAGAAGCCCCCTTCGACAGCCAATGTTTTAGATTTTTCTTGCATCGATGAAGATATGCGACATGGCAAAGGCCCCGGACTGCAGGGATGCTATTTTATTCATATATAAATATGATATGTACAATGATAATGTACAGTGACGATTCTCAACAACCTTAAGTGTAATAAGGCCGAATATGCGCTATGTTCCACGGCCGGCAGGTATCCTGACCCGAAGTATCTGAGTCATCCTGGATGTCAATAAGGTAATACGACCCATTGTTGAGATTTCTGCTGACCACGAAAGGTCCTTCCCATGGAGGAGATAACTTATGCATATTTGTCTGGTCTTGAATCAGCCGTAGCACCAAGTCGGCCTCTTGAAAAGTCCGGGTCTTGACCCTGTGACTATGATAGTGGCACAGGTTTTGTTGATAAATCACCGAATGGGCAGCCGCCAGCTCTCGTTCCTCTTCCAAAGCATCTAACGCGTCTTGACGCGCCGTCTCATTGTCCGTCTCAACGTAAGCTGACACTCGTGGCGAGTCATGTCGGATGTCACTTGGCAATACGGCCTCGGCACCGTAAACCATGAAGAAAGGTGTATACCCTGTGGATCTATTGGGGGTGGTTCTGATGCTCCATAAGACGGAAGGCAACTCTTCTACCCAACAACCGGGTGTTCGTTGTAAAGGAACCATAAGCCGTGGTTTGATACCCCTCAAGATTTCTTGATTGGCACGCTCCGCCTGACCGTTGGACTGTGGATGAGCAACTGTCGAAACATTAAGCCGGATGTGCTCCTCCTCGCAGAATTTTTTCATATCCCCCTTGGAAAAATTTGTTCGTCAGTGATGATGCTATGAGGGTAACAAAAATGGTAGATCAGCTTTTTAATAAACTGAGCCGCCATAGCCGCGTCACACTTGCTGATCGGCTCAGCCTCTACCCATTTGGTGAACTTATCAACCGCCACCAAGAGGTGCATTTTCTTATCCTTGGATCTCTTGAAAGGACCTACCATATCAAGCCCCAGACTGCAAACGGCCAAGTAATTTGTATCATGCGCAATTCTTGAGCCGGAACATGAGCACGCCGGCCGAATTTTTGACAACCGTCACACTTGCGTACCAAATCCTGTGCATCTTTGTGAGCCGTCAACCAGAAGAAACCGTGCTGAAAAGCCTTGGCCACTAAAGATTTTGAGCCGGCGTGATGTCCACAATCTCCAGCGTGAATTTCATTCAAGATTTCCTGACCTTCCTCTGGTGAGACACAACGCTGAAAAACCCCGGTAATGCTGCACTTGTGCAACTCACCATTAACTATTGTCATGGACTTAGACCGTCGGGTGATCTGTCTGGCCAGATTTTCATCATCAGGTAACTCGCCCCGAATCAAATAGGCCAGGTAAGGCACAGTCCAATCCGGAATAGCATGTAGAGCCGCAACCAATTGCTCCACCGGGTCAGGAACATCCAAATCTTCCTCTGAAGGCAACTTGACAGTCGGGTGATGTAAAACGTCCAGAAAGATATTGGGCGGCACCGGCTTTCACTGAGAGCCTAGCCGTGACAAGGCATCAGCCGCCTCATTCCTACGACGATCAATGTGATCTACCTGATAACCTTTGAAGTGACCAGCAATGGCATCCACCGCCTGATGATAAGCCACCATCCGCGGATCCTTGGAATCCCAAGTGCCCAAAACTTGCTGAGCCACAAGATCTGAGTCACCCAAACACCTTACCTGGCTTAAATTCATCTCCTTGGCTACTCTGAGACCATGAAGCAGAGCCTCGTACTCAGCTGCATTGTTGGTGCAAGGGAACATTAGCCGGAGCACATAACAAAACTTATCACCTTTGGGAGATGTCAAAACAACTCCTGCCCCTGATCCTTCCAGCTACTTGGATCCATCAAAGTGTATAGTCCAGTATACATTATCCGGCTTTTCCTCGGGAGCTTGACACTCTGTCCAATCGTTTATAAAATCCACAAGGGCCTGGGACTTGATGGCCGTACGAGGCACATATTTCAGATTAAGAGGTCCCAGCTCCAATGCCCACTTAGCAATCCTACACGTGGCTTCTCTGTTCTGAATTATGTCCCCCAACGGAGCAGAGCTGACCACAGTGATCTGGTGCCCTAAGAAATAGTGCTTTAACGTGCGATTGGCCATGAACACCCCATACACTAGTTTATGCCAATGCGGATATCTCTGCTTGGACTCGGTCAGAACCTCACTGATATAATAAACCGGCCTCTGAACCGGATATTCCTTCCCGGCCTCCTTGCACTCGACCACAATTGCAGCGTTGACTGCCCGGTTGTTAGCCACCACATACAGGAGGAAGGGTTCTTTCTCAGCCGGAGCAGCCAATACCGGCGGCTGAGTGAGGTGCTTCTTGAGCGCCTCAAACGCCTCACCTGTCGCCGTACTCCAGACAAAATTGTCTATCTTTTTCATCATCTGATACAGAGGGATAGCTTTCTCACCAAGGTGGCTTATGAATTGGCTCAACGCGGCGATCTGCCCTGCCAGGCGTTGGACATCGTTAATACAAGCCGGCTCTGCTAGGGAGGTGATAGCCTTGATTTTATCCAGGTTAGCCTCAATGCCACGTTCAGAAACCAGAAATCCCAAAGCTTGGCAGCCGGAACACCAAAGACACAGTTTGTCGGGTTAAACATCATCTTATAGATCTGGAGATTGTCAAAGGTCTCCCTTAAGTCATCCAAAAGGGTCTCCTTCTTCCTTGATTTGATCACAATATCATCCACGTAAGCATGGATGTTGCGCCCGATCTAACTGTGAAGGCAATTCTGCACACAGCGTTGATAGGTCGCTTGGGCACTCTTGAGCCCAAAGGGCATAGACACATAACAGAAGGCCCCAAAAGGTGTAATGAAAGTCGTCTTCTCTTGGTCCTGAACTGCCATCTTGATCTGATGATACCCTGAATAAGCATCCAGGAAGCACAGGCTTTCGCAACCCGCCATGGCGTCAATGATCTGATCGATACGAGGGAGAGAAAAAGGATCAGCCAGACAAGCCTTGTTAAGGTCCGTATAATCCACGCACATCCGCCACGTGCCATTCTTCTTGAGCACAAGAACCGGGTTAGCAAGCCACTCTGAGTGAAAGACCTCAACGATGAAACCCGCCGCTAAGAGCCGGGCTACCTCTTCCCCAATGGCCTTGCATCTCTCCTCATTGAACCACCGTAGAAACTGCTTGACAGGTTTAAACTTAGGATCCACATTAAGGTTATGCTCAGTGAACTCTCTCAGAACACCCGGCTTGTCAGAAGGTTTCCATGCAAAGATGTCTCGATTCTCACAGATGAACTCGATGAGCGCGCTTTCCTATTTGGGATCCATGTGAGCCCCAATGATGAACTGTTTGGATGAGTCGCCCGGAGTGAAGTCTATTGCCTTGGTATCATCTGCCGAAAACTTGAGGGGAGACTCAACCTCTATTGTGAGCTTTTTCAGCGGGGTCATATCCTCTGGATCAACATTCTCTTTATAAAACTTAAGGTCCTCCTGAGCACAACTAGATTCTGCATAAGCCGCGTCTCCTTCTTTGCATTCAATAGTCGTATTCCGATCACCATGAACGGTAACCGTACCTTTGAACCCGAGCATCTTGAGCTGTAAGTAGACATAACAGGGCCTAGCCATGAACTTAGCATAAGCCGGCCGCCCAAACAACGCATGGTAAGGGCTCTTGATCTTGACCACTTCAAACCACAAGGACTCCACCCTGTAGTTATATTCGTCATCAAAGGCAACTTCCAAAGACATCCTGCCCACCGGATAAGCGGACTTGCCTGGCACCACACCATGAAAAATGGTGGATGAGGGCTTAAGATCCTTGTCAAGCAGCTTCATCCGCTGGAAGGTATCATAATAGAGGATGTTGATACTGCTGCCTCCATCCATAAGTACCTTATTCACCATATAACCTCCCACTTGGGGGAAACAACCAAAGCCAGCCGCCCCGGGTCATCAACACGTGGCGGGTGATCCTCCCGGCTCCACATTATGTTATATTCAGACCACTTCAAGTACTCGGCAGAGCCGGCGCAACCGCATTAACCGCTCGCTTGTGTAACTTCTGATCCCGCTTGTTAAGGCTGGTCGTGAAACATGATACTGGCCCGAACTGAGCTGCTTTGGATAACTTTGATACCCAGACTGGTTATGTTGCTGCTAGTTATTGTTAACAGATTACTGTGAATGTCCTCCTTGATTTCCGTGACCATGATGACCGGACCTTGAGCCACCGGATCCAAATCCGGCCTCTGATCCGCCCGGTCCGGAGCCGCCGGGCGGGTCACCGCCCTGGTTGTTGTGTTGCTGCGTGTGGTAATTCTTGAACTTCTGCATGATATGGCAATCACCCGATGTGTGCGATGAAGGCTTACCAGGCTGGCTGTGTTCCGGACAGGGCTTCTTAAGCGCATCCTCCAAATTGAAGGGAGTTCTGTTCTTATTAAAAGGCGGCCTAATTTCCCATTACCCTTAGGATGATTCTGGCCGGTGCTTGCATTGGCTACCAGTTCTGACCCGCCATCGGGGTTCTTCCACTTACTCTGGTTACCATTGTTTTCCACACCCTTACCTTGATTGTTCCTCTTGCCTTGGCCGGCCTTCTTCTAATCATAGCCTGGGTCTTTTGTGTTATAAGAGTCGGCGTATTTTGTAAGAGCTGTCATGAGCTCTCCCATGTCCTAACACGTATGCTTGAGCCGGCCGAGCTTCTGCTTCAGCGGGACAAAGTGACAGTTCTTCTCTAAGATCAGCACTGCTTGAGCCGCCGTGATCTGCTCAGATGAGTGGATGAGGGTCGATACCTGTTGGACCCAATGATTAGCCGACTCACCCTCCTGCTGGACGCAGTGATCGAGATCCACGATGGTCATAGGTTGTTTGCAAGTCCCTTGAATTTTTTTGATGAACCTTGCCCTTAACTCAGCCCACGAATTGATGGTATTGGGTGGCAACCCTTTTAACCACGTCCAAGCCGAACCTTCAAGCATCATGATGAAGTACTTAGCACACACCACCTCACTGACATCTAGCATCTCCATAGCCAACTCGTAACTTTCGATCCAGGCCTCCGGAGGCAAATCAGCAGTGTAATTTGGAACCTTGCGAGGTCCTTTGAAATCCTTTGGCAATCGTTCATTTCGCAGAGCCGGCGATAAGCATGGCATTACCACAGCCCTGGTAATTACTCCCGCTCCTACTGATATAGAGGGCGCGGGCTCTTGGTGGGTCGCCGTGGTGAAAGTTGCCGCCTCTTGCTGGTTTCTCGCCCGGTTCATGAGCGCTTGCACGTCTAGAGCCTCCTGATTGTCCCCCGGAGGTCCTCTCTGTCGATCGCTGCTGGAAACCGCCGGCGACTCATAGCGCCGGCTAAAGCTCCGGCTGGGGAGAGGGGTTGAATGGACGCGGCTCCGTCTATGAGTATACTTCTCCTGTTGGGCCATCACCGTCTGAAGGTATCCAATGGCATTTCGTACCTCTTCCGCAAAAGGTGCTTCATCCGGAATAGGAATTGTTTCAAGCCGGGTGGCCGCGGCCACCATGTTCTCGGCTGGGTTAGAATAATGACCCGCCGGTGTTGTAAAGACCATTGGTGAGGCCTGATTTCGTCGGGCCGGGTGAGACGTCGGTCGAACCGCCGGGCGGCTTGCTGGTGCAACCCGCTGCTCATCCCGTTCCTGGTGTGTTGAATAGGTTCCTAGACTCATAATGTTCTAGTAAGCGAGATTGATGCCTCATCCGATGTACAACAGCCGCCGATTAATGTTCTAGGCGGAAGGCATCCATTTTAATACGTTCTACCTCCTTCTCCATCTGGACCTTCAGCTCAGCTATCCTCTGTTGCTCCTCCGCCATCCGGTCCTTGAGCCTCATAATCTCTAAGTTCTGGGCGGCTTGATTGTACGGTGTAACCTCGATGGCCATTAGGGCCGCGAGCTCATTCACCAGATCCAGAAGAACTTGAGCTGGTCGCGGCGGGTCAGCGCCCGAGGTTGCCGCTCCTGCGGCTGCTCGTGTCGGGGGCCGACCCTGCCATGAACACGGCAGCATGAACCGGCGGCCCAACAGCGTCCGACTTAGAACGATCCGACTCAGGGCAAAGCTTGTCATAGCCTCCGAGCTTGCCGTTGTGAAGCTGGTAAATTGACTCCATCTCCCCGCTCGAAGACTCGTCTTCTGAATAGACAAGAGTTTCCTGCGACTCAGAAGCTTCCAGATCCATACCTTGAGTAAAGCCTATGAAGACATGCCTCCGGCCCGGGTTAACACGGGTGGGCTGCACATCACGGGCGGGTTGCACGTGCCGAGCCGGATCGACGATGTTGGTGCAGACATCCGGCACGGCTGTAATCCGTCGGTCCTTCCGATGAAGACGTGAATCCCGCCGAAAGGAACCCGGAATCCATATTCCACAAAATCGGCATCAAGCCCCCAGCCGGCATCGTCGATGTAGAGCCGGCCACGGCGACTCTTGCTCATCCTTCCGACCACGTATCCCTCGAGCCCTGGGATAGAGCCCTTTGAGAACTCAACACCATCGAGCGCAGGCCCCACGGTGGGCGCCAACTATCGTGGTTTTATCACGGCAGATGTCCGGGTGAACGGACTTGGGTTTGAGGCCATTGCTAACGTGATGGACTCAAAGGGGTTGGTTGGGACGAAGGACACGAGTTTATCCAGGTTCGTCCCCTCAATTCGAGATAATAGCCTACGTCCTGCTTGTGCTTGTATTGCTTGATGTATCGATTACAAGGGAGCTATTTCTTGACCTAGTTCTCGATCACCTGATCCCTAAGTCGCCCCGGGTCTTTTCCTTTATATAGGAGGTCAAGACCACGGGTCATAAAAGTTGTAACTGACTCTCATCATACGTCCGAGTCTACCTCTACCTTATCCTGCCTTTCCTGACCAAGTTGTCCCCGGGCGGCTTACACGCTCGGGTCTTCTCCGTCCGGGCCACATTCCGGCCCATCCTGTCAAGACGCCAACCTTCTTCGGCCTTAAGCCTTCACGGCTCACTCTTGGGTTGGCGTACGAGCCGCCTGGTGTAACCCTAAGCCCTCAGGGCAGGTCTCTCCGTGGGGTTATATCCCCAACAAGTGTGGTACCGAGCTTTGTGTTGCCATCTTCGCAATTTGGGTACAACCCAATTTTTGTGATCCTCTAACATGCGCTGCAACTACAACTTCTCCTTTTCACTTTCGCAGTTTCTCTTTGCATCAGCAATGGCCCGACCAAGATCAACAACGGGCTTATCTGATGCCTCGTCTTCTTCTTCTTCATTCTCTTCCCCCATTGTAGTACCATCATATTCAGGAAACCTAGGATGGTTGTCATCATCCTCTTCTTCTTCATTCTCTTCCATTAGAACCCCTCTTTCTCCGGGCTTGGTGCAACAATTATAGCCAGACATGAAACTAGACGTAAAAATGTGGACGTGAATTTGTTTTGCACTAGAGTAATTCTTATCATTCTTACGTGCACCACATGGACAACACATAAAACCATCCCGCTTGTTTGCCTCAGCCACACGCAGAAAACTATGCATGCCATTAATGAACTGGGAGAGCATCGGTCATCGTACATCCATTGCCGGTTCATCTTCATTACACAACACCGAAAATACCAAATTAATACATGTTCATACATAAAGTTCATACACACTTATTGTCATAAAACAACATACAACTATCTAGCTAAAACATTTAAATGCAACAACAAATGCGATCAAAACCGCAACTAAGGTAACAATTGACCCAACAGCATAATGATACTAAGCCTCTTTATTAATGGCATGTTTTCTAATCTTTCTAATCTTCAAGCGCATTGCAGCCATCTTGATCTTGCGATCACCGATGATATCGGCAACGTACAACTCCAATTTCATCTTCTCTTCTTCAACTCTTTCAAATTTTCCTTTCAAATCCTCATTTTCTTTTTCAACTAAATTTAACTTCTCGACAATAGGGTCGGTTGGAATTTCCGGTTCAACTACCTCCTAGATAAAAATATGTATGTCAACTTGATGGGCATAATTGTCATTAACACGAAATGCAACAAATAGTTATAAAAGAGAATATACCACATCCGAATCATAAACCGGACGAGGGTCGACAGACACGGATGTCATAACCATGGCACTATATATAGCAACAATCATACAAGTAAGAAAATTATGCAAGTAACTATCTAAATCATAGAAATACGATTTTTTAAAAGGATAAGAACACAAGAATAGGCTCACCAAGGTGGTGCCGGCGACGGGACGGTGCGAGCGATCGACGGTGGTTAGGACGGGGACGGGAAGGCACACTAAGTAAACCACACCTACACATATGCAAACTAAGAATTTAATTTGAGCTCCAATTGCATATAAATAAATAAAAACTACCACATAATTACACCCAAACTAAAACCCACAAATCACTATACTTATAAAGCATTGCACGAGCTGATCTAGCAATAAGGGATGAAAGGAAAAAGTTGCTAGCCTTTGTGGACACTTGGATGGATTGGGGTGCCTCGAATCTTGGCAAAAATGGAGGGATGAGCTCAAGCTAGGGAATAAAAGAGAATGGAGGGGATGAGCTCGGGCTGGAAGAACCATCTCTAGTCCCGGTTGGTGTTACCAGCCGGGACAAAAGGGTCTCGTGGGGGCCCCACCCTGATGCAACCCTGCCACCACCCCTTTAGTCCCAGCTGGTAACACCAACTGGGACTATAGGGTCCTCATTAATCGGGACTAATGCCTAGCCTCATGAGCCAGGACTAGTGGATGCATTAGTCCCAGTCCAATAGCCAACCGGGACTAATGCTTCGGTCCAAAGACCCGTTTGCTACTAGTGGGGACCTAGTGCATTGATGTCGTCGAGGATTTTCTCGATCTGCACTTCATTTGCAAATCGTGGATGAGCAGGTTGAAGATTTTCTTGAGGCTGAGCATTTTCTTCAGCACCATTGTCTTTAGTTGTATCAGCATGAATGTCTTCAGCATTGGGTACAACTTCTTTAGAGTGTAGTTGTTCTTCAGTAGGGATCACATCTTTAGTGTCCTTGAACCTAATGGATTCCTCAGGAGGCATTTCATCTATCATAGGAGGCAAGTGCTCTCTCTGCGAGCCGTTAGTTTCATCGAACCGCACATCTACAGTTTCAACAACCTTGTTGTGATAGGTGTTGAAGACTCTATAGGTGTGCGAGTCCTTTCCGTAACTAGGCATAAAACCTTCATGTGCTTTTGGTGCAAATTTAGAACTGTGGTGAGGATCTCTAATCCAGCATTTAGCAGTGAAGACTTTGAAATAACTCACATTGGGTTCTTGTCAGTGAGGAGTTCATATGCAGTCTTCTTGAGGAATTTGTGAAGATATACCCTATTTATGATGTGGCAAGTAGTATTTATTGCCTCAGGCCAGAAGCAACGAGGGGTCTTGTATTCATCAAGCATGGTGCAAGCCATCTCAACAAGAGTCATGTTCTTGTGCTCCACAACACCATTCTGCTGAGGAGTATAAGGGGCAGATAGCTCATGAGTAATACCAAGTTCATCAAGATAATCATCAAGACCAATGTTCTTGAACTCAGTTCCATTATCACTCCTGATATGCTTGATTTTGACGCCGAAGTTCGTCGAGGCCCTTGAGGAAAATCATTTGAAGACATTCTGCACTTCAGATTTGTACAGGATAATGTGCACCCAAGTATAGTGAGAGAAATCATCAACAATGACAAACCATATAAGAATGGATTATTTGTTAGTGTGGCATAGTTAGTGGGGCCAAAGAGATCCATATGAAGCAATTCAAAAGGATGAGTGGTAGTCATGATAGTCTTGGATGGATGCTTCGATCTGGTCATCTTTCCAGACTCACAAGCCCCACACAAGTGATCCTTGAGGAATTTGATGCCCTCAATACCAATGACATGCTTTTTCTTGCCGATCATGTGCAAGTTCCTCATGCCAGCGTGTCCAAGTCATCGATGCCACAACCAGCCTTCTGAAGCTTTTGCAAGTAGACATGTGGTCTGCTATGGACCTGTAGAGAGATAAACAATATACAAGTCTCCTCTCCTAAAGCCTTCAAAGACTTTGGATTTTTTAGATTCCATGATGACAACACCGCGGTATTTTCCCAAGATGACAACCATATCAAGATCACAAAGCATTGAGACAGACATGAGGTTGAAACCGAGGGACTCAACAAGCATCACCTTATCCATGTGTCGATCCTTCAAGATTGCAACCTTACCTAGACCCAATACCTTGCTTTTTCCTTTGTTAGCGTAGGTGATATGCTTAAGATGAGAGGGAGCCAGTGGAATGTTCGTCAATAGGTTCTTGTCACCAGTCATGTGGTTAGTGCATCCACTGTAGAGGACCCACTCAGTTGCATTGGGTGTTTGATCCCACTAGTAGAAAACAGGCCATTAGTCCCGGTTGGGAAGGGCCTTTAGTCCCGTTTGGAGTACAGACACTAAAGGGTCCAAGCCTTTAGTCCCGGTTGACTACGTACCGGGACTAAACCCTAGCCACATGGTCGGCAGCGTGCGCCAAGGCATGGGGACCTTTGGTCCCGGTTGGTAACACCAACCGGGACTAAAGGTTTAGGGGTTGAGGGGTTTAGGTGTTTAATTAGTGTTTATTGTTTATTTTCCTTTTCATTTTGTGTTTTCCATTTACTTCTTTTTCATTTCAAACATATTTTACGCTACTACATACTATACACGTTATGCATATATAATAGAATTTCTCGTAGAACCAATCATATATCATAAAATTTCTCGTACAAGCAATCATATATCATAGAATTTCTCGTATGACCACATGCATACACGTATATATAAAATTTTGTATATACAATTTATCGTACAATTTGCAGATCATTTGCAGATCAGTTAATGGTATTCTTCGTCGGGAGATATGACCTGCTGAAGCAAAAATCTCGCAATTTCCTCTTGAATTGCTCGTATGCGGTCCATTGGTAGGAGCTTATCCCGCATCTCGTGCATCTTTAAAGAAGGAGATCAATATGAACATGTTAGTTGTGCATATATGTATTAGATCGTGATAAAAATATATGATGGTGTTTACGTACCCAAAGATCTCTTGCACTCTTGTTACTTTCAGTCATAAAGCGATTGTTCTCGCAAACGTAATATGCACAAATTTGAGTACCCGTTGCCTGCCTCAGGCACTTTACAAGAATAGAATTCAATCAGATAATAATGAAGCATGACAATCGTACTGAAACAAGAATTAAAGAGATGCGCGGACGTAGCTAGTACTACTTAATTACCCCGGGCTTTCGCCATCTCAACTCTGGTTTCCATTCACCGGTGATCTCATTGATGAAACGTTTCCAAACCGTGCCCGACAAACAAAATGAATAAAGGAGTTATTAATTATTTGATATCAGGAAATGAACTAATAAAGAAGCCGACATAGTGCGTCAATGATTGAAATTACCTTTCGAGCAACGAATGCAAGCTTATATAATCTTCAGGGTCTTTACTTAGCGAGTCCAGTACTTCAACAGTTCCATCATCAACTCTAATGATGAGAAGGATCCAGTGGTAGCTGCGCACACGATTTGTATAAGCAGGCATGCATAACTCATCAACTACACTTAACATCGAGTATATATATAAGAAAAAATAGAATTTGTCGTACAAGACAGTAACACTCACTGAAAGTTCCAAGGTAAAATTATTTCTGGTTTGTACTTTAGGGCCTTCAAAAACCTTAGAAGAAATTTCTCTATGTCTTTAGGTTGCCTTCTCAACACTTCTTCATTGACGGTATTTGGGTCAATGACCCAATGCCATAGACTCCAGCTCTTTTCAATTCAAAAATCTTCATTCTTCATAATACCACACAAAAGAATATAGTGAGTATAAAAACAGGCAATGAACGAGCTGAGCTAGAGAATTAAATTACAGAAAGAAATCACTTACAGACAATAGCAACTCACAATAGATTTGTCGAGTGCTTTTTGATTGAATAACTGAAAAAAAATCTTCATTTTCAATCCACAAATCTTTTTCATGGACGTAATGCTCTTTGTTGATTTTCACCATGACGCTCTCTCGCCCGTCCTTTACTTCTCTCATGTACTAGTCATGCAATTTGTACATTTGCGTTGTTAGAAGCTTCTCGTCGTCAGGAGTGACTAGAGATTTCCTGGGGACATATTGCCATGCTATTTCATTCGAATCTAATGGTGGAAATTCCTCGATCTCTAGGAATTGTTCAACGATGATACCAAGCATTCTAGCATTCTCCCTATCAGCGTCGGTTATTACCATGTTATTGCACTCACCTTGAGTGGGCTGATCGATTGGACTGCCTGTTCTCCGAGCTGGGGAACAGTTTTCGGCATTTACTGCTACCGCTCGACTTCTATATTTTCTAGGATTCATAGGACTTAGTAATACAACATTCGTAGTCTAATACCGATCTTTTCTCTACCGGTTTAGCTACATCAATAAAGTGTTGTACGACCTCGTCGGGTATTTTCTCCTTTGGAGGCGGGGGCGCTTTCAGTCCAAAATGGGCCTGCAAAGTGAGATTCACTGATTCATCAAGTTCCTCGTCGGTCTTGTCGTAAGATAACTTCTTTTTGGCAGGAGGCTCGGGTTTCTTATTTTGTGTTCTCTTCCACTTTGGAGATGTTGTTTTTCGATATTGCGGACCTCTCGCACTAGGCTCCGTCTCGGGGTGGGATGGACTCTCCTGACGTGGCGGAGCTTGATATCGCAGACTCGCCATGCGCTCCGTCTCGGGGTGGGATGGATTCAGCTGGCGCGGTGGAGATGGATATGGTGGACTCACCCTGCGCTCCGTCTCGGGGACGGTTGGAGTCTGCTGACGCGGTGGACTTGGAGGAGGAGTCGGTGGCCTTGGCACTAAGTTTGGAAACACGATGCATTCCTTTTTCCATAAAATGACACAACGCCTGGCTTCTCCTAGTGTTCGCTCCCCTTCACCTCCAGGGTAGTCAAGATCTATTGATTCATATGCCAACACAACTTGATCCACCCCGACACAAGCATAGCCAGGTGGAATCGAATTGCCATTGAAAGTTGCTTCAAGTCCACTCAGTAAAGCAAAGATGTCTGCCGCCTTCATGGATATGTTCTTTAGTTTCACGTGTACCTCACAGGGTGTCAACTCTAGGATATCATCCACGGGGTAGCGAGCCAGCAGTGCATCATCGGCCGGGACCCCTATGGAACCCAGTCTGCTTTTCGACATAGATGATGGATTGGTACCATCCAATGCTGGATATGGTTGCTGCTTCTGCTGAGACACGCCTTGCTGGCTAAGTTTGTTGATTTGCTTCTGTTGCATGTTATATTTGCGTTCCAAGTCTTGAATCCGATCTCCTTCATGCTTCTTCTTTTTGGCACGAGTTCTGTAGCTGTCGTTCCAATCTGCAAACCCCATAAGCCACGGAACCATGCCTTTGCCTCGTGTTCGTCCCGGGTGTCGGTGTCAAAACCGGCGGATCTCGAGTAGGGGTCCCGAACTGTGAGACCTGGATCGATGGAAACAAGAGATGAAGGGACAAGGTTTTACCCAGGTTCGGGCCCTCCTATGGAGGTAATACCCTACGTCGTGCTTGATTATATTGATTGTATGGGGATTACAGAGTTGATCTACCTCGAGATCAAGTATTTAAACCCTAGATGAGTTCTCTTGTTCTACACCCTAAAACCCTCCGGCTTATATAGACACCGAGGGTGCCTAGGGTTTACACATGGTCGGTTACACGTCGAAGGACTAAACATGCCTATTTACTACTTTAAACGTGGAGGACAAGACACGATTCTCGAAGCTTCCTTTTTGGAGGCGAGATCTTCAATCCTTCCAGTATTCGGCAAGTGGCCCATACGGTCCGGCCCATAAGACATAGGCCAGCCTCCCGAGGACCCCCTAATCCAGGACTCCCTCAGTAGCCCCCGAACTAGCCTCCAACGCCGAGGGTCCAAGCTCCAGCTGCTTCAAGTGATCAGAGTCTTCGTCTTGCGAGGTGAGTTCCTTTCTCCAAACAGTGATCGGTCGGGCTATAGTTCGGCCTCCATCGACATGTAATGTTTCCGATCATAGATCGTCCGTATACCATAAATAGCTCGGCCCTTGAAGGCCAAGCATCAGGGAGCCAACAATGTTTTCTGACAACTTTTCAGATGAAAAGTTACGGCCTGCCACGACCACTGAACCAGTTGAAAAGATCTGCCTCGTGATTCGAGGTCGTTTCCACTAGCACGATCCATCAATGCATAGATCGTGCCCCATATTAGACGGGAGATGTTTAATCATGCGCGTATAATGGTATGTGCATCTAGGGAAGTAGGGAGATTCACGACACCGCGAAGGGAGGCTAATAGGCAGCAATCTTTAATAAAAGGAGAAGAAACCCCCAAGGCTTATCTGCATCTCCCATTCGCATCCCTGCCTCCCTGATCTTCCGAGCTTTCTGAGCCCAGATCTAGGTCTTCCATTCTCCCCCCTCCGAGCTTAACCATAGCCAGCTCCGATTCTAATGGAAAGTGGGAGGCGTCCACGGTCAGAGACTAGGGCATCCCGGATCTCAAGGCAGCCGGATACCTCCCTGCTGGTGTCTTCCACCGTGCTACGGAGAAGGGTCAAGTGATCCCCACCCCCAAATCAGGTGAGAGGGTGGTCTTTGTCCCTCACTTCATTAGAGTATTAGGCTTCCCGCTTCATCCCTTCGTGATGGGCCTCATGTTCTTCTACGGCCTTGACTTCCACGACCTCCCGCCGAACTCTTCTATGCATATATCAGCTTTCATTATCGTCTGCGAGGCTTTCCTACGAGTCGAGCCACACTTCGGACTGTGGCTCAAGATCTTCAACATCAAGCCGAAGTGTGTCGCCGGCGCACATGCGGATTGCAGTGGGATAGTCATCAGCAAGCTTCCGCGTGCTGTGTGGCCATCCGACCAGATTGACCTCATGGGTGAGAAAGGGCCTCGATTGGGGGTTAGATACCGAGGTGGAGGACCTGCAGAGGGGCATCGCCTCCCTGATCAGAGAGGGAGTCGGTCTTACCACCGTGGTCCAGGTTATGCTTCGGCGACGCATCCTCCCCTACCAGCACTGGAGTTCTCCTATGTGGGATTACTGGACTGACGACGACCCTACAGTTCGTCAGCTCTTCCGTACCACGCGGGAGAAGCTATGGAAGGTGTTGTTTAAGGCGCACGAGAAATGATCGGCCGAGCAGGAGGACAAGGGCCTGTTCACCGTAAGGCCCCCATCCAAGGTATAGTACAGCATTATTCGATCGGCTTTTATCTTCCTACAGAAAGTCTACGCATTCTCCGATCACTATTGCAGGAATGGTGGAGCAACGCCAAGGGCATGAAGTGTCCGGCTCCGCAGCCCGAAGACCCCAAGCCTCCACTGTTGTTGGAGATGCTCGTCATGGCGCCTTACAAGGCGCCAGAGAAGAAGGAGAAGAAAAAGGAAGGTCGAGCCGGCCTGCGCAACAGGGACCAGCCAGAGGTTGCGTCCGAAGAAACTCATGCCTCCTCAAATCAAGAGGAGGAGCAAGAGGGCGAGGAGGGAGACGACTACCTTCTTGTAGGGAAGAGGGCAGCGTCAGCAGGCGCCCCGGAGGACGTAGATCCTCCTGCTCCGAAGAAAGAGCGTTGGCCACAGGTAATCATGTTCGACGATAATTCAGACTCGGACATCGAGTCCGAGGAGTTCGAGAGGGTTCCGCGGAGTAATCTCAGGGTTAAGCCCCCACCGCGAAAGTACAGATCCAAAGACCTTCCCAGCTGTTAATACTAAGTTTGTAATATATTTAATATGTGAGCGTCCATTAACTGGCAGCCCACCATGCATCCTCCCCACCGACCAGGACTCAGACGGGGAGACCCCGCCCGCCTAACGAGTGGAGACCCCGCACCACACTCCTCCCCTCCAAACGCCATGAAGGACACCACGGATGTGTCATTTCAGTAGGCCCCTTTGGAGTCGGGCACTGGGGGTGGGAGCGACAACATCATGGTCGAGGCTAACACCTCGGCCGCCGAAGACCAGGGGGAGAAGCTCCTCCCGGATACCGAGGAGATCGGACAAGGAGTTGTCTAGTTGCCTCCAAGGCTGTCTTCGGAGCGCACTATGCCTCCAGAGGCATAGGTTCAATCCTCGATTGGGGATCAGGTGAACCGATCCTCACAGGCGCCTCCGACCGATGGGTGGTCGGCCATGGGGGAGGCTCTATCCAGCGCCTTCCTCCCCAAGGAGCACCACACCGTTATGGGTACGGTCCTGCAGAGCATTCAGTCCGTGGATGCAGGACTGAAGGACGCCTTTAACGGCCTCCTGGCGGGCTTTCAGGTAAGCCATGTAATGCTCTGTTTTGTGAAATATTGATTTATTTAAGTAATTGTTATATACATAGAAGCCCCCCAAGCCCTAGGTAAGTTTGAAAAACCCTGCCTGGGGGTCAAATAATAGACCCTTATCCAAACTATGTATATGTTCGGATCATTCTGTCAGCCCTTAAGAGGACCGTACACAGGATCATTTTAGTGATAGTTCGGAGGTTGTAAACTCCTGTAATGTTATATGATGTTGTTTGTTACAGGCTTCGTCAATGGCAGCGACTACTAACGCCGCAGAGCTAGAAGAGCTAAATCGGAAGCTTAAAAGCTCCAAAGATAAGCTTGATGTTCTAAATAAGAGATTCGACGAGGCACAAGGTAAGCCGGATTAGACTATCGAAACGCTTCTTTACCGTACTATCAACACAGTTTCTTGATATAAGTCGATGCTTATGCAGCCTCGGCGAAGGAGATTGAGAAGCTCAAAGCTGAGCTTGAAAAGGCCAAGCAGGAGGCTGCGGTGGAGAAGGCGGCTGCCAAAGAAGCAGCTACCGTGCTATCCGCCCTAAGAGCCACTAGCGACAAGCACGAGACTCGGGTGGAGGAAATATAGCAGGAGCTCAAAGATGCTAGGAGGAAGTGCGAGGACCTGGAGCGGAAGGGCAAGGAGTAGGCAGCCGAACTATCCACCCTTAAAACCAATCTCCAAAAGGAGTGGGTGGATAGGCGGTCCTTTGAAGAGAAGCTCCGCCAAGCCAGAGCTATCATGGATGGTAAGCCGTATTCATTGCAGTGTATCTTCGGGGACAGCAATCTCGAGTTGCTTACCCCAGTATGGCATTTCTCAAGCACCTTCTCGGACCTTCGGAAGAGCTCAATGGACATGAAATAGTTCTATGCTTCGCGGGGAGAAGGAGACGTAGCTCGGCTATTCTGGGTGCAATTCAAAGCCCCCGAGCGCTCTCCTCTTCTTGTGGAGCAGCTGAAGCAGATGATGGAGCTGCAACACATGGCAGAAACGGCCATGAAGGATCTCTGTATCCGGCTATGGCCCAACGATCCATTGTCGGGCAGTTACTTCGGCCTGGTGCAAAAGCTCAGTGATGCTACTCCTCGGGTCAACGCACTGTGGCGGTCGTCCTGCATCGAAGGAGCCAGGATGACATTTGTGAAGGCCAAGGTGCACTGGCCGGGGCTGGATCCAATGAAGGTAGCCACTGCTCCTCCGCCTCCAGGAAAAGAGCATAGGCACCCCGAGCGGTACTCCTCCGAAGTGATGGAGGGTCCTCGGGCAATAAAGGCATAGTGTTCGCGAGAGAACTTCTATGAGTAGCGCATTGTAATATGCCCGAAGACTCTTTTTAACGCGTGTATATATACAATGCATGGTTTATCATGTCTTTTATGTTTTGCATCCTTTATAACTCCTTTGTGACCGTTAAATCTGAAGGCTACAAGTTGTCGGCTTCAGCCCCCATGTAGATACTACGCGGGGTGTCGCTTCCAATCACACTATAACCCTTAGCCAAACTATTGGCACCCGAAGGAGGTAGTGTGGGACGGACTAGGCAATCGGACCATAATGCTTTATTACCTTCACTTAGCCATAGGGGCGCGAGAAAAGGGTGCGGGAGGCTGATAACTAGCCCCCAGGGTTTGTGATGTTTGGACGAACCTTGGCCAAAGCCTACATCACATGGTTTGGACTAATACCAAACCGATCGCATTAAATGGAGTAACCTCTGATGAGATTTAGTTAAGCTCGGATTCGCAGACCAGTTCTCGCATACCATGACAATCAGTTTTTGGCTTTCTCCGCTGAGGTGATTGACCAGGCTAGTTGGAAACACTATCGCAGCAGTTCTCCCTTTGCCCTTTTAGCCGAACAAGCGGAACATAAAGGGGCAAGCACAGGAGCCGGGCAACCCAACTATTGACCCAAGACATAGTTCGGAACCGATGCATATAAAATGGAATCGCAAGACACGGAACACGAAATCAGTTGTGCTTTAGGGCGATTTTAAGGGCGAGCCCTCGGTCTATTAGTCGGTTGCATCGTGAAGGTATACCTGACAGGTTTGCAAGAAGAGATGGAGAAATAGAGAGTATGTCAAAAACGGCAAAGCGGTCATGCATGGTACGTCTATATTTTACTCAACAACTCTTATTATTCAAATTGCCGATACAACTGCTTACAGGCATTAAAGATGAAATATAAATCTTACAGGAGGGTGTTGTACCAAGGGTCTTCGATAGGTGGCTTGACGTCCTTGATATGCCCTGTTACTTGTCCGCTCCTGCGTTTCCCAAGGAGTTGTATATCATGACTGGTTTAATGTTCGGCGAGCGGACTGTGGAGAAAGAGTCTTGAGAAGTCGCCGAAATGTGAATGAGCTTGACACCGTAGCAGGTATTTTATGGTACATGTAGTGTGTCTTAAGATGTGTTTGAGGGTGATAGTTTGGTCCAACCGAAGACTTACCCTTCAATAATGCTTCCCCACCGCTGCCCATGGAATTTTGAGCGCAAAGTTATGCATCCTCGGCACGTATTTTGCCGGATATATGGCCGTGCGAAGGGGGGCGAGTCCCTATTTATGGGGATATGATGGTGCTGGTACTTCGCGTTGAGGTCGAGCTCGCTTTCCAGCCTTGGGTGCCTTTCCGGTAGATGTCAGCGTTTGCCAATCATCGGCGTAATGGAATTTGACTGACAGGGCCAACGTATGCTCCTCAATTCGGAGGGACCACTCTGTGTTGCCGTCAATAGTAATGACCCCCTTGGGGCTAGGCATCTTGAGCTTGAGGTATGCTAGTGTGGAACGGCGTTAAAGCGAGCGAATGATGTATGGCCGAGCAGGGTGTGATAGCCACTGTGGAAAGGTACTTTGTCGAAGATCAAATCCTCGCTTCGAAAGTTATCTGGCGACCGGACACTACTTCCAGGCTTATCGAGCCTGTGCACCGGGCTTCAATGCCTGGGATTACTCCTTTGAAGGTAGTGTTACTAGGTTTGATCCTTGATGGATCAATTCCCATCTTTTTCACCGTATCTGAGTAAATCAGATTGAGGCTACTTCCATCGTCCATTAGGACTTTAGTGAGGTGGTACCCATCTATGATCGGGTCTAGGACGAGTGCGGCCGAGCCCCCATGACAAATACTTGTCGGATTGTCATGTCGATTGAAGGTAATCGGGTATGCTGACCATGGGTTATACTTCAGAGCTATAAGATCTATGGCATAGACATCTCGAAGGGCACGCTTCCTCTCCTTTTTCGGTATATGAGTGGCATAGATCATGTTTACTGTCTTCACCTCTACAGGGAATTTATTTTGTCCGCCACCGATCGGACCACGGGGTTCATCCTCATCCTCCCTGCGTGGGCTCTTGCCTTGGTCCTCAGATGCGAGCTTGCCAGCCTGTTTGAAGACCCAACAGTTACTGTTGGTGTGATTGGCGGGCTTCTCTTGAGTGCCATGGATCTGGCAAGGCCTCTCCAGAATCTTGTCCAGCAGGGTTGGTCCATCATTCTTTCCTTTAGGAGGCTTCTTCCGGTGCCCAGACCGGGAATTGCAGAATCCGGCGTTAAAAATTGTGTCATCGGCGTCGCTATTATTATGTCGGCCTTGTTTTTATTGTGCTTCAGTTTCCCGTTTCCATCCCGGACTTCAGAGGTTCTAGGGTCTTTGGGGTTATGGCTACGTCTAGCTAGCCAATTATCCTCACCCACACAAAAGCAGGTCATGAGTGATGTAAGGGCGGACATTGTCCTGGGTTTGTCCTGGCTGAGCTGTCGAGCTAGCCATTCATCCCGGATATTGTGCCTGAAAGAGGCGATCGCTTTGGCGTCGGTGCAGTCTACGATCTTGTTTTTCTTGGTCAAGAAACGATTCCAGAATAGTCGTGCAGACTCTCCTGGCTTATGAACGACGTTGCTTAGATCGGAGGAGTCTGGGGGCCGGACATACACTAGTAGAAAACAGACCTTTCATCCCAAGCATTAGTCCCGGTCTAGCTACGAGCTGTTGGAAATATGCCCTAGAGGCAATAATAAATTAGTTATTATCATATTTCCTTGTTCATGATAATCGTTTATTATCCATGCTATAACTGTATTGATCGGAGACTTAAATGCATGTGTGGATACATAGACAAAACCATGTCCCTAGTATGCCTCTAATGGACTAGCTCGTTGATCAAAGGATGGTTAAGGTTTCCTAGCCATGGACATGAGATGTCATTTGATAACGGGATCACATCATTAGGAGAATGATGTGATGGATAAGACCCAAACTACAAACATAGCATATGATCGTGTCAGTTTATTGCTACTGTTTTCTGCATGTCAAGTATATGTTCCTATGACCATGAGATCATGCAACTCACGGATATCGGAGGAGTGCCTTGTGTGTATCAAACGTCGCAACGTAACTGGGTGACTATAAAGGTGCTCTACAGGTATCTCCGATGGTGTTTGTTGAGTTGGCATGGATCGAGACTGGGATTTGTTACTCCGTGTGACGGAGAGGTATCTCAGGGCCCACTCGGTAATACAACATCACAACAAGCCTTGCAAGCAATGTGGCTAAGTGTTAGTCACGGGATCTTGTATTACGGAACGAGTAAAGAGACTTGCCAGTAACGAGGTTGAACTAGGTATGGAGATACCGACGATCGAATCTCGGGCAAGTAACATACCGAAGAACAAAGGGGACGTTATACGGGATTAACTGAATCCTTGACATAGAGGTTCGACCGATAAAGATCTTCGTAGAATATGTAGGAACCAATGTGGACGTCCAGGTCCCGCCATTGGTTATTGACCGTAGAGGTGTCTCGGTCATGTCTACATAGTTCTCGAACCCGCAGGGTCTGCACACTTAAGGTTCGGTGACGTTTCGGTAGTGTAGAGTTATGTATGGTGGTGACCGAAGGTTGTTCGGAGTCCCGGATGAGATCCCGGACGTCACGAGGAGCTCCGGAATGGTCCGGAGGTAAAGATTCATATATAGGAAGTCCCAGTTTGGTTTCCGGAAAAGTTTCGGGCTCATCGGTAGTGTACCGGGAGTATCGGTATTGTACCGGGAGTGCCGGTAGTGTACCGGAGGACCTCCGGGAGGGGTACTTCGACCCCAAGAGGTCCATGGGCTGTGGGAGAATAATAACCAGCCCTTATTGGGCTGGGAAAACAGCCACAAAGGCCCATGGCGCAGGAGAGAAAGTCCTAAAGCAAAAAGTGGAAAATCAGCCAATAGGAGGCAATCCTACTCCAACTAGGATTGGAGGTGAAGTAGGATTGCTCCCACCTCCTATTTCGGCCGACCCAAAGGCCTTGGCTGCCTCTCCTCTCCTCTCCTCCTATATATACTAGTGGATTGGGTGGTTTTTGGACAGAATTTCCGGCCACGTGCTACCCGTTTCACCGGTGCACAGTTTCTCCTCTAGATCGGATTTCTGCAGCGCTTAGGCGAAGCCCTGCCGGAATTGCTCCACCACCACCATCACCGGAGCGCCGTCACGCTGCCGGTGAACTCTCTCTCCTCTCCACCTCCTCTTGCTGGATCAAGATGGTGGAGATCGTCATCAAGCTGCACGTGTGCTGAACGCGGAGGTGCCGTCCGTTCGGCGCTAGATCGGAAGGACCGTGATCGAGATCGCGAGACGGTTCGTGATGTGATCACGGAACGGATCGTGATGAGTTCGCGGGACAGATCGTGATCAAGATCGTGAGACGGATCGTGATGAGTTCACGGGACGGATCATGATGTGTTCGCGGGACGGTTCGTGATTGGATCGCGGGACGCTCGGCGATTTGGATCGCGAAGAAGTTCGACTACACCAACCGCGTTTCTTAACGCTTCCCGCTTAGCGATCTACAAGGGTACGTAGATCCACTCTCCCTCTCGTAGATGCTCATCACCATGGATAGGTTTGCGTGTGCGTAGGAAAATTTTTGTTTCCCATGCGACGTTCCCCAACAGTGGCATCATGAGCTAGGTTGATGGTTCGATGAGATCTCGAGTAGAACACAAAAGGTTTGTGGGCGTTGATGCTTAGATTGCTTCCTCCCTTGGTCGGATTTTGGTTCAGCGGTATTGTGAGATGAAGCGGCCCGGACCAACATTACTCGTACGCTTACGAGAGACCGGTTCCCGCGATGCAACTTGTTGCTTAGCTGGCTTGCGGGTGACAGTTTCTCTTACTCTAGTTGGATCGGATCCGACAAAGGCGGTCCTTGAGAAGGTTGAAAAGCAAACTAGTGTATCACCGTTGTGGTTTTGCGTAGGTGAGAATTGTTCTTGCTAGATACCCGTAGCAGCCACGTAAAACATGCAACAACAATTAGAGGACGTCTAACTTGTTTTTGCAGGGTATGTTGTGATATGATATGGCCAATTACATGATGAGATATATGTGATGTATGAGATGATCATGTGATGTATAGATTATCACGACTTGCATGTCGGTGATTACGGCAACCGGCAGGAGCCATAGGGTTGTCTTTAATTATTGTATGACCTGCGTGTCAATCATTAAGCGCTATGTAATGCTTTACTTTATCGCTACGGTAGCAATAGTAGTAGAAGCATGCAGGGCGTGACAACCCCAATGGCAACACATTGATGGAGATCAAGATGATAGAGATCATGGTGTTGTGCCGGTGACGATGGAGATCATGCCGGTGTTTCGAAGATGGAGATCTTAAACACAAGTTCATGGCCATATCATGTCACTTATGAATTGCATGAGATGTTAATCCTTTTATGCACCTTGTTTTGCTTAGTACGGCGGTAGCATTATAAGGTGATCCCTCACTTGAATTTCAAGATGAACTGTGTTCTCCCCGAGTGTGCACCGTTGCGAAAGTTCGTCGTGTTGAGACACCACGTGATGATCGGGTGTGATAGACTCTACGTTCACATACAACGGGTGCAAGCCAGATTTGCACGCGCAGAACACTCGGGTTAAACTTGACGAGCCTAGCATGTACAGACATGGCCTCGGAACACGAGAGACCGAAAGGTCGAACATGAGTCATATAGTAGATATGATCAACATAATGATGTTCACCATTGCAGCCACCTCAACTCACGTGATGATCGGACTTGAGTTGGTGAATTTGGATCATGTATCACTCGAATGATCGGAGGGATGTCAATTTGAGTGGGAGTTCTTAAGTAATATAATTAATTGAACTCATTATCATGAACATAGTCAAAGTGTCTTTGCAAATTATGTTGTAGATTACTAGCTCGCGCTGTAGCTCCCTTGTATTTTTATATGTTCCTAGAGAAATAGAATTGAAAGATGTTGGTAGCAAAATTGCGGACTGGGTCCGTGATCTGAGGATTGTCCTCACTGCTGCACAGAAGGCTTATGTCCTTAATGCACCGCTCGGTGCGCCACCCCCTCTAGCGTCGTCTATAGATGTTGTGAACATCTAACAGGCACGTTTCGATGACTACTTGATAGTTTAGTGCGTCATGCATTACGGCTTAGAATTGAGGCTCCAAAACGTTTTGAACGTCACGGAACATATGAGATGTTCTAGGAGCAGAGATTGTGATCTCAGGCTCGTGCCTTTGTTGCGAGATATGAGATCTCCAACAAGATTCTTTGCTTGTAAGATGAAGGAGAATAGCTCAATCGTTGAGCATGTACTCAGATTGTCTGGGTACTACAATCGCTTGAATCAAGTGGGAGTTGATCTTCCAGATAAGATAGTGATTGATATAGTTCTCCAAGTCACTGTCACTAAAGCTACTAGAACTTAGTGATGAACTATAATACACCAGGGATAGAAGTATTGATCCCTGAGCTGTTCGCGATGTTTGACACCGCGAAGGTAGAAATCAAGAAGGAGCGTCAAGTGTTGATGGTTAATCAAACCACTAGTTTCGAAAAGGGCAAGAGCAAGGAGGGAAACTTCATGGATAGCAAGTCAATTGCTGCTCCAGTGAAGCAACCCAAAGTTGAACTCAAACCCGAGACTAAGTGCTTCTATTATGAGGTGAGAGGTCGCTGAAGCGGAACAACCCTAGATACTTGGTAGATAAGAAGGCTGGCAACATCGATAGAAGTGTATTTGATATACGAGTTATTGATGTGTACCTTGCTAGTACTCCTAGTAGCACCTGGGTATTGGATACCGGTTCGGTTGCTAAATGTTAGTAACTCGAAATAAAAGCTACGGAATAAACGGAGAACTAGCTAAGGGTGAGGTGACGATGTGTGTTGGAAATGTTTCCAAGGTTGATGTGATCAACATCGCACGCTCTCTCTACCTTCGGGATTAGTGACGAACCTAAATTTTATTTGGTGTTTTGCATTGAAGCATGAACGTGATTAGATCATGTTTATTGCAACACGGTTATTCATTCAAGTTAGAGAATAATGGTTATTCTGCTTACATGAATAAATACCTTCAATGGTCATGCACCTAGTAAGTGTGGTTCATTGAATCTTGATCATAGTAATACACATGTTCATAACAATGATGCCAAAAGATGCAAAGTTAATAATGATAGTACCACATACTTGTGGCACTGCCGCTAAATGTCATATTGGTATAAAGCGCATGAAGAAACTCCATGTTGATGGATCTTTGGACTCATTCGATTTTGAATCGGTTGAGACATGCGGACCATGCCTTTTGGTAAGATGACTAAACCCCGTTTTCTGGCTTGATGAAACGGGCAAGTGACTTATTGGAAACAATGCATGTTGATGTATACGATCCAATGAGTGTTTATAGCTTGCAGTGAATATCATTGTTTTCTTACCTTCACTGATGATTTGAGTAGATATAGTGTATATTTACTTAATGAAACACAAGTCTGAATCGTTTGAAAGGTTCAAGCAAATTCAGAGTGAAGTTTAAAGATCATCGTGACAAGAAGATAAAAATGACCGCGATATGATCGTGGAGGTGAATATCTGAGTTACGAGTTTGGCATACAACTTAAGACAACGTGAAATTTGTTTCACAACTAACGCCACCTGGAACACCATGCTGTGATGGTGTGTCCGAACATCATAGTCATGCTCTATTGATATAGTGCATACTGTGATGTCTCTTATCATTTTACTACTATAATTTTTGGGGTTATGCATTAGAGACAACTACATTCACTTTAAATAGGGCATCATCTAAATCCGTTGAGATGACACCGTGTGAATTATGGTTTGATAGAAACTTAAGCTGTCATTTCTTAATGTTTGGGGCTGCGAAGCTTGTGTGGAAAATGTTTTCACCTAATGAGCTCAAACCCAAGGCGAACAAATGCATCTTCATAGAATACGCCAAGAACAGTTGGGTATACCTTCTATCTCAGATCCGAGTGCAAAGTGTTTGTTGCTGGAATGGATCCTTTCCTGAGAAAAGGTTTCCCTCGAAAGAATTGAGTGGGAGGAAGATAGAACTTGATGAGGTTATTGAACCTTGTTTCAATCAGAGTAGCGCAGCGCAGAAAGTTGTTTCTGTGAAGCCTATGTTAGTTGAAGAAAGAAGTTAATGATGATGATCATGAAGCTTCGGATCAAGTTACTATCGAACCTCGTAGGTCGACAAGGACGTGTACTGCTCTTGAGTGGTACAACAACCCTGTCTTAAAGGTCATGTTGTTGGACAGCGATGAACCTACGAGCTATGGAGAAGCGATGATGGGCCCGGATTCCGACAAATGGATGAGACCATAAAATCCGAGATAGGATCCATGTATGAAAACCAAGTATAGACTTTGGTAGACTTGCTCGTTGGACGGCAGGTCGTTGAGTACAAATGGATCTTTAAAAATGAAGACAGACGCTGATGGTAAATATCACCATTTGTAAAGCTCGACTTGTTGCAAAGTTGTTTGTGACAAGTTCAAGGAGTTGACTACGATGAGATTTTCTCACTCGTAGTGGTGCTAAAGTCTGTTGGAATTATGTTAGCAGTTGCTGCGTTTTCAATTATGAAATCTGACAGATGGATGTCAAAACATCATTTCCTTAACGGTTTACTTGAGGAAAGGTTGTATGTGATACAACCAGAAGGTTTTGTCAGTCCTAAGGATGCTAAAAGGTGTGCAAGCTTTGGTGATCCTTCCATGGACTGAAGCAAGCATCTCGGAGTTGGAATATACACTTTGATGAGGTGATCAAAGTTTTTGATGTTTATACAAAGTTTACGAGAAACTTGTATTTGCAATAAAGTGAGTGGGAGCACTATAGAGTTTCTGATAAGTATATGTGGTTGACATATTGTTGATCGGAAATAATGTAGAATTTCTGGAAGGCATAAAAGGTTGTTTGAAAAGTGTTTTTCTAAGGAAGACCTGGATAAAGCTACCTAATTGTTGAGCATCAAAATCTATAGAGATAGATCAAGATGCTTGATGAGACTTTCAATGAGTGCATACCTTCACAAGATTTTGAAAGAGTTCAAAATGGATCAGCCAGAGAAATAGTTCTCGTCTGATTTGTAAGGTGTGAAGTTGAGTGAGACTCAAAGCTCGACAACGACAGAAGAAAGAGAAAGGATGAATGTCGTCCCCTATGCCTTAGCCATAGGCTCTATATTATGCCATGCTGTGTACCGCACCTATGTGTGCCTTGCCACGAGTCTGTCAAGGGGTACAAGAGTGGTCCAGGAGTGGATCACTGGACAGCGGTCGGAATTATCCTTAGTAACCAGAGGACTAAGGAAATGTTTCTTGATTATGGAGGTGATAAAGAGTTCGTCGTAAAGAGTTACGTCGATGCAAGCTTTAACACCTATCCGGATGACTAGTAGTAGCAATCTGGATACGTATAGTGGAGCAGCCATTTGGAAATAGTACCAAGTGGAGTGTGGTAGCAGTGATTACAGTTTGACATAGAGATTTGCAAAGTACACACGGATCTGAATATCGCAGACCCGTTGACTATAAGACCTCTCTCACATGCAAAGCATGATCGAGCCCCAAAACTCATTGGGTGTTAGATTCATAACAATGCGAATCACATGGTGATGTGAACTAGATTATTGACTCTAGTGCAAGTGGGAGACTGTTGGAAATATGCCCTAGAGGCAATAATAAATTAGTTATTATCATATTTCCTTGTTCATGATAATCGTTTATTATCCATGCTATAACTGTATTGATCGGAGACTTAAATGCATGTGTGGATACATAGACAAAACCATGTCCCTAGTATGCCTCTAATGGACTAGCTCGTTGATCAAAGGATGGTTAAGGTTTCCTAGCCATGGACATGAGATGTCATTTGATAACGGGATCACATCATTAGGAGAATGATGTGATGGATAAGACCCAAACTACAAACATAGCATATGATCGTGTCAGTTTATTGCTACTGTTTTCTGCATGTCAAGTATATGTTCCTATGACCATGAGATCATGCAACTCACGGATATCGGAGGAGTGCCTTGTGTGTATCAAACGTCGCAACGTAACTGGGTGACTATAAAGGTGCTCTACAGGTATCTCCGATGGTGTTTGTTGAGTTGGCATGGATCGAGACTGGGATTTGTTACTCCGTGTGACGGAGAGGTATCTCAGGGCCCACTCGGTAATACAACATCACAACAAGCCTTGCAAGCAATGTGGCTAAGTGTTAGTCACGGGATCTTGTATTACGGAACGAGTAAAGAGACTTGCCAGTAACGAGGTTGAACTAGGTATGGAGATACCGACGATCGAATCTCGGGCAAGTAACATACCGAAGAACAAAGGGGACGTTATACGGGATTAACTGAATCCTTGACATAGAGGTTCGACCGATAAAGATCTTCGTAGAATATGTAGGAACCAATGTGGACGTCCAGGTCCCGCCATTGGTTATTGACCGTAGAGGTGTCTCGGTCATGTCTACATAGTTCTCGAACCCGCAGGGTCTGCACACTTAAGGTTCGGTGACGTTTCGGTAGTGTAGAGTTATGTATGGTGGTGACCGAAGGTTGTTCGGAGTCCCGGATGAGATCCCGGACGTCACGAGGAGCTCCGGAATGGTCCGGAGGTAAAGATTCATATATAGGAAGTCCCAGTTTGGTTTCCGGAAAAGTTTCGGGCTCATCGGTAGTGTACCGGGAGTATCGGTATTGTACCGGGAGTGCCGGTAGTGTACCGGAGGACCTCCGGGAGGGGTACTTCGACCCCAAGAGGTCCATGGGCTGTGGGAGAATAATAACCAGCCCTTATTGGGCTGGGAAAACAGCCACAAAGGCCCATGGCGCAGGAGAGAAAGTCCTAAAGCAAAAAGTGGAAAATCAGCCAATAGGAGGCAATCCTACTCCAACTAGGATTGGAGGTGAAGTAGGATTGCTCCCACCTCCTATTTCGGCCGACCCAAAGGCCTTGGCTGCCTCTCCTCTCCTCTCCTCCTATATATACTAGTGGATTGGGTGGTTTTTGGACAGAATTTCCGGCCACGTGCTACCCGTTTCACCGGTGCACAGTTTCTCCTCTAGATCGGATTTCTGCAGCGCTTAGGCGAAGCCCTGCCGGAATTGCTCCACCACCACCATCACCGGAGCGCCGTCACGCTGCCGGTGAACTCTCTCTCCTCTCCACCTCCTCTTGCTGGATCAAGATGGTGGAGATCGTCATCAAGCTGCACGTGTGCTGAACGCGGAGGTGCCGTCCGTTCGGCGCTAGATCGGAAGGACCGTGATCGAGATCGCGAGACGGTTCGTGATGTGATCACGGAACGGATCGTGATGAGTTCGCGGGACAGATCGTGATCAAGATCGTGAGACGGATCGTGATGAGTTCACGGGACGGATCATGATGTGTTCGCGGGACGGTTCGTGATTGGATCGCGGGACGCTCGGCGATTTGGATCGCGAAGAAGTTCGACTACACCAACCGCGTTTCTTAACGCTTCCCGCTTAGCGATCTACAAGGGTACGTAGATCCACTCTCCCTCTCGTAGATGCTCATCACCATGGATAGGTTTGCGTGTGCGTAGGAAAATTTTTGTTTCCCATGCGACGTTCCCCAACACGAGCTGGTACTAAAGATGGTATTAGTCCCGGTTCGTGTCGGCTGGCAAGCATTTGGTCAGACTTGGGCCCCGCATGCCTCTTTACTACCGGTTGTTGACACCAACCGGTACTAAAGGGCAACCTTTAATACCGGTTGGTGTCACCAACCGGTACTAAAGACTTCCTATATATATGCTTCGTCCGTAGCCGATCGAAGGGGCTCTCATTTCTCTGTTTTCTCCCCTATTCTTCTTCTTGCTCGAAGCTCATCCTCCATTTTTCCAAGGATTTGTCAAGATTTAAAGGCACCCCATCTATCCAAGTATTCACAAAAGTTAGCAACTTTTCCCCTTCATCTCTCATTGTTAGATTAGCTTGTGGTATGCTCAAAGATATGTGATTTGTGGGTTTTAGCTAGGTTTTGGAGGAGTGATCATTATGTGGGAGTTTATTTGATTTATATGCAATTTGAGCTCAAATTAACTTGTTAGGTTGCATATGTGTAGGTTTCGTTTATTTGGTGCCTTCCCATCCCCGTCCTAACCACCGTCGATCGTCTGCACCGTCTCGTCGCAGCACCGGCCACCTTGATGAGCCTCTTGTTCTTCTTAAAACCTTTTTGTTAAAAAAATCACTAGTATGATTTAGATAGCTACGTGTACGATTTACTTACTTGTATTATTGTTAGTTATTCTATAGTGTCATGGTTATGGTATCCGCCCACGTCGGCCCTCGTCTAGTCTATGATTCAGATGTGGTATGTCATTATCTTTTATAACTATTTCACACATCATCTAATGTCTATGACAATTAATTATGCCACCAAATTGACGTAGATGTTTTTATCTATAGGAAGTAGTTGAACCAGAAATTCCAACCGACTATGCAATTCTGCTCGAGAAATTAACACAAGCTGAAAACGAAATTGATCATTTGAAAGAAAACTTGAAAAGAACTAAAGATGAGAAGATGGGATTGGAGTTGCATGTTGCGATATCGTCGATGATCGCAAGAACAAGATGGCTGGAATGCGCTTGAAGCTTAGAAAGATTAGAAAATATGCCATTGATAAAGAGGCTTGGTATCATTATGCCGTTGGCTCAATTGTTACCTTAGTTGCGATTATGATCGCATTTGTTGTTGCATTTACATGTATTAGATAGTTGTATGTTGTTTTATGAGATGTATGTATGAACTATAAGTATTTATTATTTGCAGTAATAACATTTGGTCACTGCTAGCTCTACTTTAGTTGTAATGTGACGATGAAGTTGTATTAATTTGGTCACTTCGATGTTATGTAGTGAACATGAGCCGGCAATGGATGTATGATGACCAAGTAAGTCCATGGTTTCTTAATGGTATGCATGATTTTATTCGTGTGGCTAAGGCAAACAAGAAGAATGGTTTCATGTGTTGTCCATGTCGTGACTGTAAGAATGATAGGAATTACTCTACCTCAAAAACCCTTCACTACCACCTGCTGAAGTCCGGTATCATGTTCGGCTATAGCTGTTGGACCAAGCATAGAGAAAGAGGGGTTATAATGGAAGACAATGAAGAAGAAGAGGATGATGACAACTATCCTTTTGCCGATGCAACAATGGGGGAAGCTGAAGAAGAGGCATTAATGGGGAAGCTGAAGAAGAGGCATCATATGAGCTCACTGATGATTTGGGTCGGGTCATTGCTGATGCAAAGAGAAACTGCAAAAGTGACAAGGAGAGGTTCAAGTTTAAACGCATGTTAGAGGATCACAAGAAATTATTGTATCCAAATAGTGAAGATGACCAGAAAAAGCTGGGTACCACGCTGGAATTGCTGCAATGGAAGGCGAAGAATGGTGTAACTGGCAAGGGATTTCAAGAATTGATGATAATGATAAAGAAGATGCTTCCAAAGGATAACGAATTGCCTGAAAGTACGTATGAAGCAAAGAAGATTGTTTGCCCTCTAGGATTAGAGGTGCAGAAGATACATGCATGCCCTAATGACTGCATCCTCTACCACGGTCAGGAGTACGGGAATTTTGGATGCATGCCCGGTATGCGGTGCACTGCGCTATAAGATCCCTCGCGATGACCCTGGTGATGTGGAGGGCGAACGCCACAGGAAGAGGGTTCCTACCAAGGTGATGTGGCATGCTCCTATAATACCACGGTTGAAATGTTTGTTCCAAAACAAAGAGCATGCCAAGTTGTTGTGATGGCACAAAGAAGAGCATAAGAAAGACGGGATGTTGAGAGCACCCGCTGATTGGTCGCAGTGGAGAAAAATCGAGAGGGAGTTCGAGGACTTTGCAGCTGTCGCAACAAACTTATGGTTTGGTCTTAGTACAGACGACATGAATCCTTTGGGGGAGCAGAGCTCCAGTCACAGCACCTGGCCCGTGACTCTATGTATCTACAACCTTCCTCCTTGGTTGTGCATGAAGCGGAAGTTCATTATGATGCCAGTGCTCATCCAAGGCCCTAAGCAACCCGGCAACAGCATTGATGTATACCGAAGGCCACTAGTTGATGAACTTCTACAGTTGTGGAAAAAACCAGGTGTACGTGTGTGGGATGCGCACACACAGAAGGAAATTGACCTACGAGCATTGCTGTTTGTAACCATCAATGATTGGCCTGCTCTCAGTAACCTTTCAGGACATACAAACAAGGGATACAATGCATGCACGCACCGTTTAGATGATACTAAAAGTATATATTTGGATAAATGTAAGAAGAATGTGTACCTGGGACATCGTCAATTTCTACCGATCAAGCATATCTTAAGAAAGGCAGGCAACCATTTCAAAGGTGAGCCAGATAACCTGAAGAAGCCTAGCCTCCGTACTGGTGAATATATATTTGATATGGTCAAGGATTTATAGGTAATCTTTGGAAAGGGTCCTGGCGGACAATCTGTTCCGAATGACGCCAACGGACACGCACCCATGTGGAAGAAGAAATCTATATTTTGGGAACTTGAATATTGGAAAGCCCTAGAGGTCCGCAATGCAATCGACATGATGCACGTGATGAAGAATCTTTGTGTGAACCTGCTAGACTTCTTGGGCGTGTATGGAAAGAGAAAAGATACACCGGAGGCACGGGAGGACAAGCAAAGAATTAACGAAAAAGACGGCATGCCTCCAAAGCAGTATCAAGGTCCTGGTAGCTACGCTCTTATGAAAGAAGAGAAGAAAATCTTTTTTGAATGTGTGCTCAGTATCAAGGTCCCGTCTGGCTTCTCGTCGAATATAAAGGGAATAATAAATATGGGAGAGAAAAAATTTCAAAATCTAAAGTCTCATGACTGCCACGTGATTATGACGCAATTAGTTTCGGTTGCACTTAGGGGGCTTCTACAGGAAAATGTTCGATTAGCCATTGTGAAGCTATGTGCATTCCTCAATGCAATTTCTCAAAAGGTAATCAATCCAGAAATCTGACAAAGGTTACAGAATGACCTGGTCCAATGTCTTGTCAGTTTTGAGTTGGTGTTCCGTCCATCCTTCTTCAATATTATGATGCACATTCTAGTTCACCTAGTCAAAGAAATTAACATTCTGGGTCTTGTATTTCTACACAATATGTTCCCCTTCGAGAGGTTCATGGTAGTTTTAAAGAAATATGTTCATAAACGTGCTAGGCCAGAAGGAAGCATCGATAAGGGCTATGGAACAGAGGAGGTTATTGAGTTTTGTGTTGACTTTGTTCCTGACATTAAGTCGATTGGTCTTCCTAAATCACGGCATGAGGGGAGACTGGATGGAAAAGGCACACTAGGAAAGAAAGAAGCAATAAATATGGACGGGCATTCTTTCACTCAAGCACACTACACGGTTCTACAAAATTCCACCTTGGTGACTCCATATATCGAGGAACACAAGGATATTGTACGGTCCAAGAACCAGGAGCAGTCTGACCCCTGGATTGAACGTAAACACATGGAGACTTTCGCTAGTTGGTTGCAAACAAAGCTCATCAATGACAACGATGTTCTAGATGAACTGTACTGGTTGGCCAAGACACCAAGTTTGACTGTAACGACTTTCAAAGGGTACGAGATAAATGGGAATACATTTTACACGATCGCCCAAGATAAAAAGAGCACCAACCAAAACAGTGGTGTTCGCTATGATGCAACAAACTTTCAAGACACATATTGTGGTTACATAGAGGAGATATGGGAACTTGACTATGGACCTCATCTTAAGGTCCCTTTGTTTTGGTGCAAATTTGTCAAATACACTAGAGGCAGGGTACAGGTAGGCCCGCAATACGGAATGACAACAGTGGATCTCAACAATCTTGGGTACACAGACGACTCATTCGTCCTAGCCAATGATGTGGCTCAGGTTTTCTATGTGAAGGACATGTCTAGCAAACCGAGGAGAAAAAAGATAAGGAAGCGAATAAATCATACGATGAGCCAAAGCGCCACATAGTTCTTTCAGGGAAAAGAAACATTGTGGGAGTGGAGGACAAGACAGACATGTCAGAAGATTATGAAAAGTTTCATGAAATCCCTCCCTTCAGAGTGAAGACTGACCCAAGCATCTTGTTAAATGATGAAGATTATCCATGGTTACGGTGCAATCATAAGCAAGGTACAAACACACAGAAAAAGTCTTACACCGCGAGATCCCACTCTAGGATGTGACCGGCTTCACTGTCATCACTTTCTATGTGAAGGACATGCATGCATGCATTTTCTAGCATGGTATCTTTGTAAGAGTTTGTACACGAAGTGCATCTAGTTTTTGTCGTAACCCTCTCAACTCTTTAGAAGCTGCTCTGTGGGTGAAATTATGATGTCATGCCAAGTTACAACCTTTTCAGAGTTCATTTGTACTGCTTTTCAAATTCAGGGTCATTTAGCTCAAAATAAATCATTAAATGCATGAAAAATATCAAATGAAGTCGGAAAGGGTTGAAAATTGATGATGTGCCCTTGAATGGTGCATATTGAACACACAAAAAGTATGGAGTTAAAATAAGTTATTAAAAATGAAATCCCTTTGTAATAGATGAGTTTTCGTCCGAAACCCTCATACTTCGAAAGAGATTGTCCAATTTGTACACGAAGTGCATCCAGCTTTTGTCGTAACCCTCTCAACTCTTTAGAAGTTGCTATGTGGGTGAAATTATGATGTCATGCCAAGTTACAACCTTTTCAGAGTTCATTTGTACTGCTTTTCAAATTCTGGGTCATTTAGCTCAAAATAAATCATTAAATGCATGAAAAATATCAAAATGAAGTCAGAAAGGGTTGAAAATTGATGATGTGCCTTTGAATGGTGCATATTGAACACAAAAAAAGTATGGAGTTAAAATAAGTTATTAAAAATGAAATCCCTTTGTAATAGATGAGTTTTCGTCCGAAACCCTCATACTTCGAAAGAGATTGTCCAATTTGTACATGAAGTGCATCCAGTTTTTGTCGTAACCCTCTCAACTCTTTAGAAGTTGCTATGTGGGTGAAATTATGATGTCATGCCAAGTTACAACCTTTCCAGAGTTCATTTGTACTGCTTTTCAAATTTAGGGTCATTTAGCTCAAAATAAATCATTAAATGCATGAAAAAAATCAAATGAAGTCAGAAAGGGTTGAAAATTGATGATCTGCCTTTGAATGGTGCATATTGAACACACAAAAAGTATGAAGTTAAAGTTAGTTATTAAAAATGAAATCCCTTTGTAATAGATGAGTATTCGTCTGAAACCCTCATACTTCGAAGGAGATAGTCCAATTTGTACACGAAGTGCATCCAATTTTTGCCGTAACCCTCTCAACTCTTTAGAAGTTGCTATGTGGGTGAAATTATGATGTCATGCCAAGTTACAACCTTTTCAGAGTTCATTTGTACTGCTTTTCAAACTCGAGATATGACATTTCAAATGCCATTTAATCAAATTGTCTTATACAGCAGTTTAAGTTGTTCAAACATGCATGGAAATTCCATAAACAGGATCTTTATATTTTTCTGATATTTTTTCATATATTATTTATTTCCATTGGAGTCATTGATTTTTTTCTATGATTTTCTAAAGTTTAGGGGTTTTTCTGAAAATAATAATTACTAACGAATTAAAAAAGTTTAGTACCGGTGCGAGCCACGCACCGGTACTAAAGGTCCACCACCCCGCGCATTTTTGGGGGTGGACCTTTAGTACCGGTGCGAGCCACGCACCGTTACTAAAGGTCCACCCCACTAGCTCGCACCGGTACTAAAGGGTCTTTAGTACCGGTGCGAGCCACGCACCGATACTAAAGGTCCTCCACGTATAAATAGTGGAGGCCTCGTCCCAGGCCGAGCCACCCACCGGGAGAAGCTTATTTGCGCCGCCGCCAGGGTGCCGGAGTCCGTTGTCCTCGTCGCCGGACCTCCTCGCCCTCCTCCCCGAGCCACCTCCTCGTCACCGCCCCCTACGCCGTCCCCGAGCACTGCTTGACGTCGCGCCTCCGAGCCGTCCCCAAGCCCTGCCCGACGCTGTCGCCTCCGAGCCGTCCCCGAGCCCTACCCGCGACACCGTCGCCGGACTTCCTCTCCCTCCTCCCCGAGCACGCTCCTCGTCACCGCCCTGACACCGTCGCCGAGCCCTCCCCTAACGCCTCGTCCCGCCGGCCCGCCCCGACGAGCCCCGACGATCCATCCCGCTGGTGAGCCCCGACGAGCCCTACCAAAATGTACTATGATGCAAAACCTGATTTTTAGGAATTTTAGGAATTTAACTATGGATTAGATGCTGGAATTTTAGGAATTTTAAGAATTTTAGGAATTTTAGGAATTTTAGGAATGTTAGATGGATAGAAAGATATGTTGTGGCAAAGTTGTTAGATGGATGTTTAGATTTTTAGATAGATATGTTGTGGCGAAGTTGTTAGATAGATATGGATGAGGATCCCCTGCCGCGCGGCACCCTGCCGTTCAGCCACTGGCACGTGGGCCCGCGTGGCAACCTGGCCCACATGTCAGTGGCCGAATGGCAGGCTGCCGCACGTTAGAGGAGCCGGCTCCGATGGATATGTTAGATGGATAGATAGATGGATAGATAGAGATGTTAGATGGATAGATAGAGATGTTAGATGGATGTTTAGATTTTTTTTGCAATGGAGTTCATTTTTTTGCATTAGAGCTTTGGATAGATAGAGATGTTAGATGGATGTTTAGATGGATGTATATATATAGAAAATGTTTTAATGATGATTTTTTTTGTTCATGGATTTTTTTATGTTCATACAATTTTTTTGTCCATGTATGTATGTATGTATAGAGGGATGGATTGATGTATATAGAAAATGTTCATATGTAGACTTCGGGAAAACATTCCCGGATGATATTCCCCATCCGTTTCATTTGTTAGATGCTAAGTGTTAATTTTGCTAAGTTTTATTTAATTTGTTTTCATATTTAAGTGTTTCTTATCGACGTCGACGATGCCGATCCCGCATCCTCGTCGTCGAGTCGGCGGAGGAGGTCACTTGCTTGAGCCGAGGGGCCCTGTCCGGGACTGGGCTCCGGCAGGCTGGTACTGGGAGGTGCTGCCTTCCGGGCAACGCAGCTTCGTGAGGAGCCAACCCGTCGTCGACCCGGAGGTTCTGTGGTGGCGGCCGCATGGGCCATGGACGATTCGAAGGCTTGAGTCCCCCGCGGAGGTGGTACAGTACCATGTCAGCAAGGAGAACGAGAACGTCCGCCGCTACATGGCAGCTTTGGAGGCCAGGTCCGACAATACTTGGCAGGTTCTTCAGGGATCTCACTGGAGCTATGTTCCTGTGATGGTTCCTTCTCTTTGGGTGTCCACCACCCACCCTGATATCCGTCAGCTGCTAGGGTTCTAGCTAGATCGATATATTAGCTACTATATATGTATTATTATGATGTATTAGCTAGATCGATGGATTAGCCGATGTATTAACAATTATCCGAGACTATGAGATGAGATCTTTTCTAAGAACTACTATATATGTATTCGATGATGCATTATTAATTAACTATCAGTTATTTTGCTTCTTGAATGCATGCTGATTTGAATACTAATTTGTTTTATCTATATTATTATGGATTAGTTATTAAGCTATGGACAATACCGGTAGAGCTAATGAAGAGGACATCTTCGACATGATACGCTCCTTCGAAAACCCAGCGGACCTTCTGGGTGAATCACATGATGATGACGGCTCACAATATCTGAACGATTACGGTGATGGATGTGAGGCCAAGAAAGAACAACTTATGTTCCAAAATCCGGAACAACTAACAATGTCCAGCGAGGTATATACACATATTAGCCTCTGGTGATCATTACATGTGTATTAATTGATTTGTATATATATATATATATATTAACAAATCTCTCTTCTTTTAATTATCAGCCCTCCAGATCGAGCCAATCTAGTAGAAAGGTGCGAGGCGGTGCCAAAATATTGGACGGCAACGTAAAGCTCAATCTTGATGCTTTCAAACATGATGGCGCACCAACTCACCCTGAAGCCAATGCCAAGACATTTGTGCGTCAATGCGGAGTGGTTGTTAGGAACGGAGTCCCGATCACAATGCAAGAATGGATTCAGCCAAACAAATCAAAACCAGGAGTGAATTATGTCGATAAAAGAATTAAAGATGCCCTTTGGCGAGATCTCATGGAGCATTTCATCCTACCAAATTCTCTCTAGGAGCGCTAAAGGGACAAAGTCAAGGAGTTTGCTCTCCATAAGATGGTCAGCACGTTCCAGACTTGGAAGAAAAGATTATGGACCGAGTACAGCACTAGAGGCAAGAAAGCGCCCAAATTCATAGGAATATACTAGAACGTCAGGAATCACTGGGACGCATTTATCGAGTACAAGACATCGAAAGCTGCTATGGAGAAGTCGGCAAAGAATAAGATAAATGCGAAGAAGAAAAAGTATCACCATAAACTAGGGACAAGTGGATACAAGTTAGCCATTCCTAAGTGGGATGCATTAGAGAATAAGATGCATGTTGAAGGGATCACTCCAGTGACCTTCAACTGGCCCCGGAGGTGCAGGATTTGTTTTTTTGCGCATGAAGGAAAGTTGGACCCAGCAACAGGGAAGATTATCTCACTGGCTAGTCTGAAGCATGCATCAGATGAGTTGATTGAAGCAATAAAAGCTGCCCAAGAAGGACGGTTTCACCCCGATAGAGAGAACGATAAGCTTACACGTGCCCTCAGGAATCCCGAACACGGAGGACGAACACGAGGCGTGGGCGTTGTTCCGTGGTACGAGGGGTTTGCGGGATGGAAGGACAGTTATGAAAGGCGTTCGAGAAAAAAGAAGGTGGAAGCAGACCGACTTTCAAAGTTGGAACAGAAGTACGAGCGGCAGCAGCTGCAGATACACGTATTGACCCAGCAAAGGGCAACTCCGCGGCAGGAGGCATCGGAACCCGTCCCATCTACACTGCCGAAAAGCAGCGTGGCTTCCACGGGGGCACCGCTGGGTCACACTCCCATGGATGATATCACCGAGAAGACATCTTGTGAGCTAATCCAGAAAATGAAGAACAAACTCATGCGGGTCGTGACGGGCTATGCTTTACCAAATACACCTGATGTTCTCTGGCATTTCAATCCGGTTCCAGCTGGGTATGCTCGTGTCGCGGTGGACGCAATAGAGCCAGGATATGATGAACTATAGCTTGACATCCCTGGAGGTGAGGGGGAGTCCACACTGGCAAAAGTCGGCCATGGTCTCATTCTATGGAGTAAGGAGTGCATCGTCTTTCCACACTCGGCGCTAAGGCCACCGGCTCCTCCAAGTATCGATGTCCAGCACAAGGGATCCCAGCCAGAGGCATCGCAGCGCCAGCAGTCCTCCCCACCTCGTCAACAGCCCTCCCCACCTCGCCAGCAGAACTCCCCACCTCGAGAGGCGTCCCACTTCCATATGGATCCCAGCATGAGTCCACCCAACCTCGGGACGGAGCACGACGCGAGTCCATATCGTCGATATCGATATCCGCCGCGTGAGCTAACTCCACCCCGGCAACGGTCCCGCCAGCGGGGCTCCCAAAAGAGGAAGGCCATCAGCAGTCCTCTTCGGAAGAAAGCAAAGAAGAAACCCAAGCCTCCGGCCAAAAGGAAGCTGCCTTACGACATGACACCAGAGGAAACCAAAATTGAAAGCGATCGCCAAGTGAAAGCCTTTTTTGCGAAGAAGACCCTGCCGCCAAAGGAGGTAATACCCAAGGAAGTCCAAGAGCACTTTATGGAACACGTTATTGATCGATCCCGGCATATGTGGAGCATATGCCGACAGACTATGAGCGGCAGATTCAGAAGGCACGTGAGCAGAGAAGTCGGCCCAGCCCAAGGAAGAAGTTGGGAAGTACGACATCAATGACAGGTGGTACTACTAGCAGGAAAACAGTTCCCCAGCTCGGAGAATAATCCAAGCAATTGATCTCTCCGCTCAAGGTGAGTACCAATCCAAGCAAGCAACCGATCCAAGCAATCAACATGCGAGGCAACCCAATCGGCCTCGAAGAAGTAGAGGCTGCAGGTCTCACTCTTGGCCAAATCCTTGGCACCGAGGAAATCCACGAGTACGGTGCAGATGAGTACGCAATGCAATATGTCGTCGGAAAACCACTTGTCACACCCGAGTAGTACAAGGAACTACCAACTGCGATGCGACAATTGCATGATTCGTACCTGCGTGAAGCAAAGCGAGGGGAGACGGCGGTCATGGTCAAAGTAAGAAAAGAGCATTACGTCAATGGATGTGACATATGTCTTGAATTCTCAGAATTTTTCCAGTTATACCACATGGACTCTTCGACAAAACTCTCATCAGTTGCTATTGTCTGTAAGTGATTTATATCTTTAATAATTTAAGTCTCTAGCTAAGATATCGTTCATTGGCTTATCCTCACTATATATGTTCTTTTCTATGCTATTATGCAGATTGAAAATGTGGGAATTGAAACAAGAGGGAATCGATGACATTGGGTTCATCGACCCAAATACCGTTCATGGTCATGTGGTAAAACATTATGCCAATGACACAGAAGATATCTTGGAAACTTTTCTAGAGGCACTAATGAATACCAAATCTACTATAATATTTCCTTACAACATGGGGTGAGTGTTTACTCTCTTGTATACTACAAATCCTATTTTTGCTTATTAGCTCGCTGTCAAGTGTAGTTGATGAGTTATATGCATGCCTTCTTAATCATATAAACTTCTACGCAGAGACCACTATATCCTCCTAAATATTATCCTCACGGATGGACTTGTTCAAGTGGACGAGTCACTAGATACACTAGAACAATCATACGTGGACTTGTATTTTATGATAGAACGGTAATTTTAATCTTTATCGACCTCGCTTTCTTTCATTATTCCCTGATATCAAAACTAATTATAATAACTCTTTCGTTCTTTTTCTTTTCCGCGTAGTGTTTGGAAAAATATGATAGAAAAAAACCATCACGGTCGTCAATGGAAACCGAAGCTGAAGTGGAAAAAGATGCAGGTAATTAAGTAGAACTACTAGGTCTATGCATCTCTTTAATTCTAGTTTCAATACCATTATCATGCTTGATTATTAATTATCTTATTGAATTCTATTCTTTTGCAAAGTGCGTGAAGCAGCCACAGGGGACAAATTTATGTGGATACTTCCTCTGCGAGAACATTCGCATCCAAACCGAAGGCCGTATACGTCGCAGAGGAGCATGTGAAAGACAACTCCAGGTTTGGCAGATGATGTCGAAGCTCTCAGCCGAGAAATGCTTTGTAGCACTTCAAGAGGAATTTGTGGCATTTCTTCTTCGACATGTCATTGATGTAAACGGAGAGCACTATTACTTATCGCCGCCTCAATAATGCCAGCAAATCAGTAGTAGAAAACTGAGGTTTCATCCGGAGCACTAGCTAGCTAGTCCCCGACGGGTTTTGGGCCTTAATTTATAAGTCTAGAATATATATGGATGTGTAATTCCATTTGTATATATACTGTGTATGAGATATTGTATATTATATTACATATATATATGCATCAACTTGTGTAATGTTTACAGTATGTAGCACCGTAAAATAAATTTGAAATGAATGGAAAACACAATAAATAGAGAGGAAAACTAAAACCTAATTAAAATCTAAAAAAAACAGAACACTTATTACCGGTTGGTATCACCAACCGGTACTAAAGGTCCTCCACCACCAACCCACACAGGGAGCCACGTGGTGGACCTTTAGTACCGGTTCGTGGGCCAATCGGTACTAAAGGTCTGGACCTTTAGTCCCAACCCTTTAGTACAGGTTGGGGAACCACTACTAAAGGCCCATCCCGACCAGGACTACAAATCAACATTCTACTAGTGATAAGTGGCCTAGAAGTTGGACCGACATTCTGCGTGGATAGCTCTTAGGTTGGTCCGATAGACCAGTGTCGTATCCTTCCTCAGCTGAGAGGACTCTTGTCCATCGATTGTTGAGGTCGTCTTGTTCGGCTTTGAGTTGTCGCTCTTTTGCTTTCAGGCTGTGTGTCGTGGATATCAGCTGTTGCCTGAACAATTCCTGATCTTCAGGATTGTCGGGAATGGCAAAGTCATTGGCATCCGCATTATCCTCCCCCTCGATAGAGTGGAGGTAGTCGTCCTCCTCAGGATCATCTGGATCATCGGGGTTGGGACAGTCTTCGGGTCTCACCTGGCCCTCTAATGGGTGTTCGGGAAGTTCCGGACCATCGATGTCTTCTGGGGTATCTCCATTCCCAGTGGCATCGGTAGATTTCCGCCCCTTTTTTCCTTTTGACCGTTTATGAGGCTTTGGGCGTCTTGACAGCGCTTCATCCGATTTATCGCCGTTGTTATTCGGGGTGTCCACATTGTAGACGTCGTATGTAGAGGTGGCAATCCACTTCCTGGTCTTAGCAGGGGTGAGGGAGTGATCTTCCTCATCCATGTACTCTGCTTCCTCGGAAGTGTAGTCTAGCATGTCGGTTAAATCCTCGACAGTGGCTATCAAGTGGGTGGTGGGTGGGACGAAAAATCCGTCCTGACCCGTCTGAGGCCCAATCTGAGAATAGATCAAGGTTGGGTCGTTATTGATCCTAATCGACAAGATCCGATCTAGAGCCTCGTCGAGTATCGAGAGCTCGATCGGACCGGTCTGCCTAGAGCTGCCAGAGTGAACCTCCGATGCGTCCGTGAAGGGAGAGTGTTCGGCAAGAACTGGTGTCCGGACGTCGGGCTCTATGACCTGATCCAGGACAAATGTCAGGCCCTCGTTGGCGTAGACCACATGGGCGAAGCCGATAGTGGGTCTGGGGTTAAAGCCTCAGAGCCTTCAGGCATGGCAGGCGAGACTATGAGCCCGGACAGTGATAGATCGTCTCAAGAGTCTACGGAGAACTCTAAGTTCCCAAATCTGACCTCTTGATCAGGGGAGAAACTTCCGGCGCGGCCTAGATGGCTGGTTGGGTCGGCGTGCAGCAATATGCTGCCAAAAGCGAAGATCTGTCCAGGGAAAAAAGTGCCTGTATTGCGGTCCTCTTCGTTGATGACTAGGCGAGCCATCGATTCCTTGTGGTGATCACAGTGAAACTCTCAATGAAAGCACCAATGTCGGTGTCAAAACCGACGGATCTCGGGTAGGGGGTCCCGAACTGTGAGACCTGGATCGATGGTAACAAGAGACGAAGGGGACAAGGTTTTACCCAGGTTCGGGCCCTCCTATCGACGTAATACCCTACGGCCTACTTGATTATATTGATTGTATGGGGATTATAGAGTTGATCTACCTCGAGATCAAGTATCTAAACCCTAGATGAGTTCTCTCGTTCAACACCCTAAAACCCTCTGGCTTATATAGATGTCGAGGGTGCCTAGGGTTTACACATGGTCATTTACACGTCGAAGGGATAAACATGCCTATTTACTACTTTAAACGTGGAGGACATGCCACGATTCTCGAAGCTTCCTTCTTGGAGGCAAGATCTTCAATCCTTCTAGTATACGACAAGTGGCCCATACAATCTGGCCCATAAGACATAGGCCGGCCTCCCGAGGACCCCCTAATCCAGGACTCCCTCACCGGGTGTTCAAGATTCTTGAGGGTGCGTGAAAGCTCGTCCTTCTCTCTCTCGGGCTCGTACACACCCGCTCGAGCTTCTGCTATTGCTTTAAGTAACTCATCCATGGCTTATTTAAGACTTGCATGTTCAAGAACCTCCCCTGTCTTTGGGTCCAACTTTCTCCCATGTGCATAAAACCAATTTCTGCACCTCTTGGGACAAGTCTCTATTACTGGAGTGACCCCTGCAGCCTTCATGTTTCTCTCAAATTCATCCCACTTAGGCAACCCAGACTCGTAGCCGCCTAGTCCCAGATGATGGTGCCACGTTTTTTTGTTGGCATTTATCTTGTTTATTCTCGACCATTTCTTAGCTTTTTCTGATTCATTGAACTTCACAAATTCATCCCAGTCATCTGCTAACTTCACATATTATCCTTTGAATTCTGGAGTCTTCTTTTTGTTTTCCATGTAACTTTTCCATAATCTTTTCTTCCAAGACTGGAATTGTGTGGCCATCTTCTTAAGATCACACTTCTTCACTTTCTCCTGTTGGAGACCCGTGAGATCCTCTGGTAGGGTGAAATGTTTCATGAGCTCCTCCCAAAGCAGATCGTTTGCTCTGTGACTGACAAAAGAAACTGCTTGCATATCTTTAGGTTGATTCCATTCTTGAACGGTGATCGGTATTTGGTCCCTAATGATAACTCCGCATTGACGTATAAATCTTTCTACATTCTCTTTAGGAGCAATCGATTCGCCATCTACTCTGATTTGATCGTTGTTAAACTTTATGCCTTGTTTCAACTTTTTTGTCGGGCCGCGTTTAACCCTTTTAGAAGATTTTCTCAATCCGGAGGTCTAAAAGGAAGAAAGATTCATTAATATATACATATCAATCAATACATCTGATGATCACCAGAGGGCAAATTAATACCTCGCCTCACTCTGTTAAATGGACAAAAATTTCTTCGCCATCGTCATTACCAGCCGGTTCGCCTTCATCTCTGGGTTGTTCTTCCTCAATTCCCTCACCGGATGGGTTAAGGTATTGTGATCCATCATCTACTTCATTCTCTTTGTTTTCGAAGCGTATCAGGTCATACATGGCATTCTCTTGATCATGGTATCTGTCTCTACCGTCCATAGCTTAACTAATCTAGAACAAATATAAAACAATTAGAATGCATTCAATAAGCAGAACCAGAGATATGAAAATCAATACAAGATAATGCAACAACAAATGCGATCATATAATGTCACTAATACATCATCGATTAGTATCACTAATACATCATCAAATATAATATCACTAATATATCATCAGAGTAGTTGACGTCTCGCGACACAGGCGGTGAACACCCAAAGATAAGGAACTATGACAGGATCATAGCTCGGGTGTGATCCCTAAAGAACCTGCCAGGTATTGGAGAACCTGGCGTCCAACGCAGCCATGTAGCATCGGACGTGCTCGTCCTCCTCCCTGACACAGCGACATACCACCTCCGCGGGGGCCGGCTCCCTCTACACCGACTGTGGTCCATGCGACCGCCACCAAATAACCTCCTGGTCAACGACAGGACCCTCATTCCTCACCAAGCTCCACGCCCCGGAAGGCAGCACCTCCCAGTGCCAGCCCGGCGGAACCCAGTCCCGGACATGGCGCCTCTCAAGCAGGGGGTTGCCGCTGAGTCAACGACGAGGATGCGGGATGGGGGTTGCCGCCGAGTCAACGACGAGGATGCGGGATGGGCATCATCGACTCGAGAACTTATAAACGTGGGATTTTCCTAACAATGATTATCATTTTATTATCCTACACATATTTATAAACAAATTCAGCAACATCTAAACACATCTAAACATCTATCTAAACATCCAACATCTATCGGACCATCAAACATCAAACATCTGAACATCTATCAAACATCTATCTGCACATCAAACATCAAACATCTAAACATCTGAATGGATTTGGGGATCAAGGGCCTCACCTTGACGAACAGGCCGGCCGGACGGGAAGAGCTCGAGGCAGGGGGGTCAATGGAGGCGGTGGCACCGGGGTAAGACTAGCAACCTTTAAGGGGACAAAAATAAACAAATGTTACTTTTACTAAATGTGAGACATATCTCAAATAAACAAATACGCCGTTGTCCTAATGCATGTGAGAATAACATTCTTGTAACAAATAATAAATATCAGTATGCCTTCAGTTCAAAATGTGAGAATCACATTCTTGTAACAAATTATACATGTCATAGCATAAAAGGGCAAGCACATTACAATTAAAAATGTATTGCCTAATTTTTTGTTGACCTATTTTTTTGTGGATGGCATTGACTAATTTCTTCTCTGAACACTGCTATCCTAATTCAAAATGTATCACACTAAAAAGTAATGATATTGGCATTGGCACCACCCCCGTGGGACTCGTCGGCGCCATGGCGCTCAACATCGTCATCTACTGTGTGCTCGCCATCACGCTCTGCCAGCCTGCCTCATGCTCGCCGTCACGCCATCACACCCTTCTTCGTCGCCTTCAGCACCGTCGGCATGGACTGGGCAAGTACATCATGGCCTTCGGCGCACTCAAGGGGATGGCCATGGCGCTGCCACGCTCGAGTAGGTCGGTGGCCATGGTGCAACCACGCGCACTCGGGCATGGCGAGGGGAGGTTAGTGTCGGTGTCAAAACCAGCGGATCTCGGGTAGGGGGTCCCGAATTGTGAGACCTTGATCGATCGTAACAAGAGACGACGGGGACAAGGTTTTACCCTGGTTCGGGCCCTCCTATGGAGGTAATACCCTATGTCCTGCTTGGTTATATTATTGTATGGGGATTACAGAGTTGATCTACCTCGAGATCATGTATCTAAACCGTAGATGAGTTATGTCCTTCTACACCCTAAAACCCTCCGGCTTATATAGACGTCGAGGGTGCCTAGGGTTTACACATGGTCGGTTACACGTCGAAGGGATAAACATGCCTATTTACTACTTTAAACGTGGAGGACAAGCCACGATTCTTGAAGCTTCCTTCTTGGAGGCAAGATCTTCAATCCTTCCAGTATCTGGCAAATGGTCCATATACCGGCCCAAACGAAATTGGTCGGCCTCCCGAGGACCCCTCAATCCAGGACTCCCTCAATCCAGGACTCCCACAGTAGCCTCCGGACTAGCCTCCAATGCCGAGGTATATCCGGATAGTCTTGTACATTATAGTCTTCGGCTTGCGAGGCGCGTCCCTCCATCCCTTCATGTTCGGCAACCATCCTATCATCGGCGAAACCCCAAACGTCGCGGGATTGTTGAGTCCATAGTAATAGCATTTCTTGGAGTTCGCGCATCATGGGGAGACGAACGGTTCGATAGCTTTTTACAAAACTACCCCTTAATATAAGTGAGGCATCACCCATTTAAACAAATTGAGCCGTGGTCCAAGCCACATCTTCTTACTCTTGTCCTTCACCGGAAAAATCCTCCAGCGAAAAAGGTCTCCACCAAAGATGGCGAGCGACCCTGGTTCCTCCTCGGATCCTTACGGATCCCGTCCCAGGGATTGGACTAGCTGCTCCGTGTCGCTCCTTCGACTTCGCAACCTTGAGACCCAAGGTTACCTTCCTTCCTCGGGTCTGACAGTCGTCTGCGTTGGTTTGACATCATTCAACGATGAGTCCCTCGCAGAGAATTTCCCCAATCCTGAAAAGGGAGAGCGTATATGCCTCGTGCCCTATCTCCTGCGGGGTCTCGGGTTTCCCATCCATCCGTTCCTGAGAGGTCTACTAGTGTTTTATGGGATCCAGCTCCACCACCTCGCCCCAGGGTCTATCCTGCACATCTCGGGCTTCGTCGCCCTTTGCGAGATGTTCCTGGGCTGCGAGGCACATTTCGATTTATGGAGGAAATACTTCTGCCTTGTTCCTCGCACTCGAGACAAGACAATTTTCGAGGTCGGTGGAGCCGAAGTATGCCATATAGCGGGGACGGGATACCCCGTGGGGACACCAAAGGAGTCCGAACTATGGACTTCGGAATGGTTTTATATCGAGGACGTCCCTATATTCGATCCAACTCGGAGGGGCTTGCCTGAATACTCCGATGCCCCTTTGAAGAAAAGATACAATTGGCGCCCGAAGAGGCTATCCCAAGAGGACATCACCCAGGTGCAACGCCTAGCAACCCGCGTGAGGCTGCAAGCCCATCACAAACTGACTATGATAGACGTCATGGCCGCCACCATCACCCGGTGCGTCCAACCTCTTCAACAGAGGATACATCCTTTGTGGTGCTACAACAGGACAAGCGACACTAATCGTTCCCGAAGACTGGGTCCTACCGACCAAACAGCACTAGCCGCGGCCTTGCCAACCTATATAAAGGGGAGCAAGAAGACTTTATCCAGGGGTCAACAAAGGAGGCATACTCAAGCCATAATCCCATCGAATGGGTCAGCCTTTCTACCCCGTGATCATAGTTTGTTTTCTCAATATATACCATTTTGACCGAAGCCTTTGACTTTATGTGAACAGGAATGGAGGGCCTTTATCGAGACAGTTAACTGTCCGGCTCCTCGGCCCGAAGACTATTCCCATGATGACGATTCAGGCTACCATGAAGATCTAGATCTGTCCATCAAGCTAGAAGATGGGGTTTTCTACCAGGAAGGCCTTGATGGCTCCAAGGTGGCCATCATAGCCGATTACCCCGGATCCTTCCCTTCCCCTATGATAAACAAGAAGAAAAAGAAATCCTCTCGCAAGTGGCAAGTGTCCTCTACTGACCCCCACGCACCGGCTCCTACACCCAAGCGTCGAAGATCTGCGTGATTTACATCAGCAACGTCGGTAATGCCTGGACTAGAAAGCAACATGGCCCCGACAAATGAGATGGTCGTGGGGGCGAGTCCGCCTACGAGTTTATCCCAGAGGTATTTTGCTCGACCGTTTGATTTAATATTATGATTGATAGAGTCTCACAACAGACCTCTTTGACAAAATGCTCAGACAAAGGGTTCGTCCAGCACCCGCCGAGAACGTCGCTAGGACGTTCGGTGGTGCTCAAGATTCCAGGCCTTCCGCCCCTACTGAACCTGCTACTGGAGCCACCCCCGTCAGTCCAACCCCAGCGGATTCTGGTGATGCCATATCTGTCACCAAATCCGAGGTCGGGAGCGCTATGCATCATCGGCGGTGACTAGAAGCCCTGTGTCATCCGGCCTTCTCCGAAGAAGAGTTTGGTGCTCTGCGCACGGCGGATGCATACCTCGGGGCTGCCCGATCTGAGTTCGGGGAGGCCATAATATTAATATCGTCCAGCTTGCAAGTGAGTAGTTGGTTATTAAAGTCCGAACACTCGTGTAAACCCAGTAGCCCCCGAGCCTTAAATTGGTCGGCATGACCGAATTAAGGCTCCCTTTACTGCTAATGCAGGCTTCGAAGCAACAGTGTGAGAAATTGTCCAAGGAATTGGAAGCCAGCCGAACACAGGTCGAATCTGTGAAGGCCGAGTTGGAGCAGGTGAAGAGCTTTACTCAAGAGGCACATGGTGAGTATATATGTTCGGCGGATCTATAACATATTCACGTGCTTATGCGAGGGTGCTATGTAGCAGTTGAATCAATAGGGCAATTACAAAGATATTTGGATGTAGCTCAAGAATCCCAGCGATATGCCAAGTCCCAGCAGGAGGCTGGGAGTCGTGTTATGCAATGACATATTGACGAGAAGAGCTAGTTAACTTTCCGGCTCCTCAGCCCGAAGACTATTCCCATGATGACGATCCAGGCTACCATGAAGACCCAGATCTGTCCATCAAGCTAGAAGATGGGGTTTTCTACCAGGAAGGCCTTGACGGCTCCAAGGTGGCCATCATAGCCGATTACCCCGGATCCTTCCCTTCCCCTGTGATAAACAAGAAGAAACAGAAATCGTCTCGCAAGTGGCAAGTATCCTCTACTGACCCCCACGCACCGGCTCCTACACCCAAGCATCGAAGATCTACGTGACTTACATCAGCAACGTCGGCAATGCCTGGACTAGAAAGCAACATGGCCCCGACAAATGAGCTGGTCGTGGGGGCGAGTCCGCCTACAAGTTTATCCCAGAGATATTTTTCTCGACCGTTTGATTTAATATTATGATTGATAGAGTCCCACAAGAGACCTCTTTGACGAAATGCTCAGACAAAGGGTTCGTCCAGCACCCGCCGAGAACGTCGCCAGGACGTCCGGTGGCGCTCAAGATTCCAGGCCTTCCGCCCCTACTGAACCTGCTACTGGAGCCACCCCCGTCAGTCCAACCCCAGCTGATTCTGGTGACGCCATATCCATCACCAAATCCGAGGTTGGGAGCGCTATGCATCATCGGCGGTGACTAGAAGCCCTGCGTCATCCGGCCTTCTCTGAAGAAGAGTTTGGTGCTCTGTGCACGACAGATGCATACCTCGGGGCTGCCCGATCTGAGTTTGGGGAGGCCATAATATTAATATTGTCCAGCTTGCAAGTGAGTAGTTGGTTATTAAAGTCCGAACACTCGTGTAAACCTAGTAGCCCCCGAGCCTTAAATTGGTCGGCACGACCGAATTAAGGCTCCCTTTACTGCTAATGCAGGCTTCGAAGCAACAGTGTGAGCAACTGTCCAAGGAACTGGAAGCCAGCCAAACACAGGTCGAATCTGTGAAGGCCGAGTTGGAGCAGGTGAAGAGCTTTACTCAAGAGGCACACGGTGAGTATATATGTTCAACGGATCTATAACGTATTCCCGTGCTTATGCGAGGGTGCTATGTAGAAGTTGAATTAATAGGGCAATTACAAAGATTTTTGGATGTAGCTCGAGAATCCCAGCGATATGCCAAGTCCTAGGGGGAGGCTGGGAGTCGTGTTATGCAATGACATATTGACGAGAAGAAGCGCCTCAAGGAGGAGAACAAATAGCAGGCTGATGAAATTGAGAGCTTAAAGACTCAATTGGCACAGGTTCAAGGAGAGAAACAAGATTTATAGAGGGGCATGTTCGGTAAGTATGATTCTGACATCAGAAGATATATTTTTCTTTAGGGATGTAGCATAACATCCATGTCATAATTCATGTATAGGTCCACTGACTGGGCGACCCGAAGAGGAAATCAGATCCTACTAGGGGAATCTATTGAAGGAGCTGTCTGCCATTCATGAGCGGGCTTGGAAGGCCATGAAAAGCATGGTGAAGGCACTATGGCCTACCGAGCAACCTCCATAGAGGATGACCGAACTAATCAATCGCTACAAGGGAGCCCGAGCTAGGTTCAAGCTGTGGAAGACATTGGCTTGTCGGGAGGGAGCACGAGAGGCATGGGCAATGATCAAGACCCGCTATACCGGACTTGACCCTGAGTGTATGGCTCAGGTTGGACCAGTAGGGGCAGATGGACAAGAAGTGTTGCTCCACCTGGTATACGACCAGGTGATGCCTGCTGCCCGTCTCTCACAACAAGACTGCTCCCTGGACACCATCATTGATAATCTCGATCAACAGTCAGATGTATGATCATATGTAGCTATGTACTTTATAATCGAAAAAATTGCTCCATCTGTGTTGTGAACTTTGTCTTAACCGGACATCGGCTTTAACCTCCCGTGCTAAGCGCTTGGGAGTGTTCCTTCTAAGTTATCACCCGACAGTGAGGGAACTATGTTCGGGGAACCAGGCAATCCGGCCATATGGTGCGAACAGATAGAAAGCACACATGGAGATATGTTATATTACTGCTGAGCGTAAGAAACATCTTCTGAATAAAATAGTATCTCTATTGATACCTTTCTTCAGGGGTACTACGTAAATCGTAGGAAAAAGGCCATATTGTTGGGGAACGTGGCATGGGAAACAAAAAATTTCCTATGCACACGCAAACCTATCCATGGTGATGAGCATCTACGAGAGGGAGAGTGGATCTACGTACCCTTGTAGATCGCTAAGCGGGAAGCGTTAAGAAACGCGGTTGGTGTAGTCGAACTTCTTCGCGATCCAAATCGCCGAGCGTCCCGCGATCCAATCACGAACCGTCTCGCGAAACAATCACGAACCGTCCCACGATCTCGTCACGATCCGTCCCATGATCCAATCACGAACGTCTCGTGGCCTTGATCACGATCCTTCCGATCTAGTACCGAACGGACGGCACCTCCGCGTTCAGCACACGTGCAGCTTGATGACGATCTCCACCGTCTTGATCCAGCAAGAGGGGTGGAGAGGAGAGAGACTTCACCGGCAGCGTGACGGCGCTCCGGTGATGGTGGTGGAGCAATTCCGGCAGGGCTTCGCCTAAGCACTGCGGAACTACGATCTAGAGGAGAAACTATGCACCGGTGGAACGGGTAGCACGTGGCCGGAAATTCTGTCCAAAAACCACCCAATCCAATAGTATATATAGGAGGAGAGGAGAGGAGAGGCAGCCAAGGCCTTTGGGTCGGCCGAAATAGGAGGTGGGAGCAATTCTACTTCACCTCCAATCCTAGTTGGAGTAGGATTGCCACCTATTGGCTGATTTTCCACTTTTTGCTTTAGGACTTTCTCTCCTGCGCCATGGGCCTTTGTGGCTGTTTTCCCAGCCCACTAAGGGCTGGTTATTATTATCCCACAGCCCATGGACCTCCTGGGGTCGAAATACCCCTCCCGGAGGTCCCCCGGTACACTACCGGCACTCCCGGTACACTACCGATACTCCCGGTACACTACCGATGAGCCCGAAACTTTTCCGGCGACCAAACTGGGACATCCTATATATGAATCTTTACCTCCGGACCATTCCGGAGCTCCTCGTGACGTCCGGGATCTCATCCGGGACTCTGAACAACCTTCGGTCACCACCATACATAACTCTATACTACCGAAACGTCACCGAACCTTAAGTGTGCAGACCCTGCGGGTTCGAGAACTATGTAGACATGACCGAGACACCTCTACGGCCAATAACCAATGGCGGGACCTGGACGTCCACATTGGTTCCTACATATTCTACGAAGATCTTATCGGTTGAACCTCTATGTCAAGGATTCAGTTAATCCCGTATAACGTTCCCTTTGTTCTTCGGCATGTTACTTGCCCGAGATTCGATCGTCGGTATCTCTATACCTAGTCCAATCTCGTTACCGGCAAGTCTCTTTACTCATTCCGTAATGCAAGATCCCGCAACTAACAATTAGTCACATTGCTTGCAAGGCTTATTGTGATGTTGCATTACCAAGTGGGCCCCGAGATACCTCTCCGTCACACGGAGTAACAAATCCCAGTCTCGATCCATGACAACTCAACAGACACCATCGGAGATACCTGTAGAGCACCTTTATAGTCACCCAGTTATGTTGCGACATTTGATACACACAAGGCACTCCTCCGATATTCGTGAGTTGCATGATCTCATCGTCATAGGAACATATACTTTGACATGCAGAAAACAGTAGCAATAAACTGACACGATCATATGCTACGTTTGTAGTTTGGGTCTTGTCCATCACATCAGTCTCCTAATGATGTGATCCCGTTATCAAATGACATCACATGTCAATGGCTAGGAAACCCTGACCATCTTTGATCAACGAGCTAGTTCACTAGAGGCATACTAGGGACATAGTGTTTGTCTATTTATCCACACATGCAATGTGTTTCTGATCACTACAGTTATAGCATGGATAATAAACGATTATCATGAACAAGGAAATATAATAATAAACACTTTATATACTGCCTCTAGGGCATATTTCCAACAGTCTCCCACTTGCACTAGAGTCAATAATCTAGTTCACATCACTATGTGATTTACATGGTAATGAATCGAACACCCATACAGTTCTGGTGTTGATCATGGTTAGCCCTTGGAAGAGGTTTAGTCAACGGGTCTACAACATTCAGATCCGTGTGCACTTTGCAAATATTTATGTCCTTCTCCTCGATGTAGAACCGGATGGAGTTGAAGCGTCGCTTTATGTGTCTGGTCCTCTTGTAAAACCTTGGTTCCTTGGCTAGAGCAATGGCACCAGTGTTGTCACAGAACAGATTTATTGGATTCAGTGCACTAGGCACTACTCCAAGATCTGTCATGAACTGCTTCATCTAGACACCTTCCTTCGCTGCCTCCGAGGCTCCGATGTACTCCGCTTCGCACGTAGAATCAGCTACCACGCTTTGCTTGGAACTGCACCAGCTTACCGCTCCCCCGTTAAGAATAAATACGTATCCGGTTTGCGATTTCGAATCGTCCGGATCAGTGTCGAAGCTTGCATCGACGTAACCCTTTACGACAAGCTCTTCATCACCTCCATAAACGAGAAACATGTCCTTAGTCCTGTTAAGGTACTTAAGGATATTCTTGACCGCTTGCCAGTGCTCCATTCCAGGATCACTTTGAAACCTTCCAGCCATACTTATGGCAAGGCTGACATCGGGTCTCGTGCACAGCATTGCATACATGATAGAGCCTATGGCTGAAGCATAGGGGATGACGCTCATCTTTCTTTATCTTCTGCAGTCATTGGGCATTGAGTCTTACTCAACTTCACACCTTGTAACACAGGCAAGAACCCCTTCTTGGCCTGTTCCATTTTGAACTTCTTCAAAACTTTATCAAGGTATGTGCTCTGTGAAAGTGCTATTAAGCGTCTCGACCTATCTCTATAGATCTTAATGCCTAATATGAAAGCAGCTTCTCCTAGGTCCTTCATTGAAAAACTCTTATTCAAATATTCCTTCACGCTTTCCAGCATTTCTATATCGTTTCCGATCAGCAATATGTCATCCACATATAACACTAGAAAAGCTACAGAGCTCCCACTCACTTTCTTGTAAATACAAGCTTCTCCATAAACTTGTATAAACCCAAACGCTTTGATCACCTCATCAAAGCATTTATTCCAACTCCGAGATGCTTGCACCAGTCCATAAATGGATCGCTGGAGTTTGCAAACTTTGTCAGCATTCTCTGGATCGACAAAACCTTCGGGTTGCATCATATACAACTCTTCCTCAAGGAAACCATTGAGGAACGCCGTTTTGACGTCCATCTGCCAAATTTCATAGTCGAAATAAGCAGCTATTGCCAACATGATTCTGACAGACTTAAGCATCGCTACGGGTGAGAAAGTCTCATCGTAGTCAACTCCTTGAACTTGTGAAAAACCCTTTGCCACAAGTCGAGCTTTATAGACGGTGACATTACCGTCCGCGTCCGTCTTCTTCTTATAGATCCATTTGTTCTGAATGGCCTTTCGCCCTTCAGGTAGTACTTCCAAAGTCCATACTTTGTTTTCATACATGGATCCCATCTCAGATTTCATGGCCTCTAACCATTTCTCGGAATCCGGGCCCATCATTGCTCCTCCATAGCTCGTAGGTTCATTGTTGTCTAACAACATGACCTCTAAGACAGGGTTGCCGTACCACTCGGGAGTAGTACGCGTCCTTGTCGACCTACGAGGTTCAATAGCAGCTTGATTCGGAGCTTCATGATCATCATCATTAACTTCCTCTTCTACCGTTGTAGGTTCCACAGAAACATCTTTCGGTGCTGCGCTACTCTCTGGTTGAAGTAAAGGTTCAATAACCTCATCAAGCTCTATTTTCCTCCCACTCAATTCTTTCGAGAGAAACTCTTTCTCAAGAAATGTTCCGTTCTTAGCGACAAACACTTTGCCCTCGGATCTGAGATAGAAGGTATACCCGACTGTCTCTTTCGGGTATCCTATGAAGACGCACTTTTCCGCTTTGGGTTCCAGCTTTTCAGGCTGAAGCTTTTTGACATAAGCATCACATCCCCAAACTTTAAGAAACGACAACTTCGGCTTTTTGCCAAACCACAGTTCATATGGTGTCGTCTCAACGGATTTTGATGGTGCCCTATTTAAAGTGAATGCAGCTGTCTCTAATGCATAACCCCAAAACGATAGTGGCAAATCGGCAAGAGACATCATAGAACGCACCATATCTAATAAGGTCTGATTACGACGTTCAGACACACCATTACGCTATGGTGTTCCGGGCGGTGTCAACTGTGAAACAATTCCACACTGTCTTAAGTGATTGCCAAACTCATAACTCAGATATTCACCTCCTCGGTCAGATCGAAGAAATTTAATCTTCTTGTTACGATGATTCTCAACTTCACTCTGAAATTGCTTGAACTTTTCAAATGTTTCAGACTTGTGCTTCATCAAGTTAATATACCCATATCTACTCAAGTCATCAGTGAAGGTGAGAAAATAACGATAACCACCGTGCGCTTCGACATTCATTGGACCGCACACATCAGTATGTATGATTTCCAATAAGTCACTCGCTCGTTCCATTGTTCCAGAGAACGGCGTTTTGGTCATCTTGCCCATAAGGCATGGTTCACATGTGTCAAGTGATTCAAAATCAAGTGACTCCAAAAGTCCATCAGCATGGAGCTTCCTCATGCGTTTTACACCAATATGACCTAAACGGCAGTGCCACAAGAAAGTGGTACTATCATTAACTACTCTACATCTTTTGGCATCAATGTTATGAACATGTGTGTCATCACTATCAAGATTCAATATGAATAAACCCCTAACATTGGGTGCATGACCATAAAAGATATTACTCATATAAATAGAACAACCTTTATTCTCTAATTTAAATGAGTAACCGTCTCGCAATAAACAAGATCCAGATATAATGTTCATGCTTAACGCAGGCACTAAATAACAATTATTTAGGTTCATCACTAATCCTGATGGTAATCGAAGAGAGAGCGTGCCGACGGCGATCACATCAACCTTGGAACCATTTCCCACACGCATCGTCACTTCGTCCTTTGCCGGTCTTCGTTTATTCCGTAGTTCCTGTTTTGAGTTGCAAATGTGAGTAACCGAACCGGTATCAAATACCCAGGCACTACTACGAGAACTAGTAAGGTACACATCAATAACATGTATATCATATATACCTTGTTTGTCATTGGCCGCCTTCTTGCCAGCCAGGTACTTGGGGCAGTTCTGCTTCCAGTGACCAGTTCCTTTGCAATGAAAGCACTCAGTTTCTGGCTTAGGTCCATGCTTAGGCTTCTTTGTAGGAGTAGCAACTGCTTTGCCATCCTTCTTGGTTTTACCCTTCTTGCCTTTGCCTTTGCCGTTTTTGTTGAAACTAGTGGTTTTATTGACCATCAATACTTGATGTTCTTTCTGGATTTCAGACTCAGCGACTTTCAGCATCGCAAACAGCTCGGGGACTGACTTGTTCATCCCGTGCATGTTATAGTTCATCACAAAGCTCTTGTAACTAGGTGGCAGCGATTGAACAACTCTATCAGTGATCGCCTCCGGCGGAAGGGTAATTCCCAACTCCGCTAGACGGTTTGAGTACCCAGACATTCTGAGTATGTGCTCACTAATAGACCCGTTCTCCTCCATCTTGCAAGCATAGAATTTATCCGAGGTCTCATACCTCTCGATCCGGGCATTCTTCTGAAAGATAAACTTCAACTCCTGGAACATCTCATATGCTCCATGACGTTCAAAACGTCTTTGAAGTCCCGGTTCTAAGCCATACAATATTGCACACTGAACTATTGAGTAGTCTCCAGCACGAGCCTCCCAAGTGTTCTTAACGTCTTCGGAGGTCATATCTTCTGGCTGGTCACCAAGCGGTGCATCAAGGACATATGACTTCTGGGAAGCCGTGAGGATAATCCTCAGATTACGGGCCCAGTCAACAAAGTTACTTCCATCATCTTTCAATTTAGCTTTCTCTAGGAACGCATTAAAATTCAGGGGTGCTACTACGCGAGCCATTGATCTACAACATAAATATGCAAAGGTTACTTAGACTATTGTTCAAGATAATGAGTTTAGTTAATCAAATTACTAAAGCTCCCACTCAAATTGACATCCCTCAGGTCATCTGAGTGTCACATGATCCAAATTCACCAACTCAAGTCCGATCATCACGTGAGTTAAGGTGGCTTCAATGGTGAACATCATTATGTTGATCATATCTACTATATGACTCATGTTCGACCTTTCGGTCTCTTGTGTTCCGAGGCCATGTCTGTATATGCTAGGCTCGTCAAGTTTAACCCGAGTGTTCTGCACGTGCAAATCTGGCTTGCACCTGTTGTATGTGAACGTAGAGTCTATCACACCCCGATCATCACGTGGTGTCTCGACACGACGAACTTTCGCAACGGTGCACACTAGGGGAGAACACAGTTCATCTTGAAATTTAAGTGAGGGATCACCTTATAATGCTACCGTCATACTAAGCAAAACAAGGTGCATAAAAGGATTAACATCTCATGCAATTCATAAGTGACATGATATGGCTATCAACTTGTGTTTAAGATCTCCATCTTCAAAACACCGGCATGATCTCCATCGTCACCGGCATGACACCATGATCTCCATCATCTTGATCTCCATCATCTTGATCTCCATCAACGTGTCGCCATCGGGGTTGTCACGCCCTGCATGCTTCTACTACTATTGCTACCGTAGCAATAAATTAAAGCATTACATAGCGCTTAATAATTAACACGCAGGTCATACAATCATTAAAGACAACCCTATGGCTCCTGCCGGTTGCCGTAATCACCGACATGCAAGTCGTGATAATCTATACATCACATGATCACCTCATACATCACATATATCTCATCATGTAATTGGCCATATCATATCACAACATACCCTGCAAAAACAAGTTAGACGTCCTCTAATTGTTGTTGCATGTTTCACGTGGCTGCTACGGGTATCTAGCAAGAACGATTCTGACCTACGCATAAACCACAACGGTGAAACATACATTGCTTTTCAACCTTCTCAAGGACCGCCTTTGTCGGATCCGATCCAACTAAAGTGAGAGAAACTGTCAACCGCAAGCCATCTAAGCAACAACTTGCATCGAGGGAACCGGTCTCTCGTAAGCGTATGAGTAATGTTGGTCCGGGCCCCCTCATCTCACAATCCTGCTGAACCAAAATCTGACCAAGGGAGGAAGCAATCTAAGCATCAACGCCCACAAACCTTTTGTGTTCTACTCGAGATCTTATCGAACCATCAACCTAGCTCATGATGCCACTGTTGGGGAACGTTGCATGGGAAACAAAAAATTTCCTACGCACATGCAAACCTATCCATGGTGACGAGCATCTACGAGAGGGAGAGTGGATCTACGTACCCTTGTAGATCGCTAAGCGGGAAGCGTTAAGAAATGCGGTTGGTGTAGTCGAACTTCTTCGCGATCCAAATCTCCGAGCGTCCCACGATCCAATCATGAACCGTCCCGCGAACCAATCATGAACCGTCCCACGATCTCGTCATGATCTGTCCCACGATCCAATCACGAACGTCTCGTGGCCTTGATCACGATCCTTCCGATCTAGTACCGAACGGACGGCACCTCCGCGTTCAGCACACATGCAGCTTGATGATGATCTCCACCGTCTTGATCCAGCAAGAGGGGTGGAGAGGAGAGAGAGTTCACCGGCAGCATGACGGCGCTCCATTGATGGTGGTGGAGCAATTCCGACAGGGCTTCGCCTAAGCACTGCGGAACTACGATCTAGAGGAGAAACTATGCACCGGTGGAACGGGTAGCACGTGGCCGGAAATTCTGTCCAAAAACCACCCAATCCAATAGTATATATAGGAGGAGAGCAGAGGAGAGGCAGCCAAGGCCTTTGGGTTGGCCAAATTAGGAGGTGGGAGCAATCCTACTTCACCTCCAATCCTAGTTGGAGTAGGATTGCCTCCTATTGGCTGATTTTCCACTTTTTGCTTTAGGACTTTCTCTCCTGCGCCATGGGCCTTTGTGGCTGTTTTCCCATCCCACTAAGGTCTGGTTATTATTCTCACACAGCCCATGGACCTCTTGGGGTCGAAATACCCCTCCCGGAGGTCCCCCGGTACACTACCGGCACTCCCGGTACACTACCGATACTCCTGGTACACTACCGATGAGCCCGAAACTTTTCCGGCGACCAAACTGGGACATCCTATATATGAATCTTTACCTCCCGACCATTCCGGAGCTCCTCGTGACGTCCGGGATCTCATCCGGGACTCCGAACAACCTTCGGTCACCACCATACATAACTCTATACTACCAAAACGTCACCGAACCTTAAGTGTGCAGACCCTGCGGGTTCGAGAACTATGTAGACATGACCGAGACACCTCTACGGCCAATAACCAATGGCGGGACCTGGACGTCCACATTGGTTCCTACATATTCTACGAAGATCTTATCGGTTGAACCTCTATGTCAAGGATTCAGTTAATCCCGTATAACATTCCCTTTGTTCTTCGGCATGTTACTTGCCCGAGATTCGATCGTCGGTATTGTGATGTTGCATTACCAAGTGGGCCCTGAGATACCTCTCCGTCACACGGAGTAACAAATCCCAGTCTCGATCCATGACAACTCAACAGACACCATCGGAGATACCTGTAGAGCACCTTTATAGTCACCCAGTTATGTTGCGACATTTGATACACACAAGGCACTCCTCCGATATCCGTGAGTTGCATGATCTCATCGTCATAGGAACATATACTTTGACATGCAGAAAACAGTAGCAATAAACTGACACGATCATATGCTACATTTGTAGTTTGGGTCTTGTCCATCACATCAGCCTCCTAATGATGTGATCCCGTTATCAAATGACATCACATGTCAATGGCTAGGAAACCCTGACCATCTTTGATCAACGAGCTAGTTCACTAGAGGCATACTAGGGACATAGTGTTTGTCTATTTATCCACACATGCAATGTGTTTCCGATCACTATAGTTATAGCATGGATAATAAATGATTATCATGAACAAGGAAATATAATAATAAACACTTTATATATTGCCTCTAGGGCATATTTCCAACACATATATTGTTAGTGTGCGGCCAAGGGCTTGTGTGAAGGACAAAGCCTGAATAATGGTCATGACGGCCATAGTTGAATCGGTCATAGCCGATCAATTGTCTACTGAAGATAGATAGCTTTTGGCTTCAACGTCTAAGGTACATATCCGGATGACCCGGTCGTAACAATCGCAGAGGTGCTCCCTTTACCATCTAGCCAAACAATCAGGAACGTAGAGGGTAAGCACAGGAGCAAGGCAACCCAGCTTGGCAAATTCTTAGTTCAAATTGATGCATAAGATGGCGTAAAAATGACAAGGAAAGTATGCGTACAAAATAAATGTGCATAAGTGCTTATATCATAAAAGCATTGGCTTCGAAAAAGAAGCCGCGGGTACTATGTTCGGATTTAACACTTGAAGGTGTTGGCCAAAAATCATTAGTACAAGATGGGTCGAACCGATCATAGAGTTAGGAAGAAAAGAATGCAACCCTGCCAGGAATCAAGGTGGGAGGGAGAACAAATAACAAAGAAAAGAAAGAAAGTAGAAGTGTAAAAAGTATGACCGCACCAGTCTTAGACGTAGAAGCGTCGAAGACGAGCTGCGTTCCTTGGGTTTGGTTCAAGGCGGTTGTCCTGCGGGTTCTGAAGACTGTAAGCCCCTCCTGTGAGGACCTCGTCGATGATGAAAGGGCCTTCCCATTTCGGCTTGAGTTTATGCTTCTGCTTCTCCGGGAGTCCTAAGACTAGTCCGGGGCAAGGATCCCCTGGGCACAGATCTCGCCGTCGGTGAAAAGGCAAGCCATCGATTCCTTCTCGGGATCACAGTGGAACTCTCAATGAAAGCACCAATGTCGGTGTCAAAACCGGCAGATCTCGGGTAGGGGGTCCCGAATTGTGAGACCTGGATCGATGGTAACAAGAGACGAAGGGGACAAGGTTTTACCCAGGTTCGGGCCCTCCTATGGAGGTAATACCCTACGTCCTACTTGATTATATTGATTGTATGTGTATTACAGAGTTGATCTACCTCAAGATCATGTATCTAAACCCTAGATGAGTTCTATCCTCCTACACCCTAAAACCCTCCGGCTTATATAGATGCCGAGGGTGCCTAGGGTTTACACATGGTCGGTTACACATCGAAGGGATAAACATGCCTATTTACTACTTTAAACATGGAGGACAAGCCACGATTCTTGAAGCTTCCTTCTTGGAGGCGAGATCTTCGATCCTTCCAGTATCCCGCAAATGGTCCATATAGTCCAGCCCATACGAAATAGGTCGGCCTCCCGAGGACCCCTCAATCCAGGACTCCCTCAGTTAGGGTGGTGAAACAAAGAGGGGGGAGGAGGTGGAGGCTCACCGTGGGAGGAGTGGGCGCAGCAGGGGCTCATCGATGGGCAGTAGGGGCGGGCCGACGTCGAGGTCTGGCATCAAGGAGCGGTAACGGAGACGAGTAGCCTGGCTGCGTGTTGTGGTTTCGGCATCGAGGGGGGAGAAACTGAGGAGGGAGCGCGTGCTTTAAATACCCCGGGACTCTTTAGTCCAGGTTGGTACCTCCAACCGGGACTAAAGACCCTTTAGTCCCGGTTGGTATCACCAACCGGGACTAAAGGGTGGCCAACCGGGACTAAAGGCCCATATTTTCGGCGGCCCAAATTCCGCGCGGGAAGGGACCTTTAGTCCTGGTTGGTAGGACCAACCGAGACTAAAGGTGTATTTTCTCTTCTTTTTTTTGTTTTGTTTTTCTAATTTCTGTTTTTAGATTTGGAATAACTGTTAGAATACTTATAGTTTTTTAAAGAATCTTTTTGATTTAGTTCAAAACAATTACAAAATTTCTGTTAGTGCGAGTAGTTTTCAAATTTGGCTGATTAGGTTTGGCCTCAATACATTTGGCAAACTTGTTGACCATCACCAGTAAGTATTTATTTTTCTTGGTCCCCCCTTTAAGTGGTCCGACCACGTCTAGTCCCCAGACCGTGAAGGCCAGGTGGTTGGAGTAGTCTGAAGAGCTGTTGGGGGCATGTGACTTTGTTTTGTGAAAATTTTACACCCCATGCAATATTTGACAAGTGATTGGGCGTCCGCCCGAGCTGTAGGCCAAAAGAAACCAGCCCGGAAGGCCTTGCTTACTAAGGCTCTTGCTGTGGCGTGATGACCGCCCATCCCTGCGTGGACTTCGGCTAATAGTTGCCGCCCTTCTTCCTTAGATATGCACCATGGTAGTACTCCGGTGGTGCTCTTCTTGTATAACTCACCTTCGTGTACCTTGAAGGCCTTGGAGGGCCGAACTATGTGACGTGCCTCCGTCTTATCGTCGGGGAGTTCTTTGCGAAGGAGATGGACGATGAAGGGCTTGGTCCATGGCGCGATTATTGCCATGACTTCGTGAGCCGAGGGCGTTTCGTCCATTACGGAGCCGTCGATGATTTGGTCGTATGGTTTGTTTATAGGGGGAACAACCGCGCCTGCGCTGGTGAGATCGGCGCCCTTTTGATCGTCCTGCAGTTCCAGGAAAGTGTTCGGTCGGACAGGGTCGCATTTGGCTCCTATGTGAGCCAGTAAATCGGCGGCTTGGTTGTCGTCTCTGGCGACGTTGTGAAATTCCAGCCCCTCGAACCACGCGGATATCTTGAGGACAGCGTTTCTGTATGCCGCCATCTGCAGATTTTAGGCATCGAACTCGCCGTTGACCTGAGAGATGGCCAAGTTGGAGTCTCCCCGTACCTCCAGCCGTTGTATGCCCATTGAGGCTGCCAACCGAAGACCGTGCAAGAGGGCTTCGTATTTGGCTGCATTGTTGGAGTCGGCGTACATTATTTGCAACACGTATCGAACGTTGTTGCCTGTGGGGGATGTGAGAACGACTCCAGCCCCCAGTCCGGCTAAAGTTTTGCATTCGTCGTAGTACATCGTCCAATGGGAGTATGTACTATATGCCTTGGGGAGCTCGGCCTCTGTCCATTCGGCGAGGAAGTCAGCCAACACCTGAGATTTAATAGCTCGTAGTGGTTTGTAAGTAATTTCAAAAGGAAGGAGCTTAATGGCCCATTTGGCTATGCGGCCGGTGGCATCCCTGTTATTGATTATATCATTCAAGGGTACTTCGGATGCCACCGTGACCAAACACTCTTGGAAGTAGTGTCTTAGTTTCCATGATGCCATAAATATTGTATAGGCTATCTTCTGGTAGTGCAGGTATCTGGACTTTCATTGCGTTAGTACTTCTGACACGTAATAGACCGGCTTCTGTATCTGAAACTTGTGTCCCTCCTCCTCTCGTTTGACGACGAGCACCACGCTAACGACTTGGTTGGTGGACAATATGTATAACAACATGGGCTCACTTGCGCCTGGTGTTGTGAGTATGGGGTTACTTGCCAAAAGTGTCTTGATTTCTTCTAATGCAGCCTTTGCTTCGTCAGTCCTTTCAAAATTCTTGGTCCGTTTCAGCAACTTATACGGTGGTAAAGCTTTTTCACCAAGGCGAGAGATAAAGTGACTTAATGCCGCTACGCAACCCGCCAATCTTTGGACATGCTTTAGCTCTATGGGAACTGCAAGTTCTGATAAGGCGCGGATCTTGGCCGGATTCACTTCTATTCCTCTATGGGAAATGATGAATCTGAGCAATTTACCAGTAGGAACTCCGAATACACACTTTTCCGGATTGAGCCGAATATCGTAATCGCGTAGGCTGGCAAAGGTTTTCCTTAAATCGTCGATCAGATTGCTAACGTGTTTGGTTTTAATGACCACATCATCCACGTACGCCTCGACTTTTTTGCCAACCTGTTTTTCGAGACAGGTCTGGATCATGCACTGGTATGTAGCCCCAGCATTCTTTAGCCTGAAAAGCATTGTGTTGAAGCAAAACAGACTATAAGCAATGATGAATGCGGTTGCCACTTGATCGGATTCTTTCATTTTAATCTGGTGGTATGCAGAATAAGGATCGAGGAAACAGAGTGAGTCGTGTCCGGCTGTGGCGTCAATAATCTGGTCTATTCGTGATAGAGGAAAAGGGTCCTTAGGGCAGGCCTTGTTAAGGTCTTTAAAGTCGACGCACAGCTGCAAAGATTTATCTTTCTTTGGTACCATAACTAGGTTTGCCAACCATTCAGGGTGCTTAATGTCCCGAATGAATGCGGCCTCTAGCAATTTAGCCAGTTCTTCACCCATAGCTTGTCGTTTGGGCTCGAAAAAGTGGCGCAGAGTCTGCTTGACGGGCTTGAAGCCTGCAATGATGTTCATACTATGTTCTGCCAGCCATCATGGGATGTCAGGCATATCGGAAGGATGCCAGGCGAAGATGTCCCAGTTTTCTTGTAAGAAAGCTCGCAACACTTCGTCCACTATGGGATCGAGCTGAGCTCCGATGGACGTTGTCTTGTTTGGGTCCGTCGGGTGTACCTAAAATTTAATGATTTCCTTTGCTGGCTTAAAGGACATATATTTGGGCCTCTTGCTGAGGGTCACATCATGCTTGTCTACTGTTGACCGAAGTGTGGTCAGCTCCTGTGCAGCAAAGGTCTCGGCTAGAGCCTCGAGGGCAAGCGTCGTTGTTTTGTTTTTGGCCCATAGGGCTATATTCGGGTCACTGGCAGTTGTGATTAATCCGTTTGGTCCTGGCATCTTAAGTTTCATATACCCGCAATGTGGTATAGCCTAGAATTTTGTGAACGCGTCATGTCCCAACAGGGCGTGATAGCCACTGGGGAAGGGCACGATGTGGAAGAGAAGTTCTTCAGATCGGTAGTTGTCGGGTGTGCCGAACACTACATCCAGGGTGATACATCCTGAACAGCACGCCTCCTTTCCCGAGATTATTCCTCAAAAAGTTGTGTGGCTATGCTCAACTTGGGATTGGTCGAACTGCAATTTTTCTAGAGCATCCTCGTAGATTAGGTTTAAACCACTACCGCCGTCCATTAGCACCTTGTGTAACCTGAAGCCATCAATGATGGGGTTCAAGACTAGTGTGGCCGGTGAATGACCGGGAAGGATGGCTGGTCGGTTAGCATCTCTGAAGGTGATGGGTATGTCTGCCCATGCACTTGTTGCTGCCACATCATATACCTGTTCGAGTTCTTTAAGAGCTCTTTTCCTCATGTTCCTCGATGGGAATGTTTCAGAGATCCTCAGGACTTCGATGTTATATTCCGATGGCGTTACAGAGCGCCGGTTAGGTGGTGACGCCTCAAGAATGGCTTCACCAATTTTTGTGATCTGCCTGACGACTCAGCAAGTTCTAAGGTTTTGAGTCGGAGCTGTGTTCAGCAATACAGGGTGTATAGGGCAGGGTTTGTCCAGTAGTCCATCCAGGACAGTACTGACCCCTGGAAGGGGCCTGTTCCTCTTTTTGGCGGGCTCAAGGTTGGCTGGCCGGTTCGGAGGTATCCTCTTGTTCCGATTTCCTCCAGGGTATTCGATAGAGATAGGTTCCGAAAATAGCCACTCGGCTTGCAAGGCACTTTCCATGGCACAATTCTTCTGTACCAAGATTGACAGCTCGGCAAAGTCAATAATGTGCCACCGTGCCAAGGCATTGAGGATTCCCTTATCGTGGCAGTTACGTTTGAAGGTTGCCATTACATCTTGATAACTGAGGCCCCGTATTTTGTTTTGGGCGAGTAGTAGTCTAGCCCAGTAATGATGAACCGACTCCCCTGACAAATGTACAATGTCTGGTGGGTCCGAAGACTTGGGCTCTGATGTGATGCTCGAGTCATCGGCTTGGGAGGTGGGTGGGAGAAGATTTGATTCCACGCCACGGTGAGAGTTCAGAATCAGGGATTCCGAATTATGTGATAGATCAAGGAGCGATACGTCCGAGTCTGGGTTGCAAGCGAGGTCTCGGTGATCAGAGATTGGAGTGTAAACCACTTTTAAATCCGGTAGCTGGGAAGTCGAGCCTCTCGTCGGGCACTCGACAGTGCCGACAAGGTGGGTGACCGTGGGGACATGAATCTCCCTGTCATCGGGTTTAAGCCCGAGCCGGTCATACACCCGGGTCTGGTCATCGACCATTCACATAGTCTCCATCCGATCAAACAACTTGTTGAGAAACGAGGTGATGGTGGGATGCGTGTCGCTAAAGTGAGTGGGGTCGACATGCGGCATCATAGTTCCAGAGTCGTACGAGAGTGTTCTCGGATTCTGTTTAACCATGGTAGATCAGGCTGTGATGACCGGACCAGGTGGTCCGGACAGTCTGGAAATAGCAACTTGATCTCCACAGACGAGGCCCGTTGTCTTCGACGCCAAGGCATCGGGATCTGCGGGCTTCTTCGTAGGAGTCAAGGATTCCATCCGTATGAGATCTCCCCAAGAATCAGCAGAGAACTCTAGGGTTCCCAACGTGATCCCTTGGTCAGGGGAAAAGATACCGATCTGGCATGGACGGCTGATCGGGTAGGCGTGCGACGATATGTCGCCGCTCGCGCGGATCTTATCCGGGGCAAGGATCCCCTGGGCACAGATCTCGCCGTCGATGAAAAGGCAAGCCATCGATTCCTTCTCGCGATCACAGTGGAACTCTCAATGAAAGCACCAATGTCGGTGTCAAAACCGGCAGATCTCGGGTAGGGGGTCCCGAATTGTGAGACCTGGATCGATGGTAACAAGAGACGAAGGGGACAAGGTTTTTCCCAGGTTCGGGCCCTCCTATGGAGGTAATACCCTACGTCCTACTTGATTATATTGATTGTATGGGTATTACAGAGTTGATCTACCTCAAGATCATGTATCTAAACCCTAGATGAGTTCTATCCTCCTACACCCTAAAACCCTCCGGCTTATATAGATGCCGAGGGTGCCTAGGGTTTACACATGGTCGGTTACACATCGAAGGGATAAACATGACTATTTACTACTTTAAACATGGAGGACAAGCCACGATTCTTGAAGCTTCCTTCTTGGAGGCGAGATCTTCGATCCTTCCAGTATCCCACAAATGGTCCATATAGTCCAGCCCATACGAAATAGGTCGGCCTCCCGAGGACCCCTCAATCCAGGACTCCCTCAGTTAGGGTGGTGAAACAAAGAGGGGGGAGGAGGTGGAGGCTCACCGTGGGAGGAGTGGGCGCAGCAGGGGCTCATCGATGGGCAGTAGGGGCGGGCCGACGTCGAGGTCTGGCATCAAGGAGCGGTAACGGAGACGAGTAGCCTGGCTGCGTGTTGTGGTTTCGGCATCGAGGGGGGGAGAAACTGAGGAGGGAGCGCGTGCTTTAAATACCCCGGGACTCTTTAGTCCAGGTTGGTACCTCCAACCGGGACTAAAGACCCTTTAGTCCCGGTTGGTATCACCAACCGGGACTAAAGGGTGGCCAACCGGGACTAAAGGCCCATATTTTCGGCGGCCCAAATTCCGCGCGGGAAGGGACCTTTAGTCCTGGTTGGTAGGACCAACCGAGACTAAAGGTGTATTTTCTCTTTTTTGTTTTGTTTTGTTTTTCTAATTTCTGTTTTTAGATTTGGAATAACTGTTAGAATACTTATAGTTTTTTAAAGAACCTTTTTGATTTAGGTCAAAACAATTACAAAATTTCTGTTAGTGCGCGTAGTTTTCAAATTTGGCTGATTAGGTTTGGCCTCAATACATTTGGCAAACTTGTTGACCATGACCAGTAAGTATTTATTTTTCTTGGTCCCCCCTTTAAGTGGTCCGACCACGTCCAGTCCCCAGACCGCGAAGGCCAGGTGGTTGGAGTAGTCTGAAGAGCTGTTGGGGGCATGTGACTTTGTTTTGTGAAAATTTTACACCCCATGCAATATTTGACAAGTGATTGGGCGTCCGCCCGAGCTGTAGGCCAAAAGAAACCAGCCCGGAAGGCCTTGCTTACTAAGGCTCTTGTTGTGGCGTGATGACCGCCCATCCCTGCGTGGACTTCGGCTAATAGTTGTCGCCCTTCTTCCTTAGATATGCACCATGGTAGTACTCCGGTGGTGCTCTTCTTGTATAACTCACCTTCGTGTACCTTGAAGGCCTTGGAGGGCCGAACTATGTGACGTGCCTCCGTCTTATCGTCGGGGAGTTCTTTGCGAAGGAGATGGACGATGAAGGGCTTGGTCCATGGCGCGATTATTGCCATGACTTCGTGAGCCGAGGGCGTTTCGTCCATTACGGAGCCGTCGATGATTTGGTCGTATGGTTTGTTTATAGGGGGAACAACCGCGCCTGCGCTGGTGAGATCGGCGCCCTTTTGATCGTCCTGCAGTTCCAGGAAAGTGTTCGGTCGGACAGGGTCGCATTTGGCTCCTATGTGAGCCAGTAAATCGGCGGCTTGGTTGTCGTCTCTGGCGACGTTGTGAAATTCCAGCCCCTCGAACCACGCGGATATCTTGAGGACAGCGTTTCTGTATGCCGCCATCTGCAGATTTTAGGCATCGAACTCGCCGTTGACCTGAGAGATGGCCAAGTTGGAGGCTCCCCGTACCTCTAGCCGTTGTATGCCCATTGAGGCTGCCAACCGAAGACCGTGCAAGAGGGCTTCGTATTTGGCTGCATTGTTGGAGTCGGCATACATTATTTGCAACACGTATCGAACGTTGTTGCCTGTGGGGGATGTGAGAACGACTCCAGCCCCCAGTCCGGCTAAAGTTTTGGATTCGTCGTAGTACATCGTCCAATGGGAGTATGTACTATATGCCTTGGGGAGCTCGGCCCCTGTCCATTCGGCGAGGAAGTCAGCCAACACCTGAGATTTAATAGCTCGTAGTGGTTTGTAAGTAATTTCAAAAGGAAGGAGCTTAATGGCCCATTTGGCTATGCGGCCGGTGGCATCCCTGTTATTGATTATATCATTCAAGGGTACTTCGGATGCCACCGTGACCAAACACTCTTGGAAGTAGTGTCTTAGTTTCCATGATGCCATAAATATTGTATAGGCTATCTTCTGGTAGTGCGGGTATCTGGACTTTCATTGCGTTAGTACTTCTGACACGTAATAGACCGGCTTCTGTATCTGAAACTTGTGTCCCTCCTCCTCTCGTTTGACGACGAGCACCACGCTAACGACTTGGTTGGTGGACAATATGTATAACAACATGGGCTCACTTGCGCCTGGTGTTGTGAGTATGGGGTTACTTGCCAAAAGTGTCTTGATTTCTTCTAATGCAGCCTTTGCTTCGTCAGTCCTTTCAAAATTCTTGGTCCGTTTCAGCAACTTATACGGTGGTAAAGCTTTTTCACCGAGGCGAGAGATAAAGTGACTTAATGCCGCTACGCAACCCGCCCATCTTTGGACATGCTTTAGCTCTATGGGAACTGCAAGTTCTGATAAGGCGCGGATCTTGGCCGGATTCACTTCTATTCCTCTATGGGAAATGATGAATCTGAGCAATTTACCAGTAGGAACTCCGAATACACACTTTTCCGGATTGAGCCGAATATCGTATTCGCGTAGGCTGGCAAAGGTTTTCCTTAAATCGTCGATCAGATTGCTAACGTGTTTGGTTTTAATGACCACATCATCCACGTACGCCTCGACTTTTTTGCCAACCTGTTTTTCAAGACAGGTCTGGATCATGCACTCGTATGTAGCCCCAGCATTCTTTAGCCTGAAAAGCATTGTGTTGAAGCAAAACAGACTGTAAGCGGTGATGAATGCGGTTGCCACTTGATCGGATTCTTTCATTTTAATCTGGTGGTATGCAGAATAAGGATCGAGGAAACAGAGTGAGTCGTGTCCGGCTGTGGCGTCAATAATCTGGTCTATTCGTGATAGAGGAAAAGGGTCCTTAGGGCAGGCCTTGTTAAGGTCTTTAAAGTCGACGCACAGCCGCAAAGATTTATCTTTCTTTGGTACCATAACTAGGTTTGCCAACCGTTCAGGGTGCTTAATGTCCCGAATGAATGCGGCCTCTAGCAATTTAGCCAGTTCTTCACCCATAGCTTGTCGTTTGGGCTCGAAAAAGTGGCGCAGAGTCTGCTTGACGGGCTTGAAGCCTGCAATGATGTTCATACTATGTTCTGCCAGCCATCATGGGATGTCAGGCATATCGGAAGGATGCCAGGCGAAGATGTCCCAGTTTTCTTGTAAGAAAGCTCGCAACACTTCGTCCACTATGGGATCGAGCTGAGCTCCGATGGACGCTGTCTTGTTTGGGTCCGTCGGGTGTACCTAAAATTTAATGATTTCCTTTGCTGGCTTAAAGGACATATATTTGGGCCTCTTGCTGAGGGTCACATCATGCTTGTCTACTGTTGACCGAAGTGTGGTCAGCTCCTGTGCAGCAAAGGTCTCGGCTAGAGCCTCGAGGGCAAGCGTCGTTGTTTTGTTTTTGGCCCATAGGGCTATATTCGGGTCACTGGCAGTTGTGATTAATCCGTTTGGTCCTGGCATCTTAAGTTTCATATACCCGCAATGTGGTATAGCCTAGAATTTTGTGAACGCGTCATGTCCCAACAGGGCGTGATAGCCACTGGGGAAGGGCACGATGTGGAAGAGAAGTTCTTCAGATCGGTAGTTGTCGGGTGTGCCGAACACTACATCCAGGGTGATACATCCTGAACAACACACCTCCTTTCCCGAGATTATTCCTCAGAAAGTTGTGTGGCTATGCTCGACTTGGGATTGGTCGAACTGCAATTTTTCTAGAGCATCCTCGTAGATTAGGTTTAAACCACTACCGCCGTCCATTAGCACCTTGTGTAACCTGAAGCCATCAATGATGGGGTTCAAGACTAGTGTGGCCGGTGAATGACCGGGAAGGATGGCTGGTCGGTTAGCATCTCTGAAGGTGATGGGTATGTCTGCCCATGCACTTGTTGCTGCCACATCATATACCTGTTCGAGTTCTTTAAGAGCTCTTTTCCTCATGTTCCTCGATGGGAATGTTTCAGAGATCCTCAGGACTTCGATGTTATATTCCGATGGCGTTACAGAGCGCCGGTTAGGTGGTGACGCCTCAAGAATGGCTTCACCAATTTTTGTGATCTGCCTGACGACTCAGCAAGTTCTAAGGTTTTGAGTCGGAGCTGTGTTCAGCAATACAGGGTGTATAGGGCAAGGTTTGTCCAGTAGTCCATCCAGGACAGTACTGACCCCTGGAAGGGGCCTGTTCCTCTTTTTGGCGGGCTCAAGGTTGGCTGGCCGGTTCGGAGGTATCCTCTTGTTCCGATTTCCTCCAGGGTATTCGATAGAGATAGGTTCCGAAAATAGCCACTCGGCTTGCAAGGCACTTTCCATGGCACAATGCTTCTGTACCAAGATTGACAGCTCGGCAAAGTCAATAATGTGCCACCGTGCCAAGGCATTGAGGATTCCCTTATCGTGGCAGTTACGTTTGAAGGTTGGCATTACATCTTGATAACTGAGGCCCCGTATTTTGTTTTGGGCGAGTAGTAGTCTAGCCCAGTAATGATGAACCGACTCCCCTGACAAATGTACAATGTCTGGTGGGTCCGAAGACTTGGGCTCTGATGTGATGCTCGAGTCATCGGCTTGGGAGGTGGGTGGGAGAAGATTTGATTCCACGCCATGGTGAGAGTTCAGAATCAGGGATTCCGAATTATGTGATAGATCAAGGAGCGATACGTCCGAGTCTGGGTTGCAAGCGAGGTCTCGGTGATCAGAGATTGGAGTGTAAACCACTTTTAAATCCGGTAGCTGGGAAGTCGAGCCTCTCGTCGGGCACTCGACAGTGGTGACAAGGTGGGTGACCGTGGGGACATGAATCTCCCTGTCATCGGGTTTAAGCCCGAGCCGGTCATACACCCGGGTCTGGTCATCGACCATTCACATAGTCTCCATCCGATCAAACAACTTGTTGAGAAACGAGGTGATGGTGGGATGCATGTCGCTAAAGTGAGTGGGGTCGACATGCGGCATCATAGTTCCAGAGTCGTACGAGAGTGTTCTCGGATTCTGTTTAACCATGGTAGATCAGGCTGTGATGACTGGACCAGGTGGTCCGGACAGTCTGGAAATAGCAACTTGATCTCCATAGACGAGGCCCGTTGTCTTCGACGCCAAGGCATCGGGATCTGCGGGCTTCTTCGTAGGAGTCAAGGATTCCATCCGTATGAGATCTCCCCGAAAATCAGCAGAGAACTCTAGGGTTCCCAACGTGATCCCTTGGTCAGGGGGAAAGATACCGATCTCGCATGGACGGCTGATCGGGTAGGCGTGCGACGATATGTCGCCGCTCGCGCGGATCTTATCCCGGGCAAGGATCCCCTGGGCACAGATCTCGCCGTCGGTGAAAAGGCAAGCCATCGATTCCTTCTCGCGATCACAGTGGAACTCTCAATGAAAGCACCAATGTCGGTGTCAAAACCGGCAGATCTCGGGTAGGGGGTCCCGAATTGTGAGACCTGGATCGATGGTAACAAGAGACGAAGGGGACAAGGTTTTACCCAGGTTCGGGCCCTCCTATGGAGGTAATACCCTACGTCCTACTTGATTATATTGATTGTATGGGTATTACAGAGTTGATCTACCTCAAGATCATGTATCTAAACCCTAGATGAGTTCTATCCTCCTACACCCTAAAACCCTCCGGCTTATATAGATGCCGAGGGTGCCTAGGGTTTACACATGGTCGGTTACACATCGAAGGGATAAACATGCCTATTTACTACTTTAAACATGGAGGACAAGCCACGATTCTTGAAGCTTCCTTCTTGGAGGCGAGATCTTCGATCCTTCCAGTATCCCGCAAATGGTCCATATAGTCCAGCCCATACGAAATAGGTCGGCCTCCCGAGGACCCCTCAATCCAGGACTCCCTCAGTTAGGGTGGTGAAACAAAGAGGGGGGAGGAGGTGGAGGCTCACCGTGGGAGGAGTGGGCGCAGCAGGGGCTCATCGATGGGCAGTAGGGGCGGGCCGACGTCGAGGTCTGGCATCAAGGAGCGGTAACGGAGACGAGTAGCCTGGCTGCGTGTTGTGGTTTCGGCATCGAGGGGGGAGAAACTGAGGAGGGAGTGCGTGCTTTAAATACCCCGGGACTCTTTAGTCCAGGTTGGTACCTCCAACCGGGACTAAAGACCCTTTAGTCCCGGTTGGTATCACCAACCGGGACTAAAGGGTGGCCAACCGGGACTAAAGGCCCATATTTTCGGCGGCCCAAATTCCGCGCGGGAAGGGACCTTTAGTCCTGGTTGGTAGGACCAACCGAGACTAAAGGTGTATTTTCTCTTTTTTGTTTTGTTTTGTTTTTCTAATTTCTGTTTTTAGATTTGGAATAACTGTTAGAATACTTATAGTTTTTTAAAGAATCTTTTTGATTTAGGTCAAAACAATTACAAAATTTCTGTTAGTGCGAGTAGTTTTCAAATTTAAATAGTTTAAATTTGAATTCATTTGAAATTTGTGTGAAACGGTAATTTGTGAATACCTTTAGTTTAAAAATAGATTTTTGAGTGATTGTTTTTCCTGTTGTTTAATATTACTATGTTTTATCATTATGTTAAAGTTGGGAATTTTTAGGATAATTTAAAACGGTGTTTTAATCAAAACCAGATTCAGTTTAACTATTTTAGTTTTACACCTTCATTTGTTTTAATCAAAATCACCCAATGAACTCCAGAACTTTTTGTGCATTCAATACGTACTATTCTAAGCCCCATAATCAAATTTCAATCATTTCTAACTTTATTTGCTATTTTTCATGCAGTTAATGATTTTTTTGAGCTAAATGACCCTGAAATTAAAAAGCACTACAAAAGAAAACTCTGAAAAGGTTGAAACTTGGCATGGTATCATCATTTCACCCACATAGCATGTGCTAAAAAGTTGAGAGGGCTACGGCAAAAACTAGATGCACTTCGTGTACAAAGTAGACCATCTCTTTAGAAGTATGAGGGTTTCGCACGAAAACTCATCTGTTACAAAGGCATTTTTTTTAAAACTTGTTTTAACTCCAGACTATTTGTGCATTCAATATGCACCATTATAAGACACATATTCAAATTTCACCCATTTCTAACTTTATTTGCTATTTTTCATGCATTTAATGATTTTGTTGAGCTAAATGACCGTGAAATTAAAAAGCAGTACAAAAGAAAACTCTGAAAAGGTTGAAACTTGGCATGGTATCATCATTTCACCCACATAGCATGTGATAGAAAGTTGAGAGGGTTACGGCAAAAACTGGATGCACTTCGTGTACAAACTAGACCATCTCCTTCGAAGTATGAGGGTTTCGGACGAAAACTCATCTGTTACAAAGGCATTTCTTTTTTTAAAACTTGTTTCAACTCTAGACTTTTTGTGCATTCAGTATGCACCATTCTAAGCCATGTATTCAAGTTTCACCCCTTTCTAACTTTATTTGCTATTTTTCATGCATTTAATGATTTTTTTTGAGCCAAATGATCCTGAAATTAAAATGCACTACCGTATAACTCTGAAAAGGTTGAAACTTGGCATGGTATCATCATTTCACCCACACAGCATGTGCTAAAAAGTTGAGAGGGTTACAGCAAAAACTGGATGCACTTCGTGTACAAAGTAGACCATCTCATTCGAAGTATAAGGGTTTCGGATGAAAACTCATCTGTTACAAAGGCATTTCATTTTTTTAAACTTGTTTCAAGTACAGACATTTTGTGCAATCAATATGCACCATTCGAACCCACATAATCAAATTTCAACCCTTTCTAACTTCATTTGCTATTTTACATGCATTTAATGATTTTTTTTGAGCTAAACGATCCTGAAATTAAAAAGCACCACAAATGAACTCTGAAAAGGTTGAAACTTGGCACGGTATCATCATTTCACCCACATAGCATGTGCTAAAAATTTGAGAGGGTTACAATAAAAACTGGATGCACTTTGTGTACAAAATTGGACCATCCCGGCTACTCACTAGAGAAGAAAAGTGATGACGGTGCAGCCAATCACATCCCAGAGTGGGATCTTGGGGTATAAAAAAATTCTTCACGTGTGTCCCTTGATTATTGCACCGTAACCATGTACAATCTTCATCATTTAATAGGTTGATTGGGTCAGTCTTCACTATGAAGGGAGAAATTTCATAGAACTTTTCATAATCTTGTGACATGTCTGTCTTGTCCTCCACTCCCATGATGTTTCTTTTCCTGGAAAGCACCATGTGGCGCTTGGGCTCATCGTATGATGTATCCACTTTCTTATCTTTCCTTTTTCTTGGTTTGGTTGGCATGTCCTTCACATAGAATACTTGTGCCACATCATTGGCTAGAACGAATGGTTTGTCTGTGTGCCCAAGATTGTTGAGATCCATTGTTGTCATTCTGTCCTGCGGGTCTAGGAATTTTTTCGGTTAGGTTCTGGAATTTTCTTAGTTAGGTTCTGGAATTTTTTTTCTTTGCCATATTTATTATTCCCTTTATATTCGACGAGAGGCCAGACGGGACCTTCATACTGAGAAGGCATTCAAAGAAGATTTCCTTCTCTGCTTTGGTAAGAGCGTAGCTAGCAGGACCTTGATACTGCTTTGGATGCATGCCATCGTTTTCGTGCACACATTGCTGGTCCTCCCATGCCTCCGGTGTATCTTTTGTCTTCCCATACACGCCCAAGAGGCCTAGCAGGTTCACGCAAAGATTCTTCGTGACGTGCATCACGTCGATTGCAGATCGGACCTCTAGGACTTTCCAATATTCTAGCTCCCAAAATATAGATTTATTCTTACACATGGGGGCGCGTCCCTCAACGTCAGTCGGAACAGATTGTCCGCCACGACCCTTTCCAAATATTACTTGTAAATCCTTGACCATATCAAGTATGTCATCACCAGTACGGAGGATGGGCTTCTTTCGGTGTTCTGCCTCACCTTTGAAATGCTTGCCTTTCTTTCTTAAGGCATGCTTGGTCGAAACAAATCAACGATGTCCCAGGTACACATTCTTCTTGCATTTGTCCAAATATATACTTCCAGTCCCATCTAAACAGTGCGTGCATGCATGGTATCCTTTTATTGTCTGTCCTGAAAGGTTACTAAGAGCAGGCCAATCATTGATGGTTACAAATAGCAACATTCGTAGGTCAAATTCCTGTTGTTTGTGCTCACCCTCTCACGTACACCTTTTTTATTCCACAGTTGTAATAGTTCATCAACTAATGGCCTTAGGTACACATCAATGTCATTGCCGGGTTGCTTAGGGCCTTGGATGAGCACTGGCATCATAATGAACTTCCGCTTCATGCACAATCAAGGAGGAAGGTTATAGATACATAGAGTCACAGGACATGTGTTATGCTTGTTGCTCTGCTCCCCAAATGAATTAATGCCATCTGCACTTAAACCAAACCATAAGTTCCTTGGATCATCTACAAAGTCTAGTCATTGTCTCTCAATTTTTCTCCACTGTGACCCATCAACGGGTACACTCAACTTCCCGTCTTTCTTACGGTCTTCTTCATGCCATCGCAATGACTTGGCATGCTCTTTGTTTTGGAAACAAATGTTTCAACCGTGGTATTATAGGAGCATACCACATCACCTTGCAAGGAATCCTCTTCCTGGGGCGCTCTCCCTGAACATCATCACTAGGGTCATCGCGATCGATCTTATATCGCAATGCACTGCATACCGGTCATGCATTCAAATTCTTGTACTCACCATGGTAGAGGATGCAGCCATTAGGGCATGCATGTATCTTCTACACCTCCAATCCTAGAGGGCAGACAAGCTTCTTTGCTTCGTATGTACTGTCGGACAATTCGTTGTCCTTTGGAATCTTATTCTTCATTATTTTCAGCACCTTTTGAAATGTCTTACCAGATACACCATTCTCTGCCTTCCATTGCAGCAATTCCAGTGTGGTACCGAGCTTTGTGTTGTCATCTTTGCAATTTGGGTACAACCCTTTTTTGTGATCCTCTAGCATACGCTGCAACTTCAACTTCTCCTTTTCACTTTTGCAGTTTCTCTTTGCATCAGCAATGGCCCGACCAAGATCATCAGCGGGCTCATACGATGCCTCGGATTCTTCTTCATTCTCTTCCCCCATTGTAGTACCATCATATTCAGGACACCCAGGATAGTTGTCGTCATCCTCTTCTTCTTCATTCTCTTCCATTAGATCCCCTCTTTCTCCATGCTTGGTCCACCAATTATAGCTGGACATGAAACCGGACGTAAACAGGTGGACGTGAATCTGTTTTGAGCTAGAGTATGTCTTATCATTCTTACACACACCACATGGACAACACATAAAACCATCCCGCTTGTTTGCCTTAGCCGCACGCAAAAAACTCTGGACGCCATTAATGAACTGGGGAGAGCATCGGTTATCGTACATCCATTGCCAGTTCATCTTCATTACACAACACCGAAAAGACCAAATTAATACAAGTTCATACATGCTTATTTTCTCACAAAACAACATACAACTATCTAGATAAAACATTTAAATGCAACAACAAATGCGATCAAAATCGCAACTAAGGTAGCAATTGATGTAACAGCATAATGATACCAAGCCTCTTTATTAATGGCATGTTTTCTAATCTTTCTAATCTTCAAGCGCATTGCATCCATCTTGATCTTGTGATAATCGATGACATCGGCAACGTACAACTCCAATTTCATCTTCTCTACTTCAACTCTTTTCAAGTTTCCTTTCAAATCCTTGTTTTATTTTTCAACTAAATTTAACTTCTCGACAATAGGGTCGGTTGGCATTTCCGGTTCAACTACCTCCTAGATAAAAAAATCTATGTCAACTTGATGGGCATAATTGTCATTAAGACAAAAAGCAACAAATGGTTATAAAAGAGATATACCACATCCGAATCATAAACCGGACGAGGGCCGATGGGCACGGATATCGTAACCATCGCACTATATATAACAACAATCATACAAGTAAGAAAATTATGCAAGTAACTATCTAAATCATACAAATACAATTTTTTTAATAAAAAGTATAAGAACACAAGAAGAGGCTCACCAAGGTGGTGCCGGCGATTGACGGTGGTTAGGACGGGGATGGGAAGGCACACTAAGTAAACCACACCTACACATATGCAAACTAAGGAGTTAATTTGACCTCAAATTGTATATAAATCAAAAAACTACCACATAATTACACCCAAACTAAAACCCACAAATCACTATACTTATAAAAGCATTGCATGAGATAATCTAGCAATAACAGATGAAAGGACAAAGTTGCTAACCTTTGTGGACACTTGGATGGATTGGGGTGCCTCAAATCTTGGCAAAAATGGAGGGAGGAGCTCGAGCTAGGGGAAGAACAAAGAGGGGAATTCGAATGGAGAAAATAGAGAAATGGAGTCGGGCTGGACGAAGGGTTTATATAGGGAAAGCTTTAATCCCGGTTGGTTATACAAACCGGGACTAAAGGTACAAACTGGGACTAAAAGGGCTCGTGGGAGCCCCAGGCTGACACCAGCCTGCCACCACCCATTTAGTCCCGGTTTGTGATACAAACCGGGACTATAGGTTCCAAATGAACCGGGACTAATGGTGCCCGGACCCCCGACCTCCCCTAGCCGTTGGAACTAGGACTAATGGTCACATTAGTCCCGGGCCAAAGCCAAACCGGGACTAAAGGTTAAACGGAAGGCTTGTTTTCTACTAGTGTCCTACAGATGAATTAGTACATCTTACGAACGCATATGCTTCAGAGTGAACAATATGACATCAAATTCATCATATTGAATTTCATCACATAAATAGTAAGCAAAGTAATGTGAGGACGTGGGAAATGAATGATTCATTTCTTCGTAATTATCTTGCGTCCTTTCAAGCATTCCTCAGGTCTCCAGCAAATTCATCATATGTTCAAGTTTGTCTTGAGACCTGACCCTGCATAAGAGATTAGTTCGAGTTCTTCACCACCCACATCTGGAGGGGTAGCAAAGAGTTTATCATTTTGCGAGATCCATATGAGAAGGGTGGCATAGAAGCAAGTGCACTTAGTTTCACAGGACGGGGGTTAGAGTACTCATATGAATAAGTAGAGAAATTCTTCGAGGACTTATGAACATAATGATTTGAAGAATAATGAGCATATTCATGACCCTTGGATTTTTCCCAGTGGAGCAGAAGCATTAGCACCAGAATGATATGATTTTTGACCATATGAGGAATTTGGTCCATGTGAGGACTTTGGTCCTTGTGAAGACTTTGGTCCAACTGAAGAATTTGATCTAGGGTTCTTGTTCTTCACTGGTGGTGTCATGAGGACATTCACTTGAAGATTTTCAAGGCACCTTTTGGGGACACATATATTCTTCATTGGAGGACCCACTACAAGAAAAATTGTCTGTAGAGACGTCATATTCCATAGTTAGAGACATGTTATTTCATCTCTAGGCAACCATAGAGTCGACTTAGTAAAGCGTGTTTGGCGCGCCTCAAATCATTTAGACACACTAGCTAAGTGTGTGTACAAGGCATGACACGCTATATTGGGACGTTCGAAAGCGTCTCTATATATGAGACGCTATACTCGGACGTTCAAAAGTGTCTCTCGAGATGAGGCGCTATATTGGGACGTTTAAAGAGTCTCTTGATATGAGACGCTATATTGAAACGTTCAAAAGCGTATCTAGACATGTTGAGTCATTTTGTTAGATGCGCTTATCATGTCTCTACACACAAAGTCGTTTCATTCGGCATGGTTGAGGGAGTCCAGGATTGAGGGGTCCTCGGACTGCCGACCTATTCCTTATAGGCCAGACTCGTGGGCCACTCGTTGGAGGATTGGACTGACCAAATACCCCGTTACTAGGGGGTAGATCTCAGGAGTCATGGCGTTCCCTTCAAGCTTAAGGCAATAGAATAGGCATGTTTACTCCTTCGATAGGCAACCGACTATGTGTAACCCTAGGACCCCCGGTGTCTATATAAGCCGGAGGGTTTATATTGTAGAGACGGGTGAACTCATCTAGGGTTTAGTCATTTGATATTGAGGTAGATCAACTCTGTAATATGCATACACATCAATACAATCAAGCAGGATGTAGGGTTTTAACTCCATAGGAGGGCCCGAACCTGGGTAAACACCGTCCCCTTCGTCTCCTGTTACCCATCCATCGTAATCTCACAGCTCGGGACCCCCTACCCGAGATCCGCCGGTTTTGACACCGACATTGGTGATTTCATTGAGAGTTCCGTTGTGCAATCGTCAGAGGGATCGATGGCTCGCCTCGTCATCAGCGATGAAGTCCACAAGAAGGATGTTTTCGTCCCTGGTCAGATTTTTGCGTTCGGCAGCATTGTGTCGCGTGCTGATTCGGACGGCCATCTAAGGCAGGTCGGGAGTTTCATCCCCGATCAGGAAGTCAGGTTTGGGAACCTTGAGTTCGTCACCGATTCCCAGGGAGATCTTGTCTTAACAAAATTCTCAACCCTCAGGGAGGATCCTATAGGCCCCAATGCCTTAACGCCGGAGGCAACAGGTCCCGCCGTGGAAGTGGTCCCCATCCTTGGGCCAGCCGTAATGAACAACCCATCTGATATGCCCGGAACTGCCACGACCAAATACAACCCGGGCCCGCCGTCGAGCGACCTTGGGACAGCGGAGCCGTGGGTCAACCCCATGCGCTCGAACAACCTAGATCCTGCCAATATCGCGTCTTTAAACGAGTTGTTTGGTTGGATTCAAACCTTGGACGTTACCGATGGCCAGACCTCGGTCTATGAACAGATCGGGTTTAAACCCGACAATAGGGAGATTCATGTCCCACCGATCACTCACCCGGTCGCCACCGTTGAGTGTCCGACCGAAAGTTCGTCCTCTCAGCTACCGGAATTAAAAATAGTTTATATCCTGGTTTCCGACCGTCAAGATTTCTCCTACAATCCGGAACCCAGACCGGAAACAGTTCGGAATCGGCCGCCGATCTAGCGCGCAACCTAAAACCCGCTCAGAGGGGTCCCGTTGGCAATACGGACTCCAAACCCACCATGCCAAAATCCGCGATGGCACGGGTGGCAAACGTCGTGATCCCGGACTCTGGTCCTGCTGAGAAGCCAAAAATTTCCCCGCCCACCACCCAAGTCAAGCGCTCCTCGGGCAGCGCAAGACAACCCAAGTTATCGGGCTTATGGGAAGTTAAACAACAGCCAGGGGAATTAGTCCATCACTTATAGGCTAGACTCCTCCTTTTTAAAGACAAAATACCAGATGCTAGCGGCCAGGAGATAATAGCAACCTTCAGGCGTAATTGCCACAATGAAGGAATCCTCAATGCCCTTGCCCGTCGAAACATTTGTGACTTCACCAAGCTATTGGACTTAGTGCAAAAATATTGCGCCATGGAAAGCTCCTGGCAAGCCGAACATTTGTTTTCGGAGCCGGTCCCATAAGAACACCGTGGAGGATCTCGGAAAAAGAGAATACCTCCACAACTGCCGGCCAAACATGAACCCGCTGAGAAAAAGTATAGATCCCCCACAGGAGACAAAACTGTCCTTGACGGACTACAAGACAAGTCATGCCCTATACACTCTATGTTACTAAACACAAACCCGACTCACATCCTTAGAGCTTGCTGGGTCATCAGGCAGGTGGCAAAAAGCGGAGAGGCCATCCTTGAGGCCCTACCTCTAGTCAAACGCTTAACAGCACCACCCGAATACAATGACGAGATCCTGACGATCTACAAAATGTTTTCCTCCAGGAATAAGAGGAAGAGATCTCTTCAAGAACTCGAACAAATCTATCAGGTGGCAGCAACAAACTCATGGATAGACACACCGATCACCTTCGGAGAAGCTGACCAACCAATCACACGCCCCGCCCGAACACCTGACGCACTGGTCCTCAACCCTATTGTTGACGGTTTCAGGTTATAGAAGGTGCTAATGGACGGCGGTAGTGGTTTAAACCTCATTTACAAGGATACCTTGGAAAAAATGCAGTTCGTCCGATCCCGCATCGAACATAGCAACACAACCTTTCGCGGGATCATCCCTAGGAAAGAGGCTCATTGTTCCGGACACGTTACTCTCGACGTAGTATTTGGCATGCCCGAGAACTACAGATCCGAAGAACTTCTCTTTCATATCGTGCCTTACACAGTGGCTACCACGCCCTGTTAGGGCATGATGCTTTCACAAGATTTCAGGCCATACCACATTATGGGTATATGAAGCTCAAAATGCCAGGCTCAAATGGGGTTATCACAATAACAAGTGACCCAAATAGAGCCCTTCGAGCCGAAAACAGAACTGCAACACTCACCCTCGAAGCACTAGCCGAGACCCTGGCGGCAGAGGAATTGACCGCACTCCGTTCAACAATGGACAAGGATGATGTGGTCCTTAGCAAGAGGCCCAAATTGACGTCCTTTAAACCCGTAGACGAAATTGTCAAGTTTCAGGTGCACCCAATAGACCCCAATAAGACAGCATCCATCGGAGCTCAGTTGGACCCCATGGTGGACGAAGCGCTGCGAACATTCTTACGAGAAAATTGGGATATATTTGCTTGGCACCCTTCAGATATGTCGGGAATCCCTCGACGGCTAGCACAACACAGCCTGAACATAATCCCAGGCTTCAAGACCGTCAAACACGATTTACGCTGATTTTCCGAGCCCAAGCAACAAGCTATGGGCGAAGAACTCGCAAAGTTAGTAGAGGCCGGATTCATAAGAGAAATCAAACATCCCGAATGGTTGGCAAACCTGGTGATGGTATCGAAGAAAGATAAATCCTGGCGGCTGTGTGTCGATTTCAAAGGCCTCAATAAAGCTTGTCCCAAGGACCCTTTCCCCCTACCACTCATAGACCAGATTATTGACGCCACAGCTGGACATGACTCATTGTGCTTCCTTGACGCTTATTCCGGATACCATCAGATCAAAATGAAGGAATCCGATCAAGCTGCAACTGCATTCATCACCCCCTACGGGCCATTCTGCTTTAACACGATGCCTTTCGGGCTAAAGAACATAGATGCTACATACCAGCAAGGTTGTCAGAATTGTGATCCTAAATCGGATTGGAACTCCGATGGTAGGATCGCAAATCGTAGAATCTTCACTATCAGGATCGTAGAAACGTAGATTCTATGAAGTAAAATCGTAGAATCAGAGGGGTTAATTTGGATCGTATAGTCGTAGAATCGCATAATAGAATCGCGATTCTAACAACCTTGCATACCAGCATATGATCCAGACATGTCTCAAAAAACAAATCGGCAAAACAATAGAGGCATACATGTACGACGTGGTCGTAAAGACCAAAAACGTCAGCCAACTGATAGATGACCTCAGGCAAACTTTTGCCAGTCTGAGGGAATATGATATACGGCTTAATTTGAACAAATGTATATTCATAGTTCCCACCGATAAACTTCTCGGATTCATTGTTTCCTATAGAGGAATAGAGGCGAATCCTGCTAAAATCCGTGCCTTATCTCAACTTGCGATCCCTAGAGAGCTAAAGCACGGCCAAAGGCCGGCAGGTTGCATGGCGGCCCTGAGCCGCTTTATCTCCCGCCTTGGTGAAAAGGCTTTGCCGCTCTACAAGCTGCTGAAACGGACCAAAAACTTTGGGTGGACCAACGAAGCAACGACTGCACCAGAGGAAATCAACATGGTTGGCCAGCAACCCCATTCTCACGGCGCCAGGCACGGGTGAACCAATGCTACTGTACATCTCAGCCACCAATCAAGTGGTCAGTGCGGTACTCATCGTCAAACGAGATGACAAGGGTCACAAGTTCAAGTTACAAAAGCCAGTCCACTACGTGTCAAAGGTGCTAACGCCATGCAAGTCTAGATATCTACACTACCAAAAGATAGCCTATACAGTGATTATGGCATCACGAAAGCTTAGACACTATTTTCAAGAATGTCCGATCACGGTGGCATCCGAAGTACCCTTGAACGATATAATCAATAACAGGGATGCCACCGTCCACATAGCCAAATGGGCCATCGAACTCCTTCCTTTCAAAATCGCGTATAAGCCACGACGAGCTATTAAATCTCAGCTTTTGGCCGATTTCCTCCCCAAATGGACAAAGGCCGAGCTTCCCAGAGAATATAGTACATATTCCCATTGGACAATGTACTTCGATGGATCCAAGACAATGGCCGGACTAGGGGTTGGAGTTATCCTCACATCCCCCATGGGAGACAACGTCCGGTACGTGTTGCAGATCATGTACGCCGACTCCAACAATGCGGACGAATATGAATCTCTATTGCACGGGCTTCGGATGGCAGCATCAATGGGCATACAATGGCTTGAAGTACGAGGAGACTCTAATCTCGCCATCTCCCAAATCAACGGCGAATTCGATGCTAAAAACCCAAAGATGGTAGCATATAGAAATGTCATCCTTAAAAATTCCACCATGTCACTAGAGACAGCAATCAGGCTGTTGACATACTCGCCCGTATGGGGGCCAAGTGCGACCCCGTCCCGAAAAACACCTTCCTCGAATGGCTTTTCAAGCCATCGATTGTATGGTAGGACGAGAATAAGGACGTCGAAGCCATTAGTACGGAAGAGATTGCCCTCCTTCAAACAAACCAGATGGGCAAATCATCGGCGTCTCCATAATTGAAGAAATGCCTTTAGCTCATGAGGTCATGGCAGTCATCGCACCATGGACCGAGCCCTTCCTGGCCTACCTTCTCCGCTAAGAACTCCCTGACGACTAGACAAAGGCGAGACGCATAATCCGACGGTCCAAGGCCTATCAGGTCCACGAAGGTGAGTCCTATAAGAAAAGAACTACGGGGATACTCCAATGGTGCATATCTGAGGAAGAAGGAAGACGACTTTTGGCCAAAGTCCACACGGGCATGGGCGGCCACCACACCGCAGGATGGGCCTTAGTAAGTAAAGCCTTTCGAGCCGGATTCTTTTCGCCCACTGCTCGAGCGGAAGCCCAAGCACTTGTCCAACGTTGTGTTCGATGTCAACTATTCACAAATCAAAGTCACATGCCCCCGACAGCTCTTCGGACTATTCCGATCACCTGGCCTTTCGTGGTCTAGGGCCTAGATATGGTCGGACCACTTAAAGGGGGGACCAAGAAAAATAAATATCTACTGGTCATGGTCGGCAAGTTCACCAAGTGGATCGAAGCGAAGCCAGTAAGATCAGCTAATTCTGGACCAGTCGTCGACTTTATATCCGGCATGGTACACCGTTATCGTGTCCCGCACAGCATAATAACGGATAGTCGATCCAATTTCACCGAACAGGAGGTAAAGTACTGATGCGCAAACATGGGCATTAAGCTGTTGGAAATATGCCCTAGAGGCAATAAAAAATTAGTTATTATCATATTTCCTTGTTCATGATAATCGTTTATTATCCATGCTATAATTGTATTGATCGGAGACTTAGATGCATGTGTGGATACATAGACAAAACCATGTCCCTAGTATGCCTCTAATAGACTAGCTCGTTGATCAAAGATGGTTAAGGTTTCCTAGGCATTGACATGAGATGTCATTTGATAACGGGATCACATTATTAGGAGAATGATGGGATGGACAAGACCCAAACTACAAACGTAGCATATGATCGTGTCAGTTTAATGCTACTGTTTTCTGCATGTCAAGTATCTGTTCCTATGACCATCAGATCATACAACTCACTGACACCGGAGGAGTGCCTTGTGTGTATCAAACGTCGCAACATAACTGGGTGACTATAAAGGTACTCTACAGGTATCTTCGAGGGTGTCTGTTGGGTTGTCATGGATCAAGACTGGGATTTTTTACTCCGTGTGACGGAGAGGTATCTCAGGGCACACTCGGTAATACAACATCACAACAAGATTTGCAAGCAATGTGACTAACTGTTAGGCACGGGATCTTGTATTACAGAACGAGTAAAGAGACTTGTCGGTAACGAGGTTGAACTAGGTATGGAGATACCGACGATCGAATCTCGGGCAAGTAAACATACAGAAGAACAAAGGGAACATCATACGGGATTAACTGAATCCTTGACATAGAGGTTTGACCGATAAAGATCTTCGTAGAATATGTAGGAACCAATATGGGCATCCAGGTCCCGCTATTGGTTATTGACCATAGAGGTGTCTCGGTTATGTCTACATAGTTCTCGAACCCGCGGGGTTTGCACACTTAAGGTTCGGTGACGTTTCGGTAGTATAGAGTTATGTATGGTGGTGACCGAAGGTTGTTCGGAGTCCCGTATGAGATCCCGGATGTCATGAGGAGCTCCGGATGGTCCAAGGTAAAGATTGATATATACGAAGTCCCATTTTGGTCGCCGGAAAAGTTTCGGGCTAATCGATAATGTACCGGGAGTGCCGGTAGTGTACCGGGAGACCACCAGGAGGGGTATTTTGACCCAAGAGGCTTCATGGGCTGTGGGAGAGTACATACCAGCCTTTTGTGGGCTGGTGGAAGTCCCACACAAGGCCCATGCGGCTGGGAGAAAAATCTCAAAGGGAAAAAGGTGGAAAAGGGCCAAAAAAAGGAGGAATCCAAGTCCTACTAGGATTGGAGGAGGAGTCCTCCTCTCCTCCTATATATACTAGAGGATTTTAGGGTTTTGGCATAGATTTTTCAGTCACATGCTACCCGTTCCTCCAGTGCATAGTTTCTCCTTAGATCGGATTTCTGCAGTGCTTAGGCGAAGCCCTGCCGGAATAGCTCCACCATCATTGCCGGAGCGCCGTCACGCTGCCGGAGAACTCTTCTACCTCTCTGCCCCCTCTTGCTGGATCAAGACTGTGGAGATCATCATCAAGCCATACGTGTGCTGAACGCGGAGGTGTCATCTATTCGGCGCTAGATCGGAAGGACTGTGATCAAAATCGCGAGACGGATCTTGATGAGTTCGCGAGATGGATCGTGATGAGTTCGCGGGACGGATCGTGATGAGTTCGCGAGACGGATCATGATGAGTTCGCAGGACGGATCGTGATGAGATCGCGGGACGCTTGGCGATTTGGATCGCAAAGACGTTCGACTACACCAACCGCGTTTCTTAATGCTTCCCGCTTAGCGATATACAAGGGTATGTAGATCCACTCTCCCTCTCGTAGATGCTCATCACCATGGATAGATCTTGCGTGTGCGTAGGAATCTTTTTGTTTCCCATGCGATGTTGTGATGTGATATGGCCAATTACATGATGTGATATATGTGATGTATGAGATGATCATGTGCTGTATAGAATATCACGATTTGCATGTCGATGAGTATGGCAACCGGCAGGAGCCATAGGGTTGTCTTTAATTATTGTATGACATGTGTGTCAATCATTAAGCGCAATGTAATGCTTTACTTTATCGCTAAACGGTAGCAATAGTAGTAGAAGCATGGTGGGCGTGACAACCCCGATGGCGACACGTTGATGGATCAAGATGGTGGAGATCATGGTGTCATGCCGATGACGATGGAGATCATGTCGGTGCTTTCATGATGGAGATCAAAAGCACAAGTTCATGGCCATATCATGTCACTTATGATTTGCATGTGATGTTAATCCTTTTATGCACTTTGTTTTGCTTAGGACAATGGTAGCATTATAAGGTGATCCCTCACTTAATTTCAAGATAAATTGTGTTCTCCCCGAGTGTGCACCGTTGCGAAAGTTCTTCATGTTGAGACACCATGTGATGATCGGGTGTGATAGACTCTACGTGCACATACAACGGGTGCAAGCCAGTGTTGCACATGCAGAACGCTCGGGTTAAACTTGACGAGCCTAGCATGTACAGACATGGCCTCGGAACACAAGAGACCGAAAGGTCGAACATGAGTCATATAGTAGATATGATCAACATGATGATGTTCACCATTGAAACCACCTCAACTCACGTGATGATCGGACTTGAGTTGGTGAATTTGGATCATGTATCACTCGAATGACTGGAGGGATGTCAATTTGAGTGGGAGTTCTTAAGTAATTAATTGAACTCATTATCATGAACATAGTCAATAGTGTCTGTGCAAATTAGGTTGTAGATTACTTGCTCGCGCTGTAGCTCCCTTGAATTTTTATATGTTCCTAGATAAATAGAGTTAAAAGATGTTGGTAGCAATATTGCGGACCGGGTCCGTGATCTGAGGATTGTCCTCATTGCTGCACAGAAGGCTTATGTCCTTAATGCATCGCTCGGTGCGCCAACCCCTCTAGCGTGGTGTGTAGATGTTGTGAACATCTGACAAGCATGTTCTGATGAGTACTTGATAGACTAGTGCGTCATGCATTACGGCTTAGAATTGAGGCTCCAAAACATTTTGAATGTCACAGAACATATGAGATGTTCTAAGAGCTGAAATTAGGATCTCAGGCTCGTGCCCATGTTGCGAGATATGAGACCTCCAACAAGATTATTTGCCTGCAAGATGAAGGAGAATAGCTCAATCGTTGAGCATGTGCTCAGATTGTCTGGGTGCTACAAGCGCTTGAATCGAGTGGGAGTTGATATTCCAGATAAGATAGTGATTGATATAGTTCTCCAAGTCACTGTCACTAAGCTACTAGAACTTGGTGATGAACTATAAAACGCCAGGGATAGAAATAATGATCCTTGAGCTGTTCACGATGTTTGACACCACGAAGGTAGAAATCAAGAAGGAGCGTCAAGTGTTGATGGTTAGTAAAACCACTAGTTTCGAGAAGGGCAAGGGCAAGGAGGGAAACTTCATGGATGGCAAGTCAGTTGCTGCTCCAGTGAAGCAACCCAAAGTTGAACTCAAACCCGAGACTAAGTGCTTCGATTATGAGGAGAGCGGTCACTGAAGCGGAACAACCCTAGATACTTGGTAGATAAGAAGGCTGGCAACGTCAACAGAAGTATATTTGATATACGTGTTATTGATGTGTACCTTGCTAGTACTCCTAGTAGCACCTGGGTATTGGATACCGGTTCGATTGCTAAATGTTAGTAACTCAAAATAAAAGCTACGGAATAAACGGAGAACTAGCTAAGGGTGAGGTGACGATGTGTGTTGGAAGTGTTTCCAAGGTTGATGTGATCGACATCGCATGCTCTCTCTACCTTCGGGATTAGTAAAAACCTAAATAAGTGCTTTTTGGTGTTTTACGTTGAGCATGAACGTGATTAGATCGTGTTTATTGCAACACAGTTATTCATTTAAGCTAGAGAATAATGGTTATTCTGTTTACATGAATAATACCTTCAATGGTCATGCACCCAGTGAGAATGGTTTGTTGAATCTTGATCGTAGTAATACACATGTTCATAACATTGATGCCAAAAGATGCAAAGTTAATAATGATAGTACCACATACTTGTGGCACTGCCACTAAATGTCATATTGGTATAATACGCATGAAGAAACTCCATGCTGATGCATCTTTGGACTCTTTCGATTTCGAATCGGTTGAGACATGTGAACCATGCCTCTTGGTCAAAGATGACTAAGGACCCCGTTTTCTGGTTTGACGGAGCAAGCAAGTGATTTATTGGAAATGATACATGTTGATGTATGCAATCCAATGAGTCTTGTAGCGTGCGGTGGATATCATTATTTTCTTACCTTCACTGATGATTTGGGTAGATACAGTGTATGTTTACTTAATGAAACACAAGTCTGAATCGTTTGAAAAGTTCAAGCAAATTCAAAGTGAAGTTTAAGATGATCGTGACAAGAAGATAAAAATATTTGCAATATGATCATGGAGGTGAATATCTGAGTTACGAGTTTGGCATACAACTTTAGACAATGTGAAAGTTGTTTCACAACACACGCCACCTGGAACACCATAGTGTGATGGTATGTCCGAACGTCATAGTCGTGCTCTATTGGATATGGTGCATGTTATGATGTCTCTTATCGTTTTGCTACTATAATTTTGGGGTTGTGCATTAGAGACAACTACATTCACTTTAAATAGGGCACCATCTAAATCCGTTGAGATGACACTATGTGAATTATGGTTTGATAGAAACCTAAGCTGTCATTTCTTGATGTTTGGGGCTGCGACGCTGGTGTGGAAAATGTTTTCACCTAATGAGCTCAAACCCAAAGCGGACAAAAGCATCTTCGTAGAATACCCTAAGAACAGTTGGGTGAACCTTCTATCTCAGATCCAAGCATAAAGTGTTTGTTGCTAAAACGGGTCCTTTCCCAAGAAAAAGTTTCTCTCGAAAGAATTGAGTGGGAGGAAGATAGAACTTGATGAGGTTGTTGAACCTTTGTTTCAACCAGAGAGTAGTGCAGCGCAGAAAGATGTTTCTATGGAACCTACGTCAGTTGAAGAGGAAGTAAATGATGATGATCATGAAGCTTCGGATCAAGTTACTATCGAACCTCGTAGGTCGACAAGGATGTGTACTGCTCCTGAGCGGTATGACAACCCTGTCTTGGAGGTCATGTTGTTGGACAACAATGAACCTACGAGCTGTGGAGAAGCGGTGATGGGCCCGGATTCTGACAAATGGTTAGAGGCCATGAAATCCGAGAAAGGATCCATATATGAAAACCAAGTATAGACTTTGGTAGACTTGCTCGTTGGATGGTAGGTCGTTGAGTACAAATGGATCTTTAAAATGAAGACAGACACTGATGGTGAATGTCACCATTTATAAAGCTCGACTTGTCGCAAAGAAGTTTCCGGTAAGTTCAAGGAGTTGACTGCAATGAGACTTTCTCACTCATAGCGATGCTAAAGTCTGTTAGAATTATGTTAGCAGTTGCTGCATTTTTCAATTATGAAATCTGGCAGATGGATGCCAAAACATCGTTTCCTTTCTTGAGGAAAGGTTGTATGTGATACAACCAGAAGGTTTTGTCAGTCCTAAGGATGCTAAAACGTGTGCAAGCTTCAGTGATCCTTCTATGAACTGAAGCAAGCATCTCGGAGTTGGAATATACACTTTGATGAGGTGATTAAAGTTTTTGAGTTTGTACAAAGTTTATGAGAAACTTGTAAAGTGAGTGGGAGCACTGTAGAGTTTCTGATAAGCATATGTGATTGACATATTGTTGATTGGAAATGATATAGAATTTCTAGAAAGCATAAAGGGTTGTTTGAAAAGAGTTTTTCAAAGGAAGACCTGGATAAAGCTACCTAATTGTTGAGCATCAAGATCTATAGAGATAGATCAAGATACTTGATGAGACTTTCAATGAGTACATACCTTGACAAGATTTTGAAAGAGTTCAAAATGGATCAGTCAGAGAAAGAGTTCTCGCCTAATTTGTAAGGAATAAAGTTGAGTAAGACTCAATGCCCAGTGACTGCAGAAGATAGAGAAAAGATGAGTGTCATCCCCTATGCTTCAGCCATAGGCTCTATCATGTATGCAATGTTGTGCACAAGACCCGATGTCAGCCTTGCCATAAGTATGGCCGGAAGGTTTCAAAGTGATCCTGGAATGGAGCACTGGACAGTGGTCAAGATTATCCTTAGTAACTAAAAGACTAAGGAGATGTTTCTCGATTATGGAGGTGATAAAGAGTTCGTCGTAAAGAGTCACGTCGATGCAAGCTTTAACACCAATCCCGATGACTCGTAGTAGCAATCTGGATACATATAGTGGAGTAGCCATTTGGAATAGTACCAAGTGGAGTGTGGTAGCAGTGTTTACGGTTTGACATAGAAATTTGCAAAGTACACACGGATCTGAATGTCGTAGACCCGTTGACTATAAGACCTCTCTCACATGCAAAGCATAATCGAGCCCCAGAACTCATTGGGTGTTAGATTCATAACAATGCAAATCACATGGTGATGTGAACTAGATTATTGACTCTAGTGCAAGTGGGAGACTGCTAGAAATATGCCCTAGAGGCAATAATAAATTAGTTATTATCATATTTCCTTGTTCATGATAATTGTTTATTATCCATGCTATAATTGTATTGATCGGAGACTTAGATGCATGTGTGGATACATAGACAAGACCATGTCCCTAGTATGCCTCTAATAGACTAGCTCGTTGATCAAAGATAGTTAAGGTTTCCTAGCCATTGACATGATATGTCATTTGATAACGGGATCACATCATTAGGAGAATGATGGGATAGACAAGACCCAAACTACAAATGTAGCATATGATCGTGTCAGTTTAATGCTACTGTTTTCTGCATGTCAAGTATTTGTTCCTATGACCATGAGATCATGCAACTCAGTGACACCGGACGAGTGCCTTGTGTGTATCAAACATTGCAACATAACTGGGTGACTATAAAGGTACTCTATAGGTATCTCCGAGGGTGTCTGTTGGGTTGGCATGGATCAAGACTGGGATTTGTTACTCCGTGTGACGGAGAGGTATCTCAGGGCCCACTCGGTAATACAACATCACAACAAGCCTTGCAAGCAATGTGACTAAGTGTTTGTCACGGGATCTTGTATTACAGAACGAGTAAAGAGAATTCCCGGTAACGAGGTTGAACTAGGTATGGAGATACCGACGATCGAATCTCGGGCAAGTAAACATATCGAAGAACTAAGGGAACATCATACGGGATTAACTGAATCCTTGACATAGAGGTTCGACCGATAAAGATCTTCGTAGAATATGTAGGAACCAATATGGGCATCCAAGTCCCGCTGTTGGTTATTAACCGTAGAGGTGTCTCGGTCATGTCTACATAGTTCTCGAACCCGCAGGGTCTGCACACTTAAGGTTCGATGACGTTTCGATAGTATAGAGTTATGTATGGTGGTCACCGAAGGTTGTTCGGAGTCCCGGATGAGATCCTGGATGTCACGAGGAGCTCCGAAATGGTTCGGAGGTAAAGATTGATATATAGGAAGTCCCATTTTGGTCGCCGGAAAAGTTTCGGGCTAATCGGTAATGTACCGGGAGTGTCGGTAGTGTACCGGGAGACCACCGGGAGCGGTATTTCGACCCAATAGGCTTCATGGGCTGTGGGATAGTAAATACCAGCCTTTTTGGGCTGGTGTAAGTCCCACACAAGGCCCATGCGGCTGGGAGAAAAAGCCCAAAGGGAAAAAGGTAGAAAAAGGCCAAAAAAAGGAGGAATCCTAGTCCTACTAGGATTGGAGGAGGAGTCCTCCTCTCCTCCCCACTTCGTCCGACCCAAGGGTTGGATTTTTGGCAGCCAAGCCTCCTCCTCCTCTCCTCCTATATATACTAGAGGATTTTAGGGTTTTGGCATTGATTATTCAGCCACGTGTTGCCCGTTCCTCCAGTGCATAGTTTCTCCTCTAGGTCGGATTTCTGCAGTGCTTAGGCGAAGCCTTGCCGGAATAGCTCCACCATCATCGCCGGAGCGCCGTCACGCTGCCGAAGAACTCTTCTACCTCTCCGCTCCCTCTTGCTGGATCAAGACAGCAGAGATCGTCATCAAGCCATACGTGTGCTGAACGCGAAGGTGCCATCCGTTCGGTGCTAGATCGGAAGGACTGTGATCAAGATCGTGGGAAGGATCGTGATGAGTTCGCGACACGGATCGTGATGAGTTGGCGGGACGAATCGTGATGAGATCGCGGGACGCTCGGCGATTTGGACCGCGAAGACGTTCGACTACACCAACCGTGTCTCTTAACGCTTCCCGCTTAGCGATCTACAAGGGTACATAGATCCACTCTCCCTCTCGTAGATGCTCATCACCATGGATAGATCTTGCATGTGCATAGGAAAATTTTTGTTTCCCATGCGACGTTCCCCAACATAAGCTCGATTACGCCTCGGTGTATCACCCGTAGACCAATGGACAAGTCGAACGGGCCAACGGCCTAACCATGAGTGGCATCAAGCCACGGCTGGTCCGATCTCTTCATGAATCCAACTGTAATTGGGTAGAGGAGCTTGACTCTGTTCAATATGGCGTGCGTACCACCCCGAATCGATCAACGAGATACACGCCATTATTTATGGTCTACGGGGTAGAAGTAGTCCTTCCCTGTGATATCATCCACGACGCACCGAGGGTGCGCATGTATGAAGAAAAGGAAGCCAAGTTAGCTCAGCAGGACGACTTAGACGCCTTGGAAGGAGAGCGCGATATAGCTCGGGCCCGATCTACTTTCTATCAACAGCAAGCTCGGCGCTACCAGAGCAGGGAGGTTAGAGCGAAGGCATATAATGTGGGCGAACTCGTCTTACGGCTCCTAGAAAAACAGAAGCATAAACTCAATCCTAAGTGGGAGGGCCCTTTCATAATTGACGAAGTACTTCCAGGAGGAGCCTATCACCTCCACAACCCGCCTAACAACCGCCTCGAACCAAACCCATGGAACGCAGCACGTCTTCGGCGCTTTTACGGCTAGACCGGTGTTGTCATATTCCTTACCTTTCTTTTTATTTTTCCTTTTTCTTCTTTTGTACTCTTTCCTTTCCATTTTAGCTTTACAGGATTGGGTACCATTTCCCAGTATGTGTCCAGCTAAACCGATCTTGTGTTAAGTTTTTCGGCATACATCTTCAAATGTCCTACCCGACAAAACACCTGGGGGCTTCTTCTCGAAGTCGGCCATTATATATTTTGTGCACTGATTCACGTGTATTGTGCATGCACACTTCCCCTCGTCATTTTTAAGCCAGTATATGCATCAATTGGACCTAAGATTGTGGCCAAGCTGGGTTGCCTCGCTCCTATGCTTACCCTCTATGTTCCCAATTGTTCGGCTAGAGGGTAAAGGGAGCACCTCTACGATTGTTACGACCGGGTCACCCAGATACGTACCTCAGACGGATAAAGCCGAAAGCTAGCTATCTTAAGAATAAAATTGGTCAGCTACGACGGAAGTAAAACAAACTTGTGGTGATTATCACCATTACTTAGGGTTGTTTTCCCCTAAGAAACCATTATCTACATACTATCAGTATACGGACTTGATATCTATGATCTACGTAGCAACCCGAAGGAAGGAACCGATAGAGGGACTATTTTGTTTGGAAGATGTTTCTTAAGTGAAGGAGTAATATGACATATCTCCCTATGCACGTACTGTCTGTTCGCACCGAATAGCCAGATTGCCTGGTTCCCCAAAATAAGTTATTTTTATTAAGGACATTGGATGCAGAACACTCCCACGCTCTTAGCGAGGGAGGTCAAAGCTGATGGCCAGTTAAGACAACATTTACAACATAGAGAGAGCAGATTTTGATCTAAAGTACATAGTTACATAGAATCAAACACCTAGTTCCTGGTCAAGATTATCTATTAAGGTATCCAAGGTGCAATCTTCTTGCGACAGATGAGCGGTGGGATCACTTGATCGTACTAAATGCAGTGGCACTTCTTGCCCATCCGGCCCTACCGGCCCAACCTGAGCCATATGATCTAGGTTAAGTTTGGTAAAGCGGGTCTTGATCATTGCCCATGCCTCCCGCGCTCCCTGTCGACAAGCCGATGTCTTCCATAACTCAAAACGATATCGGGCTCCTTTAAATTGATCAGCCAGTTCGGACATCCCTTCTGGAGTTGTCTCGGCAGACCAGAGCGCTTTGGTCATGCTCCTCATGGCTCTCCGAGCTCGCTCATGTACGGCAGGTAGTTCCTTCAGTAAGTTCACTCGGAATGATCCTATCTCTTCCTCGAGCCGCCCGGTTAGGAGACCTAGACACGAGATGAAGCATGTCCCTTACACTTACAATAAAGGTACTTTTCGGAATTAGGAAAATGTAAATACACTTAAACAACATGCCCCTCTAGAGTCTCTGGTTCTCTTCCTGGGTTTGAGCCAATTGAGTTTTCAAACTCTCAAGCTCTTCGTCCTGCCACTGGTTTTCTGCCTTAAGTTGGTTCCTTGCCTCAAGACTTCGGGTCAACACACGGTGGCCATCCTCTAGCTGAGATTCGGCATATCTTTGAGATTGTCGGGCTACATCCAAATCTTTCTACAACTGTCCTATGGATTCTGCTGCTATACAGTACTTTCTCATCAGTATGGGAAATGTCGCATTAAATTCAGCAAATTAACTTACTCACTGTGTGCCTCTCGGGTGAAATTCTTCACTTTCTCAAGCTCGGCCTTCACGGTTTCAACCTGTGTTCGGCTGACCTCGAGTTCCTCGGCCAACTTCTTATTTTGTTGCCTTAAAGCCTACATTGTGCATAAAACATTATTCAGATCCTTAACTCGGTCATTCCGACCAAATCAAGGCTTGGGGGCTACTGGGTTAAGATTTCTGTTCGGTCGCTAAAACCGATTACTCACCTCCAGATTGGGTGATATTAGTTTGGCGGCTCCCTCAAGCCCCGATCGGACAGCTCCTATGTGTGCATCCATCGAACTTATGGCATTAAACTATTGATAGGAAAACACTTGATGGCGCAGGGCTTCCTTGCGCCGCTAGTGGTTCATCGCACTCTCTACCTCGGAGTTTGTAACCGAGACGTCCCCAGAATCTTCGGGGGGCTGTTCTATCGCAGGGGCCTCCGTGTTGAGTTCAGGCTGAGCAAAAGACCTTGATTCATGATGATTGCCCGGCGCCTTGGTGACATCTCCGGTAGGAGGTGGCTGTAGTCATCTCCTGAGTATTTTTGGCACAAGATTTTGGTGAGTACTCACGGTAATCATGACAATGGCCAAACTAAAACGGTTAAATAAAGTACCTCTTGGATGAGTGCATGGTGGAGGTGGTCCCCTCGGCTTGCTCACATGGGGGATTCCTCCTATTGCTCGGTACGGGTCCTGCCGATGTCGACGACGTTCGGCGCGTGGACTGACGACCCTTGGGAGTGGAGGTCGACACACCTGGGTTGGCAGGGGTCGCTCTCCCTTTGCGGGAAGGGGCGTTCCTTTTTCCAGTGGTGGAAGAAGGAACTGGTCTAGGGTGATCGGCCAAAAGAGCCACCTTGGAGCCGTCAAGGCTATCTTGGTAAAAGACCCATCCTCATAATCACTTGATAGCTCTGGGTCATCGTGGAATCTGGGATCGTCATCATGAGAATAACTCTCTGGTTGAGGCGTGGGACAGCTAACTGTCTCGACCCAGCACCTCCAATTCTGTTCGGATAGATTAGAAGTTTCGATCAGAAGAACTGTACATGAATATCTGAACTTGGAAAACAAAGCCAAAGACTTACCAATTCGATGGGGTTATGACTCGAATAGCCTTCCGTGGTTGACAGTCGAGCAAAATCTTCTTTTTCTCCCTTGAAAAGATCAGCCAGTACGGACACCATAGCCGCTTGATTGGCGGGGTCTTTCCGTTGTGAACGAGTGGTGTCATTTGTTCCATTGTAATGCGACAGGGGGTGTGTCCTTTGTTGAAGGGGTTGAACGCATCTAGCAATGAAAATGGCCATCACGTCTATGATGGTCAGCTTGCTATGGACCAGTGGCCTCACTTGGGTGGCTAGGTGTTTTACTTCGGCACTTTCCTGTTGGGATGAACTCTTCGGTCACCAGTTGAACCTTTTCTTCAATGGGGCGTCGGAGTATTCGGGCAGACCCCTCTGAACTGGGTCGAAGAGGGGAACATCCTCAATATAGAACCATTCCAAGGTCCATTGTTTGGACTCTTTCTTTGGAGTCCCCACGGGATACCCCATCCCGGCTATACGCCATACTTCGGCTCCACCCACTTCCTGAATTGTCCTGCCCCGAGTACGAGGGATGAGGCAGAAGTTCTTCCTTCATAAACTGAAGTGGGCCTCGCAGCCCAGGAACATCTAGCAAAGGGCAACAAAGCCCGAAATGTGGAGAATGGATCCGGGGGTGAGATGATGGAGCTGAATCCCATAAAATTCCAACAGTCCCCTCAAGAAGGGATGAATGGGGAGTCCTACTCCCCGCAAGAGGAAGGACACGAAACATACCCACTCTTCCTTGCGTGGAGTAGGGAAGTTCTCTCCGAAGGCCTCATCGTTCGAAGAGGTCAATCCGTCTCGGGTGAATGCCAGATCCGAGGTGGGAAGGTAACTCTAGGTCTCGAGGTTGCGCAGCCAAAGGAGGGATACTGAACAGCTTGCCCAATCTCACGGAAGAGGGCCATGAGGGCGCAAGGAGGAGCCAGGGGCGCTTGCCATATTTCCAAGTTCTCTCGCTTGGGCTTTTTCGATGGAAAGGGAGGGGAGAGGTTTGCCTAAGCCACAGTTCAGCCTGCTTAAAATAGGCGGTTCCTCCCCTTCGCGTGCAGAATGGGCAGTCCTATAAAACGCTACTGAGCCACCCATCTCCCATTGGCGCACAGGGTGTTGTTAGCTCTGGATAGCGAAGTTAACGTTGTGGGCCCTGTGACGTTTCAGCGATCGATAGCTCACTTATGGCCGATCATTGTTTACCGAACATAGAGAAGAGAAGAACTCGCCCAACAAGCCGAAGACTTTGGGAGCGCGGGACTGTACGTACTATATACCTCAGCATTGGAGGCTAGTTCGGGGGCTACTGAGGGATTCCAAGATTGAGGGGTCCTCGGACTACCGACTTATTCCTTATGGATCGGACTCGTGGGCCACTCGTTAGAGGATTGGACTGGCTAAATATCCCGTTACTAGGGGGGAGATCGCAGGAACCGTGGTGTTCCCTTCAAGCTTATGGCAATAGAAAAGGCATGTTTACTCCTTCGATACGCAACCGACTATGTGTAACCATAGGACCCCCGGTGTCTATATAAGCCGGAGGGTTTATATTGTAGAGACGGGTGAACCCATCTAGGGTTTAGTCATTTGATCTCGAGGTAGATCGACTCTGTAATATTCATACACATCAATACAATCAAGTAGTACTCAGGGTTTTACCTCCATAGGAGGGCCCGAACCTGGGTAAACACCGTCCCCTTCGTCTCCTGTTACCCATCGATCCTAATCTCACAGCTCAGGACCCCCTACCCGAGATTCGTCGGTTTTGACACCGACAATGGGCCCTGACCCCATTCCTATACATGTTATGTAGAGACGTTATATTTGTCTATAAATATACACAGGCTTCTTTGTGACTACATAATATTTAACTTTAAACATTATTTTATTTTTCTATATTTTTAATCATTTCAAAACCAGTTACTTTATCACGCCACATGCTTGTGCAGAATGATCAACAAATATCGTTATATAAAGGGATCCACTCATATCACTGGGCACATTCATAGGCAAAAAATATAATTATATAAAGGGATCCACTCATATCACCAATTGTATCTACAAGCATCTCTTTCACACAATTTCAATTAGTAGGAACAAACACCTTGAGTTCATAACTAAATCAAATCAGATATTCATATGAAAGATGCAAATAATTAAGAAAAGATTGTACAACCAGAACTAAGTTTTCCTATGAAGCTAAATCCTTTACAAAATACATAATATTTGCCCATTTGAAAACTAATTCTTCTGTAGTTGCTTTCTGGCTCCTGCAATGCACTCTTTTTCTATATCTTGATCTATCCTGAGAAGAAAGATAACAGAGAAAAAATTAGAACGAAGATTTAAGAGTAGAGTGAGAATAAATGTACTTTGATGAAATTGTAAGCGATGTACCAGTGTTTGTGGCTTGTTTTGAGGCTATGTAGGAGTGGTTGGCATTGGTTTTTTCACCTAAAAATCAAAAAGATTCTTCATAAATAATAAACCTTAAGTATGTACATTGGAGCATAATCGATGATTGTATGGAAGTGTACTTATGTGTGATAGAGGCCATGCAATAACATGACCAATAATATCCCTTACTGTTTGCAATTTTTCATATGGTCTAACCAGTGTCGCATCTCCAAATTTTGAAATAGCAGAAACAGAAACTACTACATATTGCTCTCCAAGCATGTTTACTCCAACCACATATGTTTTATCTCTACTGACTAAAGTTCCTTCAGCCACACATTTATTTTTGCTTCACAGGTTCAACTAAAACAACAAGACTTCCATTTTATCTATGTTTTCAAGAAATGAAACATTCATTATCACAAACATGGAAGATTTCACTTTATGCAAAAAATGGATGATTGCACATTGAATTACACAAACTAACTCTTCTAACCATTGTCATTCATATATATATATATATATATATATATATATATATATATATATATATATATATATATATAACTTCTTAGTGACGTTATTTAGCTGTACACCTGGGTTCAGGATCACCTTCTTGATCGCATTGCTATTTTTACCATGACCATTCTTTGATTCATAACCATCATGTGCTTTCTATAGTTGAGGTTCAGCTCAGTTTTAAGTAAACTTATACAAAACATAGAAATTGTTTGATAACAAAGCGGAACAAAACACAAATTTATGCGCCCCCTCCCCCCCACACACACCTTAGCAATCGTGTGTTCATGTGGTGAACATAAACTGGTGCAACCCTCTTTTGTTCTTGTGCAATTGCTAGGATGCAATTCCTGGTTCGTGAACTGCTTGCCCGGTAAAGTTGATTCTGCATAGCCTTCATTGAACCTATCAAACTTCTCAATGTGTGATTTCTACAATTGAGGTTCAGTTCAATAGTACAAAAATATAAACAAAACATAGCCTATGTTTGATAACGAAGCAGAAATTTATGCACACGTGCACCTTAGCAACCCTGTGTGGTAAAGATAAACCATAGCGATCCTCTATGGTTCTCATAGAAAAGCTAGGATGCAATTCCAAGGTAGTGATCTCCTTGTCCGATAAAGTTGATTTTCTACTTCCTTGATTGGCCCTATCAGACTTCTCAATGTGTGCTTTCTACAATTGAGGTTCGGTTCAGTTGTAAGTAAACTTATACAAAAACATAGGCATTTTTTAATAACGTAGCAGAAATTTATGCAGACACACACACACCGTAGCAACCATTTTTCATGTGGTAACGATAAACCGGTGTAACACTCTTTGGCTCTTACACAATTGCTATGATGTAGTTCCTGCAACTTATGAGAAAGAATTGTTTTCAAGTAAACTAGAATATTTATTTGTGAAGTAACTATTACATCACCTGCATATCACTCAATGGAGCATGCATATTGTCAGGTGATTCTTCAAGTATGTCATGTGATTCCTTTGGGAGGGCATTGCCAACAACTCTTTCGTTGAGGTCAACCTAAAACAAGAACATGGTAATAGTACATTAATACTCATACGTTTATCCTTCCAGAAATAAATGTGGTTTAGGTACCAACTTCATCACTTCCTGCGTCTCACAAATCCAGTTTGTGCAATTAATACATCTCACAAATCGTCTCTAAGAATAGATTCGCGCATTAAAACGTCTAACAAATCGTCTGTAAGTTAATAAAAAGAAAAAATCTTAATTTTTTAAGGCTGATTATAAGAAAAGGCTTGTGACGCTACATAAACGTCTTAAAAAGCGTATTTACATTGCCAACGTTCATGGGCATAGAGACGAATAAAAAGACAACCCAGAAAAAACAACCATACGTGGTGTTTTTGTTGGAGTGATACGAACGGGCTATGGAGATGCCCATTGATGGATGTCAATACAAGGAGTAGGGATTGTCATGCAAATGATGCACTAGAGCTATAAGTGTATGCAAGCTCAAATGACACTAAATGGGGTGTGCATTCAACTTGCTTGCTCATGAAGACCTCAGGCATTTGAGGAAGCCCGTCATAGGAATATACAAGCCAAGTTTATAATAATGAAAAAGTAATTCCCACTAGCATATGAAAATGACATAACATGAGACTCTCTATATGAGGAACAAGGTGCCACTTTGATGCACCTGTGTGGTAAAGTATAGTAGCAAAGTCCCTTCTTTCATTTTCTCTCATTTTTTTATTCAGAATTTTGGGCTCATTTGGCCTCCTCCATTTTTATTTCCTCATTGGGACAATGCTCTAACAATGATGATCATCACACTTATTTTTACTTACAACTCGATATGAAGAACCGATATGAAGATATGACTCTATGCGGATGCCTCTGGCAGTGTACCAGCATGTGCAATGATCTGGCGTGACACGTATCGAAAATATGATGAACGGTGACTTTGCCACAAATACTATGTGATCTCTATATGATCATGCAAAGCAATATGATGATGAACGAACTAGTCATGTGAAGTGACGATGGAATTTACATGGCAATATATCTCAGAATGGCTATGGAAATGCCATTATAGGTAGGTATGGTGGTTGTTTTGAGGAAGATATAATAAGGCTTATGTGCAATAGAGCGTATCATGTCACGGGGTTTGGATGTAAAGGCGAAAGTTGCACCGATCCTCAAGGTGAGAATGGGCTATGCACGGTACCGAAGAGGCTAGCAAATATCAGGAGGTGAGATTGCGTATGTCCAGGGTATCGCATTAGTCATAAATAACTCATATACTTATTGCTAAGTTTTATTAGTTTTATCACAAATCAAAGTACTACTCGGATGCCCCGAGGGAAGAGGTTGGTAGGAGTTAACCTTCGCGTGCTTCCAACCCGAAACAACAGTAGGATTTCAAGGAGGAATAGAAACACATCATCACCATGCCTCTTTAATTAATAGACAAACAAGAAGTTAACCTCTCTTAATATCGACCCTTCTATAAATCAACAATTATGAACTCACACCTTTTTCACATTACCACATCAATATCATTAACCCATAATTTCTCTATATGTGCTACATGATGGTTTTGATTATGACCCATGAAAACTTCAATCACACAAAACTTCGTGAGATCCATTAGTATAATCAACATATTGAATACTTTAGGTACTGTTATAAATTTGGGATTTTTATTTCTATGCCCCTGGTCCCTTAGCTCTACTCATTCATCCCCACGCTCTTAACTTTTGCTCACTTTTCCCCACTCCCTTGCCCGAAACCCTCAGAATAGGTTACAACGGACGTTGTGGTCGGATCAATGCCTCTGACCGTTAACTCTGACGAGTGGAGCTGCAAGGCACAGTGACCACGGATGAAGTGAAGGACGTTGACGTCGTCCATGGCGGTGCGGGGAAACTCGCAACCACTGCGGATGTGAAGAAGGAGGTGGCAGGCTCTGCCTCAGCGCTGCCGGAGCTGAAGGTGACGGCGTCGAGCGACGCACTCCATCCCGATGCGCAGCCTGGCGAGGAGCAGGAGGTATTTGCACTTGCTTGTTAGTTCCAATATTTAGCTTGTAGAGTTAGTTGCATTGGTTAGATTGTGATTCGTACGGTAGTACAGATGGTTAGAGTAGTTGGTTTGACGGATGGGCCGGAGTTTTCTGTATGGGGGCTGTACTAGGGTTTTTTGGATTACATTCTTTGCGAAAATGCTAGATAGATCTGTATGAGAGATACGGATCTCTATGCTTCAATGCTACACAGATGTATGCTTATTAGATTTTGTTTTTAATGCTCACAGATTGGGGTTTTTAATGCCACAGATATGTATGCTTATTAGATTGGGTCTCTATTAGATTTGTTTTTGAATGCTACTCAGATTGGGGTTTTGAATGTCATATGCCCAAATGAAATCCATTGATTAAGAAGTTATTTGATTCATTAGTATATAAATTTGTCCACAGTATGTACTTATGTTAGCTCTGTTGTTCAATATGTGTGCATGACAATGGAAGATGCAAATAGGATCATAGTATATTAGCCCTATGATCAATGTAAAATCCATATCTAAATTTTCAATGGGATGTAATTGTATATTCAGGAGGATGATGGTTGGGGAAAAAAGAGGAAGCTGAACCTTACTGACTTCAAGGACCGATCCAGGGTATTGGAACGACGAAGAGTATGAGGTAAGCTTGCTTGAAATTTAGATTGTTCATTTACCCTAGTTTGTTTGACATGGTGTATATGAAACTATAATGTATATATCTAAATTCATTCGTGTGTGCAGTACATCTCTGGAGAAGATGTGGATGTGGACAACTTCGCGTCCTTCAAAGCGAAGGAAGAGGAGAAGATCAGGGCTAAGGGAGATGATTACTACTACAAGAGTAGGACCAAAATTTGGCGTTGCCCCTACTGCACCACCAAGGCAAATCCAAAGTCCGGTTGCTTCGTTCACCTTCTAGCTCATGCACAAGATGTAGCCATCCACGGCGAGGACTACAAGATCAGGGGCCAGCATGCTGCCCTCGCGAAAGTACTGACTCCCATTCCCAACTAATTGATGATGTGATGATGTGTTTTAATGTGAACTTTGTGATTTTGGTTGTTTGGGAACTTTGTTTGTGAACTGGATGTGTTCTATGGATGGTATGGTACGATGTGGTCTTCTATATATGCATGTGGCTATCTATATTGCTTATTTGTGTGTTTTTAAATTTGTCTGCTATGATTTGTTTTAGTGTTTATTTTCAAAGTTTAGGTATAGCAATGATCACACATGTTGTTTCAGTGTTGCTTCACTAATCAGACATGCTGCAAAGAATAAGAAAAAAGAGCAAATAGTCCATCATTTATCAAATATTCCAATAACAGAGCAAAAATAACATTTGAGTGAAGATGTAATGATTTTTTGTAATAAAGGAGTACAAAAATTATTTGTCTCATGTTTTATAATCAAATGCATGCTTTTTCCCACCAGCATGTCTCATTATCTGATGTTTTGAACTGACATTCGACATGACAGTATAAATTCAAGAAAATGCAAAAAAAACTTGGCAAACTATCTATGTTTGTGTAGGAGATCATGTGTGCAAAAATTGAGGTGATTTAGAGGAGGTCAAAGAAATTTAAATTTGAGAAATGTGCTCCAAATGAGCTCCCAGGCTAGGGTAAACAGCCCATTTGCAATCAAGTTTTTTTGGACCTACTCTAAATGAGCCAAATGTTTTTTATTAACACATATTCAATCTATATAGTGTAGATTTGAAGTCTCAGTATTTCTTGAATTAATCTTCATATTTTTACATTTCCTTTTGAAAAAATACACTTTAATATAAAAACTATTTAAAACACGTTTAAAATATGAAATTGGAAAACTAAGTTCAGATCCTTCTTATTCACTTTGAAATAAAGCTTTGGTGATTTTTTTTATTTTAAAAAAAAATTCAGACCCTGTAGGTAACCATACCTCCTCTCCTTGAACTCTATGAAATCTTGTACATGATAGCTCATATGTGTGAAGGTTTTCTCATAAAAATGACCATAGACCAAGTTTAAGATTTTTTCTTGGTAACATGTCACATAAGACAACATTGTGCGCAGGTTTTATATTGTGTTGACTTATTTTAAATTAATGGTGCTCATTTGACCTCGATCGTGCCAGCTAGGTTTTTTCATGAAAATGACCGTAGACCAACTTTAGTATTTTTTTTCCTCGTTAGTGTGTCTTATAAAACAACAAACGGCGAAGGTTTCATATTTTTCGATTTTTTAAATTAGTTATGCTCAGTCAAAGCCTTCGAAACCTCGTTGACCAGCTCAAAACCCCTCTAAACCCTGCGGGGTTTCGCCTAACCCTAGCTCCAAACGTCAGCTGTCTGATCACAGCCTAGCCCCAAGCGACAGTCCTCAAATGTGGTCTTCTAGAAGGAATTCGGTGGGCAGGTTGTGTGTAGGCTCCGCGTCGTTGGATCACACGGACGGCTCCGTATCATTGGATCGTGGGGCAATCCGCGAGAGGCGATCCTATTGGTTGTGCTCGGCTGCTCGCCCACCACTAACTCCACGAAAAAAATGGATCCTGTCCGTCGAATTTTTATTGGGTCCAAAAGGAAACCAAGCTCTGGTTGGGTCGTCGAATTGCGTCATTTTTTTGCATCGTTTGCTGTGTTTTTTGTGAACATGTTGGCTCTGTTTCTTGGTTGCATCATTTGACATTACACAACAATTGACATTGCGTACAAAATTTAGTTCTTTTTGTTCTATACAAATGCAAAATGGCCAAATTTATAAGGGCCAAATTTATTTTTATCATGCAAATGCAAAATGGCCACAGACTATTCAAAAATTGTCTCTTTTCGTTCATATAGTATATTTTTTGGGATTTTTTTGACGTATTTGTTCATATAATATATATGACCACGGATTCCCACGCGTGCAATTAGCATCTCTTTCTTCTTCTTTTCAAACCATCGTTTCCCACGCGTGTACACTCCCGATGCTGCGGTGAGTTTGAAAACGGTCTACTTCACATTTGACCCGTTATTGCCACGACCAAATAACACATAGCACTGCAGCTATTTAAGCCACCCTCTGCCTCTGCCATCCCTCATCCATCTCACATCCGCTGCCATCTGCCCTTGTTGCTCTTCACCCCCTTCTCCTTCTTCTACACATACCTCAGCCATGCAATACACCGAACCAACCCACCGCTTCCCACCCACCGTGCCGGAGAGGCTCTACCATACCGGCATGTACGTTGAGCGCACACTACGTGTGTGGGCGATATCAAGGTGGAGGACCGCAAGGAACTTCACCGAGTTCTTCCTCGGGGCCGGCTACAAACACTTCCAGCGGGGATCTCCAACGATGTTCCACGTCGCGGAGGTCATCCAAAACGGGGTGGTGGTTGCTCTCCTTGCCCACTTCACCAACACATTCGATGCCTTCTACCTCCTCGGCCGGGTGTTTTGGTGTGGCTGCGAGTTCATCGCTTTCACCACCCACAATATGTTTACGGAGTACACCAACATCTTCCCCACCGCATCGTGCATGCACACTCTTCCGTACCCCATCGACAACGCCCCGGAGGAGCAGTGAAGGGCACACGAAGGAGGAGCAAGGTGGAGAAGGCGGCAGCTAGGGCTCTAAACCCTCTATCTATTTTTTTAATCTATGTTATGTTAATTAAGTTGTAATTGAACTATGTTGGAGATATGGGCTTTTTGGCCCTTTTATTAAGTTCTATTATTAAGTTTTCTATCTATTCTATTATTAAGTTCTTGCTAGTTTGAACTATGTGATCGTGCTATGGGCTTGTTGGACCTATCTACATATTTGTTGATTGTTTTCTTAGAGAGCTCGCTTTGTTAGTTACCACCTAGTGCATGTAGCCACAACGAAAAGGCTGAAACTGACCATAAAAATGATGTTCTAAATCGAGGAGACAAGCGTGCGAGAAGAGAATAACTAGCAGCAACGACCATCACTACATCCGTGGCGGCTGGCGTGCACGAAAGCGGCTCGGTCAGTGCATCGTGGTGACACGCATCGGCGCATGCAGGCTTGGTCGGCGCATGAAGGCTAGGTCGATGGATCGTGGAGGCGCACATCGACCCATGCAGACAGGCTTGCTGGGTGCATGCATAGCAAGCTTCTGTCATGGTGGCGCGCGCATGCGGTTTAATGCGAGGGACGGCCCAACAAAACCACGGTCGAACAGCGATACCGCCCAATGCAGCCCCACTTGTCAGGTCCAACGGGTGACACGGTCCATCGCGGCCCCACTCATCAGAGTTAATGGTCAAGCCATTGACCCAACAGCAACATCCGTTGTGACCTGTTCTGAGGGTTTCGGGCAAGGAAGTGGGGAAAACTGGGCAAAAGTTAAGAGCGCGGGGATGAATAAATAGAGCTACGGAACCAGGGGCACAAATGTAAAAAATGTTGGAAATATGCCCTAGAGGCAATAATAAAATGGTTATTATTGTATTTCCTTGTTCATGATAATTATCTATTGTTCATGTTATAATTGTGTTAACCGTAAACCATAATGCATGTGTGAATACATAGACCACAACGTGTCCCTAGTGAGCCTCTAGTTGGCTAGCTGTTGATCAATAGATGGTCACGGTTTCATGACCATGGACATTGGATGTCGTTGATAACGGGATCACATCATTAGGAGAATGATGTGATGGATAAGACCCAATCCTAAGCATAGCACAAGATCGTGTAGTTCGTCTGCTAAAGCTTTTCTAATGTCAAGTATCATTTCCTTAGACCATGAGATTGTGCAACTCCCAGATACCGTAGGAATGCTTTGGGTGTGCCAAACATCACAACGTAACTGGGTGGCTATAAAGGTGCACTACGGGTATCTCCCAAAGTATCTGTTGGGTTGGCACGAACCGAAACTGGGATTTGTCACTCCGTATGACGGAGAGGTATCTCTGGGCCCACTCCGTAAGACATCATCATAATGAGATCAATGTGACTAAGGAGTTAGCCACGGGATGATGTGTTACGGAATGATTAAAGAGACTTGCCGGAACGAGATTGAACAAGGTATAGGGATACCGACGATCGAATCTCGGGCAAGTATCATACCGGTAGACAAAGGGAATTGTATACGGGATTGATTGAATCCCCGACATCGTGGTTCATCCGATGAGATCATCATGGAGCATGTGGGAGCCAACATGGGTATCCAAATCCCGTTGTTGGTTATTGATCGGAGAGGTGTCTCGGTCATGTCTACGTGTCTCCCGAACCCGTAGGGTCTACACACTTAAGGTTCGATGACGCTAGGGTTATAGGGAAATAGTGTACGTGGTTACCGAAGGTTGTTTGGAGTCCCAGATGAGATCCCGGACGTCACGAGGAGCTCGGGAATGGTCCGGAGATAAAGATTCATATATAGGAAGTGAGGTTTTGGTCACTGGAAGTGTTTCGGGGATTACCGGTAACGTACCGGGACCACCAAAAGGGTCTCGGGGGTCCACCAAGTGGGGCCACCAGCCCCAGAGGGCTGCATGGCCCGCAAGTGGGAGGGAACCAGCCCCTAGGTGGGCTGGTGCGCCCCCCACAAGGGCCCAAGGCGCAGCAAGGGAGGAGAGGGGGCAAACCCTAGGCTCAGATGGGCCTAAGGCCCACCTAGGGCGCTGGCCTCCCCTCTCTCCCTCTGGCCGCCGCACTAGATTGGATTTGGGGCTGCCACCGGCCCCTAGGGTGGGAACCCTAGGGCGCAGCCCTCCCTCCTCCTCCTCCTATATATAGTGGAGCACTTGGGGCAGCCGGAGACACGCATCTCTCTCTCCCACGGCGCCGCCCTACTCCTCCCTCTCCTCGTCCTCCGTAGTGCATAACGAAGCTCTGCCGGAGTACCACGCAGCTCCACCGTCACCACGCCGTCGTGCTGCCGGAGCTCTCCCTCAACCTCCCCTTCCTCCTTGCTGGATCAAGGCATAGGAGACGTCACTAGGCTGCACGTGTGTTGAACGCGGAGGCATCGTTGTTCAGCGCTAAGATCCGAGTCCATCGCGATCTGAATCGTTGCGAGTACGACTCCACCAACCGCGTTCTTGTAGCGCTTTCGCTTTGCAATCTTCAAAGGTATGAAGATGCACTCTCCCCTTACTCATTGTTGGTTTCTCCATAGATGGATCTTGGTGAACACGTAGGAATTTTTTTGCTTTACTACTACGTCTCCCAACAGTGGCATCATGAGCTAGGCCTATGCGTAGAATCTATGCACGAGTAGAACACACGTTCTTGTGGGCATCGATCTTGTTAATTTGCTTACGTTTACTAGTCTTATCTTGATTCGGCGGTATTGTGGGATGAAGCGGCCCAGACCAACTTTACACGTACGCTTACGTGAGACCGGTTCCACCGCCTGACATGCACTTGTTGCATAAGGTGGCTAGCGGGTGTCTGTCTCTCCCACCTTAGTCGGATCAGATTCGATGAAAAGGGTCCTTATGAAGGGTAAATAGCAATTGGCATATCACGTTGTGGTTTTGGCGTAGGTAAGAAACGTTCTTGCAAGAAACCTATAGCAGCCACGTAAAAACTTGCAACTACAAATTACAGGACGTCGAACTTGTTTTTGCAGCATACGCCTTGTGATGTGATATGGCCAAAGGATGTGATGTGATGCATTGTGATGTATGAGATTGATCATGTTCTTGTAATAGGATTCACGACTTGCATGTCGATGAGTATGACAACCGGCAGGAGCCATAGGAGTTGTCTTATTTTATTGTATGACCTGCGTGTCAATCATAAACGCCATGTAATTACTTTACTTTATTGCTAATCGTTAGCCAGAGTAGTAGAAGTAATAGTTGGCGAGACAACTTCATGAAGACACGATGATGGAGATCATGGTGTCGTGACAGTGACAGTGATGATCATGGTGCCCCGAAGATGGAGATAAAAGGAGCAAGATGATATTGGCCATATCATGTCACTATATTGATTGCATGTGATGTTTATCATGTTTACATCTTATTTGCTTAGAATGACGGTAGTAAATAAGATGATCTATCAATAAAATTTCAAGAAATGTGTTCACCCTAACTGTGCACCGTTGCTAAGGATCGTTGTTCCGAAGCACCACGTGATGATCGGGTGTGATAGGTTCTAACATTTGCATACAACGGGTGTAAGCCAGATTTACACACGCGAAACACTTAGGTTGACTTGACGAGCCTAGCATGTGTAGACATGGCCTCGGAACACAGAAGACCGAAAGGTCGAACATGAGTCGTATAGTAGATGCAATCAACATGGAGATGTTCACCATGGATGACTAGTCCGTCTCACGTGATGATCGGACACGGGCTAGTTGACATGGATCATGTATCACTTGGATGACTAGAGAGATGTCTATCTAAGTGCGAGTTCATTAAATAATTTGATTATGTGAACTTAATTATCATGAACTTAGTCTAAAATTGTCCTTACAATCTATATTATAGATCCAATGGCCAACGCTAATGTCACCCTCAACTTCAACGCGTTCCTAGAGAAAACCAAGCTGAAAGACGATGGAAGCAACTATGCGGACTGGGTCCATGGCTTGAGGATCATCCTCATAGCTTCCAAGAGATTGTATGTCCTTGATGCATCGCTAGGTGACGCACCCATTTTCCCAGTGGACCAAGACGTTATGAACGCTTGGCAGTCGCGCTGTGATGATTACTCCCTTGTTCAGTGTGGCATGCTTTACAGTTTAGAACCGGGGCTCCAAAAGCGTTTTGAGCAACACGGAGCATATGAGATGTTTCAAGAGCTGAAACTAGTTTTCCAAGCTCATGCTCGGTTCGAGAGATATGATGTCTCCGACAAGTTCTTCAGTTGTAAGATGGAGGAAAACAGTTCTGTCAGTGAGCACATACTCAAAATGTCTGGGTTGCGCAACCACTTGACTCAACTGGGAGTTAATCTCCCGAATGACTCGGTCATTGACAGAATCCTTTAGTCACTTCCACCTAGCTACAAGAGCTTTGTGATGAACTACAACATGCAGGGTATGGAGAAGTCTATTCCTGAGTTGTACTCGATGCTGAAATCAGCGGAGGTCGAGATCAAAAAGGAGCATCAAGTGTTGATGGTGAATAATACCACTAGTTTCAAGAAAGGCAAGGGTAAGAAGAACTTCAAGAAGGACGGCAAAGCTGTTGCCGCACCCGGTAAGCAAGTTGTCGGGAAGAAGAACAAGAATGGACCCAAGCCTGAGACTGAGTGCTTTTATTGCAAGGGTACCGGTCACTGGAAGCGGAACTGCCCCAAGTACTTAGCGGATAAGAAGGCCGGCAATGTTAAAGGTATATGCGATATACTTGTTATTGATGTGTACCTAACCAACGCTCGTAGTAGCTCATGGGTATTTGATACCGGTGCAGTTGCTCACATTGGTAACTCCAAGCATGAGCTACGGAATAAGCGGAGACTGGCAAAGGACGAGGTGACGATGCGCGTCGGGAATGGTTCCAAGGTCGATGTGATCGTCGTCGGCACACTACCGCTACATCTACCTTCGAGATTAGTTTTAAACCTCAATAATTGTTATTTAGTACCAGCCTTAAGCATGAACATTGTATCTGGATCTCGTTTGACGCGAGATGGCTACTCATTTAAATCTGACAATAATGGTTGTTCTATTTATATGAGAGAAATGTTTTATGGTCATGCCCCATTGGTCAATGGTTTATTTTTGATGAATCTCGAACGTGACGTTACACATGTTCATTGTGTGAGTACCAAAAAGTGTAAGGTTGATAATGATAGTCCCACTTACATGTGGCACTGCCGCCTTGGTCATATTGGTGTCAAACGCATGAAGAAGCTCCATGCTGATGGACTTTTGGAGTCTCTTGATTTTGAATCATTTGACAAGTGCGAACCATGCCTCATGGGCAAGATGACCAAGACTTCGTTCTCTGGAACAATGGAGAGAGCAACTGCCTTGTTGGAGATAATACATACCGATGTATGCGGTCCAATGAGCGTCGAGGCTTGCGGTGGCTACCGTTATGTTCTCACCCTCACTGATGACTTGAGCAGATATGGGTATGTCTACTTAATGAAACACAAGTCTGAAACCTTTGAAAGGTTCAAGGAATTTTAGAGTGAGGTAGAGAATCAACATGACAGGAAAATAAAGTGCCTACGATCTGATCATGGCGGAGAATATTTAAGTCACGAGTTTGGCACGCACCTAAGGAAATGTGGAATTGTTTCACAACTCACGCCGCCTGGCACACCTCAGCGAAATGGTGTGTCTGAACGTTGTAATCGCACTCTATTGGATATGGTGCGATCTATGATGTCTCTTACCGACTTACCGCTATCATTTTGGGGATATGCATTAGAGACTGCCGCATTCACTTTAAATAGGGCACCGTCAAAGTCCGTTGAGACGACATTGTATGAATTATGGTTTATGAGGTGATTAAAGCGTTTGGATTTATACAGGTTTATGGAGAACCCTGTATTTACAAGAAAGTGAGTGGGAGCTCTGTAGCATTCCTCATATTATATGTAGACGACATATTGTTGATGGGAAATGATATAGAAATCTTGGAAAGTGTAAAGGCCTACTTGAATAAATGTTTTTCAATGAAGGACCTTGGAGAAGCTGCTTACATATTAGGCATCAAGATCTATAGATATAGATCGAGACGCCTCATAGGTCTTTCACAAAGCACATACCTTGACAAGATATTGAAGAAGTTCAATATGGATCAGTCCAAGAAGGGGTTCTTGCCTGTGTTACAGGGTGTGAGATTGAGTACGACTCAATGCCCGACCACGGCAAAGGATAGAGAAGAGATGAGTGTCATCCCCTATGCTTCAGCCATAGGCTCTATTATGTATGCCATGCTGTGTACCAGACCTGATGAGAACCTTGCCATAAGTTTGGTAGGGAGGTACCAAAGTGATCCCGGAGCGGAACACTGGACAGCGGTCAAGAATATCCTGAAGTACCTGAAAAGGACAAAGGACATGTTTCTCGTATATGGAGGTGCCAAAGAGCTTGTCGTAAAGGGTTACGTCGATGCTAGCTTTGACACAGATCTGGACGACTCAGAGTCGCAAACCGGATACGTGTATATTTTGAACGGGAGGGCAGTCAACTGGTGCAGCAGCAAGCAAAGCGTCGTGGCGGCATCTACATGTGAAGTGGAGTACATAGCTGCTTCGGAAGCAGCAAAGGAAGGAGTCTGGATGAAGGAGTTCATCACCGACCTAGCAGTGATTCCCAATGCGTCGGGCCCGATGACTCTATTATGTGACAACACTGGAGCTATTGCCCTTGCGAAGGAGCCCAGGTTTCACAAGACAAGACACATCAAGCGCCACTTCAACTCCATCCGTGATTATATTTAGGAGGGAGATATAGATATTTGTAAAGCACATACAGATCTGAATGCCATAGATCCATTGACTAAACCTCTCTCACGAGCGAAACATGATCAACACCAGAACTCTATGGGTGTTCGATTCATCACAATGTAACTAGATTATTGACTCTAGTGCAAGTGGGAGACTGTTCGAAATATGCCCTAGAGGCAATAATAAAATGGTTATTATTGTATTTCCTTGTTCATGATAATTATCTATTGTTCATGCTATAATTGTGTTAACCGTAAACCATAATGCATGTGTGAATACATAGACCACAACGTGTCCCTAGTGAGCCTCTAGTTGGCTAGCTGTTGATCAATAGATGGTCACGGTTTCATGACCATGGACATTGGATGTCGTTGATAACGGGATCACATCATTAGGAGAATGATGTGATGGATAAGACCCAATCCTAAGCATAGCACAAGATCGTGTAGTTCGTCTGCTAAAGCTTTTCTAATGTCAAGTATCATTTCCTTAGACCATGAGATTGTGCAACTCCCAGATACCGTAGGAATGCTTTGGGTGTGCCAAACGTCACAACGTAACTGGGTGGCTATAAAGGTGCACTATGGGTATCTCCCAAAGTATCTGTTGGGTTGGCACGAATCGAGACTGGGATTTGTCACTCCGTATGACGGAGAGGTATCTCTGGGCCCACTCCGTAAGACATCATCATAATGAGATCAATGTGACTAAGGAGTTAGCCACGGGATGATGTGTTACGGAATGATTAAAGAGACTTGCCGGAACGAGATTGAACAAGGTATAGGGATACCGACGATCGAATCTCGGGCAAGTATCATACCGGTAGACAAAGGAAATTGTATACGGGATTGATTGAATCCCCGACATCGTGGTTCATCCGATGAGATCATCGTGGAGCATGTGGGAGCCAACATGGGTATCCAGATCCCGTTGTTGGTTATTGATCGGAGAGGTGTCTCGGTCATGTGGGATTGGTTGTTGGTTGTTGAACGCGGAGGCGCCGTTGTTCGGCGCTAAGATCGGAGTCCACCGCGATCCGAATCGCTGCGAGTACGACTCCACCAACTGTGTTCTTGTAACTCTTACGCTTTGCGATCTTCAAAGGTATGAAGATGCACTCTCCCCTTACTCATTGTTGGTTTCTCCATAGATGGATCTTGGTGAACACGTAGGAATTTTTTTGATTTACTACTACGCTCCATAAATTTATTCATATTTCATAATTTATTCATATTTCATAATTTCATAATAGGTACTGTATTCTAACTTCTCCATGACTTATACCCCCTGATACAATCCATAGCATAAACAAAACAAGCAACTATGCAAGCAAAAACATAATCTGTCTAAAACAGAACAGTCTGTGTGAGTAGTCCACCATAGACCTACGGGTCCGTAGGAAGTAGCTAGATGGATTCCTCTCTCTCTCTCTTGTGATTCTCAATACAATGGTCTCTTGGAGATCTATTTGATGTAAACTTTTGCAGTGTGTTTGTTGAGATCCGATGAATTTTGAGTTCATGATCAGTTTCTATCCATGAATATTATTTGAGTCTTCTTTGATCTCTTATATGCATGATTGCTTATAGCCTCGTATTTCCTCTTTGAATCATTAGTTTAGTTAGGCCAACTAGATCGATTTTTCTTGCCATGGGAAGAGGTGCTTTGTGATGGGTTTGATCTTGCGGTGTTCTTTCCCAGTGACAGAAGGGGCAGCAAAACACGCATGTATTGTTGTTATTAAGGATAACAATATGGGGTCTATTTATACATTAATAGATCTTGTCTACATCATGTCATCGTTCTTATTGCATTACTCTATTTTTCCATGAACTTAATACACTAGATGCATGCTGGATAGTGGTCGATGTGTGGAGTAATAGAGGTAGATGTAGCCAGGAGTCGGTCCATCTATCTTGGACGTGATGCCTATATAATGATCATCGCCTTGGATATCGTCATGACTATTCGATTTTCTATCAATTTCCCAAGAGTAATTTGTTCACCCACCGTGCGCTATACTCGTGAGAGAAGCCACTAGTGAACCCTACAGCCCCTGGGTCTACTTTAACATCATATTGCTTTTCGATCTACGTTTTTGCACTCTTTGTTTTCAGATCTACAAAACCAAAAACCCAAAAATATATTGCTGCATATCTACTCTTTTTATTTGTGTTCTTGAGAGATCTATCTCTCCTACCTATCACTCCCTAATCTATCTTATTACCGTAGAGAGATTGACAACCTCTCTTTCACGTCGGGTTGCAAGTATTTGTTGTTTGTGTGCAGGTGCTGCTTATTGGGTGTTGGTGATCCTTCAACTGGTTCGATAACCTTGGTTTCATAAGTGAGGGAAATACTTACCGTCGTTGTGTTGCATCATCCATTCATCTTTGGGGAAATACCGACGCAGTCTCAAGCCACATCAAAGGAATTTCTGGCACCGTTGCTGAGGAGCAAGCGGTCGCTTCTACATGCCTATCGTAGGTGCCGAGGGGACTCCACCATCATCTACCAGGTTCCTAATCACAAATCTCATCTCCTTGCAATTACATTATTTTCCATTTGCCTCTCGTTTTACTCTCCCCCACTTCACCAATTTGCCGTTTTATTCGCGCTCTTTTCCGTTTGCCCTTTTTCTTGGTGGACCTCTTCCGTTCTTGCAATATTGTTTGTGTAGTCATGATGACTCAAGAGAACACCAAGTTGTGTGATTTTTCCAATACTAATAACAATGATTTTATTAGTATGCCTATTGCTCCTCCCGCCACTAGTGCGGAGTCTTGTGATATTAATGCCGCTTTGTTGAATCTTGTCATGAAAGATCAATTTGCCGGTAATCCTAATGAGGAGGTCGTGTCCCATCTAAACACGTTTGTTGAATTGTGTGATATGCAAAAGAAAAAAGATGTGGACAATGATATTGTGAAGTTGAAACTATTTCCTTTTTCCTTGCGGGATCGTGCAAAAATTTGGTTTTCCTCTTTGCCTTGCAATAGTATCGATTCTTGGAATAAGTGCAAGGATGCTTTTGTCACTAAGTATTTTCTGCCTGTGAAAATTATTTTCCATAGGATGTAAATCATGAATTTTAAGCAACTTGAGCATGAACATGTTGCCCAATCTTGGAAAATTTATCTCTAGAAATCTTTTAGATTCCGCCACGGGTGGTACTTTTATGGAGATTACTTTGGGTGAAGCTACTAAATTGCCAGAGAATATCATGTCTAATTATTCTCAATGGCATACCAAAAGAGCACTATCGGTGTCAAAACCGATGGATCTCTGGTAGGGGGTCCCGAGCTGTGAGATTAGGATCGATGGGTAACAGGAGGCGAAGGAGACGATGTTTACCTAGGTTCGGGCCCTCTTATGGAGGTAAAATCCTACGTCATGCTTGATTATATTTATGTGTATGAATATTACAGAGTCGATCTACCTCGAGATCAAATGACTAAACCCTAGATGAGTTCCCCTCCCTCTGCGGACTAAACCCTCTAGCTTATATAGACACCAGGAGTCCTAGGGTTACACATAGTCGGTTGCCTATCGAAGGAATCAACATTCCTATTCTATCGCCTTAAGCTTGAAGGGCACATCATGGCTCATGAGATCTTCCCCCCTAGTAACGGGGTATTCGGTCAGTCCAATCCTCCAACGAGTGGCCCACGAGTTCGGCCCATAAGGAATAGTGTTGGAAATATGACCTAGAGGCAATAAATAAAGTGTTTATTATTATATTTTCTTGTTCATGATAATCGTTTATTATTCATGCTATAATTGTATTGATTGGAAACACATTACATGTGTGGGTAAATAAACAACACATTGTCCCTAGTATGCCTCTAGTGAACTAGCTCGTTAATCGAAGATGGTCAAGGTTTCCTAGCCATTGACATATGATGTCATTTGATAACGGGATCACATCATTAGGAGAATGATGTGATGGACAAGACCCAAACTACAAACATAGCATATCATCGTGTCAGTTTATTGCTACTGTTTCCTGCATGTCAATTATATGTTCCTATGACCATGAGATCATGCAACTCACGGACATCGGAGGAGTTCCTTGTGTGTATCAAACGTCACAACGTAATTGGGTGACTATAAAGGTGCTCTACAGGTATCTCCGAGGGTGTCTGTTGAGTTGGCATGGATCAAGACTGGGATTTGTTACTCCGTGTGACGGAGAGGTATCTCAGGGCCCACTCGGTAATACAACATCAGAATAAGCCTTGCAAGCAATGTGACTAAGTGTTAGTCACGGGATCTTGTATTACGGAACGAGTAAAAATACTTGCCGGTAACGAGGTTGAACTAGGTATGGAGATACCGACGATCGAATCTCGGGCAAGTAACATACCGAAGAACAAAGGGAACATCATACGGGATTAACTGAATCCTTGACATAGAGGTTCGACCGATAAAGATCTTCGTAGAATATGTAGGAACCAATATGGACATCCAGGTCCCGCTATTGGTTATTAACCGTAGAGGTGTCTCGGTCATGTCTACATAGTTCTCGAACCCACAGGGTCTGCACACTTAAGGTTTGGTGACGTTTCGATAGTATAGAGTTATGTATGGTGGTGACCGAAGGTTGTTCGGATTCCCGGATGAGATCCCGGACGTCACGAGGAGCTCCGGAATGGTCCGGAGGTAAAGATTCATATATAGGAAGTCCTATTTTGGTCGCCGGAAAAGTTTCGGGCTCATCGGTAGTGTACCGGGAGTGCCGGTAGTGTACCGGGAGACCTCCGGGAGGGGTATTTCGACCCAAGAGGCTTCATGGGCTGTGGGAGATTGAATATCAGCCCTCAGTGGGCTGGTGGAAACTTCCACACAAGGCCCATGTGGCTGGAGAAGAAAACCAAATAGGAAAAGGTGGAAAAAGGAAAAAAAAGGGACGAATCCTAGTCCTACTAGGATTGGAGGAGAGTCCTCCAATCCTAGTTGGTTCGGCTGACTCCTATAGGAGCCTTGGCCCTTGCGCCAGCCTCCTCTCCTCTCCTCCTATATATATCAGTGGATTTTAGGGTTTTGCACTAGTTTTTACAGCCACGTGCTACCCGTTCCACCGGTGCTCCTCTAGATCGGATTTCCGCGGTGCTTAGGCGAAGTCCTGCCAGAATTGCTCCACCACCATCACCGGAGCATCGTCACGCTGCTGATGAACTATTCCTCCTCTCCACTTCCTCTTGCTGGATCAAGACGATGGAGATCGTCATCAAGCTGCACGTGTGCTGAACGCGGAGGTGACGTCCGTTCGGTGCTAGATCGGAAGGATCGTGATCAAGTTCGTGAGACAGGATCGTGATCAAGTTCGTGGGACGGATCGTGATTGGATTGCAGGACGGATTGTGATTGGATCGCGGGACGCTCGGCGATTTGGATCGCGAAGACGTTCGACTACACCAACCGCGTTTCTTAACGCTTCCCGCTTAGCGATCTACAAGGGTACGTAGATCCACTCTCCCTCTCGTAGATGCTCATCACCATGGATAGATCTGCGTGTGCGCAGGAAATTTTTTGTTTTCCATGCAACGTTCCCCAATAGTGGTATCAGAGCTAGGTCTATGTGTAGATGAGATCTCGAGTAGAACACAAAAGGTTTGTGGGCGTTGATGCTTAGATTGCTTCCTCCCTTGGTCGGATTTTGGTTTAGCGTTATTGTGAGATGAAGCGGCCCGGACCAACATTACTCGTACGCTTACGAGAGACCGGTTCCCTTGACCGCAACTTGTTGCATAGATGGCTTGCGGGTGCCAGTTTCTCTCACTTTAGTTGGATCGGATTCGACAAAGGCGGTCCTTGAGAAGGTTGAAAAGCAACTTGTGTATCACCGTTGTGGTTTATGCGTAGGTGAGAATTGTTCTTGCTAGATACCCGTAGCAGCCACGTAAAACATGCAACAAAAATTAGAGGACGTCTAACTTGTTTTTGCAGGGTATGTTGTGATGTGATATGGCCAATTACATGATGTGATATATGTGATGTATGAGATGATCATGTGATGTATAGATTATCACGACTTGCATGTCGATGAGTACGGCAACCGGCAGGAGCCATAGGGTTGTCTTTAAATTATTGTATGACCTGCGTGTCAATCATTAAGCGCTATGTAATGCTTTACTTTATCGCTAAACGGTAGCAATAGTAGTAGAAGCATGTTGGGAGTGACAACGCCGATGGCGACACGTTGATGGAGACCAAGACGATGGAGATCATGGTGTCGTGGTGGTGACGATGGAGATCATGCCGCTGCTTTCATGATGGAGATCAAAAGCACAAGTTCATGGCCATATCATGTCACTTATGATTTGCATGTGATGTTAATCCTTTTATGCACCTTGTTTTGCTTAGGACGACGGTAGCATTATAAGGTGATCCCTCACTTAATTTCAAGATAAATTGTGTTCTCCCCGAGTGTGCACCGTTGCGAAAGTTCGTCGTGTCGAGACACCACGTGATGATCGGGTGTGATAGACTCTACGTTCACATACAACGGGTGCAAGCCAGTGTTGCACGTGCGGAACACTCGGGTTAAACTTGACGAGCCTAGCATGTACAGACATGGCCTCGGAACACAAGAGACCGAAAGACCGAACATGAGTCATATAGTAGATATGATCAACATGAGATGTTCACCATTGAAGCCACCTCAACTCACGTGATGATCGGACTTGAGTTGGTGAATTTGGATCATGTGACACTCAGATGACCTGAGGGATGTCAATTTGAGTGGGAGCTTTAGTAATTTGATTAACTAAACTCATTATCTTGAACAATAGTCTAAGTAAACTTTGCATTTGTGTTGTAGATCAATGGCTCGCGCAGTAGCACCCCTGAATTTTAATGCGTTCCTAGAGAAAGCTAAGTTGAAAGATGATGGAAGTAACTTTGTTGACTAGGCCCGTAATTTGAGGATTATCCTCACGGCTTCCCAGAAATCATATGTCCTTGATGCACCGCTCGGTGACCAACCAGAAGACATGACCTCCGAAGACGTTAAGAACGCTTGGGAGGCACGTACTAGAGATTACTCAATAGTTCAGTGTGCAATATTGTATGGCTTAGAACCGGGACTTCAAAAACGTTTTGAACGTCATGGAGCATATGCGATGTTTCAGGAGTTGAATTTTATCTTTCACAAGAATGGCCGGATCGAGAGGTATGAGACCTCCGACAAGTTCTATGCTTGCAAGATGGAGGAGAACAGGTTTATCAGTGAACATATACTCAGAATGTCTGGGTATGCGACTCGTCTAGCGAAGTTGGGAATTGCCCTTCTGCCAGAGGCGATCACTGACAGACCTCTTCAATCATTGCCACCTAGTTACAAGAGCTTTGTGATGAACTATAACATGCACGGGATGAACAAGTCAGTCGCCGAGCTGTTTGCGATGCTGAAAGTCGCTGAGTTTGAAATCCAGAAAGAACATCATCAAGTGTTGATGGTCAATAAAACCACTAGTTTCAAGAAAAATGGCAAGGGCAAGGGCAAGAAGGGTAAAACCAAGAAGGATGGCAAAGCAGTTGCTGCTCCTGTAAAGAAGCCCAAGCATGGACCTAAGCCAGAAACTGAGTGCTTTCATTGCAAGGGAACTGGTCACTGGAAGCGGAACTGCCCCAAGTACCTGGCTGACAAGAAGGCGGCCAACGACAAACAAGGTATATATGATATACATGTTATTGATGTGTACCTTACTAGCTCTCGTTGTAGTGCCTGGGTATTTGATACCGATTCGGTTGCTCACATTTGCAACTCAAAACAGGACCTACGGAATAGACGAAGGCTGGCAAAGGATGAAGTGACGATGCGCGTGGGAAATGGTTCCAAGGTTGATGTGATCGTCGTCGGCACGCTCTCTCTTCAATTACCATCGGGATTAGTGATGAACCTGAATAATTGTTATTTAGTGCCTGCGTTAAGCATGAACGTTATATCTGGATCTTGTTTATTGCGAGACGGTTACTCATTTAAATCTGAGAATAAAGGTTGTTCTATTTATATGAGTAATATCTTTTATGGTCATGCACCCACTGTGAGGGGTTTATTCATATTGAATCTTGATAGTGATGACACACATGTTCATAACATTGATGCCAAAAGATGTAGAGTTGATAATGATAGTACCACTTTCTTGTGGCTCTTCCGTTTAGGTCATATTGGTGTAAAACGCATGAGGAAGCTCCATGCTGATGGACTTCTAGAGTCACTTGATTTTGAATCACTTGACACATGTGAACCATGCCTCATGGGCAAGATGACTAAAACGCCGTTCTCTGGAACAATGGAACGGGCAAGTGACTTATTGGAAATCATACATACTAATGTGTGCGGTCCGATGAATGTTACAGCGCGTGGTGGATATCGTTATTTTCTCACCTTCACTGATGACTTAAGTAGATATGGGTATATTTATTTAATGAAACACAAGTCTGAAACGTTTTAAAAGTTCAAGCAATTTCAGAGTGAAGTTGAGAATCATCGTAACAAGAAGATTAAATTCCTGCGATCTGATCAAGGAGGTGAATATCTGAGTTATGAGTTTGGCATTCACTTAAGACAATGTGGAATTGTTTCACAGTTGACACCGCCCGGAACACCACAGCGTAATGGTGTGTTCGAACGTCGTAATCGGACCTTACTAGATATGGTGCGATCTATGATGTCTCTTGCTGATTTGCCACTATCGTTTTGGGGTTATGCATTAGAGACAGCTGCTTTCACTTTAAATAGGGCACCATCAAAATCCGTTGAGACGACACCATATGAACTGTGGTTTGGCTAGAGGCCAAAGTTGTCGTTTCTTAAAGTCTGGGTATGTGATGCTTATGTCAAAAAGCTTCAGCCTGAAAAGCTGGAACCCAAAGCGGAAAAATGCGTCTTCATAGGATACCCGAAAGAGACAGTCGGGTATACCTTCTATCTCAGATCCGAAGGCAAAGTGTTTGTTGCTAAGAACGGAACATTTCTTGAGAAAGAGTTTCTCTCGAAAGAATTAAGTGGGAGGAAAATAGAGCTTGATGAGGTTATTGAACATTTACTTCAACCAGAGAGTAGCGCAGCGCGGAAAGATGTTTCTGTGGAGCCTACAATAGTTGAAGAGGAAGTGAATGATGATGATCATGAAACTTCGGATCAAGTTACTATTGAACCTCGTAGGTCGACAAGGGCGCGTACTGCTCCTGAGTGGTACGGCAACCCTGTCTTGGAGGTCATGTTGTTGGACAACAATGAACCTATGAGCTATGGAGGAGCAGTGATGGGCCCGGATTCCGAGAAATGGTTAGAGGCCATGAAATCCGAGATGGGAACCATGTATGAAAACAAAGTGTGGACTTTGGAAGTATTACCTGAAAGGCGAAAGCCCATTCAGAACAAATGGATCTATAAGAAGAAGACGGACGCGGACGGTAATGTCACTGTCTATAAAGCTTGACTTGTGGCAAAGGGTTTTTCACAAGTTCAAGGAGTTGACTACGATGAGACTTTCTCACCCGTAGCGATGCTTAAGTCCGTCAGAATCATGTTAGCAATAGCTGCTTATTTCGACTATGAAATTTGGCAGATGGATGTCAAAACAGCGTTCCTCAATGGTTTTCTTGAGGAAGAGTTGTATATGATGCAACCAGAAGGTTTTGTCGATCCAGAGAATGCTGACAAAGTTTGCAAACTCCATCGATCCATTTATGGGCTGGTGCAAGCATCTCGGAGTTGGAATAAGCGTTTTGATGAGGTGATCAAAGCGTTTGGGTTTATTCAAGTTTATGGAGAAGCTTGTATTTACAAGAAAGTGAGTGGGAGCTCTATAGCGTTTCTAGTGTTATATGTGGATGCCATATTGCTAATTGGAAACAATATAGAAATGCTGGAAAGCATGAAGGAATATTTGAACAAGAGTTTTTCAATGAAGGACCTGGGAGAAGCCGCTTTCATATTAGGCATTAAGATCTATAGAGATATATCGAGACGCTTGATAGCACTTTCATAGAGCACATACCTTGATAAAGTTTTGAAGAAGTTCAAAATGGATCAGGCCAAGAAGGGGTTCTTGCCTGTCTTACAAGGTGTGAAACTGAGTAAGACTCAATGCCCAGTAACTGCAGAAGATAGAGAAAAGATGAGTGTCATCCCCTATGCTTCAGCCATAGGCTCTATCATGTATGCAATGTTGTGCACAAGACAGGATGTCAGCCTTGCCATAAGTATGGCCGGAAGGTTTCAAAGTGATCCTAGAATGGAGCACTGGGTAGCGGTCAAGAATATCCTTAAGTACCTGAACAGGACTAAGGAAATGTTTCTCGTTTATGGAGGTGATGAAGAGCTCGTCGTAAAGGGTTACATCGATGCAAGCTTTGACACTGATCTGGATGACTCGAAGTCACAAACCGGATACATATTTATTCTCAACGGGGGAGCAGTAAGCTGGTGCAGTTCCAAGAAAAGCGTGGTAGCCGATTCTACATGCGAAGCGGAGTACATTGCAGCCTCGGAGGCGGCGAAGGAAGGTGTCTCGATGAAGCAGTTCATGACAGATCTTGGAGTAGTGCCTAGTGCACTGAATCCAATGAACCTGTTCTGTGATAACACTGGTGCTATTGCTCTAGGTAAGGAACCAAGGTTTCACAAGAGGACCAGACACATAAAGCGACGCTTCAACTCCATCCGCGATTACATCGAGGAGAAGGACATAAATATTTGCAAAGTGCACACGAATCTGAATGTTGCAGACCCATTGACTAAACCTCTTCCAAGGGCTAAACATGATCAACACCAGAACTGCATGGGTGTTCGATTCATTACAATGTAAATCACATAGTGATGTGAACTAGATTATTGACTCTAGTGCAAGTGGGAGACTATTGGAAATATGCCCTACAGGCAATAAATAAAGTGTTTATTATTATATTGCCTTGTTTATGATAATCGTTTATTATCCATGCTATAATAATATTGATTGGAAACACATTACATGTGTGGGTAAATAAACAACACATTGTCCCTAGTATGCCTCTAGTGAACTAGCTCGTTAATCAAAGATGGTCAAGGTTTCCTAGCCATTGACATGTGATGTCATTTGATAACGGGATCACATCATTAGGAGAATGATGTGATGGACAAGACCCAAACTACAAACATAGCATATGATCGTGTCAGTTTATTGCTACTGTTTTCTGCATGTCAAGTATATGTTCCTATGACCATGAGATCATGCAACTCATGGACATCGGAGGAGTTCCTTGTGTGTATCAAACGTCACAACGTAACTGGGTGACTATAAAGGTGCTCTACAGCTATCTCCGAGGGTGTCTGTTGAGTTGGCATGGATCAAGACTCGGATTTGTTACTCCGTGTGACGGAGAGGTATCTCAGGGCCCACTCGGTAATACAACATCACAATAAGCCTTGCAAGCAATGTGACTAAGTGTTATTCACGGGATCTTGTATTACGGAACGAGTAAAAATACTTGCCGGTAACGAGGTTGAACTAGGTATGGAGATACCGACGATCTAATCTCGGGCAAGTAACATACCAAAGAACAAAGGGAACATCATACAAGATTAACTGAATCCTTGACATAGAGGTTCGACCGATAAAGATCTTCGTAGAATATGTAGGAACCAATATGGACATCCAGGTCCCGCTATTGGTTATTTGCCGTAGAGGTGTCTCGCTCATGTCTACATAGTTCTCGAACCCGCAGGGTCTGCACACTTAAGGTTTGGTGACGTTTCGATAGTATAGAGTTATGTATGGTGGTGACCGAAGGTTGTTCGGATTCCCGGATGAGATCCCGGACGTCACGAGGAGCTCCGGAATGGTCCGGAGGTAAAGATTCATATATAGGAAGTCCTATTTTGGTCGCCGGAAAAGTTTCGGGCTCATCGGTAGTGTACCGGGAGTGCCGGTAGTGTACCGGGAGACCTCCGGGAGGGGTATTTCGACCCAAGAGGCTTCATGGGCTGTGGGAGATTGAATATCAGCCCTCAGTGGGCTGGTGGAAACTTCCACACAAGGCCCATGTGGCTGGAGAAGAAAACCAAATAGGAAAAGGTGGAAAAAGGAAAAAAAAGGGACGAATCCTAGTCCTACTAGGATTGGAGGAGAGTCCTCCAATCCTAGTTGGTTCGGCTGACTCCTATAGGAGCCTTGGCCCTTGCGCCAGCCTCCTCTCCTCTCCTCCTATATATATCGGTGGATTTTAGGGTTTTGCACTAGTTTTTACAGCCATGTGCTACCCGTTCCACCGGTGCTCCTCTAGATCGGATTTCCGCAGTGCTTAGGCGAAGCCCTGCCGGAATTGCTCCACCACCATCGCCGGAGCGCCGTCATGCTGCCGGCGAACTCTTCCTCCTCTCCACTTCCTCTTGCTAGATCAAGACGGTGGAGATCGTCATCAAGCTGCACGTGTGCTGAACGCGGAGGTGCCGTCCGTTCGGTGCTAGATCAGAAGGATCGTGATCAAGTTCGTGAGACAGGATCGTGATCAAGTTCGTGGGACGGATCGTGATCAAGTTCGCGGGAAGGATCGTGATTGGATCGCGGGACGGATCGTGATTGGATCGCGGGATGCTCGGCGATTTGGATCGCAAAGACGTTCGACTACACCAACCGTGTTTCTTAACGCTTCCTGCTTAGCGATCTACAAGGGTACGTAGATCCACTCTCCCTCTCGTAGATGCTCATCACCATGGATAGATCTGTGTGTGCGTAGGAAATTTTTTGTTTCCCATGCAACGTTCCCCAACAAATAGGTCGGCAGTCCGAGGACCCCTTAATCTCGGACTCCCTCATCGGGGGAGCCACGAGGGGGACAACACACATCTAGGCCCGCCGGCACGACCTACTGTCTGTTGGTGCCCTCGTGTGGCCCCAAGTCTTCTTTTGGTCCAGAAAAATCATCAAAAAATTTCGTGGTAATTGGACTTCGTTTGGTATTATAAACCTGAGATGTGAAAAACATGCAGAAAACAACAACTGGCACTGGGCACTGGGTCAATAGGTTAGTGCTCAAAAATATTATCAATTGGTGATAAAGACCCAAAAAGTATCCTAAAATGATAATATATTAGCATGGAACAATTAAAAATTATAAATACGTTGGAAAAGTATCACGCCATGACCTGCAACAATGGTGCCTCGAGAAGGGAATGCCGTCACCAGGACATTTATGTCCTCGGTCCGCATCTCATTGATATCTTGATCTTCAATCTTTAAGATCACCACTTAGAAGACGAATTTAGCTGTTGGTGTTAACCTATATACAAGCAATAATATTTTATGAAGTGGTGGCATCAGTTGGCTCACCATTTAAACATTAATCTCCCACATTGTTTTAACAGTATGTACTAGAAATAAAACACACATGATTTTTTATAGTTTGGTTAATTAAAGATATGTAAAGGCATTCATTTATGAAATTTTTGGCCGGACAGCGAGCTAGTTTCAATTAAACACCATGTATATATTAACATCACAACAAGTTACTAACTTAGATGAAAACTATATACGTAAATTTCGAAGCCATTAAGTGTATCAAAGTAGTCAACTAACTACGTATGTGGCCAATCACTAACGGAGACAAGGCAGGTGATCCCATCACATACACAAGCGGGTAAGCTCGTCCCATCACATATACATACGTTCATTACTTGCGTACGCATCCCTGATGCCCACGGCGCAATCAAGGAATCATGGGAGGCACTGCACGAGCTTGCGGATGCATGGCGCCACACACCTATCCAGACATCTCCTGTAGCTCGGGGTGCACACGATGGCGCTGGCCCCCACGCTGTCGTTGAGGAGACCGAGCTCCTCAGCAAGCACCTCTTCCTCCATATGCTTTTGACGAAGAAGCACCTCATCGGCATCGTGGTGGCCTACCATGAAGACCAGCCAGGGTCAGCCTTGGGTAGGGGTAAGAAGGGCGACACCCTAGGGCCCAGCCTGGGGGATCCGACCCTGTGCATATATACACTAGGTATATATATAGAAAAAGGCCATAATTCTTAAAGCCCATAGCCTAATCTAGCTTGACCACACATCATCGGCCCCAAACGCCTAGTCTCTTTGCAAATTGCAATTTTCCTGGGTCAACAATTCAGCTCACAAAGTTCTTGTAATTTTCGAGTCCTTCTCCGCTCCATGTTTGTATTGTTTTTTGGGTGTTTTAGCGATTCCCTGACCGATCTTCTCTACTGTATAGGCTGCTTATTTGAAGATACGAGGACCATCGCAAGATCCGATATGCTTGGGACTGGATAGCTGTATTATGAGAGTTTATTTAGTAATTAAACTTTCTAGAACTTTCAATCCAAAAGAAAGTTTTGGCTTTATATCAATATATAATAGGCTTTTTCACTAATGGGCCCACTTTTTAAGTGTGCCCCGGTCCTCTGAAATATCAGGACCGACCTTGAGGCCAGCATCAGTTTCCCCATGGACAGGACTAGCACGCACACGATGGCCAATTTCGTATTGTACGGGGTGGCCAACTTAACTAATGTGGAAGCCATTTGTGGGTTATGAGCGGATGGATGGGGTAATTACGGTGTGTTTGATGGATGGATGGGAGTCAAGGAGGTGGAAATTAGTGTGGCACTATAGATCAATGAGAATATGGATGTACAGCCATTAAGCCACATACTCCCTCCGTCCAAAATTACTTGTTACAGCAACGGATAAAATAAATTTATCTAGAACTAAAATACGTGTAGATATATCCATTTCCCCGACAATTATTTTCGAACGGAGGAAGCAATAGTTTATGCAGACGGCTAGCTAGCTACCTATTGTACTACATATTGTATAGCTAATGACAAACTAGTATCATACAACGAGAAGTCATCGTTGAGATATTTGTAAAATGTTTAATGCTATGTTGCCAGTGGTGCATGCATAAGCAAAAATTTCAACAACCCGAACATTAATCCGAAAAGATGTACCTATTATACATGTTAGTTGCTTGGTCCATCAGGATGCCTAGTGATGCCCAATGTAAAGCATGCATGCATATGCATGTCATATTTTAACTATTTCTTGAGCACCAAATGTCAGATCAATTCAAAAACTTCATTTTGTCGGATTTTCATATTTTTGTTAAGTTCCAAACATGGGTTCACAGATTTTCCATGTCAGGACTTCACACTTAATTATCATCCTTCCAAAGCTAAAGTAAAAAAATATGATGGTAGCCAAAGTGACGGCACGCTGCTGTTGCGTGGGTTGGCGGATGAAATTGGTTAGAATTATCGACGAGACCGTTAGCTTGGTCTTATCACGGGAACTCTTCAAAGATATGACATCGCCGCGCATAAAAATGTTACCCAAAGTGCGGTGTAAGAATAACAATAACAAGGCATCCGATGAAAAACAAGGGAACCCGGTAGGACCTCCTCAAATGACCGGTGTGTGGACTCTTCAGATACGCCTCAAAGATCCTCAAGGTCAGAGACGAGAAGAATTTTTTAACCAACTTTCAGGGCCGATGACCAAAGATGAAGAGCAGTTCGAAAAGATCAAGGAGCATCCTCAACTTGAAGCACTGCCAAAAAACCTATTAATCCATTACGGATTTGTGATGACGTTCTTATAAACCGTCACAGAAACCGTCACATATCAAGAAGATGCAAAAGGGCTTAACAATTGTATCCTTTTTGACGAACATCGCGAAACTGTCACGAAAATTATCACAAATGGATGAGATGGGCCTATTCTTATATTATTTAATATATATACATCAATGGACCGTCATGGACGGCTCGTGCTGATGTGTCATGCGTGCCTTTTTGTTTGGCCCCACGTATCAATTGAATGTATCAATGTAATCAAAGAACGGAGACCAAAACTAACATAGAGCGCGCGAGAAAGAAAATTTTAAGTCGCCAAATTTTCGAGCCTGTCCATTTAAAACCCTAATTCCCCTTTCCCCTCCCCCATCTCCTCCCATACCAACCATCAGCCGCCACCACCACCTATACACCTCACATCGCTCCATCGTCGGCACCGGCGGCGCCGTCGCTGAACCACCCCGCACCGGCCCCCTCCGGATCTGTCCCGCGACGGACGTCTCCCCATCTACCCCGCGCCGAACCCCTCCCTGTCTACCCCATGCCATGCCCCTCCCCGTCCAGATCGTGCTCTCGAGATACGGCGGCCCAGTCCTACCCCTCGAGTTGAGGTGGCAGCGGTGGCGGCAGGACGGATTGCCGGATTTGGAAGTCCCCGAGGTCGCCGGTGGCGGGCGCGAATCCAACTCCATCCGGCGTCGGACACAGATCCAGCTCCATCCGGCCCAGATCCAATGTGAGTGAGGAATCACCCAACCCCCACACGCTTTTCCTCTACTATTTGATCGCTGGGATTGAGTATTTGCTCGTTGGGATTGAGTTCTTACACAGCTTCTTATTTGGGTTGGGGGATCTGCAGGTCAGTCTCGTGAGGATGGTCAACGGCAAGGCGGAGCTGAACACGGACGTGCCCTTCGTGCTTGACGGTGGCATCGACTGCATGAATTTCATCAGATGGTGAGTGCAGCTCGGCAAATATCTTGCTTGTACTTGAGTTCCAGATGTATTTTAGGGGTACATTTACAGACTTGTGTTTGTATTCCATTTGGTGGATGTTGGCTGTGGGATCTGTCCAATGTTGTAACTTCAATCTTCACTAGATTGAAATGATGTTGGCTGTTAGTACGACAGTGCAAGAAATCCAATATTGGGAATTAAACCTGCAAGTTCTTAGCCATCTCCAATTAATTCAGTAACTCAGTTCCAAGATGATCGTAGTCTCGTACAGATTGGATAAGCGGGCTGTCTTCCATTCTGAAAACAAAAGAAAGAAACTGCACACCACCACCTGTCTGGCCATGCACTCTTGGTTCCCAAGGACGAAAATTTTGACCCTCCTGTTGTGATGCTGCTGTCACCGTTGTTGCTAGGAAGCCACACACCCCTGAAGAGCAACATGTAAAACGGATGGATGTTGTGACATCGATGTTGCACTGCACATTGGTCAAGAATAATCACAGTAATATCTTGCACTGCACATCTCTCCATGGCTGGCCTGCGCGACAACAACGATTAGATTGATTTCTTCCTCTGCTTTGTTCGCTTTGTTGTTTGTTGTCACTGGGATAGTGGGTCATTCCTCCATTATTCTTCTGTGTTTCTTATTGAATCTTTTAAGTTTTGTATTCATATGGTTGCAGACAACGTTGATGCAAGAAGCTAAGGAGCTTCCACCAAGGAGCTTCCGAAAATGCATGTACATAGAATTGAAATCTCAAGGAGCGATGGAAGTGAAGATTGTGCACTTTTCTTTAAGGTACTATTATTTTCATTTCATATTTCAGTGTTATGACTTGTGACTAGCATATTCTCTATTTCTCGGTATTATTCAAACCAAGTAACATGTGTTGAAAGCCTACTGGAAAGAATAATTAATCAATGTTGTGCTAAGTTAAACTTAAAAAGTTAAGCATTTCATGCAGTGCCTTTTTTTTATTCTTCCAACACATGTTACTATTCGTAACAACTAGCATAGTGGCCTGCTCAACACGTGGGCTAGTATTTTACAAATGTAATTTACATTATCATAGCGTTCTGTCTTTATAACACATTCTCTTTGACGAAATAAACTTCAAACCAAATTTGGTAACATTTATAAAATGATCCCTTTTAAACAAATTTTTATCTAAGATATATTCGGTTTTCTAATTAACTTTTCAATATAAAAGTTTCACATTAATCATATACCTAAGTGTTATGCATACTGCCCTATGTATTTCTTTATTATCAGACTTGTTTATGATCAGACCCGTTGCGTAATTTTTGTTTATGTATTTTTAGCGGGCTTTCCTATTTTAAGCATGTAATAAGAAGTTATTGTTGGATTCGTGTACGGTCTAGGTAAATTTCCTAAGGGCTGCGCAAGAATCACACATTTATCTATTAATAGTAGATGTGTGTACCAGTAACATTTGTATGTTATGTATATAAAGGAATTCTATGAAAACTGAAATTGTAGATTTTTGCATGCAATAATAATAAAATTGTGTTAGTAGAAATACAATCAGGGTCACTAAAGTTGCTAAGTTTGTATGGCTCCATCAAATTGTTATTTGTACTATAAATGACAGAATTTAGTACCTTCTTATGACTCACACTCCACAAACTAATCATTGTAATGTAATAGCGTCAAAACCCCTATTTTGTCTGAAATTCAAGAAAATACATGACATTTTGGGGAAGTTTTGTAAACATACTTATAATATCATGAAAACATAAAACACACAAATTTGCTTGGTCTATTTTTTTAGTGGTGCAAAGACGTACATGGACAAATATATTTTTATTATTTCCTAGTACACGTATCGCACTTTGTGATGAATACGTTGGTCAATTTATTTGTACTCTTAAATAAATTTTGTGCGTGCAAGGTTTTGAGTTTATTCTAGACTAACAAAGCTTTGAAGTCGTTCTTAGTACATTTTTCTATTTCGCGACAACTTATGGAGAGATATAGGGAGCAAAAGAAGGACCTGCATATGGTGCTCATTGACTTGGAGAAGGCCTATGATAAGATTTCGCGGAATGTTACGTGGTGGGCCTTGGAGAAACACAAAGTCCCAACAAAGTACATTACCCTCATCAAGGACATGTATGACAATGTTGTGACAAGTGTTCGAACAAGTGATGGCGACACTGACGACTTCCCAATTAAGATAGGACTGCATCAAGGGTCAGCTTTGAGCCCTTATCTTTTTGCCTTGGTGATGGATGAGGTCACAAGGGATATATAAGGAGATATCCCATGGTGTATGCTCTTTGCGGACGATGTGGTGCTAGTTGATGAGAGCCGGACGGGGGTCAACAGGAAGTTGGGAGTTATGGAGGCAAACCTTGGAATCGAAAGGTTCTAGACTTAGGACTAAAACCGAGTACATGAGGTGCGCTTTCAGTACTACTAGGAACGAGGAGGAGGAGGATGTTAGCCTTGATGGGCAAGTGGTGCCACAGAAGGACACCTTTTGATATTTGGGGTCAATGTTGCAGAAGGATGGGGATATCGATGAAGATGTGAACCATCGAATTAAAGCCGGATGAATGAAGTGACGTCAAGCTTCTAGCATTCTTTGTGACAAGAGGGTGCCACAAAAGCTAAAAGGCAAGTTCTATAGGACGGCAGTTCGACTCGCAATGTTGTATGGCGTTGAGTGTTGGCCGACTAAAAGGCGACATGTGCAACAGTTAGGTGTGGCGGAGATGCGCATGTTGAGATGGATGTGTGGCCACACAAGGAAGGACCACATCCGGAATGATGATATGCGAGATAGAGTTGGGGTAGCGCCAATTGAAGAGAAGCTTGTCCAACATCGTTTGAGATGGTTTGGGCATATTCAGCGCAGGCCTTCAGAAGTCCCAGTGCACAGCGGACGGCTTAAGCATGCAGATAATGTCAAAAGAGGCCGGGTAGACCGAACTTGACATGGGAAGAGTCCGTAAAGAGAGATTTGAAGGATTGGAGCATCACCAAAGAACTAGCCATGGACAGGGGTGCGTGGAAGCTTGCTATCCATGTGCCAGAACCATGAGTTGGTCGCGAGATCTTATGGGTTTCACCTCTAGCCTACCCCAACTTGTTTGGGACTAAAGGCTTTGTTGGTGTTGTGGACGGATGTCTTTCTCACCAACATTTTATTCCTGGAAAAATGTTACTAAGATTTTTTTTCCATTTGGGTGGAAGCTTCTCAAGATCATTTCAGTAAGATATTAATTTGTGAATTGAAAGAAACAAAATTATGGACGCAATCATGGAAATTAATCACTATGAAATGGTTTGCCCATCCTTTGTTTTAATATAATGTTGACCTTTCTATGTTTGTATGATAAAATGTCAAATTTAAAGAATAGTTTTTTTTAACTTGTATCTAGTCTGCTTTTTTCTTAGCGTGCGCTGACCACATTTTCATAGTACCTTAATGTAAGTGGTCTCCATAGGATGATTACTTAGAAAATCAACTGATAATTACTCTCTTGATGCATTTGGTGTTTTTATAACTTATTATAATTTTGCATGTGTTTTGGATTCTATGCAGGTTTGGCAGCTAGTTTGTGTTACTGGAGATTGCAGTTTTTTAGGAGGAATTGAAGCGGTGGTGTAGTGTTAGAGACTAAAATCGGCTAGTTGGGCATTTTTCATGGAAGTCATGTTACTCCAAAAATGTATACTTATAGCGCTTTCTTGGTATGCTTGTGGTGTTTTGATATTAAGCTTTGTCTTTTGAAATCAGACATACATTTGGTACTTTGTATTGTCGTGTGAACAAATGCTATTTTTTGAATGAATATAATTTGTCTTGTTGTATATTGTGTCGCATAAAAAAATAGGCTGGACTAAAGAAAGTGGATAATGGGTTGGATGAAAAAAAACAGGTAGGCTAATGGGCAGGTCCAAAATAAACAGCTAATGGGTTGGACTGTACCGAAATTATTGGGCCAAAGCTCTAGTTTGGCCGGTTACAACATGGGCCATGTTGGCCTCCACGTCAGATCCACGTAGATGCCATGTTAGGTCTACATTGTTTCCACGTCAGAGCCTAGTTTGGGCTTGGCGGGACCGAGGCAGATCCATGACTGTCAAGAACTGTCATCGAAGGTAGGATGTCAAACTATGGTGCGATATATATGAAGGATTTTAAATTCGTTGTGAATGAACACACATGATAGTTTTTGGCTAATCGATGACTAGGGCTGGGCGTTTGGTTTATATGGTTAATACGTTTCGGTTTATTCGGTTTTTTATAATTTTGGTTTTCAAGAAATAAAAACCGAATAATCACACAAAATTTAGAGACCGAACCATATTAACCATAATATATCGGTTCGGTTTGTTCGGTTAACCAAAAAACCAAAATACATGCACTTATCAGTATACGTGTATTGACTCAAGAGCACTGATTTAGATTGTATAATATGCATAAAATAATCGCAAGAGCTAGCAACCTTAATATCATTCAATGGCGTATTCGTTCAAGCAAACTAGTAAACATAATTAAGTAAAAAAATCACATCGAACGCGAAATGTATTATGTGCGGACAAATATGTGATGCCTCCAAACTATTGCACTTTTGAAAGCAAGGTAGTACATGGGGTATCTTATATATCGGTTTGTTTCGGTCTATTCGGTTTCTGGACATTGAAAACCGAACAAAAACAAGACACCGAACAACCTTAAAATTTACCACCGAACCAAAAATGAAACCACCAAATTAACCGACAAATCGGTTAATACGGTTCGGTTCGGTTCGGTTTTTTGGTTTTCGAATTTATAGTGCCCACCCCTATCGATGACGGAAAAGTATCATCATGTATTAACAAGTTTCTTGTAGTGAAGGCCGGTTCAGGCGCTATTGATGGTGTCCTGGACCAGGGGTCTCATCACGTCATCTCCTGACTAGGTGGGCCGGGCCAAGGACCCCCATGGCGGTTTACTGACGGGCCGCACCTAGAAGACCCATGGCGTGTATAAGGAAGGTTCCCGGGGACTTGGTGCATACTCAGGCGTCGACTACAATATGATTTACTTGATACATAGCAGCCATAGTTGTAACCTTAGACCCTCTGGTACCTATATAAAATAGGGGGTAGGGCATCTAGAGGCTGAAGTACGCAATCAAGCAGTAGAAAATCATGGTAGAAACACCTGCACTATGTACTCCATCCACAGTTAATACAATGAAAAGATGGGCTTAGGGTATTATCTCATCGAGAGAGCCCAAACCTAGGTAAAACTCCACGCCTCTTATTACCATCGTACTTAGGCTACCAGTCTTTGGACCCCCTACCCAAGATTCTTCGAGATCGACTCCGTCACCATCGCTCTCTTATTACCATCGTACTTAGGCTACTACGCTCGGGAACCCTACCCGAGATTTGCCTAAATTGACTCTGTTACCTTCGACGACAATCATAGAGCATCAGCTTAGACAATGCCAAGTCCGCAGCCATCTAACTACCAGCACAACGCTGCCACGACCACTACAGCCACACACACACACGCGCACACACACGCACCCACGCACGCACGCGCGCGCACACACACACACTTTGACTTCAGTTTGCGGGGAAAACAAGTCTGGACCGTCCAGCGGATCGATACAGGACCGCGTTGGATGACTTTCGAGGTCCGGACCGCACGGTCTGGATGGTTGCGGGTGGTTTGAGGGTCGCCGTTGAAGATGTCATAACCATGTAAACCTTTTTCTTGGACATATGATTTCATAGTTCTTTCTCTGCTTTGCGCAACTTAAATTATCCAAAATTAGTCAGTCCATGCATAAAGAGATCATCAGTTTGCCACTAATTGTAATTGTAATTGTCTATCAAGGATTATTGCGGGAATTCATATTTCACACATAGCATGCATGCGGTCGATCTAGCACGGATCCTCACGAGCGATATTTGAATGTCATGTAGGATGGTCCTTCATATTTTGGGAATGTTCCGTTCCGTTTGGTTTGTTTCTTTACTTTTTTATTTACTAGTATTCTTCATTTGTCTATATTTATTTTTTAATTTCCATTTTATTAAAAAGTATTCATGAATATATATTTTTGTTGAATAATTATTCAAATTCAAGTACATTTTTTTCAGTTTTTGAACATTCAAAAATTCTGATTTTTCCCATATTTGTGAACGGTTTTGGAATTAGCAAACGTTTTCTAGTCCACAAAAGAGTACAAAAAACATTTCACCATTTTTTCAAATCCATGAAGATTTTTCCCAATTCATGAATATAATTTTAATGTTCATCAGTAATTTTGAATTTAGGAAAAATATTTATCCCATAAAAAATTCTTAAAAGTTTTGAATATTTTTTGAATAAATAATAAATAATTTTACAAAAAAATTGTATGGATTGAAAATTAATTCCTCTGTCCGGAAACATTAGATGTATCGTGACATATTTTAGTTCTGGAAACCTTTGTTTTTGTCCATTTCTTCGATAAGTAGTTTCAGACGGAGGGAGTAGGAAATTTTTTTGGCTGAAACCTGGATGGGAAAAGATCACCAACGCAATACGCGTAGGCCACGGACTGGAACCGCATGTTTGCTCACAATCCTAATCTACTAAAATTTGGAAAAAATTTAATGGAAAAACTTGCCAGAATAAAATGTCGATTCATTAATTGACCAAGAAAACATCAACAACGTAATATGCACATAGGGGTCGTGGTTGTGTCTGTTCGAATACGTTCATGCAGGACCCATGATCCGACTAGACCCTTACTGGCGGGGTACACTTTGTGGAAAAAACAATGGAGCTCTCCTAGCCCACTATTCCTAGGCTGCTTAGTAATTGTAAGAATATTGATGAACAATTTTTAAATTGGAAACATTGTTTGAATTCACAAGTGTTTCTTAAAATTGAGAACATTTTTGGAAATTCATTGTTTTCTAAATCCTCAATATTTTTAGAAAATATTAAAGTGTTTCATGAAAAAAGAAGAAATAGGAATGTTTGGCTGAAAGCCGAACAGTAAAAATATCACCCAACGCAATATGCATGTGCCGCGTACCTGCTTGTTTGCTCGAAATGCTAATTTAAAAAAACCGGGAAAGTATTTTAATACAAAAAATGGCCAAAATAAAAAATGTAACTTGATAAACCGACCAAGAAAAAAAAATCATATGCAGACAACTCCACAGGAACCATGTTAGTTTTAGAATATTGTCATGTAGGACCCACGATGGACTAAACCCTTACCGGTGGGGACCACTTGGCGGAAAAAACGGTGGAGCTATCGTGAGTCTCTATTCTTTCGGAGGTTAATAATTGTAAGGATACTGATCTAACAGTATGTATTAGAAACGAAAACACATATAGTTTTATCTAGTTTAATAAATTAAAGATGTCATTTTTTGTGGCTGGTAAATTAAAGATATGTAATGGCAATCATTTAGGCGTTTTTGGGTGGTTCGGCGTGCTAGATTTCTTTGAACACCACTTATATATTGACATCACAACAAGCAACTTACATAAATGGGAACTATACACGTACATTTTGAAGCCCTGATTTGTACGTACAGACAAAGCATGTGATCCTCTTGTCGTAGGTATCCGCACGCATTGGGCGGCTAGAGCTTGTCATAAACACAACAACATTAACACACACGAGCAAGCAAGCTCGTCCCATCACATGTACATATGTTCATTTCTTACCGAAGCAGTCCCTGGTACCGAGGGCGTAACTAAGGAAGCACGTGACAAATCGGGCGGGCCTGCGGATGCATGGCGCAACGCAGCCACCCAGGCACCTCCTGCAGCTCGGGGTGCACACAGTGGCGCTGGCGTCCATGCCATCGTTGATGAGACCGAGCTCCTCAACGAGCACCTCTTCCTCAAGGTCATGCAGACGAAGCAGTGCCTCATCGACACCATCGTGGCCTCCCGCAGAGGCCAGTATCATCTGCCCCACAAAAAGGACCAGAATGCACATGATGGCAAGCTTAACGGTTTTGAAAGCCATTGCGGGCTATTAACGGATGGATGGGCTAATAAAGGTGTGCTTGATGGATGGATGGATGGGTGTTAAGGAGATGAGAATTGATGTGGAATTATGGACATCGGGTATGCTATATATATATATATATATAGGTAAAATCAGCAGCACTGTGGATGTACATTCATTAAGTAATGCGGGTGGACAGCCATTAAGCTATATCATAGTTTATGCAGGCTGATAGCTAGCTACCTAGCGCATAAACATGGGCTAATGACCAACTAGTACCGTACATAGAAAATCCATCGTTGATATATTAGTAAAATGTTTAATTTTATGCTGACAGTGGTGCATGCATAAGCAAACATGACGATCCTAACAAACAAAACATGGAGTGACGCCCATGTGAAGCATGCATGCATGCATTTGATATTTTGACTTTGTCTAGAGCACCAAAAGTCAGATCAATTCAGAAACTTTATGTTGGAAGATTTTTCATCTTTTTGATAAGTTCCAAATCATGGGTTCACATATTTTCAAGTCAATGCTTGTCACTTAATTTCCATCTCTTGCCTTGCTTTCTTCAGGTTGTTCGTTCACCTTCAATGTTTGCCTTGCTTTGTTCAGGACGTTCACCTTGAATGTTTTACGTTATTTGTTCAGTATTTTCATATATTGAGCCATGGGACGTGTCCACCACACATTAGACGAAGGTTGTGTCCGTTCTCTGATCGGGCATGAATGCGGCACTAATGTTCTGAAATGGCGTTGACGGCTTTGGGTAGAAAGCGCGCGGGCGAGGGATTAATGGTGGGCCAGAATAGTCAGACGCGGGCGTGGCAAGTGTCCGAGCATCCGCACCTCCTCCTCCACTTTGGCTTCGGTTTGCAGGGAAAACACGTCAAGACCGCCGAGCGATCGATATAGGATCGCGTTGGATAGCTTCCGTGGTCTGGATCGCACGGTCTGGAAGGTTCCGGGCTGTTTGAGGGTCGGTGTTGAAGATGCCCTAACCAAGTAAACTTGTTTTCTTGTACATATGATTTCATAGTTCTTTCTCTGCTTTGCACAACTTATATTATCCAAAACTAATCAGTTCATGTACTCCCTTCGTTTCTTTTTAGTCTGCATATAAGATTTGATCAAAGTCAAGCGATGCAAGGTTTGTCCAAATATATATCAAAAGATATCAACATCTACAATACTAAACCTATATGCTATGAAAATTAATATCATGATGCATCTAGTAATATTGATTTCATATTATGAATCTTGATATTTTGTTCTATAAAGTTAGTCAAAGTGTACGAGGTTTGACTTTGACCAAATCTTATATGCGAACTAAAAAGCAACGGAGGGAGTATAAAGAGATCATCTGAGCATCAATTCACCACTAAAGTGTAATACGTGTTTTACGGCGCCATTTTTACTTGTGAAACTATTTGTATTTGTCTCCCAATGATTATTACCGGAATTCATATTTCACACATAGCATGCTTGCGGTCGATCTACCACATATCCTCACATGCGATATTTGATGAGTCATGTACGATGGCCCTTCTGATTTTGGGAAAGTTTTGATCCGCCTGGTTTGTTTCTTTAGTTTTTTCTGACTAGTTTTCTTTATTTATCTATATTTTTTCTTTTAATTTCCATTTTTCTTCCCATGCCATTGAGGAGACCGAGCTCCTCAACGAGCACCTCTTCCTTAAGATCATGCAGACAAAGCAGCGCCTCATCGGCACCATCGTGGCCTCCCGCGGAGGCCGGAATTATCTGCCCCACGGACATGACCAGAATGCACACGATGGTCAGCTTAACAGTTGTGGAAGCCATCACGCGTTATCAGTGGATGGATAGGGGTTAAGGAGATGAGAATTGGTGTGGCACTATGGAGAGTATAATGTACATATAGAACAGATCAATGACACTATGGATGTATGGTCATTAAGCTATATCATAGTTTATGTAGGCAGCTATCTAGCTACCTAGCGTATAAACATGGGCTAATGACCAACTAATACCGTACGGAGAGAAGTCTTCATTGTCGCAAAATAAAATAAAGAGAGAAGTCTTCATTGAGATATTAGTATAATATTTACTTCTAAATAGCGGGTGGTGCATGCACAAGCAAACATGGCGATTACAACAACCACAACGTGGAGTGACGCCCATGTGAAAGCATGAGTGCATGCATGTGATATTTGGATAATGTCTAAAGCACAGATAGTCAGATTGAATCACAAACTTCATGTTGGCAGATTTTCAACTTTTTGTGAAGTTCCAAATCATGGTTTCATAGATTTTCTTGTCAAGACTTGGCACTTAATTTTCATATTTTGCCTTGCTTTGTTCAGGACGTTCAGCATTAAATTTTTTCCTTCTTTTTCTTTGTTCAGGACGTTCAGCATTAATTTTTTCCTTCTTTTTCTTTGTTTAGGACGTTCACCTTCAATGTTTTGTGTAGCTTTGTTCAGGACGTTCACAGATTAAACCATGGACGTGCCCACCATAGGTTAGAGGAAGAGTCATATAGATTTGAGTTCACATGTGTAAGGAAGCAGCACGGAGGATGACTCCTCCCGCCATTTCCCTTCCTCTTCTCAAACCAAGCGAAGACACGGTCGTCTCCACCACCACTAGTTGCTGACGACACTCGCTCTGGCATATGTGTGGGACATGGGAGGGTCAGGAGAAGGTGCCGAACATCATCTACGTCGACGGTAGCTGGAAGATGATGGATTCATGGTTGAAAGCTGGCGGGTATAGTTTCCTCCTCTGATGTCAACGTGTGGAATTTCCTGATCCTTTCAATGGTAATAGATTCGTCTTTGATGATGAGCTACATTATAGTGCCAAAAAGATGCATATCAGCCACGGAGTCGTGTCGAGCTCAGCTATTTTGTCCCCTTTTCCTTCAGTGGTTGTTCTAGTGATGATGGAGGTGGGCAACGGATGTTGGCATCAAGCACAAGAGATTCTTTGGCCTGATTGTAATTTTCAATCCTGTATGAGAGTTATTTGAGCTATTTCAATGGTTCTGTTGTGTTTTCCGTTTGTCAGGTCGGTGTCTATATGGCTTGTTTACTCTCTGTTTTTATTAACAAGACAAGTATTACCTTGGAAACACACCAGGCGACAAGCTATCGTGCCAAGCGTGCAACATGCCATTCACTGATGTACATGGATTATACATGCATTTGCCTCTTCATGTTGTCGTCGAGAGACACAGTGCAGTGTGTGTCCTCGCCTTGTTGCTTGTTGTCGTAAGCCTATACTCGTCGCCTTTTGCTAGATCATGCCATGTCACCGGAGTAACGAGCGCTGGAGAGAAAAATTGCTACCCCACTGTGATGCTCTTGCGTTCCAAATCCTAAATTCAGGGGTTTAGGGTTTAGGATATCTGGACACACAAGCATGGATATCTGGACACACAAGCAGACAATCATGGTCCCAAGAAAATATAATTGATAACCATGTAGGAAAAATACATCCTACCATCGAGGGTAGTTACCCCACATGTCTTATATACTACCATGTGATAGCATATATACTACTTTATTATTATAAGGATGTTCATATACTATATATAAGATACTTCAAAGTGAGCTACATGAATGCAAATTAGACCATGATTTTTATTAAATTTGTGAAATACGTACATATATATACATAAAAAAGAGCACACTTAAAATACAATACATACTAACAAAAAGTAGTATATATACTACCTAAACATTTGTATATACTACATACTACGCATACATACTCTTCGTTTTGACAGATACTACATACAACATACAAAACTCACGTGGTGGTAACTACCCCTGGGTGGTAGGAAACATTACATTACATATACTACATTCATCACCCAGGGTGTAGAATAAGTTATTCTTCACCCGAGATAATATTACGATCAGTTTATAAAAAATACATTTGGAATACAAATACTTACATTTATATTGCATCACTACGTAAATGTTGCCATAAGAAAATAAAATTATAGGTCACAAGACAAAAAAATTGAAATTACCGTATGTTTTACACTATTTTTGTGTTTATAATTTTACATGGCATAAAATATTTTTTATGGTAATTACATATTTTCTTACGGTCTCTTTTTAAGTTTGAAATAAGACAAAAAATTACGGAACGAAAAATTATGATGTATTCGTGTTAAAATAGAGGGGGGTGAAGAATAACTATTCCTCACCCAGGGTGACGAATAGTGCGACGCTATATATATATATATATATATATATATATATATATATATATATATACATATATATATATACATATATATATGTATATGTAGAGAGAGAAAGAGCTATTGATCCTTCTTTTTAGAAAAGGAGGATGATCCCAGGCCTCTGCATTTGGACGATGCATGCAACCGTTTTATTAATTATTCACAAAGACCTTATAAAGTAATACAATAGTAAGTCTGAAGCCACCATCTCGACAACATCTGTCGCTATTCTTACCCACTTGATGAAGGGGTGTCGATAATTCGAGACAAATACCAAACAGATTTCGCAAAAAAGCCTAACATATAAAGCTGGAGGTCCAACCAAGCCACAAAGTCAGGTCTGGGGCACATATCGGTCTGGCACACTCTCATAGGCGGCCGCCGTCGTCTTTCACCGATCCATATTTAGAGCAGGAACTCACGCATCAGCTTTGCCGGGCCTGTCGTCGATGCCACCATGACGCCGGACAACGCCATCCTCATGCGCAGCATCGGACACCGAGATTCCACTACGCCACGCAACCGAGGTCCGTCATCTTCCATGTTGAAGATGAAACCCTGCTCCACCACTATGCCCTTCCAGTCAACGCCTGCTACAAAATGATACCCCAAGAGGGAGAACGACATCGAAGATGAAGTCATCATCCGATCCAAAAAGAAGCATATCTAGGATTTCCTTCGGAGCATCCCGAGCGTGGTGTCGTAACCTGCAACAAATGATGCCTCGAGAAGGGAACAACGTCACCAGGACATTTATGTTCTCGGTCCGCATCGGAATGACATCATGATCTTCGGTATTTAAGATCACCACTTAGAAGACAAATTTGGCTGTTGGTGTTAAGCTATATACAAGCTATGGTACCGTGGTGGCCTCGTCGGTACCGTGGTGGCCTCCCGCGAAGGCCAGCTAGGGCCGGCCCTGGTTAGGGGCAAGAAGGGCGACGCCCTAGGGGCCAGCCTGATATGGGCCCAGACCCTATGTGACGAGGATATGTACCTAGGGTAGGGTCCTAGGCAAGGCCCGCATACCCTACCTAAGGACACTACATGGGAGGACCTGAAGATCAAGCATGAACTTCCGAGTGGTTCCCTAGAGACGTTCAAAGTTACTTGACAATAGTCCACTCGGAAGCTCCCGCACTCACTCAACAGTCGCGTGTCACTCGACGGACCTCTCTTCACTCGACAACAGAAGACCAAGAGCCATCATCAAGAGCCCAACGGGCAACCGCTGGCTTAATGGCCTTTAATAGCTTTTACTGCGTACGTTACCCGTAACGGCAGACTTTACACCCCACGACCAGACGCTTTGATGCAGGACCATTATGAGGGACAACGAACTCTATATAAGCCGTCCCTTCCCTCCTGCACAAGGGTTAGCAACTATGGTAATCTTTACATTCCACTCGACATAAGAGCTCCCGAGCACTGAGACGTAGGGCTTTTACCTCCACGAGAGGGGCCTGAACTCATACGCCAGTTTGTACACCCTCGCTGTAGCTGGGACTCTGCCCTCTCCATTCGTATCCCTACCATTTACTGTCAGGCTCGTTCCCACGAATCGACATTCGCCTAAGTTCAAAATACTCCGAGTGATGAGCGATCCTCACGCTCGGGGCTTAGCTGCGAATACACGCCTAAGTTCAAAATTCGTCGACTGGATGATAATCCATTCACTCGACAGCTTAGATGCGAATCGACATTCGCCTAAGTTCAAAGTACTCCGAGTGATGAGCGATCCTCACGCTCGGGGGCTTAACTGTGAATACAATTCGCCTAAGTTAAAAAACTCGTCGACTGGATGGTAATCCATTCACTCGACAGCTTAGATGCGAATCGACATTCGCCTAAGTTCAAATACTCCGAGTGATGAGCGATTCTTGCGCTCGGGGGCTTAGCTGTGAATAGAATTCGTCTAAGTTAAAAAACTCGTCGACTAGATGGTAATCCATTCACTCGACAGCTTAGTTGCGAATCGACAGTCGCCTAAGTTCAAAATACTCCGAGTGATGAGCGGTCCTCGCGCTCGGGGGCTTAGCTGCGAATACAATTCGTCTAAGTTAAAAAACTCATCGACTGGATGGTAATCCATTCACTCGACAGCTTAGATGTGAATTGACATTCGCCTAAGTTCAAAATATTCCGAGTGATGAGCGATCCTCGCGCTCAGGGGCTTAGCTGCGAATACAATTCGCCTAAGTTAAAAAACTCGTCGACTGGATGGTAATCCATTCACTCGACATCTTAGATGCGAATCGATATTCGCCTAAGTTCAAAGTACTCCGAGTGATGAGCGATCCTCACGCTCGGGGGCTTAACTGTGAATACAATTTGCCTAAGTTAAAAAATTCGTCGACTGGATGGTAATGCATTCACTCGACAGCTTAGATGCAAATCGACATTCGCCTAAGTTCAAAATACTTCGAGTGATGAGCGATCCTCACGCTCGGGGGCTTAGCTGCAAATACAATTCGCCTAAGTTAAAAAATTCGTCGACTGGATGGTAATCCAATCACTCGACAGCTTAGATGCGAATTGACATTCGCCTAAGTTCAAAATACTCCGAGTGATGAGCAATTCTCACGCTCGGAGGCTTAGCTGCGAATATAATTTGGCTAAGTTAAAAAACTACTCGACTGGATGGTAATCCATTCACTCGACAGCTTAGACGCGAATTGACATTCGCCTAAGTTCAAAATACTCCGAGTGATGAGCGATCCTCACCCTCGGGGGCTTAGTTGCGAAACATGTTTCGTCTAAGTTAAAAACCTCGTCAAGTGGATAATAATCCATTCACTCGACAACTTAGATACGAATCGACATTCGCCTAAGTTCGAAAATACTCCGAGTGATGAGCAATCCTCATACTCGGGGGCTTAGCTGTGATCACGCTTCGCCTAAGTAAAACTCAGTCAAACAGACGATTGAAAAGCCAATTATGAACAAAATCCAAATGGTAAACCACGGATAAATGTTTCGTACGAAAGCAAATGTGCTCAGGCCCTAAGGCCTGAACAAAGTTTTTAAGGATATAGATCCACTCGGCATACCGAGGCAAATTTAACTGTTTCTTTCAAAGACAAAGTTTTTTCAAGCAGGCGACGGACTGGCTGGCTCGACGAAGGTGTCTAGGTCGATGCCGTCGGCGATTCTGGTGGACGCTTCGATGAAGGTCTCCATGAAGTCCTCAAACTGGAGTTTCTTCGTGTTGACCACCTGAAGCTCCTTCAGCCTCTCCTCCTTCACGTCCCTACAATGGACCCTGACGAGCGACAACGCCACGTCAGCCCCACAACGAGCGGCAGATTTCTTCCAGGCCCGCACTCGACTTGGAAGGTCGTCCAGGCGAGCCATCATAGAGTTGAGGTCAAGCTGGAAGGTGTCCTCGGGCCATAGCTCTTTGTCGATCCTCGCCATCGCAGACTTCAATCGGACAAGATACGCCTGGACGCCCTGGAGCCGGAAATTGAGTCGGAGCATGTTCATGGCCACCGCGTCTGCGACAGGAGACTTGGTGAGATCCAAATTGGGCTCAACCTCCTCTGTCTCCTTCTCAAAGTCTTGGCAGAATTCTGTTGAAAAATGGGGAATGGGAGAAGAATCGGTGAACTGCAATCCTCAAAGATTTTACAAAAGTTCAGTCGACAGACAACACTTACCGTCGAGCAAGATATACATCTTCCTCGAGAACTCGCCCAAGTGCCTCTCCAGGCCATTGCTCCTCTTGTTCAGCTGCTCAGCCCTCTTGACGAGGTCCGCGCGCTCCTGCTTGAGTTTGGTGTTCTCCTCTTCCAGCTTCTGGGCGGTTGCTAGCTTCTTATCTGCAGCTTCAGTCTTGTCCCTGGCCACCCGTTGGGCGTCGGCGAGTGCTTGGTCCTTCTCCTCCAAGGCCTTCTTCATGGAATCTAAAGAAACAACATTGTTGAGTCGCGCTTGGAGTCGACGGTTTTCATCACGCACGTCTATTCGAGTGAGAGCACTCGGTTCAAAACATGAAAAGTGAAGATGGGAATGCTGACAGTCGACTGTAAATACCTCCCAGAGACTTCAGCTCAGCACGTGCTCGCTCCAGGGCGTTGTTGGCAGCCGCCAGGTCCACCTGCAACTGGTTCCTCTCCTACTCCATTTCCTTGTATTGCGTCCCAAGTTCGCAAGCCGTCTGGAACCAACAAGAGACAGGAGTTCAATCAGCAAGTGGTTCCTTAACAGTCGACTAACTTATTAAAACCGGCGAATGACAATCTTGGAAGAATTCAAGAAAAAAGTCCACTTGACATGTCGAGTGGCCCCGGCGCTCCGTGCGCCATAAACCAATTTAAAGCTATCTCTACAAAGACCCCTGCCGGTGCAAGCACTCGACAACGGTCTCGGGGACTACACCTAGTGGGTGCACTAAGAGCGCCCCCACTGAGACGGTTAACTCTTGATCCGTCGAGTAAACTCGTCAGAAAACACATTTGACAAGGTCAACCCTGTCATGACACTCGACCTGTCGAGTAATGCACTCCCTCTACTCTATGAAGTGTAGGCTATCCTTATGCAGCGTCATATCATGGTTTGCTAATAATATCCATGAAACCAGCAAGGTAGCTGCGGAGGGGTGTAATTCAAGACGAAATGTATCTTGTATATAATAGACTCTAAGACCCCTTTCGATGCAAGCACTCGACAACGGTCTCGGGGACTACACCCAGTGGGTGCGCTAAGAGCGCCCCCACTGAGACAGTTAAATCTCGATCCGTCGAGTAAACTCGTCAAAAAACACATTCGACAAGGTCAGCCCTGTCATGACACTCAACCTGTCGACTGAAGCACTCCCTCTACTCTATGAAGTGTAGGCTATCCTTATGCAGCGTCATATCATGGTTTGCTAATAATATCCATGAAACCAGCAAGGTAGTTGTGGAGGGGTGTAATTCAAGATGAAATGTATCCTGTATACAACAGACTCTAAGACCCCTGCCGATGCAAGCACTCGACAGTGGTCTCGGGGACTACACCCAGTGGGTGCGCTAAGAGCGCCCCCACTGAGACGGTTAACTCTCGATCCGTCGAGTAAACTCGTCAGAAAACACATTCGACATGGTCAGCCTTGTCGTGACACTCGACTTGTCGAGTGACGCACTCCCTCTAGTCTATGAAGTGCAGGCTATCCTTACGCAGCGTCATATCATGGTTTGCTAATAATATCCATGAAACCAGCAAGGTAGCTGCGGAGGGGTGTAATTCAAGACGAAGTGTATCCTGTATGCAACAGACCTTAAGACCCCTGTCGATGCAAGCACTCGACAGCGGTCTCGGGGACTACACCCAGTGGGTGCGCTAAGAGCGCCCCCACTGAGACGGTTAACTCTCGATCCGTCGAGTAACTCGTCAGAAAACACACTCGACATGTCGAGCGACAACAGTACTGCATGTACTACCAATCCTAATCCTACTCGACTACGATCCGATCTATTCGACTGGACGAGGTTCAAACATTCTACGACAATCACCCAGTAGGTGTTCGGCAACCAAGAAAAGACAATAATTCAATCGACAAGGGACTTACAATCGAACTTACTCGGACATTGGTGCGGAGGGCTGCGCTGATGTCAAAAGCCAGTTTGCTGGCCTCGTACGCCTCCTTGGTCCTCAGCATCAGCTGCTCCACCTGGAGCATGGCTTCCTTTGCAGCTCTGGTTTGGTCTTCCGGGATGCGATGCAGAGGGAAGGCCGTCACTGGCGGGGTCGACGCAGTCGCTGGAGCAGCTGGATTAGCCTGAAGAGGTCCGGTCGGAGCCGACGTCACGACGGTCGACACGGTTGGAGGAGCATTCGACGGAGGCGTTGCAGATTCAACCCTGGGTCGCGTCGAGTCACCTCCCCTCTGGGAAGACTCCGTAGCAGCCCTTCATCCTCCTCCACTTGAATAACCTATGCAACAATCGACAACATCAACATCTACATGTGTCGAATCATATTCGGGAAAACTAACGACTTTCTTACCTCTATGAGAGGTGGCAGCGTCAGCACTGTCAACATCCATTACGTCCTCCTCATCTCGATGAGGCGAAGTCACGGATGTCGCAACTCTGATGGAGTAGACAACTTTCACTCGGATATAACCCATGACTTCAGTCGACAGAACAATTCGGAAATGAACACTTATGTAGAGACGACAGGCACGGACACCTTCATACGGGGCAGTGCTTTGCGAGGCTTGGAGGTGGCTAGCTTGGGCTGCTTGTCCAGTCTCTCATTCAACTCGACAGTTGGAGGGCAGCCCCGTTTTGGGTTCTTCTTGCTTGGGCCTGGGGCCCTGTCCTCAGTAGCCGCCGGGTCATTGAGAGCCTTAGTGCGGCCTTCGCAATGAGGGGGCGACTCGACTCCTTCCTCTTCGCCGGAATCTTCATACTCGTCCTCGGAGTCGGAGAGTTCATCGCCATCCACACTGCCGCCATCACTCGCCATGTCGTCGTGCACATAATTCCCGTTGGGAATGGGCGAGTGCATGTTCGTCCATTCCTGCATAATTCAAACAAGAGAGTCAGACCACAAATCAGTACATCACTCGACAGTATAAATGCATCAGTCGACATTACACATCTCACCAGGTTCTTCGGTGGGTTTTCAGCCGAGTAAGGCTGGATCCTCTTGGCTCCCGAGGGGTTGTCACAATTTCTAGTGATGCCCCGGAGCCACTGCTCGATAGTCCCCTGTGTAACTTCTTCTGGGTGCGTCCTGGTCGAGTCCCCCGGACTGGAGTAGTGCCACATGGTGTGGTCTCTGGCCTGGAGCGGCTGGATACGTCGACCGAGGAATGTTTCAAGCAGATCCATGCCTGTCACCCCGCCCCGGATCAGTTGAACCACGACCTCGACTAGGATACCTACTTGGACATGCTCCTCGGCGGTCACCTTCAGGGACTTGGGGGCAGCGGGTCGATCAGGTGAAAACGGAGGAAGACCAGTTGACATGTTGGGTGGCGCTACATCTTTACAGCAGAACCAGGTCGATTGCCAGCCTCGAACAGATTCAGGAAGAGAAAAGGCAGGAAAGGAACTACGTTGCCTTTTCTGGACCCCTCAGCCCCCACACAACTCGAGCACGTGGGTATTCCCGTCAGCAGCAAGGATTTTCTTCACAGTCTGTGATCTGACCGCGAAGAGATGCTTAAATAACCCCCAATGAGGAGGGCACCCCATGAAGCATTCGCACAAGGTGACGAATGCGGACAAGTACGCTATGGTGTTTGGCGGGAGGCGGTGCAGCTGCGCACCAAAGAAATTCAGAAATCCCCGGAAGAAGGGGTGAGGGGGCATGGAGAAACCTCTTTCTACATGGGAGAGGAGGAGAACCCGCTCTCCGTCGCGCGGCTCCGGCTCGCGCTCCTCCCCCAGCAACCTCCAGGCGCTGTCCGCCACCAGCCCGCCGGAGACGAGGCCCTCGAGGTCCTCGCGGGTGACAACAGAGGGGAGAAAATCCCCCTTCATCCAACCCGCAGGCGCGGTGGACCGAGCGGTCGAGGGCTTCCTGCCCTTGGGCTTCGACGCCCCCTTCTTTGCGTGCTCCAGCTTCTCCGTCGCGTTCTTCGTCATTGGAGCGGCGGCTCTGGTTGGAGAGGGGCGGTGTGCTGCGCTGGGGAGCAGAGGAGACGGAGGAAGAGAGGGAGAATCGGCGGCAGGTACTGTGCAATCTGCAGCTCAGAGCGCTTTATATGCTGCCAAGTGTCTCACTGACTGGTGGGCCCGCGAGATAACCGCACACGCCAACCGCTGACGGCGCACCGTGCGTGGCGTAATGATCGGCACAAGAATCGAGGCGTCGTGCCTCCACTAGCCCTTATCATGGCGTCATCTCCGCGCATGCGCGCGCTTCCCAAATTTTCGTATCCCGGAGAATCCGGGCCCGTCAGACCGACCCGTCACCTCCCCAAGATGCGCTCGATTCACTCGGACACTTTTAAGACTGAATGTATCCAGGCGAGCGGAGAAGAATCCAATCGACGTAAATTTCGTTGAAGACCTGAATATCATTCGGAAGACTTTGCATGTCGATCCTGGACGAATGCTAAGGCTCAGAGTTCACTCGACACAAGTTCCATGGAAACCTCAAATGTCATTCGGAGGATTTGATATACTAACTCAAGGCCTTCGTTGATACCTCCTTCCACCACTCAAACCCCGATCCATTCGGGGGCTAATGACGAGGATATGTACCTAGGGTAGGGTCCTAGGAAAGGCCCGCATACCCTACCTAAGGACACCACATGGGAGGACCTGAAGATCAAGCATGAACTTTCGAGTGGTTCCCTAGAGACGTTCAAAGTCACTCGACAGTAGTCCACTCGGAAGCTCCCGCACTCACTCGACAGTCGCGTGTCACTCGACGGACCTCTCTTCACTCGACAATAGAAGACTAAGAGCCATCATCAAGAGCCCAACAGGCAGACGCTGGCTTAATGGCCTTTAATAGCTTTTACTGCATACGTTACCTGTAACGGCAGACTTTACACTCCACGACCAGACCCTTTGATGCGGGACCATTATGAGGGACAACGAACTCTATATAAGCCATCCCTTCCCTTCTGCACAAGGGTTAGCAACTATGGTAATCTTTATATTCCACTCGACATAAGAGCTCCCGAGCACTGAGACGTAGGGCTTTTACCTCCACGAGAGGGGGCTGAATTCATACACCAGTTTGTACACCCTCGCCGTAGCTAGGACTCTGCCCTTTCCATTCATACCCCTACCATCTACTGTCAGGCTCGTTCCCACGACACTACGCATATATACAATAAGTATATATATATTGTAAGCCCAACAACACACCATTGTATAATAGAAAAAGGCCATAATTCTTAAAGTCCATAGCCTAATCTAGCTTACTAGGGTTACGTACAAAAATCCTGAGGAGCCAGCCAGAGCCAGCTTCTCTTCTATCCAGCCACCGTCGTTTCTTCTCTCTAGACTTACTTATTCCTGTGTCTCCTCGTTCCCCATCCCGATCCGGCGCTCCTACTTCAAAGAACACATCATGGTAGCAAATTAATGGATATTTCCATTAAAGCTGATTTCTTTGACCCACCATTAGCTTCTTCATCTCACTTTCCTATGGATTTCCTTATACTCCCTCCGTTTTTATTTACTATGTATATTAGAGTTGACTGAAGTCAAACTTAATAAAGTTTGACCAAATTTATAGAAAAGAATATAAATATTTATCATAACAAATATATATGATGTGAAAGTATATTAAATAATGAAACTAATGGTATTAATTTGTTATTATATATGTTAATATTTTTTATGTAAACTTTGTCAAAGTTGGACAAAGTTTACAAAGCTTGACTTTAACCAAAGCTAATATGCGGAATAAATAAAAACAGAGGGAGTAAGTATTTTCATTGAGCGGACGGCATCAGACCACACATCATCGGCCCCAGACGCCCGGTCTCTTTGCAAATTGCAATTTTCCTGGGTCAACTGCTCAGCTCACAAAGTTCTTGTAATTTTCGAGTCCTTTTCCGCTCCATCTTTGTATTGGTTTTTTTGGGTGTTTTAGCGATTCCCTGACCGATCTTCTCTACTGTATAGGCTGCTCATTTGAGGATACAAGGACGATCGCAAGATCCGATATGCTTGGGACTGGATAGTTGTATTATGAAACGTTATTTGGTAATGAAATTTTCTAGAACTTTCAATCCAATATAAAGTTTGCTCTTTTTATCAATATGTATAATAGTTTTTTTTCACTAGTTGCCCATTTTTTAAGTTCGCCTCGGGCCTCTGAAATGTCAGGACCGGCCCTGAGGCCAGCATCGGCTGCCCCATGGACAGAACTAGCACGCACACAATGGCCAGTTTCGTTTTGTACAGGATGGCCAACTTAACTACTGTGGAAGCCATTGTAGGTTATGAGCAGATGGATGGGGTAATTACGGTGTGTTTGATGAATGGATGGGCGTCAAGGAGGTGAATTATGATGCGGCACTATAGATCAATGACACTGTGGATCTATCGGCTATTAAGCTACATACTCTCTTCGTTCAAAATTACTTGCCGCAGAAATGGATAAACGAACTAAAATAGGTCTAGATATATTCATTTCTCTGACAATTATTTTTGAACGGAGGGAGCAATAGTTTATGCAGACATCTAGCTAGCTACCTAGAGTATAAACATGGTACTACATAATGTATAGCTAATGACAAACTAGTACCATATGGAGAGAAGTCAACTTTTAGATACTTGTACAATGTTTAATGCTATGAGGTCAGTGGTGCATGCATAAGCAAAGATTTCAACATCCGGAACATTTATTTGAGAAGATGTACCCATTATACATGTTAGGCTGGCCATAGTGGGGATAACTTAGGTGGTATCATGTACTTGGGAATAACAAACATGCTGATGTGGCAGAGAATTAAAGAAGAGAGAGGGTTAGAGTAACATAGGTAGATACCATATCATGTTAAATGTTATGCTACTTTGTGTCACGCATGGCAATAAATATGAAGATGCCTAGTGACGCCCAATGTAAAGCATGCATGCATATGCATGTCATATTTTGACTATTTCTTGAGCAGCAAAAGTCAGATCAATTCAAATACTTCATGTCAGGACTTGCCACTTAATTACCATCTTTCCAAAGCTAAAGTAAAAATTTTATGATGGCAACCAAAGTGACGGCGCGGTGCTGTTGCGTGGGCTGACGGATGCAGTTTGTTAGAATTATCGACTAGACCGTCAGCTCGGTCTTATCGCGGGAACCCTTCAAAGCTATGGCACCGCCACGCAGATAAATTTCACCCAAAGTGCGGCGTAAGAATAACAATAACGAGGCACCCGATTGAAAGCGAGAGAACCCAGTGGGACCTCCTCAAATGACCGGTGTGTGGACTCTTCGGATACGCCTCGGCGATCCTCAAGGTCAGAGGTGAGAAGAATTATTGAACCAGCTTTCAAGGCCGACGACTAAAGATGAAGAGCAGTTCGAAAAGATCAAGGAGCATCCTCGACTTGAAGGTCGGTTCAGGGGCTATTGATGGTGTCCTGGACCTGGGGTACTCACCATGTCATCTCCCGACCAGGTAAGGCGGGCCACGGAACCCATGGCGGTTTCCTGATGGGCCGCACCCAGATGACCCATGGTGTGTACAAGGAAGGTTCCTGGGGACTTGGTGCATACTCAGGCGTTGACTACAACATGATTTACCTAATATGTAGCCGACATAGTTGTAACCCTAGACCCTCCGGTACCTATATAAACTAGGGGGTAGGGCATGTAGAGGCTCAAGTACGCAATCATACAGCAGAAAAATCGTGGTAGAAACACGTGCACTCTGTTCTCTATCCACAATTAATACAATCAAAAGCAGGGCATAGGGTATTATCTCTTCAAGAGAGTCCCAACCTAGGTAAAACTTCACGCCTCTTATTACCACTGTACTTAGGCTACCAGGCTCAGGATCCCCTACCCAAGATTCGCCAATATCGACTCCAGCACCATCGTACTTAGGCTACAAGGCTCAGGACCCCCTATCCAAGATTCACCGATATTGACTCCATCACCCTCGCTCTCTTATTACCATTGTACTTAGGCTACTACGCTCGTCACCCCCTACCCGATATTCACCGAAATCGACTGTGTCATCATTGACGACCATCATAGAGCATCAGCTCAGACAGCGCCAAGTCTGCGGCCATGTGACTATCACTAGTAGAAAACATGGCTTTGGTCCAGGCAGGGCCAGCCCATTAGTCCCGGTTCAGTAACGAACCGGGAGCAATGGGGGCAACGGTCCTGGTTCGTGAGGCCAGGTGGCGGCCGAGCCACGTGGGGCATTGGTCCCGGTTCCTAGGAACCCTTTGGTCCTGGTTCCAGACACCAACCGGGACCAATGGGCCTCGCTCCTGGCCCACAACCATTGGTCCCGGTTTTTGGCTGGAACCGGGACCACATGGGGTCCTTTAGTCCCGGTTCCAGCCACGAACCGGGACCAATGAGATGCCTATATATACCCCCTCGCCAGCGACCGGCGCACTCCACATTGCTCTGTTTTTCTGGCCGGCGAGGGGAGAGCTTTGTGGTGCTCTAGATCACCTCCTATGCACATGAGGTGTTTGATGAAATGTCCAAGACATACTTAAGCTTTGTCCTCTCGAAACTCCTTGTCCAAGCTCAATTTTCCTCAAGATTTGTCTAGGTTTGGCGGTCCGTCCTGTCCTGTCTCCGTCCTCACCGTCGTCGATCGGTCGCGCCCATCTTGGTGCCGGCACCACCGTGGTTAGCCTCTTCTTCTTATCTTCTTTCTAAAAGGGAGTTTTTTACTTGTATGATTTATATAGATACTTTTGTAATTTTCTTACTTTTATTATTGTTTGTTATTATATAGTGCGATGGTTTTCGTGCCCGTCTCCGTCGGCCCTCGTCCTGTCTATGATTTGGATGTGGTATATATTATCTTTTGTAACTATTTGTTTTATTTAGTGTTTATGACAATTATGCCGACCAACGTGACATAGATTTTTTAATCTGGGAGGAGGTAGTTGAACTGGAAATTCCAACGCACATAGCAACTCTTGTTGAGAAGTTAAATTTGGTTGAAAAAGAAAACAATGACTTGAAAGAAAAAATACAAAGAGTTGAAGAGGAGAAGATGAAGTTGGAGTTGCATGTTGCCGATGTCGTCGATGATCAGAAGACCAAGATGGATGCAATGCGCTTGAAGATTAGAAAGATTAGAAAAATATGCCATTCATACTGAGGCTTGGTATCATTATGCCGTTGAATCAATTGATACCTTAGTAGCGGTTATGATCGCATTTGTTGTTGCATTTAATTTTTTACATAGTTTCGATGTATGTTTTAATTAGATGCTCTAGCTGTATGTTGTTCAATAATGAGAACTATGTATGAAATGTATGTATTTATTTTGGTCACTATTGTACTTTGTCTTTAATGTGATGATGAATTTTTATTAATTTGGTCACTTCTCTATTCATGATATGTTGTAATGGTTTTTAATACACTTTAGTATATAACATGCTATGTGGGTAAAATGATGATACCATGCCAACTTTCAACCTTTTCAGAGTTCATTTGAAGTGCTTTTCAATTTCAGGGTTATTTAGCTCAAAAAAATCAGCAAGTGCATGAAAAATACCAAATGTAGTCAGAAAGGGTTGAAAATTGATGATGTGGCTTTGAATGGTGCATTTTGAACATGCAAAAATTATGGCGTTCCAAAAAGTTCAAAAAAAAGAAATCCCTTTGTAACAGATGAGTTTTTGTCGAAAACCGTGATACTTCGAAAGAGGTTGTCCATTTTGTACACGAAGTGCATCCAATTTTTGCCATAACCCTCTCAAATTTTTAGCACATGCTATGTGGGTGAAATGATGATACCACGCCAACTTTAGACCTTTTCAGAGTTCATTTGAAGTAGGGATGAAAATGGAGTGGAAAGTTTCCGCTTTTCCAGAGGAAAAATGAAAACGGAGAGGAAATATGAAAACAGAAACGGAGATTTGCAAAACGGAAATGAAAATGATTTTTTATGCGGAAACAGAAACAAAAACAGAACTGTGTTTTCCGGTGGAACGAACGTGGAAACGGAACTTTCCGCTTCCGTGAATACGGAATTTCTATTTCTACTATAGACCCATGGCTGCTTTATTGTCCAACTACCAAACAACACACAATGATACAATGAGCACCATGAGCATGGTGGATCATTTGGGGATCTTTTACTATCATACACACCCTATATATGAAATAGTTAAGTACCACTATAATACTACCCCATGTTGCTAACACAACCATATCATTTTGTAGCCATGTTAACAATTCCATAAATTTGTTTTGTTTTTGTGTGTATTTCTCAATGATTCAAGGGTGTTGTAAGTTGTGTTCAACACAAAGTTTTGTTTCTGTGACCGCTCTGTATTCGCTCTGTTTCTGTTTTCGGTAGTATCTGTTTCTATATTTGTTTCTAGGGTTTCTGTATTCGTTTATGCTTCTACAAAAACATATGGAAACAAATATGGTAACAACTAGTTCCATTCGTTTCCGCGCCGTTTCATCCCTAATTTGAAGTGCTTTTCAATTTCAGGGTTATTTAGCTCAAAAAAAAATCAGTAAGTGCATGAAAAATACCACATGTAGTCAGAAAGGGTTGAAAATTGATGATGTGGCTTTGAATGGTGCATTTTGAACACACAAAAAGTATGGAGTTCCACAAAGTTCAAGAAAATGAAATCCCTTTGTAACAAATGAGTTTCGGTCCGAAACCGTGATACTTCGAAAGAGATTGTCCATTTTGTACATGAATGCATCCAGTTTTTGCCATAACCCTCTCAACTTTTTAGCACATGCTATGTGGGTGAAATGATGATACCATGCCAACTTTCAACCTTTTCAGAGTTCATTTGAAGTGCTTTTCAATTTCAGGGTTATTTAGCTCAAAAAAATTAACAAGTGCATGAAAAATACCAAATGTAGTCACAAAGGGTTGAAAATTGATGATGTGGATTTGAATGGTGAATTTTGAACACACAAAAAGTATGGAGTTCCAAAAAGTTCAAAAAAATGAAATCCCTTTGTAACAAATGAGTTTTCGTCCAAAACCGTGATACTTCGAAAGAGATTGTCCATTTTGTACACGAAGTGCATCCAGTTTTTGCCGTAACCCTATCAACTTTTTAGCAGATGCTATGTGGGTTAAATGATGATACCATGCCAACTTCAACCTTTTTAGAGTTCATTTGAAGTACTTTTCAATTTCAGGGTTATTTAGCTCAAAAAAATTCAATAAGTGCATGAAAAATACCAAATGAAGTCAGAAAGGGTTGAAAATTGATGATGTGGCTTTGAATGATGCATTTTGAACACAAAAAAAGTATGGAGTTCCAAAGAATTCAAAAAAATGAAATCCCTTTTGAACAAATGAGTTTTGATCCGAAACCGTGATACTTCGAAAGAGATTGTCCATTTTGTACATGAAGTGCATCCAGTTTATGCAATAACCCTCTCTAACTTTTAGCTTATGCTATGTGGGACAAGTGATGATACCATGCCAACTTTCAACCTTTTCAGAGTTCATTTGAAGTGCTTTTCAATTTAAGGGTTATTTAGCTCAAAAAAAAATCAGTAAGTGCATGAAAAATACCAAATGAAGTCACAAAGGGTTGAAAATTGATGATGTGGCTTTGAATGGTTCATTTTGAACACACAAAAAGTATGGAGTTCCAAAAAGTTCAAAAAAATGAAATGCCTTTGTAACAGATGAGTTTTCGTTCGAAACCGTGATACTTCGAAAGAGATTGTCCATTTCGTACACGAAGTGCATCCAGTTTTTGCCGTAACCCTCTCAAATTTTTAGCTTATTCTATGTGGGTGAAATGATGATACCATGCCAACTATCAACATTTTCAGAGTTAATTTGAAGTGCTTTTCAATTTCAAGGTTATTTAGCTCAAAACAATCAGTAAGTGCATGAAAAATACCAAATGAAGTCACAAAGGGTTGAAAATTGATGATGTAGCTTTGAATGGTGCATTTCGGACACACAAAACGTATGGAGTTCCAAAAAGTAAAAAAAATGAAATTCCTTTGTAACAGATGAATTTTCGTCCGAAACCATGATACTTGGAAAGAGATTGTCCATTTTGTACAGGAAGTGCATCCAATTTTTGCCGTAACCCTCTCAACTTTTTAGCACTTGCTATGTGGGTGAAATGAAGATACCATTCCAACTTTCAACCTTTTCGGAGCCATTTGAATTGCTTTTGAATTTCAGGGTTATTTAGCTCAAAAAAATCAGTAAGTGCATGAAAAATACCAAATGTAGTCACAAAGGGTTGAAAATTGATGATGTGCCTTTAAATGGTGCATTTTGAACACACAAAAAGTATGGAGTTCCAAAAAGTTCAAAAAAATGAAATCCCTTTGTAACAAACGAGTTTTCGTTCGAAACCGTGATACTTCGAAAGAGATTGTCCATTTTGTACATGAAGCGCATCCAGTTTTTGCCGTAACCCTATCAACTTGTTAGCACATGCTATTGTTGGAAATATGCCCTAGAGGCAATATATAAAGTGTTTATTATTTTATTTCCTTGTTCATGATAATCGTTTATTATCCATGCTATAATTGTATTGATTGGAAACACATTACATGTGTGGGTAAATAGACAACACACTGTCCCTAGTATGCCTCTAGTAAACTAGCTCGTTAATCAAAGATGGTCAAGGTTTCGTGGCCATTGACATGAGATGTCATTTGATAACGGGATCACATCATTAGGAGAATTATGTGATGGACAAGACTCAAACTACAAACATAGCATATGATCGTGTCAGTTTATTGCTAATGTTTTCTGCATGTCAAGTATATGTTCCTACGACCATGAGATCATGCAACTCACAGACATCGGAGGAGTGCCTTGTGTGTACCAAACGTCACAACGTAACTGGGTGACTATAAAGATGCTCTACACGTATCTCCGATGGTGTCTGTTGAGTTGGCATTAATCGAGACTGGGATTTGTTACTCCGTGTGATGGAGAGGTATCTCAGGGCCCACTCGGTAATACAACATCACAACAAGCCTTGCAAGCAATGTGGCTAAGTGTTAGTCACGGGATCTTGTATTATGGAACGAGTAAAGAGACTTGCCGATAATGAGGTTGAACTAGGTATGGAGATACCGACGATCGAATCTCGGGCAAGTAACATACGGGATTAACCGAATCCTTGACATAGAGGTTCGACCGATAAAGATCTTCGTAGAATATGTAGGAACCAATGTGGACATCTAGGTCCTGCCATTGGTTATTGACCGTAGAGGTGTCTCGGTCATGTCTACATAGTTCTCGAACCCGCAGGGTCTGCACACTTAAGGTTTGGTGACGTTTCGGTAGTGTAGCGTTATGTATGGTGGTGACTGAAGTTTGTTCAGAGTCCCGGATGAGATCCCGGATGTCACGAGGAGTTCCGGAATGTTCCGGAAACGAAGATTGATATATAGGAAGGTGGTATTTGGGCTCCGGAAAGATTTCGGGCACTTTCGGTAGTGTACTGGGAGTGACGAATGGGTCCCGGGGGTCCACCAGTGGGGCCAACCCACCCCATGGGCCAACGTGGCGACCCACCAGCCCCTAGTAGGCTGGTGGGTTCGGCCAAGGTGGCCTAGGTGCAGGGGAGAGAGGCCCAAACCGAATTGGGGTGGAGTCCTCCCCAAGTTCCACCTCTCGTGAGAGAGGTGGACTCCCAATTGGAGGAGGACTCTCCTTGCAACCAGTTCGGACGAAGCCAAGAGAGGCCCTCCCTTTGGGTGCAGCCTCCTCTCCCATCCTCCTATATATACTAGTGGATTTCTAGGGTTTTGCGACAGAATTTTCAGCCACGTGCAAATCCTAATCTCTAGTGCATAGTTTCTCCTCTAGATCGGTTTCCTGCAGTGCTTAGGCGAAGCCCTGCCGGAATTGCTTTACCACCATCGCCGAAGCACCGTCAGGCTGCCGGAGTACTCTTCTTCCTCTCCACTCCTTCTTGCTGGATCAAGATGGTGGAGATCGTCATCAAGCTGTACGTGTGCTGAACGCGGAGGTGCCGTCCGTTCGGCGATAGATCGGGAGGATCGTCATCAAGCTCGTGGGACGGTTCGTGATCAAGTTCGTGGGACGGATCGTGATCGGATCGCAGGACGGATCGTGATTGGATCGTGGGATGGATCGTGATTGGATCGCAGGACGCACGGGGATTTGGATCGCGAAGACGTTCGACTACACCAACCGCGTTTCTTAACGCTTCCCGCTTAGCGATCTACAAGGGTACGTAGACCCACTCTCCCTCTCGTAGATGCTCATCACCATGGATAGATCTTCGTGTACGTAAGATTTTTTTCCCATGCAACTTTCCCCAATAGTGGTATCAGAGCTAGGTCTATGTGTAGATGACATCTTGAGTAGAACACAAAAGGTTTGTGGGCGTTGATGCTTAGATTGCTTCCTCCCTTGGTCGGATTTTGGTTCAGCGGTATTGTGAGATGAAGCGGCCCGGACCAACATTACTCGTACGCTTACGAGAGATCGGTTCCCTCGACTACAACTTGTTGCATAGATGGCTTGCGAGTGCCAGTTTCGCTCACTTTAGTTGGATCGGATTCGACAAAGACGGTCCTTGAGAAGGTTGAAAAGACAATTATGTATCACCGTTGTGGTTTATGCGTAGCTGAGAATCGTTCTTGCTTAGAAACCCATAGCAGCCACGTAAAACATGCAACAACAATTAGAGGACGTCTAACTTGTTTTTGCAGGGTATGTTGTGATGTGATATGGCCAATTACATGATGTGATATATGTGATGTATGAGATGATCATGTGATGTATAGATTATCATGACTTGCATGTCGATGAGTACAACAACCGGCAGGTGCCATAGGGTTGTCTTTAAATTATTGTATGACCTGCGTGTCAATCATTAAGCGCTATGTAATGCTTTACTTTATCGCTACGGTAGCAATAGTAGTAGAAGCATGTTGGGTGCGACAACCCCGATGGCGACACGTTGATGGAGATCAAGATGATGGAGATCATGTTGTCATGCCAGTGATGATGGAGATCATGCCGGTGCTTTCTAGATGGAGATCAAAAGCACAAGTTCATGGCCATATCATGTCACTTATGAATTGCATGTGATGTTAATCCTTTTATGCACCTTGTTTTTCTTAGTACGACGGTAGCATTATAAGGTGATCCCTAACTTAAATTTCAAGATAAAATTGTGTTCTCCCCGAGTGTGCACCGTTGCGAAAGTTCGTCGTGTTGAGACACCACGTGATGATCGGGTGTGATAGACTCTACGTTCACATACAACGGGTGCAAGCCAGTGTTGCACGTGCAGAACACTCGGGTTAAACTTGACGAGCCTAGCATGTCCAGACTGTTGGGTAACGTCGCATGGGAAACAAAATTTTTCCTACGCACATGCAAACCTATCCATGGTGATGAGCATCTACGAGAGGGAGAGTGGATCTACATACCCTTGTAGATCACTAAGCGGGAAGCATTAAGAAACGCGATTGGTGTAGTCGAACATCTTCGCGATCCAAATCGCCGAGCGTCCCACGATCTCATCACGATCCGTCCCGTGATCCCATCACGATCCGTCCCGCGATCTCATCACGATCCGTCTCACGATCTTGATCATGATCTGTCCCGCGAACTCATCATGATCCATTCCGCGATCTTATCACGAACAGTCTCGCGATCTCGATCACGGTCCTTCCGATCTAGCACCGAACGGACGACACCTCCGCGTTCAGCACACGTGCAGCTTGATGACGATCTCCACCGTCTTGATCCAGCAAGAGGAGGTGGAGAGGATAGAGAGTTCACCGGCAGCGTGACGGCTCTCCGGTGATGGGGGTGGAGTGATTCCGGCAGGGCTTCGCCTAAGCGCTGCGGAAAACCGATCTAGAGGAGAAACTGTGCACCGGTGAAACGGGTAGCACGTGGCCGGAAATTCTGTCCAAAAACCACCCAATCCACTAGTGTATATAGGAGGAGAGGAGAGGAGAGTCAGCCAAGGCCTTTGGGTCGGCCGAAATAGGAGGTGGGAGCAATCCTACTTCACCTCCAATCCTAGTTGGAGTAGGATTGCCTCCTATTGGCTGATTTTCCACTTTTTGCTTTAGGACTTTCTCTCCTGCGCCATGGGCCTTTGTGGCTGTTTTCCCAGCCCACTAAGGGCTGGTTATTATTCTACCACAGCCCATGGACCTCTTGGGGTCGAAATACCCCTCCCGGAGGTCCCCTGGTACACTACCGGCACTCCCCGTACACTACCGATACTCCCGGTACACTACCGATGAGCCCGAAACTTTTTCAGCGACCAAACTGGGACATCCTATATATGAATCTTCACCTCCGGACCATTCCGGAGCTCCTCGTGACGTCCGGGATCTCATCCGGGACTCCGAACAACCTTCGGTCACCACCATACATAACTCTACACTACCGAAACGTCACCGAACCTTAAGTGTGCAGACCCTGCGGGTTCGAGAACTATGTAGACATGACCGAGACACCTCTACGGTCAATAACCAATGGCGGGACCTGGACGTCCACATTGGTTCCTACATATTCTATGAAGATCTTTATCGGTCGAACCTCTATGTCAAGGATTCAGTTAATCCTGTATAATGTTCCCTTTGTTCTTCGGTATGTTACTTGCCCGAGATTCGATCGTCGGTATCTCCATACCTAGTTCAACCTCGTTACTGGCAAGTCTCTTTACTCGTTCCGTAATACAAGATCCCGTGACTAACACTTAGCCACATTGCTTGCAAGGCTTGTTGTGATGTTGTATTACCGAGTGGGCCCTGAGATACCTCTCCGTCACACGGAGTAACAAATCCCAGTCTCGATCCATGCCAACTCAACAGACACCATCGGAGATACCTGTAGAGCACCTTTATAGTCACCCAGTTACGTTGCGACGTTTGATACACACAAGGCACTCCTCTGATATCCGTGAGTTGCATGATCTCATGGTCATAGGAACATATACTTGACATGCAGAAAACAGTAGCAATAAACTGACACGATCATATGCTATGTTTGTAGTTTGGGTCTTATCCATCACATCATTCTCCTAATGATGTGATCCCGTTATCAAACGACATCTCATGTCCATGGCTAGGAAACCTTAATCATCTTTTGATCAACGAGCTAGTCTACTAGAGGCATACTAGGGACATGGTGTTGTCTATGTATCCACACATGTATCTGAGTTTCCGATCAATACAATTATAGCATGGATAATAAACGATTATCATGAACAAGGAAATATGATAATATCTAATTTATTATTGCCTCTAGGGCATATTTCCAACAGTCTCCCACTTGCACTAGAGTCAATAATCTAGTTCACATCACCATGTGATTCGCATTGTTATGAATCTAACACCCAATGAGTTCTGGGGCTCGATCATGCTTTGCATGTGAGAGAGGTCTTATAGTCAACGGGTCTGCGATATTCAGATCCGTGTGTACTTTGCAAATCTCTATGTCACACCGTAAACACTACTACCACACTCCACTTGGTACTATTTCCAAATGGCTGCTCCACTATACGTATCCAGATTGCTACTACGAGTCATCCGGATTAGTGTTAAAGCTTGTATCGGCGTAACTCCTTATGATGAATTCTTTATCACCTCCATAATCGAGAAACATCTCCTCAGTCTCTTAGTTATAGAGGATAATCTTGACCGCTGTCCAGTGATCCACTCCTGGTTCACTCTTGTACCCCCTAACGGACTCATGGCAAGGCACACACAGGTGCGGTACACAGCATGGCATAATATAGAGCCTATGGCTAAGGCATAGGGGACAACGTTCGTCCTTTCTCTTTCTTCTGCCGTTGTCGAGCTTTGAGTCTCACTCAACTTTCACACTTTACAAATCAGGCGAGAACTCTTTCTCTGACTGATCCATTTTGAACTCTTTCAAAATCTTGTCAAGGTATGCACTCATTGAAAGTCTCATTGAGCATCTTGATCTATCTCCATAGATTTTGATGCTCAACAATTAGGTAGCTTCATCCAGGTCTTCCTTTGAAAAACACTTTCCAAATGACCGTTTTATGCTTTCCAAAAACTCTACATTATTTCTGATCAATAATATGTCATCCACATATACTTATCAGAAATTCTATAGTGCTCCCACTCACTTTATTGCAAATACAAGTTTCTCGTAAACTTTGTATAAACATCAAAAACTTTGATCACCTCATCAAAGTGTATATTCCAACTCCGAGATGCTTGCTTCAGTCCATGGAAGGATCGCCGAAGCTTGCACACCTTTTAGCATCCTTAGGACTGACAAAACCTTCTGGTTGTATCACATACAACCTTTCCTCAAGTAAACCGTTAAGGAAATGATGTTTTGACATCCATCTGTCAGATTTCATAATTGAAAACGCAGCAACTGCTAACATAATTCCAACAGACTTTAGCATCGCTACGAGTGAGAAAGTCTCATCGTAGTCAACTCCTTGAACTTGTCACAAACATGTTTGCAACAAGTCAAGCTTTACAAATAGTGACATTCACCATCAGTGTCTGTCTTCATTTTAAAGATCCATTTGTACTCAACGACCTGCCGTCCAACGAGCAAGTCTACCAAAGTCTATACTTGGTTTTTCATACATCGATCCTATCTCGGATTTCATGGCCTCCAACCATTTGTTGGAATCCGGGCCCATCATCGCTTCTCCATAGCTCGTAGGTTCATCGCTGTCCAACAACATGACCTCGAAGACAGGGTTGTCGTACCGCTTAGGAGCAGTACACATCCTTGTCGACCCACGAAGTTCGATAGTAACTTGATCCTGAAGCTTCATGATCATCATCATTAACTTCCTCTTCAACTAACGTAGGCTTTACAGAAACATCTTTCTGCGCTACGCTACTCTCTGGTTGAACAAAGGTTTAACAACCTCATCAAGTTCTATCTTCCTCCCACTCAATTCTTTCGAGAGAAACCTTTCCTCGAGAAAGGATCCGTTTTAGTAACAAACACTTTGCACTTGGATCTGAGATAGAAGGTTCACCCAACTGATCTTAGGGTATTCTATGAAGATGCATTTGTCCGCCTTGGGTTCGACCTCATTAGGTGAAAACATTTTTCACACAAGTGCCGCAGCCCCAAGTATTAAGAAATGACAGCTTAGGTTTCTATCAAACCATAATTCATATGGTGTCATCTCAACGGATTTAGATGGTGCCCTATTTAAAGTGAATGTAGTTGTCTCTAATGCATAACCCCAAAATTATAGTAGTAAAACGACAAGAGACATCATAGCACGCACCATGTCCAATAGAGCATAACTATGATGTTTGGACACACCGTCACATTACGGTGTTCCAGGTGGCGTTTAGTTGTGAAACAACTTTCACATTGTCTTAAGTTGTATGCCAAACTCGTGACTCAGATATTCACCTCCACGATCATATCGCAATCATTTTTATCTTCTTGTCACGATGATCTTTAAACTTCACTCTGAATTTGCTTGAACCTTTCAAACGAGTCAGACTTGTGTTTCATTAAGTAAATATACACTATATCTACTCAAATCATCAGTGAAGGTAAGAAAATAACGATATCCACTGCACGCTACAAGACTCACTAGATTGCATACATCAACATGTATCATTTCCAATGAATCACTTGCCCGCTCCATCCAACGGGGTCCTTTAGTCATCTTGCCCAAGAGGCATGGTTCGCATGTCTCAACCGATTCGAAATCGAATGAGTCCAAATATCCATCAGCATGGAGTTTCTACATGCGCTTTATACCAATATGACATTTAGCGGCAGTGCCACAAGTATGTGGTACTATCATTATTAACTTTGTATCTTTTGACATCAATGTTATGAACATGTGTAATACTACGATCAAGATTTCAACAAACCATTCTCACTGGGTGCATGACCATTGAAGGTATTATTCATGTAAACAGAATAACCATTATTCTCTAACTTAAATGAATAACCTTATTGCAATAAACATGATCTAATCATGTTCATGCTCAACGCAAAACACCAAATAACATTTATTTAGGTTCGTCAATAATCCTGAAGGTAGAGAGAGCGTGTGATGTTGATCACATCAACCTTGGAAACACTTCCAACACATATCGTCACCTCACCCTTAGCTAGTTCTCCGTTTATTCCGTAGCTTTTATTTCGAGTTACTAACATTTAGCAACCGAACCGGTATCCAATACCCAGGTGCTACTAAGAGTACTAGCAAGGTACACAATAGTAACTCGTATATCAAATATACTTCTATCAATGTTGCCAGCCTTCTTATCTACCAAGTATCTAGGGTTGTTCCGCTTCAGCGACCTCTCACCTCATAATAGAAGCACTTAGTCTCGAGTTTGAGTTCAACTTTGGGTTGCTTCACTGGAGCAGCAACTGACTTGCTATCCATGAAGTTTCCCTCCTTGCTCTTGCCCTTTTCGAAACTAGTGGTTTGATTAACCATCAACACTTGACGCTCCTTCTTGATTTCTACCTTCGCGGTGTCAAACATCGCGAACAGCTCAGGGATCAATACTTCTATCCCTGGTGTATTATAGTTCATCACTAAGTTCTAGTAGCTTTAGTGACAGTGACTTGGAGAACTATATCAATCACTATCTTATCTGGAAGATCAACTCCCACTTGATTCAGGCGATTGTAGTACCCAGACAATCTGAGTACATGCTCAACGGTTGAGCTATGCTCCTTCATCTTATAGGCAAAGAATCTTGTTGGAGATCTCATATCTCGCAACACAGGCATGAGCCTGAGATCACAATCTCTGCCCCTAGAACATCTCATATGTTCCGTGATGTTCAAAACGTTTCGGAGGCTCAATTCTAAGCCGTAATGCATGACGCACTAAACTATCAAGTAGTCATCGAAACGTGCCTGTTAGATGTTCACAACATCTATAGACGACGCTAGAGGAGGTGGCGCACCGAGCGGTGCATTAAGGACATAAGCCTTCTGTGCAGCAATGAGGACAATCCTCAGATCACGGACCCAATCCGCAATATTGCTACCAACATCTTTCAACTCTATTTCTCTAGGAACATATACAAATTTAAGGGAGCTACAACACGAGCTAGTAATCTACAACATAATTTGCAAAGACACTTTGACTATGTTCATGATAATGAGTTCAATTAATCATATTACTTAAGAACTCCCACTCAAATTGACATCCCTCTGATCATTCGAGTGATACATGATCCAAATTCACCAACTCAAGTCCGATCATCACGTGAGTTGAGGTGGCTGCAATGGTGAACATCATTATGTTGATCATATCTACTATATGACTCATGTTCGACCTTTCGGTCTCTCGTGTTGCGAGGCCATGTCTGTACATGCTAGGCTCGTCAAGTTTAACCCGAGTGTTCTGCGCGTGCAAATCTGGCTTGCACCCGTTGTATGTGAACGTAGAGTCTATCACACCTGATCATCACGTGGTGTCTCAACACGACGAACTTTCGCAACGGTGCACACTCGGGGAGAACACAGTTCATCTTGAAATTCAAGTGAGGGATCACCTTATAATGCTACCGCCGTACTAAGCAAAACAAGGTGCATAAAAGGATTAACATCTCATGCAATTCATAAGTGACATGATATAGCCATGAACTTGTGTTTAAGATCTCCATCTTCGAAACACCGGCATGATCTCCATCGTCACCGGCACAACACCATGATCTCCATCATCTTGATCTCCATCAATGTGTTGCCATTGGGGTTGTGGCGCCAACCCTGCTTCTACTTCTATTGCTACTGCTTAGCGATAAAGTAAAGCATTACATAGCGCTTAATGATTGACACGCAGGTCATACAATAATTAAAGACAACCCTATGGCTCCTGCCGGTTGCCGTACTCAATGACATGTAAGTCGTGAAATTCTATACATCACATGATCATCTCATACATCACATATATCTCATCATGTAATTGGCCATATCACATCACAACGTACCCTGCAAAAACAAGTTAGACGTCCTCTAATTGTTGTTGCATGTTTTACGTGCCTGCTACGGGTAGCTAGCAAGAACGATTCTCACCTACGCATAAACCACAACGGTGATACATAGATTTCTTTTCAACATTCTCAAGGACCGCCTTTGTCGGATCCGATCCAACTAAAGTGAGAGAAACTGTCACCCGCAAGCTATCTAAGCAACAAGTTGCGTCGAGGGAACCGGTCTCTCGTAAGCGTATGAGTAATGTTGGTCCGGGCCGCTTCATCTCACAATCCCGCTGAACCAAAATCCGACCAAGGGAGGAAGCAATCTAAGCATCAACGCCCACAAACCTTTTGTGTTCTACTCGAGTTCTCATCGAACCATCAACCTAGCTCATGATGCCACTGTTGGGGAACGTCGCATGGGAAACAATTTTTTTCCTACGCACATGCAAACCTATCCATGGTGATGAGCATCTACGAGAGGGAGAGTGGATCTACATACCCTTGTAGATCACTAAGCGGGAAGCGTTAAGAAACGCGGTTGGTGTAGTCGAACATCTTCGCGATCCAAATCGCCGAGCGTCCCGCGATCTCATCACGATCCGTCCCGTGATCCCATCACGATCCGTCCCGTGATCTCATCACGATCCGTCTCACGATCTTGATCACGATCTGTCCCGCGAACTCATCACGATCCGTTCTGCGATCTCATCACGAACAGTCTCGCGATCTCGATCACGGTCCTTCCGATCTAGCGCCGAACGGACGACACCTCCGCGTTCAGCACATGTGCAGCTTGATGATGATCTCCACCGTATTGATCCAGCAAGAGGAGGTGGAGAGGAGAGAGAGTTCAGCGGCAGCATGACGGCTCTTCGGTGATGGTGGTGGAGTGATTCCGGCAGGGCTTCGCCTAAGCGCTGCGGAAAACCGATCTAGAGGAGAAACTGTGCACCGGTGAAACGGGTAGCACGTGGCCGGAAATTCTGTCCAAAAACCACCCAATCCACTAGTGTATATAGGAGGATAGGAGAGGAGAGGCAGCCAAGGCCTTTGGGTCGGCCGAAATAGGAGGTGGGAGCAATCCTACTTCACCTCCAATCCTAGTTGGAGTAGGATTGCCTCCTATTGGCTGATTTTCCACTTTTTGCTTTAGGACTTTCTCTCCTGCGCCATGGGCCTTTGTGGCTGTTTTCCCAGCCCACTAAGGGCTGGTTATTATTCTCCCACAGCCCATGGACCTCTTGGTGTCGAAATACCCCTCCCGGAGGTCCCCCGGTACACTCCCGGCACTCCCGGTACACTACCGATACTCCCGGTACCCTACCGATGAGCCCGAAACTTTTTCGGCGATCAAACTGGGACATCCTATATATGAATCTTTACCTCCGGACCATTCCGGAGCTCCTCGTGATGTCCGGGATCTCATCCGGGACTCCGAACAACATTTGGTCACCACCATACGTAACTCTACACTACCGAAACGTCACCGAACCTTAAGTGTGCAGACCTTGCGGGTTCGAGAACTATGTAGACATGACCGAGACACCTCTATGGTCAATAACCAATGGCGGGACCTGGACGTCCACATTGGTTCCTACATATTCTACGAAGATCTTTATCGGTCGAACCTCTATGTCAAGGATTCAGTTAATCCCGTATAACGTTCCCTTTGTTCTTCGGTATGTTACTTGCCTGAGATTCGATCGTCGGTATCTCCATACCTAGTTCAACCTCGTTACTGGCAAGTCTCTTTACTCATTCCGTAATACAAGATCCCGTGACTAACACTTAGCCACATTGCTTGCAAGGCTTGTTGTGATGTTGTATTACCGAGTGGGCCCTGAGATACCTCTCCATCACACGGAGTAACAAATCCCAGTCTCGATCCATGCCAACTCAACAGACACCATCGGAGATACCTGTAGAGCACCTTTATAGTCACCCAGTTATGTTGCGACGTTTGATACACACAAGGCACTCCTCTGATATCCGTGAGTTGCATGATCTCATGGTCATAGGAACATATACTTGACATGCAGAAAACAGTAGCAATAAACTGACACAATCATATGCTATGTTTGTAGTTTGGGTCTTATCCATCACATCATTCTCCTAATGATGTGATCCCGTTATCAAACGACATCTCATGTCCATGGCTAGGAAACCTTAACCATCTTTTGATCAACGAGCTAGTCTACTAGAGGCATACTAGGGACATGGTGTTGTCTATGTATCCACACATGTATCCGAGTTTCCGATCAATACAATTATAGCATGGATAATAAATGATTATTATGAACAAGGAAATATGATAATAACTAATTTATTATTGCCTCTAGGGCATATTTCCAACACAGACATGGCCTCGGAACACAAGAGACCGAAAGGTCGAACATGAGTCATATAGTAGATATGATTAACATAATGATGTTCACCATTGAAGCCACCTTAACTCACGTGATGATCGGACTTGAGTTGGTAAATTTGGATCATGTGATAGTAAGATGACCTAAGGGATGTCAATTTGAGTGGGAGCTTTAGTAATTTGATTAACTAAACTCATTATCTTGAACAATAGTCTAAATGAACTTTGCATATTTATGTTGTAGATCAATGGCTCGCGCAGTAGCACCCCTGAATTTTAATGCATTCCTAGAGAAAGCTAAGTTGAAAGATGATGGAAGTAACTTTGTTGACTGGGCCCGTAATCTGAGGATTATCCTCATGACTTCTCAGAAATCATATGTCCTTGATGCACCGCTTGGTGACCAACCAGAAGACATGACCTCCGAAGACGTTAAGATCCTTTGGGAGGCACGTACTGGAGATTACTCCTACAAAGAAGCCTAAGCATGGACCTAAGCCAGAAACTGAGTGCTTTCATTGCAAAGGAACTGGTCACTGGAAGCGGAACTGCCCCAAGTACCTGGCTAACAAGAAGGCGGCCAATGACAAACAAGGTATATATGATATACATGTTATTGATGTGTACCTTACTAGCTCTCGTAGTAGTGCCTGGGTTTTGATACCGGTTCGGTTGCTCACATTTGCAACTCAAAGCAGGAACTATGGAATAAACGAAGGCTAGCAAAGGACGAAGTGACGATGCGCGTGGGAAATGGTTCCAAGGTTGATGTGATCGCCGTCGGCACGCTCTCTCTTCGATTACCATCGGGATTAGTGATGAACCTGAATAATTGTTATTTAGTGCCTGCATTAAGCATGAACATTATATCTGGATCTTGTTTATTGCGAGACGGTTACTCATTTAAATCATAGAATAAAGGTTGTTCTATTTATATGAGTAATATCTTTTATGGTCATGCACTCAATGTTAGGGGTTTATTCATATTGAATCTTGATAGTGATGACACACATGTTCATAACATTGATGCCAAAAGATATAGAGTTGATAATGATAGTACCACTTTCTTGTGGCCCTGCCGTTTAGGTCATATTGGTGTAAAACGCATGAGGAAGCTCCATGCTGATGGACTTTTGGAGTCACTTGATTTTGAATCACTTGACACATGTGAACCATGCCTCATGGGCAAGATGACAAAAACGCCGTTCTCTCGAACAATGGAACGGGCAAGTGACTTATTGGAAATCATACATACTGATGTGTGCGGTCCAATGAATGTTACATCGCGCGGTGGATATCGTTATTTTCTCACCTTCACTGATGACTTAAGCAGATATGGATATATTTACTTAATGAAACACAAGTCTGAAACATTTGAAAAGTTCAGGCAATTTCAGAGTGAAGTTGAGAATCATCGTAACAAGAAGATTAAGTTCCTGCGATCTGATCGAGGAGGTGAATATCCGAGTTATGAGTTTGGCATTCACTTAAGACAATGTGGAATTGTTTCACAGTCGACACCGCCCGGAACACCACAGCGTAATGGTGTGTCCGAACGTCGTAATCAAACCTTAATAGATATGGTGCGTTCTATGATGTCTCTTGCTGATTTGGCACTATCGTTTTGGGGTTATGCATTAGAGACAACTGCATTCACTTTAAATAGGGCACCATCAAAATCCGTTGAGACGACACCACATGAACTGTGGTTTGGCAAAAGGCCAAAGTTGTCGTTTCTAAAAGTTTGGGGATGTGGTGCTTATGTCAAAAAGCTTCAGCCTGAAAAGCTGGAACCCAAAGTGGAGAAATGCGTCTTCATAGGATACCCGAAAGATTACCTTCTATCTCAGATCCGAAGGCAAAGTGTTTGTCGCTAAGAACGGAACATTTCTTGAGAAAGAGTTTCTCTCGAAAGAATTGAGTGGGAGGAAAATAGAGCTTGATGAGGTTGTTGAACCTTTACTTCAACCAGAAAGTAGCGTAGCGCAGAAAGATGTTTCTGTGGAACCTACGACGGTAGAAGAGGAAGTTCATGATGATGATCATGAAGCTTCGGATCAAGCTACTATTGAACCTTGTAGGTCGACAAGGGCGCGTACTACTCCTGAGTGGTACGGCAATCCTGTCTTGGAGGTCATGTTGTTGGATAACAATGAACCTACGAGCTATGGAGGAGCAGTGATGGGCCCGGATTCCGAGAAATGGTTAGAGGCCATGAAATCCGAGATGGGATCCATGTATGAAAACTAAGTATGGACTTTGTAAGTATTACCTGAAGGGCGAAAGGCCATTCAGAACAAATGGATCTTTAAGAAGAAGACGGACGCGGACGGTAATACCACCGTCTATAAAGCTTGACTTGTGGCAAAGCGTTTTTTACAAGTTCAAGGAGTTGACTACGATGAGACTTTCTCACCCATAGCGATGCTTAAGTCTGTCAGAATCATGTTGGCAATAACTGCTTATTTCGACTATGAAATTTGGCAGATGGATGTCAAAACGGCGTTCCTCAACGGTTTCCTTGAGGAAGAGTTGTATATGATGCAACCCGAAGGTTTTGTCGATCCAGAGAATGCTGACAAAGTTTGCAAACTCCAACGATCCATTTATGGACTGGTGCAAGCATCTCGGAGTTGGAATTAGCGCTTTGATGAGGTGATCAAAGCGTTTGGGTTTATACAAGTTTACGGAGAAGCTTGTATTTACAAGAAAGTGAGTGGGAGCTCTATAGCATTTCTAGTGTTATATGTGGATGACATATTGCTAATTGGAAACAATATAGAAATGCTGGAAAGTGTGAAGCAATATTTGAACAAGTGTTTTTGAATGAAGGACCTAGGAGAAGCTGCTTTCATATTAGGCATTAAGATCTATAGAGATAGATCGAAACGCTTAATAGCACTTTCATAGAGCACATACCTTGATAAAGTTTTGAAGAAGTTCAAAATGGAACAGTCCAAGAAAGGGTTCTTGCCTATGTTACAAGGTGTGAAGTTGAGTAAGACTCAATGCCTAGTGACTGCAGAAGATAAAGAAAAGATGAGCGTCATCCCCTATGCTTCAGCCATAGGCTCTATCATGTATGCAATGCTGTGCACAAGACCAGATGTCAGCCTTGCCATAAGTATGGCCGGAAGGTTTCAAAACGATCCTGGAATGGAGCATTGGAAAGCGGTCAAGAATATCCTTAAGTACCTAAAGAGGACTAAGGAAATGTTTCTCGTTTATGCAGGTGATGAAGAGCTCGTCGTAAAGGGTTACCTCGATGCCAGCTTTGACACTGATTCGGACGACTCTAAGTCGCAAACAGGATATGTATTTATTCTGGGGAGCGGTTAGCTGGTGCAGTTCCAAGCAAAGCGTGGTAGCTGATTCTACGTGCGAAGCGGAGTACATCGCAGCCTCGGAGGCAGCGAAGGAAGGTGTCCGGATGAAGCAGTTCATGACAGATCTTGGAGTAGTGCCTAGTGCACTGAATCCAATGAACCTGTTCTATGACAACACTGGTGCCATTGCTCTAGCCAAGGAACCAAGGTTTCACAAGAGGAACAGACACATAAAGCGACGCTTCAACTCCATCCGGTATTACATCGAGGAGAAGGACATAAATATTTGTAAAGTGCACACGGATCTGAATGTTGCAGAGCCGTTGACTAAACCTCTTCCAAGGGCTAAACATGATCAACACCAGAACTGCATGGGTGTTCGATTCATTACCATGTAAATCACATAATGATGTGAACTAGATTATTGACTCTAGTGCAAGTAGGAGACTGTTGGAAATATGCCCTAGAGGCAATATGTAAAGTGTTTATTATCCATGCTATAATTGTATTGATTGGAAACACATTACATGTGTGGGTAAATAGACAACACACTGTCCCTAGTATGCCTCTAGTAAACTAGCTCGTTAATCAAAGATGGTCAAGGTTTCTTGGCCATTAACATGAGATGTCATTTGATAATGGGATCACATCATTAGGAGAATGATGTGATGGACAAGACCCAAACTACAAACATAGCATATGATCGTGTCAGTTTATTGCTACTGTTTTCTGCATGTCAAGTATATGTTCCTACGACCATGAGATCATGCAACTCACAGACATCGGAGGAGTGCCTTGTGTGTATCAAACATCGCAACGTAACTGGATGACTATAAAGGTGCTCTACAGGTATCTCCGATGGTGTCTGTTGAGTTGGCATGAATCGAGACTGGAATTTGTTACTCCGTGTGACGGAGAGGTATCTTAGGGCCCACTCGGTAACACAACATCACAACAAGCCTTGCAAGCAATGTGGCTAAGTGTTAGTCACGGGATCTTGTATTACGGAACGAGTAAAGAGACTTGCCGATAACGAGGTTGAACTAGGTATGGAGATACCGACGATCGAATCTCGGGCAAATAACATACCGAAGAACAAAGGGAACATCATACGGGATTAACCAAATCCTTGACATAGAGGTTCGACCGATAAAGATCTTCGTAGAATATGTAGGACCAATGTGGACATCCAGGTCCCGCAAATGGTTATTGACCATAGAGGTGTCTCGGTCATGTCTACATAGTTCTCGAACCCGCAGGGTCTGTATGTTGGAAATATGCCCTAGAGGCAATAATAAAATGGTTATTATTGTATTTCCTGGTTCATGATAATTGTCTATTGTTCATGCTATAATTGTGTTAACCGGAAACCGTAATACATGTGTGAATACATAGACCACAACGTGTCCCTAGTGAGCCTCTAGTTGGCTAGCTCGTTGATCAATAGATGGTCTCGGTTTCATGACCATGGACATTGGATGTCGTTGATAACGGGATCACATCATTAGGAGAATGATGTGATGGACAAGACCCAATCCTAAGCATAGCACAAGATCGTGTAGTTCGTTTGCTAAAGCTTTTCAATGTCAAGTGTCATTTCCTTAGACCATGAGATTATGTAACTCCCGGATACCGTAGGAATGCTTTGGGTGTGCCAAACGTCACAACGTAACTGGGTGGCTATAAAGGTACGCTACGGGTATCTCCGAAAGTGTCTGTTGGGTTGACACGAATCGAGACTGGGATTTGTCACTCCGTGTGACGGAGAGGTATCTCTGGGCCCACTCGGTAAGACATCATCATTATGAGCTCAATGTGACTAAGGAGTTAGTCACAGGATGATGTATTACGGAACGAGTAAAGAGACTTGCCGGTAACGAGATTGAACAAGGTATGGGGATACCGACGATCGAATCTCGGGCAAGTACCATACCGATAGACAAAGGGAATTGTATACGGGATTGATTGAATCCCTGACATCGTGGTTCATCCGATGAGATCATCGTGGAGTACGTGGGAGCCAACATGGGTATCCAGATCCCGCTGTTGGTTATTGACCGGAGAGGTGTCTCGGTCATGTCTACGTGTCTCCCGAACCCGTAGGGTCTACACACTTAAGGTTCGATGACGCTAGGGTTATAGGGAAAAGGTATACGTGATTACCGAAGGTTGTTCGGAGTCCCGGATGAGATCCCGGACGTCACGAGGAGCTCCGGAATGGTCCGGAGGTAAAGATTGATATATAGGAAGTCCAGTTTCGGTCACCGGAAAGTTTTCGGGCTCATCGGTAGTGTACCGGGAGTGCCGGGAGGGTGCCGGAGAACCCCCCCGGGAGGGGTGTGACGACCAGAGGACTTCATGGGCTGTTAGATAAAGTGTGTCAGCCCTTATTGGGCTGGGAAATACTTTTGCTAAAGGCCCATGTGGCTGGAGATAAGGAGATAAGGCAAAAAGGATTTAAAAGGAGGAGATCCACCTCCCTTGTGGGAGGTGGACTCTCCCTTTAATTCGGCCGGCCATCTCCTCTTTGGAGTAGAGGCCAAGCCAGCCCTCCACGTCCCTCCTCCTATATATACTTGAGGTTTTGGATGTTTTGAGATAAGATTTGATCTCTCTCTCTCTCACGGCGAAGCCCTACCTCTCTTCTTCCTCCTCCGCAGCGCTTAGGCGAAGCCCTGTCGGAATACCTTGCTACTCCACCACCACCACGCCGTCGTGCTGCTGTTGGAGCCCTTCCCCAACCTCTCCTTCCTCCTTGCTGGATCAAGGTGTTGGAGACGTCACCGGGCTGCACGTGTGTTGAACGCGGAGGTGCCGTCCGTTTGGCACTTGATCGGATCTACCGCGATCTGAATCGCTGCGAGTACGACTCCATCAACCGCGTTCTTGTAACGCTTCCGCTTAGCGATCTTCAAAGGTATGAAGATCCAATCTCTCCTTGCTCGTTGCTGGTTTCTCCATAGATGGATCTTGGTGAACGCGTAGGAAAATTTTTGATTTACTACTACGTCTCCCAACAGTGGCATCATGAGCTAGGTCTATGCGTAGAATCTATGCACGAGTAGAACACAAAGCAGTTGTGGGCGTCGATTTTGTTAATATGCTTGCCGTTACTAGTCTTATCTTGATTCGACGGTATTGTGGGATGAAGCGGCCCGGACCAACCTTACACGTACGCTTACGTGAGACCGGTTCCACCGCCTGACATGCACTAGTTGCATAAGGTGGCTAGCGGGTGTCTGTCTCTCCCACCTTAGTCGGATTGGATTCGATGAAAAGGGTCCTTATGAAGGGTAAATAGCAATTGGCATATCACGTTGTGGTTTTGACGTAGGTAAGAAACGTTCTTGCTAGAAACCTATAGCAACCACGTAAAAACTTGCAACTACAAATTAGAGGACGTCTAACTTGTTTTTGCAGCATATGCCGTGTGATGTGATATGGCCAAAAGGATGTGATGTGATGCATTGTGATGTATGAGATTGATCATGTTCTTGTAATAGGGTTCACGACTTGCACGTCGATGACTATGACAACTGGCAGGAGCCATAGAAGTTGTCTTATTTATTGTATGACCTGCGAGTCAATCATAAATGCCATGTAATTACTTTACTTTATTGCTAAACGTTAGCTGTAGTAGTAGAAGTAATATTTGGCGAGACAACTTCATGAAGACACAATGATGGAGATCATGATGATGGAGATCATGATGATGGAGATCATGGTGTCGTGCCGGTGACAGTGATGATCATGGTGCCCCGAAGATGGAGATCAAAGGAGCAAGATGATATTGGCCATATCATGTCACTATATTGATTGCATGTGATGTTTATCATGTTTACATCTTATTTGCATAGAACGACGGTAGTAAATAAGATGATCTCTCAATAAAATTTCAAGAAAGGTGTTCACCCTAACTGTGCACCGTTGCTAAGGATCGTCGTTCCGAAGCACCACGTGATGATCGGGTGTGATAGGTTCTAACGTTCGCATACAACGGGTGTAAGCCAGATTTACACATGCGAAACACTTAGGTTGACTTGACGAGCCTAGCATGTACAGACATGGCCTCGGAACACGGAAGACCGAAAGGTCGAACATGAGTCGTATAGAAGATACGATCAACATAGAGATGTTCACCATGGATGACTAGTCCGTCTCACGTGATGATCGGACACGGGCTAGTTGACATGGATCATGTATCACTTGGAAGACTAGAGAGATGTCTATCTAAGTGGGAGTTCATTAATAATTTGATTAAATGAACTTAATTATCATGAACTTAGTCTAAAAATGTCCTTGCAAATTATGTCGTAGATAGCTCACGCTGTAGCTCCCCAGTTTTATTGATACAATCCTAGAGAAAAGTAAGTTGAAAGTTGATGGTAGCAATAATGCGGACTGGGTCCGTGATCTGAGGATTGTCCTCATTGTTGCACAGAAAGCTTATGTTTTTGATGTACCGCTAACTGCACCACTCCCTCAAGCGTTGTCTGTATATGTTGTGAACATATAACAGGCACTTTTTGGTGACTACATGATAGTTCAATGCGTCATGCATTACGGCTTAGAATTGAGGCTCCAAAACGTTTTGAACGTCACGGAACATATGAGATGTTCTAGGAGCTGAGATTGTGATCTCAGGCTCGTGCCTATGTTGAGAGGTATTGGACCTCCAACAAGATTCTTTGTCTGCAAGATAAAGGAGAATAGCTTAATCGGTGAGCGTGAGCTCAGATTGTCTGGGTGCTACAATCACTTGAATCAAGTGGGAGTTAATCTTCCAGATGAGATAGTGATTAATGCAGTTCTCCAAGTCACTGCCACCAAGCTACTAGAGCTTCGTGATGAACTATAACATGCCAGGGATGGATAAGATGATCCCTGAGTTGTTCGTGATGTTTGACACCACGAAGGTAGAAATCAAGAAGGAGCATCAAGTGTTGATGGTTAAGTGAAACCACTAGTTTCAAAAGGGGCAAGGGCAAGAACGGAAAACTTCAGGAATGGCAAGCCAGTTGTTGCTCTAGAGAAGAAACCCAAGGTTGAGCCCGAACCCGAGACTAAGTGCTTCTGTTATGAGGAGAATGTTCGCTGAAGCGGAAAACCCCTAGATGCTTGGTAGATAAGAAGGCTGGTAATGTCAATGGAAGTATATTTGATATACGTGTTAGTGATGTGTACCTTGCTGGTACTCCTAGTAGCACCTGGGTATTGGATACCGGTTCGGTTGCTAAGTGTTAGCAACTCGAAATAAAAGCTACGGAGTAAATGGAGACTAGCTAGGTGAAAGGTGACGATGTGTGTTGGAAGTATTTCCAAGATTGATGTGATCACCATCGCACGCTCTCTCTACCTTCAGGATTTGTGATAAACCTAAATAAATGTTATTTGGTGTTTGCGTTGAGCATGAACGTGATTAGATCATGATTAGTGCGATACGGTTATTCATATAAGTTAGAGAATAATGGTTATTCTGTTTACATGGATAATGCCTTCAATGGTCATGCACCCACTCGAAATGGTTTATCGAATCATGATCGTAGTAGTACACATATTCATAACATTGGTACCAAAAGATACAAAGTTAATAATGATGGTACCACATGCTTGTGGCACTTCCACGTAATGTCATATTGGTATAAATCGCATGAAGAAACTCCATGATGATGGATTTTTTTTGACTCACTCGATTTCGAATCGGTTGAGACATGCGAGCCATGCCTCTTGGGCAAGATGACTGAGACCCCGTCATCCAATATGATGGAGCGGGCAAGTGGCTTATTGGAATTAATACATGTTGATGTATGTGGTCCAATAAGTGTTGAAACACACAGTGGATATCGTTGTTTTTCTTTACCTTCACTGATGATTTGAGTAAATATGGGGATATTTACTTAATGAAACACGAATCTGAAATGTTTGAAAGGTTCAAGGAGTTTCAGAGTGAAGTTAAAGATCATCGTGACAAGAAGATAAATGTCTATGATATGATCATGGAGGTGAATATCTAAGTTACGAGTTTGGTATGCAATTTTAGACAATGTGGAAATTGTTTCATAGCTAACGCCTCCTGGAACACCATAGAGTGATGGTGTGTTCGAACGTCGTAGTCGTGCTCTATTGGATATAGTGAGTACTATGATGTCTCTTATCGTTTTACCACTATCGTTATGGGGTTATGCATTAAAGACAAATCCATTCACTTTAAAAGGGCACCATCTAAGTCTGTTGAGATGACACTGTGAGAATTATGGTTTGACAGAAGCCTAAGCTGTCATTTCTTAATGTTTGGGGCTGCGACGCTTATGTGAAAATTGGTTTTTCACCTAGCGAGCTCGAACCCAAAGCAGACAAATGCATCTTCATAGAATACCCTAATGAGACATTGGGTATACCTTCTATCTCAGATCCAAGCGCAAAAGGTATTTGTTGCTAAGAACGGGTCCTTTCTTGAGAAAGAGTTTCTCTCGAAAGAATTGAGTGGGAGGAAGATAGAACTTGATGAGGTTGTTGAACCTTTGTTTCAACCAGAGAATAGCGCAACACAGAAAGATGTTTCTGTAGAGCCTACTCAGTTGAAAAGGAAGTTAATGATGATGATCATGAAGCTTCGGATCAAGTCACTATCGAACCTCGTAGGTCGACAAGGACGCGTACTGCTCCTGAGTAGTACGACAACCCTGTCTTGGAAATCATGTTGTTGGACAACGATGAACCTACGAACTATGGAGAAGCGATGGTGGGCCCGGATTCCAACAAATGGCTAGGAGCCATGAAATCCGAGAAAGGATCCATGTATGAAAACCAAGTATGGACTTTGGTAGACTTGCCTGTTGAATGGAGGGTCATTGAGTACAAATGGACCTTTGAAATAAACATAGACGCTAATGGTGAAATGTCACCGTTTATAAAGCTCGACTTGTCGCAAAGAAGTTTCCGCCAAGTTCAAGGAGTTGACTGCGATGAGATTGTCTCATCTGTAGCGATGCTAAAAGTCTATTAAAATTTTGTTAGCAGTTGCTGCATTTTTCGATTATGAAATCTGGCAGATGGATGACAAAACAAGTTTCCGTAATGGTTTCTGTGAGGAAGAGTTGTATGTGATACAACCAGAAGGTTTTGTCAATCCTAAGGATGCTAATAATATGCAAACTCCAGCAATCCTTCTATGGACTGGAGCAAGAATCTCGGAGTTGGAATATATGCTTTGATAAGGTGATCAAAGTGTTTAAGTTTATACAAAGTTTATGAGAAACTTGTATTTGCAAGAAAGTGAGTGGGAGCACTATAGAATTTCTTATAAGAATATGTAGTTGACATATTATTGATCGGAAATGATGTAGAATTTCTGGAAGAGCATGAAGGGTTGTTTGAAAAGAGTTTTTTCAAAGGAAGACCCAGATAAAGCTACTATTTTATTGAGCATCAAGGTCTATAGGAAAGATCTATTCGCTTGATAAGTTTTTTCGACGAAGACATACCTCGACAAGTTTTTGAAGGAGTTCAAAATAGATGGGTCAAAGAAGGAGTTCTTGACTGTATTGTAAGGTGTGAAATTGAGTAAGACTCAATACCCGACCACGGCAGAAGATAAAGAAAAGATGAGTGTCATCTCCTATGCTTTAGCCATAGGCTCTATATAGTATGCCATGCTGTGTACCGCACCTGTGTGTGCCTTGCCATGAGTCTGTCAAGGGGTACAAGAGTAATCCAAGAGTGGATCACTGGACAGCGGTCAAAGTTAGCCTTAGTAACTTGAGAACTAAGGAAATATTTCTCGATTATGGAGGTGATAAAGAGTTCATCGTAAAGTGTTACGATGATGCAAGCTTTAAAACCAATCCGGATGACTCTTAGTAGAAATCCAGCTACGTATAGTGGAGCAGCCATTTGGAATAGCTCCAAGTGGAGCATGGGAGTAGTATCTACAAATATGACATGGAAAGTTTGCAAGGTACACACGGATCTGAATGTCGCAGACCCGCTGACTAAAAACTCTTTCACGAGCAGAACATGAACAAACCCCAGAACTTATTGGGTGTTAATCACATGATGATATGATCACATGGTGATGTAAGTGTTAATCACATGGTGATGTGAAAAAGATTATTGACTCTAGTGCAAGTGGGAGACTGTTGGAAATATGCCCTAGAGGCAATAATAAAATGGTTATTATTGTATTTCCTGGTTCATGATAATTGTCTATTGTTCATGCTATAATTGTGTTAACCGGAAACCGTAATACATGTGTGAATACATAGACCACAACGTGTCCCTAGTGAGCCTCTAGTTGGCTAGCTCGTTGATCAATAGATGGTCTCGGTTTCATGACCATGGACATTGGATGTCGTTGATAACGGGATCACATCATTAGGAGAATGATGTGATGGACAAGACCCAATCCTAAGCATAGCACAAGATCGTGTAGTTCGTTTGCTAAAGCTTTTCAATGTCAAGTGTCATTTCCTTAGACCATGAGATTGTGTAGCTCCCGGATACCGTAGGAATGCTTTGGGTGTGCCAAACGTCACAATGTAACTGGGTGGCTATAAAGGTACGCTACGGGTATCTCCGAAAGTGTCTGTTGGGTTGACACGAATCGAGACTGGGATTTGTCACTCCGTGTGACGGAGAGGTATCTCTGGGCCCACTCGGTAAGACATCATCATTATGAGCTCAATGTGACTAAGGAGTTAGTCACAGGATGATGTATTACGGAACGAGTAAAGAGACTTGCCGGTAACGAGATTGAACAAGGTATGGGGATACCGACGATCGAATCTCGGGCAAGTACCATACCGATAGACAAAGGGAATTGTATACGGGATTGATTGAATCCCTAACATCGTGGTTCATCCGATGAGATCATCGTGGAGTACGTGGGAGCCAACATGGGTATCCAGATCCCGCTGTTGGTTATTGACCGGAGAGGTGTCTCGGTCATGTCTACGTGTCTCCCGAACCCGTAGGGTCTACACACTTAAGGTTCGATGACGCTAGGGTTATAGGGAAAAGGTATACGTGATTACCGAAGGTTGTTCGGAGTCCCGGATGAGATCCCGGAAGTCACGAGGAGCTCCGGAATGGTCCGGAGGTAAAGATTGATATATAGGAAGTCCAGTTTCGGTCACCGGAAAGTTTTCGGGCTCATCGGTAGTGTACCGGGAGTGCCGGGAGGGTGCCGGAGGACCCCCGGGAGGGGTGTGACGACCAGAGGACTTCATGGGCTGTTAGATAAAGTGTGTCAGCCCTTATTGGGCTGGGAAATACTTTTGCTAAAGGCCCATGTGGCTGGAGATAAGGAGATAAGGCAAAAAGGATTTAAAAGGAGGAGATCCACCTCCCTTGTGGGAGGTGGACTCTCCCTTTAATTCGGCCGGCCATCTCCTCTTTGGAGTAGAGGACAAGCCAGCCCTCCACGTCCCTCCTCCTATATATACTTGAGGTTTTGGATGTTTTGAGATAAGATTTGATCTCTCTCTCTCACGGCGAAGCCCTACCTCTCTTCTTCCTCCTCCGCAGCGCTTAGGCGAAGCCCTGTCGGAATACCTTGCTACTCCACCACCACCACGCCGTCGTGCTGCTGTTGGAGCCCTTCCCCAACCTCTCCTTCCTCCTTGCTGGATCAAGGTGTTGGAGACGTCACCGGGCTGCACGTGTGTTGAACGCGGAGGTGCCGTCCGTTTGGCACTTGATCGGATCTACCGCGATCTGAATCGCTGCGAGTACGACTCCATCAACCGCGTTCTTGTAACGCTTCCGCTTAGCGATCTTCAAAGGTATGAAGATCCAATCTCTCCTTGCTCGTTGCTGGTTTCTCCATAGATGGATCTTGGTGAACGCGTAGGAAAATTTTTGATTTACTACTACGTCTCCCAACACTGTACACTTAAGGTTTGGTGACGTTTCGGTAGTGTAGAGTTATGTATGGTGGTGACCGAAGTTTGTTCGGAGTCCCGGATGAGATCCCGGACGTCACGAGGAGTTCCGGAATGGTCCGGAAACAAAGATTGATATATAGGAAGGTGGTATTTGGACTCCAGAATGATTTCGGGCACTTTCGGTAGTGTACCGAGAGTGACGAATGGGTCCCGGGGGTCCACCAGTGGGGCCAACCCACCCCATGGGCCAAAGTGGCGACCCACCAGTCCCTAGTGGGCTGGTGGGGTCGGCCAAGGGTGCCTAGGCGCAGGGGAGAGAGGCCCAAACCGAATTGGGGTGGAGTCCTCCCCAAGTTCCACCTCTCGTGAGAGAGGTGGACTCCCAATTGGAGGAGGACTCTCCCTCCAACCAGTTCGGCCGAAGCCAAGGGAGGCCCTCCCTTTGGGCGCAGCCTCCTCTCCCCTCCTCCTATATATACTAGTGGATTTCTAGGGTTTTGCGACAGAATTTTCAGCCACGTGCAAACCCTAATCTCTAGTGCATAGTTTCTCCTGTAGACCGGTTTCCTGCAGTGCTTAGGCGAAGCCCTGCCGGAATTGCTTTACCACCATCGCCGGAGCGCTGTCAGGCTGCCGGAGTACTCTTCTTCCTCTTCACTCCTTCTTGCTGGATCAAGACGGTGGAGATCGTCATCAAGCTGTACGTGTGCTCAACGCGGAGGTGCCGTCCGTTCGGCGCTAGATCGGGAGGATCGTCATCAAGCTCGTGGGACGGTTCGTGATCAAGTTCGTGGGACGGATCGTGATCCGATCGCGGGACGGATCGTGATTGGATCGCGGGACGGATCGTGATTGGATCGCGGGACGCACGCCGATTTGGATCGCGAAGACGTTCGACTACACCAATCGCGTTTCTTAACGCTTCCCGCTTAGCAATCTACAAGGGTACGTAGATCCACTCTCCCTCTCGTAGATGCTCATCACCATGGATAGATCTTCGTGTGCGTAGGAAATTTTTTGTTTCCCATCCAACGTTCCCCAACAGCTATGTGGGTTAGTACTTTTCAAATTCAGGGTTATTTAGCTCAAAAAATTCAATAAGTGCATGAAAAATACCAAATGAAGTGAGAAAGGGTTAAAAATTGATGATGTGGCCTTGAACAGTGCATTTTGATCACCAAAAAGTATGGAGTTCCAGAAAGTTTTAAAAAATGAATTCCCTTTGTAACAAATGAGTTTTCATCCCAAACAGTGATACTTTGAAAGAGATTGTCCATTTTGTACATGAAGTGCATCCACTTTTTGCCATAACCCTCTCAAATTTTTAGCTTATGCTATGTGGGAGAAGTGATGATACCATGCCAACTTTCAACCTTTTCAGAGTTCATTTGAAGTTCTTTTCAATTTCAGGGTTATTTAGATCAAAAAAAATCAGTAAGTGCATAAAAATACCAAATGTAGTCAGAAAGGGATGAAAATTGATGATGTGGCTTTGAATGGTGCATTTTGAACAAACAAAAAGTACGGAGTTCCAAAAAGTTCAAAAAATGAAATCCCTTTATAACAGATGAGTTTTCGTCCGAAACCGTGATACTTCGAAAGAGATTGTCCAATTTGTACAGGAAGTGCATCCAGTTTTTGCCGTAACCCTCTCAAATTTTTAGCTTATTCTATGTGGGTGAAATGATGATACCATGCCAACTATCAACCTTTTTATAGTTAATTTGAAGTGCTTTTCAATTTTAGGATTATTTAGCTAAAAACAAATCAGTAAGTGCATGAAAAATACCAAATGAAGCCAGAAAGGGTTGAAAAATGATGATGTAGCTTTGAATGGTGCATTTTGAACACACAAAACGTATGGAGTTCCAAAAAGTTCAAAAAATGAAATTCCTTTGTAATAGATGAGTTTTCGTCCGAAACCATGATACTTGGAAAGAGATTGTCCATTTTGTACACAAAGTGCATCCAGTTTTTGCCGTAACCCTCTCAACTTTTTAGCACATGATATGTGTGTGAAATGATGATACCATGCAAAATTTCAACTTTTTCAGAGTTCATTTGAAGTGCTTTTCAACTTCAGGGTTATTCACCTCAAAAAAATCAGTAAGTGCATGAAAAATACCAAATGAAGTCAGAAAGGGTTGAAAACTGATGATGTGTATTTGAATGGTGCATTTTGAACACTCAAAAAGTATGGAGTTCCAAAAAGTTCAAAAAAATGAAATCCCTTTGTAACAGATGAGTTTTCGTCCCAAACCGTGATACTTCGAAAGAGATTGTCCATTTTGTACACGAAGTGCATCCAATTTTTGTCGGAACCCTGTAAACTTTTTAGCACATGCTATGTGGGTAAAATGATGATACCGTGCCAACTTTCAACTTTTTCAGAGTTCATTTGAAGTGCTTTTCAATTTCAGGGTTATTTAGCTCAAAAAAATAAGTAAGTGCATGAAAAATACCAAATGTAGACAGAAAGGGTTGAAAATTGATGATGTGGCTTTGAATGGTGCATTTTGAACTCACAGAAGTATGGAGTTCCAAAAATTTCAAGAAAATGAAATCCCTTTGTAACAGATTAGTTTTCGTCCGAAAGCGGGATACTTCGAAAGAGATTGTCCATTTTGTACACGAAGTGCATCCAGTTTTTGCCGTAACCCTCTAAATTTTTTAGCACATGCTATGTGGGTGAAATGATGATACCATGCCAACTTTCAACCTTTTTAGAGTTCATTTGAAGTGATTTTCAATTTCAGGGTTATTTAGCTCAAAAAATTTGTAAGTGCATGAAAAATACCAAATGTAGTCAGAAAGGGTTGAAAATGGATGATGTGGCTTTGAATGGTGCATTTGAACACACAAAAAGTACGGAGTTCCAAGAAGTTGAACAAAATTAAATTCCTGTGTAACAGAAGAGTTTTCGTCCGAAACCGTGATACTTCGAAAGAGATTGTCTATTTTGTACACGAAAAGCATGCAGTTTTTGCCGTAACCCTCTCAACTTTCTAGCACATGCTATCTGGGTGAAATGATGATACCATGCCAACTTTCAATCTTTTCAGAGTTCATTTGAAGTGCTTTTCAATTTCAGGGTTATTTAGCTCAATAAAAAGCAATAAGTGCATGAAAAATACCAAATGAAGTCAGAAAGGGTTGAAACTTTATGATGTGGCTTTGAATGGTGCATTTTGAACACACAAAAAGTATGGAATTCCAAAAATTTGAAAAAAATTAAATCCCTTTGTAACAAACGAGTTTTCGTCTGAAACCGTGATACTTCGAAAGAGATTGTCCATTTTGTACGAGAAGTGCATCCAGTTTATATCGTAACCCTCTCAACTTTTTAGCACATGCTATGTGGGTGAAATAATGATACCATGCCAACTTCAACCTTTTCAGAGTTCATTTTAAGTGTTGTTCAATTTCAGGGTTATTTAGCTCAAAACAATCAATAAGTGCATGAAAAATACCAAATGAAGTGAGAAAGGGTTGAAACTTTATGATGTGGCTTCGAATGGTGCATTTTGAACACACAAAAAGTATAAAGTTCTAAAAAGTTCAAAAAAATGAAATCCCTCTGTAACAGATGAGTTTCGTTCGAAATCATGATACTTCGAAAGAGATTGTCCATTTTGTACACGAAGTGCCTCCAGTTTTTTCCGTAACCCTCTCAAATTATTAGGTTACGCTATGAGGACGAAATGATGATACCATGCCAAGTTTCAACCTTTTCAGAGTTCGTTTGAAGTGCTTTTCAATTATAGGGTTATTTAGCTCAAATAAATCGGTAAGTGCATCAAAAATACCAAATGAAGTCAGAAAGGGTTGAAAATTGATGATGTGGCTTTGAATGGTGCATTTTGATCACACAAAAAGTATGGAGTTCGAAAAAGTTCAAAAAAATGAAATCCCTTTGTAACAGATGAGTTTTCGCCCGAAACCGTGATACTTCGAAAGAGATTGTCCATTTTGTACACGAAGTGCATCCAGTTTTTCCGGTACCCTCTCAACTTTTTAGCACATGCTATGTGGGTGGAATTATGTTACCATGCCACCTTTCAACCTTTTCAGAGTTCATTTGAAGTGCTTTTCAATTTTAGGGTTATTTAGCTCAAAACAATCAGTAAGTGCATGAAAAATACCAAATGAAGTCAGAAAGGGTTGAAAATTTATGATGTTGCTTTGAATGGTGCATTTTGAACACACAAAAAGAATGGAGTTCCAAAAAGTTCACAAAAAATTAAATCCCTTTGTAACAAATGAGTTTTCATCCAAAACCGTGATACCTCGAAAGAGATTGTCCATTTTGTACACGAAGTGCATCCACTTTTTACTGTAACCCTCTAAACTTTTTAGCACATACCATGCCAACTTTCAACCTTTTCAGAGTTCATTTGAAGTGGTTTTCAATTTCAGGTTTATTTAGTTCAAAAAAAATAAGTAAGTGCATGAAAAATACCAAATGAAGTTAGAAAGGGTTGAAAATTGGGGATGCGGCTTTGAATGGTGCATTTTGAACACACAAAAAGTATGGAGTTCCAAAAAGTTCAAAAAATGAAATCCCTTTGTAACAAATGAGTTTTCATCCGAAACCGTGATACTTCGAAAGAGATTGTCCGTTTTGTACATGAAGTGCATCCAGTTTTTGCCATAGCCCTCTCAAATTTTTAGCTTGTGCTATGTGGGAGAAGTGATGATACCATGCCAACTTTCAACCTTTTCAGAGTTCATTTGAAGTACTTTTCAATTTAAGGGTTATTTAGCTCAAAAAATAAGTAAGTGCGTGAAAAGTACCAAATGTAGTCAGAAAGGGTTGAAAATTGATGATCTGGCTTTGAATGGTGCATTTTGAACACACAAAAATTAAGGAGTTCCAAAAAGTTCAAGAAAATGAAATCCCTTTGTGATAGATGAGTTTTCGTCCAAAACCGTGATACTTCGAAAGAGATTGTCCATTTTGTACACGAAGTGCATCCAGTTTTTGCCGTAACCCTCTCAACTTTTTAGCACATGATATGTGTGTGAAATGATGATACCATGCAAAATTTCAACTTTTTCAGAGTTCATTTGAAGTGCTTTTCAACTTCACGGTTATTCACCTCAAAAAAATCAGTAAGTGCATGCAAAATACCAAATGAAGTCAGAAAGGGTTGAAAACTAATGATGTGTATTTGAATGGTGCATTTTGAACACACAAAAAGTATGGAGTGCCAAAAAGTTCAAAAAAATGAATTCCCTTTGTAACAGATGAGTTTTCGTCCCAAACCTTGATGCTTCGAAAGAGATTGTCCATTTTGTACACGGAGTGCATCCAATTTTTGTCGGAACCCTGTAAACTTTTTAGCACATGCTATGTGGGTAAAATGATGATACCATGCCAACTTTCAACCTTTTCAGAGTTCATTTGAAGTGCTTTTCAATTTCAGGGTTATTTAGCTCAAAAAATAAGTAAGTGCATGAAAAATACCAAATGTAGTCAGAAAGGGTTGAAAATTGATGATGTGGTTTTGAATGGTGCATTTTGAACACACAAAAGTATGGAGTTCCAAAAAGTTCAAGAAAATGAAATCCCTTTGTAACAAATGAGTTTTCATCCGAAACCTGGATACTTCGAAAGAGATTGTCCGTTTTGTACATGAAGTGCATCCAGTTTTTGCCATAGCCCTCTCAAATTTTTAGCTTGTGCTATGTGGGAGAAGTGATGATACCATGCCAACTTTCGACCTTTTCAGAGTTCATTTGAATTGCTTTTCAATTTCAGGGTTATTTAGCTCAAAAAAAATCAATAAGTGCATGAAAAATACCAAATGTAGTGAGAAAGGGTTGAAAATTGATGATGTGGCTTTGAATTGTGCATTTTGAACACACAAAAAGTGTGGAGTTCGAAAAAGTTCAAAAAAATGAAATCCCTTTGTAACAGATGAGTTTTCGTCCGAAACCGTGATACTTCGAAAGAGATTGTCCATTTTGTGCACGAAGTGCATCCAGTTTTTGCCGTAACCGTCTCAATTTTTTAGCTTATTCTATGTGGATGAAATGATGATACCATGCGAACTATCAACCTTTTCAGAGTTCATTTGCAGTGCTTTTCAATTTCAGGGTTATTTAGCTCAAAAAATCAGTAAGTGCATGAGAAATACCAAATCAAGTCAGAAAGGGTTGAAAAATGATGATGTGGCTTTGAATGGTGCATTTTGAACACACAAAAAGTATGTAGTTGCACAAAGTTCAAGAAAATGAAATCCCTTTGTAACAGACGAGTTTTCGTCCGAAACCGTGATACTTCGAAAGAGATTGTCTATTTTGTACACGAAAAGCATGCAGTTTTTGCCGTAACCCTCTCAACTTTTTAGCACATGCTATCTCGGTGAAATGATGATACCATGCCAACTTTCAGTCTTTTCAGAGTTCATTTGAAGTGCTTTTCAATTTCAGGGTTATTTAGCTCAATAAAAAGCAATAAGTGCATGAAAAATACCAAATGAAGTCAGAAAGGGTTGAAAATTGATGATGTGGCTTTGAATGGTGCATTTTGAACACACAAAAAGTATGGAATTCCAAAAATTTGAAAAAAATTAAATCCCTTTGTAACAAACGAGTTTTCGTCTGAAACCATGATACTTCGAAAGAGATTGTCCATTTTGTACAAGAAGTGCATCCAGTTTTTATCGTAACCCTCTCAACTTTTTAGCACATGCTATGTGGGTGAAATAATGATACCATGCCAACTTGAACCTTTTCAGAGTTCTTTTTAAGTGTTATTCAATTTCAGGGTTATTTAGCTCAAAACAATCAATAAGTGCATGAAAAATACCAAATGAAGTCAGAAAGGGTTCAAACTTTATGATGTGGCTTCGAACGGTGCATTTTGAACACACCAAAAGTATAAAGTTCTAAAAAGTTCAAAAAAATGAAATCCCTCTGTAACAGATGAGTTTTCGTCCGAAATCATGATACTTCGAAAGAGATTTTCCATTTTGTACATGAAGTGCCTCCACTTTTTGCCGTAACCCTCTCAAATTATTAGCTTACGCTATGAGGACGAAATGATGATACCATGCCAAGTTTCAACCTTTTCAGAGTTTGTTTGAAGTGCTTTTCAATTATAGGGTTATTTAGCTCCAATAAATCGGTAAGTGCATCAAAAATACCAAATGAAGTCAGAAAGGGTTGAAAATTGATGATGTGGCTTTGAATGGAGCCTTTTGTACACACACAAAGTATGTAATTCCAAAAGTGCAATAAAATAAAATTCCTTTGTAACAGATGAGTTTTCGTCCGAAATCGTCATACTTCGAAAGAGATTGTCAATTTTGTACACGAAGTGCATCCAGTTTTTCCGGTACCCTCTCAACTTTTTAGCACATGCTATGTGGGTGAAATTATGTTACCATGCCAACTTTCAACCTTTTCAGAGTTCATTTGAAGTGCTTTTCAATTTTAGGGTTATTTAGCTCAAAACAATCAGTAAGTGCATGAAAAATACCAAATGAAGTCACAAAGGGTTGAAAATTTATGATGTTGCTTTGAATGGTGCATTTTGAACACACAAAAAGAATGGAGTTCCAAAAAGTTCACAAAAAATTAAATCCCTTTGTAACAAATGAGTTTTCATCCAAAACCGTGATACTTCGAAAGAGATTGTCCATTTTGTACACGAAGTGCATCCACTTTTTACTGTAACCCTCTAAACTTTTTAGCACATACCATGCCAACTTTCAACCTTTTCAGAGTTCATTTGAAGTGCTTTTCAATTTCAGGTTTATTTAGTTCAAAAAAAATAAGTAAGTGCATGAAAAATACCAAATGAAGTTAGAAAGGGTTGAAAATTGGGGATGCGGCTTTGAATGGTGCATTTTGAACACACAAAAAGTATGGAGTTCCAAAAAGTTCAAAAAATGAAATCCCTTTGTAACAAATGAGTTTTCATCCGAAACCGTGATACTTCGAAAGAGATTGTCCGTTTTGTACATGAAGTGCATCCAGTTTTTGCCATAGCCCTCTCAAATTTTTAGCTTGTGCTATGTGGGAGAAGTGATGATACCATGCCAACTTTCAACCTTGTCGGAGTTCATTTGAATTGTTTTTCAATTTCAGGGTTATTTAGCTCAAAAAAATCAATAAGTGCATTAAAAATACCAAATGTAGTGAGAAAGGGTTGAAAATTGATGATGTGGCTTGGAATGGTGCATTTTGAACACACAAAAAGTATGGAGTTCGAAAAAGTTCAAAAAAATGAAATCCCTTTGTAAGAGATGAGTTTTCGTCCGAAACCGTGATACTTCGAAAGAGATTGTCCATTTTCTACACGAAGTGCATCCAGTTTTTGCCGTAACCCTCTAAACTTTTTAGCACATGCCATATGGGTGAAATGATGATACCATGCTAAATTTCAACGTTTTTAGAGTTCATTTGAATTGCTTTTCAATTTCAGGGTTATTTAGTTGAAAAAATCATTAACTGCATGAAAAATACCAAATGTAGTCACAAAGGGTTGAAAATTGATGATGTGGCTTTGAATGGTGCATTTTGAACACACAAAAAGTATGTAGTTGCACAAAGTTCAAGAAAATGAAATCCCTTTGTAACAAATGAGTTTTCGTCCGAAACCGTGATACATCGAAAGAGATTGTCCATTTTGTCCACGAATGCATCGACTTTTTGCCATAAGCCTCTCAAGTTTTTAGCACATGCTATGTGGGTGAAATGATGATACCATGCCAACTTTCAACCTTTTCAGAGTTCATTAGAAGTACTTTTCAATTTCAGGGTTATTTAGCTCAAAAAAGCAATAAGTGTATGAAAAATACCAAATGAAGTCAGAAAGGGTTGAAAATTGATGATGTGGCCTTGAATGGTGCATTTTGAACACACAAAAAGTATGGAATTCCAAAATCTTGAAAAAAATTAAATCCCTTTGTAACAAACGAGTTTTCGTCCGAAACCGTGATACTTCGAAAGAGATTGTCCATTTTGTACAAGAAGTGCATCCAGTTTTTATCGTAACCCTCTCAACTTTTTAGCACATGCTATGTGGGTGAAATAATGATGCCATGCCAACTTCAACCTTTTCAGTGTTCATTTTAAGTGTTATTCAATTTCAGGGTTATTTAGCTCAAAACAATCAATAAGTGCATGAAAAATACCAATTGAAGTCAGAAAGGGTTGAAACTTTATGATGTGGCTTCGAATGGTGCATTTTGAACACACAAAAAGTATAAAGTTCAAAAAAGTTCAAAAAAATGAAATCACTCTGTAACAGATGAGTTTCGTCCGAAATCATGATACTTCGAAAGAGATTGTCCATTTTGTGCACGAAGTGCCTCCAGTTTTTTCCGTAACCCTCTCAAATTATTAGTTTACGCTATGAGGACGAAATGATGATACCATGCCAAGTTTCAACCTTTTCAGAGTTCGTTTGAAGTGCTTTTCAATTATAGGGTTATTTAGCTCAAATAAATCGGTAAGTGCATCAAAAATACCAAATGAAGTCAGAAAGGGTTGAAAATTGATGATGTGGCTTTGAATGGTGCATTTTGTACACACACAAAGTATGTAGTTCCAAAAGTTCAAAAAAATGAAATTCCTTTGTAACAGATGAGTTTTCGTCCGAAACCGTCATACTTCGAAAGAGATTGTCAATTTTGTACACGAAGTGCATCAGTTTTTGCCGTAACCCTGTCAACTTTTTAGCACATGCTATGTGGGTGAAATGATGTTACCTTGCCAACTTTCAACCTTTTCAGAGTTCATTTGAAGTGCTTTTCAATTTCAGGGTTATTTAGCTCAAAACAATCAGTAAGTGCATGAAAAATACCAAATGAAGTCAGAAAGGGTTGAAAATTTATGATGTGGCTTTCAATGGTGCATTTTGACAACACAAAAAGTATGGAGTTCCAAAATATTCAAAAAAATGAAATCCCTTTGTAACAAATGAGTTTTCATCCAAAACCGTGATACTTCGAAAGAGATTGTCCATTTGGTACAAGAAGTGCATCCACTTTTTGCTGTAACCCTCTAAACTTTTTAGCACATACCATGCTAACTTTCAACCTTTTCAGAGTTCATTTGAAGTGCTTTTCAATTTCAGGTTTATTTAGTTCAAAAAAAAGTAAGTGCATGAAAAATACCAAATGAAGCGAGAAAGGGTTGAAAATTGAGGATGCCGCTTTGAATGGTGCATTTTGAACACACAAAAAGTTTGGAGTTCCAAAAAGTTCGAAAAATGAAATCCCTTTGTAACAAATGAGTTTTCATCCGAAACCGTGATACTTCGAAAGAGATTGTCCGTTTTGTACATGAAGTGCATCCAGTTTTTGCCATAGCCCTCTCAAATTTTTAGCTTGTGCTATGTGGGAGAAGTGATGATACCATGCCAAATTTCAACCATGTCGGAGTTCATTTGAATTGCTTTTCAATTTCAGGGTTATTTAGCTCAAAAAAATCAATAAGTGCATTAAAAATACCAAATGCAGTGAGAAAGGGTTGAAAATTGATGATGTGGCTTTGAATGGTGCATTTTGAACACACAAAAAGTATGGAGTTCGAAAAAGTTCAAAAAAATGAAATCCCTTTGTAACGGATGAGTTTTCGCCCGAAACCGTGATACTTCGAAAGAGATTGTCCATTTTCTACACGAAGTGCATCCAGTTTTTGCCGTAACCCTCTAAACTTTTTAGCACATGCCATATGGGTGAAATGATGATACCATGCTAACTTTCAACGTTTTTAGAGTTCATTTGAATTGCTTTTCAATTTCAGGGTTATTTAGTTGAAAAAAATTCAATAACTGCATGAAAAATACCAAATGTAGTCACAAAGGGTTGAAAATTGATGATGTGGCTTTGAATGGTGCATTTTGAACACACAAAAAGTATGTAGTTGCACAAAGTTCAAGAAAATGAAATCCCTTTGTAACAAATGAGTTTTCGTCCGAAACCGTGATACATCGAAAGAGATTGTCCATTTTTTACACGAATGCATCGAGTTTTTGCCATAACCCTCTCAAGTTTTTAGCACATGCTATGTGGGTGAAATGATGATACCATGCCAACTTTCAACCTTTTCAGAGTTCATTTGAAGTACTTTTCAATTTCAGGGTTATTTAGCTCAAAAAAGCAATAAGTGCATGAAAAATACGAAATTAAGTCAGAAAGGGTTGAAAATTGATGGTGTGGCCTTGAATGGTGCATTTTGAACACACAAAAAGTATGGAATTCCAAAAATTTGATAAAAATTAAATCCCTTTTTAACAAACGAATTTTCGTCCGAAACCGTGATACTTCGAAAGAGATTGTCCATTTTGTACAAGAAGTGCATCAAGTTTTTATCGTAACCCTCTCAACTTTTTAGCACATGCTATGTGGGTGAAATAATGATACCATGCCAACTTCAACCTTTTCAGAGTTCATTTTAAGTGTTATTCAATTTCAGGGTTATTTAGCACAAAACAATCAATAAGTGCATGAAAAATACCAAATGAAGTCAGAAAGGGTTGAAAATTGATGATGTGGCTTTGCAAGGTGCATTTTGAACACACAAAAAGTATGGAATTCCAAAAATTTGAAAAAAATTAAATCCCTTTGTAACAAACGAGTTTTCGTCCGAAACCGTGATACTTTGAAAGAGATTGTCCATTTTGTACAAGAAGTGCATCCAGTTTTTATCGTAACCCTCTCAACTTTTTAGCACATGATATGTGGGTGAAATAATGATACCATGCCAACTTCAACCTTTTCAGAGTCCATTTTAAGTGTTATTCAATTTCAGGGTTATTTAGCTCAAAACAATCAATAAGTGCATGAAAAATACCAAATGAAGTCAGGAAGGGTTGAAACTTTATGATGTGGCTTCGAATGGTGCATTTTTAACACACAAAAGTATAAAGTTCTAAAAAGTTCAAAAAAATGAAATCCCTCTGTAACAGATGAGTTTCGTCCGAAACCGTCATACTTCGAAAGAGGTTGTCCATTTTGTACACGAAGTGCATCCAGTTTTTGCCGTAACCCTCTCAAATTATTAGCTTACACTATGAGGACGAAATGATGATACCATGCCAAGTTTCAACCTTTTCAGAGTTCGTTTGAAGTGCTTTTCAATTATAGGGTTATTTAGCTCAAATAAATCGGTAAGTGCATCAAAAATACCAAATGAAGTCAGAAAGGGTTGAAAATTGATGATGTGGCTTTGGATGGTGCATTTTGCACACACAAAAAGTATGTAGTTCCAAAAGTTCAAAAAAATGAAATTCCTTTGTAACAGATGAGTTTTCGTCCCAAACCGTCATACTTCCAAAGAGATTGTCAATTTTGTACACGAAGTGCATCCAGTTTTTGCCGTAACCCTGTAAACTTTTTAGCACATGCTATGTGGGTGAAATGATGTTACCATGCCAACTTTCAACCTTTTCAGAGTTCATTTGAAGTGCTTTTCAATTTAAGGGTTATTTAGCTCAAAACAATCAGTAAGTGCATGAAAAATACCAAATGAAGTCAGAAAGGGTTGAAAATTTATGATGTGGCTTTGAATGGTGCATTTTGAACACACAAAAAGTATGGAGTTCCAAAATGTTCAAAAAAATGAAATCCCTTTGTAACAAATGAGTTTTCATCCAAAACCGTGATACTTCGAAAGAGATTGTCCATTTGGTACAAGAAGTGCATCCACTTTTTGCTGTAACCCTCTAAACTTTTTAGCACATACCATGCTAACTTTCGACCTTTTCAGAGTTCATTTGAAGTGCTTTTCAATTTCAGGTTTATTTAGTTCAAAAAAAATAAGTAAGTGCATGAAAAATACCAAATGAAGTCAGAAAGGGTTGAAAATTGAGGATGCGGCTTTGAAAGGTGCATTTTGAACACACAAAAAGTATGGAGTTCCAAAAAGTTCAAAAAATGAAATCCCTTTGTAACAAATTAGTTTTCATCCGGAACCGTGATACTTCGAAAGAGATTGTCTGTTTTGTACATGAAGTGCATTCAGTTTTTGCCATAGCCCTCTCAAATATTTAGCTTGTGTTATGTGGGAGAAGTGATGATACCATGCCAACTTTCAACCTTTTCAGAGTTCATTTGAATTGCTTTTCAATTTCAGGGTTATTTAGCTCAAAAAAATCAATAAGTGCATTAAAAATACAAAATGTAGTGAGAATGGGTTGAAAATTGATGATGTGGCTTTGAATGGTGCATTTTGAACACACAAAAAGTATGGAGTTCAAAAAAGTTCAAAAAAATGAAATCCCTTTGTAACAGATGAGTTTTCGTCCGAAACCGTGATACTTCGAAAGAGATTGTCCATTTTGTACACGAAGTGCATCCAGTTTTTGCCGTAACCGTCTCAATTTTATAGCTTATTCTATGTGGATGAAATGATGATACCATGCGAACTATCAACCTTTTCAGAGTTCATTTGAAGTGCTTTTCAATTTCAGGGTTATTTAGCTCAAAAAATCAGTAAGTGCATGAAATACCAAATAAGTCAGAAAAGGTTGAAAAATGATGACGTGGCTTTGAATGGTGCATTTTGAACACAAAAAAGTATGGAGTTCCAAAATGTTCAAAAAAATGAAATCCCTTTGTAACAGATGAGTTTTCGTCCGAAACCGTGATACTTCGAAAGAGATTGTCCATTTTCTACACGAAGTGCATCAAGTTTTTGCCGTAACCCTCTAAATTTTTTAGCACATGCCATATGGGTGAAATGATGATACCATGCTAACTTTCAACATTTTCAGAGTTCATTTGAATTGCTTTTCAATTTCAGGGTTATTTAGCTGAAAAAAATCAATAAGTGCATGAAAAATACCAAATATAGTCACAAAGGGTTGAAAATTGATGATGTGGCTTTGAATGGTGCATTTTGAACACACAAAAAGTATGTAGTTACACAAAGTTCAATAAAATGAAATCCCTTTGTAACAAATGAGTTTTCGTCCGAAACCGTGATACTTCGAAAGAGATTGTCCATTTTGTACACGAATGCATCGAGTTTTTGCCATAACCCTCTCAATTTTTTAGCACATGCTATGTGGGTGAAATGATGATACCATGCCAACTTTCAACCTTTTCAGAGTTCATTTGAAGTACTTTTCAATTTCAAGGTTATTTAGCTCATAAAAATCAATAAGTGCATGAAAAATACAAAATGAAGTCAGAAAGGGTTGAAAATTGATGATGCGGCTTAGAATGGTGCATTTTGAACACACAAAAATTATGGAGTTCCAAAAAGTGCAAAAAAATGAAATCCCTTAGTAACAAATGAGTTTTCATCCGAAACCGTGATACTTCGAAACAGATTGTCCGTTTTGTACATGAAGTGCATCCAGTTTTTGCCATAACCCTCTCAAATTTTAGCTTGTGCTATGTGGGACAAGTGATGATACCATGCCAACTTTCAACCTTTTCAGATTTCGTTTGAATTGCTTTTCAATTTCAGGGTTATTTAGCTCAAAAAAAATCAGTAAGTGCATGAAAAGTACCAAATGAAGTCACAAAGGGTTGAAAATTGATGATGTGGCTTTGAATGGTGCATTTTGAACACACAAAAGTATGGAGTTCCAAAAAGTTCAAGAAAATGAAATCCCTTTGTAACAGATGAGTTTTCGTCCGAAAGCGGGATACTTCGAAAGAGATTGTCCATTTGGTACAAGAAGTGCATCCACTTTTTGCTGTAACCCTCTAAACTTTTTTGCACATACCATGCTAACTTTCGACCTTTTCAGAGTTCATTTGAAGTCCTTTCCAATTTCTGGTTTATTTAGTTCAAAAAAAATAAGTAAGTGCATGAAAAATACCAAATGAAGTCAGAAAGGGTTGAAAATTGAGGATGCGGCTTTGAATGGTGCACTTTGAACACACAAAAAGTATGGAGTTCGAAAAAGTTCAAAAAAATGAAATCCCTTTGTAACAGATGAGTCTTCGTCCGAAACCGTGATACTTCGAAAGAGATTGTCCATTTTGTACACGAAGTGCATCCAGTTTTTGCCGTAACCGTCTCAATTTTATAGCTTATTCTATGTGGATGAAATTATGATACCATGCGAACTATCAACCTTTTCAGAGTTCATTTGAAGTGCTTTTCAATTTCAGGGTTATTTAGCTCAAAAAATCAGTAAGTGCATGAAATACCAAATAAGTCAGAAAAGGTTGAAAAATGATGACGTGGCTTTGAATGGTGCATTTTGAACACAAAAAAGTATGGAGTTCCAAAATGTTCAAAAAAATGAAATCCCTTTGTAACAGATGAGTTTTCGTCCGAAACCGTGATACTTCGAAAGAGATTGTCCATTTTGTACAAGAAGTGCATCCAGTTTTTATCGTAACCCTCTCAACTTTTTAGCACATGCTATGTGGGTGAAATAATGATACCATGCCAACTTCAACCTTTTCAGAGTTCATTTTAAGTGTTATTCAATTTCAGGGTTATTTAGCACAAAACAATCAATAAGTGCATGAAAAATACCAAATGAAGTCAGAAAGGGTTGAAACTTTATGATGTGGCTTCGACTGGTGCATTTTGAACACACAAAAAGTATGGAATTCCAAAAATTTGAAAAAAATTAAATCCCTTTGTAACAAACGAATTTTCGTCCGAAACCGTGATACTTCGAAAGAGATTGTCCATTTCGTAGAAGAAGTGCATCCAGTTTTTATCGTAACCCTCTCAACTTTTTAGCACATGCTATGTGGGTGAAATAATGATACCATGCCAACTTCAACCTTTTCAGAGTTCATTTTAAGTGTTATTCAATTTCAGGGTTATTTAGCTCAAAAAAAATCAATAAGTGCATGAAAAATACCAAATGTAGTGAGAAAGGGTTGAAACTTTATGATGTGGCTTTGAATGGTGCATTTTGAACACACAAAAAGTGTGGAGTTCGAAAAAGTTCAAAAAAATGAAATCCCTTTGTAACAGATGAGTTTTCGTCCGAAACCGTGATACTTCGAAAGAGATTGTCCATTTTGTGCACGAAGTGCATCCAGTTTTTGCCGTAACCGTCTCAATTTTTTAGCTTATTCTATGTGGATGAAATGATGATACCATGCGAACTATCAACCTTTTCAGAGTTCATTTGCAGTGCTTTTCAATTTCAGGGTTATTTAGCTCAAAAAATCAGTAAGTGCATGAGAAATACCAAATCAAGTCAGAAAGGGTTGAAAAATGATGATGTGGCTTTGAATGGTGCATTTTGAACACACAAAAAGTATGTAGTTGCACAAAGTTCACAAAAAATTAAATCCCTTTGTAACAAATGAGTTTTCATCCAAAACCGTGATACCTCGAAAGAGATTGTCCATTTTGTACACGAAGTGCATCCACTTTTTACTGTAACCCTCTAAACTTTTTAGCACATACCATGCCAACTTTCAACCTTTTCAGAGTTCATTTGAAGTGCTTTTCAATTTCAGGTTTATTTAGTTCAAAAAAAATAAGTAAGTGCATGAAAAATACCAAATGAAGTTAGAAAGGGTTGAAAATTGGGGATGCGACTTTGAATGGTGCATTTTGAACACACAAAAAGTATGGAGTTCGAAAAAGTTCAAAAAAATGAAATCCCTTTGTAAGAGATGAGTTTTCGTCCGAAACCGTGATACTTCGAAAGAGATTGTCCATTTTCTACACGAAGTGCATCCAGTTTTTGCCATAACCCTCTAAACTTTTTAGCACATGCCATATGGGTGAAATGATGATACCATGCTAACTTTCAACGTTCTTAGAGTTCATTTGAATTGCTTTTCAATTTCAGGGTTATTTAGTTGAAAAAATCATTAACTGCATGAAAAATACCAAATGTAGTCACAAAGGGTTGAAAATTGATGATGTGGCTTTGAATGGTGCATTTTGAACACACAAAAAGTATGTAGTTGCACAAAGTTCAAGAAAATGAAATCCCTTTGTAACAAATGAGTTTTCGTCCGAAACCGTGATACATCGAAAGAGATTGTCCATTTTGTACACGAATGCATCGAGTTTTTGCCATAAGCCTCTCAAGTTTTTAGCACATGCTATGTGGGTGAAATGATGATACCATGCCAACTTTCAACCTTTTCAGAGTTCATTTGAAGTACTTTTCAATTTCAGGGTTATTTAGCTCAAAAAAGCTATAAGTGTATGAAAAATACCAAATGAAGTCAGAAAGGGTTGAAAATTGATGATGTGGCCTTGAATGGTGCATTTTGAACACACAAAAAGTATGGAATTCCAAAATCTTGAAAAAAATTAAATCCCTTTGTAACAAACGAGTTTTCGTCCGAAACCGTGATACTTCGAAAGAGATTGTCCATTTTGTACAAGAAGTGCATCCAGTTTTTATCGTAACCCTCTCAACTTTTTAGCACATGCTATGTGGGTGAAATAATGATGCCATGCCAACTTCAACCTTTTCAGTGTTCATTTTAAGTGTTATTCAATTTCAGGGTTATTTAGCTCAAAACAATCAATAAGTGCATGAAAAATACCAATTGAAGTCAGAAAGGGTTGAAACTTTATGATGTGGCTTCGAATGGTGCATTTTGAACACACAAAAAGTATAAAGTTCAAAAAAGTTCAAAAAAATGAAATCACTCTGTAACAGATGAGTTTCGTCCGAAATCATGATACTTCGAAAGAGATTGTCCATTTTGTGCACGAAGTGCCTCTAGTTTTTTCCGTAACCCTCTCAAATTATTAGTTTACGCTATGAGGACGAAATGATGATACCATGCCAAGTTTCAACCTTTTCAGAGTTCGTTTGAAGTGCTTTTCAATTATAGGGTTATTTAGCTCAAATAAATCGGTAAGTGCATCAAAAATACCAAATGAAGTCAGAAAGGGTTGAAAATTGATGATGTGGCTTTGAATGGTGCATTTTGTACACACACAAAGTATGTAGTTCCAAAAGTTCAAAAAAATGAAATTCCTTTGTAACAGATGAGTTTTCGTCCGAAACCGTCATACTTCGAAAGAGATTGTCAATTTTGTACACGAAGTGCATCAGTTTTTGCCGTAACCCTGTCAACTTTTTAGCACATGCTATGTGGGTGAAATGATGTTACCTTGCCAACTTTCAACCTTTTCAGAGTTCATTTGAAGTGCTTTTCAATTTCAGGGTTATTTAGCTCAAAACAATCAGTAAGTGCATGAAAAATACCAAATGAAGTCAGAAAGGGTTGAAAATTTATGATGTGGCTTTCAATGGTGCATTTTGACAACACAAAAAGTATGGAGTTCCAAAATATTCAAAAAAATGAAATCCCTTTGTAACAAATGAGTTTTCATCCAAAACCGTGATACTTCGAAAGAGATTGTCCATTTGGTACAAGAAGTGCATCCACTTTTTGCTGTAACCCTCTAAACTTTTTAGCACATACCATGCTAACTTTCAACCTTTTCAGAGTTCATTTGAAGTGCTTTTCAATTTCAGGTTTATTTAGTTCAAAAAAAAGTAAGTGCATGAAAAATACCAAATGAAGCGAGAAAGGGTTGAAAATTGAGGATGCCGCTTTGAATGGTGCATTTTGAACACACAAAAAGTTTGGAGTTCCAAAAAGTTCGAAAAATGAAATCCCTTTGTAACAAATGAGTTTTCATCCGAAACCGTGATACTTCGAAAGAGATTGTCCGTTTTGTACATGAAGTGCATCCAGTTTTTGCCATAGCCCTCTCAAATTTTTAGCTTGTGCTATGTGGGAGAAGTGATGATACCATGCCAACTTTCAACCATGTCGGAGTTCATTTGAATTGCTTTTCAATTTCAGGGTTATTTAGCTCAAAAAAATCAATAAGTGCATTAAAAATACCAAATGCAGTGAGAAAGGGTTGAAAATTGATGATGTGGCTTTGAATGGTGCATTTTGAACACACAAAAAGTATGGAGTTCGAAAAAGTTCAAAAAAGTGAAATCCCTTTGTAACGGATGAGTTTTCGCCCGAAACCGTGATACTTCGAAAGAGATTGTCCATTTTCTACACGAAGTGCATCCAGTTTTTGCCGTAACCCTCTAAACTTTTTAGCACATGCCATATGGGTGAAATGATGATACCATGCTAACTTTCAACGTTTTTAGAGTTCATTTGAATTGCTTTTCAATTTCAGGGTTATTTAGTTGAAAAAAATTCAATAACTGCATGAAAAATACCAAATGTAGTCACAAAGGGTTGAAAATTGATGATGTGGCTTTGAATGGTGCATTTTGAACACACAAAAAGTATGTAGTTGCACAAAGTTCAAGAAAATGAAATCCCTTTGTAACAAATGAGTTTTTGTCCGAAACCGTGATACATCGAAAGAGATTGTCCATTTTTTACACGAATGCATCGAGTTTTTGCCATAACCCTCTCAAGTTTTTAGCACATGCTATGTGGGTGAAATGATGATACCATGCCAACTTTCAACCTTTTCAGAGTTCATTTGAAGTACTTTTCAATTTCAGGGTTATTTAGCTCAAAAAAGCAATAAGTGCATGAAAAATACCAAATTAAGTCAGAAAGGGTTGAAAATTGATGGTGTGGCCTTGAATGGTGCATTTTGAACACACAAAAAGTATGGAATTCCAAAAATTTGAAAAAAATTAAATCCCTTTTTAACAAACGAATTTTCGTCCGAAACCGTGATACTTCGAAAGAGATTGTCCATTTTGTACAAGAAGTGCATCCAGTTTTTATCGTAACCCTCTCAACTTTTTAGCACATGCTATGTGGGTGAAATAATGATACCATGCCAACTTCAACCTTTTCAGAGTTCATTTTAAGTGTTATTGAATTTCAGGGTTATTTAGCACAAAACAATCAATAAGTGCATGAAAAATACCAAATGAAGTCAGAAAGGGTTGAAACTTTATGATGTGGCTTCGACTGGTGCATTTTGAACACACAAAAAGTATGGAATTCCAAAAATTTGAAAAAAATTAAATCCCTTTGTAACAAACGAATTTTCGTCCGAAACTGTGATACTTCGAAAGAGATTGTCCATTTCGTAGAAGAAGTGCATCCAGTTTTTATCGTAACCCTCTCAACATTTTAGCACATGCTATGTGGGTGAAATAATGATACCATGCCAACTTCAACCTTTTCAGAGTTCATTTTAAGTGTTATTCAATTTCAGGGTTATTTAGCTCAAAACAATCAATAAGTGCATGAAAAATACCAAATGAAGTGAGAAAGGGTTGAAACTTTATGATGTGGCTTCGAATGGTGCATTTTGAACACACAAAAAGTATAAAGTTCTAAAAAGTTCAAAAAAATGAAATCCCTCTGTAACAGATGAGTTTCGTTCGAAATCATGATACTTCGAAAGAGATTGTCCATTTTGTACACGAAGTGCCTCCAGTTTTTTCCGTAACCCTCTCAAATTATTAGGTTATGCTATGAGGACGAAATGATGATACCATGCCAAGTTTCAACCTTTTCAGAGTTCGTTTGAAGTGCTTTTCAATTATAGGGTTATTTAGCTCAAATAAATCGGTAAGTGCATCAAAAATACCAAATGAAGTCAGAAAGGGTTGAAAATTGATGATGTGGCTTTGAATGGTGCATTTTGATCACACAAAAAGTATGGAGTTCGAAAAAGTTCACAAAAATGAAATCCCTTTGTAACAGATGAGTTTTCGCCCGAAACCGTGATACTTCGAAAGAGATTGTCCATTTTGTACACGAAGTGCATCCAGTTTTTCCGGTACCCTCTCAACTTTTTAGCACATGCTATGTGGGTGGAATTATGTTACCATGCCACCTTTCAACCTTTTCAGAGTTCATTTGAAGTGCTTTTCAATTTTAGGGTTATTTAGCTCAAAACAATCAGTAAGTGCATGAAAAATACCAAATGAAGTCAGAAAGGGTTGAAAATTTATGATGTTGCTTTGAATGGTGCATTTTGAACACACAAAAAGAATGGAGTTCCAAAAAGTTCACAAAAAATTAAATCCCTTTGTAACAAATGAGTTTTCATCCAAAACCGTGATACCTCGAAAGAGATTGTCCATTTTGTACACGAAGTGCATCCACTTTTTACTGTAACCCTCTAAACTTTTTAGCACATACCATGCCAACTTTCAACCTTTTCAGAGTTCATTTGAAGTGGTTTTCAATTTCAGGTTTATTTAGTTCAAAAAAAATAAGTAAGTGCATGAAAAATACCAAATGAAGTTAGAAAGGGTTGAAAATTGGGGATGCGGCTTTGAATGGTGCATTTTGAACACACAAAAAGTATGGAGTTCCAAAAAGTTCAAAAAATGAAATCCCTTTGTAACAAATGAGTTTTCATCCGAAACCGTGATACTTCGAAAGAGATTGTCCGTTTTGTACATGAAGTGCATCCAGTTTTTGCCATAGCCCTCTCAAATTTTTAGCTTGTGCTATGTGGGAGAAGTGATGATACCATGCCAACTTTCAACCTTTTCAGAGTTCATTTGAAGTACTTTTCAATTTAAGGGTTATTTAGCTCAAAAAATAAGTAAGTGCGTGAAAAGTACCAAATGTAGTCAGAAAGGGTTGAAAATTGATGATCTGGCTTTGAATGGTGCATTTTGAACACACAAAAATTAAGGAGTTCCAAAAAGTTCAAGAAAATGAAATCCCTTTGTGATAGATGAGTTTTCGTCCAAAACCGTGATACTTCGAAAGAGATTGTCCATTTTGTACACGAAGTGCATCCAGTTTTTGCCGTAACCCTCTCAACTTTTTAGCACATGATATGTGTGTGAAATGATGATACCATGCAAAATTTCAACTTTTTCAGAGTTCATTTGAAGTGCTTTTCAACTTCACGGTTATTCACCTCAAAAAAATCAGTAAGTGCATGCAAAATACCAAATGAAGTCAGAAAGGGTTGAAAACTAATGATGTGTATTTGAATGGTGCATTTTGAACACACAAAAAGTATGGAGTGCCAAAAAGTTCAAAAAAATGAAATCCCTTTGTAACAGATGAGTTTTCGTCCCAAACCTTGATGCTTCGAAAGAGATTGTCCATTTTGTACACGGAGTGCATCCAATTTTTGTCGGAACCCTGTAAACTTTTTAGCACATGCTATGTGGGTAAAATGATGATACCATGCCAACTTTCAACCTTTTCAGAGTTCATTTGAAGTGCTTTTCAATTTCAGGGTTATTTAGCTCAAAAAATAAGTAAGTGCATGAAAAATACCAAATGTAGTCAGAAAGGGTTGAAAATTGATGATGTGGTTTTGAATGGTGCATTTTGAACACACAAAAGTATGGAGTTCCAAAAAGTTCAAGAAAATGAAATCCCTTTGTAACAAATGAGTTTTCATCCGAAACCTGGATACTTCGAAAGAGATTGTCCGTTTTGTACATGAAGTGCATCCAGTTTTTGCCATAGCCCTCTCAAATTTTTAGCTTGTGCTATGTGGGAGAAGTGATGATACCATGCCAACTTTCGACCTTTTCAGAGTTCATTTGAATTGCTTTTCAATTTCAGGGTTATTTAGCTCAAAAAAAATCAATAAGTGCATGAAAAATACCAAATGTAGTGAGAAAGGGTTGAAAATTGATGATGTGGCTTTGAATTGTGCATTTTGAACACACAAAAAGTGTGGAGTTCGAAAAAGTTCAAAAAAATGAAATCCCTTTGTAACAGATGAGTTTTCGTCCGAAACCGTGATACTTCGAAAGAGATTGTCCATTTTGTGCACGAAGTGCATCCAGTTTTTGCCGTAACCGTCTCAATTTTTTAGCTTATTCTATGTGGATGAAATGATGATACCATGCGAACTATCAACCTTTTCAGAGTTCATTTGCAGTGCTTTTCAATTTCAGGGTTATTTAGCTCAAAAAATCAGTAAGTGCATGAGAAATACCAAATCAAGTCAGAAAGGGTTGAAAAATGATGATGTGGCTTTGAATGGTGCATTTTGAACACACAAAAAGTATGTAGTTGCACAAAGTTCAAGAAAATGAAATCCCTTTGTAACAGACGAGTTTTCGTCCGAAACCGTGATACTTCGAAAGAGATTGTCTATTTTGTACACGAAAAGCATGCAGTTTTTGCCGTAACCCTCTCAACTTTTTAGCACATGCTATCTCGGTGAAATGATGATACCATGCCAACTTTCAGTCTTTTCAGAGTTCATTTGAAGTGCTTTTCAATTTCAGGGTTATTTAGCTCAATAAAAAGCAATAAGTGCATGAAAAATACCAAATGAAGTCAGAAAGGGTTGAAAATTGATGATGTGGCTTTGAATGGTGCATTTTGAACACACAAAAAGTATGGAATTCCAAAAATTTGAAAAAAATTAAATCCCTTTGTAACAAACGAGTTTTCGTCTAAAACCATGATACTTCGAAAGAGATTGTCCATTTTGTACAAGAAGTGCATCCAGTTTTTATCGTAACCCTCTCAACTTTTTAGCACATGCTATGTGGGTGAAATAATGATACCATGCCAACTTGAACCTTTTCAGAGTTCTTTTTAAGTGTTATTCAATTTCAGGGTTATTTAGCTCAAAACAATCAATAAGTGCATGAAAAATACCAAATGAAGTCAGAAAGGGTTCAAACTTTATGATGTGGCTTCGAACGGTGCATTTTGAACACACCAAAAGTATAAAGTTCTAAAAAGTTCAAAAAAATGAAATCCCTCTGTAACAGATGAGTTTTCGTCCGAAATCATGATACTTCGAAAGAGATTTTCCATTTTGTACATGAAGTGCCTCCACTTTTTGCCGTAACCCTCTCAAATTATTAGCTTACGCTATGAGGACGAAATGATGATACCATGCCAAGTTTCAACCTTTTCAGAGTTTGTTTGAAGTGCTTTTCAATTATAGGGTTATTTAGCTCCAATAAATCGGTAAGTGCATCAAAAATACCAAATGAAGTCAGAAAGGGTTGAAAATTGATGATGTGGCTTTGAATGGAGCCTTTTGTACACACACAAAGTATGTAATTCCAAAAGTGCAATAAAATAAAATTCCTTTGTAACAGATGAGTTTTCGTCCGAAATCGTCATACTTCGAAAGAGATTGTCAATTTTGTACACGAAGTGCATCCAGTTTTTCCGGTACCCTGTCAACTTTTTAGCACATGCTATGTGGGTGAAATTATGTTACCATGCCAACTTTCAACCTTTTCAGAGTTCATTTGAAGTGCTTTTCAATTTTAGGGTTATTTAGCTCAAAACAATCAGTAAGTGCATGAAAAATACCAAATGAAGTCACAAAGGGTTGAAAATTTATGATGTTGCTTTGAATGGTGCATTTTGAACACACAAAAAGAATGGAGTTCCAAAAAGTTCACAAAAAATTAAATCCCTTTGTAACAAATGAGTTTTCATCCAAAACCGTGATACTTCGAAAGAGATTGTCCATTTTGTACACGAAGTGCATCCACTTTTTACTCTAACCCTCTAAACTTTTTAGCACATACCATGCCAACTTTCGACCTTTTCAGAGTTCATTTGAAGTGCTTTTCAATTTCAGGTTTATTTAGTTCAAAAAAAATAAGTAAGTGCATGAAAAATACCAAATGAAGTTAGAAAGGGTTGAAAATTGGGGATGCGGCTTTGAATGGTGCATTTTGAACACACAAAAAGTATGGAGTTCCAAAAAGTTCAAAAAATGAAATCCCTTTGTAACAAATGAGTTTTCATCCGAAACCGTGATACTTCGAAAGAGATTGTCCGTTTTGTACATGAAGTGCATCCAGTTTTTGCCATAGCCCTCTCAAATTTTTAGCTTGTGCTATGTGGGAGAAGTGATGATACCATGCCAACTTTCAACCTTGTCGGAGTTCATTTGAATTGTTTTTCAATTTCAGGGTTATTTAGCTCAAAAAAATCAATAAGTGCATTAAAAATACCAAATGTAGTGAGAAAGGGTTGAAAATTGATGATGTGGCTTGGAATGGTGCATTTTGAACACACAAAAAGTATGGAGTTCGAAAAAGTTCAAAAAAATGAAATCCCTTTGTAAGAGATGAGTTTTCGTCCGAAACCGTGATACTTCGAAAGAGATTGTCCATTTTCTACACGAAGTGCATCCAATTTTTGCCGTAACCCTCTAAACTTTTTAGCACATGCCATATGGGTGAAATGATGATACCATGCTAAATTTCAACGTTTTTAGAGTTCATTTGAATTGCTTTTCAATTTCAGGGTTATTTAGTTGAAAAAATCATTAACTGCATGAAAAATACCAAATGTAGTCACAAAGGGTTGAAAATTGATGATGTGGCTTTGAATGGTGCATTTTGAACACACAAAAAGTATGTAGTTGCACAAAGTTCAAGAAAATGAAATCCCTTTGTAACAAATGAGTTTTCGTCCGAAACCGTGATACATCGAAAGAGATTGTCCATTTTGTCCACGAATGCATCGACTTTTTGCCATAAGCCTCTCAAGTTTTTAGCACATGCTATGTGGGTGAAATGATGATACCATGCCAACTTTCAACCTTTTCAGAGTTCATTAGAAGTACTTTTCAATTTCAGGGTTATTTAGCTCAAAAAAGCAATAAGTGTATGAAAAATACCAAATGAAGTCAGAAAGGGTTGAAAATTGATGATGTGGCCTTGAATGGTGCATTTTGAACACACAAAAAGTATGGAATTCCAAAATCTTGAAAAAAATTAAATCCCTTTGTAACAAACGAGTTTTCGTCCGAAACCGTGATACTTCGAAAGAGATTGTCCATTTTGTACAAGAAGTGCATCCAGTTTTTATCGTAACCCTCTCAACTTTTTAGCACATGCTATGTGGGTGAAATAATGATGCCATGCCAACTTCAACCTTTTCAGTGTTCATTTTAAGTGTTATTCAATTTCAGGGTTATTTAGCTCAAAACAATCAATAAGTGCATGAAAAATACCAATTGAAGTCAGAAAGGGTTGAAACTTTATGATGTGGCTTCGAATGGTGCATTTTGAACACACAAAAAGTATAAAGTTCAAAAAAGTTCAAAAAAATGAAATCACTCTGTAACAGATGAGTTTCGTCCGAAATCATGATACTTCGAAAGAGATTGTCCATTTTGTGCACGAAGTGCCTCCAGTTTTTTCCGTAACCCTCTCAAATTATTAGTTTACGCTATGAGGACGAAATGATGATACCATGCCAAGTTTCAACCTTTTCAGAGTTCGTTTGAAGTGCTTTTCAATTATAGGGTTATTTAGCTCAAATAAATCGGTAAGTGCATCAAAAATACCAAATGAAGTCAGAAAGGGTTGAAAATTGATGATGTGGCTTTGAATGGTGCATTTTGTACACACACAAAGTATGTAGTTCCAAAAGTTCAAAAAAATGAAATTCCTTTGTAACAGATGAGTTTTCGTCCGAAACCGTCATACTTCGAAAGAGATTGTCAATTTTGTACACGAAGTGCATCCAGTTTTTGCCGTAACCCTGTCAACTTTTTAGCACATGCTATGTGGGTGAAATGATGTTACCTTGCCAACTTTCAACCTTTTCAGAGTTCATTTGAAGTGCTTTTCAATTTCAGGGTTATGTAGCTCAAAACAATCAGTAAGTGCATGAAAAATACCAAATGAAGTCAGAAAGGGTTGAAAATTTATGATGTGGCTTTCAATGGTGCATTTTGAACACACAAAAAGTATGGAGTTCCAAAATGTTTAAAAAAATGAAATCCCTTTGTAACAAATGAGTTTTCATCCAAAACCGTGATACTTCGAAAGAGATTGTCCATTTGGTACAAGAAGTGCATCCACTTTTTGCTGTAACCCTCTAAACTTTTTAGCACATACCATGCTAACTTTCAACCTTTTCAGAGTACATTTGAAGTGCTTTTCAATTTCAGGTTTATTTAGTTCAAAAAAAAAGTAAGTGCATGAAAAATACCAAATGAAGTGAGAAAGGGTTGAAAATTGAGGATGCGGCTTTGAATGGTGCATTTTGAACACACAAAAAGTTTGGAGTTCCAAAAAATTCAAAAAATGAAATCCCTTTGTAACAAATTAGTTTTCATCCGAAACCGTGATACTTCGAAAGAGATTGTCCGTTTTGTACATGAAGTGCATCCAGTTTTTGCCATAGCCCTCTCAAATTTTTAGCTTGTGCTATGTGGGAGAAGTGATGATACCATGCCAACTTTCAACCTTGTCGGAGTTCATTTGAATTGCTTTTCAATTTCAGGGTTATTTAGCTCAAAAAAATCAATAAGTGCATTAAAAATACCAAATGCAGTGAGAAAGGGTTGAAAATTGATGATGTGGCTTTGAATGGTGCATTTTGAACACACAAAAAGTATGGAGTTCGAAAAAGTTCAAAAAAATGAAATCCCTTTGTAACAGATGAATTTTTGCCCGAAACCGTGATACTTCGAAAGAGATTGTCCATTTTCTACACGAAGTGCATCCAGTTTTTGCCGTAACCCTCTAAACTTTTTAGCACATGCCATATGGGTGAAATGATGATACCATGCTAACTTTCAACGTTTTTAGAGTTCATTTGAATTGCTTTTCAATTTCAGGGTTATTTAGTTGAAAAAAAAATCAATAACTGCATGAAAAATACCAAATGTAGTCACAAAGGGTTGAAAATTGATGATGTGGCTTTGAATGGTGCATTTTGAACACACAAAAAGTATGTAGTTGCACAAAGTTCAAGAAAATGAAATCCCTTTGTAACAAATGAGTTTTCGTCCGAAACCGTGATACATCGAAAGAGATTGTCCATTTTCTACACGAATGCATCGAGTTTTTGCCATAACCCTCTCAAGTTTTTAGCACATGCTATGTGGGTGAAATGATGATACCATGCCAACTTTCAACCTTTTCAGAGTTCATTTGAAGTACTTTTCAATTTCAGGGTTATTTAGCTCAAAAAAGCAATAAGTGCATGAAAAATACCAAATTAAGTCAGAAAGGGTTGAAAATTGATGGTGTGGCCTTGAATGGTGCATTTTGAACACACAAAAAGTATGGAATTCCAAAAATTTGATAAAAATTAAATCCCTTTTTAACAAACGAATTTTCGTCCGAAACCGTGATACTTCGAAAGAGATTGTCCATTTTGTACAAGAAGTACATCAAGTTTTTATCGTAACCCTCTCAACTTTTTAGCACATGCTATGTGGGTGAAATAATGATACCATGCCAACTTCAACCTTTTCAGAGTTCATTTTAAGTGTTATTCAATTTCAGGGTTATTTAGCACAAAACAATCAATAAGTGCATGAAAAATACCAAATGAAGTCAGAAAGGGTTGAAAATTGATGATGTGGCTTTGCCAGGTGCATTTTGAACACACAAAAAGTATGGAATTCCAAAAATTTGAAAAAAATTAAATCCCTTTGTAACAAACGAGTTTTCGTCCGAAACCGTGATACTTTGAAAGAGATTGTCCATTTTGTACAAGAAGTGCATCCAGTTTTTATCGTAACCCTCTCAACTTTTTAGCACATGATATGTGGGTGAAATAATGATACCATGCCAACTTCAACCTTTTCAGAGTCCATTTTAAGTGTTATTCAATTTCAGGGTTATTTAGCTCAAAACAATCAATAAGTGCATGAAAAATACCAAATGAAGTCAGGAAGGGTTGAAACTTTATGATGTGGCTTCGAATGGTGCATTTTTAACACACAAAAGTATAAAGTTCTAAAAAGTTCAAAAAAATGAAATCCCTCTGTAACAGATGAGTTTCGTCCGAAACCGTCATACTTCGAAAGAGGTTGTCCATTTTGTACACGAAGTGCATCCAGTTTTTGCCGTAACCCTCTCAAATTATTAGCTTACACTATGAGGACGAAATGATGATACCATGCCAAGTTTCAACCTTTTCAGAGTTCGTTTGAAGTGCTTTTCAATTATAGGGTTATTTAGCTCAAATAAATCGGTAAGTGCATCAAAAATACCAAATGAAGTCAGAAAGGGTTGAAAATTGATGATGTGGCTTTGGATGGTGCATTTTGCACACACAAAAAGTATGTAGTTCCAAAAGTTCAAAAAAATGAAATTCCTTTGTAACAGATGAGTTTTCGTCCCAAACCGTCATACTTCCAAAGAGATTGTCAATTTTGTACACGAAGTGCATCCAGTTTTTGCCGTAACCCTGTAAACTTTTTAGCACATGCTATGTGGGTGAAATGATGTTACCATGCCAACTTTCAACCTTTTCAGAGTTCATTTGAAGTGCTTTTCAATTTAAGGGTTATTTAGCTCAAAACAATCAGTAAGTGCATGAAAAATACCAAATGAAGTCAGAAAGGGTTGAAAATTTATGATGTGGCTTTGAATGGTGCATTTTGAACACACAAAAAGTATGGAGTTCCAAAATGTTCAAAAAAATGAAATCCCTTTGTAACAAATGAGTTTTCATCCAAAACCGTGATACTTCGAAAGAGATTGTCCATTTGGTACAAGAAGTGCATCCACTTTTTGCTGTAACCCTCTAAACTTTTTAGCACATACCATGCTAACTTTCGACCTTTTCAGAGTTCATTTGAAGTGCTTTTCAATTTCAGGTTTATTTAGTTCAAAACAAATAAGTAAGTGCATGAAAAATACCAAATGAAGTCAGAAAGGGTTGAAAATTGAGGATGCGGCTTTGAAAGGTGCATTTTGAACACACAAAAAGTATGGAGTTCCAAAAAGTTCAAAAAATGAAATCCCTTTGTAACAAATTAGTTTTCATCCGGAACCGTGATACTTCGAAAGAGATTGTCTGTTTTGTACATGAAGTGCATTCAGTTTTTGCCATAGCCCTCTCAAATATTTAGCTTGTGTTATGTGGGAGAAGTGATGATACCATGCCAACTTTCAACCTTTTCAGAGTTCATTTGAATTGCTTTTCAATTTCAGGGTTATTTAGCTCAAAAAAATCAATAAGTGCATTAAAAATACAAAATGTAGTGAGAATGGGTTGAAAATTGATGATGTGGCTTTGAATGGTGCATTTTGAACACACAAAAAGTATGGAGTTCAAAAAAGTTCAAAAAAATGAAATCCCTTTGTAACAGATGAGTTTTCGTCCGAAACCGTGATACTTCGAAAGAGATTGTCCATTTTGTACACGAAGTGCATCCAGTTTTTGCCGTAACCGTCTCAATTTTATAGCTTATTCTATGTGGATGAAATGATGATACCATGCGAACTATCAACCTTTTCAGAGTTCATTTGAAGTGCTTTTCAATTTCAGGGTTATTTAGCTCAAAAAATCAGTAAGTGCATGAAATACCAAATAAGTCAGAAAAGGTTGAAAAATGATGACGTGGCTTTGAATGGTGCATTTTGAACACAAAAAAGTATGGAGTTCCAAAATGTTCAAAAAAATGAAATCCCTTTGTAACAGATGAGTTTTCGTCCGAAACCGTGATACTTCGAAAGAGATTGTCCATTTTCTACACGAAGTGCATCAAGTTTTTGCCGTAACCCTCTAAATTTTTTAGCACATGCCATATGGGTGAAATGATGATACCATGCTAACTTTCAACATTTTCAGAGTTCATTTGAATTGCTTTTCAATTTCAGGGTTATTTAGCTGAAAAAAATCAATAAGTGCATGAAAAATACCAAATGTAGTCACAAAGGGTTGAAAATTGATGATGTGGCTTTGAATGGTGCATTTTGAACACACAAAAAGTATGTAGTTACACAAAGTTCAATAAAATGAAATCCCTTTGTAACAAATGAGTTTTCGTCCGAAACCGTGATACTTCGAAAGAGATTGTCCATTTTGTACACGAATGCATCGAGTTTTTGCCATAACCCTCTCAATTTTTTAGCACATGCTATGTGGGTGAAATGATGATACCATGCCAACTTTCAACCTTTTCAGAGTTCATTTGAAGTACTTTTCAATTTCAAGGTTATTTAGCTCATAAAAATCAATAAGTGCATGAAAAATACAAAATGAAGTCAGAAAGGGTTGAAAATTGATGATGCGGCTTAGAATGGTGCATTTTGAACACACAAAAATTATGGAGTTCCAAAAAGTGCAAAAAAATGAAATCCCTTCGTAACAAATGAGTTTTCATCCGAAACCGTGATACATCGAAACAGATTGTCCGTTTTGTACATGAAGTGCATCCAGTTTTTGCCATAACCCTCTCAAATTTTAGCTTGTGCTATGTGGGACAAGTGATGATACCATGCCAACTTTCAACCTTTTCAGATTTCGTTTGAATTGCTTTTCAATTTCAGGGTTATTTAGCTCAAAAAAAATCAGTAAGTGCATGAAAAGTACCAAATGAAGTCACAAAGGGTTGAAAATTGATGATGTGGCTTTGAATGGTGCATTTTGAACACACAAAAGTATGGAGTTCCAAAAAGTTCAAGAAAATGAAATCCCTTTGTAACAGATGAGTTTTCGTCCGAAAGCGGGATACTTCGAAAGAGATTGTCCATTTGGTACAAGAAGTGCATCCACTTTTTGCTGTAACCCTCTAAACTTTTTAGCACATACCATGCTAACTTTCGACCTTTTCAGAGTTCATTTGAAGTCCTTTCCAATTTCTGGTTTATTTAGTTCAAAAAAAATAAGTAAGTGCATGAAAAATACCAAATGAAGTCAGAAAGGGTTGAAAATTGAGGATGCGGCTTTGAATGGTGCACTTTGAACACACAAAAAGTATGGAGTTCGAAAAAGTTCAAAAAAATGAAATCCCTTTGTAACAGATGAGTTTTCGTCCGAAACCGTGATACTTCGAAAGAGATTGTCCATTTTGTACACGAAGTGCATCCAGTTTTTGCCGTAACCGTCTCAATTTTATAGCTTATTCTATGTGGATGAAATGATGATACCATGCGAACTATCAACCTTTTCAGAGTTCATTTGAAGTGCTTTTCAATTTCAGGGTTATTTAGCTCAAAAAATCAGTAAGTGCATGAAATACCAAATAAGTCAGAAAAGGTTGAAAAATGATGACGTGGCTTTGAATGGTGCATTTTGAACACAAAAAAGTATGGAGTTCCAAAATGTTCAAAAAAATGAAATCCCTTTGTAACAGATGAGTTTTCGTCCGAAACCGTGATACTTCGAAAGAGATTGTCCATTTTGTACACGAAGTGCATCCAGTTTTTGCCGTAACCGTCTCAATTTTATAGCTTATTCTATGTGGATGAAATGATGATACCATGCGAACTATCAACCTTTTCAGAGTTCATTTGAAGTGCTTTTCAATTTCAGGGTTATTTAGCTCAAAAAATCAGTAAGTGCATGAAATACCAAATAAGTCAGAAAAGGTTGAAAAATGATGACGTGGCTTTGAATGGTGCATTTTGAACACAAAAAAGTATGGAGTTCCAAAATGTTCAAAAAAATGAAATCCCTTTGTAACAGATGAGTTTTCGTCCGAAACCGTGATACTTCGAAAGAGATTGTCCATTTTCTACACGAAGTGCATCAAGTTTTTGCCGTAACCCTCTAAATTTTTTAGCACATGCCATATGGGTGAAATGATGATACCATGCTAACTTTCAACATTTTCAGAGTTCATTTGAATTGCTTTTCAATTTCAGGGTTATTTAGCTGAAAAAAATCAATAAGTGCATGAAAAATACCAAATGTAGTCACAAAGGGTTGAAAATTGATGATGTGGCTTTGAATGGTGCATTTTGAACACACAAAAAGTATGTAGTTACACAAAGTTCAATAAAATGAAATCCCTTTGTAACAAATGAGTTTTCGTCCGAAACCGTGATACTTCGAAAGAGATTGTCCATTTTGTACACGAATGCATCGAGTTTTTGCCATAACCCTCTCAATTTTTTAGCACATGCTATGTGGGTGAAATGATGATACCATGCCAACTTTCAACCTTTTCAGAGTTCATTTGAAGTACTTTTCAATTTCAAGGTTATTTAGCTCATAAAAATCAATAAGTGCATGAAAAATACAAAATGAAGTCAGAAAGGGTTGAAAATTGATGATGCGGCTTAGAATGGTGCATTTTGAACACACAAAAATTATGGAGTTCCAAAAAGTGCAAAAAAATGAAATCCCTTAGTAACAAATGAGTTTTCATCCGAAACCGTGATACATCGAAACAGATTGTCCGTTTTGTACATGAAGTGCATCCAGTTTTTGCCATAACCCTCTCAAATTTTAGCTTGTGCTATGTGGGACAAGTGATGATACCATGCCAACTTTCAACCTTTTCAGATTTCGTTTGAATTGCTTTTCAATTTCAGGGTTATTTAGCTCAAAAAAAATCAGTAAGTGCATGAAAAGTACCAAATGAAGTCACAAAGGGTTGAAAATTGATGATGTGGCTTTGAATGGTGCATTTTGAACACACAAAAGTATGGAGTTCCAAAAAGTTCAAGAAAATGAAATCCCTTTGTAACAGATGAGTTTTCGTCCGAAAGCGGGATACTTCGAAAGAGATTGTCCATTTGGTACAAGAAGTGCATCCACTTTTTGCTGTAACCCTCTAAACTTTTTAGCACATACCATGCTAACTTTCGACCTTTTCAGAGTTCATTTGAAGTCCTTTCCAATTTCTGGTTTATTTAGTTCAAAAAAAATAAGTAAGTGCATGAAAAATACCAAATGAAGTCAGAAAGGGTTGAAAATTGAGGATGCGGCTTTGAATGGTGCACTTTGAACACACAAAAAGTATGGAGTTCGAAAAAGTTCAAAAAAATGAAATCCCTTTGTAACAGATGAGTTTTCGTCCGAAACCGTGATACTTCGAAAGAGATTGTCCATTTTGTACACGAAGTGCATCCAGTTTTTGCCGTAACCGTCTCAATTTTATAGCTTATTCTATGTGGATGAAATGATGATACCATGCGAACTATCAACCTTTTCAGAGTTCATTTGAAGTGCTTTTCAATTTCAGGGTTATTTAGCTCAAAAAATCAGTAAGTGCATGAAATACCAAATAAGTCAGAAAAGGTTGAAAAATGATGACGTGGCTTTGAATGGTGCATTTTGAACACAAAAAAGTATGGAGTTCCAAAATGTTCAAAAAAATGAAATCCCTTTGTAACAGATGAGTTTTCGTCCGAAACCGTGATACTTCGAAAGAGATTGTCCATTTTCTACACGAAGTGCATCCAGTTTTTGCCGTAACCCTCTAAACTTTTTAGCACATGCCATATGGGTGAAATGATGATACCATGCTAACTTTCAACGTTTTCAGAGTTCATTTGAATTGCTTTTCAATTTCAGGGTTATTTAGCTGAAAAAAATCAATAAGTGCATGAAAAATACCAAATGTAGTCACAAAGGGTTGAAAATTGATGATGTGGCTTTGAATGGTGCATTTTGAACACACAAAAAGTATGTAGTTACACAAAGTTCAATAAAATGAAATCCCTTTGTAACAAATGAGTTTTCGTCCGAAACCGTGATACTTCGAAAGAGATTGTCCATTTTGTACACGAATGCATCGAGTTTTTGCCATAACCCTCTCAATTTTTTAGCACATGCTAGGTGGGTGAAATGATGATACCATGCCCACTTTCAACCTTTTCAGAGTTCATTTGAAGTACTTTTCAATTTCAAGGTTATTTAGCTCATAAAAATCAATAAGTGCATGAAAAATACAAAATGAAGTTAGAATGGGTTGAAAATTGATGATGCGGCTTAGAATGGTGCATTTTGAACACACAAAAATTATGGAGTTCCAAAAAGTTCAAAAAAATGAAATCCCTTAGTAACAAATGAGTTTTCATCCGAAACCGTGATACTTCGAAACAGATTGTCCGTTTTGTACATGAAGTGCATCCAGTTTTTGCCATAACCCTCTCAAATTTTAGCTTGTGCTATGTGGGACAAGTGATGATACCATGCCAACTTTCAACCTTTTCAGATTTCATTTGAATTGCTTTTCAATTTCAGGGTTATTTAGCTCAAAAAAAATCAGTAAGTGCATGAAAAGTACCAAATGAAGTCACAAAGGGTTGAAAATTGATGATGTGGCTTTGAATGGTGCATTTTGAACACACAAAAGTATGGAGTTCCAAAAAGTTCAAGAAAATGAAATCCCTTTGTAACAGATGAGTTTTCGTCCGAAAGCGGGATACTTCGAAAGAGATTGTCCATTTTGTACACAAAGTGCATCCAGTTTCTGTCGTAACCCTCTAAACTGTTTAGCACATGCTATGTGGGTAAAATGATAATACCATGCCATCTTTCAAACTTTTCAGAGTTCATTTGAAGTACTTTTCAAGTTCAGGGTTATTTAGAGATGTGAACTAGATTATTGACTCCAGTGCTAGTGGGAGACTGTTGGAAATATGCCCTAGAGGCAATATATAAAGTGTTTATTATTATATTTCCTTGTTCATGATAATTTTTTATTATCCATGCTGTAATTGTAGTGATTGGAAACACATTGCATGTGTGGGTAAATAGACAACACAATGTCCCTAGTATGCCTCTTGTGAACTAGCTCGTTGATCAAAGGATGGTTAAGGTTTCCTAGACATGCACATGAGATGTCACTTGATAACGGGATCACATCATTAGGAGAATGATGTGATGGACAAGACGCAAACTACAAACGTAGCGTATGATCGTGTCAGTTTATTGCTACTTTTTTCTCCATGTCAATGTATATGTTCCTTTGACCATGAGATCATGCAACTCACGGATATCGGAGGAGTGCCTTGTGTGTATCAAACGTCGCAAAGTAACTGGGTGACTATAAAGGTGCTCTACAGGTATCTCCGATGGTGTTTGTTGAGTTGGCATGCATCGAGACTGGGATTTTTTACCCCGTGTTACGGAGAGGTATCTCGGGGCCCACTTGGTAATACAACATCACAATGAGCCTTGCAAGCAATGTGACTAATTGTTAGTTGCTGGATCTTGTATTACGGAACAATTAAAGAGACTTGCCGGTAACGAGGTTGAACTAGGTATAGAGATACCGACTATCGAATCTCGGGCAAGTAACATACCGAAGAACAAAGGGAACGTTATACGGGATTAACTGAATCCTTGACATAGAGGTTCAACCGATGAAGATCTTCGTACAATATGTAGGAACCAATGTGGACGTCCAGGTCCCGCCATTGGTTATTGACCGTAGAGGTGTCTCGATCATGTCTACATAGTTCTCAAACCCGCAGGGTCTGCACTCTTAAGGTTCGGTGATGTTTCGGTAGTGTAGAGTTATTTATGGTGGTGACCGAAGGTTGTTCGGAGTCCCTGATGAGATCCCGGACGTCACGAGGAGCTCCAGAATAGTCCGTAGGTAAAGATTCATATATAGGAAGTCCCATTTTGGTTTCCGGAAAAGTTTCGGGCTCATCGGTAGTGTACCGGGAGTGCCGGTAGTGTACCGGGAGGCCTCCGGGAAGGGTATTTCGACCCTAGAGGGACCATGGGTTGTGGGAGAGTATTAACCAGCCCTTAGTGGGCTGGTAAATCAGCCACAAAAGGCCCATGGCATAGGGAGAGAAAAAGGCTAAGGAAAAGGTGAAAAATCAGCCAATAGGAGGCAATCCTACTCCAACTAGGATTGGAGGTGAAGTAGGATTGCTTCCCACCTCCTATTCGGCCGAACCAAAGGCCTTGGCTGCCTCTCCTCTCATCTCCTCCTATATATACTGGTGGAATAGCTAGGGTTTGGCTAACAATTGCAGCCACGTGCTACTCGTTCAACCGATGCTCCTCTAGATTAGTTTTTCCCAGTGCTTAGGCGAAGCCCTGCCGGAATTACTCCACCACCATCATCACCAGAGCGCCATCACGCTGCCGTTGAACTCTCTATCCTCTCCACCTTCTCTTGCTGGATCAAGACGGTGGAGATCGTCATCAAGCTGCACGTGTGCTGAACGCGGAGGTGTCGTCCGTTCGGTACTAGATCGGAAGGATCGTGATCAAGGCCACGGGACGTTCGTGATCGGATCGCGGGACGGATCATGACGAGATTGCGGGACGGTTCGTGATTGGTTCGCGGGACGGTTCCTACTTAGATCACAGGACGCTCGGCGATTTGAATCGCGAAGAAGTTCGACTACACCAACCGCGTTTCTTAACGCTTCCCGCTTAGCGATCTAAAGGGGTACATAGATCCACTCTCCCTCTCGTAGATGCTCATCACCATGGAGAGGTTTGCGTGTGCGTAGGAATTTTTTTGTTTCCCATGCGACGTTCCCAACACTTTTCAATTTCAGAGTTATGTAGCTCAAAAAAATCAGTAAGTGCATGAAAAACACCAAATGTAGTTACAACGGGTTGAAAATTGATGATGTGGCTTTGAATGGTGCATTTTGAACACACAAAAAGTATGGAGTTCGAAAAATTTCAAAAAAATGAAATCCCTTTGTAACAGATGAGTTTTCGTATGAATCCGTGATACTTCGAAAGCGAGTGTCCATTTTGTATACGAAGTGCATCCAGTTTTTGTCACAACCATCTCAAATATTTAGCTTATTCTATGTGGGTGAAATTATGATACTATGCCAACTATCAACCTTTTCAGAGTTAATTTGAAGTGCTTTTCAATTTCAGGGTTATTTACCTCAAAAAAACAGTAAGTGCATGAAAAATACCAAATGAAGTCACAAATGGTTGAAAATTTATGATGTACCTTTGAATGGTGCATTTTGGACACACAAAACGTATGGACTTCCAAAAATTTCACAAAAATGAAATTCCTTTGTAACAGATGAATTTTCGTCCGAAACCATGATACTTGGAAAGAGATTGTCCATATTGTACACGAAGTGCATCCAGTTTTTGCCGTAACCCTCTCAACTTTTTAGCACATGCTATGTGGGTGAAATTAAGATACCATTCCAAATTTCAACCTTTTCAGAGTAATTTGAAGTGATTTTGAATTTCAGGGTTATTTAGCTCAAAAGAAATCAGTAAGTGCATGAAAAATACCAAATGTAGTCACAAAGGGTTGAAAATTGATTATGTGGCTTTGAATTGTGCACTTTGAACACACAAAAAGTATGGAGTTCTAAAAAGTTCGAAAAAATGAAATCCCTTTGTAACAAACGAGTTTTCGTCCGAAACCGTGATACTTCGAAAGAGATTGTCCATTTTGTACACAAAGTCCATCCAGTTTTTGCCGTAACCCTATCAACTTTTTAGCACATGTTATGTGGGTTAAATGATGATACCATGCCAACTTCAACCTTTTCAGAGTTCATTTGAAGTACTTTTAAAATTCAGGGTTATTTAGCTCAAAAAATTTAATAAGTGCATGAAAAATACCAAATGAAGTCAGAAAGGGTTGAAAGTTGATGATGTGGCCTTGAACAGTGCATTTTGAAAACACAAAAAGTATGGAGTTCCAAAAATTTCAAAAAAATGAAATCCCTTTGTAACAAATGAATTTTCATCCCAAACCGTGATACTTTGAAAGAGATTGTCCATTTTGTACACGAAGTGCATCCAATTTTTGCCATAACCCTCTCGAATTTTTAGCTTATGCTATGTGGGAGAAGTGATGATACCATGCCAACTTTCAACTTTTTCAGAGTTCATTTGAAGTGCTTTTCAATTTCAGGGTTATCTAGCTCAAAAAAAAGTCAGTAAGTGCATGAAAAATACCAAATGAAGTCAGAAAGGGTTGAAAATTGATGATGTGGCTTTGAATGGTGCACTTTGAACACACAAAAAGTATGGAGTTCCAAAAAGTTCAAAAAAATGAAATCCCTTTGTAACAAATGAGTTTTCATCCCAAACCGTGATATGTCGAAAGAGATTGTCCATTTTGTACACCAAGTGCATCCAGTTTTTGCCGTAATCCTCTAATTTTTTTAACACATGCTATGTGGGTGAAATGATGATACCATGCCAAGTTTCAACCTTTTCAGAGTTCATATGAAGTGCTTTTAAATTTCAAGGTTTTTTAGCTCAAAATAATCAGTACGTGCATGAAAAATACCAAATGATGTCAGAAAGGGTTGAAAAATTATGATGTGGCTTTGAATGATGCATTTTGAACACACAAAAAGTATGGAGTTCCAAAAAGTTCAAAAAATGAAATCCCTTTGTAACAAATGAGTTTTCATCCCAAACCGTGATACGTCGAAAGAGATTGTCCATTTTGTACACGAAGTGCATCCAGTTTTAGCCGTAACCCTCTAAATTTTTTAACACATGCTATGTGGGTGAAATAATTATACCATGCAAACTTTCAACCTTTTCAGAGTTCATTTGAAGTGCTTTTTAATTTCAGGGTTATTTAGCTGAAAACTATTCAGCAAGTGCATGAAAAATACCATATGATGTGAGAAAGGGTTGAAAACTGATGATGTGGCTTTGAATGGTGCATTTTTAACACACAAAAAGTATGGAGTTCCAAAAAGTTCAAAAAATGAAATCCCTTTGTAACAAATGAGTTTTCATCCCAAACCGTGATACGTCGAAAGAGATTGTCCATTTCGTACACGAAGTGCATCTAGTTTTTGCCGTAACCCTCTAAATTTTTTAACACATGCTATGTGGGTGAAATGATGATACCATGCCAACTTTCAACCTTTTCAGAGTTCATTTGAAGTGCTTTTCAATTTCAGGGTTTTTTAGCTCAAATAATCAGTACGTGCATGAAAAATACCAAATGATGTCAGAAAGGGTTGAAAATTGATGATGTGGCTATGAATGGTGCATTTGGAACACACAAAAAGTATGGAGTTCCAAAAAGTTCAAAAAATGAAATCCCTTTGTAACAAATGAGTTTTCATCCGAAACCGTGATACTTCGAAAGAGATTATCCATTTTCTAGACGAAGTGCATCCAGTTTTTGTCGTAACCCTCTAAACCTTTTAGCACATGCTATGTGGATGAAATGATGATACCATGCCAACTTTCAACCTTGTTAGAGTTCATTTGAAGTGCTTTGAAATTTTAGGGTTTTTTAGCTCAAAATAATCAGTAAGTGCATGCAAAATACCAAATGAAGTCAGAAAGGGATGAAAATTGATGATGTGGCTTTGAATGGTACACTTTGAACACACAAAAATTATGGAGTTCCAAAAAGTTCAAAAAAATGAAATCCCTTTGTAACAAATGAGTTTTCATCCCAAACCGTGATATGTCGAAAGAGATTGTCCTTTTTGTACACCAAGTGCATCCAGTTTTTGCCGTGACCCTCTAAATTTTTTAACACATGCTATGTGGGTGAAATGATGATACCATGCCAACTTTCAACCTTTTCAGAGTTCATATGAAGTGCTTTTAAATTTCAGGGTTTTTTAGCTCAAAATAATCAGTACGTGCATGAAAAATACCAAACGATGTCAGAAAGGGTTGAAAAATTATGATGTGGCTTTGAATGATGCATTTTGAACACACAAAAAGTATGGAGTTCCAAAAAGTTCAAAAAATGAAATCCCTTTGTAACAAATGAGTTTTCATCCCAAACCGTGATACGTCGAAAGAGATTGTCCATTTTGTACACGAAGTGCATCCAGTTTTTGCCGTAACCCTCTAAATTTTTTAACACATGCTATGTGGGTGAAATAATTATACCATGCAAACTTTCAACCTTTTCAGAGTTCATTTGAAGTGCTTTTTAATTTCAGGGTTATTTAGCTGAAAAAAATTCAGCAAGTGCATGAAAAATACCATATGATGTCAGAAAGGGTTGAAAATTGATGATGTGGCTTTGAATGGTGAATTTTTAACACACAAAAAGTATGGACTTCCAAAAAGTTCAAAAAAATGAAATCCCTTTGTAACAAATGAGTTTTGATCCCAAACCGTGATACTTCGAAAGAGATTGCCCATTTTGTACACGAAATGCGTCCAATTTTTGCCATAACCCTCTCAACTTGTTAGCACATGCTATGTGGCTGAAATTATAATACCATGCTAACTTTCAACCTTTTCAGAGTTCATTTGAAGTGCTTTTCAATTTCAGGGTTATTTAGCTAAAAAAAATCAGTAAGTGCATGAAAAATACCAAATGAAGTCAGAAAGGGTTGAAAATTGATAATGTGGCTTTGAATGGTGCATATTGAACACAAAAAAAGTATGGAGTTCCAAAAAGTTCAAAATAATGAAATCCCTTTGTAACAAATGAGTTTTCGTCCGAAACCGTGATATTTGAAAAGAGATTGTCCATTTCTACACGAAGTGCATCCTGTTTTTGCCGTAATCCTCTAAAATTTTTAGCACATGCTATGTGGGTGAAATAATGATACCATGCCAACTTTCAACCTTTTAATAGTTCATTTGAAGTGCTTTTCAATTTCAGGGTTATTTAGCTCAAAAAAAATCAGTAAGTGCATGAAAAATACCAAGTATAGTTAGAAAGGGTTGAAAATTTATGATGTGGCTTTGAACGGTGCATTTTGAACACACAAAAAGTATGGAGTTCCAAAAAGTTCAAGAAAATGAAATCCCTTTGTAACAAATGAGTTTTCGTCCGAAACCGTGATACTTCGAAAGAGATTGTCCATTTTCTACACGAAATGCGTCCAATTTTTGCCATAACCCTCTCAACTTTTTAGCACATGATATGTGGTTGAAATGATGATACCATGCTAACTTTCAAAATTTTCAGAGTTCATTTGAAGTGCTTTTCAATTTCAGGGTTATTTAGCTCAAAAAAAATCAATAAGTGCTTGAAAAATACCAAATGAAGTCAGAAAGGGTTGAAAATTGATAATGTGTCTTTGAATGTTGCATTTTGAACACACAAAAAGTATGGAGTTCCAAAAATTTCAAAATAATGAAATCCCTTTGTAACAAATGAGTACTCGTCCGAAACCGTGATACTTCGAAAGAGATCGTCCATTTTGTACACGAAGTGCATCTAGTTTTTGCTATAAACCTATCAACATTTCAGCACTTGCGACGTGGTTTAAGTGATGATACCATGCCAACTTCAACCTTTTCAGAGTTCATTTGAAGTGCTTTTCAATTTCAGGGTTATTTAGCTCAAAAAAATAAGTAAGTGCATGAAAAATAACAAATGAGAAAGGGTTGAAAATTGATGATGTGGCTTTGAATGGTGCATTTTGAACACACAAAAGGATGGAGTTCCAAAAAGTTCAAAAAATGAAGTCCATTTCTAACAGATGGTTTTCGTCCGAAAGCGTGATACTTCGAAAGAGATTGTCCATTTTGTACACGAATTGCATCCAGTTTTGGCCGTAACCCTCTCAACTGTTTAGCACATGCTTTGTGGGTGAAATGGTCATACCATGCCAACTTTCTACCTTTTTAGAGTCATTTGAAGTGCTTTCAATTTCAGAGTTATTTAGCTCAAAAAAATCGGTAAGTGCATGAAAAATACCAAATGTAGTCACAAAGGGCTGAAAAATTAATGATGTGGCTTTGAATGGTGCATTTTGAAGACACAAAAAGTATGGAGTTCCAAAAAGTTCAAAAAAATGAAATCCCTTTGTAATAGATGAGTTTTTGTCCGAAACTGTGATACTTCGAAAGAGATTGTCCATTTTGTACATGAAGTGCAGCCAGTTTTTGCCATAACCCTCTAAACTTTTTAGCATATGCTATGTGGGTGAAATGATGATACCATGCTCATTTTTAACCTTTGCACATTTCATTTGAAGTGCTTTTCAATTTCAGGGTTATTTAGCTCAAAAACAATTAGTAAGTGCATACAAAATACCAAATGCATCACAATGGGTTGAAAATTGATGATGTGGCTTTTAATGGTGCATTTTTAACACAGAAAATGTATGGAGTTCCAAAAAGTTCAAAAAAAATGAAATCCCTTTCTAACAGATGAGGTTTCGTCCGAAACATTGATACTCCAAAAAAGATTGACCATTTTCCACACGAGGTGCATCCAGTTTTTGCCGTAACCCTCTAAACTTTTTAGCACATGCTATGTGGGTGAAATGATGATACCATTTCAACTTTCAACCTTTTCAGAGTTCATTTGAAGTGCTTTTCAATTTCAGGGTTATTTAGCTCAAAAAAAATCAAGAAGTGCATGAGAAATACCAAATGAAGTCAGAAAGGGTTGAAAATTGATAATGTGTCTTTGAATGGTGCATTTTGAACACACAAAAAGTATGGAGTTCCAAAAATTTCAAAATAATGAAATCCGTTTGTAACAGATGAGTACTCGTCCGACACCGTGATACTTCGAAAGAGATCGTCCATTTTGTACATGAAGTGCATCTAGTTTTTGCTGTAACCCTATCAACATTTCAGCACATGCGACGTGGTTTATGTGATGATACCATGCCAACTTCAACCTTTTCAGAGTTCATTTGAAGTGCTTTTCAATTTCAGGGTTATTTAGCTCAAAAAAATAAGTAAGTGCATGAAAAATACCAAATGAGAAAGGGTTGAAAATTGATGATGTGGCTTTGAATGGTGCATTTTGAACACACAAGAGGATGGAGTTCCAAAAAGTTCAAAAAATGAAATCCCTTTGTAACAGATGGTTTTCGTCCGAAAGCGTGATACTTCGAATGAGATTGTCCATTTTGTACACGAAGTGCATCCAGTTTTTGCCGTAACCATCTCAACTCTTTAGCACATGCTTTGTGGGTGAAATGATCATACCATGCCAACTTTCAACCTTTTTAGAGTCATTTGAAGTGCTTTCAATTTCAGGGTTATTTAGCTCAAAAAAATCGGTAAGTGCATGAAAAATACCAAATGTAGTGACAAAGGGTTGAAAATTGATGATGTGGCTTTGAATTGTGCATTTTGAACACACAAAAAGTATGGAGTTCCAAAATGTTCAAAAAACGGAATCTCTTTGTAACAGATGAGTTTTTGTGCGAAACCGTGATACTTAGAAAGAGATTGTCCATTTTGTACACGAAGTGCATCTAGTTATTGCCGTAACCCTCTCAACTTTTTAGCACATGCTATGTGGGTGAAATGAAGATACCATTTCAACTTTCAACCTTTTCAGAGTCATTTGAAGTGCTTTTCAATTTCAGGGTTATTTAGCTCAAAAAAAATCAGTAAGTGCATGAAAAATACCAAATGTAGTTAGAAAGGGTTAAAAATTGATGATGTGGCTTTGAATGGTGCATTTTGAACACACAAAAAGTATGGAGTTCCAAAAAGTTCAAGAAAATGAAATACCTTTGTAAAAAATGAGTTTTCGTCCGAAACCGTGATACTTCGAAAGAGATTGTCCATTTTGTACACGAAATGCGTCCAATTTTTGCCGTTACCCTCTAAACTTTTTAGCACATGCTATGTGGTTGAAATGATGATACCATGCTAACTTTCTACCTTTTGAGAGTTCATTTGAAGTGCTTTTCAATTTCAGGGTTATTTAGCTCAAAAAAATCAGTAAGTGCATGAAAAATACCAAATGACGTCAGAAAGGGTTGAAAATTGAGAATGTGGCTTTGAATGGTGCATTTTGAACAGAGAAAACGTATGGAGTTCCAAAAAGTTCAAAAAAATGTAATTCTTTTTGTAACAGATGAGTTTTCGTCCGAAACCATGATACTTGGAAAGAGATTGTCCATTTTGTACACGAACTGCATCCAGTTTTTGCCGTGACCCTCTCAACTTTTAGCACATGCTATGTGGGCAAAATGAAGATACCATTCCAACTTTCAACCTTTTCAGAGTCATTTGAAGTGCTTTTCAATTTCAGGGTTATTTAGATGAAAAAAATTAGTAAGTGCATGAAAAATACCAAATGTAGTAACAAAGGGTTGAAAGTTGATGATGTGGCTTTGAATGGTGCATTTAGAACACACAAAAAGTATGGAGTTCCAAAAATTTCAAAAAATGAAATCTCTTTGTAACAGTTGAGTTTTTGTCCGAAACCGTGATACTTCGAAAGAGATTGTCCATTTTGTACACGAAGAGCATCCAGTTTTTGCCGTAACCCTCTCAACTTTTTAGCATATTCTATGTGGGTGAAATGAAGATACCATTTCAACTTTCAACCTTTTCAGATTTCATTTGAAGTTCTTTTCAATTTCAGGGTTATTTAGCTCAAAAAAGTAATTGCATGAAAAATACCAAATGAAGTCAGAAAGGGTCGAAAATTGATGATGTGGCCTTGAATAGTGCATTTTGAACACACAAAAAGTATGGAGTTCCAAATAGTTCCAAAAATTAAATCCCTTTGTAACAAACGAGTTCTCATCCGAAACCGTGATACTTTGAAAGAGATTGTCCATTTTGTACATGAAGTGCATCCAAATTTTGCCATAACCCTCTCAAATTTTTAGCTTATGCTATGTGGGAGAAGTGATGTTACCATGCCAAATTTCAACCTTTTCGGAGTTCATTTGAAGTGCTTTTCAATTTCAGGGTTATTTGGCTAAAAAAATCAGTAAGTGCATGAAAAATACCAAATGTAGTCCGAAAGGGATGAAAATTGATGCTATGGCTTTGAATGGTGCATTTTGAACACACAAAAAGTATGGAGTTCCAAAAAGTTCAAAAAATCAAATACCTTTGTAACAGATGAGTTTTGGTCCGAAACCGTGACACTTCGAAAGAGATTGTCCAATTTGTACAGGAAGTGCATCCAGTTTTTGTCGTAACCCTCTCAAATTTTTAGGTTATTCTATGTCGTTGAAATGATGATACCATGCCAACTATCAACGTTTTCATAGTTAATTTGAAGGGCTTTCCAATTTCAGGGTTATTTAGCTCAAAAAAATCAGTAAGTGCATGAAAAATACCAAATGAAGTCAGAAAGGGTTGAAAATTGATGATGTAGCTTTGAATGGTGCATTTTGAACAGACAAAATGTATGGAGTTCCAAAAAGTTCAAAAAAAAGAAATTCTTTTTTTAACAGATGAGTTTTCGTCCGAAACCATGATACTTGGAAAGAAATTGTCCATTTTGTACACGAAGTGCATCCAGTTTTTGCCGTAACCCTCTCGACTTGTAGCACATGCTATGTGGGTGAAATGAATATACCATTCCAACTTTCAACCTTTTCGGAGTCATTTGAAGTGCTTTTCAATTTCAGGGTTATTTAGCTCAAAAAAATAAGTAAGTGCATGAAAAATACCAAATGAGAAAGGGTTGAAAATTGATGATGTGGCTTTGAATGGTTCATTTTGAACACACAAAAGGATGGAGTTCCAAAAAGTTCAAAAAATGAAGTCCCTTTCTAACAGATGGTTTTCGTCCGAAAGCCTGATACTTCGAATGAGATTGTCCATTTTGTACACGAAGTGCATCCAGTTTTTGCCGTAACCCTCTCAACTGTTTAGCACATGCTTTGTGGGTGAAATGGTCATACCATGCCAACTTTCAACCTTTTTTGAGTCATTTGAAGTGCTTTGAATTTCAGGGTTATTTAGCTCAAAAAAATCGGTAAGTTCATGAAAAATACCAAATGTAGTCACAAAGGGTTGAAAATTAATGATGTGGCTTTGAATGGTGCATTTTGAAGACACAAAAAGTATGGAGTTCCAAAAGTTCAAAAAAATGAATTCACTTTGTAATAGATGAGTTTTTGTCCGAAACTGTGATCCTTCGAAAGAGATTGTCCATTTTGTACATGAAGTGCATCCTGTTTTTGCCATAACCCTCTCAACTTTTTAGCATATGCTATGTGGGTGAAATGATGATACCATGCTCATTTTTAACCTTTTCACATTTCATTTGAAGTGCTTTTCAATTTAAGGGTTATTTAGCTCAAAAACAATTAGTAAGTGCATACAAAATACCAAATGCATCACAATGGGTTGATAATTGATGATGTGGCTTTTAATGGTGCATTTTTAACACAGAAAATATATGGAGTTCCAAAAATTTCAAAAAAAATGAAATCCCTTTGTAACAGATGAGGTTTCGTCCGAAACAGTGATACTCCAAAAGAGATTGACCATTTTCCACATGAGGTGCATCCAGTTTTTGCCGTAACCCTCTAAACTTTTTAGCACATGCTATGTGGGTGAAATGATGATACCATTTCAACTTTCAACCTTTTCAGAGTGCATTTGGAGTGCTTTTCAATTTTAGGGTTATTTAGCTCAAAAAAAATCAAGAAGTGCATGAGAAATACCAAATGAAGTCAGAAAGGGTTGAAAATTGATAATGTGTCTTTGAATGGTGCATTTTGAACACACAAAAAGTATGGAGTTCCAAAAATTTCAAAATAATGAAATCCATTTGTAACAGATGAGTACTCGTCCGAAACCGTGATACTTCGAAAGAGATCGTCCATTTTGTACATGAAGTGCATCTAGTTTTTGCTGTAACCCTATCAACATTTCAGCACATGCGACGTGGTTTAAGTGATGATACCATGCCAACTTCAACCTTTTCAGAATTCATTTGAAGTGCTTTTCAATTTCAGGGTTATTTAGCTAAAAAAAATAAGTAAGTGCATGAAAAATACCAAATGAGAAAGGGTTGAAAATTGATGATGTGGCTTTGAATGGTGCATTTTGAACACACAAGAGGATGGAGTTCCAAAAAGTTCAAAAAATGAAATCCCTTTGTAACAGATGGTTTTCGTCCGAAAGCGTGATACTTCGAATGAGATTGTCCATTTTGTACACGAAGTGCATCCAGTTTTTGCCGTAACCCTCTCAATTGTTTAGCACATGCTTTGTGGGTGAAATGATCATACCATGCCAACTTTCAACCTTTTTAGAGTCATTTGAAGTGCTTTCAATTTCAGGGTTATTTAGCTCAAAAAAATCGGTAAGTGCATGAAAAATACCAAATGTAGTGACAAAGGGTTGAAAATTGATGATGTGGCTTTGAATTGTGCATTTTGAACACACAAAAAGTATGGAGTTCCAAAAAGTTCAAAAAATGAAATCCCTTTGTAACAGATGAGTTTTTGTCCGAAACTGTGATACTTCGAAAGAGATTGTCCATTTTGTACACGAAGTGCATCCAGTTTTTGCCGTAACCCTCTCAACTTTTTAGCACATGCTATGTGGGTGAAATGAAGATACCATTTCAACTTTCAACCTTTTCAGAGTCATTTGAAGTGCTTTTCAATTTCAGGGTTATTTAGCTCAAAAAAATCAGTAAGTGCATGAAAAATACCAAATGGAGTTAGAAAGGGTTGAAAATTGATGATGTGGCTTTGAATGGTGCATTTTGAACACACAAAAAGTATGGAGTTCCAAAAAGTTCAAGAAATTGAAATCCCTTTGTAAAAAATGAGTTTTCGTCCGAAACCTTGATACTTCGAAAGAGATTGTCCATTTTGTACACGAAATGCGTCCAATTTTTGCCGTAACCCTCTCAACTTTTTAGCACATGCTATGTGGTTGAAATGATGATACCATGATAACTTTCTACCTTTTCAGAGTTCATTTGAAGTGCTTTTCAATTTCAGGGTTATTTAGCTCAAAAAAATCAGTAAGTGCATGAAAAATACCAAATGACGTCAGAAAGGGTTGAAAATTTAGAATGTGGCGTTGAATGGTGCATTTTGAACAGACAAAACATATGGAGTTCCAAAAAGTTCAAAAAAATGAAATTCCTTTTGTAACAGATGAGTTTTCGTCCGAAACCATGATACTTGGAAAGAGATTGTCCATTTTGTACACGAAGTGCATCCAGTTTTTGCCGTAACGCTCTCAACTTTTAGCACATGCTATGTGGGCGAAATGAAGATACCATTCCAACTTTCAACCTTTTCAGAGTCATTTGAAGTGCTTTTCAATTTCAGGGTTATTTATATGAAAAAAATTAGTAAGTGCATGAAAAATACCAAATGTAGTAACAAAGGGTTGAAAGTTGATGATGTGGCTTTGAATGGTGCATTTAGAACACACAAAAAGTATGGAGTTCCAAAAATTTCAAAAAATGAAATCTCTTTGTAACAGTTGAGTTTTTGTCCGAAACCATGATACTTCGAAAGAGATTGTCTATTTTGTACACGAAGAGCATCCAGTTTTTGCCGTAACCCTCTCAACATTTTAGCATATTCTATGTGGGTGTAATGAAGATACCATTTCAACTTTCAACCTTTTCAGATTTCATTTGAAGTTCTTTTCAATTTCAGGGTTATTTAGCTCAAAAAAAGTAATTGCATGAAAAATACCAAATGAAGTCAGAAAGGGTTGAAAATTGATGATGTGGCCTTGAATAGTGCAGTTTGAACACACAAAAATTATGGAGTTCCAAATAGTTCAACAAATTAAATCCCTTTGTAACAAATGAGTTTTCATCCGAAACCGTGATACTTTGAAAGGGATTGTCCATTTTGTACACGAAGTGCATCCAGTTTTTGCCGTAACCCTCTCAACTTGTTGCACATGCTATGTGGGTGAAATGAAGATACCATTCCAACTTTCAACATTTTCTGAGTCATTTGAAGTGCTTTTCAATTACAGGGTTACTTAGCTCAAAAAAATCAGTAAGTGCATGAAAAATACCAAATGTAGTGACAACGGGTTGAAAGTTGATGATGTGGCTTTGAATTGTGCATTTAGAACACACAAAAAGTATGGAGTTCCAAAAAGTTCAAAAAATGAAATCTCTTTGTAACAGATTAGTTTTTGTCCGAAACCGTGATACTTCGAAAGAGATTGTCCATTTTGTACACGAAGTGCATCCAGTTTTTGCCGTAATCCTCTCGAATTTTTAGCTTATTCTATGTGGGTGAAATGATGATACAATGCCAACTATCAACATTTTCATAGTTAATTTGAAGTGCTTTTCATATTCAGGGTTATTTAGCTCAAAAAAATCAGTAAGTGCATGCAAAGATACCAAATGTAGTCAGAAAGGGTTGAAAATTAATGATGTGGCTTTGAATGGTGCATTTTGAACAAGCAAAAAGTATGGAGTTCCAAAAAGTTCAAGAAAATGAAATCCCTTTGTAACGAATGAGTTTTCGTCTGAAACCGTGATACGTCGAAAGAGATAGTCCATTTTGTACACGAAGTGCATCCAGTTTTTGCCGTAACCCTCTCAACTTTTAGCACATGCTGTGTGGGTGTAATGATTATACCATTCCAACTTTCAACCTTTTCAGAGTCATTTGAAGTGCTTTTCAATTCAGGGGTTATTTAGCTCAAAAAAATCAGTAAGTGCATGAAAAATACCAAATGTAGTGACAAAGGGTTGAAAGTTGATGATGTGGCTTTGAATGGTGCATTTAGAACACACAAAAAGTATGGAGTTCCAAAAAGTTCAAAAAATGAAATCTCTTTGTAACAGATGAGTTTTTGTCCGAAACCGTGATACTTCGAAAGAGATTGTCCTTTTTGTACACGAAGTGCATCCAGTTTTTGCCGTAACCCTCTCAAATTTTTAGCTTTATTCTATGTGGGTGAAGTGATGATACCATGCCAACTATCAACATTTTCATAGTTAATTTGAAGTGCTTTTCAATTTCAGGGTATTTAGCTCAAAAAAAATCAGTAAGTGCATGAAAAATACCAAATGAAGTCACAAAGGGTTGAAAGTTGATGATGTGGCTTTGAATGGTGCATTTTGAACACACAAAAAGTATGGAGTTCCAAAAAGTTCAAAAAATGAAATCCCTTTGTAACAGATGAGTTTTTGTCCGAAACCGTGATACTTCGAAAGAGATTGTCCATTTTGTACACGAAGTGCATCCAGTTTTTGCCGTAACACTCTAAAATTTGTAGCACATGCTATGTGGGTGAAATGATGATACCATGCCAACTTTCAACCTTTTTAGAGTTCATTTGAAGTGCTTTTCAATTTCAGGTATATTTAGCTAAAAAAATCATTAAGTGCATGAAAAATACCAAATGTTGTCAGAAAGGGTTGAAAATGGATGATGTGGCTTTGAATGAAGCATTTGAACACACAAAAAGTATAGAGTTCCAAAAAGTTCAAAAAAATTAAATCCCTATGTAATAGATGAGTTTTCGTCCGAAACCGTGATACTTCGAAAGAGATTGTCTATTTTGTACACGAAAAGCATCCAGTTTTTGCCGTAACCCTCTCAACTTTTTAGCACATGCTATGTGGGTGAAATGATGATACCATGCCAACTTTCAACCTTTTCAGAGTTCATTTGAAGTGCTTTTCAATTTAAGGGTTATTTAGCTCAAAAAAAATTTAATAAGTGCATGAAAAGTACCAAATGAAGTCAGAAAGGGTTGAAAATTGATGATGTGGCTTTGAATGGTGCATTTTGAACACACAAAAAGTGTGGAGTTACAAAAAGTTCAAGAAAATTAAATCCCTATGAAACAAATGAGTTTTCGTCCGACACCGTGATACTTCGAGAGAGATTGTCCATTTTGTACACGAAGTGCATCTAGTTTTTGCCGTAACCCTCTCAACTGTTTAGCACATGCTATGTGGGTGATATAATGATACCATGCCAACTTCAACCTTTTCAGAGTTCATTTGAAGTGCTGTTCAATTTTAGGGTTATTTAGGTCAAACAAAATCAATAAGTGCACGAAAAATACCAAATGAAGTCAGAAAGGGTTGAAAATTATATGATGTGGCTTCGAATGGTGCATTTTGAACACACAAAAATTATGGAGTTCTAAAAAGTTCAAAAAAACGAAATCCCTTTTTAACAGATGAGTTTTCGTCCAAAATCATGATACTTCGAAAGAGATTGTCCATTTTGTACACGAAGTGCATCCAGTTTTTGCCGTAATCCTCTCCATTATTTAGCTTATGCTATGTGGGTTAAATGATTATACCGTGCCAACTGCCAACCTTTTGTTCATTTGAAGTACTTTTTAATTTTAGGGTTATTTAGCTCAAAAAAATCATTAAGTGCATCAAATGTACCAAATGTAGTCAAAAAGGGTTGAAAAATTGATGATGTGGCTTTGAATGGTGCAAAAATAATGGAGTTCCAAAAAGTTCAAGAAAATGAAATCCCTTTGTGACAGATGAGTTTTCGTCGAAAACCATGATACTTCGAAAGAGATTGTCCATTTTGTACACGAAATGCATCAAGTTTTTGCCGTAACCCTCTCAACTTTTAAGCACATGCTATGTGGGTGAAATGATGATACGATGCCAACTTTCAACATTTTCAGAGTTCATTTGAAGTACTTTTCAATTTCAGGGTTATTTAGCTTAAAAAAACAGTAAGTGCATGAAAAATACCAAATGTAGTCAGAAAGGGTTGAGAATGCATGATGTGGCTTTGAATGGTGCATTTGAACACACAAAAAGTGTGGAGTCACAAAAAGTTCAAGAAAATTAAATCCCTATGTAAGAGATGAGTTTTCGTCCGAAACCGTGATACTTCGAAAGAGATTGTCTATTTTGTACACGAAAAGCATCTAGTTTTTGCCGTAACCCTCTCAACTTTTTAGCACATGATATGTGGGTGAAATGATGTTACCATCCCAACTTTCAACCTTTTCAGAATTCATTTGAACTGCTTTTCAATTTAAGGGTTATTTAGCTCAAAAAAAATTCAATAAGTGCATGAAAAAGTCCAAATGAAGTCAGAAAGGGCTGAAAATTGATGATGTGGCTTTGAATGGTGCATTTTGAACACACAAAAAGTATGGAATTGCAAAAAGTTCAAAAAAAATTAAATCCCTTTGTAAGAAATGAGTTTTCGTTCGAAACCGTGATACTTCGAAAGAGATTGTCCATTTTGTACACGAAGTGCATCCGGTTTTTGCCGTAACCCTCTCAACTGTTTAGCACATGCTATGTGGGTGATATAATGATACCATGCCAACTTCAACCTTCTGAGAGTTCATTTGAAGTGCTGTTCAATTTTAGGGTTATTTAGGTCAAAAAATCAATAAGTGCATGAAAAATACCAAATGAAGTCAAAAAGGGTTGAAAATTTATGATGTGGCTTCGAATGGTGCATTTTGAATACACAAAAAGTATGGAGTTCTAAAAAGTTCAAAAAAATGAAATCCCTTTGTAACAGATGAGTTTTCGTCCAAAATCATGATACTTCGAAAGAGATTGTCTATTTTGTACACGAAGTGCATCTAGTTTTTGCTGTAATCCTCTCCATTATTTAGCTTATTCTATGTGGGTTAAATGATTATAGCATGCCAACTATCAACCTCTTGTTCATTTGAAGTGCTTTTTAATTTTAGGGTTATTTAGCTCAAAAAAATCATTAAGTGCATGAAAAGTACCAAATGTAGTCAGAAAGGGTTGAAAAATTGATGATGTGGCTTTGAATGGTGCATTTTGAACACACAATAATTATGGAGTTCCAAGAAGTTCAAGAAAATGAAATCCCTTTGTGACAGATGAGTTTTCATCCAAACCGTGATACTTCGAAAGAGATTGTCCATTTTGTACACGAAATGCATCCAGTTTTTGCCGTAACCCTCTCAACTTTTAATCACATGCTATGTGGGTGAAATGATGATACCATGCCAACTTTCAACATTTTCAGAGTTCATTTGAAGTACTTTTCAATTTCAGGGTTATTTAGCTCAAAAAATCAGTAAGTGCAGAAAAAATACCAACCGAAGTCAGAAAGGTTGAAAATTGATGATGTGGCTTTGAATGGTGCACTTTGAACACACAAAAGTATGGAGTTGAAAAAAGTTCAGGAAAATGAAATCCCTTTGTAGGAGATGAGTTTTCGTCCGAAAGCGGGGTACTTGGAAAGTGATTGTCCATTTTGTACACGAAGTGCATGCAGTTTTTGCCGTAACCCTCTAAACTTTTTAGCACATGGTATGTGGGTGAAATGATCATACCATGCCAACTTTCAACCTTTTCAGAGTTCATTTGAAGTTCTTTTCAATTTCAGGGTTATTTAGCTAAAAAAAAAGTAAGTGCATGAAAAATACCAAATGTAGTCAGAAAGGGTTGAAAATTGATGATGTGGCTTTGAATGGTGCATTTTGAACACACAAAAGTATGGAATTCCAAAAAGCTCAAGAAAATTAAATCTGTTTGTAACAGATGAGTTTTCGTCCGAAAGCGGGATACTTCGAAAGAGATTGTCCATTTTGTACACGAAGTGCATCCAGTTTTTGCCGTAACCCTCTAAAATTTTTAGCACATGCTCTGTGGGTGAAATGATGATACCATGCCAACTTTCAACCTTTTCAGTGTTAATTTGAAGTGATTTTCAATTTCAGGGTTATTTAGCTCAAAAAAATCAGTAAGTGCATGAAAAATACCAAATGTAGTCAGAAAGGGTTGAAAATGGATGCTGTGGCTTTGAATGGTGCATTTGACCACACAAAAAGTATGGAGTTGCAAAAAGTTCAAGAAAATTAAATCCATATGTAACAGATGAGTTTTCGTCCGAAACCGTGATACTTCGAAAGAGATTGTCTATTTTGTACACGAAAAGCATCCAGTTTCTTCCGTAACCCTCTCATCTTTTTAGCACATGCTATGTGGGTGAAATGATGATACCATGCCAACTTTGAACCTTTTAAGAGTTAATTTGAAGTGCTTTTCAATTTAAGGGTTATTTAGCTCAAAACAAATTCAATAAGTGCATGAAAAATACCAAATGAAGTCAGAAAGGGTTAAAAATTTATGTTGTGGCTTTGAATGGTGCATTTTGAACACACAAAAAGTATGGAATTGCAAAAATTTCAAAAAAAATTAAATCCCTTTGAAACAAATGAGTTTTCATTCGAAACCGCGATACTTCGAAAGAGATCGTCCATTTTGTACACGAAGTTCATCCAGTCTTTGCCGTAACCCTCTCAACTTTTTAGCACATGCTATGTGGGTGATATAATGATACTATGAAAACTTCAACCTTTTCAGAGTTCATTTGAAGTGCTATTCAATTTTAGGGTTATTTAGGTAAAAAAAATTCAAAAAGTGCATGAAAAATACCAAATGAAGTCACAAGGGGCTTAAAATTGATGATGTGGCTTCGAATGGTGCATTTTGAACACATAAAAAGTATGGAGTTCCAAATAGTTCAAAAAAATGAAATCCCTTTGTAACAGATGAGTTTTCGTCCGAAATCATGGTACTTCGAAAGAGATTGTCCATTTTGTACACGAAGTGCATCCAGTTTTTTGCCGTAACCCTGTAAAATTTTTGGCCTACGCTATGTGGGCGAAATGATGATACCATGCCAAGTTTCAACCTTTTGAGAGATCATTTGAAGTGGTTTTCAATTTTAGTGTAGTTTAGCTCAAAATAATCGGTAAGTGCATCAAAAATACCAAATAAAGTCAGAAAGGGTTGAAAATTGATGATGTGGCTTTGAATGGTGCCTTTTGTACACACACAAAGTATGGAATTCCCAAAAGTTCAAAAGAAATTAAATCCCTTTGTAACAAACGAGTTTTCGTTCGAAACCGTGATAATTCGAAAGAGATTGTCCATTTTGTACACGAAGTGCATCTAGTTTTTGCCGTAACCCTCTAAACTTTTTAGCACATGCCATGTGGGTGATATAATGATACCATGCCAACTTCGACCTTTTCAGAGTTTTTTTGAAGTGCTATTTAATTTGAGGGTAATTTAGCTCAAAAAATCAATACGTGCATGAAAAATACCAAATGAAGTCATAAAGGGTTGAAAAATTATGACGTGGCTTCGAATGGTGCATTTTGAACACACAAAAAGTATGGAGTTCTAAAAAGTTCAAAAAAATGAAATCCCTTTCACTACAGGAAACAGGTACTTTGCCGTCCGCCATCCCGGACGGCAAAGGCATAAACCGCGGACGACAAAGGCTTTGCCGTCCGCAAGCGGATGGCAAACCGTCCGGCTGAATAATCCATGGTAAAGGCCGCTTTGCTATCCGCTGGCGGACGGTAAAGGCCTTAGGTTCTTTGCCGTCTGCCAGCGGACGGCAAAGCACCGCTTTTTTGATAGCTGGGGTTGGCCTAGGTGGGTTCTTTGCCGTCCGCTGGCAGACGGCAAAGAACCTTATGTTCTTTGCCGTCTGCCAGCGGACGGCAAATAATCCACCTAGGCCAGCCCCAGTTTGCACAGGTAGCTGCCGCGTGGCCACTTTGCCGTCTGCTGGCGGACGGCAAAGCTCTTTGCCGTCTGCCAGCAGACGGCAAAGTGGCCATATAGCGCCTGTTTTTTTGTTTTTCTTAAAATCATTCAATTTGACAAAAAATTCATATATATCCAACATATACATATCCAGAATATACATATCATTCAACAAGTTCCAACAAGCATACCAAATAAGTTGAAACAAGCATAGGTGGACCAATAATTAAGTTCCAACATACAAGTCCAACATATATACAAGCTTCCAACAACACACAATATGGTTTCCAACAACGTATCCATACATATGTATCCAAAACAAGTGTTCCATAAACATAAAGGTAGCAGAAGTAGAAGAGTACAGTCCATCAATGCACTCTTCCTCATCTATAGCAAATCTGCAAAGTAGGAAAGATATAGTTAGAAGAAGAAGAAGACTAGCTAGAAGAAGAAGAAGAAAAAGAAGAAAAAGAAGAAGAAGAATTTATCTTCTATTTCTTTTTCTCCTCTCCTCTCCTCTCCTCTTCTCCAAGGTGGTAATGCCATTTTGTAGCTAACTAATCATATCAAGTAATTTTGGAGGAAAAAATGCTACGTATAGGTCATTTTATAGCTATCCTAGGTAGAATATATCATTTTGGAGGTAAGTAAGGTTATTATGTATTTTTGAGGAAAATAAGCTAAGTATAGGTCATTTTGGAGGTAAACCAAGGTTATTATGCTATTTTTACGTAAGTGAGCATATTATGTCATAAATGATTTAGCTATAGATCATTATTGAGCTATACTACTACTAATGCCATTTTCTAGCTAACTAAGCATATCAAGTCATTTTGGAGGAAAAAAATGCTAAGTATAGGTCATTTTATAGCTATCCTAGGCAGAATATACCATTTTCTAGCTAAGTAAGCATATCAAGTCATTTTTGATGAAAATAAGCTAAGTATAGGTCATTTTGGAGCTAAGTAGGTCATTTCTTAAGCTAAGTATGCATTTGTTAATGAAAACACTTGGGAAAACTTACCATCAACATGGAGGAGAAGGACCGGTAGGGTTTGGGCCAGGGTGAGACGTAGAAGGACCGGTCGGGGTTGCGGCAGACGCAGAAGGATCGGTCGATGCTTGTCGGGGGGCACGCTGCACCAAAGATCGTTTGCTATGTCACCTTAGCATGATGCAACTCAAATGTGAATACTAGTAAATAATGACCATTTAAATGAAACTCACCGTGGGTGCTATAGCAATATGGGGCATTGACGGAGGGGCCTGACCATTGTTTTGGCACACGGTCTGCACATTTTGTTTTCACGAGTCATTCATATTACTTAGTGATGAAACGAACATTACGTGCATGATTTGGCTAATATGCAGGAGAAACTTACCACGAGCAGCTCGTATAGGGCCCGGTGAGACGCGTCGTTCAGGTTCCTCTCCTCCCCAACAGCCTAGCCGTCCTCTCCTCCATGTCCCTCTCCCTCTGTGCAGCCTGCCTGTTTGCCTCCGCTAGAAGCGCCTGGGCCCTAGCCTCAATGGCGAGCTCCATTGGTCATGGACGAGGCGTTATCTCAGAATCAGAGCTTGTCTGGCGCTTCTTGATCTCCGGCAGAGTTCTAGGACAACGTATCAGTCCATCCCCAATGGCTATCGAGCCATGGGGCCTCCCACCACCAGATATCATCACAAGCTCTGGATCAAAAGGACTCTGGCTCGGGTTGAAGTCCTCCCCGTTCCTCGCCTTCCCAAAATCTTTGTACCTCACGAGCTTGTTGTGGGAGGTGATGTTGCTGAAGCTGTCTGTATGATCGAGGTCATCCTCAGAGAATGCCTTGGCCTTCTTGTACGAGGCAGTGTGGGCCATGGCATAGAGGTCGAATAGAGGTGGCACCTCCTTCTTGTTGTGTCATGCCTAAAAGAGGTGAACAAAATATTAGTTAAGGGCTCAAGCTAGCATGAAGAATGAAATTGCATGAATCATGAAGCAAACCACATACCCAGTGATCCCCGAACTCAAACAGGTTGGAGCTCCCTTGATGGTGTGGCACACCTTTCATTTGGCCACGCTTCTCCTTGGCCTTGTTGTGTTCGGCTAGCCATTCGGGAGAGCACCACTCATCCACCAATGCCTCCCAACAGTCCATCCTATCCGCACACCATCTCGGGGGCACCTAAGTTAGACAAGAGAAATTTCAGCGCTACGCCTATGAATCAAATCAAAGAAGCTAAGTACAAGGCCTTAAGAATAGGTAATTACCTTCATAAACTTCTCCTTACTCAGATAATTATTGCGGCACTTCTTCTTGGCCCTCCTAGTGTGACTCGAGGCATAGTAGTCTCGAATATCCTGCACCCGAGCCTCATGCTGTAAGTTCTGAAGTAGGCGCTTGCACTCTGCTTCGAGAACAACAGCCGCTCTCGCCTCGTGTTCCTCAAGACACCTGTAGAAGGTCTGCAATCAAACAAGACAACACATTAGACACTGATTAGTACAATCACTAGGTGTTGTTGAGAAGGAGAAATTACCCAAAAGCGACGGATCGCAATGTCAGCCACCGTCTCGCACAAGACACTGTCGACCATGTGCTCCGACAGGGCTGTGGCACCCCTGTACAGCTCCCTGGGAAGTGCTGCCGGAGAAGCACACCAAGGACCTGGTTGGGCCTGCGGACACCATGCTCGTATTTCCAACCCCTGCAGTAGGACAAGGCCAACACATTAGATATTAATTTGAAGAAACATGCAGGAAAAAGGTTAAAAAGAGTAAATGCACTTACCTCTCCGCATTAGGCGCAATCAACCACCTCTGCTCACGGGTCGTCGGCATGGGAGGCAGCTTTGTACAACCATGCCGGTAGACCTTCTTGCCCTCCTCAACCAACTCGCCCTTGCTATAGGTGTCCTCAGACAAGTAATTGTCCTCGCCACCATCAGCATGGCCACTGGTCTCCGGAGTCGTGGGACGAAGACTCTGGGACCCGAGTCTCTTGGGACAAAGACCCTCGGACCGGAGTCTCCTGGGACGAAGGCTCGGTGACCCGATCCTCGTCGACCCGAGGCACATCGACCCGAGGCTCGTGGACCGGAGTCCGAGACGGGTCTAAGTCAGACGGGTCCACCTGAGACGGAGCACTCATGTGGTCGGGAGAATCAGCTAGGGGTGGCGGCGAGGAAGGCGCAACAGCCTTCCTACCTCTAGCACCTCTCTTCGTCTTCCCCGACCTCTCCCGGTCGAAGAAGAAGCGCCCGCTGGTGTCTGCATGCTGTGTACCAGCGCTTTCCGGAGTTGCTAGGGTGGAATAATAGCACCCCTCCCAGCACGCGCCGAGGAAGGAGGCTCAGAGCGCTCTCGACCCACGCCCACCATCTGTCAACACCTGCAACGACAAAGAGTGAACGAAATTAGTTCAACATAAAAAAATTGAATACCTAATAACTTGAACTAATTAATAATATAAATGTACATAATAATAATATATTATCTCACATTACTAATATTAATCTTCATCATCTATATATGCTCCGGAATCAATAAATGCATAATGATCATCACTATCAGTAATGACGTGCTCATCAACATCATCAGTAAATGCATCAACATGTGGAAGGCCTCTATGTAATCGGTCAAGCATTGTCAGGTCATCCACAGCAGTAACCTCTTCTGCTTTGGTCTCTTCTTGTTCCTGCTCAGGAGTGAAGTCGGGTTCACTGTCGCCGTCGACCTCAATGTTCTGGGGTGAAGTAGAGCGGTTCTTGAAGCATTTTTTGGAAACACGTGTTTCTTGGAAGAATTCTCCTTCATATGTGTCTGGGTTAATGTGAGGTTCATAATCATCTTCATTGAGGGCAGGTGGTCTAAACTGTGGCGGCACATCATAAACGACATCCCAACCTTTCAAATTTGGAATCGTTTGGCAGGCCCATGGTAGATAGAAAACTTGGGTCGCCTGTTGAGCCGTAATATGGACATCGGGAACATCCAAATGGGTGCGTTGTTTGATTTCGACTAGCCCTATATGTTCATGAGTCCTTCTAGTCTCCTTCGGCTGGAACCAATAACATTTGAAGACTACGACGTTTGGTGGGTTTTCTCCAAAGAATGTAAGTTCATAAATTGCTTCAACTCTTCCATAATACTCGACCCCTCCTTCACGAACAGCGGAGACACAACAATTTGTAGTCTTTAGGTCGGCCATAGATAGCTCTTTGCCAAAAGTACGAAAGCGATACCCATTGATGTCGTATTTGTCAAATGAACGGACCTTAATGTCAAAACCATTAGCAACTTGTCTCAATTCGGAGTCCATAGAGTCTGCATTAGCCTACAAGTTCAATACCAAAGGATTGTTGCATTAGCTGCAAACTAGGCGAAGAAATGAAATCGTCTAATTAATGGAAATTACCGTTTGCTTGAACCAAGAGATGAATCCGGGATAGGCGCCTCCATGCTTGGCCAGAAGCTCATACTCTTCGATGGAATCCTTTTGGATCACAGCTCCAGCCGAGAATTTGGCGACGTATCGACTGTATCACATATATATCTAGGAATAAGAGCATTTCAAAGGAATTAGAAGTTGTGAAACAATGTACCGAGAACTTACTCGATGTACGGCCACACTTCTGTTAGGTTGTTGAGGATATACAACGAAATGGTCCGCCATTCTTCGACATCCAACCCTATTGATTTTGAAGCACCGGCTGGTGCGAGCTTCCCTTTGAATAGGCTGATGTTGGATTGACCTTTTTCATGGTCGCCATCATTGTACCAAGGCTCCGGATTATGCAAATGACGATTCTGGGCTGTGTAGTGTGATGTCACAAAGTTTTCCGCCTCCTCGGTAATGAATGCCTCGGCCGTCGATGCTTCAACTATATGTTTGTTTTTACATTTTTCCCGAAACGTCTTCTGCATCCTCTCAGTTGAGAAGCACCAACGATTTTGCATGGCCCCCCCAATCTTGCCTCAGTCAGAAGATGCAAAATCAAATGCTGCATTGGATTAAAGAAGCCCGGTGGAAATATATTTTCTAACTTGCAGATCAACTCGGGCGCCAACTCTTCCAGTTCGTCTAGCACGTCAGGCGATAGTTCTTTCGCACAAAGAGCACGGAAGAAATAGCTCAGCTCTGCCAGTACTAGCCATTCATCCTCAGGGATAAAGCCATGCAACATCACCGGCATTACCCGCTCAAGCCATATGTGCCAATCATGACTCTTGAGACCAGATATTTTCAATTTTTCAAGACTCGCTCCCCTCGATAGATTCGCTGCATACCCATCGGGGAACATCAACTGCATTTTCACCCACAAGGTCATTTCCCTCATAGCTGGCCTTCGAAGATTGAACCATGCCTTTGGCTTCCTCCAGTTCTTCTTTCCTTTCAGTTGTTGAATGTTTTGTAACGGTCTATTACATAGAGCCTCCTGGTCGATTCTAGCCTTAGGATTATCCTTTGACTTCCCTCTATGCCGAACAATGTACCAAAAAGGGCCTCCGCGACATTCTTTTCAGTGTGCATCACGTTGATGTTGTGTGGGCAAAGGAGGTCTTTGAAGTAAGGCAGATCCTACAAACATATCTTGTGAGTCCAAGCGTGTTCTGTATTATACCCTTTGAAATACCCTGGACGATTTGGATCCGGCTCGAGAGCGTTTATCTGATCCAAGATCTGTTGGCCCGTCAACGCAGGTGGGGCAATGTTTTTGACAACTCTACCTTTGATGAAAATTTTCTTGTCTTTTCTAAACTTATGGCCAGGATCCAGGAACTGTCTATGCATGTCGAAGCAAGAAAACTTGCGACCCGCCTCCAGCCGATGAAACTGAAGAGCTGCCTTGCATGTGGGGCACGAAAACCTTCCATGCACACACCAGTCAACGAATAGCGCATACGCCAGCAAGTCATGCATCGAGTACATGTACCACACATGCATTTTGAAGTTCTTTTTTGTAGCGGCGTCGTATGTCTTGATCCCATTATCCCAGACTTCTTGCAATTCATTCTTAAGTGGTTGCATGTACACATTTATATTCTTCCCTGGATATTTGGGCCCTGGAATTATCAGGGTCAGGAAAATGTTCTTTCTTTTCATAATCTCTCCGGGGGGGATTGAGTGGAATGACAAATACAGGCCAACAACTGTATTGTGCTGCCGTCATACCATACACATTGAACCCATCCGTGCTGATGGCAACTCGAGGATGCCTTGGTTCTGCCGCTTTATCCTTATGTAATGCATTGAAGTGCTTCCACGCAAAAGCGTCCGAAGTGTGTCCCAACATCGGGTTCCCATCTGCATCCAGTTCTGTTCTTTTGCCCAGTTTATGCCACGTCATCTGTCTAGCCGTCTCTTCGACCATGAAAAGCCGTTGAAGTCATGGTATGATTGGCAGATACCGAAGAACATTCATGGGGATTTTGGTCTGACTCTTCTCACCCATACCGTTGTCTACCAGCACATACCTGGAAGCATTGCAAATGGGGCAATAGTTCAAGCCCGCATACTGAAGCCTAAATAAGGCACATCCATTCTCACAGGCATTTGTCTTCTCATAGAGCATCTCAAGCGCACGCAGGATTTTGTTCGACTGATACAGGTTTGGTGGCAATACATGGCCTTTGGGTAGAAAGCGTCAAAATATCGTCATAATCGCGTCGTAGCATTCTTTGCCCAGGTTGAACTAAGCCTTTAGAGCCATTACTTGCGAGATGGCATCAAGGTGACAAAGCTCAGTGCGCTCGTGGAGAGGACGTTTTGAAGACTCCAACATTTCATAAAAGGCCTTTGCAGATTCCTCCATTTCATCGTACGAATCCCGAGCATCATCAAAGTCTTGCACCATGTCTTCGATCCCGGTACCATGCTCGTCGGTGCAACGACGAAGCACCTCGGCTCTGGCACGTTGGGCAGACTCACCATGAAATGTCTAGACCTTATAATTAGGCGTAAAACCCCACTTCTGTAGGTGTTTGATCATTTCAAACTCTGACTTCTTCTTATAGTTGTCGCAATCGACACAAGGCACCAGGTTATTTTCTGTCCATTTGCAAATGCGACTCTCACAAACTCCATGGTTTTGTTAACCATTCACGGGTCATGTCTTTCTGACTAGTGTGACTGGTGTACATCCACCCACGATCAGTCATCCTGCCTAGCTACTGGACACACACAAAATATATACATAATTCAGCAAACTATATTCATCAGTTAACAGAGTTTGTCAGTTTCATTACGTCGATGCAACCTAGACGCTAGTAGGTAAAGATAGGTCCTAATCCCACCCGTGTATGTGTAGATTGGGTTCGTTGTCCCATGCTCTCCTCCTGATCCGATGCAAAATTTCGGCAGCACCTCCCCGCTGTTCTCCTGATACACGTCTCGACAATAAGCAGAGAGGATGTGTACACGGAGAACAACAAGGAGGCACTGACAAAATTTTGCATCGGATCCGGAGCATAGCATATGGGGAAACGAACCCAATCTACACATACTCGGGCTGTCCATGGATAACATTGGACAATTCGAAAGAATCACGGTTATAAATATGCAAATGTAGGCATATTTATAGATGTAACCCTTTTGAACGGGAGACACATAGTGTTCACGCATACTGATGATTTGATGTACCTACGGCTATCAAGTTTCATTGGCACGAAGACCGGAACAGAGCAAATGAGGGGGGAGGAGGAGATGTCATTTGTGCTCACCAACAAACGCAGGGGCGGAGCTCGTCGAACGCACGGGGAGGTCGTCGAACACCAAACCCTCACAGCGACGAAACAACTGCACATTTAAATTCACCCGATAAACACAAATATATATATATATATATATATGATGTTTTTCATAACAAAATCGGAAATTATATGACCTAACTCATAATTCACACATATATGACCCCGTCGGCCTCTGGAAGGCCGAAGAGCACCCTTTCGATTAACAGGAGGCCGAAGAGGTGTTGGGGGTCGGGGGTGTCGTGTCGGGGTGTCGTGTCGGTGTACATCGGTATAATGCGTATGTGACTTTTGGTTCGTCGAGGCTTTCCTTAAGTAACTCTCATATCTCATGGTGTGTTGGTGCGCTCTCTCTCACACTGATATGGTGGTTTATATATGTTGGTGGGCACTCTCTCACAGTAATAGTTCGACCGCTGGTGATGGACGCCTCTTCTCTCCTCTTCTTGCGCAAACTATCGACGAGTATATCACACAGAAGAGCAAAAATAGGAGGCGCCCCCACGACAATAGTCGGGATTCCTCCATTAGGAACACACATGAAAGTTATTTAAGGAAAGCCTCGATGGACCAAAAGTCACACACGCATTATACCGATGTACATCGGCCCACGATCACTCATCTTGCCTAGCTACTGGACACACATAGAATGATGATTGAAGACACCTATAGACTGATGATTGAAGACACTCATATCTCATGGTGTGTTGGGGTGTCGGGGTGTCGGGGTCGGGGTGCTGTGTCAGGGTCGCGGGGTTTCAGGGTCGGTGTGCCATGTCGGGGTGTCGGTGTCGGGGTGTCGGGGGTGTCGTGTCTAGGGTGTCGGTGTCGGGGTGTCACAGGTGTCGAGGGTGTCGTGGTGTCAGGGGTGTCGGGGTCGGGGTGCTGTGTCGGGGTCTCGGGGTGTCGGGGTTGGTGTGCCGTGTCGGGGTGTCGTGTCGGGGTGTCGATGTCGGGGTGTCAGGGGTGTCGATGTCGGGGTGTCAGGGGTGTCGGGGTGACGGGGGTGTCATGTCTGGGGTGTCGGTGTCGGGGTGTCAGGGGTGTCGTGGTGTCAAGGGTGTCGGGGTCGGGGTGCCGTGTCGGGGTCGAGGTGTCCTTTTCTTTTATTTCCTATCTTTCTTCTACTTCTTCTTCAACAACAGTATAATGTCTAAAGAGAGCACCAGGACAGCAGCATAATGGCATCTTCGTAGACTCCAACAGCAGTATCACAAGCATCATAGCAACAGCAGCACACACATATATGGATTAGGAGCAGAACTACACAGACCAGCTAGTATATGGCTATATGTAACCCAGAGGCAACACAGAGCAATGACCAATGCCACAGTAGCTATACAACATGTATGGAATTAACCAGCAGCACCAAATCCCACATCATCTCCTCCTCCTCCTCCTCTCCTCCTCCTTCTCCTTCTCTTCCTATACTTTATCTTCTTATTCTATTTTTCTTTTTCCTTTCCATTTTCCTTTAATTATATTTACATCTACATCTTTTTCTTCTTTTTCTTTTCATTTTCTTTCTTTCTTCTATTTCCTTTTTCTTCTCCTAAAACTTACTCCTATTATCTAAATAATAAAAATAGAGAAGAAATCTAAAACTAAATCTAATTCAACCTAAAAATTAAATCTAACTAATACAAACAGAGCTAATTAAACCTAAATAAGAAGATAAAAAGGGAACAAAAAGAACAGGGGAGGAGCGGGGCTTACCTTCTGGTGGTTGCGGGTGGGGGGAGGTGGCTGCGGGGAGGAGGATAGCTACGGGTGGGGGGTAGCGACACGGGGCGGCGGAGTGTGTGGGGCGGGGAGCGTTGGGCGGCGGCGGCGGGGGTCAGGGATAGGGCGCAGGAGAGAGAGAAGAGAGAGAGAGGGAGAGAGAGAAGAGAGACAGGAGGTGGGGGTAACGGCCGTTGGGGGGTTATTTTCTTTGCCGTCTGCTAGCGGACGGCAAAGTTTCTTTGCCATCAGCTGGCAGACGGCAAAGAAGTGGGGTTGGCCGTTGCAGTTAACTGGCCTCAACGGGGCCCACCCCCACGTCTTTGCCGTCCGCTAGTGAATGGCAAAGAAAGTTTGCCATCTGCTGGCAAACGGCAAAGAGCTGGCTGATGGCAAAGAGTGACGTTGCCATCAGCCAGCTCTTTGCCGTCTGCCTTGCCAAAGCACACGGCAAACAACCTGTTTGCCATCTGCCAGCAGATGGCAAAGAGCTGGCATACGGCAAAGTCCCTGATTCCAGTAGTGTTTGTAACAGATGAGTTTTCATTCGAAATCATGATACTTTGAAAGAGATTGTCCATTTTGTACACAAAGTGCATCCAGTTTTTGCCGTAACCCTCTCAAATCATGATACCATGCCAAGTTTCAACCTTTTCAGAGATCATTTGAAGTGCTTTTCAATTTTAGGGATATTTAGCTCAAAAAAATCGGTAAGTGGATCAAAAATACCAAATGAAGTCAGAAAGGGTTGAAAATTGATGATGTGGCTTTGAGTGGTGCCTTTTGTACACACAAAAAGTATGTAGTGCCAAAAAGTTCAAAAAATGAAATTCCTTTGTAACAGATGAGTTTTCATCCGAACCCGTCATACTTCGAAAGAGATTGTCCATTTTGTACCCGAAGTGCATCCAGTTTTTGCCGTAACCCTCTCAACTTTTTAGCACATGCTACGTGGGTGAAATGATGATACCATGCCAACTTTCAACCTTTTCAGAGTTAATTTGAAGTGCTTTTAAATTTCAGGGTTATTTAGCTCAAAACAATTAGTAAGTGCATGAAAAATACCAAATGAAGTCAGAAAGGGTTGAAAATTGATGATGTGGCTTTAAATGCTGCATTTTGAACACACAAAAAGTATGGAGTTCCAAAAATTTCGAAAAAATGAAATCCCTTTGTAACAAATGAGTATTCGTCCGAAACCGTGATACCTCGAAAGAGATTGTCCATTTTCTAAACGAAGTGCATCTAGTTTTTTCCGTAACCCTATTAAATTTTTAGCACATGCCATGTGGGTGAAATGATGATACCATGCCAACTTTCAATCTTTTCACAGTTCATTTGAAGTGCTTGTCAATTTTAGGGTTATTTAGCTCAAAAAAAATCAGTAAGTGCATGAAAAATACCAACTATAGTCAGAAAGGGTTGCAAATTGATGATGTGGATTTGAATGGTGCATTTTGAACATACAAAAAGTATGTAGTTGCACAAAGTTCAAGAAAATGAAATCGCCTTGTAACAAATGAGTTTTCGTCCGAAACCCTGATACTTCGAAAGAGATTATCCATTTTGTACACGAATGCATCCAGTTTTTTCCATAACCCTCTCAACTTTTTAGACTATGCTATGGGGGTGAAATGATGATACCATGCCAACTTTCAACCTTTTCAGAGTTCATTTGAAGTGCTTTTCAATTTCAGGGTTATTTAGCTCAAAAGATATCATTAAGTGTATGAAAAATAACAAATGAAGTCAGAAAAAGGTTGAAAATTGATGATGTTGCTTTGAATGGTCCATTTTGAACACACAAAAAGTATGGAGTTCCAAAAAGTTCAAAAAAATGAAATCCCTTTGTAACAAACGAGTTTTCGTCCGTAACCGTGATACTTCGAAAGAGATTGTCCATTTTGTACACGAAGTGCATCCAGTTATTGCCGTAACCCTATCAACTTTTTACCAAATGCTATGTTGGTTAAATGATGATACCATGCCAACTTCAACCTTTTCAGAGTTCATATGAATTACTTTTCAATTTTAGGGTTATTTAGCTAAAAAAATCAATAAGTGCATGAAAAATACCAAATGAAGTCAGAAAGGGTTGAAAATTGATGATGTGGCTCTGAATGGTGCATTTTGAACACACAAAAAGTATGGAATTCCAAAAAGTTCACAAAAAATTAAATCCCTTTGTAACAAACGAGTTTTCGTTCGAAACCGTGATACTTCGAAAGAGGTTGTCCATTTTGTACACGAAGTACATCCAGTTTTTGCCGTAAGCCTCTCAAGTTTTTGGCACATGCTATGTGGGTGATATAATGATACCATGCCAACTTCAACCTTTTCAGAGTTCATTTGAAGTGCAATTCAATTTCAGGGTTATTTAGCTCAAAAAAATCAATAAGTGTATGAAAAATATGAAATGAAGTCAGAAAGGGTTGAAAATTTATGATGTGGCTTTGATTGGTGCATTTTGAACACACAAAAAATATGGAGTTCTAAAAGTTCAAAAAAATGAAATCCCTTTGTAACAGACGAGTTTTCGTCCGAAATCATGATACTTTGAAAGAGATTGGTCCATTGTGTACACGAAGTGCATAGAGTTTTTGCCGTAACCCTCTCAAATTTTTAGCTTACGCTATGAGGGCGAAATGATGATACCATGCAAGGTTTCAACCTTTTCAGAGATCATTTGAAGTGCTTTTCAATTTTAGGGTTATTTAGCTCAAAAAAAATGGTAAGTGCATCAAAACTACCAAATGAAGTCAGAAAGGGTTGAAAATTAATGATGTGGCTTTTAATGGTGCCTTTTGTACACACAGAAAGTATATAGTTCCAAAAAGTTCAAAAAATGAAATTCGTTTGTAACAGATAAGTTTTCGTCCGGAACCGTGATACTTCGAAAGAGATTGCCATTTTGTACACGAAGTGCATCCAGTTTTGGCCGTAACCCTCTCAACATTTGAGCACATGCCATGTGGGTGAAATGATGATACCATGCCAACTTTCAACCTTTTCAGAGTTCATTTGAAGTGCTTTTCAATTTCAGGGTTATTTAGCTCAAAAAAATCAGTATGTGCGTGAAAAATATCGAATGTAGTCTGAAAGGGTTGAAAGTTGATGATGTGGGTTTTAATGGTGAATTTTGAACACACAAAAAGTATAGAGTTCCAAAAACTTCAAAAAAAATCCCTTTGTAACAGATGAGTTTTTGTCCGAAACCGTGATACTTCGAAAAAGATTGTCCATTCCAACTTTCAACCTTTTCAGAGTCATTTGAAGTGCTTTTCAATTTCAGGGTTATTTAGCTCAAAAAAATCAGTATGTGCATGAAAAATACCAAATGTAGTCACAAAGGGGTGAAAATTGATGATGTGGATTTGAATGGTGCATTTTGAACACACAAAAAGTATGGAGTTCCAAATTTTTTGAAAAAATAAAATCCCTTAGTAACAGATGAGTTTTTGTTCGAACCCGTGATACTTCGAAAGATATTGTCCATTTTATACAGAAATTTCATCCAGTTTTTGCCGTAACCCTCTCAACTTTTTAGCATATTCTATGTGGGTGAAATGATGATACCATGCTAACTTTCAACCGTTTCGGTTTTCATTTGAAGTGCTTTTAAATTTCAGGGCTATTTAGCTAAAAAAATCTATCAGTGCATGAAAAATATCAAATGTAGTCACAAAGTGTTGAAAATTGATGATGTGGCTTTGAATGGTGCATTTTGAACACACAAAATGTATGCAGTTCCAAAAAGTTCAAAAAATCAAATCCCTATCTAACAGATGAGTCTTCGTCCGAAACCGTGATACATCGAAAGAGATTGTCCATTTTCTACACGAAGTACATCCAGTTTCACCGTAAGCCTCTAAACTTTTTAGAACATGCCAACTTTCAACCTTTTTAGAGTTCATTTGAAGTGCTCTTCAATTTCAGGGTTTTTAGCTCAAACCAATCAGTAAGTGCATGAAAAATACCAAATGAAGTCAGAAAGGGTTGAAAATTGATGATGTGGCTTTGAATGGTGCATTTTGAACACACAAAAAGTATAGAGTTCCAAAAAGTTCAAAAAAAAATCCCTTTGTAACAGATGAGTTTTTGTCCGAAACCGTGATACTTCGAAAGAGGTTGTCCATTTTGTACACGAAGTGCATCCAGTTTTTGCCGTAACACTCTAAAATTTTTAGCACATGCTATGTGGGTGAAATGATGATAGCATGCCAACTTTCAACCTTTTTAGAGTTCATTTGAAGTGCTTTTCAATTTCAGGTATATTTAGCTAAAAAAATCATTAAGTGCATGAAAAATACCAAATGTAGTCAGAAAGGGTTGAAAATTGATGATGTGGCTTCCAATGGTCCATTTTGAACACACAAATAGTATGTAGTTGCACAAAGTTCAAGAAAATGAAATCCCTTTGTAACAATTGAGTTTTCGTCCGAAACTGTGATACTACGAAAGAGATTGTCCATTTTGTACACGAAGTGCATCCAGTTTTTGCCGTAACCCTCTCAAATTTTTAGCTTACTCTATGTGGGTGAAATAATCATACCATGCTAACTATCAACATTTTCAGAGTTAAGTTGAAGTGCTTTTCAATTTCAGTGTTATTTAGCTCAAAAAAATCAGTAAGTGCATGACAAATACCAAATGAAGTCAGAAAGGGTTGAAAGTTGATGATGTAGCTTGAATGGTTTATTTTGAGCACACAAAACATATGGAGTTCGAAAAAGTTCAAAAAAATGAAATTCCTTTGTAACAGATGAGTTTTCGTCCGAAACCATGATACTTGGAAAGAGATTGTCCATTTTGTACACGAAGTGCATCCAATTTTTGCCATAACCGTCTCCACTTTTTAGCACATGCCTTGTGGGTGAAATTAAGATACCATTCCAACTTTCAACCTTTTCAGAGTCATTTGAAGTGCTTTTCAATTTTAGGGTTATTTAGCTCAACAAAATTAGTATGTGCATGAAAAATACCAAATGTAGTCACAAAGGGTTGAAAATTGATGATGTGGCTTTGAATGGTGCATTTTGAACACACAAAAAGTATAGAGTTCCAAAAAGTTCAAAAAAAGAAATCCCTTTGTAAGAGATGAGTTTTTGTCCGAAACCGTGATAGTTCGAAAGAGATTGTCCATTTTGTACACGAAGTGCATCCAGTTTTTGCCATAACACTCTAAACTTTTTAGCACATGCTATGTGGGTGAAATGATGATACCATGCCAACGTTCAACCTTTTTAGAGTTCATTTGAAGTACTTTTCAATTTCAGGTATATTTAGCTAAGAAAATCAGTAAGTGCATGAAAAATACCAAATGTAGTCAGAAAGGGTTGAAAATTGATGATGTGGCTTTCAATGGTGCATTTGGAACACACAAATAGTATGTAGTTGCACAAATTTCAAGAAAATGAAATCCCTTTGTAACAAATGAGTTTTCGTCTGAAACTGTGATACTTCGAAAGAGATTGTCCATTTTGTACACGAATGCATCCAGTTTTTTCCATAACCCTCTCAACATTTTAGCACATGCTATGTGGGTTAAATGGTGATACCATGCCAACTTCAACCTTTTCACAGTTCATTTGAAGTACTTTTCAATTTCAGGGTTATTTAGCTCAAAAAAATCAATAAGTGCATGAAAAATACCAAATGAAGTCAGAAAGGGTTGAAAATTGATGATGCGGCTTTGAATGGTGCATTATGAACACACAAAAGTATGGAGTTCCAAAAAGTTCAAAAAAAAATCCTTTTGTAACAGATGAGTTTTTGTCCGAAACCCGATACTTCGAAAGAGGTTGTCCATTTTGTACACGAAGTGCATCCAGTTTTTGCCGTAACACTCTAAAATTTTTAGCACATGCTATGTGGGTGAAATGATGATACCATGCCAACTTTCAACCTTTTTAGAGTTCATTTGAAGTGCTTTTCAATTTCAGGTATATTTAGCTAAAAAAATCATTAAGTGCATGAAAAATACCAAATGTAGTCAGAAAGGGTTGAAAATTGATGATGTGGCTTCCAATGGTCCATTTTGAACACACAAATAGTATGTAGTTGCACAAAGTTCAAGAAAATGAAATCCCTTTGTAACAATTGAGTTTTCGTCCGAAACTGTGATACTACGAAAGAGATTGTCCATTTTGTACACGAAGTACATCCAGTTTTTGCCGTAACCCTCTCAAATTTTTAGCTTATTCTATGTGGGTGAAATAATGATACGATGCTAACTATCAACATTTTCAGAGTTAAGTTGAAGTGCTTTTCAATTTCAGTGTTATTTAGCTCAAAAAAATCAGTAAGTGCATGACAAATACCAAATGAAGTCAGAAAGGGTTGAAAGTTGACGATGTAGCTTGAATGGTTTATTTTGAGCACACAAAACATATGGAGTTCGAAAAAGTTCAAAAAAATGAAATTCCTTTGTAACAGATGAGTTTTCGTCCGAAACCATGATACTTGGAAAGAGATTGTCCATTTTGTACACGAAGTGCATCCAGTTTTTGCCGTAACCGTCTCCACTTTTTAGCACATGCCTTGTGGGTGAAATTAAGATACCATTCCAACTTTCAACCTTTTCAGAGTCATTTGAAGTGCTTTTCAATTTTAGGGTTATTTAGCTCAACAAAATTAGTATGTGCATGAAAAATACCAAATGTAGTCACAAAGGGTTGAAAATTGATGATGTGGCTTTGAATGGTGCATTTTGAACACACAAAAAGTATAGAGTTCCAAAAAGTTCAAAAAAAGAAATCCCTTTCTAAGAGATGAGTTTTTGTCCGAAACCGTGATACTTCGAAAGAGATTGTCCATTTTGTACACGAAGTGCATCCAGTTTTTGTCGTAACACTCTAAACTTTTTAGCACATGCTATGTGGGTGAAATGATGATACCATGCCAACGTTCAACCTTTTTAGAGTTCATTTGAAGTGCTTTTCAATTTCAGGTATTTATAGCTAAAAAAATCAGTAAGTGCATGAAAAATACCAAATGTAGTCAGAAAGGGTTCAAAATTGATGATGTGGCTTTCAATGGTCCATTTTGAACACACAAATAGTATGTAGTTGCACAAAGTTCAAGAAAATGAAATCCCTTTGTAACAATTGAGTTTTCGTCCGAAACTGTGATACTTCAAAAGAGATTGTCCATTTTGTACACGAAGTGCATCCAGTTTTTGCCGTAACCCTCTCAAATTTTTAGCTTATTCTATGTGGGTGAAATAACGATACCATGCTAACGATCAACATTTTCAGAGTTAAGTTGAAGTGCTTTTCATATTCAGTGTTATTTAGCTCATAAAAATCAGTAAGTGCATGACAAATACCAAATGAAGTCAGAAAGGGTTGAAAGTTGATGATGTAGCTTTGAATGGTTTATTTTGAGCACACAAAACATATGGAGTTCGAAAAAGTTCAAAAAAATGAAATTCTTTGTAACAGATGAGTTTTCGTCCGAAACCATGATACTTGGAAAGAGATTGTCCATTTTGTACACGAAGTGCATCCAGTTTTTGCCGTAACCGTCTCCACTTTTTAGCACATGCCTTGTGGGTGAAATTAAGATACCATTCCAACTTTCAACCTTTTCAGAGTCATTTGAAGTGCTTTTCAATTTTAGGGTTATTTAGCTCAACAAAATTAGTATGTGCATGAAAAATACCAAATGTAGTCACAAAGGGTTGAAAATTGATGATGTGGCTTTGAATGGTGCATTTTGAACACACAAAAAGTATAGAGTTCCAAAAAGTTCAAAAAAAGAAATCCCTTTGTAAGAGATGAGTTTTTGTCCGAAACCGTGATACTTCGAAAGAGATTGTCCATTTTGTACACGAAGTGCATCCAGTTTTTTCCGTAACCCTCTAAACTTTTTAGCACATGCTATGTTGGTGAAATGATGATACCATGCCAACGTTCAACCTTTTTAGAGTTCATTTGAAGTACTTTTCAATTTCAGGTATATTTAGGTAAGAAAATCAGTAAGTGCATGAAAAATACCAAATGTAGTCAGAAAGGGTTGAAAATTGATGATGTGGCTTTCAATGGTGCATTTGGAACACACAAATAGTATGTAGTTGCACAAATTTCAAGAAAATGAAATCCCTTTGTAACAAATGAGTTTTCGTCCGAAACTGTGATACTTCGAAAGAGATTGTCCATTTTGTACACGAATGCATCCAGTTTTTTCCATAACCCTCTCAAATTTTTAGCACATGCTATGTGGTTTAAATGGTGATACCATGCCAACTTCAACCTTTTCAGAGTTCATTTGAAGTACTTTTCAATTTCAGGGTTATTTAGCTCAAAAAAATCAATAAGTGCATGAAAAATACCAAATGAAGTCAGAAAGGGCTGAAAATTGATGATGCGGCTTTGAATGGTGCATTATGAACACACAAAAGTATGGAGTTCCAAAAAGTTCAAAAAAAAATCCTTTTGTAACAGATGAGTTTTTGTCCGAAACCCGATACTTCGAAAGAGGTTGTCCATTTTGTACACGAAGTGCATCCAGTTTTTGCCGTAACACTCTAAACTTTTTAGCACATGCTATGTGGGTGAAATGATGATACCATGCCAACTTTTGACCTTTTTAGAGTTCATTTGAAGTGCTTTTCAATTTCAGCTATATTTCGCTAAAAAACTCAGTAAGTGCATGAAAAATAACAAATGTAGTCAGAAAGGGTTGAAAATTGATGATGTGGCTTTCAATGGTCCATTTTGAACACACAAATAGTATGTAGTTGCACAAAGTTCAAGAAAATGAAATCCCTTTGTAACAATTGAGTTTTCGTCCGAAACTGTGATACTTCGAAAGAGATTGTCCATTTTTTACACGAAGTGCATCCAGTTTTTGCCATAACCCTCTCAAATTTTTAGCTTATTCTATGTGGGTGAAATAATGATACCATGCTAACTATCAACATTTTCCGAGTTAAGTTGAAGTGCTTTTCAATTTCAGTGTTATTTAACTCAAAAAAAATCAGTAAGTGCATGACAAATACCAAATGAAGTCAGAAAGGGTTGAAAGTTGATGATGTAGCTTGAATGGTTTATTTTGAGCACACAAAACATATGGAGTTCGAAAAAGTTCAAAAAAATGAAATTCCTTTGTAACAGATGAGTTTTCGTCCGAAACCATGATACTTGGAAAGAGATTGTCCATTTTGTACACGAAGTGCATCCAGTTTTTGCCGTAACCGTCTCCACTTTTTAGCACATGCCTTGTGGGTGAAATTAAGATACCATTCCAACTTTGAACCTTTTCAGAGTCATTTGAAGTGCTTTTCAATTTTAGGGTTATTTAGCTCAACAAAATTAGTATTTGCATGAAAAATACCAAATGTAGTCACAAAGGGTTGAAAATTGATGATGTGGCTTTGAATGGTGCATTTTGAACACACAAAAAGTATAGAGTTCCAAAAAGTTCAAAAAAAATCCCTTTGTAACAGATGAGTTTTTGTCCGAAACCGTGATACTTCGAAAGACGTTGTCCATTTTGTACACGAAGTGCATCCAGTTTTTGCCGTAACACTCTAAACTTTGTAGCACATGCTATGTGGGTGAAATGATGATACCATGCCAACTTTCAACCTTTTTAGAGTTCATTTGAAGTGCTTTTCAATTTCAGGTATTTATAGATAAAAAAATCAGTAAGTGCATGAAAAATACCAAATGTAGTCAGAAAGGGTTCAAAATTGATGATGTGGCTTTCAATGGTCCATTTTGAACACACAAATAGTATGTAGTTGCACAAAGTTCAAGAAAATGAAATCCCTTTGTAACAATTGAGTTTTCGTCCGAAACTGTGATACTTCAAAAGAGATTGTCCATTTTGTACACGAAGTGCATCCAGTTTTTGCCGTAACCCTCTCAAATTTTTAGCTTATTCTATGTGGGTGAAATAACGATACCATGCTAACGATCAACATTTTCAGAGTTAAGTTGAAGTGCTTTTCATATTCAGTGTTATTTAGCTCAAAAAAATCAGTAAGTGCATGACAAATACCAAATGAAGTCAGAAAGGGTTGAAAGTTGATGATGTAGCTTTGAATGGTTTATTTTGAGCACACAAAACATATGGAGTTCGAAAAAGTTCAAAAAAATGAAATTCCTTTGTAACAGATGAGTTTTCGTCCGAAACCATGATACTTGGAAAGAGATTGTCCATTTTGTACACGAAGTGCATCCAGTTTTTGCCGTAACCGTCTCCACTTTTTAGCACATGCCTTGTGGGTGAAATTAAGATACCATTGCAACTTTCAACCTTTTCAGAGTCATTTGAAGTGCTTTTCAATTTTAGGGTTATTTAGCTCAACAAAATTAGTATGTGCATGAAAAATACCAAATGTAGTCACAAAGGGTTGAAAATTGATGATGTGGCTTTGAATGGTGCATTTTGAACACACAAAAAGTATAGAGTTCCAAAAAGTTCAAAAAAATAAATCCCTTTGTAAGAGATGAGTTTTTGTCCGAAACCGTGATACTTCGAAAGAGATTGTCCATTTTGTACACGAAGAGCATCCAGTTTTTGCCGTAACACTCTAAACTTTTTAGCACATGATATGTGGGTGAAATGATGATACCATGCCAACGTTCAACCTTTTCAGAGTTTATTTGAAGTGCTTTTCAATTTCAGGTATATTTAGCTAAGAAAATCAGTAAGTGCATGAATAATACCAAATGTAGTCAGAAAGGGTTGAAAATTGATGATGTGCCTTTCAATGGTGCATTTTGAACACACAAATAGTATGTAGTTGCACAAATTTCAAGAAAATGAAATCCCTTTGTAACAAATGAGTTTTCGTCCGAAACTGTGATACTTCGAAAGAGATTGTCCATTTTGTACACGAATGCATCCAGTTTTTTCCATAACCCTCTCAACTTTTTAGCACATGCTATGTGGGTTAAATGGTGATACCATGCCAACTTCAACCTTTTCAGAGTTCATTTGAAGTACTTTTCAATTTCAGGGTTATTTAGCTCAAAAAAATCAATAAGTGCATTAAAAGTACCAAATGAAGTCAGAATGGGTTGAAAATTGATGATGCGGCTTTGAATGGTGCATTATGAACACACAAAAGTATGGAGTTCCAAAAAGTTCAACAAAAATCCCTTTGTAACAGATGAGTTTTTGTCCGAAACCGTGATACTTCGAAAGAGGTTGTCCATTTTGTACACGAAGTGCATCCAGTTTTTGCCGTAACACTCTAAACTTTTTAGCACATGCTATGTGGGTGAAATGATGATACCATGCCAACTTTCAACCTTTTTAGAGTTCCTTTGAAGTGCTTTTCAATTTCAGGTATATTTAGCTAAAAAATCAGTCAGTGCATGAAAAATACCAAATGTAGTCAGAAAGGGTTGAAAATTGATGATGTGGCTTTCAATGGTCCATTTTGAACAAACAAATAGTATGTAGTTGCACAAAGTTAAAGAAAATGAAATCCCTTTGTAACAATTCAGTTTTCGTCCGAAACTGTGATACTTCGAAAGAGATTGTCCATTTTGTACACGAAGTGCATCCAGTTTTTGCTGTAACCCTTTCAAATTTTTAGCTTATTCAATGTGGGTGAAATAATGATACCATGCTAACTATCAACATTTTCAGAGTTAAGTTGAAGTGCTTTTCAATTTCAGTGTTATCTAGCTCAAAAAAATCAGTAAGTGCGTGACAAATACCAAATGAAGTCAGAAAGGGTTGAAAGTTGATGATGTAGCTTTGAATGGTTTAGTTTGAGCACACAAAACATATGGAGTTCGAAAAAGTTCAAAAAAATGAAATTCCTTTGTAACAGCCGAGTTTTCGTCCGAAACCATGATACTTGGAAAGAGATTGTCCATTTTGTACACGAAGTGCATCCAGTTTTTGCCGTAACCGTCTCCACTTTTTAGCACATGCCTTGTGGGTGAAATTAAGATACCATTCCAACTGTCAACCTTTTCAGATTCATTTGAAGTGCTTTTCAATTTTAGGGTTATTTAGCTCAACAAAATTAGTATGTGCATGAAAAATACCAAATGTAGTCACAAAGGGTTGAAAATTGATGATGTGGCTTTGAATGGTGCATTTTGAACACACAAAAAGTATAGAGTTCCAAGAAGTTCAAAAAAATAAATCCCTTTGTAAGAGATGAGTTTTTGTCTGAAACCGTGATACTTCGAAAGAGATCGTCCATTTTGTCCACGAAGTGCATCCAGTTTTTGCCGTAACACTCTAAACTTTTTAGCACATGCTATGTGGGTGAAATGATGATACCATGCCAACTTTCAACCTTTTTAGAGTTCATTTGAAGTTCTTTTCAATTTCAGGTATATTTAGCTAAGAAAATCAGTAAGTGCATGAAAAATACCAAATGTAGTCAGAAAGGGTTGAAAATTGATGATGTGGCTTTCAATGGTGCATTTTGAACACACAAATAGTATGTAGTTGCACACATTTCAAGAAAATGAAATCCCTTTGTAACAAATGAGTTTTCGTCCGAAACTGTGATACTTCGAAAGAGATTGTCCATTTTGTACATGAATGCATCAAGTTTTTTCCATAACCCTCTCAACTTTTTAGCACATGCTATGTGGGGTAAATGGTGATACCATGCCAACTTCAACCTTTTCAGAGTTCATTTGAAGTACTTTTCAATTTCAGGGTTATTTAGCTCAAAAAAATCAATAAGTGCATGAAAAATACCAAATGAAGTCAGAAAGGGTTGAAAATTGATGATGCCCGCTTTGAATGGTGCATTATGAACACACAAAAAGTATGGAGTTTCAAAAAGTTCAAAAAAATGAAATCCCTTTGTAACAAATGAGTTGTCATCCGAAACCGTGATACTTCGAAAGAGATTGTCCATTTTGTACATGAAGTGCATCCAGCTTTTGCCATAACCCTCTCAGATTTTTAGCTTTTGCTATGTGGGAGAAGTGATGATACCATGCCAACTTTCAACCTTTTCAGAGTTGATTTGAAGTGGTTTTCAATTTCAGGGTTATTTAGCTCAAAAAATTAGTAAGTGCATGAAAAATACCAAATGTAGTCAGAAAGGGTTGAAAATTGATGATGTGGCTTTGAATGGTGCATTTTGAACACACAAAACGTATGGAGTTCCAAAAAGCTCAAAAAATGAAATCCCTTTGTTCCAGATGAGTTTTCGTCCGAAAGCGTGATACTTCGAAAGAGGTTGTCCATTTTGTACACGAAGTGCATCTAGTTTTTTCCGTAACCCTCTCAAATTTTTAGCACATGCTATGTGGATGAAATGAAGATACCATTCCAACTGTCAACCTTTTCAGAGTCATTTGAAGTGCTATTCAATTTCAGGGTTATTTAGCTCAAAAAATCAGTAAGTGCATGAAAAATACCATATGAAGTCAGAAAGGGTTGAAAATTGATGATGTGGCTTTGAATGGTGCATTTTGTACACAAAAAAGTATGGAGTTCCAAAAAGGTCAAGAAAATGAAATCCCTTTGTAACAGATGAGTTTTCGTCCGAAAGCGGGATACTTCGAAAGAGATTGTCCATTTTATACACGAAGTGCATCCAGTTTTTGCCATAACACTCTAAACTTTTTAGCACAAGCTATGTGGGTGAAATAATGATACCATGCCAACTATCAACCTTTTCTGAGTTAATTTGAAGTGCTTTTCAATTTGAGGGTTATTTAGCTCAAAAAAATCAGTAAGTGCATGAAAAATACCAAATGTAGTCAGAAAGGGTTGAAAATTGATGATGTGGCTTTGAATGGTGCATTTTGAACACACAAAACGTATGGAGTTCCAAAAAGCTCAAAAAATGAAATCCCTTTGTACCAGACGAGTTTTCGTCCGGCGTGATACTTCGAAAGAGATTGTCCATTTTGTACACGAAGTGCATCTAGTTTTTTCCGTAACCCTCTCAAATATTTAGCACATGCTATGTGGATGAAATGAAGATACCATTCCAACTGTCAACCTTTTCAGAGTCATTTGAAGTGCTATTCAATTTCAGGGTTATTTAGCTCAAAAAATCAGTAAGTGCATGAAAAATACCAGATGAAGTCAGAAAGGGTTGAAAATTGATGATGTGGCTTTGAATGGTGCATTTTGTACACAAAAAAGTATGGAGTTCCAAAAAGGTCAAGAAAATGAAATCCCTTTGTAACAGATGAGTTTTCGTCCGAAAGCGGGATACTTCGAAAGAGATTGTCCATTTTGTACACGAAGTGCATCCAGTTTTTGCCATAACACCTAAACTTTTTAGCACATGCTATGTGGGTGAAATAATGATACCATGCCAACTATCAACCTTTTCAGAGTTAATTTGAAGTGCTTTTCAATTTGAGGGTTATTTAGCTCAAAAAAATCAGTAAGTGCATGAAAAATACCAAATGAAGTCAGAAAGGGTTGAAAATTGATGATGCGGCTTTGAATGGTGCATTATGAACACACAAAAGTATGGAGTTCCAAAAAGTTCAAAAAAAAATCCTTTTGTAACAGATGAGTTTTTGTCCGAAACCCGATACTTCGAAAGAGGTTGTCCATTTTGTACACGAAGTGCATCCAGTTTTTGCCGTAACACTCTAAACTTTTTAGCACATGCTATGTGGGTGAAATGATGATACCATGCCAACTTTTGACCTTTTTAGAGTTCATTTGAAGTGCTTTTCAATTTCAGCTATATTTCGCTAAAAAACTCAGTAAGTGCATGAAAAATAACAAATGTAGTCAGAAAGGGTTGAAAATTGATGATGTGGCTTTCAATGGTCCATTTTGAACACACAAATAGTATGTAGTTGCACAAAGTTCAAGAAAATGAAATCCCTTTGTAACAATTGAGTTTTCGTCCGAAACTGTGATACTTCGAAAGAGATTGTCCATTTTTTACACGAAGTGCATCCAGTTTTTGCCATAACCCTCTCAAATTTTTAGCTTATTCTATGTGGGTGAAATAATGATACCATGCTAACTATCAACATTTTCCGAGTTAAGTTGAAGTGCTTTTCAATTTCAGTGTTATTTAACTCAAAAAAAATCAGTAAGTGCATGACAAATACCAAATGAAGTCAGAAAGGGTTGAAAGTTGATGATGTAGCTTGAATGGTTTATTTTGAGCACACAAAACATATGGAGTTCGAAAAAGTTCAAAAAAATGAAATTCCTTTGTAACAGATGAGTTTTCGTCCGAAACCATGATACTTGGAAAGAGATTGTCCATTTTGTACACGAAGTGCATCCAGTTTTTGCCGTAACCGTCTCCACTTTTTAGCACATGCCTTGTGGGTGAAATTAAGATACCATTCCAACTTTGAACCTTTTCAGAGTCATTTGAAGTGCTTTTCAATTTTAGGGTTATTTAGCTCAACAAAATTAGTATGTGCATGAAAAATACCAAATGTAGTCACAAAGGGTTGAAAATTGATGATGTGGCTTTGAATGGTGCATTTTGAACACACAAAAAGTATAGAGTTCCAAAAAGTTCAAAAAAAATCCCTTTGTAACAGATGAGTTTTTGTCCGAAACCGTGATACTTCGAAAGACGTTGTCCATTTTGTACACGAAGTGCATCCAGTTTTTGCCGTAACACTCTAAACTTTGTAGCACATGCTATGTGGGTGAAATGATGATACCATGCCAACTTTCAACCTTTTTAGAGTTCATTTGAAGTGCTTTTCAATTTCAGGTATTTATAGATAAAAAAATCAGTAAGTGCATGAAAAATACCAAATGTAGTCAGAAAGGGTTCAAAATTGATGATGTGGCTTTCAATGGTCCATTTTGAACACACAAATAGTATGTAGTTGCACAAAGTTCAAGAAAATGAAATCCCTTTGTAACAATTGAGTTTTCGTCCGAAACTGTGATACTTCAAAAGAGATTGTCCATTTTGTACACGAAGTGCATCCAGTTTTTGCCGTAACCCTCTCAAATTTTTAGCTTATTCTATGTGGGTGAAATAACGATACCATGCTAACGATCAACATTTTCAGAGTTAAGTTGAAGTGCTTTTCATATTCAGTGTTATTTAGCTCAAAAAAATCAGTAAGTGCATGACAAATACCAAATGAAGTCAGAAAGGGTTGAAAGTTGATGATGTAGCTTTGAATGGTTTATTTTGAGCACACAAAACATATGGAGTTCGAAAAAGTTCAAAAAAATGAAATTCCTTTGTAACAGATGAGTTTTCGTCCGAAACCATGATACTTGGAAAGAGATTGTCCATTTTGTACACGAAGTGCATCCAGTTTTTGCCGTAACCGTCTCCACTTTTTAGCACATGCCTTGTGGGTGAAATTAAGATACCATTGCAACTTTCAACCTTTTCAGAGTCATTTGAAGTGCTTTTCAATTTTAGGGTTATTTAGCTCAACAAAATTAGTATGTGCATGAAAAATACCAAATGTAGTCACAAAGGGTTGAAAATTGATGATGTGGCTTTGAATGGTGCATTTTGAACACACAAAAAGTATAGAGTTCCAAAAAGTTCAAAAAAATAAATCCCTTTGTAAGAGATGAGTTTTTGTCCGAAACCGTGATACTTCGAAAGAGATTGTCCATTTTGTACACGAAGAGCATCCAGTTTTTGCCGTAACACTCTAAACTTTTTAGCACATGATATGTGGGTGAAATGATGATACCATGCCAACGTTCAACCTTTTCAGAGTTTATTTGAAGTGCTTTTCAATTTCAGGTATATTTAGCTAAGAAAATCAGTAAGTGCATGAATAATACCAAATGTAGTCAGAAAGGGTTGAAAATTGATGATGTGCCTTTCAATGGTGCATTTTGAACACACAAATAGTATGTAGTTGCACAAATTTCAAGAAAATGAAATCCCTTTGTAACAAATGAGTTTTCGTCCGAAACTGTGATACTTCGAAAGAGATTGTCCATTTTGTACACGAATGCATCCAGTTTTTTCCATAACCCTCTCAACTTTTTAGCACATGCTATGTGGGTTAAATGGTGATACCATGCCAACTTCAACCTTTTCAGAGTTCATTTGAAGTACTTTTCAATTTCAGGGTTATTTAGCTCAAAAAAATCAATAAGTGCATTAAAAGTACCAAATGAAGTCAGAATGGGTTGAAAATTGATGATGCGGCTTTGAATGGTGCATTATGAACACACAAAAGTATGGAGTTCCAAAAAGTTCAACAAAAATCCCTTTGTAACAGATGAGTTTTTGTCCGAAACCGTGATACTTCGAAAGAGGTTGTCCATTTTGTACACGAAGTGCATCCAGTTTTTGCCGTAACACTCTAAACTTTTTAGCACATGCTATGTGGGTGAAATGATGATACCATGCCAACTTTCAACCTTTTTAGAGTTCCTTTGAAGTGCTTTTCAGTTTCAGGTATATTTAGCTAAAAAATCAGTCAGTGCATGAAAAATACCAAATGTAGTCAGAAAGGGTTGAAAATTGATGATGTGGCTTTCAATGGTCCATTTTGAACAAACAAATAGTATGTAGTTGCACAAAGTTCAAGAAAATGAAATCCCTTTGTCACAATTCAGTTTTCGTCCGAAACTGTGATACTTCGAAAGAGATTGTCCATTTTGTACACGAAGTGCATCCAGTTTTTGCTGTAACCCTTTCAAATTTTTAGCTTATTCAATGTGGGTGAAATAATGATACCATGCTAACTATCAACATTTTCAGAGTTAAGTTGAAGTGCTTTTCAATTTCAGTGTTATCTAGCTCAAAAAAATCAGTAAGTGCGTGACAAATACCAAATGAAGTCAGAAAGGGTTGAAAGTTGATGATGTAGCTTTGAATGGTTTAGTTTGAGCACACAAAACATATGGAGTTCGAAAAAGTTCAAAAAAATGAAATTCCTTTGTAACAGCCGAGTTTTCGTCCGAAACCATGATACTTGGAAAGAGATTGTCCATTTTGTACACGAAGTGCATCCAGTTTTTGCCGTAACCGTCTCCACTTTTTAGCACATGCCTTGTGGGTGAAATTAAGATACCATTCCAACTGTCAACCTTTTCAGATTCATTTGAAGTGCTTTTCAATTTTAGGGTTATTTAGCTCAACAAAATTAGTATGTGCATGAAAAATACCAAATGTAGTCACAAAGGGTTGAAAATTGATGATGTGGCTTTGAATGGTGCATTTTGAACACACAAAAAGTATAGAGTTCCAAGAAGTTCAAAAAAATAAATCCCTTTGTAAGAGATGAGTTTTTGTCTGAAACCGTGATACTTCGAAAGAGATTGTCCATTTTGTACACGAAGAGCATCCAGTTTTTGCCGTAACACTCTAAACTTTTTAGCACATGATATGTGGGTGAAATGATGATACCATGCCAACGTTCAACCTTTTCAGAGTTTATTTGAAGTGCTTTTCAATTTCAGGTATATTTAGCTAAGAAAATCAGTAAGTGCATGAATAATACCAAATGTAGTCAGAAAGGGTTGAAAATTGATGATGTGCCTTTCAATGGTGCATTTTGAACACACAAATAGTATGTAGTTGCACAAATTTCAAGAAAATGAAATCCCTTTGTAACAAATGAGTTTTCGTCCGAAACTGTGATACTTCGAAAGAGATTGTCCATTTTGTACACGAATGCATCCAGTTTTTTCCATAACCCTCTCAACTTTTTAGCACATGCTATGTGGGTTAAATGGTGATACCATGCCAACTTCAACCTTTTCAGAGTTCATTTGAAGTACTTTTCAATTTCAGGGTTATTTAGCTCAAAAAAATCAATAAGTGCATTAAAAGTACCAAATGAAGTCAGAATGGGTTGAAAATTGATGATGCGGCTTTGAATGGTGCATTATGAACACACAAAAGTATGGAGTTCCAAAAAGTTCAACAAAAATCCCTTTGTAACAGATGAGTTTTTGTCCGAAACCGTGATACTTCGAAAGAGGTTGTCCATTTTGTACACGAAGTGCATCCAGTTTTTGCCGTAACACTCTAAACTTTTTAGCACATGCTATGTGGGTGAAATGATGATACCATGCCAACTTTCAACCTTTTTAGAGTTCCTTTGAAGTGCTTTTCAGTTTCAGGTATATTTAGCTAAAAAATCAGTCAGTGCATGAAAAATACCAAATGTAGTCAGAAAGGGTTGAAAATTGATGATGTGGCTTTCAATGGTCCATTTTGAACAAACAAATAGTATGTAGTTGCACAAAGTTAAAGAAAATGAAATCCCTTTGTCACAATTCAGTTTTCGTCCGAAACTGTGATACTTCGAAAGAGATTGTCCATTTTGTACACGAAGTGCATCCAGTTTTTGCTGTAACCCTTTCAAATTTTTAGCTTATTCAATGTGGGTGAAATAATGATACCATGCTAACTATCAACATTTTCAGAGTTAAGTTGAAGTGCTTTTCAATTTCAGTGTTATCTAGCTCAAAAAAATCAGTAAGTGCGTGACAAATACCAAATGAAGTCAGAAAGGGTTGAAAGTTGATGATGTAGCTTTGAATGGTTTAGTTTGAGCACACAAAACATATGGAGTTCGAAAAAGTTCAAAAAAATGAAATTCCTTTGTAACAGCCGAGTTTTCGTCCGAAACCATGATACTTGGAAAGAGATTGTCCATTTTGTACACGAAGTGCATCCAGTTTTTGCCGTAACCGTCTCCACTTTTTAGCACATGCCTTGTGGGTGAAATTAAGATACCATTCCAACTGTCAACCTTTTCAGATTCATTTGAAGTGCTTTTCAATTTTAGGGTTATTTAGCTCAACAAAATTAGTATGTGCATGAAAAATACCAAATGTAGTCACAAAGGGTTGAAAATTGATGATGTGGCTTTGAATGGTGCATTTTGAACACACAAAAAGTATAGAGTTCCAAGAAGTTCAAAAAAATAAATCCCTTTGTAAGAGATGAGTTTTTGTCTGAAACCGTGATACTTCGAAAGAGATCGTCCATTTTGTCCACGAAGTGCATCCAGTTTTTGCCGTAACACTCTAAACTTTTTAGCACATGCTATGTGGGTGAAATGATGATACCATGCCAAATTTCAACCTTTTTAGAGTTCATTTGAAGTTCTTTTCAATTTCAGGTATATTTAGCTAAGAAAATCAGTAAGTGCATGAAAAATACCAAATGTAGTCAGAAAGGGTTGAAAATTGATGATGTGGCTTTCAATGGTGCATTTTGAACACACAAATAGTATGTAGTTGCACACATTTCAAGAAAATGAAATCCCTTTGTAACAAATGAGTTTTCGTCCGAAACTGTGATACTTCGAAAGAGATTGTCCATTTTGTACATGAATGCATCAAGTTTTTTCCATAACCCTCTCAACTTTTTAGCACATGCTATGTGGGGTAAATGGTGATACCATGCCAACTTCAACCTTTTCAGAGTTCATTTGAAGTACTTTTCAATTTCAGGGTTATTTAGCTCAAAAAAATCAATAAGTGCATGAAAAATACCAAATGAAGTCAGAAAGGGTTGAAAATTGATGATGCCCGCTTTGAATGGTGCATTATGAACACACAAAAAGTATGGAGTTTCAAAAAGTTCAAAAAAATGAAATCCCTTTGTAACAAATGAGTTGTCATCCGAAACCGTGATACTTCGAAAGAGATTGTCCATTTTGTACATGAAGTGCATCCAGCTTTTGCCATAACCCTCTCAGATTTTTAGCTTTTGCTATGTGGGAGAAGTGATGATACCATGCCAACTTTCAACCTTTTCAGAGTTGATTTGAAGTGGTTTTCAATTTCAGGGTTATTTAGCTCAAAAAATTAGTAAGTGCATGAAAAATACCAAATGTAGTCAGAAAGGGTTGAAAATTGATGATGTGGCTTTGAATGGTGCATTTTGAACACACAAAACGTATGGAGTTCCAAAAAGCTCAAAAAATGAAATCCCTTTGTTCCAGATGAGTTTTCGTCCGAAAGCGTGATACTTCGAAAGAGGTTGTCCATTTTGTACACGAAGTGCATCTAGTTTTTTCCGTAACCCTCTCAAATTTTTAGCACATGCTATGTGGATGAAATGAAGATACCATTCCAACTGTCAACCTTTTCAGAGTCATTTGAAGTGCTATTCAATTTCAGGGTTATTTAGCTCAAAAAATCAGTAAGTGCATGAAAAATACCATATGAAGTCAGAAAGGGTTGAAAATTGATGATGTGGCTTTGAATGGTGCATTTTGTACACAAAAAAGTATGGAGTTCCAAAAAGGTCAAGAAAATGAAATCCCTTTGTAACAGATGAGTTTTCGTCCGAAAGCGGGATACTTCGAAAGAGATTGTCCATTTTATACACGAAGTGCATCCAGTTTTTGCCATAACACTCTAAACTTTTTAGCACAAGCTATGTGGGTGAAATAATGATACCATGCCAACTATCAACCTTTTCTGAGTTAATTTGAAGTGCTTTTCAATTTGAGGGTTATTTAGCTCAAAAAAATCAGTAAGTGCATGAAAAATACCAAATGTAGTCAGAAAGGGTTGAAAATTGATGATGTGGCTTTGAATGGTGCATTTTGAACACACAAAACGTATGGAGTTCCAAAAAGCTCAAAAAATGAAATCCCTTTGTACCAGACGAGTTTTCGTCCGGCGTGATACTTCGAAAGAGATTGTCCATTTTGTACACGAAGTGCATCTAGTTTTTTCCGTAACCCTCTCAAATATTTAGCACATGCTATGTGGATGAAATGAAGATACCATTCCAACTGTCAACCTTTTCAGAGTCATTTGAAGTGCTATTCAATTTCAGGGTTATTTAGCTCAAAAAATCAGTAAGTGCATGAAAAATACCAGATGAAGTCAGAAAGGGTTGAAAATTGATGATGTGGCTTTGAATGGTGCATTTTGTACACAAAAAAGTATGGAGTTCCAAAAAGGTCAAGAAAATGAAATCCCTTTGTAACAGATGAGTTTTCGTCCGAAAGCGGGATACTTCGAAAGAGATTGTCCATTTTGTACACGAAGTGCATCCAGTTTTTGCCATAACACCTAAACTTTTTAGCACATGCTATGTGGGTGAAATAATGATACCATGCCAACTATCAACCTTTTCAGAGTTAATTTGAAGTGCTTTTCAATTTGAGGGTTATTTAGCTCAAAAAAATCAGTAAGTGCATGAAAATTACCAAATGAAGTCAGAAAGGGTTGAAAATTGATGATGTGGCTTTGAATGGTGCATTTTGAACACACAAAACGTATGCAGTTCCAAAAAGCTCAAAAAATGAAATCCCTTTGTACCTGATGAGTTTTCGTCCGAAAGCATGATACTTCGAAAGAGATTGTCCATTTCGTGCACGAAGTGCATCTAGTTTTTTCGTAACCCTCTCAAATTTTTAGCACATGCTATGTGGATGAAATGAACATACCATTCCAATTGTCAACCTTTTCAGAGTCATTTGAAGTGCTTTTCAATTTCAGGGTTATTTAGCGCAAAAAATTCAGCATGTGCATGAAAAATACCAAATGTAGTCACAAAGGGTTGAAAATTGATGAGGTGGCTTTGGATGGTGCATTTTGAACACACCAAAAGTACGGAGTTCCAAAAAGTTCAAAAAAAGAAATCCCTTTGTAACAGATGAGTTTTAGTCCGAAACCGTGATATTTCTAAAGAGATTGTATATTTTGTACACGAAGTGCATCAATTTTTTGCCATAACCCTCTCAACTTTCTAGCACATGTTATGTGGGTGAAATGATGATACCATGCCAACTTTCAACCTTTTTAGTGTTCATTTGAAGTGCTTTTCAATTTCAGGGTTATTTACCTCAAAAAAATAAGTAAGTGCATGGAAAATACCAAATTAAGTCAGAAAGTGTTGAAAATTGATGATGTGTCTTTGAATGGTGCATTTTGAACACAAAAAATTATGGAGTTCCAAAAAGTTCAAGAAAATGAAATCCCTTTGTAACAGATGAGTTTTCGTTCGAAACCGGGATACTTCGAAAGAGATTATCCATTTTGTAAATGAAGTGCATCCAGTTTTTGGCGTAACCCTCTCAAATTTTTAGCTTATTCTATGTGCGTGAAATGATGATACCATGCCAACTATCAACCTTTTTAGAGTTTATTTGAAGTGCTTTTCAATTTCAGGGTTATTTAGCTCAAAAAATAAGTAAGTGCACGAAAAATACCAAATGTAGTCAGAAAGGGTTGAAAATTGATGATGTGGCTTTGAATGGTGCATTTTGAACACACAAAAACTATGGAGTTCCAAAAAGTTCAAAAAAATGAAATCCCTTTGTAATGGATGAGTTTTCGTCCGAAACCATGATACTTCGAAAGAGATTGTCCATTTTGTACACGAAGTGCATCCAGTTTTTGCCTCAACCCTCTCAAATTTTTAGCTTATTCTATGTGCGTGAAATGATGATACCATGCCACCTATCAACCTTTTTAGAGTTCATTTGAAGTGCTTTTCAATTTCTAGGTTATTTAGCTCAAAAAATAAATAAGTGCATGAAAAATACCAAATGTAGTCAGAAAGTGTTGAAAATTGAGGATGTGGCTTTGAATGGTGCATTTTGACAACACAAAAAGTATGGAGTTCCAAAAAGTTCAAGAAAATTAAATTCCTTTGTAAGAGATGAGTTTTCGTTCGAAACCGTGATACTTCGAAAGAGATTGTCCATTTTGTACAAGAAGTGCATCCAGTTTTTGCCGTAACCCTCTCAACTTTTTAGAACATGCCTTGTGGGTGAAATGAAGATACCATTCCAACTTTCAACCTTTTTAGAGTCATTTGAAGTGCTTTTCAATTTCAGGGTTATTTAGCTCAAAAAATAAGTAAGTGCATGAAAAATAATAAATGTAGTAAGAAAGTGTCGAAAATTGATGATGTGGCTTTGAATGGTGCATTTTGAACACAAAAAATTATGGAGTTCCAAAAAGTTCAAGAAAATGAAATCCCTTTGTAACAGATGAGTTTTCGTTCGAAACCGGGATACTTCGAAAGAGATTGTCCATTTTGTACACCAAGTGCATCCAGTTTTTGCTGTAACCCTCTAAACTTTTTAGCAAATGCCATGTGGGTGAAATGATGATACCATGCCAAGTTTCAACCTTTCGAGAGTTCATTTCAAGTGCTTTTCAATTTCAGGGTAATTTAGCTCAAAAAATTAATAAGTACACGAAAAATACCAAATGTAGTCAGAAAGGGTTGAAAATTGATGATGTGGCTTTGAATGGTGCATTTTGAACACACAAAAAGTATGGAGTTCCAAAAAGTTCAAAAAAATGAAATCCCTTTGTAATCGATGAGTTTTCGTCCGAAACCGTGATACTTCGAAAGATATTGTCCATTTTGTACACGAAGTGCATCCAGTTTTTGCCTCAACCCTCTCAAATTTTTAGCTTATTCTATGTGCGTGAAATGATGATACCATGACCACTATCAACCTTTTTAGAGTTCATTTGAAGTGCTTTTCAATTTCTAGGTTATTTAGCTCAAAAAATAAATAAGTCCATGAAAAATAGCAAATGTAGTCAGAAAGTGTTGAAAATTGATGATGTGGCTTTGAATGGTGCATTTTGAACACACAAAAAGTATGGAGTTCCAAAAAGTTCAAAAAAATGAAATCCCTTTGTAAGAGATGAGTTTTCGTCCGAAACCGTGATACTTCGAAAGAGATTGTCCATTTTGTACACGAAGTGTATCCAGTTTTTGCCGTAACCCTCTCAACTTTTTAGCACATGCCTTGTGGGTGAAATGAAGATACCATTCCAACTTTCAACCTTTTCAGAGTCATTTGAAGTGATTTTCAATTTCAGGGTTATTTAGCTCAAAAAATAAGTAAGTGCATGAAAAATACCAAATGTAGTAAGAAAGTGTTGAAAATTGATGATGTGGCTTTGAATGGTGCATTTTGAACACAAAAAATTATGGAGTTCCAAAAAGTTCAAGAAAATGAAATTCCTTTGTAACAGATGAGTTTTCGTTCGAAACCGTGATACTTCGAAAGATATTTTCCATTTTGTACACGAAGTGCATCCAATTTTTGCCGTAACCCTCTAAACTTTTGAGCAAATGCCATGTGGCTGAAATGATGATACCATGCCAAGTTTCAACCTTTTTAGAGTTCATTTCAAGTGCTTTTCAATTTCAGGGTTATTTAGCTCAAAAAATCAATAAGTGCATGAAAAATACCAAATGTAGTCAGAAAGGGTTGAAAATTGATGATGTGGCTTTGAATGGGGCATTTTGAACACACAAAAAGTATGGAGTGCCAAAAAGTTCAAAAAAATGAAATCCCTTTGTAATGGATGAGTTTTCGTCCGAAACCATGATACTTCGAAAGAGATTGTCCATTTTGTACACGAAGTGCATCCAGTTTTTGCCTATACCCTCTCACATTTTTAGCTTATTCTATGTGCGTGAAATGATGATACCATGCCACCTATCAACCTTTTTAGAGTTCATTTGAAGTGCTTTTCAATTTCTAGGTTATTTAGCTCAAAAGATAAATAAGTGCATGAAAAATACCAAATGTAGTCAGAAAGTGTTGAAAATTGATGATGTGGCTTTGAATAGTGCATTTTGAACACACATAAAGTATGGAGTTTCAAAAAGATCAAGAAAATTAAATCCCTTTGTAAGAGATGACTTTTCGTCCGAAACCGTGATACTTCGAAAGAGATTGTCCATTTTGTACAAGAAGTACATCCAGTTTTTGCCGTAACCCTCTCGACTTTTTAGCACATGCCTTGTGGGTGAAATGAAGATACCATTCCAACTTTCAACCTTTTCAGAGTCATTTGAAGTGCTTTTCAATTTCAGCGTTACTTAGCTCAAAAAATAAGTAAGTGCATGAAAAATACCAAATGTAGTAAGAAAGTGTTGAAAATTGATGATGTGTCTTTGAATGGTGCATTTTGAACACAAAAAATTATGGAGTTCCAAAAAGTTCAAAAAAATGAAATCCCTTTCTAACAGATGAGTTTTCGTTCGAAACCGTGATACTTCGAAAGAGATTGTCCATTTTGTACACGAAGTGAATCCAGTTTTGCCGTAACCCTCTAAACTTTTTAGCAAATGCCATGTGGGTGAAATGATGATACCATGCCAAGTTTCAACCTTTTCGGAGTTCATTTCAAGTGCTTTCCAATTTCAGGGTTATTTAGCTCAAAAAATCAACAAGTGCATGAAAAATACCAAATGTAGTCAGAGAGGGTTGAAAATTGATGATGTGGCTTTGAATGGTGCATTTTGTACACAGAAAAGTATGGAGTTCCAACAAGTTCAAAAAAATGAAATCCCTTTGTAACATATGAGTTTTCGTCCGAAACCGGGATACTTCGAAAGAGATTGTCCATTTTGTACATGAAGTGCATCCAGTTTTTGCCATAACACTCTAAACTTTTTAGCTTATTCTATGTGCGTGAAATGAAGATACCATGCCAACTATCAACCTATTCAGAGTTCATTTGAAGTGCTTTTCAATTTCAGGGTTATTTAGCTCAAAACAATCAGTAAGTGCATGAAAAATACCAAATGAAGTCAGAAAGGGTTGAAAATTGATGATGTGGCTTTGAATGGTGCATTTTGAACACACAAAAACTATGAAGTTCCAAAAAGTTCAAAAAAATGAAATCCCTTTGTAACAAACGAGTTTTCGTCCGAAACGGTGATACTTCGAAAGAGATTGTCCATTTTGTACACGAAGTGCATCCAGTTTTTGCCGTAACCCTCTCAAATCTTTAGCTTATTCTATGTGGGTGAAATAATGCTACCGTGCCAACTATCAACCTTTTCCGAGTTTATTTAAAGTGCTTTTCAATTTCAGGGTTATTGAGCTCAAAAAAATCAGTAAGTGCATGAAAAATAACAAATGAAGTCAGAAAGGGTTGAAAATTCATGATGTACCTTTGAATGGTGCATTTTGAACACACAAAACATATGGAGTTCGAAAAAGTTCAAAAAAATGAAATTCCTTTGTAACAGATGAGTTTTCGTCCAAAACCATGATACTTGGAAAGAGATTGTCCATTTTGTACACGAAGTGCATCCAGTTTTTGCTGTAACCCTCTCAACTTTTTAGCACATGCCTTGTGGGTGAAATGAAGATACCATTCCAACTTTCAACCTTTTCAGAGTCATTTGAAGTGCTTTTCAATTTCAGGGTTATTTAGCTCAAAAAATAAGTAAGTGCATGAAAAATACCAAATGTAGTCAGAAAGTGTTGAAAATTGATGATGTGGCTTTGAATGGTGCATTTTGAACACAAAAAATTATGGAGTTCCAAAAAGTTCAAGAAAATGAAATCCCTTTGTGACAGATGAGTTTTCGTTCGAAACCGTGATACTTGGAAAGAGATTGTCCATTTTGTACACGAAGTGCATCCAGTTTTTGCCGTCACCCTCTCAAATTTTTAGCTTATTCTATGTGCGTAAAATGATGATACCATGCCAACTATCAGCCTTTTTAGAGTTTATTTGATTCGCTTTTCAATTTCAGGGTTATTTAGCTCAAAAAATAAGTAAGTGCATGAAAAATACCAAATGTAGTCAGAAAGGGTTGAAAATTGTTGATGTGGCTTTGAATGGTGCATTTTGAACACACAAAAAGTATGGAGTTCAAAAATGTTCAAGAAAATTAAATCCCTTGGTAAGAGATGAGTTTTCGTCCGAAACCGTGATACTTTGAAAGAGATTTTCCATTTTGTACACGAAGTGCATCCAGTTTTTGCCGAAACCCTCTCAAATTTTTAGCACATGCCTTGTGGGTGAAATGAAGATACCATTCCAACTTTCAACCTTTTCAGAGTCATTTGAAGTGCTTTTCAATTTCAGGGTTATTTAGCTCAAAAAATAAGTAAGTGCATGAAAAATACCAAATGTAGTCAGAAAGTGTTGAAAATTGATGATGTGGCTTTGAATGGTGCATTTTGAACACAAAAAAGTATGGAGTTCCAAAAAGTTCAAGAAATAGAAATCCCTTTGTAACAGATGAGTTTTCGTCCGAAACCGTGATACTTCGAAAGAGATTGTCCATTTTGTACACGAAGTGCATCCAGTTTTTGCCGTAACCCTCTAAACTTTTTAGCAAATTCCATGTGGTGAAATGATGATAGCATGCCAAGTTTCAACCTTTTTAGAGTTCATTCCAAGTGCTTTTCAATTTCAGGGTTATTTAGCTCAAAAAATCAATAAGTGCATGAAAAATACCAAATGTAGTCAGAAAGTGTTGAAAATTGATGATGTGGCTTTGAATGGTGCATTTTGAACACAAAAAAGTATGGAGTTCCAAAAAGTTCAAGAAATAGAAATCCCTTTGTAACAGATGAGTTTTCGTCCGAAACCGTGATACTTCGAAAGAGATTGTCCATTTTGTACACGAAGTGCATCCAGTTTTTGCCGTAACCCTCTAAACTTTTTAGCAAATTCCATGTGGTGAAATGATGATACCATGCCAAGTTTCAACCTTTTTAGAGTTCATTCCAAGTGCTTTTCAATTTCAGGGTTATTTAGCTCAAAAAATCAATAAGTGCATGAAAAATACCAAATGTAGTCAGAAAGGGTTGAAAATTGATTGTGTGGCTTTCGATGGTGCATTTTGAACACACAAAAAGTATGGAATTCGAAAAAGTTTAAAAAAATGAAATCCCTTTGTAACAGATGAGTTTTCGTCCGGAACCGTGATATTTCGAAAGAGATTGTCCATTTTGTACACGAAGTGCATCCAGTTTTTTCCGTAACCCTCTCAAATTTTTAGCTTATTCTATGTGCGTGAAATGATGATACCATGCCAACTATCAACCTTTTTAGAGTTTATTTGAAGTGCTTTTCAATTTCAGGGTTATTTACCTCAAAAAATAAGTAAGTGCATGAAAATTACCAAATGTAGTCAGAAAGGGTTGAAAATTGTTGATGTGGCTTTGAATGGTGCATTTTGAACACACAAAAAGTATGGAGTTCAAAAATGTTCAAGAAAATTAAATCCCTTTGTAAGAGATGAGTTTTCGTCCGAAACCGTGATACTTTGAAAGAGATTTTCCATTTTGTACACGAAGTGCATCCAGTTTTTGCCGAAATCCTCTCAAATTTTTAGCACATGCCTTGTGGGTGAAATGAAGATACCATTCCAACTTTCAACCTTTTCAGAGTCATTTGAAGTGCTTTTCAATTTCAGGGTTATTTAGCTCAAAAAATAAGTAAGTGCATGAAAAATACCAAATGTAGTCAGAAAGTGTTGAAAATTGATGATGTGGCTTTGAATGGTGAATTTTGAACACAAAAAAGTATGGAGTTCCAAAAATTTCAAGAAATAGAAATCCCTTTTTAACAGATGAGTTTTCGTCCGAAACCGTGATACTTCGAAAGAGATTGTCCATTTTGTACACGAAGTGGATCCAGTTTTTGCCGTAACCCTCTAAACTTTTTAGCAAATTCCATGTGGTGAAATGATGATACCATGCCAAGTTTCAACCTTTTTAGAATTCATTCCAAGTGCTTTTCAATTTCAGGGTTATTTAGCTCAAAAAATCAATAAGTGCATGAAAAATACCAAATGTAGTCAGAAAGGGTTGAAAATTGATTGTGTGGCTTTCGATGGTGCATTTTGAACACACGAAAAGTATGGAGTTCGAAAAAGTTTAAAAAAATGAAATCCCTTTGTAACAGATGAGTTTTCGTCCGGAACCGTGATATTTCGAAAGAGATTGTCCATTTTGTACACGAAGTGCATCCAGTTTTTTCCGTAACCCTCTCAAATTTTTAGCTTATTCTATGTGCGTGAAATGATGATACCATGCCAACTATCAACCTTTTTAGAATTTATTTGAAGTGCTTTTCAATTTCAGGGTTATTTACCTCAAAAAATAAGTAAGTGCATGAAAATTACCAAATGTAGTCAGAAAGGGTTGAAAATTGTTGATGTGGCTTTGAATGCTGCATTTTGAACACACAAAAAGTATGGAGTTCCAAAAAGATCAAGAAAATTAAATCCCTTTGTAAGAGATGAGTTTTCGTCCGAATCCATGATACTTCGAAAGAGATTGTCCATTTTGTACACGAAGTGCATCCAGTTTTTGCCGTAACCCTCTCAACTTTTTATCACATGCCTTGTGGGTGAAAGGAAGATACCATTCCAAATTTCAACCTTTTCAGAGGCATTTGAAGTGCTTTTCAATTTCAGGGTCATTTAGCTCAAAAAAACCAGTATCTGCATGAAAAATACAAAATGAAGTCAGAAAGGGTTGAAAATTGACGATGTGGCTTTGAATGGTGCATTTTGAACACACAAAAAGTATGGAGGTCCAAAAAGATCAAAAAAATGAAATTCCTTTGTAACAGATGAGTTTTCGTCCGAAACCATGAAACTTCGAAAGAGATTGTCCATTTTGTACACAAAGTGCATCCAGTTTTTGCGGTAACCCTTTCAACTTTTTAGCACAAGCTATGTGCGTGAAATGATGATACAATTCGAACTTTCAACCTTTTTAGAGTTCATTTGAAGTGCTTTTCAATTTCAGGGTTATTTAGATCAAAACAATCAGTAAGTGCATGAAAAAAATACCAAATGAAGTCAAAAAGGGTTGAAAATTGACGATGTGGCTTTGAATGGTGCATGTTGAACAGACAAAAACTACGGAGTTCCAAAAAGTTCAAAACAATGAAATGCCTTTGTAACAAATGAGTTTTCATCCCAAACCTTGATACTTCGAAAGAGATTTTCCATTTTGTACACGAAGTGAATCCAGTTTTTGCTGTAACCCTCCAAACTTTTTAGCACATGCTATGTCGGTGAAATGATGATGCCAAATTTCAATGTTTTTAGAGTTCATTTGAAGTTCTTTTGAAATTCAGGGTTATTTAGTTCAAAAAAATAAGTAAGTGCATGAAAAATACCAAATGTAGTCAAAAAGTGTTGAAAATTGATGATGTGGCTTTGAATGGTGCATTTTGAACACTAAAAAGTATGGAGTTCCAAAACGTTCAAGAAAATGAAATCCCTTTGTAATAGATGAGTTTTCGTTCGAAACCGTGATACTTCGAAAGAGATTGTCCATTTTGTACACGAAGTGCATTCAGTTTTTGACGTCAGCCTCTAAACTTTTTAGCACATGCCATGTGGGTGAAATGATGGTATCATGCCAACTTTCAACGTTTTCAGAGTTCATTTGAAGCGCTTTTCAATTTCAAGGTTATTTATCTCAAAAAAATTAGTAAGTGCATGAAAAATACCAAATTTAGTCAGAAAGGGTTGAATATTGATGATGTGGCTTTGAATGGTGCATTTTGAACACACAAAAACTATGGAGTTCCACAAAGTTCAAGAAAATGAAATCCCTTTGTAACAAATGAGTTTTCGTCTGAAACCGTCATACTTCGAAGGGATTCTCCATTTTGTACACGAATGCATCCAGTTTTTTCCATAACCCTCTCAACTTTTTTGCACACGCTAGGTGGTTGAAATGATGATACCATGCCAACTTTCATCCTTTTAAGTGTTCATTTGATGTGCTTTTCAATTTCAGGGTTATTTAGCTCAAAAAAATCACTAAGTGCATGAAAAATACCAAATGAAGTCAGAAAGGGTTGAAAATTGATGATGTGGCTTTGAATGGTTCATTTTGAACACACAAAAAGTATGGAGTTCCAAAAAGATGAAAAAATGGAAATTCCTTTGTAACACATAAGTTTTCGTCCGAAACCATGATACTTCGAAAGAGATTTTCCATTTTGTACACGAAGAGCATCCAGTTTTTGTGGTAACCGTTTCAACTTTTTAGCACATGCTATGTCGGTGAAATGATGATACAATGCCAACTTTCAACCTTTTTAGAGTTCATTTGAAGTGCTTTTAAATTTCAGGGTTATTTAGCTCAAAAAAATCAATAAGTGCATGAAAAATACCAAATGTAGTCAGAAAGGGTTGAAAATTAATGATGTTGCTTTGAATGGTGCATTTTAAACACACAAAAAGTATGGAGTTCCAAAACGATCAAAAAAATGAAATTCCTTTGTAACAGATGAGTTTTCGTCCGAAACCGTGATACTTCGAAAGAGATTGTCCATTTTGTACACGAAGTGCATCCAGTTTTTGCGGTAACCCTTTCAACTTTTTAGCACATGCTATGTTCGTGAAATGATGATACAATGTCAACTTTCAACCTTTTTGGAGTTCATTTGAAGTGCTTTTCAATTTCAGGGTTATTTAGCTCAAAACAATCAGAAAGTGCATGAAAAATACCAAATGAAGTCAAAAAGGGTTGAAAATTGATGATGTGGCTTTGAATTGTGCATGTTGAACACACAAAAACTATGGAGTTCCAAAAAGTTCAAAAAACATGCAATCCCTTTGTAACGAATGAGTTTTCATCCCAAACCGTGATACTTCGAAAGAGATTGACCATTTTGTACATGAAGTGCATCCAGTTTTTGCTGTAACCCTCTAAACTTTTTAGCACATGCTATGTGGGTGAAATGATGATGCCATGCCAACTTTCAACCTTTTTAGAGTTCATTTGAAGTTCTTTTCAAATTCAGGGTTATTTAGTTCAAAAAAATAAGTAAGTGCATGAAAAATACCAAATGTAGTCAAAAAGTGTTGAAAATTGATGATGTGTCTTTGAACGGTGCATTTTGAACACAAAAAAGTATGAAGTTCCAATAAGTTCAATAAATTGAAATCCCTTTGTAACAGATGAGTTTTCGTTCGAAACCGTGATACTTTAGAAGAGATTGTCCATTTTTTACACGAAGTGCATCCAATTTTTGCCGTAACCCTATCAACTTTTTAGTTCAAAAAAATAAGTAAGTGCATGAAAAATACCAAATGTAGTCAAAAAGTGTTGAAAATTGATGATGTGTCTTTGGATGGTGCAGTTTGAACACACAAAAAGTATGGAGTTCCAAAAAGATAAAAAAAATGAAATTCCTTTGTAACAGATGAGTTTTCGTCCGAAACCGTGGTACTTCGAAAGAGATTGTCCATTTTGTACACGAAGTGCATCCAGTTTTTGTGGTAACCCTTTCAACTTTTTAGCACATGCTATGTGCGTGAAATGATGATACAATGTCAACTTTCAACCTTTTCAGAGTTCATTTGAAGTGCTTTTCAATTTCAGGGTTATTTAGCTCAAAACAATCAGTAAGTGCATGAAAAATACCAAATGAAGTCAAAAAGGGTTGAAAATTGATGATGTGGCTTTGAATGGTGCATGTTGAACAGACAAAAACTATGGAGTTCCAAAAAGTTCAAAAAAATGAAATCCCTTTGTAACAAATGAGTTTTAATCCCAAACCGTGATACTTCGAAAGAGATTTTCCATTTTTTACACGAAGTGAATCCAGTTTTTGCTGTAACCCTTCAAACTTTTTAGCACATGCTATGTGGGTGAAATGATGATGCCATGCCAAATTTCAATGTTTTTAGAGTTCATTTGAAGTTCTTTTCAAATTCAGGGTTATTTAGTTCAGAAAAATAAGTAAGTGCATGAAAAATACCAAATGTAGTCAAAAAGTGTTGAAAATTGATCATGTGGCTTTGAATGGTGCATTTTGAACACTAAAAAGTTCAAGAAAATGAAATCGCTTTGTAATAGATGAGTTTTCGTTCGAAACCGTGATACTTTGAAAGAGATGGTCCATTTTGTACACGAAGTGCATCCAGTTTTTGCCGTAAGCCTCTAAAGTTTTTAGCACATGCCATGTGGGTGAAATGATGATATCATGCCAACTTTCAACGTTTTCAGAGTTCATTTGAAGCGCTTTTCAATTTCAAGGTTATTTATCTCAAAAAATTAGTAAGTGGATGAAAAATAGCAAATGTAGTCAGAAAGGGTTGAATATTGATGATGTGGCTTTGAATGGTGCATTTTGAACTCACAAAAAGTATGGAGTTCCACAAAGTTCAAGAAAATGAAATCCGTTTGTAACAAATGAGTTTTCGTCTGAAACAGTGATACTTTGAAGGGATTCTCCATTTTGTACACGAATGCATCTAGTTTTTGCCATAACCCTCTCAACTTTTTTGCACACGGTAGGTGGGTGAAATGATGATACCATACCAACTTTCATCCTATTAAGGGTTCATTTGATGTGCTTTTCAATTTCTGGGTTATTTAGCTCAAAAAAAATCACTAAGTGCATGAAAAATACCAAATGAAGTCAGAAAGGGTTGAAAATTGATGATGTGGCTTTGAATGGTTCATTTTGAACACACAAAAAGTATGGAGTTCCAAAAAGATGAAAAAAAGAAATTCCTTTGTAACACATAAGTTTTCGTCCGAAACCATGATACTTCGAAAGAGATTGAGCATTTTGTACACGAACTGCATCCAGTTTTTATGGTAACCCTTTCAACTTTTTAGCACATGCTATGTGGGTGAAATGATGATACAATGCCAACTTTGAACCTTTTCAGAGTTCATTTGAAGTGCTTTTCAATTTCAGGGTTATTTAGCTCAAAAAAATCAATAAGTGCATGAAAAATACCAAATGTAGTCAGAAAGGGTTGAAAATTAATGATGTGGCTTTGAATGGTTCATTTTAAACACACAAAAAGTATGGAGTTCCAAAAAGATCAAAAAAATGAAATTCCTTTGTAACAGATGAGTTTTCGTCCGAAACCGTGATACTTCGAAAGAGATTGTCCATTTTGTACACGAAGTGCATCCAGTTTTTGCGGTAACCCTTTCAACTTCTTAGCACATGCTATGTGCGTGAAATGATGATACAATGTGAACTTTCAACCTTTTCGGAGATCATTTGAAGTGCTTTTCAATTTCAGGGTTATTTAGCTCAAAACAATCAGTAAGTGCATGAAAAATAGCAAATGAAGTCAAAAAGATTTGAAAATTGATGATGTGGCTTTGAATTGTGCATGTTGAACACACAAAAACTATGGAGTTCCAAAAAGTTCAAAAAACATGAAATCCCTTTGTAACGAATGAGTTTTCATCCCAAACCGTGATACTTCGAAAGAGATTGTCCATTTTGTACACGAAGTGCGTCCAGTTTTTGCAGTAACCCTCTAAACTTTTTAGAACATGCTATGTGGGTGAAAATATGATACCATGCCAACTTTCAACCTTTTTAGAGTTCATTTGAAGTGCTTTTCAATTTCAGGGTTTTTTAGGTCAAAACAATCAGTAAGTGTGTGAAAAATACCAAATGAAGTCACAAAGGGATGAAATTATATGATGTGGCTTTGAATGGTGCATTTTGAACACACAAAAATTATGGAGTTCGAAAAAGTTCAAAAAAAAGAAATCCCTTTGTAACAAATCAGTTTTCATCCGAAACCGTGATACTTGGAAAGAGATTGTCCATTTTGTACATGAAGTGCATCCAGGTTTTGCCATAACCCTCTAATACTTTTAGCTTATGCTATGTGGGAGAAGAGATGATACCATGCGAACTTTCAACCTTTTCGGAGTTCATTTCAAGTGCTTTTCAATTTTAGGGTTATGTAGCTCAAAAGAATCAGTAAGTGCATGAAAAATACCAAATGTAGTCAGAAAGGGTAGAAAATTGATGATGTGGCTTTGAATGGTGTATTTTGAACACACAAAAAGAATGGAGTTCCAAAAAGTTCAAAGAAATGAAATCCCTTTGTAATAGATGGTTCTCGTCCGAAAGCGTGATACTTCGAAAGAGATTGTCCATTTTGTACACGAACAACATCCAGTTTTTACCATAACCTTCTAAACTTTTTAGCACATGCTATGTGGGTGAAAAGATGATACCATGCGAACTTTCAACCTTTTTAGAGTTCACTTGAAGTCCTTTTCAATTTCAGGGTCTTTTAGCTCAAAACAATGAGTAAGTGCATGAAAAATACCAAATTAAGTCAGAAAGGGTTGAAAATTGATGATGTGGCTTTGAATGCTGCAGTTTGAACACACAAAAAGTATGGAGTTGCAAAAATTTCAAGAGAATGAAATCCCATTGTAATAGATGAGTTTTCGTCCGAGACCATGATACTTGCTAAGAGATTGTCCATTTTGTACACGAAGTGCATCCAATTTTTGTCATAACCCTCTCAACTTTTTAGCACATGCTATGTGGGTGCAATGATGATACCATGCCAACTTTCAACCTTTTTAGAGTCATTTGAAGTGCTTTTGCATTTCAGGGTTATTTAGCTCCAAAAAAATCAGTAAGTGCATGAAAAATACCAAATGTAGTTACAAAGGGTTGAAAATTCATGATGTGGCTTTGAATGGTGCATTTTGAACACACAAAAAGTATGGAGTTCCAAAAAGTTTGAAAAAATGAAATCCCTTTGTAAGAGACGAGTTTTCATCCCAAACCGTGATACTTCGAAAGAGATTGTCCATTTTATACACGAAGAGCATCCAGTTTTTGCCGTAACCCTCTAACCTTTTTAGAACATGCTATGTGGGTGAAACGATGATACCATGCCAACTTTCACCCTTTTTAGAGTTCATTTGAAGTGCTTTCCAATTTCAGGGGTTTTTAGCTCAAAACAATCAGTAAGTGCGTGAAAAATACCAAATGAAGTCACAAAGGGTTGAAAATATATGATGTGTCTTTGAATGGTGCATTTTGAACACACAAAAAGTATGGAGTTCCAAAAAGTTCAAAAAAATGAAATCCCTTTGTAACAAATCAGTTTTCATCCGAAACCGTGATACTTCGAAAGAGATTGTCCATTTTGTACATGAAGTGCATCCAGTTTTTGCCATAACCCTCTCATACTTTTAGCTTATGCTATGTGGTAGAAGAGATGATACCATGCGAACTTTCAACCTTTTCGGAGTTCATTTCAAATGCTTTTCAATTTCAGGGTTATGAAGCTCAAAAAAATTAGTAAGTGCATGAAAAATACCAAATGTAGATAGAAAGGGTTGAAAATTGATGATGTGGCTTTGAATGGTGTATTTTGAACACACAAAAAGAATGGAGTTCCAAAAAGTTCAAAAAAATGAAATCCCTTTGTAATAGATGGTTCTCGTCCGAAAGCGTGATACTTCGAAAGAGATTGTCCATTTTGTACACGAAGTGCATCAAGTTTTTACCATAACCCTCTAAACTTTTTAGAACATGCTATGTGGGTGAAAATATGATACCATGCCAACTTTCAACCTTTTTAGAGTTCATTTGAAGTGCTTTTCAATTTCAGGGTTTTTTAGGTCAAAACAATCAGTAAGTGTCTGAAAAATACCAAATGAAGTCAGAAAGGGTTGAAATTATATGATGTGGCTTTGAATGGTGCATTTGGAACACACAAAAATTATGGAGTTCGAAAAAGTTCAAAAAAATGAAATCCCTTTGTAACAAATCAGTTTTCATCCGAAACCGTGATACTTGGAAAGAGATTGTCCATTTTGTACATGAAGTGCATCCAGGTTTTGCCATAACCCTCTCATACTTTTAGCTTATGCTATGTGGGAGAATAGATGATACCATGCGAACTTTCAACCTTTTCTGAGTTCATTTCAAGTGCTTTTCAATTTCAGGGTTATGTAGCTCAAAAGAATCAGTAATTGCATGAAAAATACCAAATGTTGTCACAAAGGGTTGAAAATTGATGATGTGGCTTTAAATGGTGTATTTTGAACACACAAAAATAATGGAGTTCCAAAAAGTTCAAAGAAATGAAATCCCTTTGTAATAGATGGTTCTCGTCCGAAAGCGTGATACTTCGAAAGAGATTGTCCATTTTGTACACGAACTGCATCCAATTTTTACCATAACCTTCTAAACTTTTTAGAACATACTATGTGGGTGAAAATATGATACCATGCGAACTTTCAACCTTTTTAGAGTTCACTTGAAGTGCTTTTCAATTTCAGGGTCTTTTAGTTCAAAACAATGAGTAAGTGCATGAAAAATACCAAATTAAGTCAGAAAGGGTTGAAAATTGATGATGTGGCTTTGAATGCTGCAGTTTGAACACACAAAAAGTATGGAGTTGCAAAAATTTCAAGATATTGAAATCCCATTGTAATAGATGAGTTTTCGTCCGAAACCATGATACTTGGTAAGAGATGGTCCATTTTGTACACGAAGTGCATCCAATTTTTGTCATAACCCTCTCAACTTTTTAGCACATGCTATGTGGGTGAAATGATGATACCATGCCAACTTTCAACCTTTTCAGAGTCATTTGAAGTGCTTTTCCATTTCAGGGTTATTTAGCTCCAAAAAAATCAGTAAGTGCATGAAAAATACCAAATGTAGTTAAAAAGGATTGAAAATTCATGATGTGGCTTTGAATGGTGCATTTTGAACACACAAAAAGTATGGAGTTCCAAAAAGTTTGAAAAAATGAAATCCCTTTGTAAGAGACGAGTTTTCATCCCAAACCGTGATACTTCGAAAGAGATTGTCCATTTTATACACGAAGAGCATCCAGTTTTTGCCGTAACCCTCTAACCTTTTTAGAACATGCTATGTGGGTGAAAAGATGATACCATGCCAACTTTCACCCTTTTTAGAGTTCATTTGAAGTGCTTTCCAATTTCAGGGGTTTTTAGCTCACAACAATCAGTAAGTGCGTGAAAAATACCAAATGAAGTCACAAAGGGTTGAAAATATATGATGTGTCTTTGAATGGTGCATTTTGAACACAGAAAAAGTATGGAGTTCGAAGAAGTTCAAAAAAATGAAATCCCTTTGTAAAAAATCAGTTTTCAACCGAAACCGTGATACTTCGAAAGAGATTGTCCATTTTGTACGTGAAGTGCATCCAGTTTTTGCCATAACCCTCTCATACTTTTAGCTTATGCTATGTGGGAGAAGAGATGATACCATGCGAACTTTCAACCTTTTCGGAGTTCATTTCAAGTGCTTTTCAATTTCAGGGTTATGAAGCTCAAAAAAATCAGTAAGTGCATGAAAAATACCAAATGTAGTTAGAAAGGGTTGAAAATTTATGATGTGGCTTTGAATGGTGTATTTTGAACACACAAAAAGAATGGAGTTCCAAAAAGTTCAAAAAAATGAAATCCCTTTGTAATAGATGGTTCTCGTCCGAAAGCGTGATACTTCGAAAGAGATTGTCCATTTTGTACACGAAGTGCATCAAGTTTTTACCATAACCCTCTAAACTTTTTAGAACATGCTATGTGGGTGAAAATATGATACCATGCCAACTTTCAACCTTTTTAGAGTTCATTTGAAGTGCTTTTCAATTTCAGGGTTTTTTAGGTCAAAACAATCAGTAAGTGTCTGAAAAATACCAAATGAAGTCAGAAAGGGTTGAAATTATATGATGTGGCTTTGAATGGTGCATTTGGAACACACAAAAATTATGGAGTTCGAAAAACTTCAAAAAAATGAAATCCCTTTGTAACAAATCAGTTTTCATCCGAAACCGTGATACTTGGAAAGAGATTGTCCATTTTGTACATGAAGTGCATCCAGGTTTTGCCATAACCCTCTCATACTTTTAGCTTATGCTATGTGGGAGAATAGATGATACCATGCGAACTTTCAACCTTTTCTGAGTTCATTTCAAGTGCTTTTCAATTTCAGGGTTATGTAGCTCATAAGAATCAGTAATTGCATGAAAAATACCAAATGTAGTCACAAAGGGTTGAAAATTGATGATGTGGCTTTAAATGGTGTATTTTGAACACACAAAAATAATGGAGTTCCAAAAAGTTCAAAGAAATGAAATCCCTTTGTAATAGATGGTTCTCGTCCGAAAGCATGATACTTCGAAAGAGATTGTCCATTTTGTACACGAACTGCATCCAATTTTTACCATAACCTTCTAAACTTTTTAGAACATACTATGTGGGTGAAAATATGATACCATGCGAACTTTCAACCTTTTTAGAGTTCACTTGAAGTGCTTTTCAATTTCAGGGTCTTTTAGTTCAAAACAATGAGTAAGTGCATGAAAAATACCAAATTAAGTCAGAAAGGGTTGAAAATTGATGATGTGGCTTTGAATGCTGCAGTTTGAACACACAAAAAGTATGGAGTTGCAAAAATTTCAAGATATTGAAATCCCATTGTAATAGATGAGTTTTCGTCCGAAACCATGATACTTGGTAAGAGATGGTCCATTTTGTACACGAAGTGCATCCAATTTTTGTCATAACCCTCTCAACTTTTTAGCACATGCTATGTGGGTGAAATGATGATACCATGCCAACTTTCAACCTTTTCAGAGTCATTTGAAGTGCTTTTCCATTTCAGGGTTATTTAGCTCCAAAAAAATCAGTAAGTGCATGAAAAATACCAAATGTAGTTAAAAAGGATTGAAAATTCATGATGTGGCTTTGAATGGTGCATTTTGAACACACAAAATGTATGGAGTTCCAAAAAGTTTGAAAAAATGAAATCCCTTTGTAAGAGACGAGTTTTCATCCCAAACCGTGATACTTCGAAAGAGATTGTCCATTTTATACACGAAGAGCATCCAGTTTTTGCCGTAACCCTCTAACCTTTTTAGAACATGCTATGTGGGTGAAAAGATGATACCATGCCAACTTTCACCCTTTTTAGAGTTCATTTGAAGTGCTTTCCAATTTCAGGGGTTTTTAGCTCAAAACAATCAGTAAGTGCGTGAAAAATACCAAATGAAGTCACAAAGGGTTGAAAATATATGATGTGTCTTTGAATGGTGCATTTTGAACACAGAAAAAGTATGGAGTTCGAAAAAGTTCAAAAAAATGAAATCCCTTTGTAAAAAATCAGTTTTCAACCGAAACCGTGATACTTCGAAAGAGATTGTCCATTTTGTACGTGAAGTGCATCCAGTTTTTGCCATAACCCTCTCATACTTTTAGCTTATGCTATGTGGGAGAAGAGATGATACAATGCGAACTTTCAACCTTTTCGGAGTTCATTTCAAGTGCTTTTCAATTTCAGGGTTATGAAGCTCAAAAAAATCAGTAAGTGCATGAAAAATACCAAATGTAGTTAGAAAGGGTTGAAAATTGATGATGTGGCTTTGAATGGTGTATTTTGAACACACAAAAAGAATGGAGTTCCAAAAAGTTCAAAAAAAATGAAATCCCTTTGTAATAGATGGTTCTCGTCCGAAAGAGTGATACTTCGAAAGAGATTGTCCATTTTGTACACGAAGTGCATCCAGTTTTTACCATAACCCTCTAAACTTTTTAGAACATGCTATGTGGGTGAAAAGATGATACCATGCGAACTTTGAACCTTTTTAGAGTTCACTTGAAGTGCTTTTCAATTTCAGTGTCTTTTAGCTCAAAACAATCAGTATGTGCATGAAAAATACCAAATGAAGTCAGAAAGGGTTGAAAATTGATGATGTGGCTTTGAACGGTGCATTTTGAACACACAAAAAGTATGGAGTTCGAAAAAGTTCAAAAATATGAAATCCCTTTGTAACAAATCAGTTTTCATCCCAAACCGTGATACGTCGAAAGAGATTGTCCATTTTGTACATGAAGTGCATCTAGTTTTTGCCATAACCCTCTCAAATTTTTAGCTTATGCTATGTGGGAGAAGAGATGATACCATGCCAACTTTCAACCTTTTCGGAGTTCATTTGAAGTGCTTTTCAATTTCAGGGTTATTTAGCTCAAAAAAATCAGTAAGTGCATGAAAAATACCAAATGTAGTCAGAAAGGGTTGAAAATTGATGATGTGGCTTTGAATGGTTCATTTTGAAAACAAAAAAATAATGGAGTTCGAAAAAGTTCAAAAAAATGAAATCCCTTTGTAACAAATCAGTTTTCATCCCAAACCGTGATACTTCGAAAGAGATTGTCCATTTTGTACACGAAGTGCATCCAATTTTTGCCATGAACCTCTCAACTTTGGAGCATATGCTATGTAGGTGAAATGATGATACCATGCCAACTTTCAACCTTTTAAGAGTTCATTTGAATTGCTTTTCAATTTCATGGTTATTTAGCTCAAAAAATCAGTAAGTGCATGAAAAACACCAAATGTAGTCAGAAAGGGTTGAAAATTGATGATGTCGATTTTAATGGTGCATTTTGAAAACCCAAAAAGTCTGGAGTTCCAAAAAGTGGAAGAAAACTAAATCCCTTTGTAATAGATGAGTTTTTGTCCGAAACCGTGATACTTCGAAAGAGTTTTTCCATTTTGTACATGAAGTGCATCCAGTTTTTGCCGTAACCCTCTCAAATTTTGAGCTTATTCTAGGAGGGTGAAATGATGATACCATGCCAACTTTCAACCTTTTCAGAGATCATTTGATGTGCTTTTAAATTTTAGGGTTATTTAGCTCAAAAAAATTAGTAAATGCATGAAAAATATCAAATGTAGTCCGAAAGGGTTGAAAATTGATGATGTGGCTTTTAATAGTGCATTTTGAACATACAAAAATTATGGAGTTCGAAAAAGTCAAGAAAATGAAATCCCTTTGTAACAAATGAGTTATTGTCCGAAACCGTGATACTTCGAAAGAGATTGTCTATTTTGTACACGAGATGCATGCAGTTTTAGCCATAACCCTCTCAACTTTTTAGCACATGCTATGTGGGTGAAATGATGATACCATGCCAACTTACAAACTTTTCCGAGTTCATTTGAAGTGCTTTTAAATTTTACGGTTATTTAGCTCAAAAAAGTTCAGTAAGTGCATGAAAAATACCAAATGAAGTCAGAAAGGGTTGAACATTCATGATGTGGCCTTGAATGGGGCATTTTGAACAACAAAAAGTATGGAGTTCGAAAAAGTTCGAAAAAATGAAATCCCTTTGTAACAAATCAGTTTTCATCCCAAACCGTGATACGTCGAAAGAGATTGTCCATTTTGTACATGAAGTCCATCCAGTTTTTGCCATAACCCTCTCAAATTTTTAGCTTATGCTATGTGGGAGAAGAGATGATACCATGCCAACTTTCAACCTTTTCGGAGTTCATTTGATGTGCTTTTCAATTTCAGGGTTATTAAGCTCAAAAAAATCAGTAAGTGCATGAAAAATACCAAATGTAGTCAGAAAGGGTTGAAAATTGATGATGTGGCTTTGAATGGTGCCTTTTGAACACACAAAAATAATGGAGTTCTAAAAAGTACAAAAAAAATGAAATCCCATTGTAACAGATGGTTTTCGTCCGAAAGCGTGATACTTCGAAAGAGATTGTCCATTTTGTACACGAAGTGCATCCAAATTTTGCCATGACCCTCTCAACTTTGGAGCACATGCTATGTAGGTGAAATGATGATACCATGCCAACTTTCAACCTTTTCAGAATTCATTAGAATTGCTTTTCAATTTCAGGGTTATTTAGCTCAAAAAATCAGTAAGTGCATGAAAAATACCAAATGTAGTCAGAAAGGGTTGAAAATTGATAATGTAGATTTTAATGGTGCATTTTGAAAACCCAAAAAGTCTGGAGTTCCAAAACGTTCAAGAAAATTAAATCCCTTTGTAATAGATGAGTTTTCGTCCGAAACCGTGATACTTCGAAAGAGTTTGTCCATTTTGTACACGAAGTGCATCCAGTTTTGGCCGTAACCCTCTCAAATTTTGAGCTTATTCTTGGAGGGTGAAATGATGATACCATGCCAACTTTCAACCTTTTCAGAGTTCATTTCAAGTGCTTTTAAATTTTAGGGTTATTTAGCTCAAAAAAATTAGTAAGTGCATGAAAAATATCAAATGTAGTCCGAAAGGGTTGAAAATTGATGATGTGGCTTTGAATAGTGCATTTTGAACTTACAAAAATTATGGAGTTCCAAAAAGTTCAAGAAAATGAAATCCATTTGTTACAAATGAGTTATTGTCCGAAACCGTGATACTTCGAAAGAGATTGTCCATTTTGTACACAAGATGCATGCAGTTTTAGCCATAACCCTCTCAACTATTTAGCACATGCTATGTGGGTGAAATGATGATACCATGCCAACTTTCAAACTTTTCCGAGTTCATTTGAAGTGCTTTTAACTTTTATGGTTATTTAGCTCAAAAAAGTTCAGTAAGTGCATGAAAAATACCAAATGAAGTCAGAAAGGGTTGAAAATTGATGATGTGGCTTTGAATGGTGCATTTTGAACACACAAAACGTATGGAATTCCAAAAAGTTCACAAAAAATTAAATCCCTTTGTAACAAACGAGTTTTCGTTCGAAAGCGTGATACTTCGAAAGAGGTTGTCCATTTTGTACACGAAGTACATCTAGTTTTTGGCGTAAGCCTCTCAAGTTTTTGGCACATGCTATGTGGGTGATATAATGATACCATGCCAACTTCAACTTTTTCAGAGTTCATTTGAAGTGCTATTCAATTTCAGGGTTATTTAGCTCAAAAAAATCAATAAGTGTATGAAAAATACCAAATGAAGTCAGAAAGGGTTGAAAATTTATGATGTGGCTTCGAATGGTGCATTTTGAACACCCAAAAAGTATGGAGTTATAAAAAGTTAAAAAAAATTAAATCCCTTTGTAATAGATAAGTTTCCGTCCGAAATCATGATACTTCGACAGAGATTGTCCATTGTGTACACGAAGTGCATCCAGTTTTTGCCGTAACCCTCTCAAAATTTTAGCTTACGCTATGAGGGCGAAATGATGACACCATGCAAGGTTTCAACCTTTTCAGAGATCATTTGAAGTGCTATTCAATTTTAGGGTTATTTAGCTCAAAAAAATCGGTAAGTGCATCAAAACTACCAAATGAAGTCAGAAAGGGTTGAAAATTGATGATGTGGTTTTGAATGGTGCCTTTTGTAGACACACAAAGTATGTAGTTCCAAAAACTTCAAAAAATGAAATTCCTTTGTAACAGATGAGTTTTCGTCCAAAACCGTGATACTTCGAAATAGATTGCCATTTTGTACAGGCAGTGTATCCATTTTTTGCCGTAACCCTCTCAACTTTTTAGCACATGCTATGTGGGTGAAATGATCATACCATGCCCACTTTCAACCTTTTCGGAGTTCGTTTGAAGTGCTTTTCAATTTCAGGGTTATTTAGCTCAAAACAATCAGTAAGTGCATGAAAATACCAAATGAAGTTAGAAAGGGTTGAAAATTATGATGTGGCTTTGAATGGTGCATTTTGAACACACAAAAAGTATGGAGTTCCAAAAAGCTGAAAAAATGAAATCCCTTTGTAACAGATGAGTTTTCGTTCGAAACTATGATACTTCTAAAGAGATTGTCCATTTTGTACACGAAGTGCATCCTGTTTTTGCCGTAACCCTCTATATTTTTTAGCACATGCTATGTGGATGAAATGAAGATACCATTCCAACTATCAACCTTTTCAGAGTCATTTGAAGTGCTTTTCAATTTCAGGGATATTTAGCTCAAAAAAATCAGTAAGTGCATGAAAAATACCAAATGTAGTCAGAAAGGGTTGAAAATTGACAATGTGGCTTTGAATGGTGCATTTTTAACAACAAAAACTATGGAGTTCCAAAAAGTTCAAGAAAATGAAATCCCTTTGTAACAGATGAGTTTTCGTTCGAAAGCGGGATTCTTCTAAAGAGAATGTCCAGTTTGTACACGAAGTGCATCCAGTTTTTTCCATAACCCTCTAAAATTTTTAGCACATGCTATGTGGGTGAAATGATGATACTATGCCAAATTTCAACCTTTTCAAAGTTCATTTGAAGTGCTTTTCAATTTCAGGGTTATTTAGCTCAAAAAATCAGTAAGTGCATGAAAAATACAAAATGAAGTCAGGAAGGGTTGAACACACAAAAAGTATGGAGTTCCAAAAAGTTCAAAAAATGAAATCCCTTAGTAACAAACGAGTTTTCCTCCGAAACCGTGATACTTCGAAAGAGATTGTCCATTTTGTACACGAAGTGCATCTAGTTTTTGTCGTAACCCTATAAAGTTTTTACCACATGCTATTGGGTGAAATGATGATACCATGCCAACTTTCAACCTTTTCAGAGTTCATTTGAAGTGCTTTTCAATTTCAGCGTTATTTAGCTGAAAACAATCAGTAACTGCATGAAAAATACCAAATGAAGTCAGAAAGGGTTGAAAATTGATGATGTGGATTTGAATGGTGCATTTTGAACACACAAACAGTATGGAGTTCCAAAAAGTTCAAAAAATGAAATCCCTTTGTAACAAACGAGTTTTCCTCCGACACCATGATACTTCGAAAGAGATTGTCCATTTTGTACACGAGGTGCATCTAGTTTTTCCCGTAACCCTATAAAGTTTTTACCACATGCTATTGGGTTAAATGATGATACCATGCCAACTTTCAACCTTTTCAGAGTTCATTTGAAGTGCTTTTCAATTTGATGGTTATTTAACTGAAAACAATCAGTAAGTGGATGAAAAATACCAAATGAAGTCAGAAAGGGTTGAAAATTGATGTTGTGTTTTTGAATGGTGCATTTTGAACACACAAAAGTATGGAGTTCCAAAAAGTTCAAAAAACGAAATCCCTTTGTAACAAACGAGTTTTCCTCCGAAACCGTGATACATCGAAAGAGGTTGTCCATTTTGTACACGAAGTGCATCTAGTTTTTTCCGTAACCCTATAAAGTTTTTACCACATGCTATTGGGTTAAATGATGATACCATGCCAACTTTCAACCTTTTCAGACTTCATTTGACGTGCTTTTCAATTTCATGGTTCTTTAGCTGAAAACAATCAGTAAGTGCATGAAAAATATCAAATGAATTCAGAAAGGGTTGAAAATTGATGTTGTGGATTTGAATGGTGCATTTGGAACACACAAAATGTATGGAGTTTCAAAAAGTTCAAAAAATGAAATCCCTTTGTAACAAACGAGTTTTCCTCCGAAACCGTGATACTTCGAAAGAGATTGGCCATTTTGTACACGAAGTGCATCTAGTTTTTGCCGTAACCCTATCAAGTTTTTACCACATACTATGTGGGTGAAATGATGATACGATGCCAACTTTCAACCTTTTCAGAGTTCATTTGAAGTGCTCTTCAATTTCAGGGTTATTTAGCTGAAAACAATCAGTAAGTGCATGAAAAATACCAAACGAAGTCAGAAAGGGTTGGAAATTGATGATGTGGCTATGAATGGTGCATTTTCAACACACAAAAAGTATGGAGTTCCAAAAAGTTCAAAAAAATGAAATCCCTTTGTAACAAATGAGTTTTCATCCCAAACCGTGATACTTCGAAGGAGATTGTCCATTTTGTACACGAAGTGCATCCACTTTTTGCTATAACCCTCTAAACTTTTTAGCACATACCATCCCAACTTTCAGGGTTATTTAGTTCAAAAAAATAAGTAAGTGCATGAAAAATACCAAATGAAGTCAGAGAGGGTTGAAAATTTATGATGCGGCTTTGAATGGTGCATTATGAACACACAAAAAGTATGCAGTTCCAAAAAGTTCAAAAAAATGAAAACCCTTCGTAACAAATGAGTTTTCATCTGAAACCATGATACTTCGAAAGAAATTGTCCGTTTTGTACATCAAGTGCATCCAGTTTTTGCCATAACCCTCTCAAATTTTTAGCTTGTGCTATGTGGGAGAAGTGATGATACCATGCAAACTTCCAACCTTTTCAGAGATCATTTGAAGTGCTTTTCAATTTCAGGGTTATTTAGCTCAGAAAAATCAGTAAGTGCATAAAAAATACCAAATGTAGTCAGAAAGGGTTGAAAATTGATGATGTGGATTTGAATGGTGCATTTTGAACACACAAAAAGTATGGAGTTCCAAAAAGGTTAAAAAAATGAAATCCGTTTGTAACAGATGAGTTTTCGTCCGAAACCATGATACTTAGAAAGAAATTGTCCATTTTGTCCACGAAGTGCATCCAGTTTTTGCCGTAACCCTCTCAACTTTTTAGCACGTGCTATGTGGATTAAATGAAGATACCATTCCAACTTTCAACCTTTTCAAAGTCATTTGAAGTGCTTTTCAATTTCAGGCATATTTAGCTCAAAAAAATCAGTAAGTGCAAGAAAAATACCGAATGTAGTCAGAAAGGGTTGAAAATTTATGATGTGGCTTTGAATGGTGCATTTTGAGCAACAAAAAGTATGGAGTTCCAAAAAGTTCAGGAAAATGAAATCCCTTTGTAACAGATGAGTTTTCATTCGAAAGCGGGCTACTTCTAAAGAGATTGTCCAGTTTGTACACGAAGTGCATCCAATTTTTTCCATAACCCTCTAAACTTTTTAGCACATGCTATGTGGGTGAAATGATGATACCATGCCAACTTTCAACCTTTTCAGAGTTCATTTGAAGTGCTTTTTAATTTCAGTGTTATTTAGCTCAAAACAATCAGTAAGTGCATGAAAAATACCAAATGAAGTCAGAAAGGGTTGAAAATTGATGATGTGGCTTTGAATGGTGCATTTTGAACACACAAAAAGTATGGAGTTCGAAAAAGTTCAATAAATGAAATCCCGTTGTAACAACTGAGTTTTCATCCCAAAGCGTGATACTTCGAAAGAGATTGTCCATTTTGTACACGAAGTGCATCCACTTTTTGCTATAACCCTCTAACCTTTTTAGACAAAACCATGCCAACTTTCAACCTTTTAAAAGTTCATTTGAAGTGCTTTTCAATTTCAGGGTTATTTAGTTCAAAAAAAATAAGTAAGTGCATGAAAAATACCAAATGAAGTCAGAGAGGGTTGAAAATTTATGATGCAGCTTCGAATGGTGCATTATGAGCACACAAAAAGTATGTTGTTCCAAAAAGTTCAAAAAAATGAAATCCCTTTGTAACAAATGAGTTTTCATCCGAAACCATGATACTTCGAAAGAGATTGTCCATTTAGTACATGAAGTGCATCTAGTTTTTGCCATAACCCTCTCAAATTTTTAGCTTGTGCTATGTGGGAGAAGTGATGATACCATGCCAACTTTCAACCTTTTCAGAGTTCATTTGAAGTGCTTTTCAATTTCAGGTTTATTGAGCTCAAAAGTTGATGATGTGGCTTTGAATGGTGCATTTTGAACACACAAAAAGTATGGAGTTCCAAAAAGCTCAAAAAAATGAAATCCCTTTGTAACAAATGAGTTTTCGTCCGAAACCGTGATACTTCGAAAGAGATTGTCCATTTTGTACACGTAGTGCATCCAGTTTTTGCCGTAACCCTCTCAAATTTTTAGCACGTGCTATGTGGACGAAATGAAGATACCATTCCAACTTTCAACCTTTTCAGAGTCATTTGAAATGCTTTTCAATTTCAGGGATATTTAGCTCAAAAAAATCAGTAAGTGCATGAAAAATACCGAATGTAGTCAGAAAGGGTTGAAAATACATGATGTGGCTTTGAATGGTGCATTTCGAACAACAAAAAGTATGGAGTTCCAAAAAGTTCAAGAAAATGAAATCCCTTTGTAACAGATGAGTTTTCGTTCGAAAGCGGGATACTTCTAAAGAGATTGTCCAGTTTGTACGTGAAGTGCATCTAGCTTTATCCATAACCCTCTAAAAATTTTAGCACATGCTATGTCGGTGAAATGATGATACCATGCCAACTTTCAACCTTTTCAGAGTTCATTTGATGTGCTTTTCAATTTCAGGGTTATTTAGCTCAAAAAAACCAGTAAGTGCATGAAAAATAAAAAATGAAATCAGAAAGGGTTGAAAATTGATGATGTGGCTTTGAATGGTGCATTTTGAACACACAAAAATTATGGAGTTCCAAAAAGTTCAAAAAATGAAATCCCTTTGTAACAAACGAGTTTTCCTCCCAAACCGTGATACTTCGAAAGAGATTGTCCATTTTGTACACGTAGTGCATCTAGTTTTTGTCGTAACCCTATAAAATTTTTACCACATGCTATGTGGGTGAAATGATGATACCATGCCAACTTTCAACGTTTGCAGAGTTCATTTGAAGTGCTTTTCAATTTCATGGTTATTCAGCTGAAAACAATCAGTAAGTGCATGAAAAATACCAAATGAAGTCAGAAAGGGTTGAAAATTGAAGATGTGGCTTTGAATGGTGCATTTTGAACACACAAAAAGTATGGAGTTCCAAAAAGTTCAAAAAAAAATGAAATCCCTTTGTAACAAATGAGTTTTCATCCCGAACCGTGATACTTCGAAAGAGATTGTCCATTTTGTACACGAAGTGCATCCACTTTTGGATGTAACCCTCTAAATTTTTTAGCACATACCATGCCAACTTTCAACCATTTCAGAGTTCATTTGAAGTGCTTTTCAATTTCAGGGTTATTTAGTTCAAAAAAATAAGTAAGTGCATGAAAAATACGAAATGAAGTCAGAGAGGGTTGAAAATTTATGAAGCGGCTTTGAATGGTGCATTATGAACACACAAAAAGTATGCAGTTCCAAAAAGTTCAAGAAAAATGAAATCCCTTTGTAACAAATGAGTTTTCGTCTGAAACCGTGATACTTCGAAAGAGATTGTCTATTTTGTACACGAAAAGCATACAGTTTTTGCCATAATCCTCTAAACTTTGTAGCACATTCTATGTGGGTGAAATGATGATACCATACCAACTTTCAACCTTTTCAGAGTTCATTTGAAGTGCTTTTCAATTTCAGGGTTATTTAGCTCAAAAAAAATTAGTAAGTGCATGAAAAATACCAAATGAATTCACAAAGGGTTGAAAATTGATGATGTGGCTTTGAATGGTGCATTTTGAACACACAAGAATTATGGAGTTCCAAAAAGTTCCAAAAAATGAAATCCCTTTGTAACAAACGAGTTTTCATCCGTAACCGTGATACTTCGAAAGAGATTGTCCATTTTGTACATGAAGTGCATCGTTTTTTGCTGTAACCCTATCAAGTTTTTACCACATGCTATGTGGGTTAAATGATGATACCATGCCAACTTCAACCTTTTCAGAGTTCATTTGAAGTACTTTTCAATTTCAGGGTTATTTAGCTCAAAAAAATAAATAAGTGCATGAAAAATACCAAATGAAGTCAGAAAGGGTTGAAAATTGATGATGCGGCTTTCAATGGTGCATTTTGAACACACAAAAAGTATGGAGTTCCCAAAATTTCAAAAAACTGAAATCCATTTGTAACAAATGAGTTTTCATCCGAAACCGTGATACTTCGAAAGAGATTGTCCATTTTGTACATGATGTGCATCCAGGATTTGCCATAACCCTCTCAGATTTTTAGCTTGTGCTATGTGGGAGAAGTGATGATACAATGCCAACTTTCAACCTTTCAGAGTTGATTTGAAGTGGTTTTCAATTTCGGGGTTATTTAGCTCAAAAAAGTCAGTAAGTGCATGAAAAATACCAAACATAGTCAGAAAGGGTTGAAAATTGATGATGTGGCTTTGAATGGTGCATTTTGAACACAAAAAAACTATGGAGTTCCAAAAATTTCAAAAAAAAGACATCCCTTTGTAACAAATGAGTTTTCGTCTGAAACCGTGATACTTCGAAAGAGATTGTCCATTTTGTACATGAAGTGCGTCTAGTTTTTGCCTTAACCCTCTCAAATTTTTAGCTTATTCTATGTGGGCGAAATGATGATACCATGCCAACTATCAATCTTTTCAGAGTTAATTTGAAGTGCTTTTCAATTTCAGGGTTATTTAGCTCAAAAAAATCACTAAGTGCATGAAAAATACCAAATGAAGTGAGAAAGGGTTGAAATTGACGATGTAGCATTGGTTGGTGCATTTTGAACACACAAAACATATGGAGTTCGAAAAAGTCCAAAAAATGAAATTCCTTTGTAACAGATGAGTTTTCGTTCGAAACTATGATACTTCAAAAGAGATTGTCCATTTTCTACACGGAGTGCATCCAGTTTTTGCCGTAACCCTCTAAAGTTTTAGCACATGCCATTTCGGTGAAATGATGATACCATGCCAACTTTCAACCTTTTCAGAGTTCATTTCAAGTGCTTTTCAATTTCAGGCTTATTTAGCTCAAAACAATCAGTAAGTGCATGAAAAATATCAAATGTAGTTAGAAAGGGTTGAAAATTGATCATGTGGCTTTGAATGGTGCATTTTGAACACACAAAAAGTATGGAGTTGCACAAAGTTCATGAAAATAAAATCCCTTTGTAACAAATGAGTTTTCGTCCGAAACCGTGATACTTCGAAAGAGATTGTCCATTTTGTACACGAATGCATCGAGTTTTTTCCATAACCCTCTCAACTTTTTAGCACATGCTATGTGGGTGAAATAATGATACCATGCCAACGTTCAACCTTTTCAGAGTTCATTTGAAGTGCTTTTCAATTTCAGGGTTATTTAGCTCAAAACAAATCAGTAATTGCTTGAAAAATACCAAATGAGGTCAGAAAGGGCTGAAAATTGATGATGTGGCTTTTCATGGTGCATTTTGAACACACAAAAAGTATGGAGTTCCACAAAGTTCAAAAAAATGAAATCCCTTTGTTACGAATGAGTTTTCATCCGAAACGGTGATACTTCGAAAGAGATTATCCATTTTGTACACGAAGTGCATCCAGGTTTTGCCATAACCTTCTCAGATTTTTAGCTTGTGCTCTGTGGGAGAAGTGATGATATCATGCAACCTTTCAACCTTTTCAGAGATCATTTGAAGTGCTTTTAAATTTCAAGGTTATTTAGCTCAGAAAAATCAGTAAGTGCATGAAAAATACCAAATGTACTCAGAAAGGGTGTAAAATTGATGATGTGGCTTCGAATGGTGCATTTTGAACACACAAAAAGTATGGAGTTCCAAAAAGTTCAAAAAATGAAATCCCTTTCTAACAAATGAGGTTTCGTCCGAAACCGTGATACTTCGAAAGAGATTGTCCATTTTGTACACGAATGCATCCAGTTGTTTCCATGAACCTCTCAACTTTTTAGAACATGCTATGTGGGTGAAATGATGATACCATGCCAACTTTCAACCTTTCCAGAGTTAATTTGAAGTGCTTTTCAATTTGAGGGTTATTTAGCTCAAAAAAATAATAAGTACATGAAAAATACCAAATGAAGTCAGAAAGGGTTGAAAATTGACGATGTAGCATTGAATGGTGCATTTTGAACACACAAAACATATGGAGTTCGAAAAAGTTCAAAAAAATGAAATTCCTTTGTAACAAATGAGGTTTCGTCCGAAACCGTGATACTTCGAAAGAGATTGTCCATTTTGTAGACGAATGCATCCAGTTTTTTCCATGAACCTCTCAACTTTTTAGCACATGCTATGTGGGTGAAAGATGATACCATGCCAACTTTCAACCTTTCCAGAGTTAATTTGAAGTGCTTTTCGATTTGAGGGTTATTTAGCTCAAAAAAATAATAAGTGCATGAAAAATATCAAATGAAGTCAGAAAGGGTTGAAAATTCACGATGTAGCATTGAATGGTGCATTTTGAACACACAAAACATATGGTGTTCGAAAAAGTTCAAATAAAATGAAATTCCTTTGGAACAGATGAGTTTTCGTTTGAAACTGTGATACTTCGAAAGAGATAGTCCATTTTCTACACCAAGTGCATCAATTTTTTGCCGTAACCCTCTAAACTTTTTAGCACATGCCATGTGGGTGAAATGATGATGCCATGCGAACTTTCAACCTTTTCAGAGTTCATTTGAAGTGCTTTTCACTTTAAGGGTTATTTAGGTCAAAAAAATCAATAAGTGCATGAAAAATATCGAATGTAGTCAGAAAGGGTTGAAAATTGATGATGTGGATTTGAATGGTGCATTTTGAAGCCACAAAAAGTATGTAGTCGCACAAAGTTCAAGAAAATGAAATCCCTTTGTAACAAATGAGTTTTCGTCCGAAACCGTGATACTTCGAAAGAGATTGTCCATTTTGTACACGAATGCATCCAGTTTTTTCCATAGTCATCGCAACTTTTGAGCACATGCTATGTGGGTGAAATGCTGATACCATGCCAACTTTCATCCTTTTCAGAGTTCATTTGAAGTGCTTTTCAATTTCAGGGTTATTTTACAAAAAAAATCAGTAAGTGCATGAAAAATACCAAATGAAGTCAGAAAGGGCTAAAAATTGATGATGTGGCTTTGAATGGTGCATTTTGAACACACAAAAAGTATGGAGTTCCAAAAAGTTCAAGAAAAATGAAATCCCTTTGTAACAAACGAATTTTCGTCCGTAACCGTGATACTTTGAAAAAGATTGTCCATTTTGTACACGAAGTGCATCCAGTTTTTGCCGTAATCCTATCAACTTTTTACCAAATGCTATGTGGGTTAAATGATGATACCATGCGAACTTCAACCTTTTCAGAGTTCGTTTTAAATACTTTTCAATTTCAGGGTTATTTAGCGCAAAAAAATCAGTAAGTGCATGAAAAATACCAAATGAAGTCAGAAAGGGTTGAAAATTGATGATGCGACTTTGGATGGTGCATTATGAACACACGAAAAGTATGGAGTTCCAAAACGTTCAAAAAAATGAAATCCCTTTGTAACAAATGAGTTTTCATCCGAAATCGTGGTACTTCGAAAGAGATTGTCCATTTTGTATATGAAGTGCATCCAGATTTTGCCATAACCATCTCAGATTTTTAGCTTGCGCTATGTGGGAGAAGTGATTATACCATGCCAACTTTCAACCTTTTCATAGTTCATTTGAAGTGCTTTTCAATTTCAAGGTTATTTAGCTCAAAAAAATCAGAAAGTTTATGAAAAATACCAAATGTTTTTAGAAAGGGTTGAAATTGATGATGTGGCTTGGAATGGTGCATTTTGAACACACAAAAAGTATGGAGTTCCAAAAAGTTCAAAAAATGAAATCCCTTTGTAACAAATGAGTTTTCGTCCGAAACAGTGATATTTCGAAAGAGATTGTCCATTTTCTACACGAAGTGCATCCAATTTTTGCCTTAACCCTCTCAATTTTTTAACACATGCTATGCGGATGAAATGAAGATACCATTCCAACTTTCAAGCTTTTTAGAGTTAATTTGAAGTGCTTTTCAATTTCAGGGTTATTTAGCTAAAAAAATCAGTAAGTGCATGAAAAATACCAAATGTAGTCAGAAAGGGTTGAAAATTCATGATGTGGTTTTTAATGGTGCATTTTGAACACACAAAAAGTATGGAGTTCCGAACAGTTCAAAAACATGAAATCCCTTTGTAACAAATGAGTTTTCATCCGAAACCGTGATACTTCGAAAGAGATTGTCCATTTTGTACACGAAGTGCATCCAGGTTTTGCCATAACCTTCTCAGATTTTTAGCTTGTGCTACGTGGGAGAAGTGATGATATCATGCAACCTTTCAACCTTTTCAAAGATCATTTGAAGTGCTTTTCAATTTCAAGGTTACTTAGCTCAAAAAAATCAGTAAGTGCATGAAAAATACCAAATGTAGTAAGAAAGGGTGTAAAATTGATGATGTGGCTTCGAATGGTGCATTTTGAACACACAAAAAGTATGGAGTTCCAAAAAGTTCAAAAAATGAAATCCCTTTGTAACAAATGAGGTTTCGTCCGAAACCGTGATACTTCGAAAGAGATTGTCCATTTTGTACACGAATGCGTCCATTTTTTTCCATGAACCTCTCAACTTTTTAGCACATGCTATGTGGGTGAAATGATGATACCATGCCAACTTTCAACCTTTCCAGAGTTAATTTGAAGTGCTTTTCAATTTGAGGGTTATTTAGCTCAAAAAAATAATAAGTGCATGAAAAATACCAAATGAAGTCAGAAAGGGTTGAAAATTGACGATGTAGCATTGAATGGTGCATTTTGAACACACAAAACATATGGAGTTCGAAAAAGTTCAAAAAAAATGAAATTCCTTTGGAACAAATGAGTTTTCGTTTGAAACTGTGATACTTCGAAAGAGATTGTCCATTTTCTACACCAAGTGCATCAAGTTTTTGCCGTAACCCTCTAAACTTTTTAGCACATGCCATGTGGGTGAAATGATGATGCCATGCGAACTTTCAACCTTTTCAGAGTTCATTTGAAGTGCTTTTCACTTTAAGGGTTATTTAGGTCAAAAAAATCAATAAGTGCATGAAAAATATCGAATGTTGTCAGAAAGGGTTGAAAATTGATGATGTGGATTTGCATGGTGCATTTTGAAGCCACAAAAAGTATGTAGTTGCACAAAGTTCAAGAAAATGAAATCCCTTTGTAACAAATGAGTTTTCGTCCGAAACCGTGATACTTCGAAAGAGATTGTCCATTTTGTACACGAATGCATCCAGTTTTTTCCATAGCCCTCGCAACTCTTTAGCACATGCTGTGTGGGTGAAATGCTGATACCGTGCCAACTTTCATCCTTTTCAGAGTTCATTTGAAGTGCTTTTCAATTTCAGGGTTATTTAGCAAAAAAAATCAGTAAGTGCATGAAAAATACCAAATGAAGTCAGAAAGGGCTAAAAATTGATGATCTGGCTTTGAATGGTGCATTTTGAACACACAAAAAGTATGGAGTTCCAAAAAGTTCAAAAAAAATGAAATCCCTTTGTAACAAACGAATTTTCGTCCGTAACCGTGATACTTCGAAAAAGATTGTCCATTTTGTACACGAAGTGCATCCAGTTTTTGCCGTAATCCTATCAACTTTTTACCACATACTATGTGGGTTAAATGATGATATCATGCCAACTTCAACCTTTTCAGAGTTCGTTTGAAATATTTTTCAATTTCAGGGTTATTTAGTGAGAAAAAAATCAATAAGTGCATGAAAAATACCAAATGAAGTCAGAAAGGGTTGAAAATTGATGATGCGACTTTGGATGGTGCATTATGAACACACGAAAAGTATGGAGTTCCAAAAAGTTCAAAAAAATGAAATCCCTTTGTAACAAATGAGTTTTCATCCGAAACCGTGGTACTTCGAAAGAGATTGTCCATTTTGTATATGAAGTGCATCCAGATTTTGCCATAACCATCTCAGATTTTTAGCTTGTGCTATGTGGGAGAAGTGATTATACCATGCCAACTTTCAACCTTTTCATAGTTCATTTGAAGTGCTTTTCAATTTCAAGGTTATTTAGCTCAAAAAAATCAGAAAGTTTATGAAAAATACCAAATGTTTTTAGAAAGGGTTGAAAATTGATGATGTGGCTTGGAATGGTGCATTTTGAACACACAAAAAGTATGGAGTTCCAAAAAGTTCAAAAAATGAAATCCCTTTGTAACAAATGAGTTTTCGTCCGAAACCGTGATACTTCGAAAGAGATTGTCCATTTTGTACACGAAGTGCATCCAATTTTTGCCTTAACCCTCTCAATTTTTTAACACATGCTATGCGGATGAAATGAAGATACCGTTCCAACTTTCAAGCTTTTTAGAGTTAATTTGAAGTGCTTTTCAATTTCAGGGTTATTTAGCTAAAAAAATCAGTAAGTGCATGAAAAATACCAAATGTAGTCAGAAAGGGTTGAAAATTGATGATGTGGCTTTTAATGGTGCATTTTGAACACACAAAAAGTATGGAGTTCCGAAAAGTTCAAAAACATGAAATCCCTTTGTAACAAACGAGTTTTCGTCCGTAACCGTGATACTTCAAAAAAGATTGTCCAATTTGTACACGAAGTGCATCCAGTTTTTGCCGTAATCCTATCAACTTTTTACAACATGCTATGTGGGTTAAATGATGATACCATGCCAACTTCAACCTTTTAAGAGTTCATTTGAAATACGTTTCAATTTCAGGGTTATTTAGCTGAAAAAATCAATAAGTGCATGAAAAATACCAAATGAAGTCAGAAAGGGTTGAAAATTGATGATGCGGCTTTGAATGGTGCATTATGAACACACAAAAAGTATGGAGTTCCAAAAAGTTCAAAAAAATGAAATCCCTTTGTAACAAATGAGTTTTCATCCGAAACCGTGATACTTCGAAAGGGATTGTCCATTTTGTACACGAAGTGCATCCAGGTTTTGCCATAACCTTCTCAGATTTTTAGCTTGTGCTATGTGGGAGAAGTGATGATATCATGCAACCTTTCAACCTGTTCAGAGATCATTTGAAGTGCTTCTCAATTTCAAGGTTATTTAGCTCACAAAAATCAGTAAGTGCATGAAAAATACCAAATGTAGTCAGAAAGGGTGTAAAATTGATGATGTGGCTTCGAATGGTGCATTTTGAACACACAAAAAGTATGGAGTTCCAAAAAGTTCAAAAAATGAAATCCCTTTGTAACAAATGAGGTTTCGTCCGAAACCGTGATACTTCGAAAGAGATTGTCCATTTTGTACACGAATGCATCCAGTTTTGCCATGACCCTCTCAACTTTTTAGCACATGCTATGTGGGTGAAATGATGATACCATGCCAACTTTCAACCTTTCTAGAGTTAATTTGAAGTGCTTTTCAATTTCAGGGTTATTTAGCTCAAAAAAATAATAAGTGCATGAAAAATACCAAATGCAGTCAGAAAGGGTTGAAAATTGACGATGTAGCATTGAATGGTGCATTTTGAACACACAAAACATATGGAGTTCGAAAAAGTTCAAAAAAATGAAATTCCTTTGGAACATATGAGTTTTCGTTTGAAACTGTGATACTTCGAAAGAGATTGTCCATTTTATACACCAAGTCCATCCAGTTTTTGCCGTAACCCTCCAAACTTTTTAGCACATGCCATGTGGGTGAAATGATGATGCCATGCGAACTTTCAACCTTTTCAAAGTTCATTTGAAGTGCTTTTCAATTTAAGGGTTATTTAGGTCAAAAAAATCAATAAGTGCATGAAAAATATCGAATGTAGTCAGAAAGGGTTGAAAATTGATGATGTGGATTTGAATGGTGCATTTTGAAGACACAAAAAGTATGTAGTTGCACAATGTTCAAGAAAATGAAATCCCTATGTAACAAATGAGTTTTCGTCCGAAACCGTGATACTTCGAAAGAGATTGTCCATTTTGTACATGAAGTGCATCAAGTTTTTGCCGTAATCTTATCAACTTTTTACCACATGCTATGTGGGTGAAATGATGATACCATGCCAACTTTCAACCTTTTCAGAGTTCATTTGAAGTGCTTTTCAATTTCAGGGGTATTTAGCTCAAAAAAATTAGTAAGTGCATGAAAAATACCAAATGAAGTCAGAAAGGGTTGAAATTATTGATGTGGCTTTGAATGGTGCATTTTGAACACACAAGAAGTATGGAGTTCCAAAAAGTTCAAAAAATGAAATCACTTTGTAACAAACGAGTTTTCGTCCGTAACCATGATACTTCGAAAGAGATTGTCCATTTTGTACACGAAGTGCATCCTTTTTTGCTGTAACCCTATCAAATTTTTACCACATGCTATGTGGCTTAAATGATGATACCATGCCAACTTCAACCTTTTCAGAGTTCATTTGAAGTACTTTTCAATTTCAAGGTTATTTAGCTCAAAAAAAATCAATAAGTGCATGAAAAATACCAAATGAAATCAGAAAGGGTTGAAAATTGATGATGCGGCTTTGAATGGTGCATTATGAACACACAAAAAGTATGGAGTTCCCAAAATTTCAAAAAAATGAAATCCATTTGTAACAAATGAGTTTTCATCCGAAACCGTGATACTTCGAAAGAGATTGTCCATTTTGTACATGATGTGCATCCAGGATTTGCCATAACCCTCTAAGATTTTTAGCTTGTGCTATGTGGGAGAAGTGATGATACAATGCCAACTTTCAACCTTTTCAGAGTTCATTTGAAGTGGTTTTCAATTTCGGGGTTATTTAGCTGAAAAAAGTCAGTAAGTGCATGAAAAGTACCAAACGTAGTCAGAAAAGGTTGAAAATTGATGATGTGGCTTTGAATTGTGCATTTTAACACAAAAAAACTATGGAGTTCCAAAAAGTTCAAAAAAATGACATCCCTTTGTAACAAATGAGTTTTCGTCTGAAACCATGATACTTCGAAAGAGATTGTCCATTTTGTACACGAAGTGCATCCAGTTTTTGCCTTAAGCCTCTCAAATTTTTAGCTTATTCTATGTGGGTGAAATGATGATACCATGCCAACTATCAATCTTTTCAGAGTTAATTTGAAGTGCTTTTCAATTTCAGGGTTATTTAGCTCAAAAAAATCAGTAAGTGCATGAAAAATACCAAATGAAGTCAGAAAGGGTTGAAAATTGACGATGTAGCATTGATTGGTGCATTTTGAACATACAAAACATATGGAGTTCGAAAAAGTTCAAAAAAATGAAATTCCTTTGTAACAGATGAGTTTTCATCTAAAACTATGATACTTCAAAAGTGATTGTCCATTTTCAACACGAAGTGCATCCAGTTTTTGCCGTAACCCTCTAAACTTTTTAGAACATGCTATGTGGCTTAAATGATGATACCATGCCAACTTCAACCTTTTCAGAGTTCATTTGAAGTACTTTTCAATTTCAGGGTTATTTAGCTCAAAAAAATCAATAAGTGCATGAAAAATACCAAATGAACTCAGAAAGGGTTGAAAATTGATGATGCGGCTTTGAATGGTGCATTATGAACACACAAAAAGTATGGAGTTCCCAAAATTTCAAAAAAATGAAATCCATTTGTAACAAATGAGTTTTCATCCGAAACCGTGATACTTCGAAAGAGATTGTCCATTTTCTACACGAAGTGCATCCAGTTTTTGCCGTAACCCTCTAAACTTTTTAGAACATGCCATTTCGGTGAAATGATGATACCATGCCAACTTTCAACCTTTTCAGAGTTCACTTGAAGTGGTTTTCAATTTCAGGCTTATTTAGCTCAAAACAATCAGTAAGTGCATGAAAAATATCAAATGTAGTCAGAAAGGGTTGAAAATTGATGATGTGGCTTTGAATGGTGCATTTTGAACACACAAAAAGTATGGAGTTGCACAAAGTTCAAGAAAATGAAATCCCTTTGTAACAAATGAGTTTTCGTCCGAAACCGTGATACTTCGAAAGAGATTGTCCATTTTGTACACGAATGCATCCAGTTTTTCCCATAACCCTCTCAACTTTTTAGCACATGCTATGTGGGTGAAATGATGATACCATGCCAACTTTCAACCTTTTCAGAGTTCATTTGAAGTGCTTTTCAATTTCAGGGTTATTTAGCTCAAAAAAAATCAGTAATTGCATGAAAAATACCAAATGAAGTCGGAAAGGGCTGAAAATTGATGATGTGGCTTTTAATGGTGCATTTTGAACACACAAAAAGTATGGAGTTCCGAAAAGTTCAAAAAAATGAAATCCCTTTGTAACAAACGAGTTTTCGTCCGTAACCGTGATACTTCGAAAAAGATTGTCTATTTTGTACACGAAGTGCATCCAGTTTTTGCTGTAATCCTATCAACTTTTTACAACATGCTATGTGGGTTAAATGATGATACCATGCCAACTTCAACCTTCTCAGAGTTCATTTGAAATACTTTTCAATTTCAGGGTTATTTAGCTGAAAAAATCAATAAGTGCATGAAAAATACCAAATGAAGTTAGAAAGGGTTGAAAATTAATGATGCCGCTTTGAATGGTGTATTATGAACACACAAAAAATATGGAGTTCCAAAAAGTTCAAAAAAATGAAATCCCTTTGTAACAAATGAGTTTTCATCCGAAACCGTGATACTTCGAAAGAGATTGTCCATTTTGTACACGAAGTGCATCCAGGTTTTGCCATAACCTTCTCAGATTTTTAGCTTGTGCTATGTGGAAGAAGTGATGATATCATGCAACCTTTCAACCTTTTCAGATATCATTTGAAGTGCTTTTCAATTTCAAGGATAGTTAGCTCAGAAAAATCAGTAAGTGCATGAAAAATACCAAATGTAGTTAGAAAAGGTGTAAAATTGATGTTGTGGCTTCGAATGGTGCATTTTGAACACACAAAAAGTATGGAGTTCGAAAAAGTTCAAAAAATGAAATCCCTTTGTTACAAATGAGGTTTCATCCGAAACTGTGATACATCGAAAGAGATTGTCCATTTTGTACACGAATGCATCTAGTTTTTTCCATGACCCTCTCATCTTTTTAGCACATGCTATGTGGGTGAAATGATGATACCATGCCAACTTTCAACCTTTCCAGAGTTAATTTGAAGTGGTTTTCAATTTCAGGGTTATTCAGCTCAAAAAAATAATAAGTGCATGAAAAATACCAAATGAAGTCAGAAAGGGTTGAAAATTGACGATGTAGCATTGAATGGTGCAATTTGAACACACAAAACATATGGAGTTCGAAAAAGTTCAAAAAAATGAAATTCCTTTGGAACAGATGAGTTTTCATTTGAAACTGTGATACTTCGAAAGACATTGTCCATTTTGTACACGAAGTGCATCCAGGTTTTGCCATAACCCTCTCAGATTTTAAGCTCATGCTATGTGGGTTAAATGATGATACCATGCCAACATTCAACCTTTTTAGAGTTCATTTGAAGTGGTTTTCAATTTCAGGGTTATTTAGCTCAAAAAAATTAGTAAGTGCATGAAAAATACAAAATGAAGTCAGAAAGGGTTGAAAATTGATGATGTGGCTTTGAATGGTGCATTTTGAACACACAAAAAGTATGGAGTTCCAAAAAGTTCAAAAAAATTGAAATCCCTTTGTACAAACGAATTTTCGTCCGTAACCGTGATAATTCGAAAAAGATTGTCCAGTTTGTACACGAAGTGCATCCAGTTTTTGCCGTCATCCTATCAACTTTTTACCACATGCTATGTGGGTTAAATGATGATACCATGCCAACTTCAACCTTTTCAGAGTTCATGTGAAATACTTTTCAATTTCAGGGTTATTTAGGTAAAAAAATCAATAAGTGCATGAAAAATAACAAATGAAGTCAGAAAGGGTTGAAAATTGATGATGCGACTTTGAACGGTGCATTATGAACACACAAAAAGTATGGAGTTCCAAAAATTTCAACAAAATGAAATCCCTTTGTAACAAATGAGTTTTCATCCAAAACAGTGGTACTTCGAAAGAGATTGTCCATTTTGTATATGAAGTGGATCTAGATTTTGCCATAACCTTCTCAGTTTTTTAGCTTGTGCTATGTGGGAGAAGTGATTATACCATGCCAACTTTCAACCTTTTCATAGTTCATTTGAAGTGCTTTTCAATTTCAAGGTTATTTAGCTCAAAAAAATCAGAAAGTTTATGAAAAATACCAAATGTTGTCAAAAGGGTTGAAAATTGATGATGTGGCTTGGAATGGTGCATTTTGAACACACAAAAAGTATGGAGTTCCAAAAAGTTCAAAAAATGAAATCCCTTTGTAACAAATGAGTTTTCGTCTGAAACCGTGATACTTCGAATGAGATTGTCCATTTTGTACACGAAGTGCATCCAGTTTTTGTCTTAACCCTCTCAAATTTTTAGCACATGCTATGCGGATGAAATGAAGATACCATTCCAAGTTTCAACCTTTTCAGAGTTAATTTGAAGTGCTTTTCAATTTCAGGGTTATTTAGCTAAAAAATTCAGTAAGTGCATGATAAATACAAAATGTAGTCAGAAAGGGTTGAAAATTGATGATGTGGCTTTGAATGGTGCATTTCGAACACACAAAAGTATGTAGTTGCACAAAGTTCATGAAAATGAAATCCCGTTGTAACAAATGAGTTTTCGTCCGAAACCGTGATACTTCGAAAGAAATTGTCCATTTTTTACACGAATGCATCCAGTTTTTTCCATAACCCTCTCAACTTTTTAGCACATGCTATGTTGGTGAAATAATGATACCATGCCAACTTTCAACCTTTTCAGAGTTAATTTGAAGTGATTTTAAATTTCAGGGTTATTTAACTCAAAAAAATTAGTAAGTGCAAGAAAAATATCAAATGAAGTCAGAAAGGGTTGAAAATTGATGATGTGGCTTTGAATGGTGCATTTTCAACACACAAGAACTATGGAGTTCCAAAAAGTTCAAAAAATGAAATCCCTTTATAACAAACGAGTTTTCGTCCGTAACCGTGATACTTCGAAAGAGATTGTCCATTTTGTACACGAAGTGCATCCTTTTTTGCCGTAAGCCTATCAAATTTTTACCACATGCTATGTGGGTTAAATGATGATACCATGCCAACTTCAACCTTTCCAGAGATCATTTGAAGTACTTTTCAATTTCAGGGTTATTTAGCTCAAAATATCAATAAGTGCATGAAAAATACCAAATGAAGTCAGAAAGGGTGAAAATTGATGATGCCGCTTTGAATGGTGCATTATGAACACACCAAAAGTATGGAGTTCCAAAAAGTTCAAAAAAATGAAATCCCTTTGTAACAAATGAGTTTTCATCTGAAACCGTGATACTTCGAAAGAGATTGTCCATTTTGTACACGAAGTGCATCCAGGTTTTGCCATAACCCTCTCAGATTTTAAGCTCATGCTATGTGGGTTAAATGATGATACCATGCCAACATTCAACCTTTTTAGAGTTCATTTGAAGTGGTTTTCAATTTCAGGGTTATTTAGCTCAAAAAAATTAGTAAGTGCATGAAAAATACAAAATGAAGTCAGAAAGGGTTGAAAATTGATGATGTGGCTTTCAATGGTGCATTTTGAACACACAAAAAGTATGGAGTTCCAAAAAGTTCAAAAAATGAAATCCCGTTGTAACAGATGAGTTTTCGTCCGAAACCGTGATACTTCGAAAGAGATTGTCCATTTTGTACACGAAGTGCGTCCTGTTTTTGCTGTAACCCTTCCAAATTTGTAGCACATGCTATGTGGATGAAATGAAGATACCATTCCAACTTTCAACCTTTTCAGAGTCATTTGAAGTGCTTTTCAATTTCAGGGTTATTTAACTCAAGAATATCAGTAAGTGCATGAAAAATACCATATAGAAAGGGTTGAAAATTGATGATGTGGCTTTGGCTGGTGCATTTTGAGCACAGAAAACTATATAGTTCCAAAAAGTCCAAGAAAATGAAATCCCTTTGTAACAGATGAGTTTTCGTCCGAAAGCGGCATACTTCGAAAGAGATTGTCAATTTTGTACACGAAGTGCATCCAGTTTCTGCCATAACATTCTAAAAACTTTAGCACATGCTATGTGGGTGAAATGATGATACCATGCCAACTTTCAACCTTTGCAGAGTTCATTTGAAGTTCTTTTCAATTTCAGGGTTATTTAGCTACAAAAATCAGTAAGTGCATGAAAAATACCACATGTAGTCACAAAGGGTTGAAAATTGATGACGTCGCTTTGAATGGTGCATTTTGAACACACAAAAAGTATGGAGTTCCAAAAATTCAAAAAAAGAAATCCCTTTGTAACTGATGAGTTTTTGTCCGAAACCGTGATACTTCGAAAGAGATTGTCCATTTTGTACACGAAGTGCATCCAGTTTTTTCCGTAACACTCTAAACTTTTTAGCACATGCTATGTGGGTGAAATGATGATACCATGCCAACTTTCAACCTTTTAAGAGTTCATTTCAAGTGCTTTTCAATTTCAGGGTTATTTAGCTCAAAAAAATCAGTAAGTGCATGAAAAATACCAAATGTAGTCAGAAAGGGTTGAAAATTGATAATGTGGCTTTGAATGGTGTATTTTGAACACACAAATAGTATGTAGTTGCACAAAGTTCAAGAAAATGAAATCCCTTTGTAACAAATGAGTTTTCGTCCGAAACTGTGATACTTCGGAAGAGATTGTCCATTTTGTACACGAATGCATCCAATTTTTTCCATAACCCTCTAAACTTTTTAGCCCATGCTATGTGGGTGAAATGATGATACCATGCAAATTTTCAACCTTTTCAGAGTTCATTTGAAGTGCTTTTCGATTTTAGGGTTATTTAGCTCAACAAAATTAGTGAGTGCATGAAAAAAACCAAATGAAGTCAAAAAGGGTTGAAAATTGATGATGTCACTTTGAATGCTGCATTTTGAACACACAAATAGTATGTAGTTCCACAAAGTTCAAGAAAATGAAATCCCTTTGTAACAAATGAGTTTACGTCCGAAACCGTGATACTTCGAAAGAGATTGTCCATTTTGTACACGAATGCATCCAGTTTTTTCCATAACCCTCTCAAGTTTTTAGCACATGCTATCGGGGTGAAATGATGATACCATGCCAACTTTCAACCTTTTCAGAGTTCATTTGAAGTGCTTTTCAATTTCAGGGTTATTTAGCTACAAAAATCAGTAAGTGCATGAAAAATACCAAATGTAGTCACAAAGGGTTGAAAATTGATGATGTCGCTTTGAATGGTGCATTTTGAACACACAAAAAGTATGGAGCTCCAAAAAATTCAAAAAAAGAAATCCCTTTGTAACTGATGAGTTTTTGTCCGAAACCGTGATACTTCGAAAGAGATTGTCCATTTTGTACACGAAGTGCATCCAGTTTTGCCCGTAACACTCTAAAATTTTTAGCACATGCTATGTGGGTGAAATGATGATACCATGCCAACTTTCAACCTTTTCAGAGTTCATTTCAGGTGCTTTTCAATTTCAGGGTTATTTAGCTAAAAAAATTAGTAAGTGCATGAAAAATACCAAATGTAGTCAGAAAGGGTTGAAAATTGATGATGTGGCTTTGAATGGTGCATTTCGAACACACAAAAGTATGTAGTTGCACAAAGTTCAAGAAAATGAAATCCCGTTGTAACAAATGAGTTTTCGTCCGAAACCGTGATACTTCGAAAGAGATTGTCCATTTTTTACACGAATGCATCCAGTTTTTTCCATAACCCTCTCAACTTTTTAGCACATGCTATGTGGGTGAAATAATGATACCATGCCAACTTTCAACCTTTTCAGAGTTAATTTGAAGTGATTTTCAATTTCAGGGTTATTTAGCTCAAAAAAATTAGTAAGTGCAAGACAAATATCAAATGAAGTCAGAAAGGGTTGAAAATAGATGATGTGGCTTTGAATGGTGCATTTTCAACACACAAGAACTATGGATTTCCAAAAAGTTCAAAAAATGAAATCCCTTTATAACAAACGAGTTTTCGTCCGTACCCGTGATACTTCGAAAGAGATTGTCCATTTTGTACACGAAGTGCATCCTTTTTTGCCGTAAGCCTATCAAATTTTTACCACATGCTATGTGGGTTAAATGATGATACCATGCCAACTTCAACCTTTCCAGAGATCATTTGAAGTACTTTTCAATTTCAGGGTTATTTAGCTCAAAATATCAATAAGTGCATGAAAAATACCAAATGAAGTCAGAAAGGGTTGAAAATTGATGATGCCGCTTTGCATGGTGCATTATGAACACACAAAAAGTATGGAGTTCCAAAAAGTTCAAAAAATGAAAGCCCTTTGTAACAAATGAGTTTTCATCCGAAACCGTGATACTTCGAAAGAGATTGTCCATTTTGTACACGAAGTACATCCAGGTTTTGCCATAACCCTCTCAGATTTTAAGCTCATGCTATGTGGGTTAAATGATGATACCATGCCAACATTCAACCTTTTTAGAGTTCATTTGAAGTGGTTTTCAATTTCAGGGTTATTTAGCTCAAAAAAATTAGTAAGTGCATGAAAAATACAAAATGAAGTCAGAAAGGGTTGAAAATTGATGATGTGGCTTTCAATGGTGCATTTTGAACGCACAAAAAGTATGGAGTTCCAAAAAGTTCAAAAAATGAAATCCCTTTGTCACAGATGAGTTTTCGTCCGAAACCGTGATACTTCGAAAGAGATTGTCCATTTTGTACACGAAGTGCGTCCAGTTTTTGCTGTAACCCTCTCAAATTTTTAGCACATGCTATGTGGATGAAATGAAGATACCATTCCAACTTTCAACATTTTGAGAGTCATTTGAAGTGCTTTTCAATTTCAGGGTTATTTAACTCAAAAATATCAGTAAGTGCATAAAAAATACCATGTAGAAAGGGTAGAAAATTGATGATGTGGCTTTGAATGGTGCATTTTGAGCACAGAAAAGTATATAGTTCCATAAAAGTCCAAGAAAATGAAATCCGTTTTTAACAGATGAGTTTTCGTCCGAAAGCAGCATACTTCGAAAGAGATTGTCCATTTTGTACACGAAGTGCATCCAGTTTTTGCCGTAACATTCTGAAATTTTTAGCACATGCTATGTGGGTGAAATGATGATACCATGCCAACTTTCAACCTTTTCAGAGTTCATTTGAGGTGCTTTTGAATTTCAGGGTTATTTAGCTACAAAAATTAGTAAGTGCATGAAAAATACCAAATGTAGTCACAAAGGGTTGAAAATTGATGATGTCGCTTTGAATGGTGCATTTTGAACACACAAAAAGTATGGAGCTCCAAAAAATTCAAAAAAAGAAATCCCTTTGTAACTGATGAGTTTTTGTCCGAAACCGTGATACTTCGAAAGAGATTGTCCATTTTGTACACGAAGTGCATCCAGTTTTGCCCGTAACACTCTAAATTTTTTAGCACATGCTATGTGGGTGAAATGATGATACCATGCCAACTTTCAACCTTTTCAGAGTTCATTTCAGGTGCTTTTCAATTTCAGGGTTATTTAGCTAAAAAAATTAGTAAGTGCATGAAAAATACCAAATGTAGTCAGAAAGGGTTGAAAATTGATGATGTGGCTTTGAATGGTGCATTTTGAGCACAGAAAAGTATATAGTTCCATAAAAGTCCAAGAAAATGAAATCCCTTTTTAACAGATGAGTTTTCGTCCGAAAGCGGCATACTTCGAAAGAGATTGTCCATTTTGTACACGAAGTGCATCCAGTTTTTGCCGTAACATTCTGAAATTTTTAGCACATGCTATGTGGGTGAAATGATGATACCATGCCAACTTTCAACCTTTTCAGAGTTCATTTGAGGTGCTTTTCAATTTCAGGGTTATTTAGCTACAAAAATTAGTAAGTGCATGAAAAATACCAAATGTAGTCACAAAGGGTTGAAAATTGATGATGTCGCTTTGAATGGTGCATTTTGAACACACAAAAAGTATGGAGTTCCAAAAAACTCAGAAAAAGAAATCCCTTTGTAACTGATGAGTTTTTGTCCGAAACCGTGATACTTCGAAAGAGATTGTCCATTTTGTACACGAAGTGCATCCAGTTTTTGCCGTAACACTCTAAACTTTTTAGCACATTCTATGTGTGTGAAATGATGATACCATGCCAACTTTCAACCTTTTCAGAGTTCATTTCAAGTGCTTTTCAATTTCAGGGTTATTTAGCTAAAAAAAATCAGTAAGTGCATGAAAAATACCAAATGTAGTCAGAAAGGGTTGAAAATTGATGATGTGGCTTTGAATGGTGCATTTTGAGCACAGAAAAGTATATAGTTCCATAAAAGTCCAAGAAAATGAAATCCCTTTTTAACAGATGAGTTTTCGTCCGAAAGCGGCATACTTCGAAAGAGATTGTCCATTTTGTACACGAAGTGCATCCAGTTTTTGCCGTAACATTCTGAAATTTTTAGCACATGCTATGTGGGTGAAATGATGATACCATGCCAACTTTCAACCTTTTCAGAGTTCATTTGAGGTGCTTTTCAATTTCAGGGTTATTTAGCTACAAAAATTAGTAAGTGCATGAAAAATACCAAATGTAGTCACAAAGGGTTGAAAATTGATGATGTCGCTTTGAATGGTGCATTTTGAACACACAAAAAGTATGGAGTTCCAAAAAACTCAGAAAAAGAAATCCCTTTGTAACTGATGAGTTTTTGTCCGAAACCGTGATACTTCGAAAGAGATTGTCCATTTTGTACACGAAGTGCATCCAGTTTTTGCCGTAACACTCTAAACTTTTTAGCACATTCTATGTGTGTGAAATGATGATACCATGCCAACTTTCAACCTTTTCAGAGTTCATTTCAAGTGCTTTTCAATTTCAGGGTTATTTAGCTAAAAAAAATCAGTAAGTGCATGAAAAATACCAAATGTAGTCAGAAAGGGTTGAAAATTGATAATGTGGCTTTGAATGGTGTATTTTGAACACACAAATAGTATGTAGTTGCACAAAGTTCAAGAAAATGAAATCCCTTTGTAACAAATGAGTTTTCGTTCGAAACTGTGATACTTCGGAAGAGATTTTCCATTTTGTACACGAATGCATCCAATTTTTTCCATAACCCTCTCAACTTTTTAGCACATGCTATGTGGGTGAAATGATGATACCATGCCAACTTTCAACCTTTTCAGAGTTCATTTGAAGTGCTTTTCGATTTCAGGGTTATTTAGCTCAACAAAATTAGTGAGTGCATGAAAAAAACCAAATGAAGTCAAAAAGGGTTGAAAATTGATGATGTGGCTTTGAATGCTGCATTTTGTACACACAAATAGTATATAGTTCCAAAAAGTCCAAGAAAATGAAATCCCTTTGTAACAAATGAGTTTACGTCCGAAACCGGCATACTTCGAAAGAGATTGTCCATTTTGTACACGAAGTGCATCCAGTTTTTGCCGTAACATTCTGAAATTTTTAGCACATGCTATGTGGGTGAAATGATGATACCATGCCAACTTTCAACCTTTTCAGAGTTCATTTGAGGTGCTTTTCAATTTCAGGGTTATTTAGCTACAAAAATCAGTAAGTGCATGAAAAATACCAAATGTAGTCACAAAGGGTTGAAAATTGATGATGTCGCTTTGAATGGTGCATTTTGAACACACAAAAAGTATGGAGTTCCAAAAAACTCAGAAAAAGAAATCCCTTTGTAACTGATGAGTTTTTGTCCGAAACCGTGATACTTCGAAAGAGATTGTCCATTTTGTACACGAAGTGCATCCAGTTTTTGCCGTAACACTCTAAACTTTTTAGCACATTCTATGTGGGTGAAATGATGATACCATGCCAACTTTCAACCTTTTCAGAGTTCATTTCAAGTGCTTTTCAATTTCAGGGTTATTTAGCTAAAAAAAATCAGTAAGTGCATGAAAAATACCAAATGTAGTCAGAAAGGGTTGAAAATTGATAATGTGGCTTTGAATGGTGTATTTTGTACACACAAATAGTATGTAGTTGCACAAAGTTCAAGAAAATGAAATCCCTTTGTAACAAATGAGTTTTCGTCCGAAACTGTGATACTTCGGAAGAGATTTTCCATTTTGTACACGAATGCATCCAATTTTTTCCATAACCCTCTCAACTTTTTAGCACATGCTATGTGGGTGAAATGATGATACCATGCCAACTTTCAACCTTTTCAAAGTTCATTTGAAGTGCTTTTCGATTTCAGGGTTATTTAGCTCAACAAAATTAGTGAGTGCATGAAAAAAACCAAATGAAGTCAAAAAGGGTTGAAAATTGATGATGTGACTTTGAATGCTGCATTTTGAACACACAAATAGTATGTAGTTGCACAAAGTTCAAGAAAATGAAATCCCTTTGTAACAAATGAGTTTACGTCCGAAACCGTGATACTTCGAAAGAGATTGTCCATTTTGTACACGAATGCATCCAGTTTTTTCCATAACCCTCTCAACTTTTTAGCACATGCTATGTGGGTTAAATGATGATACCATGCCAACTTCAACCTTTTCAGAGTTCATTTGAAGTTCTTTTCAATTTCAGGGTTATTTAGCTACAAAAATCAGTAAGTGCATGAAAAATACCAAATGTAGTCACAAAGGGTTGAAAATTGATGATGTCGCTTCGAATGGTGCATTTTGAACACACAAAAAGTATGGAGCTCGAAAAAATTCAAAAAAAGAAATCCCTTTGTAACTGATGAGTTTTTGTCCGAAACCGTGATACTTCGAAAGAGATTGTCCATTTTGTACACGAAGTGCATCCAGTTTTTGCCGTAACACTCTAAAATTTTTAGCACATGCTATGTGGGTGAAATGATGATACCATGCCAACTTTCAACCTTTTCAGAGTTCATTTCAAGTGCTTTTCAATTTCAGGGTTATTTAGCTAAAAAAATCAGTAAGTGCATGAAAAATACCAAATGTAGTCAGAAAGGGTTGAAAATTGATGATGTGGCTTTGAATGGTGCATTTCGAACACACAAAAGTATGTAGTTGCACAAAGTTCAAGAAAATGAAATCCCGTTGTAACAAATGAGTTTTCGTCCGAAACCGTGATACTTCGAAAGAGATTGTCCATTTTTTACACGAATGCATCCAGTTTTTTCCATAACCCTCTCAACTTTTTAGCACATGCTATGTGGGTGAAATAATGATACCATGCCAACTTTCAACCTTTTCAGAGTTAATTTGAAGTGATTTTCAATTTCAGGGTTATTTAGCTCAAAAAAATTAGTAAGTGCAAGACAAATATCAAATGAAGTTAGAAAGGGTTGAAAATAGATGATGTGGCTTTGAATGGTGCATTTTCAACACACAAGAACTATGGAGTTCCAAAAAGTTCAAAAAATGAAATCCCTTTATAACAAACGAGTTTTCGTCCGTAACCGTGATACTTCGAAAGAGATTGTCCATTTTGTACACGAAGTGCATCCTTTTTTGCCGTAAGCCTATCAAATTTTTACCACATGCTATGTGGGTTAAATGATGATACCATGCCAACTTCAACCTTTCCAGAGATCATTTGAAGTACTTTTCAATTTCAGGGTTATTTAGCTCAAAATATCAATAAGTGCATGAAAAATACCAAATGCAGTCAGAAAGGGTTGAAAATTGATGATGCCGCTTTGAATGGTGCATTATGAACACACAAAAAGTATGGAGTTCCAAAAAGTTCAAAAAAATGAAATCCCTTTGTAACAAATGAGTTTTCATCCGAAACCGTGATACTTCGAAAGAGATTGTCCATTTTGTACACAAAGTGCATCCAGGTTTTGCCATAACCCTCTCAAATTTTAAGCTCATGCTATGTGGGTTAAATGATGATACCATGCCAACATTCAACCTTTTTAGAGTTCATTCGAAGTGGTTTTCAATTTCAGGGTTATTTAGCTCAAAAATATCAGTAAGTGCATGAAAAATACTATATAGAAAGGGTTGAAAATTGATGATGTGGCTTTGAATGGTGCATTTTGAGCACAGAAAAGTATATAGTTCCAAAAAGTCCAAGAAAATGAAATCCCTTTGTAACAGATGAGTTTTCGTCCGAAAGCGGCATACTTCGCAACAGATTGTCCATTTTGTACACGAAGTGCATCCAGTTTTTGCCATAACATTCTAAAATTTTTAGCACATGCTATGTGGGTGAAATGATGATACCATGCCAACTTTCAACCTTTTCAGAGTTCATTTGAAGTGCTTTTCAATTTCAGGGTTATTTAGCTACAAAATCAGTAAGTGCATGAAAAATACCAAATGTAGTCACAAAGGGTTGAAAATTGATGATGTTGCTTTCAATGGTGCATTTTGAACACACAAAAAGTATGGAGTTCCAAAAAATTCAAAAAAAGAAATCCCTTTGTAACTGATGAGTTTTTGTCCGAAACCGTGATACTTCGAAAGAGATTGTCCATTTTGTACACGAAGTGCATCCAGTTTTTGCCGTAACACTCTAAACTTTTTAGCACATGCTATGTGGGTGAAATGATGATACCATGCCAACTTTCAACCTTTTCAGAGTTCATTTCAAGTGCTTTTCAATTTCAGGGTTATTTAGCTAAAAAAATCAGTAAGTGCATGAAAAATACCAAATGTAGTCAGAAAGGGTTGAGAATTGATGATGTGGCTTTGAATGGTGCATTTCGAACACACAAAAGTATGTAGTTGCACAAAGTTCAAGAAAATGAAATCCCGTTGTAACAAATGAGTTTTCGTCCGAAACCGTGATACTTCGAAAGAGATTGTCCATTTTTTACACGAATGCATCCAGTTTTTTCCATAACCCTCTCAACTATTTAGCACATGCTATGTGGGTGAAATAATGATACCATGCCAACTTTCAACCTTTTCAGAGTTAATTTGAAAAGATTTTCAATTTCAGGGTTATTTAGCTCAAAAAAATTAGTAAGTGCAAGACAAATATCAAATGAAGTCAGAAAGGGTTGAAAATAGATGATGTGGCTTTGAATGGTGCATTTTCAACACACAAGAACTATGGAGTTCCAAAAAGTTCAAAAAATGAAATCCCTTTATAACAAACGAGTTTTCGTCCGTAACCGTGATACTTCGAAAGAGATTGTCCATTTTGTACACGAAGTGCATCCTTTTTTGCCGTAAGACTATAAAATTTTTACCACATGCTATGTGGGTTAAATGATGATACCATGCCAACTTCAACCTTTCCAGAGATCATTTGAAGTACTTTTCAACTTTAGGGTTATTTAGCTCAAAATATCAATAAGTGCATGAAAAATACCAAATGAAGTCAGAAAGGGTTGAAAATTGATGATACCGCTTTGAATGGTGCATTATGAACACACAAAAAGTATGGAGTTTCAAAAAGTTCAAAAAAATGAAATCCCTTTGTAACAAATGAGTTTTCGTCCGAAACTGTGATACTTCGAAAGAGATTGTCCATTTTGTACACGAAGTGCGTCCAGTTTTTGCTGTAACCCTCTCAAATTTTTAGCACATGCTATGTGGATGAAATGAAGATACCATTCCAACTTTCAACCTTTTGAGAGTCATTTGAAGTGCTTTTCAATTTCAGGGTTATTTAACTCAAAAATATCAGTAAGTGCATGAAAAATACTATATAGAAAGGGTTGAAAATTGATGATGTGGCTTTGAATGGTGCATTTTGAGCACAGAAAAGTATATAGTTCCAAAAAGTCCAAGAAAATGAAATCCCTTTGTAACAGATGAGTTTTCGTCCGAAAGCGGCATACTTCGCAACAGATTGTCCATTTTGTACACGAAGTGCATCCAGTTTTTGCCATAACATTCTAAAATTTTTAGCACATGCTATGTGGGTGAAATGATGATACCATGCCAACTTTCAACCTTTTCAGAGTTCATTTGAAGTGCTTTTCAATTTCAGGGTTATTTAGCTACAAAAATCAGTAAGTGCATGAAAAATACCAAATGTAGTCGCAAAGGGTTGAAAATTGATGATGTCGCTTTGAATGGTGCATTTTGAACACACAAAAAGTATGGAGTTCCAAAAAATTCAAAAAAAGAAATCCCTTTGTAACTGATGAGTTTTTGTCCGAAACCGTGATACTTCGAAAGAGATTGTCCATTTTGTACACGAAGTGCATCCAGTTTTTTCCGTAACACTCTAAACTTTTTAGCACATGCTATGTGGGTGAAATGATGATACCATGCCAACTTTCATCCTTTTCAGAGTTCATTTCAAGTGCTTTTCAATTTCAGGGTTATTTAGCTAAAAAAAATCAGTAAGTGCATGAAAAATACCAAATGTAGTCAGAAAGGGTTGAAAATTGATGATGTGGCTTTGAATGGTGCATTTCGAACACACAAAAATATGTAGTTGCACAAAGTTCAAGAAAATGAAATCCCGTTGTAACAAATGAGTTTTCGTCCGAAACCGTGATACTTCGAAAGAGATTGTCCATGTTTTACACGAATGCATCCAGTTTTTGCCATAACCCTCTCAACTTTTTAGCACATGCTATGTGGGTGAAATAATGATACCATGCCAACTTTCAACCTTTTCAGAGTTAATTTGAAAAGATTTTCAATTTCAGGATTATTTAGCTCAAAAAAATTAGTAAGTGCAAGACAAATATCAAATGAAGTCAGAAAGGGTTGAAAATAGATGATGTGGCTTTGAATGGTGCATTTTCAACACACAAATAGTATGTAGTTGCACAAAGTTCAAGAAAATGAAATCCCTTTGTAACAAATGAGTTTACGTCCGAAACCGTGATACTTCGAAAGAGATTGTCCATTTTGTACACGAATGCATCCAGTTTTTTCCATAACCCTCTCAACTTTTTAGCTCATGCTATGTGGGTTAAATGATGATACCATGCCAACTTCAACCTTTTCAGAGTTCATTTGAAGTACTTTTCAATTTCAGAGTTATTTAGCTCAAATAAATAATTAAGTGCATGAAAAATACCATATAGAAAGGGTTGAAAATTGATGATGTGGCTTTGAATGGTGCATTTTGAGCACAGAATAGTATATAGTTCCAAAAAGTCCAAGAAAATGAAATCCCTTTGTAACAGATGAGTTTTCGTCCGAAAGCGGCATATTTCGAAAGAGATTGTCCATTTTGTACACGACGTGCATCCAGTTTTTGCCATAACATTCTAAAAATTTTAGCGCATGCTATGTGGGTGAAATGATGATACCATGCCAACTTTCAACCTTTTCAGAGTTCATTTGAAGTGCTTTTCAATTTCAGGGTTATTTAGCTAAAAAAATAAGTAAGTGCATGAAAAAATACCAAATGTAGTCACAAAGGGTTGAAAATTGATGATGTCGCTTTGAATGGTGCATTTTGAACACACAAAAAGTATGGAGTTCCAAAAAATTCAAAAAAAGAAATCCCTTTGTAACTGATGAGTTTTTGTCCGAAACCGTGATACTTCGAAAGAGATTGTCCATTTTGTACACGAAGTGCATCCAGTTTTTGCCGTAACACTCTAAACTTTTTAGCACATGCTATGTGGGTGAAATGATGATACCATGCCAACTTTCAACCATTTCAGAGTTCATTTGAAGTGCTTTTCGATTTCAGGGTTATTTAGCTCAACAAAATTAGTGAGTGCATGAAAAAAACCAAATGAAGTCAAAAAGGGTTGAAAATTGATGATGTGACTTTGAATGCTGCATTTTGAACACACAAATAGTATGTACTTGCACAAAGTTCAAGAAAATGAAATCCCTTTGTAACAAATGAGTTTACGTCCGAAACCGTGATACTTCGAAAGAGATTGTCCATTTTGTACACGAATGCATCCAGTTTTTTCCATAACCCTCTCAACTTTTTAGCACATGCTATGTGGGTTAAATGATGATACCATGCCAACTTCAACCTTTTCAGAGTTCATTTGAAGTACTTTTCAATTTCAGGGTTATTTAGCTCAAAAAAATCAATAAGTGCATGAAAAATATCAAATGAAGTTAGAAAGGGTTGAAAATTGATGATGCGGCTTTGAATGGTGCATTATGAACACACTAAAAGTATGGAGTTTCAAAAAGTTCAAAAAAATGAAATCCCTTTGTAACAAATGAGTTTTCATCCAAAACCGTGATACTTCGAAAGAGATTGTCCATTTTGTACATGAAGTGCATCTAGGTTTTGCCATAACCCTCTATGATTTTTAGATCGTGCTATGTGGGAGAAGTTATGATACCATGCCAACTTTCAACCTTTTCAGAGTCATTTGAAGTGCTTTTCAATTGCAGGGTTATTTAGCTCAAAAAATCAGTAAGTGCATGAAAAATACCATATGTAGTGAGAAAGGGTTGAAAATTGATGATGTGGCTTTGAATGGTGCATTTTGCACATAGAAAAGTATGGAGTTCCAAAAAGTCCAAGAAAATGAAATCCCTTTGTAACAAATGAGTTTTCATCCGAAACCGTGATACTTCGAAAGAGATTGTCCATTTTGTACACGAAGTGCATCCAGGTTTTGCCATAACCTTCTCAGATTTTTAGCTCATGCTATGTGGGTTAAATGATGATACGATGCCAAATTTCAACCTTTTCAGAGTTCATTTGAAGTGGTTTTCAATTTCAAGGTTATTTAGCTCAAAAAAACTAGTAAGTGCCTGGAAAATACAAAATGAAGTCAGAAAGGGTTGAAAATTGATGATGTGGCTTTGAATGGTGCATTTTGAACACACAAAAAGTATGGAGTTCCAAAAAGTTCAAAAAATGAAATCCCCTTGTAACAGATGAGTTTTCGTCCGAAACCGTGATACTTCGAAAGAGATTGTCTATTTTGTACACGAAGTGCATCCGGTTTTTGCCATAACCCTCTCAAAGTTTTAGCACATGCTATGTGGATGAAATGAAGATACCATTCCACGTTTCAACCTTTTCAGAGTCATTTGAAGTGCTTTTCAATTTCAATGTTATTTAGCTCAAAAAAATCAGTAAGTGCATCAAAAATACCATATAGAAAGGGTTGAAAATTGATGATGTGGCTTTGAATGGTGCATTTTGAGCACAGATAAGAATAGAGTTCCAAAAAGTCCAAGAAAATGAAATCCCTTTGTAACATTTGAGTTTTCGTCCGAAAGCGGGATACTTCGAAAGAGACTATCCATTTTGTACACGAAGTGCATCCAGTTTTTGCCATAACACTCTCAACTTTTTAGCACATGCTATGTGGGTTAAATGATGATACCATGCCAACTTCAACCTTTTCAGAGTTCATTTGAAGTACTTTTCAATTTCAGGGTTATTTAGCTAAAAAAAATCAATAAGTGCATGAAAAATACCAAATGAAGTCAGAAAGGGTTGAAAATTGATGATGCGGCTTTGAATGGTGCATTATGAACACACAAAAAGTATGGAGTTTCAAAAAGTACAAAAAAATTAAATCCCTTTGTAACAAATGAGTTTTCATCCGAAACCGTGATACTTCGAAAGAGATTGTCAATTTTGTACATGAAGTGCATCCAGGTTTTGCCATAACCCTCTCAGATTTTTAGCTCGTGCTATGTGGGAGAAGTTATGATACCATGCCAACTTTCAACCTTTTCAGAGCTCATTTGAAGTGGTTTTCAATTTCAGGGTTATTTAGCTCAAAAATTAGTAAGTGCATGAAAAATATCAAACGTAGTCAGAAAGGGTTGAAAATTGATGATGTGGCTTTGAATGGTGCATTTGAACACACAAAAAGTATGGAGTTCCAAAAAGCTCAAAAAATGAAATCCCTTTGTAACAGATGAGTTTTCGTTCGAAACCGTGATACTTCGAAAGAGATTGTCCATTTTGTACACGAAGTGCATCTAGTTTTTCGTAACCCTCTCAAATTTTTAGCACATGCTATGTGGATGAAATGAAGATACCATTCCAACTTTCAACCTTTTCAGAGTCTTTTGAAGTACTTTTCAATTGCAGGGTTATTTACCTCAAAAAATCAGTAAGTGCATGAAAAATACCATATGTAGTCAGAAAGGGTTGAAAATTGATGATGTGGATTTGAATGGTGCATCTTGAACATAGAAAAGTATGGAGTTCCAAAAAGTCCAAGAAAATGAAATCCCTTTGTAACAGATGAGCTTTTGTCCGAAAGCGGGATACTTCGAAAGAGATTGTCCATTTTGTACAGGAAGTGCATCCAGTTCTTGCCATAACCCTCTCAACTTTTTAGCACATGCTATGTGGGTTAAATGATGATACCATGCCAACTTCAACTTCTTCAGAGTTCACTTGAAGTACTTTTCAATTTCAGGGTTATTTAGCTCAAAAAAAATCAATAAGTGCATGAAAAATACCGAATGAAGTCAGAAAGGGTTGAAAATTTATGATGCGGGTTTGAATGGTGCATTATGAATACACAAAAAGTATGGATTTCCAAAAAGTTCAAAAGAGATTGTCCATTTTGTACACGAAGTGCATCCTGGTTTTGCCATAACCCTCTCAGATTTTTAGCTCATGCTATGTGGGTTAAATGATGATACCGTGCCAAGTTTCAACCTTTTCAGACTTCATTTGAAGTGGTTTTCAATTTCAGGGTTATTTAGCTGAAAAAATTAGTAAGTGCGTGAAAAATACAAAATGAAGTCAGAAAGGGCTGAAAATTGATGATGTGGCTTTGAATGGTGCATTTTGAACAAACAAAAAGTATGGAGTTCGAAAAAGTTCAAAAAATGAAATCCCCTTGTAACAGATGAGTTTTCGTCCGAAACCGTGATACTTCGAAAGAGATTGTCCATTTTGTACACGAAGTGCATCCGGTTTTTGCCGTAACCCTCTCAAATTTTTACCACATGCTATGTGGATGAAATGAAGATACCATTCCAACTTTCAACCTTTTCAGAGTCATTTCAAGTGCTTTTCAATTTCAGGGTTATTTAGCTCAAAAAAATCAGAAAGTGCATGAAAAATACCATATAGAAAGGGTTGTAAATTGATGATGTGGCTTTGAATGGTTTATTTTGAGCACAGAAAAGAATAGAGTTCCAAAAAGTCCAAGAAAATGAAATCCCTTTGTAACAGTTGAGTTTACGTCCGGAAGCAGGATACTTCGGAAGAGACTATCCATTTTGTACACGAAGTGCATCTAGTTTTTGCCATAACACTCTAAACTTTTTAGCACATGCTATGTGGGTGAAATGATGATACCATGCCAACTTTCAACCTTTTCAGAGATCATTTGAAGTGCTTTTCAATTTAAGGGTTATTTAGCTAAAAAAAATCAATACGTGCATGAAAAATACCAAATGTAGTTAGAAAGGGTTGAAAATTGATGATGTGGCTTTGAATGGTGCATTTTGAACACACAAATAGTTTGTAGTTGCACAAAGTTCAAGAAAATTAAATCCCTTTGTAACAAATGAGTTTTCGTCCGAAACCGTGATACTTCGGAAGAGATTGTCCATTTAGTACACGAATGCATCCAGTATTTTCCATAACCCTCTCAACTTTTTAGCACATGCTATGTGGGTTAAATGATGATACCATGCCAACTTCAACCTTTTCAGAGTTCATTTGAAGTACTTTTTAATTTCAGGGTTATTCAGCTCAAAAAAATCAATAAGTGCATGAAAAATACCAAATGAAGTCAGAAAGGGTTGAAAATTGATGATGCGGCTTTGAATGGTGCATCATGAACACACAAAAAGTATAGAGTTTCAAAAAGTTCAAAAAAATGAAATCCCTTTGTAACAAATGAGTTTTCATCCGAAACCGTGATACTTCGAAAGAGATTGTCCATTTTGTACATCAAGTGCATCCAGGTTTTGCCATAACCCTCTCAGATTTTTAGCACATGCCATGTGGATGAAATGATGATACCATGCCAAGTTTCAACCTTTTCAGAGTTCATTTAAAGTGCTTTTCAATTTCAAGGTTATTTAGCTCAAAAAATCAATAAGTGCATGAAAAATACCAAATGTAGTCAGAAAGGGTTGAAAATTGATGATGTGCCCTTGAATGGTGCATTTTGAACACACAAAAAGTATGGAGTTCCAAAAAGTTCAAAAAAACGAAATCCCTTTGTAATGGATGAGTTTTCGTCCGAAACCGTGGTACTTCGAAAGAGATTCTCCATTTTGTACACGAAGTGCATCCAGTTTTTGCCGTAACCCTCTCAAATTTTTAGCTTATTCTATGTGCGTGAAATGATGATACCATGCCAAGTATCAACCTTTTTAGAGTTTATTTAAGTGCTTTTCAATTTCAGGTTTATTTAGCTCAAAAAAAAGTAAGTGCATGAAAAATACCAAATGTAGTGAGCAAGGGTTGAAAATTGTTGATGTGGCTTTGAATGGTGCATTTTGAACACACAAAAAGTATGGAGTTCCAAAAAGTTAAAGAAAATTAAATCCCTTTTTAAGAGATGAGTTTTCGTTCGAAACCATGATACTTCGAAAGAGATTGTCCATGTTGTACACGGAGTGCATCCAGTTTTTGCCATAACCCTCTCAACTTTTTAGCACATGCCTTGTGGGTGAAATGAAGATACCATTCGAACTTTCAACCTTTTCAGAGTCATTTGAAGTGCTTTTCAATTTCAGGGTTATTTAGCTCAAAAAATAAGTAAGTGCATGAAAAATACCAAATTTAGTCAAAAAGTGTTGAAAATTGATGATGTGGCTTTGAATGGTGCATTTTGAACACAAAAAGTTATGGAGTTCAAAAAAGTTCAAGAAAATGAAATCCCTTTGTAACAGATGAGTTTTCGTTCGAAACCGTGATACTTCAAAAGAGATTGTCCATTTTGTACACGAAGTGCATCCAGTTTTTTCCGTAACCCTCTAAACTTTTCAGCACATGCCGTGTGGGTGAAATGATGATACCATGCCAAGTTTCAACCTTTTCAGAGTTCATTTCAAGTACTTTTCAATTTCAGGGTTATTTAGCTCAAAAAATAAATAAGTGCATGAAAAATACCAAATGTAGTCAGAAAGGGTTGAAAATTGATGATGTGCCTTTGAATGGTGCATTTTGAACACACAAAAAGTATGGAGTTCCAAAAAGATCAAAAAAATGTAATTCCGTTGTAACAGATGAGTTTTCGTCCAAAACCATGATACTTCGAAAGAGATTGTCCATTTTGTTCACGAAGTGCATCCAGTTTTTGCCGTAAGCCTCTAAACTTTTTAGCACATGCCATGTGGGTGAAATGATGATATCATGCCAACTTTCAACCTTTTCAGAGTTCATTTGAAGCGCTTTTCAATTTCAAGGTTATTTATCTCAAAACAATTGGTAAGTGCATGAAAAATACCAAATGTAGTCAAAAAGGGTTGAAAATTGATGATGTGGCTTTGAATGGTGCATTTTGAACACACAAAAAGCATGGAGTTCCAAAAAGTTCAAAAAAATGAAATCCCTTTGTAACAAATGAGTTTTCGTCCGAAACTGTGATACTTCGAAATAGATTGTCCATTTTGTACACGAAGTGCATCCAATTTTTGCCGTAAGCCTCTAAACTTTTTAGCACATGCCATGTGGGTGAAATGATGATATCATGCCAACTTTCAACCATTTCGGAGTAATTTGAAGCGCTTTTCAATTTCAAGGTTATTTATCTCAAAAAAATCAGTAAGTGCATGAAAAATACCAAATGTAGTCAAAAAGGGTTGGAAGTTGATGATGTGGCTTTGAATGGTGCATTTTGAACACAAAAAAGTATGGAGTTCCAAAAAGTTCACGAAAATGAAATCCCTTTGTAACAGATGAGTTTTCGTTCGAAACCGTGATACTTCGAAAGTGATTGGCCATTTCGTACACGAAGTGCATCCAGTTTTTTCCGTAACGCTCTAAAGTTTTCAGCACATGCCATGTGGGTGAAATGATGATACCATGCCAAGTTTCAACCTTTTCAGAGTTCATTTCAAGTACTTTTCAATTTCAGGGTTATTTAGCTCAAAAAATAAATAAGTGCATGAAAAATACCAAATGTAGTCAAAAAGGGTTGAAAATTGATGATGTGCCTTTGAATGGTGCATTTTGAACACACAAAAAGTATGGAGTTCCAAAAAGATCAAAAAAATGTAATTCCGTTGTAACAGATGAGTTTTCGTCCGAAACCATGATACTTCGAAAGAGATTGTCCATTTTGTTCACGAAGTGCATCCAGTTTTTGCAGTAAGCCTCTAAACTTTTTAGCACATGCCATGTGGGTGAAATGATGATATCATGCCGACTTTCAGCCTTTTAAGGGTTCATTTGATGTGCTTTTCAATTTCAGGGTTATTTAGCCCAAAAAAATCACTAAGTGCATGAAAAATACCAAATGAAGTCACAAAGGGTTGAAAATTGATGATGTGGCTTTGAATGGTGCATTTTGAACACACAAAAAGCATGGAGTTCCAAAAAGTTCAAAAAAATGAAATCCCTTTGTAACAAATGAGTTTTCGTCCGAAACTGTGATACTTCGAAAGAGATTGTCCATTTTGTACACGAAGTGCATCCAGTTTTTGCCGTAAGCCTCTAAACTTTTTAGCACATGCCATGTGGGTGAAATGATGATATCATGCCAACTTTCAACCATTTCAGAGTAATTTGAAGCGCTTTTCAATTTCAAGGTTATTTATCTCAAAAAAATCATTAAGTGCATGAAAAATACCAAATGTAGTCAAAAAGGGTTGGAAATTGATGATGTGGCTTTGAATGGCGCATGTTGAACACACAAAAAGTATGGAGTTCCACAAAGTTCAAGAAAATGAAATCCCTTTGTAACAAATGAGTTTTCATCCGAAACCGTGATATTTCCAAGGGATTCTCCATTTTGTACACGAATGCATCCAGTTTTGGCCATAACCCTCTCAACTTTTTTGCACATGCTAGGTGGGTTAAGTGAAGATACCATGCCAACTTTCAACCTTTTAAGAGTTCATTTGAAGTGGTTTTCAATTTCAGGGTTATTTAGCTCAAAAAAATACATAAGTGCATGAAATATACCAAATGTAGTCAAAAAGTGTTGAAAATTTATGTTGTGGCTATGAATGGTGCATTTTCAACACAAAAAAGTATGGAGTTCCAAAAAGTTCAAGAAAATGAAATCCCTTTGTAACAGATGAGTTCTCGTTCGAAACTGTGATACTTCGAAAGAGATTGTCCATTTTGTACACGAAGTGCATCCAGTTTTTGCCGTAAGCCTGTAAACTTTTTTGCACATGCCATGTGGGTGAAATGATGATATCATGCCAACTTTCAACCTTTTCAGAGTTCATTTGAAGCGCTTTTCAATTTCAAGGTTGTTTAGCTCAAAAAAATCAGTAAGTGCATGAAAAATACCAAATATGGTCTGAAAGGGTTGAAAATTGATGATGTGGCTTTGAATGGTGCATGTTGAACACACAATAAGTATGGAGTTCCACAAAGTTCAAGAAAATGAAATCCCTTTGTAACAAATGAGTTTTCGTCCCAAACCGTGATACTTCGACGGGATTCTCCATTTTGTACACTAATGCATCCAGTTTTTGCCATAACCCTCTCAACTTTTTTGCACATGCTAGGCGGGTGAAATGATGATACCATGCCAACTTTCAACCTTTTAAGCGTTTATTCGATGTGCTTTTCAATTTCAGGGTTATTTAGCTCAAAAAAATCACTAAGGGCATGAAAAATACCAAATGAAGTCACAAAGGGTTGAAAATTGATGATGTGGCTTTGAATGGTGCATTTTGAACACACAAAAAGTATGGAGTTCCAAAAAGTTCAAAAAAATGAAATCCCTTTGTAACAAATGAGTTTTCGTCCGAAACTGTGATACTTCGAAAGAGATTGTCCATTTTTTACACGAAGTGCATCCAGTTTTTGTCGTAACCATATCAACTTTTTTGCACATGCTATGTGGGTTAAATGATGATACCATGCCAACTTCAACCTTTTCAGAGCTCATTTGAAGTACTTTTCTATTTCAGGGTTATTTAGCTCAAAAAAATCAATAAGTGCATGAAAAATACCAAATGTTGTAAAAAAGTGTTGAAAATTGATGTTGTGGCTTTGAATGGTGCATTTTCAACACAAAAAAGTATGGAGCTCCAAAAAGTTCAAGAAAATGAAATCGCTTTGTAACAGATGAGTTCTCGTTCGAAACCGTGATAGTTCGAAAGAGATTGTCCATTTTGTACACGAAGTGCATCCAGTTTTTGCCGTAAGCCTAAAAACTTTTTAGCACATTCCATGTGGGTGAAATGATGATATCATGCCAACTTTCAACCTTTTCAGAGTTCATTTGAAGCGCCTTTCAATTTCAAGGTTATTTATCTCAAAAAAATTAGTAAGTGCATGAAAAATACCAAATGTAGTCAAAAAGGGTTGGAAATTGATGATGTGGCTTTGAATGGTGCATGTTGAACACACAAAAAGTATGGAATTCCACAAAGTTCAAGAAAATGAAATCCCTTTGTAACAAATGAGTTTTCGTCCGAAACCGTGATACTTCAAAGGGATTCTCCATTTTGTACACGAATGCATCCAGTTTTTGCCATAACCCTCTCAACTTTTTTGCACATGCTAGGTCGGTTAAGTGAAGATACCATGACAACTTTCAACCTTTTCAGAGTTCATTTGAAGTGGTTTTTAATTTCAGGGTTATTTAGCTCAAAAAATTAGTAAGTGCATGAAAAATATCAAATGTAGTCAGAAAGTGTTGAAACTTGATGATGTGGCTTTGAATGGTGCATTTTGAACACAAAGAAGTATGGAGTTCCAAAAAGTTCAAGAAAATGAAATCCCTTTGTAACAGATGAGTTTTCGTTCGAAACCGTGATACTTCGATAGAGATTGTCCATTTTGTACACGAAGTGCATCCAGTTTTGGCCGTAACCCTCTAAACTTTTTAGCACATGCCATGTGGGTGAAATGATGATACCATGACAAGTTTCAACCTTTTCAAAGTTCATTTCAAGTGCTTTGCAATTTCAGGGTTATTTAGCTCAAAAAATAAATAAGTGCATGAAAAATACCAAATGTAGTCAGAAAGGGTTGAAAATTGATGATGTCGCTTTGAATGGTGCATTTTGAACACACAAAAAGTATGGAGTTCCAAAAAGATCAAAAAAATGAAAGTCCGTTGTAACAGATGAGTTTTCGTTCGAAACCATGATACTTCGAAAGAGATTGTCCATTTTGTACACGAAGTGCATCTAGTTTTTGCTGTAACCCTCTAAACTTTTTAGCACATGCTATGTGGGTGAAATGATGATGCCATGCCAACTTTCATCCTTTTTAGAGTACATTTGAAGTTCTTTTCAAATTCAGGGTTATTTAGTTCAAAAAAATAAGTAAGTGCATGAAAAATACTAAATGTAGTCAGAAAGTGTTGAAAATTGATGTTGTGGCTTTGAATGGTGTATTTTGAACACAAAAAAGTATGGAGTTCCAAAAAGTTCAAGAAAATGAAATCCCTTTGTAACAGATGAGTTTTCGTTCGGAACCGTGATACTTCGAAAGAGATTTTCCATTTTGTACACGAAGTGCATCCAGTTTTTGCCATAACCCTTTCAACTTTTTAGCACATGCTATGTGCGTGAAATGATGATACAATGCCAACTTTCAACCTTTTCAGAGTTCATTTGAAGTGCTTTTCAATTTCAGGGTTATTTAGCTCAAAACAATCAGTAAGTGCATGAAAAATACCAAATGAAGTCAAAAAGGGTTGAAAATTGATGATGTGGGTTTGAATGGTGCATGTTGAACACACAAAAACTATGGAGTTCCAATAAGTTCAAAAAACATGAAATCCCTTTGTAACGAATAAGTTTGCATCCCAAACCGTGATATTTCGAAAGAGATTGTCCATTTTGTACACGAAGTGCATCCAGTTTTTGCTGTAACCCTCTAAACTTTTTAGCACATGCTATGTGGGTGAAATGATGATGCCATGCCAACTTTCAACCTTTTTAGAGTTCATTTGAAGTACTTTTCAATTTCAGGGATATTTAGCTGAAAAAAATAAGTAAGTGCATGAAAAATACTAAATGTAGTCAAAAAGTGTTAAAAATTGATGTTGTGGCTTTGAATGGTGCATTTTGAACACAATAAAGTACGGAGTTCCAAAAAGTTCAAGAAAATGAAATCCCTTTGTAACAGATGAATTTTCGTTCGAAACCGTGATACTTCGAAAGAGATTGTCCATTTTGTACACGAAGTGCATCACGTTTTTGCCGTAAGCCTCTAAACTTTTTAGCACAAGCCATGTGGGTGAAATGATGATATCATGCCAACTTTCCACCTTTTCAGAGTTCATTTGAAGCGCTTTTCAATTTCAAGGTTATTTATCTAAAAAAATCAGTAAGTGCATGAAAAATACCAAACGTAGTCAAAAAGGGTTGGAAATTGATGATGTGGCTTTGAATGGCGCATGTTGAACACACAAAAAGTATGGAGTACACAAAGTTGAAGAAAATGAAATCCCTTTATAACAAATGAGTTTTCGTCCGAAACCGTAATACTTCGAAGGGATTCTCCATTTTGTACACGAATGCATCCAGTTTTTTCCATAACCCTCTCTACTTTTTTACACATGCTAGGTTGGTGAAATGATGATACCATGCCAACTTTCAACCTTTTAAGTGTTCATTTGATGTGCTTTTCAATTTCAGGGTTATTTAGCTCAAAAACATCACTAAGTGCAGGAAAAATACCAAATGAAGTCACAAAGGGTTGAAAATTGATGATGTGGCTTTTAATGGTGCATTTTGAACACACAAAAAGTATGGAGTTCCAAAAAGTTCAAAAAAATGAAATCCCTTTGTAACAAATGAGTTTTCGTCCGAAACTATGATACTTCGAAAGAGATTGTCCATTTTGTACACGAAGTGCATCCAGTTTTTGTCGTAACCCTATCTACTTTTTAGCACATGCTATGTGGGTTAAATGATGATACGATGCCAACTTCAACCTTTTCAGAGTTCATTTGAAGTACTTTTCAATTTCAGGGTTATTTAGCTGAAAAAATAAGTAAGTGCATTAAAAATACTAAATGTAGTCAAAAAGTGTAGAAAATTGATGTTGTGGCTTTGAATGGTGCATTTTGAAAACAAAAAAGTATGGAGTTCCAAAAAGTTGAAGAAAATGAAATCCCTTTGTAACAGATGAGTTTTCGTTCGAAACCGTGATACTTCGAAAGAGATTGTCCATTTTGTACACGAAGTGTATCCAGTTTTTGCCGTAAGCCTCTAAACTTTTTAGCACATGCCATGTGGGTGAAATGATGATATCATGCCAACTTTCAACCTTTCCAGAGTTCATTTGAAGCGCTTTTCAATTTCAAGGTTATTTATCTCAAAAAAATCAGTAAGTGCATGAAAAATACCAAATGTAGTCAAAAAGGGTTGGAAATTGATGATGTGGCTTTGAATGGTGCATGTTGAACACAAAAAAAAGTATGGAGTTCCACAAAGTTCAAGAAAATGAAATCCCTTTGTAACAGATGAGTTTTCGTTCGAAACCGTGAGACTTCGAAAGAGATTGTCCATTTTGTACACGAAGTGCATCTAGTTTTTGTCGTAAGCCTCTAAACTTTTTAGCACATGCCATGAGGGTGAAATGATGATATCATGCCAACTTTCAACCTTTTCAGAGTTCATTTGAAGAGATTTTCAATTTCAAGGTTATTTATCTCAAAAAAATCAGTAAGTGCATGAAAAATACCAAATGTAGTGAAAAAGGGTTGGAAATTGATAATGTGGCTTTGAATGGTGCATGTTGAACACACAAAAATTATGGAGTTCCAAAAAGTTCAAAAAAATGAAATCCCTTTGTAACAAATGAGTTTTCGTGCGAAACTATGATACTTCGAAAAAGACTGTCCATTTTGTACACGAAGTGCATCCAGTTTTTGTCGTAACCCTATCTACTTTAAAGCACATGCTATGTGGGTTAAATGATGATACCATGCCAACTTCAACCTTTTCAGATTTCATTTGAAGTACTTTTCAATTTCAGGGTTACTTAGATGAAAAAAATAAGTAAGTGCATGAAAAATACTAAATGTAGTCAAAAAGTGTTGAAAATTGATGTTGTGGCTTTGAATGGTGCATTTTGAACACAAAAAAGTATGGAGTTCCAAAAAGTTCAAGAAAATGAAATTCCTTTGTAACAGATGAGTCTTCGTCCGAAACCGTGATACTTCGAAAGAGATTGTCCATTTTGTACACGAAGTGCATCCAGTTTTTTCCGTAAGCCTCTAAACTTTTTAGGACATGCCATGTGGGTGAAATGATGATATCATGCCAACTTTCAACCTTTTAAGTGTTCATTTGATGTGCTTTTCAATTTCAGGGTTATTTAGCTCAAAAAAATCACTAAGTCCATGAAAAATACCAAATGAAGTCACAAAGGGTTGAAAATTGATGATGTGGTTTTGAATGGTGCATTTTGAACACACAAAAAGTATGGAGTTCCAAAAAGTTCAAAAAATGAAATCCCTTTGTAACAAATGAGTTTTCGTCCGAAACCGTGATACTTCGAAGGGATTCTTCATTTTGTACACGAATGCATCCAGTTTTTGCCATAACCCTCTCAACTTTTTTGCACATGCTAGGTGGGTGAAATGATGATACCATGCCAACTTTCAACCTTTTAAGTGTTCATTTGATGTGCTTTTCAATTTCAGGGTTATTTAGCTCAAAAAAATCACTAAGTCCATGAAAAATACCAAATGAAGTCACAAAGGGTTGAAAATTGATGATGTGGTTTTGAATGGTGCATTTTGAACACACAAAAAGTATGGAGTTCCAAAAAGTTCAAAAAATGAAATCCCTTTGTAACAAATGAGTTTTCGTCCGGAACTTTGATACTTCGAAAGAGATTGTCCATTTTGTACACGAAGTGCATCCAGTTTTTGTCGTAACCCTAGCAACTTTTTAGCACATCCTATGTGGGTTAAATGATGATACGATGCCAACTTCAACCTTTCGAGAGTTCATTTGAAGTACTTTTCAATTTCAGGGTTATTTAGCTCAAAACAATCAGTAAGTGCATGAAAAATACCAAATGTAGTCAGAAATTTTTGAAAATTGATGATGTGGCTTTGAATGGTGCATTTTAAACACAAAAAAAGTATGGAGTTCCAAAAAGATCAAAAAAATGGCATTCCTTTCTAACAGATGAGTTTTCATCCGAAACCGTGATACTTTGAAAGAGATTGTCCATTTTGTACACGAAGTGCATCTAGTTTTTGCGGTAACCCTTTCAACTTTTTAGCACATGCTATGTGCGTGAAATGATGATACAATGCCAACTTTCAACCTTTTCAGAGTTTATTTGAAGTGCTTTTCAATTTCAGGGTTATTTAGCTCAAAACAATCAGTAAGTGCATGAAAAATACTAAATGTAGTCAAAAAGTGTCGAAAATTGATGTTGTGGCTTTGAATGGTGCATTTTGAACAGAAAAAAGTATGGAGTTCCAAAAAGTTCAAGAAAATGAAATCCCTTTGTAACAGATGAGTTTTCGCTCGAAACCGTGATACTTCGAAAGACATTGTCCATTTTGTACACGAAGTGCATCCAGTTTTTGCCGTAAGCCTCTAAACTTCTTAGCACATGCCATGTGGGTGAAATGATGATATCATGCCAACTTTCAACCTTTTCAGAGTTCATTTGAAGCGCTTTTCAATTTCAAGGTTATTTATCTCAAAACAATTGGTAAGTGCATGAAAAATACCAAATGTAGTCAAAAAGGGTTGGAAATTGATGATGTGGCTTTGAATGGTGCATGTTGAACACACAAAAATTATGGAGTTCCAAAAAGTTAAAAAAAATGAAATCCCTTTGTAACAAATGAGTTTTCGTCTGAAACTGTGATACTTCGAAAGAGATTGTCCATTTTGTACACGAAGTGCATCCAGTTTTTGTCATAACCCTATCAACTTTTTAGCACATGCTATGTGGCTTAAATGATGATACCATGCCAACTTCAACCTTTTCAGAGTTCAATTGAAGTACTTTTCAATTTCAGGGTTATTTAGCTCAAAAAAATCAATCAGTGCATGAAAAATACCAAATGTAGTCAAAAAGTGTTGAAAATTGATGTTGTGGTTTTGAATGGTGCATTTTGAACACAAAAAAGTATGGAGTTCTAAAAAGTCGAAGAAAATGAAATCTCTTTGTAACAGATGAGTTTTCGTTCGAAACCGTGATACTTCGAAAGAGATTGTCCATTTTGTACACGAAGTGCATCCAGTTTTTGCCGTAAGCCTCTAAACTTTTTAGCACAAGCCATGTGGGTGAAATGATGATATCATGCCAACTTTCAACCTTTCCAGAGTTTATTTGAAGCGCTTTTCAATTTCAAGGTTATTTATCTCAAAAAAATCAGTAAGTGCATGAAAAATACCAAATGTAGTCAAAAAGGGTTGGAAATTGATGATGTGGCTTTGAATGGTGCATGTTGAACACACAAAAAGTATGGAGTTCCACAAAGTTCAAGAAAATGAAATCCCTTTGTAACAAATGAGTTTTCGTCCGAAACCGTGATACTTCGAAAGAGATTGTCCATTTTGTACACGAAGTGCATCCAGTTTTTGTCGTAACCCTATCAACTTTTTAGCACTTGCTATGTGGGTTAAATGATGATACCATGCCAACTTCAACCTTTTCAGAGTTCATTTGAAGTACTTTTCAATTTCAGGGTTATTTAGCTCAAAAAAATCAATAAGTGCATGAAAAATACCAAATGTAGTCAGAAATGGTTGAAAATTGATGATGTGGCTTTGAATGGTTCATTTTAAACACAAAAAAAGTATGGAGTTCCAAAAAGATCAAAAAATGAAATTCCTTTGTAACAGATGAGTTTTCATCCGAAACCATGATACTTTGAAAGAGATTGTCCATTTTGTACACGAAGTGCATCCAGTTTTTGCCATAACCCTTTCAACTTTTTAGCACATGCTATGTGCGTTGAATGATGATACAATGCCAACTTTCAACCTTTTCAGAGTTCATTTGAAGTGCTTTTCAATTTCAGGGTTATTTAGCTTAAAAAATCAATAAGTGCATGAAAAATACCAAATGTAGTCAGAAAGGGTTGAAAATTGATGATGTGGCTTTGAATGGTGCATTTTTAACACACAAAAAGTATGGAGTTCCAAAAAGTTCAAAAAAATAAAATCACTTTGTAATGGATGAGTTTTCGTCCGAAACCGTGATACTTCGAAAGAGATTGTCCATTTTGTACACGAAGTGCATCCAGTTTTTGCCGTAACCCTCTAAACTTTTTAGCACATGCTATGTGAGTGAAATGATGAAACCATGCCAAATTTCAACCTTTTCAGTGTTCATTTGATGTGCTTTTCAATTTCAGGGTTATTTAGCTCAAAAAATCAGTAAGTGCATGAAAAATACCAAATGAAGTCAGAAAGGGTTGAAAATTGATAATGTGGCTTTCAATGGTGCATTTTGAACACACAAAAAGTATGGAGTTCCAAAAAGTTCAAAAAAATGAAATCCCTTTGTAACAAATGAGTTTTCGTGCGAAACTGTGATACTTCGAAAGAGATTGTCCATTTTGTACATGAAGTGCATCTTTCCGTAACCCTATCAACTTTTTAGCACATGCTATGTGGGTTAAATGATGATACCATGCCAACTTCAACCTTTTCAGAGTTCATTTGAAGTACTTTTCAATTTCAGGGTTATTTAGCTCAAAAAAATCAATAAGTGCATGAAAAATACCAAATCTAGTCAGAAAGGGTTGAAAATTGATGATGTGGATTTGCATGGTGCATTTTGAACACACAAAAAGTATGGAGTTCCAAACAGTTCAAAAAAATGAAATCCCTTTGTAACGGATGAGTTTTCATCCGAAACCATGATTCGTCGAAAGAGATTGTCCATTTTGTACACGAAGTGCATCCAGTTTTTGCCGTAACCCTCTAAACTTTTTAGCACATGCTATGTGAGTGAAATGATGAAACCATGCCAAATTTCAACCTTTTCAGTGTTCATTTGATGTGCTTTTCAATTTAAGGGTTATTTAGCTCAAAAAATCAGTAAGTGCATGAAAAATACCAAATGAACACAGAAAGGGTTGAAAATTGATAATGTGGCTTTCAATGGTGCATTTTGAACACACAAAAAGTATGGAGTTCCAAAAAGTTCAAAAAAATGAAATCCCTTTGTAACAAATGAGTTTTCGTGCGAAACTGTGATACTTCGAAAGAGATTGTCCATTTTGTACATGAAGTGCATCTTTCCGTAACCCTATCAACTTTTTAGCATATGCTATGTGGGTTAAATGATGATACCATGCCAACTTCAACCTTTTCAGAGTTCATTTGAAGTACTTTTCAATTTCAGGGTTACTTAGATGAAAAAAATAAGTAAGAGCATGAAAAATACTAAATGTAGTCAAAAAGTGTTGAAAATTGATGTTGTGGCTTTGAATGGTGCATTTTGAACACAAAAAAGTATGGAGTTCCAAAAAGTTCAAGAAAATGAAATTCCTTTGTAACAGATGAGTCTTCGTCCGAAACCGTGATACTTCGAAAGAGATTGTCCATTTTGTACACGAAGTGCATCCAGTTTTTTCCGTAAGCCTCTAAACTTTTCAGCACATGCCATGTGGGTGAAATGATGATATCATGCCAACTTTCAACCTTTTCAGAGTTCATTTGAAGCGCTTTTCAAGTTCAAGGTTATTTATCTCAAAAAAATCAGTAAGTGCATGAAAAATACCAAATGTAGTCAAAAAGGGTTGGAAATTGATGATGTGGCTTTGAATGGTGCATGTTGAACACACAAAAATTATGGAGTTCCACAAAGTTCAAGAAAATGAAATCCCTTTGTAACAAATGACTTTTCGTCTGAAACCGTGATACTTCGAAGGGATTCTTCATTTTGTACACGAATGCATCCAGGTTTTGCCATAACCCTCTCAACTTTTTTGCACATGCTAGGTGGGTGAAATGATGATACCATGCCAACTTTCAACCTTTTAAGTGTTCATTTGATGTGCTTTTCAATTTCAGGGTTATTTAGCTCAAAAAAATCACTAAGTCCATGAAAAATACCAAATGAAGTCACAAAGGGTTGAAAATTGATGATGTGGTTTTGAATGGTGCATTTTGAACACACAAAAAGTATGGAGTTCCAAAAAGTTCAAAAAATGAAATCCCTTTGTAACAAATGAGTTTTCGTCCGGAACGGTGATACTTCGAAAGAGATTGTCCATTTTGTACACGAAGTGCATCAAGTTTTTGTCGTAACCCTATCAACTTTTTATCACATCCTATGTGGGTTAAATGATGATACCATGCCAACTTCAACCTTTTCAGAGTTCATTTGAAGTACTTTTCAATTTCAGGGTTATTTAGCTCAAAACAATCAGTAAGTGCATGAAAAATACCAAATGTAGTCAGAAATGGTTGAAAATTGATGATGTGGCTTTGAATGGTGCATTTTAAACACAAAAAAAGTATGGAGTTCCAAAAAGATCAAAAAAATGGCATTCCTTTGTAACAGATGAGTTTTCATCCGAAACCATGATACTTTGAAAGAGATTGTCCATTTTGTACACGAAGTGCATCTAGTTTTTGCGGTAACCCTATCAACTTTTTAGCATATGCTATGTGGGTTAAATGATGATACCATGCCAACTTCAACCTTTTCAGAGTTCATTTGAAGTACTTTTCAATTTCAGGGTTACTTAGATGAAAAAAATAAGTAAGTGCATGAAAAATACTAAATGTAGTCAAAAAGTGTTGAAAATTGATGTTGTGGCTTTGAATGGTGCATTTTGAACACAAAAAAGTATGGAGTTCCAAAAAGTTCAAGAAAATGAAATTCCTTTGTAACAGATGAGTCTTCGTCCGAAACCGTGATACTTCGAAAGAGATTGTCCATTTTGTACACGAAGTGCATCCAGTTTTTTCCGTAAGCCTCTAAACTTTTCAGCACATGCCATGTGGGTGAAATGATGATATCATGCCAACTTTCAACCTTTTCAGAGTTCATTTGAAGCGCTTTCCAAGTTCAAGGTTATTTATCTCAAAAAAATCAGTAAGTGCATGAAAAATACCAAATGTAGTCAAAAAGGGTTGGAAATTGATGATGTGGCTTTGAATGGTGCATGTTGAACACACAAAAATTATGGAGTTCCACAAAGTTCAAGAAAATGAAATCCCTTTGTAACAAATGACTTTTCGTCTGAAACCGTGATACTTCGAAGGGATTCTTCATTTTGTACACGAATGCATCCAGGTTTTGCCATAACCCTCTCAACTTTTTTGCACATGCTAGGTGGGTGAAATGATGATACCATGCCAACTTTCAACCTTTTAAGTGTTCATTTGATGTGCTTTTCAATTTCAGGGTTATTTAGCTCAAAAAAATCACTAAGTCCATGAAAAATACCAAATGAAGTCACAAAGGGTTGAAAATTGATGATGTGGTTTTGAATGGTGCATTTTGAACACACAAAAAGTATGGAGTTCCAAAAAGTTCAAAAAATGAAATCCCTTTGTAACAAATGAGTTTTCGTCCGGAACGGTGATACTTCGAAAGAGATTGTCCATTTTGTACACGAAGTGCATCAAGTTTTTGTCGTAACCCTATCAACTTTTTAGCACATCCTATGTGGGTTAAATGATGATACCATGCCAACTTCAACCTTTTCAGAGTTCATTTGAAGTACTTTTCAATTTCAGGGTTATTTAGCTCAAAACAATCAGTAAGTGCATGAAAAATACCAAATGTAGTCAGAAATGGTTGAAAATTGATGATGTGGCTTTGAATGGTGCATTTTAAACACAAAAAAAGTATGGAGTTCCAAAAAGATCAAAAAAATGGCATTCCTTTGTAACAGATGAGTTTTCATCCGAAACCATGATACCTTGAAAGAGATTGTCCATTTTGTACACGAAGTGCATCTAGTTTTTGCGGTAACCCTATCAACTTTTTAGCATATGCTATGTGGGTTAAATGATGATACCATGCCAACTTCAACCTTTTCAGAGTTCATTTGAAGTACTTTTCAATTTCAGGGTTACTTAGATGAAAAAAATAAGTAAGTGCATGAAAAATACTAAATGTAGTCAAAAAGTGTTGAAAATTGATGTTGTGGCTTTGAATGGTGCATTTTGAACACAAAAAAGTATGGAGTTCCAAAAAGTTCAAGAAAATGAAATTCCTTTGTAACAGATGAGTCTTCGTCCGAAACCGTGATACTTCGAAAGAGATTGTCCATTTTGTACACGAAGTGCATCCAGTTTTTGCCGTAAGCCTCTAAACTTCTTAGCACATGCCATGTGGGTGAAATGATGATATCATGCCAACTTTCAACCTTTTCAGAGTTCATTTGAAGTGCTTTTCAATTTCAGGGTTATTTAGCTCAAAACAATCAGTAAGTGCATGGAAAATACTAAATGTAGTCAAAAAGTGTTGAAAATTGATGTTGCGGCTTTGAATGGTGCATTTTTAACAGAAAAAAGTATGGAGTTCCAAAAAGTTCAAGAAAATGAAATCCCTTTGTAACAGATGAGTTTTCGCTCGAAACCGTGATACTTCGAAAGAGATTGTCCATTTTGTACACGAAGTGCATCCAGTTTTTGCCGTAAGCCTCTAAACTTCTTAGCACATGCCATGTGGGTGAAATGATGATATCATGCCAACTTTCAACCTTTTCAGAGTTCATTTGAAGCGCTTTTCAATTTCAAGGTTATCTATCTCAAAACAATTGGTAAGTGCATGAAAAATACCAAATGTAGTAAAAAAGGGTTGGAAATTGATGATGTGGCTTTGAATGGTGCATGTTGAACACACAAAAATTATGGAGTTCCAAAAAGTTAAAAAAATGAAATCCCTTTGTAACAAATGAGTTTTCGTCTGAAACTGTGATACTTCGAAAGAGATTGTCCATTATGTACACGAAGTGCATCCAGTTTTCGTCGTAACCCTATCAACTTTTTAGCACATGCTATGTGGGTTAAATGATGAGACCATGCCAACTTCAGCCTTTTCAGAGTTCAATTGAAGTACTTTTCAATTTCAGGGTTATTTAGCTCAAAAAAATCAATCAGTGCATGAAAAATACCAAATGTAGTCAAAAAGTGTTGAAAATTGATGTTGTGGTTTTGAATGGTGCATTTTGAACACAAAAAAGTATGGAGTTCTAAAAAGTCGAAGAAAATGAAATCCCTTTGTAACAGATGAGTTTTCGTTCGAAACCGTGATACTTCGAAAGAGATTGTCCATTTTGTACACGAAGTGCATCCAGTTTTTGCCGTAAGCCTCTAAACTTTTTAGCACATGCCATGTGGGTGAAATGATGATATCATGCCAACTTTCAACCTTTCCAGAGTTCATTTGAAGCGCTTTTCAATTTCAAGGTTATTTATCTCAAAAAAATCAGTAAGTGCATGAAAAATACCAAATGTAGTCAAAAAGGGTTGGAAATTGATGATGTGGCTTTGAATGGTGCTTGTTGAACACACAAAAAGTATGGAGTTCCACAAATTTCAAGAAAATGAAATCCCTTTGTAACAAATGAGTTTTCGTCCGAAACCGTGATACTTCGAAAGAGATTGTCCATTTTGTACACGAAGTGCATCCAGTTTTTGTCGTAACCCTATCAACTTTTTAGCACTTGCTATGTGGGTTAAATGATGATACCATGCCAACTTCAACCTTTTCAGAGTTCATTTGAAGTACTTTTCAATTTCAGGGTTATTTAGCTCAAAAAAATCAATAAGTGCATGAAAAATACCAAATGTAGTCAGAAATGGTTGAAAATTGATGATGTGGCTTTGAATGGTTCATTTTAAACACAAAAAAAGTATGGAGTTCCAAAAAGATCAAAAAATGAAATTCCTTTGTAACAGATGAGTTTTCATCCGAAACCATGATACTTTGAAAGAGATTGTCCATTTTGTACACGAAGTGCATCCAGTTTTTGCCATAACCCTTTCAACTTTTTAGCACATGCTATGTGCGTTGAATGATGATACAATGCCAACTTTCAACCTTTTCAGAGTTCATTTGAAGTGCTTTTCAATTTCAGGGTTATTTAGCTCAAAAAATCAATAAGTGCATGAAAAATACCAAATGTAGTCAGAAAGGGTTGAAAATTGATGATGTGGCTTTGAATGGTGCATTTTTAACACACAAAAAGTATGGAGTTCCAAAAAGTTCAAAAAAATAAAATCACTTTGTAATGGATGAGTTTTCGTCCGAAACCGTGATACTTCGAAAGAGATTGTCCATTTTGTACACGAAGTGCATCCAGTTTTTGCCGTAACCCTCTAAACTTTTTAGCACATGCTATGTGAGTGAAATGATGAAACCATGCCAAATTTCAACCTTTTCAGTGTTCATTTGATGTGCTTTTCAATTTCAGGGTTATTTAGCTCAAAAAATCAGTAAGTGCATGAAAAATACCAAATGAAGTCAGAAAGGGTTGAAAATTGATAATGTGGCTTTCAATGGTGCATTTTGAACACACAAAAAGTATGGAGTTCCAAAAAGTTCAAAAAAATGAAATCCCTTTGTAACAAATGAGTTTTCGTGCGAAACTATGATACTTCGAAAGAGATTGTCCATTTTGTACATGAAGTGCATCTTTCCGTAACCCTATCAACTTTTTAGCACATGCTATGTGGGTTAAATGATGATACCATGCCAACTTCAACCTTTTCAGAGTTCATTTGAAGTACTTTTCAATTTCAGGGTTATTTAGCTCAAAAAAATCAATAAGTGCATGAAAAATACCAAATCTAGTCAGAAAGGGTTGAAAATTGATGATGTGGATTTGCATGGTGCATTTTGAACACACAAAAAGTATGGAGTTCCAAACAGTTCAAAAAAATGAAATCCCTTTGTAACGGATGAGTTTTCATCCGAAACCGTGATTCGTCGAAAGAGATTGTCCATTTTGTACACGAAGTGCATCCAGTTTTTGCCGTAACCCTCTAAACTTTTTAGCACATGCTATGTGAGTGAAATGATGAAACCATGCCAAATTTCAACCTTTTCAGTGTTCATTCGATGTGCTTTTCAATTTCAGGGTTATTTAGCTCAAAAAATCAGTAAGTGCATGAAAAATACCAAATGAACACAGAAAGGGTTGAAAATTGATAATGTGGCTTTCAATGGTGCATTTTGAACACACAAAAAGTATGGAGTTCCAAAAAGTTCAAAAAAATGAAATCCCTTTGTAACAAATGAGTTTTCGTGCGAAACTGTGATACTTCGAAAGAGATTGTCCATTTTGTACATGAAGTGCATCTTTCCGTAACCCTATCAACTTTTTAGCACATGCTATGTGGGTTAAATGATGATACCATGCCAACTTCAACCTTTCCAGAGTTCATTTGAAGTACTTTTCAATTTCAGGGTTACTTAGATGAAAAAAATAAGTAAGTGCATGAAAAATACTAAATGTAGTCAAAAAGTGTTGAAAATTGATGTTGTGGCTTTGAATGGTGCATTTTGAACACAAAAAAGTATGGAGCTCCAAAAAGTTCAAGAAAATGAAATTCCTTTGTAACAGATGAGTCTTCGTCCGAAACCGTGATACTTCGAAAGAGATTGTCCATTTTGTACACGAAGTGCATCCAGTTTTTTCCGTAAGCCTCTAAACTTTTCAGCACATGCCATGTGGGTGAAATGATGATATCATGCCAACTTTCAACCTTTTCAGAGTTCATTTGAAGCGCTTTTCAATTTCAAGGTTATTTATCTCAAAAAAATCAGTAAGTGCATGAAAAATACCAAATGTAGTCAAAAAGGGTTGGAAATTGATGATGTGGCTTTGAATGGTGCATGTTGAACACACAAAAATTATGGAGTTCCACAAAGTTGAAGAAAATGAAATCCCTTTGTAACAAATGACTTTTCGTCCGAAACCGTGATACTTCGAAGGGATTCTTCATTTTGTACACGAATGCATCCAGTTTTTGCCATAACCCTCTCAACTTTTTTGCACATGCTAGGTGGGTGAAATGATGATACCATGCCAACTTTCAACCTTTTAAGTGTTCATTTGATGTGCTTTTCAATTTCAGGGTTATTTAGCTCAAAAAAATCACTAAGTCCATGAAAAATACCAAATGAAGTCACAAAGGGTTGAAAATTGATGATGTGGTTTTGAATGGTGCATTTTGAACACACAAAAAGTATGGAGTTCCAATAAGTTCAAAAAATGTAATCCCTTTGTAACAAATGAGTTTTCGTCCGGAACTGTGATACTTCGAAAGAGATTGTCCATTTTGTACACGAAGTGCATCCAGTTTTTGTCGTAACCCTATCAACTTTTTAGCACATCCTATGTGGGTTAAATGATGATACCATGCCAACTTCAACCTTTTCAGAGTTCATTTGAAGTACTTTTCAATTTCAGGGTCATTTAGCTCAAAACAATCAGTAAGTGCATGAAAAATACCAAATGTAGTCAGAAATGGTTGAAAATTGATGATGTGGCTTTGAATGGTGCATTTTAAACACAAAAAAAGTATGGAGTTCCAAAAAGATCAAAAAAATGGCATTCCTTTGTAACAGATGAGTTTTCATCCGAAACCGTGATACTTTGAAAGAGATTGTCCATTTTGTACACGAAGTGCATCTAGTTTTTGCGGTAACCCTTTCAACTTTTTAGCACATGCTATGTGCGTGAAATGATGATACAATGCCAACTTTCAACCTTTTCAGAGTTCATTTGAAGTGCTTTTCAATTTCAGGGTTATTTAGCTCAAAACAATCAGTAAGTGCATGAAAAATACTAAATGTAGTCAAAAAGTGTTGAAAATTGATGTTGTGGCTTTGAATGGTGCATTTTTAACAGAAAAAAGTATGGAGTTCCAAAAAGTTCAAGAAAATGAAATCCCTTTGTAACAGATGAGTTTTCGCTCGAAACCGTGATACTTCGAAAGAGATTGTCCATTTTGTACATGAAGTGCATCCAGTTTTTGCCGTAAGCCTCTAAACTTCTTAGCACATGCCATGTGGGTGAAATGATGATATCATGCCAACTTTCAACCTTTTCAGAGTTCATTTGAAGCGCTTTTCAATTTCAAGGTTATTTATCTCAAAACAATTGGTAAGTGCATGAAAAATACCAAATGTAGTAAAAAAGGGTTGGAAATTGATGATGTGGCTTTGAATGGTGCATGTTGAACACACAAAAAGTATGGAGTTCCACAAAGTTCAAGAAAATGAAATCCCTTTGTAACAAATGAGTTTTCGTCCGAAACCGTGATACTTCGAAAGAGATTGTCCATTTTGTACACGAAGTGCATCCAGTTTTTGCCGTAAGCCTCTAAACTTTTTAGCACATGCCATGTGGGTGAAATGATGATATCATGCCAACTTTCAACCTTTCCAGAGTTCATTTGAAGCGCTTTTCAATTTCAAGGTTATTTATCTCAAAAAAATCAGTAAGTGCATGAAAAATACCAAATGTAGTCAAAAAGGGTTGGAAATTGATGATGTGGCTTTGAATGGTGCTTGTTGAACACACAAAAAGTATGGAGTTCCACAAATTTCAAGAAAATGAAATCCCTTTGTAACAAATGAGTTTTCGTCCGAAACCGTGATACTTCGAAAGAGATTGTCCATTTTGTACACGAAGTGCATCCAGTTTTTGTCGTAACCCTATCAACTTTTTAGCACTTGCTATGTGGGTTAAATGATGATACCATGCCAACTTCAACCTTTTCAGAGTTCATTTGAAGTACTTTTCAATTTCAGGGTTATTTAGCTCAAAAAAATCAATAAGTGCATGAAAAATACCAAATGTAGTCAGAAATGGTTGAAAATTGATGATGTGGCTTTGAATGGTTCATTTTAAACACAAAAAAAGTATGGAGTTCCAAAAAGATCAAAAAATGAAATTCCTTTGTAACAGATGAGTTTTCATCCGAAACCATGATACTTTGAAAGAGATTGTCCATTTTGTACACGAAGTGCATCCAGTTTTTGCCATAACCCTTTCAACTTTTTAGCACATGCTATGTGCGTTGAATGATGATACAATGCCAACTTTCAACCTTTTCAGAGTTCATTTGAAGTGCTTTTCAATTTCAGGGTTATTTAGCTCAAAAAATCAATAAGTGCATGAAAAATACCAAATGTAGTCAGAAAGGGTTGAAAATTGATGATGTGGCTTTGAATGGTGCATTTTTAACACACAAAAAGTATGGAGTTCCAAAAAGTTCAAAAAAATAAAATCACTTTGTAATGGATGAGTTTTCGTCCGAAACCGTGATACTTCGAAAGAGATTGTCCATTTTGTACACGAAGTGCATCCAGTTTTTGCCGTAACCCTCTAAACTTTTTAGCACATGCTATGTGAGTGAAATGATGAAACCATGCCAAATTTCAACCTTTTCAGTGTTCATTTGATGTGCTTTTCAATTTCAGGGTTATTTAGCTCAAAAAATCAGTAAGTGCATGAAAAATACCAAATGAAGTCAGAAAGGGTTGAAAATTGATAATGTGGCTTTCAATGGTGCATTTTGAACACACAAAAAGTATGGAGTTCCAAAAAGTTCAAAAAAATGAAATCCCTTTGTAACAAATGAGTTTTCGTGCGAAACTATGATACTTCGAAAGAGATTGTCCATTTTGTACATGAAGTGCATCTTTCCGTAACCCTATCAACTTTTTAGCACATGCTATGTGGGTTAAATGATGATACCATGCCAACTTCAACCTTTTCAGAGTTCATTTGAAGTACTTTTCAATTTCAGGGTTATTTAGCTCAAAAAAATCAATAAGTGCATGAAAAATACCAAATCTAGTCAGAAAGGGTTGAAAATTGATGATGTGGATTTGCATGGTGCATTTTGAACACACAAAAAGTATGGAGTTCCAAACAGTTCAAAAAAATGAAATCCCTTTGTAACGGATGAGTTTTCATCCGAAACCGTGATTCGTCGAAAGAGATTGTCCATTTTGTACACGAAGTGCATCCAGTTTTTGCCGTAACCCTCTAAACTTTTTAGCACATGCTATGTGAGTGAAATGATGAAACCATGCCAAATTTCAACCTTTTCAGTGTTCATTCGATGTGCTTTTCAATTTCAGGGTTATTTAGCTCAAAAAATCAGTAAGTGCATGAAAAATACCAAATGAACACAGAAAGGGTTGAAAATTGATAATGTGGCTTTCAATGGTGCATTTTGAACACACAAAAAGTATGGAGTTCCAAAAAGTTCAAAAAAATGAAATCCCTTTGTAACAAATGAGTTTTCGTGCGAAACTGTGATACTTCGAAAGAGATTGTCCATTTTGTACATGAAGTGCATCTTTCCGTAACCCTATCAACTTTTTAGCACATGCTATGTGGGTTAAATGATGATACCATGCCAACTTCAACCTTTCCAGAGTTCATTTGAAGTACTTTTCAATTTCAGGGTTACTTAGATGAAAAAAATAAGTAAGTGCATGAAAAATACTAAATGTAGTCAAAAAGTGTTGAAAATTGATGTTGTGGCTTTGAATGGTGCATTTTGAACACAAAAAAGTATGGAGTTCCAAAAAGTTCAAGAAAATGAAATTCCTTTGTAACAGATGAGTCTTCGTCCGAAACCGTGATACTTCGAAAGAGATTGTCCATTTTGTACACGAAGTGCATCCAGTTTTTTCCGTAAGCCTCTAAACTTTTCAGCACATGCCATGTGGGTGAAATGATGATATCATGCCAACTTTCAACCTTTTCAGAGTTCATTTGAAGCGCTTTTCAATTTCAAGGTTATTTATCTCAAAAACATCAGTAAGTGCATGAAAAATACCAAATGTAGTCAAAAAGGGTTGGAAATTGATGATGTGGCTTTGAATGGTGCATGTTGAACACACAAAAATTATGGAGTTCCACAAAGTTGAAGAAAATGAAATCCCTTTGTAACAAATGACTTTTCGTCCGAAACCGTGATACTTCGAAGGGATTCTTCATTTTGTACACGAATGCATCCAGTTTTTGCCATAACCCTCTCAACTTTTTTGCACATGCTAGGTGGGTGAAATGATGATACCATGCCAACTTTCAACCTTTTAAGTGTTCATTTGATGTGCTTTTCAATTTCAGGGTTATTTAGCTCAAAAAAATCACTAAGTCCATGAAAAATACCAAATGAAGTCACAAAGGGTTGAAAATTGATGATGTGGTTTTGAATGGTGCATTTTGAACACACAAAAAGTATGGAGTTCCAATAAGTTCAAAAAATGTAATCCCTTTGTAACAAATGAGTTTTCGTCCGGAACTGTGATACTTCGAAAGAGATTGTCCATTTTGTACACGAAGTGCATCCAGTTTTTGTCGTAACCCTATCAACTTTTTAGCACATCCTATGTGGGTTAAATGATGATACCATGCCAACTTCAACCTTTTCAGAGTTCATTTGAAGTACTTTTCAATTTCAGGGTCATTTAGCTCAAAACAATCAGTAAGTGCATGAAAAATACCAAATGTAGTCAGAAATGGTTGAAAATTGATGATGTGGCTTTGAATGGTGCATTTTAAACACAAAAAAAGTATGGAGTTCCAAAAAGATCAAAAAAATGGCATTCCTTTGTAACAGATGAGTTTTCATCCGAAACCGTGATACTTTGAAAGAGATTGTCCATTTTGTACACGAAGTGCATCTAGTTTTTGCGGTAACCCTTTCAACTTTTTAGCACATGCTATGTGCGTGAAATGATGATACAATGCCAACTTTCAACCTTTTCAGAGTTCATTTGAAGTGCTTTTCAATTTCAGGGTTATTTAGCTCAAAACAATCAGTAAGTGCATGAAAAATACTAAATGTAGTCAAAAAGTGTTGAAAATTGATGTTGTGGCTTTGAATGGTGCATTTTTAACAGAAAAAAGTATGGAGTTCCAAAAAGTTCAAGAAAATGAAATCCCTTTGTAACAGATGAGTTTTCGCTCGAAACCGTGATACTTCGAAAGAGATTGTCCATTTTGTACATGAAGTGCATCCAGTTTTTGCCGTAAGCCTCTAAACTTCTTAGCACATGCCATGTGGGTGAAATGATGATATCATGCCAACTTTCAACCTTTTCAGAGTTCATTTGAAGCGCTTTTCAATTTCAAGGTTATTTATCTCAAAACAATTGGTAAGTGCATGAAAAATACCAAATGTAGTAAAAAAGGGTTGGAAATTGATGATGTGGCTTTGAATGGTGCATGTTGAACACACAAAAATTATGGAGTTCCAAAAAGTTGAAAAAAATGAAATCCCTTTGTAACAAATGTGTTTTCGTCTGAAACTGTGATACTTCGAAAGAGATTGTCCATTTTGTACACGAAGTGCATCCAGTTTTTGTCGTAACCCTATCAACTTTTTAGCACATGCTATGTGGGTTAAATGATGATACCATGCCAACTTCAACCTTTTCAGAGTTCAATTGAAGTACTTTTCAATTTCAGGGTTATTTAGCTCAAAAAAATCAATCAGTGCATGAAAAATACCAAATGTAGTCAAAAAGTGTTGAAAATTGATGTTGTGGTTTTGAATGGTGCATTTTGAACACAAAAAAGTATGGAGTTCTAAAAAGTCGAAGAAAATGAAATCCCTTTGTAACAGATGAGTTTTCGTTCGAAACCGTGATACTTCGAAAGAGATTGTCCATTTTGTACACGAAGTGCATCCAGTTTTTGCCGTAAGCCTCTAAACTTTTTAGCACATGCCATGTGGGTGAAATGATGATATCATGCCAACTTTCAACCTTTCCAGAGTTCATTTGAAGCGCTTTTCAATTTCAAGGTTATTTATCTCAAAAAAATCAGTAAGTGCATGAAAAATACCAAATGTAGTCAAAAAGGGTTGGAAATTGATGATGTGGCTTTGAATGGGGCATGTTGAACACACAAAAAGTATGGAGTTCCACAAAGTTCAAGAAAATGAAATCCCTTTGTAACAAATGAGTTTTCGTCCGAAACCGTGATACTTCGAAAGAGATTGTCCATTTTGTACACGAAGTGCATCCAGTTTTTGTCATAACCCTATCAACTTTTTAGCACTTGCTATGTGGGTTAAATGATGATACCATGCCAACTTCAACCTTTTCAGAGTTCATTTGAAGTACTTTTCAATTTCAGGGTTATTTAGCTCAAAAAAATCAATAAGTGCATGAAAAATACCAAATGTAGTCAGAAATGGTTGAAAATTGATGATGTGGCTTTGAATGGTTCATTTTAAACACAAAAAAAGTATGGAGTTCCAAAAAGATCAAAAAATGAAATTCCTTTGTAACAGATGAGTTTTCATCCGAAACCATGATACTTTGAAAGAGATTGTCCATTTTGTACACGAAGTGCATCCAGTTTTTGCCATAACCCTTTCAACTTTTTAGCACATGCTATGTGCGTTGAATGATGATACAATGCCAACTTTCAACCTTTTCAGAGTTCATTTGAAGTGCTTTTCAATTTCAGGGTTATTTAGCTCAAAAAATCAATAAGTGCATGAAAAATACCAAATGTAGTCAGAAAGGGTTGAAAATTGATGATGTGGCTTTGAATGGTGCATTTTTAACACACAAAAAGTATGGAGTTCCAAAAAGTTCAAAAAAATAAAATCACTTTGTAATGGATGAGTTTTCGTCCGAAACCGTGATACTTCGAAAGAGATTGTCCATTTTGTACACGAAGTGCATCCAGTTTTTGCCGTAACCCTCTAAACTTTTTAGCACATGCTATGTGAGTGAAATGATGAAACCATGCCAAATTTCAACCTTTTCAGTGTTCATTTGATGTGCTTTTCAATTTCAGGGTTATTTAGCTCAAAAAATCAGTAAGTGCATGAAAAATACCAAATGAAGTCAGAAAGGGTTGAAAATTGATAATGTGGCTTTCAATGGTGCATTTTGAACACACAAAAAGTATGGAGTTCCAAAAAGTTCAAAAAAATGAAATCCCTTTGTAACAAATGAGTTTTCGTGCGAAACTATGATACTTCGAAAGAGATTGTCCATTTTGTACATGAAGTGCATCTTTCCGTAACCCTATCAACTTTTTAGCACATGCTATGTGGGTTAAATGATGATACCATGCCAACTTCAACCTTTTCAGAGTTCATTTGAAGTACTTTTCAATTTCAGGGTTATTTAGCTCAAAAAAATCAATAAGTGCATGAAAAATACCAAATCTAGTCAGAAAGGGTTGAAAATTGATGATGTGGATTTGCATGGTGCATTTTGAACACACAAAAAGTATGGAGTTCCAAAAAGTTCAAAAAAATGAAATCCCTTTGTAACGCATGAGTTTTCATCCGAAACCGTGATACTTCGAAAGAGATTGTCCATTTTGTACACGAAGTGCATCCAGTTTTTGCCGTAACCCTCTAAACTTTTTAGCACATGCTATGTGAGTGAAATGATGAAACCATGCCAAATTTCAACCTTTTCAGTGTTCATTCGATGTGCTTTTCAATTTCAGGGTTATTTAGCTCAAAAAATCAGTAAGTGCATGAAAAATACCAAATGAACACAGAAAGGGTTGAAAATTGATAATGTGGCTTTCAATGGTGCATTTTGAACACACAAAAAGTATGGAGTTCCAAAAAGTTCAAAAAAATGAAATCCCTTTGTAACAAATGAGTTTTCGTGCGAAACTGTGATACTTCGAAAGAGATTGTCCATTTTGTACATGAAGTGCATCTTTCCGTAACCCTATCAACTTTTTAGCACATGCTATGTGGGTTAAATGATGATACCATGCCAACTTCAACCTTTCCAGAGTTCATTTGAAGTACTTTTCAATTTCAGGGTTACTTAGATGAAAAAAATAAGTAAGTGCATGAAAAATACTAAATGTAGTCAAAAAGTGTTGAAAATTGATGTTGTGGCTTTGAATGGTGCATTTTGAACACAAAAAAGTATGGAGTTCCAAAAAGTTCAAGAAAATGAAATTCCTTTGTAACAGATGAGTCTTCGTCCGAAACCGTGATACTTCGAAAGAGATTGTCCATTTTGTACACGAAGTGCATCCAGTTTTTTCCGTAAGCCTCTAAACTTTTCAGCACATGCCATGTGGGTGAAATGATGATATCATGCCAACTTTCTACCTTTTCAGAGTTCATTTGAAGCGCTTTTCAATTTCAAGGTTATTTATCTCAAAAAAATCAGTAAGTGCATGAAAAATACCAAATGTAGTCAAAAAGGGTTGGAAATTGATGATGTGGCTTTGAATGGTGCATGTTGAACACACAAAAATTATGGAGTTCCACAAAGTTGAAGAAAATGAAATCCCTTTGTAACAAATGACTTTTCGTCCGAAACCGTGATACTTCGAAGGGATTCTTCATTTTGTACACGAATGCATCCAGTTTTTGCCATAACCCTCTCAACTTTTTTGCACATGCTAGGTGGGTGAAATGATGATACCATGCCAACTTTCAACCTTTTAAGTGTTCATTTGATGTGCTTTTCAATTTCAGGGTTATTTAGCTCAAAAAAATCACTAAGTCCATGAAAAATACCAAATGAAGTCACAAAGGGTTGAAAATTGATGATGTGGTTTTGAATGGTGCATTTTGAACACACAAAAAGTATGGAGTTCCAATAAGTTCAAAAAATGTAATCCCTTTGTAACAAATGAGTTTTCGTCCGGAACTGTGATACTTCGAAAGAGATTGTCCATTTTGTACACGAAGTGCATCCAGTTTTTGTCGTAACCCTATCAACTTTTTAGCACATCCTATGTGGGTTAAATGATGATACCATGCCAACTTCAACCTTTTCAGAGTTCATTTGAAGTACTCTTCAATTTCAGGGTCATTTAGCTCAAAACAATCAGTAAGTGCATGAAAAATACCAAATGTAGTCAGAAATGGTTGAAAATTGATGATGTGGCTTTGAATGGTGCATTTTAAACACAAAAAAAGTATGGAGTTCCAAAAAGATCAAAAAAATGGCATTCCTTTGTAACAGATGAGTTTTCATCCGAAACCGTGATACTTTGAAAGAGATTGTCCATTTTGTACACGAAGTGCATCTAGTTTTTGCGGTAACCCTTTCAACTTTTTAGCACATGCTATGTGCGTGAAATGATGATACAATGCCAACTTTCAACCTTTTCAGAGTTCATTTGAAGTGCTTTTCAATTTCAGGGTTATTTAGCTCAAAACAATCAGTAAGTGCATGAAAAATACTAAATGTAGTCAAAAAGTGTTGAAAATTGATGTTGTGGCTTTGAATGGTGCATTTTTAACAGAAAAAAGTATGGAGTTCCAAAAAGTTCAAGAAAATGAAATCCCTTTGTAACAGATGAGTTTTCGCTCGAAACCGTGATACTTCGAAAGAGATTGTCCATTTTGTACATGAAGTGCATCCAGTTTTTGCCGTAAGCCTCTAAACTTCTTAGCACATGCCATGTGGGTGAAATGATGATATCATGCCAACTTTCAACCTTTTCAGAGTTCATTTGAAGCGCTTTTCAATTTCAAGGTTATTTATCTCAAAACAATTGGTAAGTGCATGAAAAATACCAAATGTAGTAAAAAAGGGTTGGAAATTGATGATGTGGCTTTGAATGGTGCATGTTGAACACACAAAAATTATGGAGTTCCAAAAAGTTGAAAAAAATGAAATCCCTTTGTAACAAATGAGTTTTCGTCTGAAACTGTGATACTTCGAAAGAGATTGTCCATTTTGTACACGAAGTGCATCCAGTTTTTGTCGTAACCCTATCAACTTTTTAGCACATGCTATGTGGGTTAAATGATGATACCATGCCAACTTCAACCTTTTCAGAGTTCAATTGAAGTACTTTTCAATTTCAGGGTTATTTAGCTCAAAAAAATCAATCAGTGCATGAAAAATACCAAATGTAGTCAAAAAGTGTTGAAAATTGATGTTGTGGTTTTGAATGGTGCATTTTGAACACAAAAAAGTATGGAGTTCTAAAAAGTCGAAGAAAATGAAATCCCTTTGTAACAGATGAGTTTTCGTTCGAAACCGTGATACTTCGAAAGAGATTGTCCATTTTGTACACGAAGTGCATCCAGTTTTTGCCGTAAGCCTCTAAACTTTTTAGCACATGCCATGTGGGTGAAATGATGATATCATGCCAACTTTCAACCTTTCCAGAGTTCATTTGAAGCGCTTTTCAATTTCAAGGTTATTTATCTCAAAAAAATCAGTAAGTGCATGAAAAATACCAAATGTAGTCAAAAAGGGTTGGAAATTGATGATGTGGCTTTGAATGGGGCATGTTGAACACACAAAAAGTATGGAGTTCCACAAAGTTCAAGAAAATGAAATCCCTTTGTAACAAATGAGTTTTCGTCCGAAACCGTGATACTTCGAAAGAGATTGTCCATTTTGTACACGAAGTGCATCCAGTTTTTGTCATAACCCTATCAACTTTTTAGCACTTGCTATGTGGGTTAAATGATGATACCATGCCAACTTCAACCTTTTCAGAGTTCATTTGAAGTACTTTTCAATTTCAGGGTTATTTAGCTCAAAAAAATCAATAAGTGCATGAAAAATACCAAATGTAGTCAGAAATGGTTGAAAATTGATGATGTGGCTTTGAATGGTTCATTTTAAACACAAAAAAAGTATGGAGTTCCAAAAAGATCAAAAAATGAAATTCCTTTGTAACAGATGAGTTTTCATCCGAAACCATGATACTTTGAAAGAGATTGTCCATTTTGTACACGAAGTGCATCCAGTTTTTGCCATAACCCTTTCAACTTTTTAGCACATGCTATGTGCGTGAAATGATGATACAATGCCAACTTTCAACCTTTTCAGAGTTCATTTGAAGTGCTTTTCAATTTCAGGGTTATTTAGCTCAAAAAATCAATAAGTGCATGAAAAATACCAAATGTAGTCAGAAAGGGTTGAAAATTGATGATGTGGCTTTGAATGGTGCATTTTGAACACACAAAAAGTATGGAGTTCCAAAAAGTTCAAAAAAATAAAATCACTTTGTAATGGATGAGTTTTCGTCCGAAACCGTGATACTTCGAAAGAGATTGTCCATTTTGTACACGAAGTGCATCCAGTTTTTGCCGTAACCCTCTAAACTTTTTAGCACATGCTATGTGAGTGAAATGATGAAACCATGCCAAATTTCAACCTTTTCAGTGTTCATTTGATGTGCTTTTCAATTTCAGGGTTATTTAGCTCAAAAAACCAGTAAGTGCATGAAAAATACCAAATGAAGTCAGAAAGGGTTGAAAATTGATAATGTGGCTTTCAATGGTGCATTTTGAACACACAAAAAGTATGGAGTTCCAAAAAGTTCAAAAAAATGAAATCCCTTTGTAACAAATGAGTTTTCGTGCGAAACTGTGATACTTCGAAAGAGATTGTCCATTTTGTACATGAAGTGCATCTTTCCGTAACCCTATCAAGTTTTTAGCACATGCTATGTGGGTTAAATGATGATACCATGCCAACTTCAACCTTTTCAGAGTTCATTTGAAGTACTTTTCAATTTCAGGGTTATTTAGCTCAAAAAAATCAATAAGTGCATGAAAAATACCAAATCTAGTCAGAAAGGGTTGAAAATTGATGATGTGGATTTGCATGGTGCATTTTGAACACACAAAAAGTATGGAGTTCCAAAAAGTTCAAAAAAATGAAATCCCTTTGTAACGCATGAGTTTTCATCCGAAACCGTGATACTTCGAAAGAGATTGTCCATTTTGTACACAAAGTGCATCCAGTGTTTGCCGTAACCCTCTCAAATTTTTAGCTTATTCTATGTGCGTGAAATGATGATACCACGCCAACTATCAACATTTTCATAGTTCATTTGAAGTGCTTTACAATTTCAGGGTTATTTATCTCAAAAAATAAGGAAGTGCATGAAAAGTACCAAATGTAGTCAGAGAGGGTTCAAAATTGGTGATGTGGCTTTGAATGGTGCGTTTTGAACACACAAAAAGTATGGAGTTGCAAAAAGTTCAAGAAAATTAAATGCCTTTTTAATAGATGAGTTTTCGTCCGAAACCGTGATACTTCGAAAGAGATTGTCCATTTTGTACACGAAGTGCATCTAGTTTTTGCCGTAACCCTCTCAAATTTTTAGGTTATGCTATGTGCGAGAAATTATTATACCATGCCAACTTTCAACCCTTTTAGAGTTCATTGGAAGTGCTTTTCAGTTTCAGGGTTATTTAGCTCAAAAAAATCACTAAGTGCATAAAAAGTAGCAAATGTAGTCAGAAAGGGTTGAAAATTGATTATGTGGCTTCGGATGGTGCAGTTTGAACACACAAAAAGGATGGAGTTCGAAAAAGTTCAAGAAAATGAAATCCCTTTTTAACAGATGAGTTTTCGTCCGAAACCATGATACTCGGAAAGAGATTGTCCATTTTGTACACGAAGTGCATCCAGTTTTTGCCGTAACCCTCTCAACTTTTTAGCACATGCTATGTGGGTGAAATGATGATACCATGGCAACTTTCAAACATTTCAGAGTCATTTGAAGTGCTTTTCAATTTCAGGGTCATTTAGCTCAAAAAAATCAGTAAGTGCTTGAAAAATACCAAATGAAGTCAGAAAGGATTGAAAATTGATGATGTGGCTTTGAATGGTGTATTTTGAACACACAAAAAGTATGGAGTTCCAAAAAGTTCAACAAATGAAATCCCTTTGTAACAAATGAGTTTTCGTCCCAAACCGTGATACTTCGAAAGAGATTATCCATTTTGTACACGAAGTGCATCCAGTTTTTGCCGTAACCCTATCATCTTTTTAGCGCATGCTATGTGGGTTAAATGATAATACCATGCCAACTTTCAACCTTTTCAGAGTCATTTGAAGTGCTTTTTAATTGCAGGGTTATTTGGCTCAAAAAAAAACTATCAGTGCATGAAAAAGACCAAATGTCGTCAGAAAGGGTTGGAAATTGATGATGTGGCTTTGAATGGTGCATCTTGAACACCCAAAAAGAATGGAGTTCTAAAAATTTCAAAAAAATGAAATCCCTTTGTAACAGACGAGTTTTCGTCTGAAACCGTGATACTTCGAAAGAGATTGTCCATTTTGTACACGAAGTGCATCCAGTTTCTGCCGTAACCCTCTCAACTTTGTAGCATACGCTAGGTGGGTGAAATGATGATACCATTCCAGGTTTCAACCTTTTCAGATTTCATTTGAAGTGCTTTTCAATTTCAGGGTTATTTAGCTCAAAAAAATTAGTAAGTGCATGAAAAATACCAAATGTAGTCACAATGGGTTCGAAAATTGATGATGTGGCTTTTAATTGTGCATTTTGAACACAAAAAATGTATGGAGTTCTAAAAAGTTCAAAAAATGAAATCCCTTTGTAACAGATGAGTTTTCGTCCGAAACCGTGATACTTCGAAAGAGATTGTCCATTTTCTACACGAAGTGCATCCCGTTTTTTCCGTAACCCTCTCAACTTTTTAGCACATGCTATGTGGGTGAAATGATGATACCATGCCAACCTTCAACCTTTTCAGAGTTCATTTGAAGTGCTTTTCAATTTCAGGGTTATTTAGATCAAAACAATCAGTAAGTGCATGAAAAATACCAAATGAAGTGAGAAAGGGTTGAAAATTGATGATGTTGCTTTGAATGGTGCATTTTGAACACAAAAAAGTATGGAGTTCGAAAAATTTTAAAAAAATGAAATCCCTTTGTAAGAAATGAGTTTTCATCCCAAACCATGATACTTCGAAAGAGATTGTCCATACTGTACACGAAGTGCATCTAGTTTTTGTCGTAACCCTCTAAACTTTTTAGCACATGCCATGTGTGTGAAATGATGATACCATGCAACTTTCAACCTTTTCAGAGTTCATTTGAAGTGCTATTCTATTTCAGTGTTATTTAGCTCAAAAACATTCAGTAAGTGCATGAAAAATACCAAATGAAGTCAGAAAGGGTTGAAAATTGATAATGTGGCTTTTAATGGTGCATTTTGAACACACAAAAAGTATGGAGTTCCAGAAAGTTCGAAATAATGAAATCCCTTTGTAACAAATGAGTTTTCGTCCGAAACCGTGATACTTCGAAAGAGATTGTGCATTTTGTACATGAAGTGCATCTAGTTTGTGTTGTGACCGTATCAACTTTTTAGCACAAGCTATGTGGTTTAAGTGTTGATACGATGCCAACTTGAACCTTTTCAGAGTTCATTTGAAGTGCTTTTCAATTTCAGAGTTATTTAGCTCAAATAAATAAGTAAGTGCATGAAAAATACCAAATGTAGTCAGAAAGGGTTGAAAATTGATGATGTGGCTTTGAATGGTGCATTTTGAACACACAAAAATATGGAGTTCCAAAAAGTTCAATAAAATGAAATCCCTTTGTAATGGATGAGTTTTCATCCGAAACCGTGATACTTCGAAAGAGATTGTCCATTTTGTACACGAAGTGCATCCAGTTTTTGCCGTAACCCTCTAAACTTTTTAGCACATGCTATGTGATTGAAATGATGAAACCATGCCAAATTTCAACCTTTTCAGAGTTCATTTGATGTGCTTTTCAATTTCAGGGTTATTTAGCTCAAAAAATCAGTAAGTGCATGAAAAATACCAAATGAAGTCAGAAAGGGTTGAAAATTGATAATGTGGCTTTCAATGGTGCATTTTGAACACACAAAAAGTATGGAGTTCCAAAAAGTTCAAAAAAATGAAATCCCTTTGTAACAAATGAGTTTTCGTGCGAAACTGTGATACTTCGAAAGAGATTGTCCATTTTGTACATGAAGTGCATCTTTCCGTAACCCTATCAACTTTTTAGCACATGCTATGTGGGTTAAATGATGATACCATGCCAACTTCAACCTTTTCAGAGTTCATTTGAAGTACTTTTCAATTTCAGGGTTATTTAGCTCAAAAAAATCAATAAGTGCATGAAAAATACCAAATCTAGTCAGAAAGGGTTGAAAAATGATGATGTGGATTTGAATGGTGCATTTTGAACACACAAAAAGTATGGAGTTCCAAAAAGTTCAAAAAAATGAAATCCCTTTGTAACGGATGAGTTTTCATCCGAAACCGTGATACTTCGAAAGAGATTGTCCATTTTGTACACAAAGTGCATCCAGTTTTTGCCGTAACCCTCTCAAATTTTTAGCTTATTCTATGTGTGTGAAATGATGATACCACGCCAACTATCAACATTTTCATAGTTCATTTGAAGTGCTTTACAATTTCAGGGTTATTTATCTCAAAAAATAAGGAAGTGCATGAAAAGTACCAAATGTAGTCAAAGAGGGTTCAAAATTGGTGATGTGGCTTTGAATGGTGCGTTTTGAACACACAAAAAGTATGGAGTTGCAAAAAGTTCAAGAAAATTAAATGCCTTTTTAATAGATGAGTTTTCGTCCTAAACCGTGATACTTCGAAAGAGATTGTCCATTTTGTACACGAAGTGCATCTAGTTTTTGCCGTAACCCTCTCAAATTTTTAGGTTATGCTATGTGCGAGAAATTATTATACCATGCCAACTTTCAACCCTTTTAGAGTTCATTGGAAGTGCTTTTCAGTTTCAGGGTTATTAAGCTCAAAAAAATCACTAAGTGCATAAAAAGTAGCAAATGTAGTTAGAAAGGGTTGAAAATTGATTATGTGGCTTCGGATGGTGCAGTTTGAACACACAAAAAGGATGGAGTTCGAAAAAGTTCAAGAAAATGAAATCCCTTTTTAACAGATGAGTTTTCGTCCGAAACCATGATACTCGGAAAGAGATTGTCCATTTTGTACACGAAGTGCATCCAGTTTTTGCCGTCACCCTCTCAACATTTTAGCACATGCTATGTTGGTGAAATGATGATACCATGGCAACTTTCAAACATTTCAGAGTCATTTGAAGTGCTTTTCAATTTCAGGGTCATTTAGCTCAAAAAAATCAGTAAGTGCTTGAAAAATACCAAATGAAGTCAGAAAGGATTGAAAATTGATGATGTGGCTTTGAATGGTGTATTTTGAACACACAAAAAGTATGGAGTTCCAAAAAGTTCAACAAATGAAATCCCTTTGTAACAAATGAGTTTTCGTCCCAAACCGTGATACTTCGAAAGAGATTGTCCATTTTGTACACGAAGTGCATCCAGTTTTTGCCGTAACCCTAACAACTTTGTAGCGCATGCTATGTGGGTTAAATGATAATACCATGCCAACTTTCAACCTTTTCAGAGTCATTTGAAGTGCTTTTCAATTTCAGGGTTATTTAGCTCAAAAAAATTAGTAAGTGCATGAAAAATACCAAATGTAGTCACAATGGGTTCGAAAATTGATGATGTGGCTTTTAATTGTGCATTTTGAACACAAAAAATGTATGGAGTTCTAAAAAGTTCAAAAAATGAAATCCCTTTGTAACAGATGAGTTTTCGTCCGAAACCGTGATACTTCGAAAGAGATTGTCCATTTTCTACACGAAGTGCATCCCGTTTTTTCCGTAACCCTCTCAACTTTTTAGCACATGCTATGTGGGTGAAATGATGATACCATGCCAACCTTCAACCTTTTCAGAGTTCATTTGAAGTGCTTTTCAATTTCAGGGTTATTTAGATCAAAACAATCAGTAAGTGCATGAAAAATACCAAATGAAGTGAGAAAGGGTTGAAAATTGATGATGTTGCTTTGAATGGTGCATTTTGAACACAAAAAAGTATGGAGTTCGAAAAATTTGAAAAAAATGAAATCCCTTTGTAAGAAATGAGTTTTCATCCCAAACCATGATACTTCGAAAGAGATTGTCCATACTGTACACGAAGTGCATCTAGTTTTTGTCGTAACCCTCTAAACTTTTTAGCACATGCCATGTGTGTGAAATGATGATACCATGCAACTTTCAACCTTTTCAGAGTTCATTTGAAGTGCTATTCTATTTCAGTGTTATTTAGCTCAAAAACATTCAGTAAGTGCATGAAAAATACCAAATGAAGTCAGAAAGGGTTGAAAATTGATAATGTGGCTTTTAATGGTGCATTTTGAACACACAAAAAGTATGGAGTTCCAGAAAGTTCAAAATAATGAAATCCCTTTGTAACAAATGAGTTTTCGTCCGAAACCGTGATACTTCGAAAGAGATTGTCCATTTTGTACATGAAGTGCATCTAGTTTGTGTTGTGACCGTATCAACTTTTTAGCACAAGCTATGTGGTTTAAGTGTTGATACGATGCCAACTTGAACCTTTTCAGAGTTCATTTGAAGTGCTTTTCAATTTCAGAGTTATTTAGCTCAAATAAATAAGTAAGTGCATGAAAAATACCAAATGTAGTCAGAAAGGGTTGAAAATTGATGATGTGGCTTTGAATGGTGCATTTTGAACACACAAAAATATGGAGTTCCAAAAAGTTCAATAAAATGAAATCCCTTTGTAATGGATGAGTTTTCATCCGAAACCGTGATACTTCGAAAGAGATTGTCCATTTTGTACACGAAGTGCATCCAGTTTTTGCCGTAACCCTCTAAACTTTTTAGCACATGCTATGTGATTGAAATGATGAAACCATGCCAAATTTCAACCTTTTCAGAGTTCATTTGAGGTGCTTTTCAATTTCAGGGTTATTTAGCTCAAAAAATCAGTAAGTGCATGAAAAATACCAAATGAAGTCAGAAAGGGTTGAAAATTGATAATGTGGCTTTCAATGGTGCATTTTGAACACACAAAAAGTATGGAGTTCCAAAAAGTTCAAAAAAATGAAATCCCTTTGTAACAAATGAGTTTTCGTGCGAAACTGTGATACTTCGAAAGAGATTGTCCATTTTGTACATGAAGTGCATCTTTCCGTAACCCTATCAACTTTTTAGCACATGCTATGTGGGTTAAATGATGATACCATGCCAACTTCAACCTTTTCAGAGTTCATTTGAAGTACTTTTCAATTTCAGGGTTATTTAGCTCAAAAAAATCAATAAGTGCATGAAAAATACCAAATCTAGTCAGAAAGGGTTGAAAAATGATGATGTGGATTTGAATGGTGCATTTTGAACACACAAAAAGTATGGAGTTCCAAAAAGTTCAAAAAAATGAAATCCCTTTGTAACGGATGAGTTTTCATCCGAAACCGTGATACTTCGAAAGAGATTGTCCATTTTGTACACAAAGTGCATCCAGTTTTTGCCGTAACCCTCTCAAATTTTTAGCTTATTCTATGTGTGTGAAATGATGATACCACGCCAACTATCAACATTTTCATAGTTCATTTGAAGTGCTTTACAATTTCAGGGTTATTTATCTCAAAAAATAAGGAAGTGCATGAAAAGTACCAAATGTAGTCAAAGAGGGTTCAAAATTGGTGATGTGGCTTTGAATGGTGCGTTTTGAACACACAAAAAGTATGGAGTTGCAAAAAGTTCAAGAAAATTAAATGCCTTTTTAATAGATGAGTTTTCGTCCTAAACCGTGATACTTCGAAAGAGATTGTCCATTTTGTACACGAAGTGCATCTAGTTTTTGCCGTAACCCTCTCAAATTTTTAGGTTATGCTATGTGCGAGAAATTATTATACCATGCCAACTTTCAACCCTTTTAGAGTTCATTGGAAGTGCTTTTCAGTTTCAGGGTTATTAAGCTCAAAAAAATCACTAAGTGCATAAAAAGTAGCAAATGTAGTTAGAAAGGGTTGAAAATTGATTATGTGGCTTCGGATGGTGCAGTTTGAACACACAAAAAGGATGGAGTTCGAAAAAGTTCAAGAAAATGAAATCCCTTTTTAACAGATGAGTTTTCGTCCGAAACCATGATACTCGGAAAGAGATTGTCCATTTTGTACACGAAGTGCATCCAGTTTTTGCCGTCACCCTCTCAACATTTTAGCACATGCTATGTGGGTGAAATGATGATACCATGGCAACTTTCAAACATTTCAGAGTCATTTGAAGTGCTTTTCAATTTCAGGGTCATTTAGCTCAAAAAAATCAGTAAATGCTTGAAAAATACCAAATGAAGTCAGAAAGGATTGAAAATTGATGATGTGGCTTTGAATGGTGTATTTTGAACACACAAAAAGTATGGAGTTCCAAAAAGTTCAACAAATGAAATCCCTTTGTAACAAATGAGTTTTCGTCCCAAACCGTGATACTTCGAAAGAGATTGTCCATTTTGTACACGAAGTGCATCCAGTTTTTGCCGTAACCCTAACAACTTTTTAGCGCATGCTATGTGGGTTAAATGATAATACCATGCCAACTTTCAACCTTTTCAGAGTCATTTGAAGTGCTTTTTAATTTCAGGGTTATTTAGCTCAAATAAATAAGTAAGTGCATGAAAAATACCAAATGTAGTCAGAAAGGGTTGAAAATTGATGATGTGGCTTTGAATGGTGCATTTTGAACACACAAAAATATGGAGTTCCAAAAAGTTCAATAAAATGAAATCCCTTTTTAACAGATGAGTTTTCGTCCGAAACCGTGATACTTCGAAAGAGATTGTCCATTTCGTACACGAAGTGCATCCAGTTTTTGTCGTAACCCTCTCAAATTTATAGGTTATGCTATGTGCGAGAAATTATTATACCATGCAAACTGTCAACCTTTTTAGAGTTCATTTGAAGTGCTTTTCAGTTTGAGGGTTATTTAGCTCAAAAAAATCACTAAGTGCATAAAAAGAAGCAAATGTAGTCACAAAGGGTTGAGAATTGATGATGTGGCTTTGGATGGGGCGGTTTGAACACACAAAAAGGATGGAGTTCGAAAAAGTTCAAGAAAATGAAATCCCTTTGTAACAGATGAGTTTTCGTCCGAAACCATGATACTCGGAAAGAGATGGTCCATTTTGTACACGAAGTGCATCCAGTTTTTGCCGTAACCCTCTCAACTTTTTAGCACATGTTATGTGGGTGAAATGATGATACCATGGCAACTTTCAAACATTTCAGAGTCATTTGAAGTGCTTTTCAATTTCAGGGTCATTTAGCTCAACAAAAATCAGTAAGTGCATGAAAAATACCAAAAGAAGTCAGAAAGGGTTGAAAATTGATGATGTGGCTTTGAATTGTGGATTTTGAACACACAAAAAGTATGGAGTTCCAAAAAGTTCAACAAATGAAATCCCTTTGTAACAAATGAGTTTTCGTGCCAAACCGTGATACTTTGAAAGAGATTGTCCATTTTGTACACGAAGTGCATCCAGTTTGTGCCGTAACCCTAACAACTTTTTAGCGCATGCTATGTGGGTTAAATGATGATACCATGCCAACTTTCAACCTTTTAGAGTCATTTGAAGTGCATTTTAATTTCAGGGATATTTAGCTCAAAAAAAACTATAAGTGCATGAAAAAGACCAAATGTAGTTAGAAAGTGTTGGAAATTGATGATGTCGCTTTGAATGGTGCATTTTGAACACACAAAAAGAATGGAGTTCCAAAAAGTTCAAAATAATGAAATCCCTTTGTAACAGATGAGTTTTCGTCCGAAACCGTGATACTTCGAAAGAGATTGTCCATTTTGTACACGAAGTGCATCCAGTTTTTGCCGTAACCCTCTCAACTTTTTGTTGGGGAACATCGCATGGGAAACAAAAAATTTCCTACGCACACGCAAACCTATCCATGGTGATCAGCATCTACGAGATGGAGAGTGGATCTACGTACCCATGTAGATCACTAAGCGGGAAGCGTTAAGAAACGCGGTTGGTGTAGTCAAACATCTTCGTGATCCAAATCACCGAGCGTCCCGCGATCTCATCACGATCCGTCCCGCGATCTTGATCACGATCTGTCCTGCGAACTCATCACGATCCGTCCCGCGAACTCATCACGATCCGTTCTGCAATCTCATCACGAACCGTCTCGCGATCTCGATCACGGTCCTTCCGATCTAGCGCCGAACGAACGACACCTCTGCGTTCAGCTCACATGCAGCTTGATGACGATCTCCACCGTCTCGATCCAGCAAGAGGAGGTGGAGAGGAGAGAGAGTTCACCGGCAGCGTGACGGCGCTCCGGTGATGGTGGTGGAGCAATTCCGGTAGGGCTTCGCCTAAGCACTGCGGAACTACGATCTAGAGGAGAAAGTATGCACCGGTGGAACGGGTAGCACGTGGCCGGAAATTCTGTCCAAAAACCACACAATCCACTAGTATATATAGGAGGAGAGGCGAGGACAGGCAGCCAAGGACTTTGGGTCGGCCGAAATAGGAGGTGGGAAGGAATCCTACTTCACCTCCAATCCTAGTTGGAGTAGGATTGCCTCCTATTGGCTGATTTTCCACTTTTTGCTTTAGGACTTTCTCTCCTGCGCCATGCGCCTTTGTGGCTGTTTTCCCAGCCCACAAAGGGCTGGTTATTATTCTCCCACAGCCCATGGACCTCTTGGGGTCGAAATACCCCTCCCGGAGGTCCCCCGGTACACTACCGGCACTCCCGGTACACTACCGATACTCCCGGTAGACTACCGATGAGCCCGAAACTTTTCCGGCGACCAAACTGGGACATCCTATATATGAATCTTTACCTACGGACCATTCCGGAGCTCCTAGTGACGTCCGGGATCTCATCCGGGACTCCGAACAACCTTCGGTCACCACCATACATAACTCTACACTACCGAAACGTCATCGAACCTTAAGTGTGCAGACCCTGCGGGTTCGAGAACTATGTAGACATGACCGACACACCTCTATGGTCAATAACCAATGGAGGGACCTGGACGTCCACATTGGTTCCTACATATTCTACGAAGATCTTTATCGGTCGAACCTCTATGTCAAGGATTCAGTTAATCCCGTATAACGTTCCCTTTGTTCTTCGGTATGTTACTTGCCCGAGATTCGATCGTCGGTATCTCCATACCTAGTTCAACCTCGTTACTGGTAAGTCTCTTTACTCGTTCCGTAATACAAGATCCCGTGACTAACACTTAGCCACATTGCTTGCAAGGCTTGTTGTGATGTTGTATTACCGAGTGGGCCCTGAGATACCTCTCCGTCACACGGAGTAACAAATCCCAGTCTCGATCCATGCCAACTCAACAAACACCATCGGAGATACCTATAGAGCACCTTTATAGTCACCCAGTTACGTTGCGACGTTTGATACACACAAGGCACTCCTCCGATATCCATGAGTTGCATGATCTCATGGTCATAGGAACATATACTTGACATGCAGAAAACAGTAGCAATAAACTGACACGATCATATGCTATGTTTGTATTTTGGGTCTTGTCCACCGCATAATTCTCCTAATGATGTGATCCCGTTATCAAATGACATCTCATGTCCATGGCTAGGAAACCTTAACCATCTTTTGATCAACGAGCTAGTCTACTAGAGGCATACTAGGGACATTGTTTTGTCTATGTATCCACACATGCATTTAAGTCTCCGATCAATACAATTATAGCCTGGATAATAAACGATTATCATGAACAAGGAAATATGATAATAACTAATTTATTATTGCCTCTAGGGCATATTTCCAACACTTTTTAGCATATTCTATGTGGGTGAAATTATGATACCATTCCAGGTTTCAACCTTTTCAGATTTCATTTGAAGTGCTTTTCAATTTCAGGGTTATTTAGCTCAAAAAAATTAGTAAGTTCATGAAAAATACCAAATGAAGTCAGAAAGGGTTATAAATTGTTGATGTGGCTTTGAATGGTGTATTTTGAACACACAAAAAGTATAGAGTTCCAAAAAGTTCAACAAATGAAATCCTTTTGTAACAAATTAGTTTTCGTCCCAAACCGTGATACTTCGAAAGAGATTGTCCATTTTGTACACGAAGTGCATCCAGTTTTTGCCGTAACCCTCTCACCTTTTTAGAACATGCTATGTGGGTGAAATGCTGATACCATGCCAACTTTCAACCTTTTTAGAGTTCATTTGAAGTGCTTTTCAATTTCAGGGTTATTTAGATCAAAATAATCAGTAAGTGCATGAAAAATGCCAAATGAAGTCAGAAAGGGTTGAAAATTGATGATGTTGCTTTGAATGGTGCATTTTGAACACAAAAAAGTATGGAGTTCGAAAAAGTTCAAAAAAATGAAATCCCTTTGTAAGAAATGAGTTTTCATCCCAAACCGTCATACTTCGAAAGAGATTGTCCATTTTGTACACAAAGTGCATCTAGTTTTTGCCGTAACCCTCTAAACTTTTTAGCACATGCCATGTGTGTGGAATGATGACACCATGCCAACTTTCAACCTTTTCAGAGTTCATTTGAAGTGTTTTTCTATTTCAGTGTTATTTAGCTCAAAAACATTCAATAAGTGCATGAAAAATACCAAATGAAGTCAGAAAGGGTTGAAAATTGATAATATGGCTTTGAATGGTGCATTTTGAACACACAAAAGAATGGAGTTCCAAAAAGTTCAAAATAATGAAATCCCTTTGTAACAAATGAGTTTTCGTCCGAAACCGTGATACTTCGAAAGAGATTGTCCATTTTGTACATGAAGTGCATCTAGTTTGTGCTGTAACCCTATCAACTTTTTAGCACATGCTATGTGGTTTAAGTGATGATATGATGCCAACTTGAACCTTTTCAGATTTCCTTTGAAGTGCTTTTCAATTTCAGAGTTATTTAGCTCAAAAAAAATAAGTAAGTGCATGAAAAATACCAAATGTAGTCAGAAAGGGTTGAAAATTGATGATGTGGCTTTGAATGGTGCATTTTGAACACACAAAAATATGGAGTTCTAAAAAGTTCAATAAAATGAAATCCCTTTGTAACGGATGGTTTTCGTCCGAAAGCGTCATACTTCGAAACAGATTGTCCATTTTGTACATGAAGTGCATCCACTTTTTGCCATAACCCTCACAACATTTTAGCACATACTATGTGGGTGAAATGATTATACCATGCCAACTTTCAACGTTTTCAGAGTTCATTTGAAGTGCTTTTCATTTTCAGGATTATTTAGCTCAAAAAAATCAGTAAGTGCATGAAAAATACCAAATGTAGTCAGAAAGGGCTAAAAATGGATGATGTGGCTTTGAATGGTGCATTTTGAAAACCCAAAAAGTATGGAGTTCCAAAACGTTCAAGGAAATTAAATCCCTATGTAACAGATGAGTTTTCGTCCGAAACCGTGATACTTCGAAAGAGATTGTCCATTTTGTACACAAAGTGCATCCAGTTTTTGCCGTAACCCTCTCAAATATTTAGCTTATTATAGGTGGGTGAAATGATGATACCATGCCAACTTTCAACCTTTTTAGATTTCATTTGAAGTGCTTTTCAATTTCAGTGTTATTTAGATCAAAACAATCAGTAAGTGCATGAAAAATACCAGATGAAGTCAGAAAGGGTTGAAAATTGATGATGTTGCTTTGAATGGTGCATTTTGAACACAAAAAAGTATGGAGTTTGAAAAAGTTCAAAAAAATGAAATCCCTTTGTAAGAAATGAGTTTTCATCCCAAACCGTGATACTTTGAAAAAGATTGTCCATTTTGTACACGAAGTGCATCTAGTTTTTGCCGTAACCCTCTAAACTAGTTAGCACATGCCATGTGTGTGAAATGATGATACCATGCCAACTTTCAACCTTTTCAAAGTTCATTTGAAGTGCTTTTCTATTTAAGTGTTATTTTGCTCAAAAACATTCAGTAAGTGCATGAAAAATACCAAATGAAGTCAGAAAGGGTTGAAAATTGATAATGTGGCTTTGAATGGTGCATTTTGAACACACAAAAAGTATGGAGTTCCAAGAAGTTCAAAATAATGAAATACCTTTGTAACAAATGAGTTTTCGTCCGAAACTGTGATACTTCGAAAGAGATTGTCCATTTTGTACATGAAGTGCATCTAGTTTGTGCTGTAACCCTATCAACTTTTTAGCACATGCTATGTGGTTTAAGTGATGATACGATGCCAACTTGAACCTTTTCAGAGTTCATTTGAAGTGCTTTTCAATTTCAGAGTTATTTAGCTCAAATAAATAAGTAAGTGCATGAAAAATACCAAATGTAGTCAGAAAGGGTTGAAAATTAATGATGTGGCCTTGAATAGGGCATTTTGAACACACACAAATATGGACTTCCAACAAGTTCAATAAAATGAAATCCCTTTGTAATAGATGGTTTTTGTCCGAAAGCGTGATACTTCGAAAGAGATTGTCCATTTTGTACATGAAGTTCATCCAGTTTTTGCCATAACCCTCTCAACTTTTTAGCACATGCCATATGGGTGAAATGATGATAACATGACAACTTTCAACCTTTTCGGAGTTCCTTTGAAGTTCTTTTCAATTTCAAGGTTATTTACCTCAAAAAAATCAGTAAGTGCATGAAAAATACCAAATGTAGTTAGAAAGGGTTGAAAATTGATGATGTGGCTGTGGATGGTGTAGTTTGAACACACAAAAAGTATGGAGTTCCAAAAAGTTCAAGAAAATGAAATCCCTTTGTAATAGATGAGTTTTCGTCCGAAACCATCATACTTGGAAAGAGATTTTCCATTTTGTACACGAACTGCATCTAGTTTTTCCCATAACCCTCTCAACTTTCTAGCACATGCTATGTGGGTGAAATGATGATACCATGCCAAGTTTAAACCTTTTTAGAGTCATTTCAAGTGCTTTTCAATTTCAGGGTTATTTAGTTAAAAAAATCAGTAAGTGCATGAAAAATACCAAATGTAGTCACAAAGGGTTGAAAATTGGTGATGAGGCTTTGAATGGTGCATTTTGAACACACAAAAAGTATGGAGTTTCAAAAAGTTCAAAAAATGAAATCCCTTTGTAATAGATGAGTTTTTGTTCGAAGCCGTGGTACTTCGAAAGAGATTGTCCATTTTGTATATGAAGTGCATCCAGTTTTCGCCGTAACCCTCTAAATTTTTTAACACATGCTATGTGCGTGAAATGATGATACCATGCCAACTTTCAACCTTTTCGGAGTTCATTTGAAGTGCTTTTCAATTTCAGGGTTATTTAGCTCAAAACAATTAGTAAGTGCATGAAAAATACCAAATGGAGTCAGAAAGGGTTGAAAATTGATGATGTGGCTTTGGATGGTGCAGTTTGAACACACAAAAAGTCTGGAGTTGCAAAAAGTTCAAGAAAATAAAATCCCTTTGCAATAGATGAGTTTTCGTCCGAAACCATTATACTTGGAAAGAGATTGTCCATTTTGTACACGAAGTGCATCAAGTTTTTGCCGTAACCCTGTAAACTTTTTAGCACTTTCTATGTGGGTGAAATGATGATGCCATGCCAACTTTCAACCTTTTCAGAGTCATTTGAAGTGCTTTTCAATTTCTGGGTTATTTAGCTCAAAAAAATCAGTAAGTGCCTGAAAAATACCAAATGTAGTCACAAAGGGGTGAAAATTGATGATGTGGATTTGAATGGTGCATTTTGAACACACAAAAAGTATGGAGTTCCAAATTTTTTGAAAAAATGAAATCCCTTTGTAACAGATGAGTTTTTGTTCGAACCCGTGATACTTCGAAATATATTGTCCATTTTATACACAAAGTGCATCCAGTTTTTGCCGTAACCATCTCAACTTTTTCGCATATTCTATGTGGGTGAAATGATGATACCATGCTAACTTTCAACCGTTTCAGTTTTCATTTGAAGTGCTTTTAAATTTCAGGGTTATTTAGCTAAAAAAAATCTATCAGTGCATGAAAAATATCAAATGTAGTCACAAAGGGTTGAAAATTGATGATGTGGCTTTGAATGGTGCATTTTGAACACAAAAAAGTATGGAGTTAGAAAAAGTTCAAAAAAATGAAATCCCTTTGTAAGAAATGAGTTTTCATCCCACACCGTCATACTTCGAAAGAGATTGTCCATTTTGTACACAAAGTGCATCTAGTTTTTGCCGTAACCCTCTAAACTTTTTAGCACATGCCATGTGTGTGAAATGATGACACCATGCCAACTTTCAACCTTTTCAGAGTTCATTTGAAGTGTTTTTCTATTTCAGTGTTATTTAGCTCAAAAACATTCAGTAAGTGCATGAAAAATACCAAATGAAGTCAGAAAGGGTTGAAAATTGATAATGTGGCTTTGAATGGTGCATTTTGAACACACAAAAGTATGGAGTTCCAAAAAGTTCAAAATAATGAAATCCCTTTGTAACAAATGAGTTTTCGTCCGAAACCGTGATACTTCGAAAGAGATTGTCCTTTTTGTACATGAAGTGCATCTAGTTTGTGCTGTAACCCTATCAACTTTTTAGCACATGCTATGTGGTTTAAGTGATGATATGATGCCAACTTGAACCTTTTCAGATTTCATTTGCAGTGCTTTTCAATTTCAGAGTTATTTAGCTCAAAAAAATAAGTAAGAGCATGAAAAATACCAAATGTAGTCAGAAAGGGTTGAAAATTGATAATGTGGCTTTGAATGGTGCATTTTGAGCACACAAAAGTATGGAGTTCCAAAAAGTTCAAATAATGAAATCCCTTTGTAACAAATGAGTTTTCGTCCGAAACCGTGATACTTCGAAAGAGATTGTCCATTTTGTACATGAAGTGCATCTAGTTTGTGCTGTAACCCCATCAACTTTTTAGCACATGCTATGTGGTTTAAGTGATGATATGATGCCAACTTGAACCTTTTCAGATTTCCTTTGAAGTGCTTTTCAATTTCAGAGTTATTTAGCTCAAAAAAAATAAGTAAGTGCATGAAAAATACCAAATGTAGTCAGAAAGGGGTGAAAATTGATGATGTGGCTTTGAATGGTGCATTTTGAACACACAAAAATATGGAGTTCTAAAAAGTTCAATAAAATGAAATCCCTTTGTAACGGATGGTTTTCGTCCGAAAGCGTCATACTTCGAAACAGATTGTCCATTTTGTACATGAAGTGCATCCAGTTTTTGCCATAACCCTCACAACATTTTAGCACATACTATGTGGGTGAAATGATTATACCATGCCAACTTTCAACGTTTTCAGAGTTCATTTGAAGTGCTTTTCATTTTCAGGATTATTTAGCTCAAAAAAATCAGTAAGTGCATGAAAAATACCAAATGTAGTCAGAAAGGGCTAAAAATGGATGATGTGGCTTTGAATGGTGCATTTTGAAAACCCAAAAAGTATGGAGTTCCAAAACGTTCAAGGAAATTAAATCCCTATGTAACAGATGAGTTTTCGTCCGAAACCGTGATACTTCGAAAGAGATTGTCCATTTTGTACACAAAGTGCATCCAGTTTTTGCCGTAACCCTCTCAAATATTTAGCTTATTATAGGTGGGTGAAATGATGATACCATGCCAACTTTCAACCTTTTTAGATTTCATTTGAAGTGCTTTTCAATTTCAGTGTTATTTAGATCAAAACAATCAGTAAGTGCATGAAAAATACCAGATGAAGTCAGAAAGGGTTGAAAATTGATGATGTTGCTTTGAATGGTGCATTTTGAACACAAAAAAGTATGGAGTTTGAAAAAGTTCAAAAAAATGAAATCCCTTTGTAAGAAATGAGTTTTCATCCCAAACCGTGATACTTTGAAAAAGATTGTCCATTTTGTACACGAAGTGCATCTAGTTTTTGCCGTAACCCTCTAAACTAGTTAGCACATGCCATGTGTGTGAAATGATGATACCATGCCAACTTTCAACCTTTTCAAAGTTCATTTGAAGTGCTTTTCTATTTAAGTGTTATTTTGCTCAAAAACATTCAGTAAGTGCATGAAAAATACCAAATGAAGTCAGAAAGGGTTGAAAATTGATAATGTGGCTTTGAATGGTGCATTTTGAACACACAAAAAGTATGGAGTTCCAAGAAGTTCAAAATAATGAAATACCTTTGTAACAAATGAGTTTTCGTCCGAAACTGTGATACTTCGAAAGAGATTGTCCATTTTGTACATGAAGTGCATCTAGTTTGTGCTGTAACCCTATCAACTTTTTAGCACATGCTATGTGGTTTAAGTGATGATACGATGCCAACTTGAACCTTTTCAGAGTTCATTTGAAGTGCTTTTCAATTTCAGAGTTATTTAGCTCAAATAAATAAGTAAGTGCATGAAAAATACCAAATGTAGTCAGAAAGGGTTGAAAATTAATGATGTGGCCTTGAATAGGGCATTTTGAACACACACAAATATGGACTTCCAACAAGTTCAATAAAATGAAATCCCTTTGTAATAGATGGTTTTTGTCCGAAAGCGTGATACTTCGAAAGAGATTGTCCATTTTGTACATGAAGTTCATCCAGTTTTTGCCATAACCCTCTCAACTTTTTAGCACATGCCATATGGGTGAAATGATGATACCATGACAACTTTCAACCTTTTCGGAGTTCCTTTGAAGTGCTTTTCAATTTCAAGGTTATTTACCTCAAAAAAATCAGTAAGTGCATGAAAAATACCAAATGTAGTTAGAAAGGGTTGAAAATTGATGATGTGGCTGTGGATGGTGTAGTTTGAACACACAAAAAGTATGGAGTTCCAAAAAGTTCAAGAAAATGAAATCCCTTTGTAATAGATGAGTTTTCGTCCGAAACCATCATACTTGGAAAGAGATTTTCCATTTTGTACACGAACTGCATCTAGTTTTTCCCATAACCCTCTCAACTTTCTAGCACATGCTATGTGGGTGAAATGATGATACCATGCCAAGTTTAAACCTTTTTAGAGTCATTTCAAGTGCTTTTCAATTTCAGGGTTATTTAGTTAAAAAAATCAGTAAGTGCATGAAAAATACCAAATGTAGTCACAAAGGGTTGAAAATTGGTGATGAGGCTTTGAATGGTGCATTTTGAACACACAAAAAGTATGGAGTTTCAAAAAGTTCAAAAAATGAAATCCCTTTGTAATAGATGAGTTTTTGTTCGAAGCCGTGATACTTCGAAAGAGATTGTCCATTTTGTATATGAAGTGCATCCAGTTTTCGCCGTAACCCTCTAAATTTTTTAACACATGCTATGTGCGTGAAATGATGATACCATGCCAACTTTCAACCTTTTCGGAGTTCATTTGAAGTGCTTTTCAATTTCAGGGTTATTTAGCTCAAAACAATTAGTAAGTGCATGAAAAATACCAAATGGAGTCAGAAAGGGTTGAAAATTGATGATGTGGCTTTGGATGGTGCAGTTTGAACACACAAAAAGTCTGGAGTTGCAAAAAGTTCAAGAAAATAAAATCCCTTTGCAATAGATGAGTTTTCGTCCGAAACCATTATACTTGGAAAGAGATTGTCCATTTTGTACACGAAGTGCATCAAGTTTTTGCCGTAACCCTGTAAACTTTTTAGCACTTTCTATGTGGGTGAAATGATGATGCCATGCCAACTTTCAACCTTTTCAGAGTCATTTGAAGTGCTTTTCAATTTCTGGGTTATTTAGCTCAAAAAAATCAGTAAGTGCATGAAAAATACCAAATGTAGTCACAAAGGGGTGAAAATTGATGATGTGGATTTGAATGGTGCATTTTGAACACACAAAAAGTATGGAGTTCCAAATTTTTTGAAAAAATGAAATCCCTTTGTAACAGATGAGTTTTTGTTCGAACCCGTGATACTTCGAAATATATTGTCCATTTTATACACAAAGTGCATCCAGTTTTTGCCGTAACCATCTCAACTTTTTCGCATATTCTATGTGGGTGAAATGATGATACCATGCTAACTTTCAACCGTTTCAGTTTTCATTTGAAGTGCTTTTAAATTTCAGGGTTATTTAGCTAAAAAAAATCTATCAGTGCATGAAAAATATCAAATGTAGTCACAAAGGGTTGAAAATTGATGATGTGGCTTTGAATGGTGCATTTTGAACACAAAAAAGTATGGAGTTAGAAAAAGTTCAAAAAAATGAAATCCCTTTGTAAGAAATGAGTTTTCATCCCACACCGTCATACTTCGAAAGAGATTGTCCATTTTGTACACAAAGTGCATCTAGTTTTTGCCGTAACCCTCTAAACTTTTTAGCACATGCCATGTGTGTGAAATGATGACACCATGCCAACTTTCAACCTTTTCAGAGTTCATTTGAAGTGTTTTTCTATTTCAGTGTTATTTAGCTCAAAAACATTCAGTAAGTGCATGAAAAATACCAAATGAAGTCAGAAAGGGTTGAAAATTGATAATGTGGCTTTGAATGGTGCATTTTGAACACACAAAAGTATGGAGTTCCAAAAAGTTCAAAATAATGAAATCCCTTTGTAACAAATGAGTTTTCGTCCGAAACCGTGATACTTCGAAAGAGATTGTCCTTTTTGTACATGAAGTGCATCTAGTTTGTGCTGTAACCCTATCAACTTTTTAGCACATGCTATGTGGTTTAAGTGATGATATGATGCCAACTTGAACCTTTTCAGATTTCATTTGCAGTGCTTTTCAATTTCAGAGTTATTTAGCTCAAAAAAATAAGTAAGAGCATGAAAAATACCAAATGTAGTCAGAAAGGGTTGAAAATTGATAATGTGGCTTTGAATGGTGCATTTTGAGCACACAAAAGTATGGAGTTCCAAAAAGTTCAAATAATGAAATCCCTTTGTAACAAATGAGTTTTCGTCCGAAACCGTGATACTTCGAAAGAGATTGTCCATTTTGTACATGAAGTGCATCTAGTTTGTGCTGTAACCCTATCAACTTTTTAGCACATGCTATGTGGTTTAAGTGATGATATGATGCCAACTTGAACCTTTTCAGATTTCATTTGAAGTGCTTTTCAATTTCAGAGTTATTTAGCTCAAAAAAATAAGTAAGTGCATGAAAAATACCAAATGTAGTCAGAAAGGGTTGAAAATTGATGATGTGGCTTTGAATGGTGCATTTTGAACACACAAAAATATGGAGTTCGAAAAAGTTCAATAAAATGAAATCCCTTTGTAACAGATGGTTTTCGTCCGAAAGCGTGCTACTTGGAAACAGATTGTCCATTTTGTACATGAAGTGCATCCAGTTTTTGCCATAACCCTCACAACATTTTAGCACATACTATGTGGGTGAAATGATTATACCATGCCAACTTTCAACGTTTTCAGAGTTCATTTGAAGTGCGTTTCAATTTCAGGATTATTTAGCTCAAAAAAATCAGTAAGTGCATGAAAAATACCAAATGTAGTCAGAAAGGGCTAAAAATGGATGATGTGGCTTTGAATGGTGCATTTTGAAAACCCAAAAAGTATGGAGTTCCAAAACGTTCAAGGAAATTAAATCCCTTTGTAACAGATGAGTTTTCGTCCGAAACTGTGATACTTCGAAAGAGATTGTCCATTTTGTACACAAAGTGCATCCAGTTTTTGCCGTAACCCTCTCAAATTTTTAGCTTATTATAGGTGGGTGAAATGATGATACCATGCCAACTTTCAACCTTTTGAGATTTCATTTGAAGTGCTTTTCAATTTCAGGGTTATTTAGATCAAAACAATCAGTAAGTGCATGAAAAATACCAGATGAAGTCAGAAAGGGTTGAAAATTGATGATGTTGCTTTGAATGGTGCATTTTGAACACAAAAAAGTATGAAGTTCGAAAAAGTTCAAAAAAATGAAATCCCTTTGTAAGAAACTAGTTAGCACATGCCATGTGTGTGAAATGATGATACCATGCCAACTTTCAACCTTTTCAAAGTTCATTTGAAGTGCTTTTCTATTTAAGTCTTATTTTGCTCAAAAACATTCAGTAAGTGCATGAAAAATACCAAATGAAGTCAGAAAGGGTTGAAAATTGATAATGTGGCTTTGAATGGTGCATTTTGAACACACAATAAGTATGGAGTTCCAAGAAGTTCAAAATAATGAAATACCTTTGTAACAAATGAGTTTTCGTCCGAAACTGTGATACTTCGAAAGAGATTGTCCATTTTGTACATGAAGTGCATCTAGTTTGTGCTGTAACCCTATCAAATTTTTAGCACATGCTATGTGGTTTAAGTGATGATACGATGCCAACTTGAACCTTTTCAGAGTTCATTTGAAGTGCTTTTCAATTTCAGAGTTATTTAGCTCAAATAAATAAGTAAGTGCATGAAAAATACCAAATGTAGTCAGAAAGGGTTGAAAATTAATGATGTGGCCTTGAATAGTGCATTTTGAACACACACAAATATGGACTTCCAACAAGTTCAATAAAATGAAATCCCTTTGTAATAGATGGTTTTTGTCCGAAAGCGTGATACTTCGAAAGAGATTGTCCATTTTGTACATGAAGTTCATCCAGTTTTTGCCATAACCCTCTCAACTTTTTAGCACATGCCATATGGGTGAAATGATGATACCATGACAACTTTCAACCTTTTCGGAGTTCCTTTGAAGTGCTTTTCAATTTCAAGGTTATTTAGCTCAAAAAAATCAGTAAGTGCATGAAAAATACCAAATGTAGTTAGAAAGGGTTGAAAATTGATGATGTGGCTGTGGATGGTGTAGTTTGAACACACAAAAAGTATGGAGTTCCAAACAGTTCAAGAAAATGAAATCCCTTTGTAATAGATGAGTTTTCGTCCGAAACCATGATACTTGGAAAGAGATTTTCCATTTTGTACACGAACTGCATCTAGTTTTTCCCATAACCCTCTCAACTTTCTAGCACATGCTATGTGGGTGAAATGATGATACCATGCCAAGTTTAAACCTTTTTAGAGTCATTTCAAGTGCTTTTCAATTTCAGGGTTATTTAGTTAAAAAAAATCACTAAGTGCATGAAAAATACCAAATGTAGTCACAAAGGGTTGAAAATTGATGATGAGGCTTTGAATGGTGCATTTTGAACACACAAAAAGTATGGAGTTTCAAAAAGTTCAAAAAATGAAATCCCTTTGTAATAGATGAGATTTTGTTCGAAGCCGTGATACATCGAAAGAGATTGTCCATTTTGTATATGAAGTGCATCCAGTTTTCGCCGTAACCCTCTAAATTTTTTAACACATGCTATGTGGGTGAAATGATGATACCATGCCAACTTTCAACCTTTTCGGAGTTCATTTGAAGTGCTCTTCAATTTCAGGGTTATTTAGCTCAAAACAATTAGTAAGTGCATGAAAAATACCAAATGGAGTCAGAAAGGGTTGAAAATTGATGATGTGGCTTTGGATGGTGCAGTTTGAACACACAAAAAGTCTGGAGTTGCAAAAAGTTCAAGAAAATAAAATCCCTTTGCAATAGATGAGTTTTCGTCCGAAACCATTATACTTGGAAAGAGATTGTCCATTTTGTACACGAAGTGCATCAAGTTTTTGCCGTAACCCTGTAAACTTTTTAGCACTTGCTATGTGGGTGAAATGATGATGCCATGCCAACTTTCAACCTTTTCAGAGTCATTTGAAGTGCTTTTAAATTTCAGGGTTATTTAGCTAAAAAAAATCTATCAGTGCATGAAAAATATCAAATGTAGTCACAAAGGGTTGAAAATTGATGATGTGGCTTTGAATGGTGCATTTTGAACACACAAATTGTATGCAGTTCCAAAAAGTTCAAAAAATCAAATCCCTATCTAACAGATGAGTTTTCGTCCAAAACCGTGATACTTCGAAAGAGATTGTCCATTTTCTACACGAAGTGCATCCAGTTTCACCGTAAGCCTCTAAACTTTTTAGAACATGCTATGTGTGTGAAATGATCATACCTTGCCAACTTTCAACCTTTTTAGAGTTCATTTGAAGTGCTCTTCAATTTCAGGGTTTTTAGCTCAAACCAATCAGTAAGTGCATGAAAAATACCAAATGAAGTCAGAAAGGGTTGAAAATTGATGATGTGTCTTTGAATGGTGCATTTTGAACACACAAAAATTATGGAGTTCGAAAAAGTTCAACAAAATATAATCCCTTTGTAACAAATGAGTTTTCATCCCAAACCTTGATACTTCGAAAGAGATTGTCCATTTTGTACACGAAGTGCATCTAGTTTTTGCCGTAACCCTCTAATTTTTTTAACACATGCTATGTGGGTGAAATGATGATACCATGCCAACTTTCAACCTTTTCGGAGTTCATTTGAAGTGCTTTTTAATTTCAGGGTTATTTAGCTTAAAAAAATCAGTAAGTGCATGAACAATACCAAATGTAGTCAGAAAGGGTTGAAAATGGATGATGTGGCTTTGAATGGTGCATTTTGAAAACCCAAAAAGTATGCAGTTACAAAAAGTTCAAGAAAATGAAATCCCTTTGTAATAGATGAGTTTTCGTCCGAAACCATGATACTTGGAAAGAGATTGTCCATTTTGTACACGAAGTGCATCCAGTTTTTGCCGTAACCCTATCAACTTTTTAGCACATGCTATGTGGGTGAAATGATGATACCATGCCAACTTTCAACCTTTTCAAAGTCATTTGAAGTGCTTTTCAATTTCAGGGTTATTTAGCTCAAAAAAATCAGTAAGTGCATGAAAAATACCAAATGTAGTTAGAAAGGGTTGAAAATGGATGATGTGGCTTTGAATGGTGCATTTTGATCACACAAAAAGTATCGAGTTCCAAAAAGTTCAAGAAAATGAAATCCCTTAGTAACAGATGAGTTTTTGTTCGAAACCGTGATACTTCGAAAGAGATTTTCCGTTTTGTACACGAACTGCATCCAGTTTTCGCCGTAACCCTCTCAACTTTTTAGCATATTCTATGTGGGTGAAATGATGATACCATGCTAACTTTCAACCGTTTCAGTTTTCATTTGAAGTGCTTTTAAATTACAGGGTTATTTAGCTAAAAAAATCTGTAAGTGCATGAAAAATATCAAATGTAGTCACAAAGGGTTGAAAATTTATGATGTGGCTTTGAATGCTACATTTTGAACACACAAAATGTATGGAGTTCCAAAAAGTTCAAAAAATGAAATCCCTTTGTAACAGATGAGTTTTCGTACGAAACCGTGATACTTCCAAAGAGATTGTCCATTTTCTGCACGAAGTGCATCAAGTTTTTGCTGTAACCCTCTAAACTTTTTAGAACATGCTATGTGGGTGAGATGATGATACCATGCCAACTTTCAACCTTTTTAGAGTTCACTTGAAGTGCTTTTCAATTTCAGGGTTTCTTAGCTCAAAACAATGAGTAAGTGCACGAAAAATACCAAATGAAGTCAGAAAGGGTTGAAAATTGATGATGTGGCTTTGAATGGTACATTTTGAAGACACAAAAAGTATGGAGTTCCAAAAAGTTCAAAAAAATGAAATCCCTTTGTAACAAATGAGTTTTCATCCCAAACCGTGATACTCCGAAAGAGATTGTCCATTTTGTACACGAAGTGCTACCAGTTTTTGCCGTAACCTTCTAAATTTCTTAACACATGCTATGTGGGTGAAATGATGATATCATGCCAACTTTCAACCTTTTCTAAGTTCATTTTAAGTGCTTTTGAATTTCAGGGTTATTTAGCTCAAAAAAATAAGTAAGTGAATGAAAAATACCAAATGTAGTCAGAAAGGGTTGAAAATTGATGATGTGGCTTTGAATGGTGCATTTTGAACACAAAAAAAGTATGGAGTTCAAAAAAGTTCAAGAAAATGAAATTCCATTGTAATAGATGAGTTTTCGCCCGAAACCGTGATACTTCAAAACATATTGTCCATTTTCTACACGAAGTGCATCCAGTTTTTGCCGTAACCCTCTAACTTTTCAGCACATGCTATGTGGGTGAAATGATGATAACATGCCAACTTTCAACCTTTTCAGAGTTCATTTGAAGTGCTTTTCAATTTCAGGGTTATTTAGCTCAAAAAAATCAGTACGTGCATGAAAAATACCAAATGTAGTCAGAAAGGGTCGAAAATGGATGATGTGCCTTTGAATGGTGCATTTTGAAAACCCAAAAAGTATGGAGTTCGAAAAAGTTCAAGAAAATTAAATCCCTTTGTTACAAATCAGTTTTCATCTGAAACCGTGATACTTCGAAAGAGATTGTACATTTTGTACATGAAGTGCATCCAGGTTTTGCCATAACCCTCTAAAATTTTAGCTTATGCTACGTGGGAGAAGTGATGATACCATGCAAACTTTCAACCTTTGAAGAGTGCATTTGAAGTGCTTTTCAATTTCAGGGTTTTTTAGCTCAAAACAATGAGTAAGTGCATGAAAAATACCAAATGAAGTCAGAAAGGGTTGAAAATTGATGATGTGGCTTTGAATGGTGCATTTTGAACACCCAAAAAGTATGGAGTTCCAAAAAGTTCAAAAAATGAAATCCCTTTGTAACAGATGAGTTTTTGTTCGAAACCGTGATACTTCGAAAGAGATTGTCCATTTTGTACACGAAGTGCATCCTGTTTTCGCCGTAACCCTCTCAACTTTTTAGCATATTCTATGTGGGTGAAATGATGATACCATGCTAACTTTCAACCGTTTCAGTTTTCATTTCAAGTGCTTTTAAATTTCAGGGTTATTTAGCTAAAAAAATCTGTAAGTGCATGAAAAATACCAAATGTAGTCAGAAAGGGTTGAAAATTGATGATGTGACTTTGAATGGTGCATTGTGAACACACAAAAATTATGGAGTTCCAAAAAGTTCAAGAAAATTAAATCCCTTTGAAATAGATGAGTTTTCGTCCGAAACCGTGATACTTCAAAAGAGATTGTCCATTTTGTACATGAAGTCCATCCGGTCTTTCCCATAACCCTCTCAAATTTTTAGCTTATGCTATGAGGGACAAATGACGATACCATGCCAACTTTCAACCTTTTCAGAGGTCATTCGAAGTGCTTTTCAATTTCAGGGTCATTTAGCTCAAAAAATCACTAAGTGCATGAAAAGTAGCTAATGTAGTCAGAAACGGTTGAAAATTGATGATGTGGCTTTGGATGGTGCAGTTTGAACACACAAAAAGTATGGAGTTGCAAAAAGTTCAAGAAAATGAAATCCCTTTGTAATAGATGAGTTTTCGTCCGAAATCATGATACTTGGAAAGGGATTGTCCATTTTGTACACGAAGTGCATCCACTTTTCGCCGTAACCCTCTCAAATGTTTAGCTTATTCTATGTGGGTGAAATGATGATACCATGCCAACTTTCAACCTTTTTAGAGTTCATTTGAAGTGCTTTTCAATTTCAGGGTTTTTTAGCTCAAAACAATAAGTAAGTGCATGAAAAATACCAAATGAAGTCAGAAAGGGTTGAAAATTGATGATGTGGCTTTGAATGCTGCATTTTGAACACACAAAAAGTATGGAGTTCCAAAAAGTTCAAAAAAATGAAATCCCTTTGTAACAGATGAGGTTTTGGTCGAAACCGTGATACTTCGAAAGAGATTGTCCATTTTGTACACTAAGTGCATCCAGTTTTCGCCGTAACCCTCTCAGCTTTTAAGCATATTCTACGTGGGTGAAATGATGATACCATGCTAACATTCAACCATTTCAGTTTTCATTTGAAGTGCTTTTAAATTTCAGGGTTATTTAGCTAAAAAAAATCAGTAAGTCCATGAAAAATATCAAATGTAGTCACAAAGGGTTGAAAATTGATGATGTGGCTTTGAATGCTGCAGTTTGAACACACAAAAAGTATGGAGTTGCAAAAAGTTCAAGAAAATAACATCCCTTTGTAATAGATGAGTTTTCGTCCGAAATCATGATACTTGGAAAGAGATTGTCCATTTTGTACATGAAGTGCATCCAATTTTTGCCGTAACCCTCTCAACTTTTTAGCACATGCTATGTGGGTGAACAGATGATACCATGCCAACTTTCAACCTTTTCAGAGTCATTTGAAGTGCTTTCGAATTTCACGGTTTTTTAGCTCAAAACAATCAGTTAGTGCGTGAAAAATAACAAATGAAGTCAGAAAGGGTTGAAAATTTATGATGTGGCTTTGAATGGTGCATTTTGAACACAAAAAAAGGATAGAGTTCCAAAAAGTTCAAGAAAATGAAATTCCATTGTAATAGATGAGTTTTTGCCCGAAACCGTGATACTTCAAAACATATTGTCCATTTTCTACACGAAGTGCATCCAGTTTTTGCCGTACCCCTCTAAACTTTTCAGCACATGCTATGTGGGTGAAATGATGATAACATGCCAACTTTCAACCTTTTCAGAGTTCATTTGAAGTGCTTTTCAATTTCAGGGTTATTTAGCTCAAAAAACCATTAATGCATGAAAAATACCAAATGAAGTCAGAACGGGTTGAAAATTGAGGATGTGGCTTTCAATGGTGCATTTTGAACACGCAAAAAGAATGGAGTTCCAAAAAGTTCAAAAAAATGAAATCCCTTTGTAACAGATGAGTTTTCGTTTGAAACTGTGATACTTCGAAAGAGATTGTCCATTTTGTACATGAAGTGCATCCACTTTTTGCCCTAACCCTCTCAAATTTTTACCTTATTCTATGTGGGTGAAATGATGATACCATGCCAACTTTCAACCTTTTCAGAGTTCATTTGAAGTGGTTTTCAATTTCAGGGTTATTGAGCTCAAAAAATTAGTAAGTGCATGAAAAATACCAAATGTACTGAGAAAGGGTTGAAAATTGATGATGTGGCTTTGAATGGTGCATTTTGAACACACAAAAACTATGGAGTTCCAAAAATCTCAAAAAATGAAATCCCTTTGTAACAGATGAGTTTTCGTCCGAAACCGTGATACTTCGAAAGAGATTGTCCATTTTGTACATGAAGTCCATCCAGTCTTTGCCATAACGCTCTCAAATTTTTAGCTTATGCTATGTGGGGGAAATGACGATACCATGCCAACTTTCAACCTTTTCAGAGGTCATTTGAAGTGCTTTTCAAATTCAGGGTTATTTATCTCAAAAAAATCACTAAGTGCATGAAAAGTAGCTAATGTAGTCAGAAACGGTTGAAAATTGATGATGTGGCTTTGGATGGTGCAGTTTGAACACACAAAAAGTATGGAGTTGCAAAAAGTTCAAGAAAATTAAATCCCTTTGTAACAGATGAGTTTTCGTCCAAAACCGTGATACTTCGAAAGAGATTGTCCATTTTGTACACGAAGTGCATCCAGTTTTCGCCGTAACCCTCTCAACTTTTTAGCATATTCTGTGTGGGTGAAATGATGATACCATGCTAACTTTCAACCGTTTCAGTTTTCATTTGAAGTGCTTTTGAATTTCAGGGTTATTTAGCTAAAAAAAATCTTTAAGTGCATGAAAAATATCAAATGTAGTAAGAAAGGGTTGAAAATTGATGATGTGGCTTTGGATGGTGCAGTTTGAACACACAAAAAGTATGGAGTTCCAAAAAGTTCAAGAAAAAGAAATCCCTTTGTAATAGATGAGTTTTCGTCCGAAACCATGATACTTGGAAGAGATTGTCCATTTTGTACACGAAGTGCATCCAGTTTTTGCCGTAACCCTCTCAACTTTTTAGCACATGCTATGTGGGTGAAAAGATGATACCATGCCACCATTCAACCTTTTCAGAGTCATTTGAAGTGCTTTTGAATTTCAGGGTTTTTAGATCAAAACAATCAGTAAGTGCTTGAAAAATACCAAATGAAGTCATAAAAGGTTGAAAATTAATGATGTGGCTTTGAATGGTGCAGTTTGAACACAAAAAAAGTATAGAGTTCCAAAAAGGTCAAGAAAATGAAATTCCATTGTAACACGAAGTGCATGAAATTCCATTGTAACACGAAGATTAGTTTTCGCCCGAAACCATGATACTTCAAAACATATTGTCCATTTTCTACACGAAGTGCATCCAGTTTTTGCCGTAACCCTCTAAAATTTTCAGCACATGCTATGTGGGTGAAATGATGATAACATGCCAACTTTCAACCTTTTCAGAGCTCATTTGAAGTGCTTTTCAATTTCAGGGTTATTTAGCTCAAAAAAAATCAGTAAGTGCATGAAAAATACCAAATGTAGTCAGAAAGGGTTGAAAATGGATGATGTGCCTTTGAATGGTGCATTTTGAAAACCCAAAAAGTATGGAATTCCAAAAAGTTCAAGAAAATTAAATCCCTTTGTAACAAATAAGTTTTCATCCGAAATCGTGATACTTCGAAAGAGATTGTCCATTTTGTACATGAAGTGCATCCAGTTTTTGCCATAACCCTCTCAAATTTTTAGCTTATGCTACGTGGGAGAAGTGATGATACCATGCGAACTTTCAACCTTTGAAGAGTGCATTTGAAGTACTTTTCAATTTCAGGGTTATTTAGCTCAAAAAAATCAGTAAGTGCATGAAAAATACCAAATGTAGTCAGAAAGGGTAGAAAATTGATGATGTGGCTTTCAATGGTGCATTTTGCACACAGAAAAAGAATGGAATTCCAAAACGTTCAAAAAAATGAAATCCCTTTGTAACAGATGAGTTCTCGTCTGAAACCGTGATACTTCGAAAGAGATTGTCCATTTTGTACATGAAGTGCATCCACTTTTTGCCCTTACCCTCTCAAATTTTTACCTTATTCTATGTGGGTGAAATGATGATACCATGCCAACTTTCAACCTTTTCAGAGTTCATTTGAAGTGGTTTTCAATTTCAGGGTTATTTAGCTAAAAAAATGAGTAAGTGCATGACAAATACCAAATGTACTCAGAAAGGGTTGAAAATTGATGATGTGGCTTTGAATGGTGCATTTTGAACACACAAAAACTATGGAGTTCCAAAAATCTCAAAAAATGAAATCCCTTTGTAACAGATGAGTTTTCGTCCGAAACCGTGATACTTCGAAAGAGATTGTCCATTTTGTACATGAAGTCCTTCCAGTCTTTGCCATAACGCTCTCAAATTTTTAGCTTATGCTATGTGGGAGAAATGACGATACCATGCCAACTTTCAACCTTTTCAGAGGTCATTTGAAGTGCTTTTCAAATTCAGGGTTATTTAGCTCAAAAAAATCACTAAGTGCATGAAAAGTAGCTAATGTAGTCAGAAACGGTTGAAAATTGATGATGTGGCTTTGGATGGTGCAGTTTGAACACACAAAAAGTATGGAGTTGCAAAAAGTTCAAGAAAATTAAATCCCTTTGTAACAGATGAGTTTTCGTCCAAAACCGTGATACTTCGAAAGAGATTGTCCATTTTGTACACGAAGTGCATCCAGTTTTCGCCGTAACCCTCTCAACTTTTTACCATATTCTATGTGGGTGAAATGATGATACCATGCTAACTTTCAACCGTTTCAGTTTTCATTTGAAGTGGTTTTGAATTTCAGGGTTATTTAGCTAAAAAAAATCTTTAAGTGCATGAAAAATATCAAATGTAGTAAGAAAGGGTTGAAAATTGATGATGTGGCTTTGGATGGTGCAGTTTGAACACACAAAAAGTATGGAGTTCCAAAAAGTTCAAGAAAAAGAAATCCCTTTGTAATAGATGAGTTTTCGTCCGAAACCATGATACTCGGAAAGAGATTGTCCATTTTGTACACGAAGTGCATCCAGTTTTTGCCGTAACCCTCTCAACTTTTTAGCACATGCTATGTGGGTGAAAAGATGATACCATGCCACCTTTCAACCTTTTCAGAGTCATTTGAAGTGCTTTTGAATTTCAGGGTTTTTTAGCTCAAAACAATCAGTAAGTGCTTTAAAAATACCAAATGAAGTCAGAAAGGGTTGAGAATTTATGATGTGGCTTTCAATGGTGCATTTTAAACACACAAAAAGTATGGATTTCGAAAAAGTTCAAAAAAATGAAATCCCTTTGTAACAAATCAGTTTTCATCCGAAACCATGATACTTCGAAAGAGATTGTCCATCTTGTATATGAAGTGCATCCAGTTTTTGCCATAATCCTCTCATATTTTTAGCTTATGCTATGTGGGAGAAGAGATGATACCATGCCAACTTTCAACCTTTTCGATGTTCATTTCAAGTGCTTTTCAATTTCAGGGTTATGTAGCTCAAAAAAATTGGTAAGTGCACGAAAAATACCAAATGTTGTCAAAAAGGGTTGAAAATTGATGATGTGGCTTTGAATGGTGCATTTTGAACACACAAAAAGAATGGAGTTCCAAAAAGTTCAGAAAAATGAAATCCCGTTGTAACAGATGGTTTTCGTCCAAAAGCGTGATACTTCGAAAGAGATTGTCCATTTTGTACATGAAGTGCAGCCAGTTTTTACCCTAACCCTCTAAACTTTTTAGAACATGCTATGTTGGTGAAAACATGATACCATGCCAACTTTCAACCTTTTTAGAGTTCATTTGATGTGCTTTTCAATTTCAGGGTCTTTTAGCTCAGAACAATCAGTAAGTGCATGAAAAATACCAAATGAAGTTAGAAAGGGTCGAAAACTGATTATGTGGATTTGAATGGTGCATTTTGAACACAGAAAAAGTATGGAGTTCTAAAAAGTTCAAAAAATGAAATCCCTTGGTAACAAATCAGTTTTCATCCCAAACCGTGATACTTCGAAAGAGATTGTCCATTTTGTACATGAAGTGCATCCAGTTTTTGCCATAACCCTCTCAAATTTTTAGCTAATGCTATGTGGGAGAAGAGATGATACCATGCGAACTTTCAACCTCTAAACTTTTTAGGACATGTTATGTGGGTGAAATGGTGATAACATACCAACTTTCAACCTTTTCGGAGTTCATTTGAAGTGCTTTTCAATTTCAGGGTTATTTAGTTCAAAAAAATCAGTAAGTGCATGAAAAATACCAAATGTAGTCAAAAAGGGTTGAAAATTGATGATGTGTCTTTGAATGGTTAATTTTGAAGACACAAAAAGAATGGAGTTCCAAAAAGTACAAAAAAATGAAAACCCTTTGTAACAGATGGTTTTCGTCCGAAAGCGTGATACTTCGAAAGAGATTGTCCATTTTGTACACGAAGTGCATCCAGTTTTTGCCATGACCCTCTCAACTTTTGAGCACATGCTATGTGGGTGAAATGATGGTACCATGCCAACTTTCAACCTTTTCAGAGTTCATTTGAAGTGCTTTTTAATTTCAGGGTTATTTAGCTTAAAAAATCAATAAGTGCATGAAAAATACCAATTGTAGTCAGAAAGGGTTGAAAATTGATGATGTGGCTTTGAATAGTGCATTTTGAACATACAAAAATTATGGAGTTCCAAAAAGTTCAAGAAAATGAAATCCCTTTGTAACAAATGAGTTTTCGTTCGAAACCGTGATACTTCGAAAAGATTGTCCATTTTGTACACCAAATGCATTCAGTTTTAGCCATAACCCTCTCAACTTTTTAGAACTTGCTATGGGGGTGAAATGATGATACCATGCCAACTTTCAACCTTTTCAGAGTTCATTTGAAGTGCTTTTAAATTTTAGGATTATTTAGCTCAAAAAAGTTCAGTAAGTGCATGAAAAATACCAAATGTAGTCAGAAAGGGTTGAAAATTGATTATGTGGCTTTCAATGGTGCGTTTTGAACATACAAAAATTACGGAGTTCGAAAAAGTTCAAGAAAATGAAATGCATTTGTAACAAATGAGTTTTCGTCCGAAACCATGATACTTCGCAAGAGATTGTCCGTTTTGTACACGAAATGCATCCAGTTTTAGCCATAACCCTCTCAACTTTATAGCACAAGCTATGTGGGTGAAATGATGATACCATGCCAACTTTCAACCTTTTCAGAGTTCATTTGAAGTGCTTTTCAATTTCAGGGTTATTTAGCTCAAAAAAATTCAGTAAGTGCATGAAAAATACCAAATGAAGTCAGAAAGGGTTGAAAACTGATGCTGTGGCTTTCAATGGTGTATTTTGAACACGCAAAAAGTATGCAGTTCCAAAAAGTTCAAAAAAATGAAATCCCTTTGTAACAAATGAGTTTTCGTCCAAAACCGTGATACTTCGAAAGAGATTGTCCAGTTTGAACACGAAGTGCATCAAGTTTTTGCCGTAACCGTATGATCTTTTGAGCACATGCAATGTGGCTTAAATGACGATACCATTCCAACTTTCAACCTTTTCAGAGTCATTTAAAGTCCTTTTCAATTTCAGGGTTATTTAGCTCAAAAAAAATCAATAAGTGCATGTCAAATACCAAATGTAGTCACAAAGGGTTGAAAATTGATGATGTGTCTTTGAATGGTGCATTTGGAACACACAAAAATTATGGAGTTCCAAAAAGTTTGAAAAAATTAAATCCCTTTGTAACAGATGAGTTTTTGTTCGAAACCGTGATACTTCGAATGAGATTGTCCATTTTATACACGAAGTGCATCCTGTTTTTGCCGTAACCCTCTCAACTTTTTAGCATATGCTACGTGGGTGAAATGATGATACCATGCAAACTTTCAACCTTTTCAGATTTCATTTGAAGTGGTTTTAAATTTCAGGGTTATTTAGCTAAAAAAAAATCTACAAGTGCTTGAAAAATATCAAATGTAGTCACAAAGGGATGAAAATTGATGATGTGGCTTTGAATGGTGCATTTTGAACACACAAATTGTATGCAGTTCCAAAAAGTTCAAAAAAATGAAATCCCTATGTAACAGATGAGTTTTCGTCCGAAACCGTGATACTTCGAAAGAGATTGTCCATTTTCTACACGAAGTGCATCCAGTTTTTACCGTAACCCTCTAAACTTTTTAGAACATGCTATGTGGGTGAAATGATAATACCATGCCAACTTTCAACCTTTTTAGAGTTCATTTGAAGTGCTTTTCATTTTCAGGGTTTTTTAGCTCAAAATAATCACTAAGTGCATGAAAAATAACAAATGAAGTCAGAAAGGGTTGAAAATTGATGATGTTGCTTGGAATGGTGCATTTTGAACACATAAAAAGTATGGAGTTCGAAAAAGTTCAAAAAAATGAAATCCCTTTGTAGCAAATCAGTTTTCAGCCCAAACCGTGATACTTCGAAAGAGATTGTCCATTTTGTACATGAAGTGCATCCAGTCTTAGCCATAACCCTCTAAACATTTTAGAACATGCTATGTGGGTGAAAAGATGATACCATGCCAACTTTCAACCTTTTTAGAGTTCATTTGAAGTGCTTTGCAATTACAGGGTTTTTTAGCTCAAAACAATCACTAAGTGCATGAAAAATACCAAATGAAGTCAGAAAGGGTTGAAAATTGATGATGTGGTTTTGAATGGTGCATTTTGAACACATAAAAACTATGGAGTTCGAAAAAGTTCAAAAAAATGAAATCTCTTTGTAACAAATCAGTTTTCATCCCAAACCGTGATACTTCGAAAGAGATTGTCCATTTTGTACATGAAGTGCATCTAGTTTTTGCCATAACCCTCTCAAGTTTTTAGCTGATGCTGTGTGGGAGAAGAGATGATACCATGCCAACTTTCAACCTTTTCGGAGTTTATTTGAAGTGCTTTTCAATTTCAGGGTTATTTAGCTCACAAAAATCAGTAAATCCATGAAAAATACTAAATGTAGTCAGAAAGGGTTGAAAATTGATGATGTGGCTTTTAATGGTGCATTATGAAAACCCAAAAAGTATGGAGTTCCAAAAAGTTCAAGAAAATTAAATCCCTTTGTAAGAGATGAATTTTCGTCTGAAACCGTGATACTTCGAAAGAGATTGTCCACTTTGTACACGAAGTGCATCCAGTTTTTGCCGTAACCCTCTCAAATTTTTAGCTTATTCTAGGAGGGTGAAGTGATGATACCATGCCAACTTTCAACCTTTTCAGAGTTCATTAAATTTTAGGGTTATTTAGCTCAAAAAAATTAGTAAGTGCATGAAAAATACCAAATATAGTCATAAAGGGAAGAAAATTGATGATGTGGCTTTGAACAGTGCATTTTGAACATACAAAAATTATGGAGTTCGAAAAATTTCAAAAAATGAAATCCCTTTGTAACAAATGAGTTTTCGTCCGAAACCGTGATACTTCGAAAGAGATTGTCCATTTTGTACACGAAATGCATCCAGTTTTAGCCATAACCCTCTCAACTTTTTAGCACATGCTATGTGGGTGAAATGATGATACCATGCCAACTTTCAACCTTTTCAGAGTTCATTTTAAGTGCTTTTCAGTTTCAGGGTTATTTAGCTCAAAAAAATCAGTAAGTGCATGAAAAATACCAAATGTAGTCACAAAGGGTTGAAAATTGATGATGTGGATTTGAATGGTGCATTTTTAGCACACAAAAAGTATGGAGTTCCAAAAAGTTGGAAAAAATGAAATCCCTTTGTAATAGATGAGTTTTTGTTCGAACCCGTGATACTTCGAAAGAGATTGTCCATTTTACACACGAAGTGCATCCTGTTTTTGCCGTAACACTCTCAACTTTTTAGCATATGCTATGTGGGTGAAATGATGATACCATGCCAACTTTCAACCTTTTCTGATTTCATTTGAAGTGCTTTTAAATTTCAGGGTTATTTAGCGAAAAAAATCTGTCAATGCATGAAAAATATCAAATGTAGTCACAAAGGGTTGAAAATTGATGATGTGGCTTTGAATGGTGCATTTTGAACACACAAATTGTATGCAGTTCCAAAAAGTTCAAAAAAATGAAATCCCTATGTAACATATGAGTTTTCGTGCGAAACCGTGATACTTCGAAAGAGAATGTCCATTTTCTACACGAAGTGCATCCAGTTTTTGCCGTAACCCTCTCAAATTTTTAGCATATTCTAGGAGGGTGAAATGATGATACCATGACAACTTTCAACCTTTTAAAACTTCATTTTAAGTGCTTTTCAAGTTCAGTGTTATTTAGCTCAAAAAAATCAGTAAGTGCATGAAGAATACTAAATGTCGTCAGAAAGGGTTGAAAATTGATGATGTGGCTTTTAATGGTGCATTATGAAAACCCAAAAAGTATGGAGTTCCAAAAAGTTCAAGAAAATTAAATCCCTTTGTAACAGATGAGTTTTCGTCCGAAACCGTCATACTTCGAAAGAGATTGTCCATTTTGTACACGAAGTGCATCCAGTTTTTGCCGTAACCCTCTCAAATTTTTAGCTTATTCTAGGAGGGTGAAATGATGATACCATGCCAACTTTCACCCTTTTCAGAGTTCATTAGAAGTGCTTTTAAATTTTAGGGTTATTTAGCTCAAAAAAATTAGTAAGTGCATAAAAAATACCAGATGTAGTCAAAAAGGGTTGAAAATTGATGATGTGGCTTTTAATAGCGAATTTTGAACATACAAAAATTATGGAGTTCGAAAAAGTTCAAGAAAATTAAATCCCTTTGTAACAAATGAGTTTTCGTCCGAAACCGTGATACTTCGAAAGAGATTGTCCATTTTGTACACGAAATGCATCCAGTTTTAGCCATAACCCTCTCAACTTTTTAGCACATGCTATGTGGGTGAAATGATGATACCATGCCAACTTTCAACCTGTTTAGAGTTCATTTGAAGTGCTTTTCAATTTGAGGGTGTTTTAGCTCAAAACAATTAGCAAGTGCATGAAAAATACCAAATGAAGTCAGAAAGGGTTGAAATTTGATGATGTGGCTTTGAATGGTGCATTTTGAACACACAAAAAGTATGGAGTTCGAAAAGGTTCAAAAAAAGGAAATCCCTTTGTAACAAATGAGTTTTCATCCCAAACCGTGATACTTCGAAAGAGATTGTCCATTTTATAGACGAAGTGCATCCAGTTTTTGCCGTAACCCTCTAATTTTTTTAACACATTCTATGTGGGTGAAATGATGATACCATGTCAACTTTCAATCTTTTCGGAGTTCATTTGAAGTGCTTTTAAATTTCAGGGTTATTTAGCTCAAAAAAGTAAGTAAGTGAATAAAAATACCAAATCTAGTCAGGAAGGGTTGAAAATTGATGATGTGGATTTTAATGGTGGATTTTGAACACAAAAAAAGTATGGAGATCCAAAAAGTTCAACAAAATGAAATCCCTTTGTAACAGATGAGTTTTCGTCCAAAATCGTGATACTTCAAAACAGATTGTCCATTTTCTACACAAAGTGCATCCAGTTTTTGCCGTATCCCTCTAAACTTTTCAGCACATGCTATGTGGGTGAAATGATGATACCATACGAACTTTCAACCTTTTCAGAGTTCATTTGAAGTGCTTTTCAATTTCAGGGTTATTTAGCTCAAAAAATTAGTAAGTGCATGAAAAATACCAAATGTAGTCAGAAAGGGTTGAAAATTGATGATATGGCTTTGAATAGTGCATTTTCAACATACAAAAAGTATGGAGTTCCAAAAAGTTCAAGAAAATGAAATCCCTTTGCAACAAATGAGTTTTCGTCCGAAATCGTAATACTTCAAAAGAGATTGTCCATTTTGTACACGAAATGCATCCAGTTTTTGCCATAACCCTCTCAATTTTTTAGCACATGCTATGCGGGTGAAATGATGAAACCATGCGAACTTTCAACCTTTTCAGAGTTCATTTGAAGTGCTTTTCAATTTCAGGGTTATTTAGCTCAAAAAAATTCAGTAAGTGCATGAAAAATACCAAATGAAATCACAAAGGGTTGAGAATTGATGATGTGGCTTTGAATGGTGTATTTTCAACACGCAAAAAGTATGGAGTTCCAAAAGGTCCAAAAAAATGAAATTCCTTTGTCACAAATGAGTTTTCGTCCCAAACCTTGATACTTCGGAAGAGATTGTCGATTTTGTACAGGAAGTGCAGCCAGTTTTTGCCGTAACCCTATCAACTTTTTAGCACATGCAACATGGGTTAAATGATGATACCATGCCAACTTTCAACCTTTTAGGAGTTCATTTCAAGTGCTTTTCAATTTCAAGGTTATTTAGCTCAAAAAAATCAGTAAGTGCATGAAAAATACCAAATGTTGTCAGAAAGGGTTGAAAATGGACGATGTGGCTTTGAATGGTGCATTTTGAACACACAAAAACTGTGGAGTTCCAAAAAGTTCAGAAAATGAAATCCCTTTGTAACAAATGAGTTTTCGTCCGAAACCGTGATACTTCGAAAGAGATTGTCCATTTTGTACACGAAATGCATCAAGTTTTTGCCATAACCATTTCAACTTTTTAGCACATGCTATGTGATTGAAATGATGATACCATGCTAACTTTCAACCTTTTCAGAGTTCATTCGAAGTGCTTTTCAATTTCAGGGTTATTTAGCTCAAAAAAATCAGTAAGTTCATGAAAAAGACCAAATGTAGTCAGAAAGGGTTGAAACTTGATGATGTGGCTTTGAATGGTGCAATTTGAACACACAAAAAGAACGGAGTTCCAAAAAGTTCAAAAAATGAAATCCCTTTGTAACAGATGACTTTTCATCCGAAACCGTGATACTTCGAAAGAGATTGTCCATTTTGTACACGAAGTGCATCCAATTTTTGCCGTAACCCTCTCAAATTTTTAGCCCATTCTAGGTTTGTGAAATGATGATACCATGCCAACTATCAACCTTTTCAGAGTTCATTTGAAGTGCTTTTCAACTTTAGGGTTATTTAGCTCAAAAAATAAGTAAGGGCATGAAAAATACCGAATCTAGTCAGAAAGGGTTGAAAATTGATAATGTGGCTTTGAATGGTGCATTTTGAACACACAAAAAGTATGGAGTTCAAAAAAGTTCAAAAAAATGAAATCCCTTTGTAACAGATGAGTTTTTGTTCGAAACCGTCATACTTCGAAAGAGATTGCCCATTTTGTACACGAAGTGCATCCAGTTTTTGCCGTAACGATCTCAAATTTTTAGCTTATGCTATCTGGGAGAAATGATGATACCATGCCAACTTTCAACCTTTTCAGAGTTCATTAGAAGTGATTTTTTCAGTTTCGAGGTTATTTAGCTTACAAAAATAACTAAGTGCATGAAAAGTAGCAAATGTGGTCAGAAAGGGTTGAAAATTGATGATGTGGCTTTGAATGGTGCATTTTGAACACACAGAAACTATGGAGTTCCAAAAAGTTCAAGAAAATGAAATCCCTTTGTAACAAATGAGTATTCGTCCGAAACCGTGATACTTCGAAAGAGATTGTCCATTTTGTACACGAAATGCATCCAGTTTTTGCCATAACCATGTCAACTTTTTAGCACATGCTATGTGATTGAAATGATGATACCATGCTAACTTTCAACCTTTTCAGAGTTCATTTGAAGTGCTTTTCAAGTTCAGGGTTATTTAGCTCAAAAAAATCAGTAAGTTCATGAAAAAGACAAAATGTAGTCAGAAAGGGTTGAAAATTGATGATGTGGCTTTGAATGGTGCATTTTGAACACACAAAAAGTATGGAGTTCAAAAAAGTTCAAAAAAATGAAATACCTTTGTAACAGATGAGTTTTTTTTCGAAACCGTCATACTTCGAAAGAGATTGCCCATTTTGTACACGAAGTGCATCCAGTTTTTGCCGTAACGATCTCAAATTTTTAGCTTATGCTATGTGGGAGAAATGATGATACCATGCCAACTTTCAAGCTTTTCAGAGTTCATTTGAAGTGATTTTTCTGTTTCAGGGTTATTTAGCTCAGAAAAATAACTAAGTGCATGAAAAGTAGCAAATGTGGTCAGAAAGGGTTGAAAATTGATGATGTGGCTTTGGATGGTGCAGTTTGAACACACAAAAAGTATGGAGTTCCAAAAAGTTCAAGAAAATGAAATCCCTTTGTAATAGATGACTTTTCGTTCGAAACCATGATACTTGGAAAGAGATTGTCGATTTTGTACACGGAGTGCATCTTGTTTTTGCCGTAACCCTATGAAATTTTTAGCACATGCAATGTGGGTTAAATGATGATACCATGCCAACTTTCAACCTTTTCAGAGTCATTTCAAGTACTTTTCATTTTCAAGGTTCTTTAGCTAAAAAAATTCAATAAGTGCATGACAAATACCAAATGTAGTCACAAAGGGTTGAAAATTGATGATGTGGCTTTGAATGGTGCATTTTGAACACAAAACAAGTAGGGAGTTCCAAAAGGTTCAAGAAAATGAAATCCCTTTGTAACAGATGAGTTTTCGTCCGAAACCGTGATACTTCGAAAGAGATTGTCCATTTTCTACACGAAGTGCATCCAGTTTTTGCCGTAACCCTCTAAACTTTTTAGCAGATGCTATGTGGGTGAAATTATAATACCATGCCAACTTTCAACCTTTCGAGAGTTCATTTGAAGAGCTTCTCAATTTCAGGGTTATTTAGCTCAAAAAAATTAGCAAGTGTATGAAAAATACCAAATGTAGTCAGAAAGGGTTGAAAATTGATGACGTGGCTTTGAAAGGTGAATTTTGAACACACAAATAGTATGGAATTCCAAAAAGTTAAACAAAATTAAATCCCTTTGTAACAGATGAGTTTTCGTCCGAAACCGTGATACTTCGAAAGAGATTGTCCATTTTGTACACGAAATGCATCCAGTTTTGTCCATTACCCTCTAAACTTTTTAGCACATGCTATGTGGGTGAAATGATAAAACCATGCCAACTTTCAACCTTTCCAGAGTTCATTTGAAGTGCTTTTCAATTTCAGGTTTATTTAGCTCAAAACAATCAGTAAGTGCATGAAAAATACCAAATGGAGTTCCAAAAAGTTCAAAAAAATGAAATCCCTTTGTAACAGATGAGTTTTCGTCCGAAAAACAATGATACTTCAAAAGAGATTGTCCATTTTCTACACGAAGTGCATCCAGTTTTTGCCTTAACCCTCTCAAATTTTTAGCTTATTCTAGGATGGTGAAATGATGATACCATGCCAACTTTCAACCTTTTCACAGTTCATTTGAAATGCTTTTCAATTTCAGGGTTATTAGCTCAAACCAATCAGTAAGTGCTTGAAAAATACCAAATCTAGTCAGAAAGGGTCAAAATTGATGATGTGGCTTCGAATGGTGCATTTTGAAAACACAAAAAGTATGGAGTTCCAAAAAGTTCAAGAAAATGAAATCCCTATGTAATAGAAGCTTTTCGTCCGAAAGCATGATACTTCGAAAGAGATTGTCCATTTTGTACACGAAGTGCATCTAGTTTTTTCCATAACCTTCTCAACTTTTTAGCACATGCTATGTGGGTGAAATCATGATACCATGCCAACTTTCAACCTTTTCAGATTTCATTTGAATTGCTTTTCGATTTCAGGGTTATTTAGCTAAAAACAATCAGTAAGTGCATGAAAAGTACCAAATGTAGTCAGAAGGGGTTGAAAATTGATGATGTGGCTTTGAATGGTGCATTTTGTACACACAAAAAGTATGGAGTTCAAAAAAGTTCAAAAAATAAAACCCCTTTGTCACACATGAGTTTTCGTCCGAAACCACGATACTTCAAAAGAGATTGTCCATTTTGTACACGAAATGCATCCAGTTTTTGCCATAACCCTCTAACCTTTTTAGCAAATGATATGTGGGTGAAATCATGATACCATGCCAACTTTCAACATTATCAGAGCTCATTTGAAGTGCTTTTCAATTTCAGGGTTATTTAGCTCAAAACAATCACTATGTGCATGAAAACTACCAAATGTAGTCAAAAAGGGTTGAAAAATTGGATGATGTATCTTTGAATGGTGCATTTTGAACACCCAAAAAGTATGGAGTTCCAAAAAGTTCAAGAAAATGAAATCCTTTTGTAACAAATGAATTTCGTCCGAAACCGTGATACTTCAAAAGAGATTGTCCATTTTGTAGACGAAATGCATCCAGTTTTTGCCGTAACCCTATAAACTTTTTAGCACATGCTATGTAGGTGAAATGATGATACCATGCCAACTTTCAACCTTTTCAGAGATCATTTGAAGTGCTTTTCAATTTCATGGTTATTTGGCTCAAAAAAATTAGTATGTGCATGAAAAATATCAAATGAAGTTAGAAAGGGTTGAAAATTGATGATGTGGCTTTGAATGGTGCATTTTGAACACACAAAAATTATGGAGCTCCAAAAAGTTCTAGAAAATGAAATCCCGTTGTAAAAAATAAGTTTTCGTCCGAAACAGTGATACTTCAAAAGAGATTGTCCATTTTGTACACGAAATGCATCCAGTTTTTTCCATAACCCTCTCAACTGTTTAGCATAAGCTATGTGGGTGAAATGATGATACCATGCCAACTTTCAACCATTTCAGAGTTCATTTGAAGTGCTTTTCAATTTCAGGGTTATTTAGCTCAAAACAATCAGTAAGTGCATGAAAAATACCAAATGTAGTCAGAAAGGGTTAAAAATGGATGATGTGGCTTTGAATGGTGCATTTTGAACACAAAAAAGTATGGAATTACAAAAAGTTCAAGAAAATGAAATCCCTTTGTAACACATGAGTTTTCGGCCGAAACCGTGATACTTCAAAAGAGATTGTCCATTTTCTACACGAAGCGCATCCATTTTTTCCATAACCCTCTAAAATTTTTAGCACATGCTATGTGGGTGAAATGATGATACCATGCCAACTTTCAACCTTTTCAGAGTTCATTTGAAGTGCTTTTCAATTTCAGGGTTATTTGGCTCAAAAAAATTAGTATGTGCATGAAAAATACCAAATGAAGTCAGAATGGGTTGAAAATTGATGATGTGGATTTGAATGGTCCATTTTGAACACAAAAAAAGTATCGAGTTACAAAAAGTTCAAGAAAATGAAATCCAGTTGTGAAAAACCATGATACTTCGAAAGACATTTTCCATTTTCTCCACGAACTACATCCAGTTCTTACCGTAACCCTATAAACTTTTTAGGACATGCTATGTGGGTGAAATGGTGATACCATACCAACTTTCAACCTTTTCAGAGTTCATTTGAAGTGCTTTTCAATTTCAGGGTTATTTAGCTGAAAACAACCAGTAAGTGCACGAAAAATACCAAATTTAGTCAGAAAGGGTTGAAAATTGATGATGTGGCTTTGAATTGTGCATTTTTAAAAAACAAAAAGTATGGGGTTCCAAACAGTTAAAGAAAATGGAATCCCTTTGTAACAAATGAGTTTTCGTCCGAACCCGTGATACTTCGAAAGAGATTGTCCATTTTGTACACGAAATGCATCCAGTTTTTGCCATAACCCTCTAACCTTTTTAGCACATGATATGTGGGTGAAATCATGATACCATGCCAACTTTCAACATTATCAGAGCTCATTCGAAGTGCTTTTCAATTTCAGGGTTATTTAGCTCAAAACAATCACTGTGTGCATGAAAACTACCAAATGTAGTCAAAAAGGGTTGAAAAATTGGATGATGTATCTTTGAATGGTGCATTTTGAACACCCAAAAAGTATGGAGTTCCAAAAAGTTCAAGAAAATGAAATCCTTTTGTAACAAATGAATTTCGTCCGAAACCGTGATACTTCAAAAGAGATTGTCCATTTTGTAGACGAAATGCATCCAGTTTTTGCCGTAATCCTATAAACTTTTTAGCACATGCTATGTAGGTGAAATGATGATACCATGCCAACTTTCAACCTTTTCAGAGATCATTTGAAGTGCTTTTCAATTTCATGGTTATTTGGCTCAAAAAATATAGTATGTGCATGAAAAATATCAAATGAAGTTAGAAAGGGTTGAAAATTGATGATGTGGCTTTGAATGGTGTATTTTGAACACACAAAAATTATAGAGCTCCAAAAAGTTCTAGAAAATGAAATCCCGTTGTAAAAAATAAGTTTTCGTCCGAAACAGTGATACTTCAAAAGAGATTGTCCATTTTGTACACGAAATGCATCCAGTTTTTGCCATAACCCTCTCAACTGTTTAGCATAAGCTATGTGGGTGAAATGATGATACCATGCCAACTTTCAACCCTTTCAGAGTTCATTTGAAGTGCTTTTCAAATTTCAGGGTTATTTAGCTCAAAACAATCAGTAAGTGCATGAAAAATACCAAATGTAGTCAGAAAGGGTTAAAAATGGATGATGTGGCTTTGAATGGTGCATTTTGAACACAAAAAAGTATGGAATTACAAAAAGTTCAAGAAAATGAAATCCCTTTGTAACACATGAGTTTTCGGTCGAAACCGTGATACTTCAAAAGAGATTGTCCATTTTCTACACGAAGCGCATCCATTTTTTGCCATAACCCTCTAAAATTTTTAGCACATGCTATGTGGGTGAAATGATGATACCATGCCAACTTTCAACCTTTTCAGAGTTCATTTGAAGTGCTTTTCAATTTCAGGGTTATTTGGCTCAAAAAAATCAGTATGTGCATGAAAAATACCAAATGAAGTCAGAATGGGTTGAAAATTGATGATGTGGATTTGAATGGTCCATTTTGAACACAAAAAAAGTATCGAGTTACAAAAAGTTCAAGAAAATGAAATCCAGTTGTGAAAAACCATGATACTTCGAAAGACATTTTCCATTTTCTACACGAACTACATCCAGTTCTTACCGTAACCCTATAAACTTTTTAGGACATGCTATGTGGGTGAAATGGTGATACCATACCAACTTTCAACCTTTTCAGAGTTCATTTGAAGTGCTTTTCAATTTCAGGGTTATTTAGCTGAAAACAACCAGTAAGTGCACGAAAAATACCAAATTTAGTCAGAAAGGGTTGAAAATTGATGATGTGGCTTTGAATTGTGCATTTTTAAAAAACAAAAATTATGGGGTTCCAAACAGTTAAAGAAAATGGAATCCCTTTGTAACAAATGAGTTTTCGTCCGAACCCGTGATACTTCGAAAGAGATTGTCCATTTTGTACACGAAATGCATCCAGTTTTTGCCATAACCCTCTAACCTTTTTAGCACATGATATGTGGGTGAAATCATGATACCATGCCAACTTTCAACATTATCAGAGCTCATTCGAAGTGCTTTTCAATTTCAGGGTTATTTAGCTCAAAACAATCACTGTGTGCATGAAAACTACCAAATGTAGTCAAAAAGGGTTGAAAAATTGGATGATGTATCTTTGAATGGTGCATTTTGAACACCCAAAAAGTATGGAGTTCCAAAAAGTTCAAGAAAATGAAATCCTTTTGTAACAAATGAATTTCGTCCGAAACCGTGATACTTCAAAAGAGATTGTCCATTTTGTAGACGAAATGCATCCAGTTTTTGCCGTAACCCTATAAACTTTTTAGCACATGCTATGTAGGTGAAATGATGATACCATGCCAACTTTCAACCTTTTCAGAGATCATTTGAAGTGCTTTTCAATTTCATGGTTATTTGGCTCAAAAAATATAGTATGTGCATGAAAAATATCAAATGAAGTTAGAAAGGGTTGAAAATTGATGATGTGGCTTTGAATGGTGCATTTTGAACACACAAAAATTATGGAGCTCCAAAAAGTTCTAGAAAATGAAATCCCGTTGTAAAAAATAAGTTTTCGTCCGAAACAGTGATACTTCAAAAGAGATTGTCCATTTTGTACACGAAATGCATCCAGTTTTTGCCATAACCCTCTCAACTGTTTAGCATAAGCTATGTGGGTGAAATGATGATACCATGCCAACTTTCAACCATTTCAGAGTTCATTTGAAGTGCTTTTCAATTTCAGGGTTATTTAGCTTAAAACAATCAGTAAGTGCATGAAAAATACCAAATGTAGTCAGAAAGGGTTAAAAATGGATGATGTGGCTTTGAATGGTGCATTTTGAACACAAAAAAGTATGGAATTACAAAAAGTTCAAGAAAATGAAATCCCTTTGTAACACATGAGTTTTCGGCCGAAACCGTGATACTTCAAAAGAGATTGTCCATTTTCTACACGAAGCGCATCCATTTTTTGCCATAACCCTCTAAAATTTTTAGCACATGCTATGTGGGTGAAATGATGATACCATGCCAACTTTCAACCTTTTCAGAGTTCATTTGAATTGCTTTTCAATTTCAGGGTTATTTGGCTCAAAAAAATTAGTATGTGTATGAAAAATACCAAATGAAGTCAGAATGGGTTGAAAATTGATGATGTGGATTTGAATGGTCCATTTTGAACACAAAAAAAGTATCGAGTTACAAAAAGTTCAAGAAAATGAAATCCAGTTGTGAAAAACCATGATACTTCGAAAGACATTTTCCATTTTCTACACGAACTACATCCAGTTCTTACCGTAACCCTATAAACTTTTTAGGACATGCTATGTGGGTGAAATGGTGATACCATACCAACTTTCAACCTTTTCAGAGTTCATTTGAAGTGCTTTTCAATTTCAGGGTTATTTAGCTGAAAACAACCAGTAAGTGCACGAAAAATACCAAATTTAGTCAGAAAGGGTTGAAAATTGATGATGTGGCTTTGAATTGTGCATTTTTAAAAAACAAAAAGGATGGGGTTCCAAACAGTTAAAGAAAATGGAATCCCTTTGTAACAAATGAGTTTTCGTCCGAACCCGTGATACTTCGAAAGAGATTGTCCATTTTGTACACGAAATGCATCCAGTTTTTGCCATAACCCTCTAACCTTTTTAGCACATGATATGTGGGTGAAATCATGATACCATGCCAACTTTCAACATTATCAGAGCTCATTCGAAGTGCTTTTCAATTTCAGGGTTATTTAGCTCAAAACAATCACTGTGTGCATGAAAACTACCAAATGTAGTCAAAAAGGGTTGAAAAATTGGATGATGTATCTTTGAATGGTGCATTTTGAACACCCAAAAAGTATGGAGTTCCAAAAAGTTCAAGAAAATGAAATCCTTTTGTAACAAATGAATTTCGTCCGAAACCGTGATACTTCAAAAGAGATTGTCCATTTTGTAGACGAAATGCATCCAGTTTTTGCCGTAACCCTATAAATGTTTTAGCACATGCTATGTAGCTGAAATGATGATACCATGCCAACTTTCAACCTTTTCAGAGATCATTTGAAGTGCTTTTCAATTTCATGGTTATTTGGCTCAAAAAATATAGTATGTGCATGAAAAATATCAAATGAAGTTAGAAAGGGTTGAAAATTGATGATGTGGCTTTGAATGGTGCATTTTGAACACACAAAAATTATGGAGCTCCAAAAAGTTCTAGAAAATGAAATCCCGTTGTAAAAAATAAGTTTTCGTCCGAAACAGTGATACTTCAAAAGAGATTGTCCATTTTGTACACGAAATGCATCCAGTTTTTGCCATAACCCTCTCAACTGTTTAGCATAAGCTATGTGGGTGAAATGATGATACCATGCCAACTTTCAACCATTTCAGAGTTCATTTGAAGTGCTTTTCAATTTCAGGGTTATTTAGCTCAAAACAATCAGTAAGTGCATGAAAAAAACCAAATGTAGTCAGAAAGGGTTAAAAATGGATGATGTGGCTTTGAATGGAGCATTTTGAACAAAAAAAGTATGGAATTATAAAAAGTTCAAGAAAATGAAATCCCTTTGTAACACATGAGTTTTCGGCCGAAACCGTGATACTTCAAAAGAGATTGTCCATTTTCTACACGAAGCGCATCCATTTTTTGCCATAACCCTCCAAAATTTTTAGCACATGCTATGTGGGTGAAATGATGATACCATGCCAACTTTCAACCTTTTCAGAGTTCATTTGAAGTGCTTTTCAATTTCAGGGTTATTTAGCTAAAAAAATCAGTAAGTGCATGAAAAATACCAAATGAAGTCAGAAAGGGTTGAAAATTGATGATGTTGATTTTAATTGTGCATTTTGAATACACGAAAAGTATGGAGTTCCACAAAGTTCAACTAAATGAAATCCCTTTGTAATAGATGGTTGTCGTGTGAAAGCGTGATACTTCGAAAGAGATTGTCCATTTTGTACATGAAGTGCATCCAGTTTTTCCCGTAACCGTCTCCACTTTTTATCACGTGCTATGTGGGTGAAATGATGATACCATGCCAACTTTCAACCTTTTCAGAGTTCATTTGAATTCCTTTTCAATTTCAGGGTTATTTAGCTCAAAACAATCAGTAAGTGCATCAAAAATACCAAATGAAGTGAGAAAGGGTTGAAAATTGATGATGTGGCTTTAAATGGTGCATTTAGAAAACACAAAAAGTATGGAGTTCCACAAAATTCAAGAAAATATAATCCCTTTGTAACAGATGGTTTTCGTCCGAAAGCGTGATACATCGAAAGAGATTGTACATTTTGTACATAAAGTGCATCCAGTTTTTTCCATAACCCTCTCAACTTTTTAGCACATCCTATGTGGGTGAAATGATGATACCATGCCATCTTTCAAACTTTTCAGAGTTCATTTGAAGTGCTTTTCAATTTCAAGGTTATTTAGCTCAAAAAAATCAGTAAGTGCATGAAAAATACCAAATGTAGTCAGAAAGGGTTGAATATGGATGATGTGGCTTTGAATGGTGCATTTTTAACACACAAAAAGTATGGAGTTCCAAAAAGTTCAAGAAAATGAAATCCCTTTGTAACAGATCTGTTTTCGTCCGAAACCGTGATACTTTGAAAGAGATTGTCCATTTTGTACACAAAGTGCATCCAGTTTTTACCCTAAGCCTCTAAACTTTTTAGCAGATGCTATGTGGGTGAAATGATGATACAATGCCAACTTTCAACCTTTTGAGAGTTCATTTGAAGAGCTTTTCAATTTCATGGTTATTTAGCTCAAAAAATACAGTAAGTGCATGAGAAATACCAAATTTATTCTGAAAGGGTTGAAAATTGATGATGTGGCTTTGAATTGTGCATTTTGAACACACAAAAAGTATGGAGTTCCAAACAGTTAAAGAAAATGAATTCCCTTTGTAACAAATGAGTTTTCGTCCGAAACCGTGATACTTCGAAAGAGATTGTCTATTTTGTACATGAAATGCATTCAGTTTTTTCCATAACCCTCTAACATTTTTAGCACATGCTATGTGGGTTAAATGATGTTACCATGCCAAGTTTCAACCTTATGTAGTGTTCATTTGAAGTGCTTTTCAATTTCGGTGTTATTTACCTCAAAACAATCACTAAGTGCATGAAAACTACCAAATGTAGTCAGAAAGGGTTGAAAATGGATGATGTATCTTTGAATGGTGCATTTTGAACACCAAAAAGTATGGAGTTCCAAAAAGTTCAAGAAAATGAAATCCCTTTGTAACAGATGAGTTTTCGTCCGAAACCGTGATACTTCAAAAGAGATTGTCCATTTTCTACATGAAGTGCATCCAGTTTTTGCCGTAACCCTCTAAACTTTTTAGCACATGCTATGTGGGTGAAAGGATGATACCATGCCAACTTTCAATGTTTTGAGAGTTCATTTGAAGTGCTTTTCGATTTCAGGGTTGTTTAGCTCAACAAAATCAGTAGTGCATGAAAAATACCAAATGAAGTCAGAAAGGGTTGAAAATTGACGATGTGGCTTTGAATGGTGCATTTTGAACACACAAAAATTATGGAGTTCCAAAAAGTTCTAGAAAATGAAATCCCGTTGTAACAAACAAGTTTCGCCCGAAACCGGGATACTTCGAAAGAGAATGTCCATTTTGTACACGAAATGCATCCAGTTTTTGCCATAACCCTCTCAATTTTTTAGCATAAGCTATGTGGGTGAAATGATGATACCATGCCAACTTTCAACCTTTTTAGAGTTCATTTGAAGTGCTTTTCAATTTCAGTGTTATTTAGCTCAAAACAATCAGTAAGTGCATGAAAAATACCAAATGTAGGCAGAAAGGGTTGAAAATGGATGATCTGGCTTTGAATGGTGCATTTTGAACACAAAAAAAGTATGGAGTTCCAAAAAGTTCTAGAAAATGAAATCCCGTTGTAACAAACAAGTTTCGCCCGAAACCGGGATACTTCGAAAGAGAATGTCCATTTTGTACACGAAATGCATCCAGTTTTTGCCATAACCCTCTCAATTTTTTAGCATAAGCTATGTGGGTGAAATGATGATACCATGCCAACTTTCATCCTTTTTAGAGTTCATTTGAAGTGCTTTTCAACTTTAGGGTTATTTAGCTCAAAAAATAAGTAAGGGCATGAAAAATACCGAATGTAGTCAGAAAGTGTTGAAAATTGATGATGTGGATTTGAATTGTGCATTTTGAACACACAAAAAGTATGGAGTTCGACAAAGTTCAAGAAAACGGAATCCCTTTGTAACAGATGGTTTTCGTCCGAAAGCGTGATACTTCGAAAGAGATTGTACATTTTGTACAGAAAGTGCATCCAGTTTTTTCCCTAACCCTCTCAACTTTTTAGCACATCCTATGTGGGTGAAATGATGATACCATGCCAACTTTCAAACTTTTCAGAGTTCATTTGAAGTGCTTTTCAATTTCAGGGTTATTTAGCTCAAAAAAATCAGTAAGTGCATGAAAAATACCAAATGTAGTCACAAAGGGTTGAAAATGGATGATGTGGGTTTTAATGGTGCATTTTGAACACACAAAATTTATAGAGTTCCAACAAGTTCACGAAAATGAAATCCCTATGTAACAGATGGGTTTTCGTCCAAAACCGTGATACTTCGAAAGAGCTTGTCTATTTTGTACACGAAAAGCATCCAGTTTTTGCCGTAACCCTCTCAACTTTTTATCACATTCTATGTGGTTGAAATGATGATACCATGCCAACTTTCAACCTTTTTAGAGTTCATTTGAAGTGCTTTTCAATTTCAGGGTTATTTAGCTCAAAAAAATCAGTAGGTGCATGAAAAATACCAAATGAAGTCACAAAGGGTTGAAAATTGATGATGTGGCTTTGAATGGTGCATTTTGAACACAAAAAATGTATGGAGTTCCAAAAAGTTCAAGAAAATGAAATCCCTTTGAAAAAGATTAGTTTTGGTCCGAAAAACCGTGATACTTTTAAAAAGATTGTCCATTTTCTACACAAAGTGCATCCAGTTCTTGCCGTAACCCTCTAAACTTTTTAGGACATGCTATGTGGGTGAAATGGTGGTAACATACCAACTTTCAACCTTTTCAGAATTCATTTGAAGTGCTTTTCAATTTCCGGGTTATTTAATTCAAAACAATCAGTAAGTGCATGAAAAATACCAAATGAAGTCAGAAAGGGTTGAAAATTGATGATGTGGCTTTGAATGGTGCATTTTGAACACACAAAAAGTATGGAGTTCCACAAAGTTCAAGAAAATGGAATCCCTTTGTAACAGATGAGTTTTCGTCCGAAAGCGTGATACTTGTCCATTTTGTACATGAAGTGCATCCAGTTTTTTCCATAACCCTCTCAACTTTTTAGCACATGCTATGTGGGTGAAATGATGATACCATGCCAACTTCCAACCTTTTACGAGTTCATTTGAAGTGCTTTTCAATTTCATGGTTATTTAGCTCAAAACAATCAGTAAGTGCATGAAAAATACTAAATGTAGTCAGAAAGGGTTGAATATGGATGATGTTGCTTTGAATGGTGCATTTTGAACACACAAAAAGTATGGAGTTCCAAAAAGTTCAAGAAAATGAAATCCCTGTGTAACAGATCAGTTTTCGTCCGAAACCGTGATACTTTGAAAGAGATTGTCCATTTTGTTCACAAAGTGCATGCAGTTTTTGCCCTAACCCTCTAAACTTTTTAGCAGATGCTATGTGGGTGAAATGATGATACAATACCAACTTTCAACCTTTTGAGAGTTCATTTGAAGAGCTTTTCAATTTCAGGGTTATTTAGCTCAAAAAATTCAGTAAGTGCATGAAAAATACCAATATGGTCTGAAAGGGTTGAAAAATGATGATATGGCTTTTAATTGTGCATTTTGAACACACAAAACGTATGGAGTTCCAAAGAGTTAAAGAAAATGAAATCCCTTTGTAACAAATGAGTTTTCGTTCGAAACCGTGATACTTCGAAAGAGATTGTCCATTTTGTACACGAAATGCATCTAGTTTTTTCCATAACCCTCTAACATTTTTAGCACATGCTATGTTGGTGAAATGATGATACCATGCCAACTTTCAACCTTATGAGAGTTCATTTGAAGTGCTTTTCAATTTCAGGGTTATTTACCTCAAAACAATCACTAAGTGCATGAAAACTACCAAATGTAGTCAGAAAGGGTTGAAAATGGATGATGTATCTTTGAATGGTGCAATTTGAACACCCAAAAAGTATGGAGTTCCAAAAATTTCAAGAAAATGAAATCCCTGTGTAACATATGAGTTTCCGTCCGAAACCGTGATACTTCAAAAGAGATTGTCCATTTTCTACATGAGCTGCATCCAGTTTTTGCCGTAACCCTCTAAACTTTTTAGCACATGCTATGTGGGTGAAAGGATGATACCATGCCAAATTTCAACCTTTTGAGAGTTCGTTTGAAGTGCTTTTCAATTTCAGGGTTGTTTAGCTCAAAAAAATCAGTAAGTGCATGAAAAATACCAAACGAAGTCAGAAAGGGTTGAAAATTGATGATGTGGCTTTGAATGGTGCATTTTGAACACACAAAAATTATGGAGTTCCAAAAAGTTCTAGAAAATGAAATCCCGTTGTAACAAACAAGTTTTCGTCCGAAACCGGGATACTTCGAAAGAGATTGTCCATTTTGTACACGAAATACATCCAGTTTTTGCCATAACCCTCTCAACTGTTTGGCATAAGCTATGTGGGTGAAATGATGATACCATGCCAACTTTCAACCTTTTCGGAGTTCATTTGAAGTGCTTTTCAATTTCAGGGTTATTTAGCTCAAAACAATCAGTAAGTGCATGAAAAATACCAAATGTAGTCACAAAGGGTTGAAAATGGATGATGTGGCTTTGAATGGTGCATTTTGAACACAAAAAAGTATGGAGTTCCACAAAGTTATAGAAAATGAAATCCCTTTGTAACAGATGGTTTTCGTCCGAAAGCGTGATACTTCGAAAGAGATAGTACATTCTGTACATAAAGTGCATCCAGTTTTTTCCATAACCCTCTCAACTTTATAGCACATCCTATGTGGGTGAAATGATGATACCATTCCAACTTTCAACCTTTTCAGAGTTCATTTGAAGTGCTTTTCAATTTCAGGGTTGTTTAGCACAAAAAAATCAGTAAGTGCATGAAAAATACCAAATGTAGTCCGAAATGGTTGAAAATGGATGATGTGGCTTTTAATGGTGCATTTTGAACACACAAACATTATTGAGTTCCAAAAAGTTCAAGAAAATTAAATCCCTATGTAACAGATGAGTTTTCGTCCCAAACCGTGATACTTCGAAAGAGCTTGTCTATTATGTACACGAAAAGCATCCAGTTTTTGCCGTAACCCTCTCAACTTTTTATCACATTCTATGTGGGTGAAATGATGACAACATGCCAACTTTCAACCTTTTCAGAGTTCATTTGAAGTGCTTTTCAATTTCAGGGTTATTTAGCTCAAAAAAATAAGTAAGTGCATGAAAAATACCAAATGAAGTCACAAAGGGTTGAAAATTGATGATGTGGCTTTGAATGGTGCATTTTGAACACAAAAAAATTATGGAGTTCCAAAAATTTCAAGGAAATGAAATCCCTTTGTAACAGATGAGTTTTCGTCCGAAAAACCGTGATACTTCGAAAGAGATTTCCATTTTCTACACAAAGTGCATCCAGTTCTTGCCGTAACCCTCTAAACTTTTTAGGACATGCTATGTGGGTGAAATGGTGATAACATACAAACTTTCAACCTTTTCATAGTTCATTTGAAGTGCTTTTCAATTTCAGGGTTATTTAGCTCAAAACAATCAGTAAGTGCATGAAAAATACCAAATGAAGTCAGAAAGGGTTGAAAATTGATGATGTGGCTTTGAATGGTGCATTTTGAACACACAAAAAGTATGGAGTTCCACAAAGTTCAAGAAAATGAAATCCCTTTGTAGCAGATGGTTTTCGTCCGAAAGCGTGATACTTCGAAAGAGATTGTCCATTTTGTACATGAAGTGCATCCCGTTTTTTCCATAACCCTCTCAACTTTTTAGCACATGCTATGTGGGTGAAATGATGATACCAAGCCAACTTTCAACCTTTTGAGAGTTTATTTGAAGTGCTTTTCAATTTCAAGGTTGTTTAGCTTAAAAAAATCAGTAAGTGCATGAAAAATACCAAATGTAGTCAGAAAGGGTTGAATATGGATCATGTGGCTTTGAATGGTGCATTTTTAACACACAAAAATTATGGAGTTCCAAAAAGTTCGAGAAAATGAAATCCCTTTGTAACAGATCAGTTTTCGTCCGAAACCGTGATACTTTGGAAGAGATTGTCCATTTTGTTCACAAAGTGCATCCAGTTTTTGCCCTAACCCTCTAAACTTTTTAGCAGATGCTCTGTGGGTGAAATGATGATACAATGCCAACTTTCAACTTTTTGAGAGTTCATTTGAAGAGCTTTTCAATTTCAGGGTTATTTAGCTCAAAAAATTCAGTAAGTGCATGAAAAATACCAAATATGGTCTGAAAGGGTTGAAAATTGATGATGTGGCTTTCAATTGTGCATTTTGAACACACAAAACGTATGGAGTTCCAAACAGTTAAAGAAAATGAAATCCCTTTGTAACAAATGAGTTTTCGTCCGAAACCGTGTACTTCGAAAGATATTGTTCATTTTGTACACGAAATGCATCCAGTTTTTTCCATAATCCTCTAACATTTTTAGCACATGCTATGTGGGTGAAATGATGATACCATGCCAACTTTCAACCTTATCAGAGTTCATTTGAAGTGCTTTTCAATTTCAGGGTTATTTACCTCAAAACAATCACTAAGTGCATGAAAACTACCAAATGTAGTCAGAAAGGGTTGAAAACGGATGATGTATCTTTGAATGGTGCATATTGAACACCCAAAAAGTATGGAGTTCCAAAAGGTTCAAGAAAATGAAATCCCTTTGTAACAAATGAGTTTTCGTCCGAAACCGTGATACTTCAAAAGAGATTGTCCATTTTTTCTACACAAAGTGCATCCAGTTTTTGCCGTAACCCTCTAAACTTTTTAGCACATGCTATGTGGGTGAAAGGATGATACCATGCCAACTTTCAATATTTTGAGAGTTCATTTGAAGTGTTTTTCAATTTCAGGGTTGTTTAGCTCAAAAAAATCAGTAAGTGCATGAAAAATACCAAATATGGTCTGAAAGGGTTGAAAATGGATGATGTGGCTTTGAATTGTGCATTTTGAACACAAAAAACGTATGGAGTTCCAAACAGTTAAAGAAAATGAAATCCCTTTGTAAAAAATGAGTTTTCGTCCAAAACCGTGATACTTCGAAAGAGATTGTCCATTTTGTAAACGAAATGCATCTAGTTTTTTCCATAACCCTCTAACATTTTTAGCACATGCTATGTGGGTGAAATGATGATACCATGCCAACTTTCAACCTTTTGAGAGTTCATTTGACGAGCTTTTCAATTTCAGGGTTGTTTAGCTCAAAAAATCAGTAAGTACATGAAAAATACCAAATGAAGTCAGAAAGGGTTGAAAATTCATGATGTGGCTTTGAATGGTGCATTTTGAACACACAAAAATTATGGAGTACCAAAAAGTTCCAGAAAATGAAATCCCGTTGTAACAAACAAGTTTTCGTCCGAAACAGGGATACTTCGAAAGAGATTGTCCATTTTGTACACGAAATGCATCCAGTTTTTGCCATAACCCTCTCAACTGTTTAGCATAAGCTATGTGGGTGAAATGATGATACCATGCCAACTTTCAACCTTTTCAGAGTTTATTTGAAGTGTTTTTCAATTTCAGGGTTATTTAGCTCAAAACAATCAGTAAGTGCATGAAAAAAACCAAATGTAGTCAGAAAGGGTTGAAAATGGATGATGTGGCTTTGAATGGTGCATTGTGAACACAAAAAAAGTACGGAGTTCCAAAAAGTTCAAGAAAATCAAATCCCTTTGTAACAGATGAGTTTTCGGCCGAAAGCGTGATACTTCAAAAGAGATTGTCCATTTTCTACACGAAGTGCATCCATTTTTTGCCATAACCCTCTCAACTTTTTAGCACATCCTATGTGGGTGAAATGATGATACCATGCCAACTTTCAACCTTTTCAAAGTTCATTTGAAGTGCTTTTCAATTTCAGGGTTATTTAGCAAAAAAATTAGTAAGTGCATGAAAAATACCAAATGTAGTCAGAAAGGGTTGAAAATGGATGATGTGGCTTTTAATGGTGCATTTTGAACACACAAACATTATTGAGTTCCAAAAAGTTCAAGAAAATAAAATCCCTATGTAACAGATGAGTTTTCGTCCCAAACCGTGATACTTCGAAAGAGCTTGTCTATTTTGTACACGAAAAGCATCCAGTTTTTGTCGCAACCCTCTCAACTTTTAATCGCATTCTATGTGGGTGAAATGATGACAACATGCCAACTTTCAACCTTTTGAGAGTTCATTTGAAGTGCTTTTCAATTTCAGGGTTATTTAGCTCAAAAAAATCAGTAAGTGCATGAAAAATACCAAATGAAGTCACAAAGGGTTGAAAATTGATGATGTGGCTTTGAATGGTGCATTTTGAACACAAAAAAAGTATGGAGTTCCAAAAATTTCAAGAAAATGAAATCCCTTTGTAATAGATGAGTTTTCGTCCGAAAAACCATGATACTTCGAAAGAGATTGTCCATTTTCTACACAAAGTGCATCCAGTTCTTGCCGTAACCCTCTAAACTTTTTAGGACATGCTATGTGGGTGAAATGGTGATAACATACCAACTTTCAACCTTTTCAGAGTTCATTTGAAGTGCTTTTCAATTTCAGGGTTATTTAGCTCAAAACAATCAGTAAGTGCATGAAAAATACCAAATGAAGTCAGAAAGGGTTGAAAATTGATGATGTGGCTTTGAATGGTGCATTTTGAACACACAAAAGTATGGAGTTGCACAAAGTTCATGAAAATGAAATCCCTTTGTAACAGATGGTTTTCGTCCGAAAGCGTGATACTTCGAAAGAGATTGTCCATTTTGTACATGAAGTGCATCCAGTTTTTTCCATAACCCTCTCAACTTTTTAGCTCATGGTATGTGGGTGAAATGATGATACCATGACAACTTTCAACCTTTTGAGAGTTCATTTGAAGTGCTTTTCAATTTCAAGGTTGTTTAGCTTAAAACAATCAGTAAGTGCATGAAAAATACCAAATGTAGTCAGAAAGGGTGGAATATGGATGATGTGGCTTTGAATGGTGCATTTTTAACACACAAAAATTATGGAGTTCCAAAAAGTTCTAGAAAATGAAATCCCTTTGTAACAGATCAGTTTTCGTCCGAAACCGTGATACTTTGAAAGAGATTGTCCATTTTGTTCACAAAGTGCATCCAGTTTTTGCCCTAACCCTCTAAAATTTTTAGCAGATGCTCTGTGGGTGAAATGATGATACAATGCCAACTTTCAACCTTTTGAGAGTTCATTTGAAGAGCTTTTCAATTTCAGGGTTATTTAGCTCAAAAAATTTAGTAAGTGCACGAAAAATACCAAATATGGTCTGAAAGGGTTGAAAATTGATGATGTGGATTTCAATTGTGCATTTTGAACACACAAAACGTATGGAGTTCCAAACAGTTAAAGAAAATGAAATCCCTTTGTAACAAATGAGTTTTCGTCCGAAACCGTGATACTTCGAAAGATATTGGCCATTTTATACACGAAATGCATCCAGTTTTTTCCATAACCCTCTAACATTTTTAGCACATGCTATGTGGGTGAAATGATGATACCATGCGAACTTTCAACCTTATCAGAGTTCATTTGAAGTGCTTTTCAATTTCAGGGTTATTTACCTCAAAACAATCACTAAGTGCATCAAAACTACCAAATGTAGTCAGAAAGGGTTGAAAATGGATGATGTATCTTTGAATGGTGCATATTGTACACCCAAAAAGTATGGAGTTCCAGAAAGTTCAAGAAAATGAAATCCATTTGTAACAAATGAGTTTTCGTCCGAAACCGTGATACTTCAAAAGAGATTGTCCATTTTCTACACAAAGTGCATCCAGTTTTGCCGTAACCCTCTAAACTTTTTAGCACATGCTATGTGGGTGAAAGGATGATACCAGGCCAACTTTCAACCTTTTGAGAGTTCATTTGAAGTGTTTTTCAATTTCAGGGTTGTTTAGCACAAAAAAATCAGTAAGTGCATGAAAAATACCAAATATGGTCTGAAAGGGTTGAAAATTGATCATGTGGCTTTCAATTGTGCATTTTGAACACACAAAACGTATGGAGTTCCAAACAGTTAAAGAAAATGAAATCCCTTTGTAACAAATAAGGTTTCGTCCTAAACCGTGATACTTCGAAGATATTGGCCATTTTGTACACGAATTGCATCCAGTTTTTTCCATAACCCTATAACATTTTTAGGACATGCTATGTGGGTGAAATGATGATACCATGCCAACTTTCAACCTTATCAGAGTTCATTTGAAGTGCTTTTCAATTTCAGGGTTATTTACCTCAAAACAATCACTAAGTGCATGAAAACTACCAAATGTAGTCAGAAAGGTTGAAAATGGATGATGTATCTTTGAATGGTGCATATTGAACACCCAAAAAGTATGGAGTTCCAAAAAGTTCAAGAAAATGAAATCCCTTTGTAACAAATGAGTTTTCGTCCGAAACCGTATTACTTCAAAAGAGATTGTCCATTTTGTACACAAAGTGCATCCAGTTTTTGCCGTAACCCTCTAAACTTTTTAGCACATGCTATGTGGGTGAAAGGATGATACCATGCCATTTTTCAACCTTCTAAGAGTTCATTTGAAGTGTTTTTCAATTTCAGGGTTGTTTAGCTCAAAAAAATCAGTAAGTGCATGAAAAATACCAAATATGGTCTGAAAGGGTTGAAAATGGATGATGTGGCTTTGAATTGTGCATTTTGAACACAAAAAACGTATGGAGTTCCAAACAGTTAAAGTAAATGAAATCCCTTTGTAACAAATGAGTTTTCGTCCGAAACCGTGATACTTCGAAAGAGATTGTCCATTTTGTACACGAAATGCATCTAGTTTTTTCCATAACCCTCTAACATTTTTAGCACATGCTATGTGGGTGAAATGATGATACCATGCCAACTTTCAACCTTTTGAGAGTTCATTTGACGAGCTTTTCAATTTCAGGGTTGTTTAGCTCAAAAACTCAGTAAGTACATGAAAAATACCAAATGAAGTCAGAAAGGGTTGAAAATTTATGATGTGGCTTTGAATGGTGTATTTTGAACACACAAAAATTATGGAGTTCCAAAAAGTTCTAGAAAATGAAATCCCGTTGTAACAAACAAGTTTTCGTCCGAAACAGGGATACTTCGAAAGAGATTGTCCATTTTGTACACGAAATGCATCCAGTTTTTGCCATAACCCTCTCAACTATTTACCATAAGCTATGTGGGTGAAATGATGATACCATGCCAACTTTCAACCTTTTCAGAGTTCATTTGAAGTGCTTTTCAATTTCAGGGTTATTTAGCTCAAAACAATCAGTAAGTGCATGAAAAAAACCAAATGTAGTCAGAAAGGGTTGAAAATGGATGATGTGGCTTTGAATGGTGCATTGTGAACACAAAAAAAGTACGGAGTTCCAAAAAGTTCAAGAAAATCAAATCCCTTTGTAACAGATGAGTTTTCGGCCGAAAGCGTGATACTTCAAAAGAGATTGTCCATTTTCTACACGAAGTGCATCCATTTTTTGCCATAACCCTCTCAACTTTTTAGCACATTCTATGTGGGTGAAATGATGATACCATGCCAACTTTCAACCTTTTCAGAGTTCATTTGAAGTGCTTTTCAATTTCAGGGTTATGTAGCTCAAAAAAATCAGTAAGTGCATGAAAAATACCAAATGTAGTCAGAAAGGGTTGAAAATGGATGATGTTGCTTTTAATGGTGCATTTTGAACACACAAACATTATTGAGTTCCAAAAAGTTCAAGAAAATTAAATCCCTATGTAACAGATGAGTTTTCGTCCAAAACCGTGATACTTCGAAAGAGCTTGTCTATTTTGTACACGAAAAGCATACAGTTTTTGTCGTAACCCTCTCAACTTTTTATCACATTCTATGTGGGTGAAATGATGACAACATGCCAACTTTCAACCTTTTCAGAGTTCATTTGAAGTGCTTTTCAATTTCAGGGTTATTTAGCTCAAAAAAATCAGTAAGTGCATGAAAAATACCAAATGAAGTCACAAAGGGTTGAAAATTGATGATGTGGCTTTGAATGGTGCATTTTGAACACAAAAAAAGTATGGAGTTCCAAAAATTTCAAGAAAATGAAATCCCTTTGTAACAGATGAGTTTTCGTCCGAAAAACCATGATATTTCGAAAGAGATTGTCCATTTTCTACACAAAGTGCATCCAGTTCTTGCCGTAACCCTCTAAACTTTTTAGGACATGCTATGTGGGTGAAATGGTGATAACATACCAACTTTCAACCTTTTCAGAGTTCATTTGAAGTGCTTTTCAATTTCAGGGTTATTTAGCTCAAAACAATCAGTAAGTGCATGAAAAATACCACATGAAGTCAGAAAGGGTTGAAAATTGATGATGTGGCTTTGAATGGTGCATTTTGAACACACAAAAAGTATGGAGTTCCACAAAGTTCATGAAAATGAAATCCCTTTGTAACAGATGGTTTTCGTCCGACAGCGTGATACTTCGAAAGAGATTGTCCATTTTGTACATGAAGTGCATCCAGTTTTTTCCATAACCCTCTCAACTTTTTAGCTCATGCTATGTGGGTGAAATGATGATACCATGCCAACTTTCAACCTTTTGAGAGTTCATTTGAAGTGCTTTTCAATTTCAAGCTTGTTTAGCTTAAAACAATCAGTAAGTGCATGAAAAATACCAAATGTAGTCAGAAAGGGTTGAATATGGATGATGTGGCTTTGAATGGTGCATTTTTAACACACAAAAATTATGGAGTTCCAAAAAGTTCTAGAAAATGAAATCCCTTTGTAACAGATCAGTTTTCGTCCGAAACCGTGATACTTTGGAAGAGATTGTCCATTTTTTTCACAAAGTGCATCCAGTTTTTGCCCTAACCCTCTAAAATTTTTAGCAGATGCTTTGTGGGTGAAATGATGATACAATGCCAACTTTCAACCTTTTGAGAGTTCATTTGAAGAGCTTTTCAATTTCAGGGTTATTTAGCTCAAAAAATTCAGTAAGTGCATGAAAAATACCAAATATGGTCTGAAAGGGTTGAAAATTGATGATGTGGCTTTCAATTGTGCATTTTGAACACACAAAACGTATGGAGTTCCAAACAGTTAAAGAAAATGAAATCCCTTTGTAACAAATGAGTTTTCGTCCGAAACCGTGATACTTCGAAAGATATTGGCCATTTTGTACACGAAATGCATCCAGTTTTTTCCATAACCCTCTAACATTTTTAGCACATGCTATGTGGGTGAAATGATGATACCATGCCAACTTTCAACCTTGTCAGAGTTCATTTGAAGTGCTTTTCAATTTTAGGGTTATTTACCTCAAAACAATCACTAAGTGCATGAAAACTACCAAATGTAGTCAGAAAGGGTTGAAAATGGATGATGTATCTTTGAATGGTGCATATTGAACACCCAAAAAGTATGGAGTTCCAGAAAGTTCAAGAAAATGAAATCCATTTGTAACAAATGAGTTTTCGTCCGAAACCGTGATACTTCAAAAGAGATTGTCCATTTTCTACACAAAGTGCATCCAGTTTTTGCCGTAACCCTCTAAACTTTTTAGCACATGCTTTGTGGGTGAGAGGATGATACCAGGCCAACTTTCAACCTTTTGAGAGTTCATTTGAAGTGTTTTTCAATTTCAGGGTTGTTTCGCTCAAAAAAATCAGTAAGTGCATGAAAAGTACCAAATATGGTCTGAAAGGGTTGAAAATTGATCGTGTGGCTTTCAATTGTGCATTTTGAACACACAAAACGTATGGAGTTCCAAACAGTTCAAGAAAATGAAATCCCTTTGTAACAAATGAGGATTCGTCCTAAACCGTGATACTTCGAAGATATCGGCCATTTTGTACACGAAATGCATCCAGTTTTTTCCATAACCCTATAACATTTTTAGCACATGCTATGTGGGTGAAATGATGATACCATGCCAACTTTCAACCTTATCAGAGTTCATTTGAAGTGCTTTTCAATTTCAGGGTTATTTACCTCAAAACAATCACTAAGTGCATGAAAACTACCAAATGTAGTCAGAAAGGTTGAAAATGGATAATGTATCTTTGAATGGTGCATATTGAACACCAAAAAAGTATGGAGTTCCAAAAAGTTCAAGAAAATGAAATCCCTTTGTAACAAATGAGTTTTCGTCCGAAACCGTATTACTTCAAAAGAGATTGTCCATTTTCTACACAAAGTGCATTCCAGTTTTTGCCGTAACCCTGTAAACTGTTTAGCACATGCTATGTGGGTGAAAGGATGATACCATGCCAACTTTCAACCTTTTGAGAGTTCATTTGAAGTGTTTTTCAATTTCAGGGTTGTTTAGCACAAAAAAATCAGTAAGTGCATGAAAAATACTAAATATGGTCTGAAAGGGTTGAAAATTGATGATGTGGCTTTGAATTGTGCATTTTGAACACAAAAAACGTATGGAGTTCCAAACAGTTAAAGAAAATGAAATCCCTTTGTAACAAATGAGTTTTCGTCCGAAACGGTGATACTTCGAAAGAGATTGTCCATTTTGTACATGAAATGCATCCAGTTTTTTCCATAACCCTCTAACCTTTTTAGCACATGCTATGTGGGTGAAATGATGATACCATGCCAACTTTCAACCTTTTGAGAGTTCATTTGACGAGCTTTTCAATTTCAGGGTTGTTTAGCTCAAAAAATCAGTAAGTACATGAAAAATACCAAATGAAGTCACAAAGGGTTGAAAAATTATGATGTGGCTTTGAATGGTGCATTTTGAACACACAAAAATTATGGAGTTCCAAAAAGTTCTAGAAAATGAAATCCCGTTGTAACAAACAAGTTTTCGTCCGAAACAGGGATACTTCGAAAGAGATTGTCCATTTTGTACACGAAATGCATCCAGTTTTTGCCATAACCCTCTCAACTGTTTAGCATAAGCTATGTGGGTGAAATGATGATACCATGCCAACTTTCAACCTTTTCAGAGTTCATTTGAAGTGCTTTTCAATTTCAGGGTTATTTAGCTCAAAACAATCAGTAAGTGCATGAAAAAAACCAAATGTAGTCAGAAAGGGTTGAAAATGGATGATGTGGCTTTTAATGGTGCATTTTGAACACAAAAAAAGTACGGAGTTCCAAAAAGTCCAAGAAAATCAAATCCCTTTGTAACAGATGAGTTTTCGGCCGAAAGCGTGATACTTCAAAAGAGATTGTCCATTTTCTACACGAAGTGCATCCATTTCTTGCCATAACCCTCTCCACTTTTTATCACATGCTATGTGGGTGAAATGATGATACCATGCCAACTTTCAACCTTTTCAGAGTTCATTTGAATTCCTTTTCAATTTCAGGGTTATTTAGCTCAAAACAATCAGTAAGTGCACGAAAAATACCAAATGAAGTCAGAACGGGTTGAAAATTGATGATGTGGCTTTGAATGGTGCATTTAGAACACACAAAAAGTATGGAGTTCCACAAAGTTCGAGAAAATGAAATCCCTTTGTAACAGATGGTTTTCGTCCGAAAGCGTGATACTTCGAAAGAGATTGTACATTTTGTACATAAAGTGCATCCAGTTTTTTCCATAACCCTCTCAACTTTTTAGCACATCATATGTGGGTGAAATGATGATACCATGCCAACTTTCAACCTTTTCAGAGTTCATTTGTAGTGCTTTTCAATTTCAGGGTTATTTAGCTCAAAAAAATCAGTAAGTGCATGAAAAATACCAAATGAAGTCACAAAGGGTTGAAATTGATGATGTGGCTTTGAGTGGTGCATTATTAACACAAAAAAAGTATGGAGTTCCAAAAAGTTCAAGAAAATGAAATCCCTTTGTAACAGATGAGTTTTCGTCGGAAAAACTGTGATACTTCGAAAGAGATTGTCCATTTTCTACAGAAAGTGCATCCAGTTCTTGCCGTAACCCTATAAACTTTTTAGGACATGCTATGTGGGTGAAATGGTGATAACATACCAACTTTCAACCTTTTCAGAGTTCATTTGAAGTGCTTTTCAATTTCAGGGATATTTAGCTCAACACAATCAGTAAATGCATGAAAAATACCAAACGAAGTCAGAAAGGGTTGAAAATTGATGATGTGGCTTTGAATGGTGCACTTTGAATACAAAAAAAGTATGGAGTTCCAAACAGTTCAAGAAAATGAAATCCCTTTGTAACAGTTGACATTTCGTCCAAAAAACTGTGATACTTCGAAAGAGATTGTCCATTTTCTACACAAAGTGCATCCAGTTCTTGCCGTAACCCTCTAAAATTTTTAGGACATGTTATGTTGGTGAAATGGTGATAACATACCAACTTTCAACCTTTTCAGAGTTCATTTGAAGTGCTTTTCAATTTCAGGGTTATTTAGCTCAAAACATCAGTAAGTGCATGAAAAATACCAAATGAAGTCAGAAAGGGTTGAAAATTGATGATGTGGCTTTGAATGGTGCATTTAGAACACACAAAAAGTATGGAGTTCCACAAAGTTCGAGAAAATGAAATCCCTTTGCAATAGATGGTTTTCGTCCGAAAGTGTGATACTTCGAAAGAGATTGTACATTTTGTACATAAAGTGCATCCAGTTTTTTCCATAACCCTCTCAACTTTTTAGCACATCCTATGTGGGTGAAATGATGATACCATGCCAACTTTCAACCTTTTCAGAGTTCATTTGAAGTGCTTTTCAATTTCAAGGTTATTTAGCTCAAAAAAAATCAGTAAGTGCATGAAAAATACCAAATGTAGTCACAAAGGGTTGAAATTGATGATGTGGCTTTGAATGGTGCATTATGAACACAAAAAATGTATGGAGTTCCAAAAAGTTCAAGAAAATGAAATCCCTTTGTAACAGATGAGTTTTCGTCCGAAAAACTGTGATACTTCGAAAGAGATTGTCCATTTTCTACACAAAGTGCATCCAGTTCTTGCCGTAACCCTATAAACTTTTTAGGACATGCTATGTGGGTGAAATGGTGATAACATACCAACTTTCAACCTTTTTAGAGTTCATTTGAAGTGCTTTTCAATTTCAGGCTTATTTAGCTCAACACAATCAGTAAGTGCATGAAAAATACCAAACGAAGTCAGAAAGGGTTGAAAATTGATGATGTGGCTTTGAATGGTGCATTTTGAACACACAAAAAGTATGGAGTTCCACAAAGTTCAAGAAAATGAAATTCCTTTGTAACAGATGGTTTTCGTCCGAAAGCGTGATACTTCGAAAGAGATTGTCCATTTTGTACATGAAGTGCATCCAGTTTTTTCCATAACTCTCTCAACTTTTTAGCACATGCTATGTGGGTGAAATGATGATACCATGTCAACTTTCAACCTTTTCAGAGTTCATTTGAAGTGCTATCAATTTCACGGATATTTAGCTCAAAACAATCAGTAAGTGCATGAAAAATACCAAATGTAGTCAGAAAGGGTTGAAAATGGATGATGTGGCTTTCAATGGTGCATTTTGAACACAAAAAAAGTATGGAGTTCAAAAAAGTTCAAGAAAATAAAATCCCTTTGTAACAGATGAGTTTTCGGCCGAAACCGTGATACTTCAAAAGAGATTGTCCATTTTCTACACGAAGTGCATCCATTTTTTGCCATAACCCTCTAAACTTTTTAGCACATTCTATGTGAGTGATATGATGATACCATGACAACTTTCAACCTTTTCAGAGTTCATTTGAAGTGCTTCTCAATTTCAGGGTTATTTAGCTAAAAAAATCACTAAGTGCATGAAAAATACCAAATGAAGTCAGAAAGGGTTGAAAATTGATGATGTGGCTTTGAATTGTGCATTTTGAATACACGAAAAGTATGGAGTTCCACAAAGTTCGACAAAATGAAATCCCTTTGTAATAGATGGTTTTCGTCCGAAAGCGTGATACTTCGAAAGAGATTGTCCATTTTGTACATGAAGTGCATCCAGTTTTTGCCGTAACCCTCTCAACTTTTTATCACATGCTATGTGGGTGAAATGATGATACCATGCCAACTTTCAACCTTTTCAGAGTTCATTTGAATTCCTTTTCAAATTCGGGGTTATTTAGCTCAAAACAATCAGTAAGTGCATGAAAAATATCAAATGAAGTCAGAAAGGGTTCAAAATTGATGATGTGGCTTTGGATGGTGCATTTAGAACACACAAAAAGTATGGAGTTCCACAAAGTTCCAGAAAATTAAATCCCTTTGTAACAGATGGTTTTCGTCCGAAAGCATGATACTTCGAAAGCGATTGTACATTGTGTACATGAAGTGTATCCAGTTTTTACCATAACCCTCCCACATTTTTAGCACATCCTATGTGGGTGAAATTATGATACCATGCCAACTTTCAACCTTTTTAGAGTTCATTTGAAGTGCTTTTAAATTTCAGGGTTATTTAGCTCAAAAATATCAGTAATTGCATGAAAATACCAAATGAAGTTAGAAAGGGTTGAAAATTGATGATGTGGCTTTGAATGGTGCACTTTGAACACAAAAAAAGTATGGAGTTCCAAACAGTTCAAGAAAATGAAATCCCTTTGTAACAGATGAGATTTCGTCCATAAACCTGTGATACTTCGAAAGAGATTGTCCATTTTCTACACAAAGTGCATGCAGTTCTTGCCGTAACCCTCTAAACTTTTTAGGACATGTTATGTTTGTGAAATGGTGATAACATACCAACTTTCAACCTTTTCAGAGTTCATTTGAAGTGCTTTTCAATTTCAGGGTTATTTAGCTCAAAAACATCAGTAAGTGCATGAAAAATACCAAATGAAGTCAGAAAGGGTTGAAAATTGATGATTTGTCTTTGAATGGTGCATTTTGAACACACAAAAAGTATGGAGTTCCACAAAGTTCAAGAAAATGAAATCCCTTTGTAACAGATGGTTTTCGTCCGAAAGCGTGATACTTCGAAAGAGATTGTCCATTTTGTACATGGAGTGCATCCAGTTTTTTCCATAACCCTCTCAACTTTTTAGCACATGCTATGTGGGTGAAATGATGATACCATGCCAACTTTCAAGTTTTTCACCGTTCATTTGAAGTGCTTTTCAATTTCAAGGTTATTTAGCTCGAAAAAATCACTAAGTGCAAGAAAAATACCAAATGAAGTCAGAAAGGGTTGAAAATGGATGATGTGGCTTTGAATTCTGCATTTTGAATACAAGAAAAGTATGGAGTTCCACAAAGTTCAACAAAATGAAATACCTTTGTAATAGATCGTTTTCGTCCGAAAGCGTGATACTTCGGAAGAGATTGTCCATTTTGTAAATGAAGTGCATCCAGTTTTTGCCGTAACCCTCTAAACTTTTTAGCACATGCTATGTGGGTGAAAGGATGATACCATGCCAACTTTCAACCTTTTGAGAGTTCATTTGAAGTGCTTTTCAATTTCAGGGTTGTTTAGCTCAAAAAAATCAGTAAGTGCATGAAAAATACCAAATATGGTCTGAAAGGGTTGAAAATTGATGATGTGGCTTTGAATTGTGCATTTCGAACACAAAAAACGGATGGAGTTCCAAACAGTTAAAGAAAATGAAATCCCTTTGTAACAAATGAGTTTTCGTCCGAAACCGTGATACTTCGAAAGAGATTGTCCATTTTGTACACGAAATGCATCCAGTTTTTTCCATAACCCTCTAACATTTTTAGCACATGCTATGTGGGTGAAATGATGATACCATGCCAACTTTCAACCTTTTGAGAGTTCATTTGAAGTGCTTTTCAATTTCAGGGTTGTTTAGCTCAAAAAATCAGTAAGTACATGAAAAATACCAAATGAAGTCGGAAAGGGTTGAAAATTGATGATGTGGCTTTGAATGGTGCATTTTGAACACACAAAAATTATGGAGTTCCAAAAAGTTCTAGAAAATGAAATCCCGTTGTAACAAACAAGTTTTCATCCGAAACAGGGATACCTCGAAAGAGATTGTCCATTTTGTACACGAAATGCATCCAGTTTTTGCCATAACCCTCTCAACTCTTTAGCATAAGCTATGTGGGTGAAATGATGATACCATGCCAACTTTCAACCTTTTCAAAGTTCATTTGAAGTGCTTTTCAATTTCAGGGTTATTTAGCTCAAAACAATCAGTGAGTGCATGAAAAATACGAAATGTAGTCAGAAAGGGTTGGAAATGGATGATGTTGCTTGGAATGGTGCATTTTGAACACAAAAAAAGTATGGAGTTCCAAAAGGTTCAAGAAAATCAAATCCCTTTGTAACAGATGAGTTTTCGGCCGAAAGCGTGATACTTCAAAAGAGATTGTCCATTTTCTACACGAAGTGCATCCATTTTTTGCCATAACCCTCTCCACTTTTTATCACATGCTATGTGGGTGAAAGGATGATACCATGCCAACTTTCAACCTTTTCAGAGTTCATTTGAATTCCTTTTCAATTTCAGGGTTATTTAGCTCAAAACAATCTGTAAGTGCACGAAAAATACCAAATGAAGTCAGAAAGGGTTGAAAATTGATGATGTGGCTTTGAATGGTGCATTTAGAACACACAAAAAGTATGGAGTTCCACAAAGTTCGAGAAAATGAAATCCCTATGTAACAGATGGTTTTCGTCCGAAAGCGTGATACTTCGAAAGAGATTGTACATTTTGTACATAAAGTGCATCCAGTTTTTGCATAAGCCTCTCAACTTTTTAGCACATCCTATGTGGGTGAAATGATGATACCACGCCAACTTTCAACCTTTTCAGAGTTCATTTGAAATGCTTTTCAATTTCAGGGTTATTTAGCTCAAAAAAATCAGTAAGTGCATGAAAAATACCAAATGAAGTCACAAAGGGTTGAAAATTGATGATGTGGCTTTGAATGGTGCATTTTGAACACAAAAAAAGTATGGAGTTCCAAAAATTCAAGAAAATAAAATCCCTTTGTAACAGATGAGTTTTCGTCCGAAAAACCATGATACTTCGAAAGAGATTGTCCATTTTCTACACAAAGTGCTTCCAGTTCTTGTCGTAACCCTCTAAACTTTTTAGGACATGCTATTTGGGTGAAATGATGATACCATGCCAACTTTCAACCTTTTCAGAGTTCATGTGAAGTGCTTTTCAATTTCACGGTTATTTAGCTCAAAACAATCAGTAAGTGCATGAAAAATACCAAATGTAGTCAGAAAGGGTTGAAAATGGATGATGTGGCTTTGAATGGTGCATTTTGAACACAAAAAAAGTATGGAGTTACAAAAAGTTCAAGAAAATGAAATCCCTTTGTAACAGATGAGTTTTCGGCCGAAACCGTGATACTTCAAAGAGATTGTCCATTTTCTACACGAAGTGCATCCATTTTTTGCCATAACCATCTAAACTTTTTAGCACATTCTATGTGAGTGAAATGATGATACCATGCCAACTTTCAACCTTTTCAGAGTTCATTTGAAGTGCTTCTCAATTTCAGGGTTATTTAGCTAAAAAAATCAGTAAGTGCATGAAAAATACCAAATGAAGTCAGAAAGGGTTGAAAATTGATGATGTTGCTTTCAATGTGCATTTTGAATACACGAAAAGTATGGAGTTCCACAAAGTTCAACAAAATGAAATCCCTTTGTAATAGATGGTTTTCGTCCGAAAGCGTGATACTTCGAAAGAGATTGTCCATTTTGTACATGAAGTGCATCCAGTTTTTGCCGTAACCCTCTCAACTTTTTATCACATGCTATGTGGGTGAAATTATGATACCATGCCAACTTTCAACCTTTTCAGAGTTCATTTGAATTCCGTTTCAATTTCGGGGTTATTTAGCTCAAAACAATCAGTAAGTGCATGAAAAATATCAAATGAAGTCAGAAAGGGTTCAAAATTGATGATGTGGCTTTGGATGGTGCATTTAGAACACACAAAAAGTATGGAGTTCCACAAAGTTCAAGAAAATTAAATCCCTTTGTAACTGATGCTTTTCGTCCGAAAGCGTCATACTTCGAAAGAGATTGTACATTTTGTACATGAAGAGCATCCAGTTTTTTCCATAACCCTCTCAACTTTTTAGGACATCCTATGTGGGTGAAATTATGATACCATGCCAACTTTCAACCTTTTTAGAGTTCATTTGAAGTGCTTTTAAATTTCAGGGTTATTTAGCTCAAAAATATCAGTAATTGCATGAAAATACCAAATGAAGTTAGAAAGGGTTGAAAATTGATGATGTGGCTTTGAATGGTGCACTTTGAACACAAAAAAAGTATGGAGTTCCAAACAGTTCAAGAAAATGAAATCCCTTTGTAACAGATGAGATTTCGTCCATAAACCTGTGATACTTCGAAAGAGATTGTCCATTTTCTACACAAAGTGCATGCAGTTCTTGCCGTAACCCTCTAAACTTTTTAGGACATGTTATGTTTGTGAAATGGTGATAACATACCAACTTTCAACCTTTTCAGAGTTCATTTGAAGTGCTTTTCAATTTCAGGGTTATTTAGCTCAAAAACATCAATAAGTGCATGAAAAATACCAAATGAAGTCAGAAAGGGTTGAAAATTGATGATTTGTCTTTGAATGGTGCATTTTGAACACACAAAAAGTATGGAGTTCCACAAAGTTCAAGAAAATGAAATCCCTTTGTAACAGATGGTTTTCGTCCGAAAGCGTGATACTTCGAAAGAGATTGTCCATTTTGTACATGGAGTGCATCCAGTTTTTTCCATAACCCTCTCAACTTTTTAGCACATGCTATGTGGGTGAAATGATGATACCATGCCAACTTTCAAGTTTTTCACCGTTCATTTGAAGTGCTTTTCAATTTCAAGGTTATTTAGCTCGAAAAAATCACTAAGTGCATGAAAAATACCAAATGAAGTCAGAAAGGGTTGAAAATGGATGATGTGGCTTTGAATTGTGCATTTTGAATACAAGAAAAGTATGGAGTTCCACAAAGTTCAACAAAATGAAATCCCTTCGTAATAGATCGTTTTCGTCCGAAAGCGTGATACTTCGGAAGAGATTGTCCATTTTGTAAATGAAGTGCATCCAGTTTTTGCCGTAACCCTCTAAACTTTTTAGCACATGCTATGTGGGTGAAAGGATGATACCATGCCAACTTTCAACCTTTTGAGAGTTCATTTGAAGTGCTTTTCAATTTCAGGGTTGTTTAGCTCAAAAAAATCAGTAAGTGCATGAAAAATACCAAATATGGTCTGAAAGGGTTGAAAATTGATGATGTGGCTTTGAATTGTGCATTTCGAACACAAAAAACGGATGGAGTTCCAAACAGTTAAAGAAAATGAAATCCCTTTGTAACAAATGAGTTTTCGTCCGAAACCGTGATACTTCGAAACAGATTGTCCATTTTGTACACGAAATGCATCCAGTTTTTTCCATAACCCTCTAACATTTTTAGCACATGCTATGTGGGTGAAATGATGATACCATGCCAACTTTCAACCTTTTGAGAGTTCATTTGAAGTGCTTTTCAATTTCAGGGTTGTTTAGCTCAAAAAATCAGTAAGTACATGAAAAATACCAAATGAAGTCGGAAAGGGTTGAAAATTGATGATGTGGCTTTGAATGGTGCATTTTGAACACACAAAAATTATGGAGTTCCAAAAAGTTCTAGAAAATGAAATCCCGTTGTAACAAACAAGTTTTCATCCGAAACAGGGATACCTCGAAAGAGATTGTCCATTTTGTACACGAAATGCATCCAGTTTTTGCCATAACCCTCTCAACTCTTTAGCATAAGCTATGTGGGTGAAATGATGATACCATGCCAACTTTCAACCTTTTCAGAGTTCATTTGAAGTGCTTTTCAATTTCAGGGTTATTTAGCTCAAAACAATCAGTGAGTGCATGAAAAATACGAAATGTAGTCAGAAAGGGTTGAAAATGGATGATGTGGCTTGGAATGGTGCATTTTGAACACAAAAAAAGTATGGAGTTCCAAAAAGTTCACGAAAATCAAATCCCTTTGTAACAGATGAGTTTTCGGCCGAAAGCGTGATACTTCAAAAGAGATTGTCCATTTTCTACACGAAGTGCATCCATTTTTTGCCATAACCCTCTCCACTTTTTATCACATGCTATGTGGGTGAAAGGATGATACCATGCCAACTTTCAACCTTTTCAGAGTTCATTTGAATTCCTTTTCAATTTCAGGGTTATTTAGCTCAAAACAATCTGTAAGTGCACGAAAAATACCAAATGAAGTCAGAAAGGGTTGAAAATTGATGATGTGGCTTTGAATGGTGCATTTAGAACACACAAAAAGTATGGAGTTCCACAAAGTTCGAGAAAATGAAATCCCTATGTAACAGATGGTTTTCGTCCGAAAGCGTGATACTTCGAAAGAGATTGTACATTTTGTACATAAAGTGCATCCAGTTTTTCCATAAGCCTCTCAACTTTTTAGCACATCCTATGTGGGTGAAATGATGATACCACGCCAACTTTCAACTTTTTCAGAGTTCATTTGAAATGCTTTTCAATTTCAGGGTTATTTAGCTCGAAAAAATCACTAAGTGCATGAAAAATACCAAATGAAGTCAGAAAGGGTTGAAAATGGATGATGTGGCTTTGAATTCTGCATTTTGAATACAAGAAAAGTATGGAGTTCCAAAAATTCAAGAAAATAAAATCCCTTTGTAACAGATGAGTTTTCGTCCGAAAAACCATGATACTTCGAAAGAGATTGTCCATTTTCTACACAAAGTGCTTCCAGTTCTTGTCGTAACCCTCTAAACTTTTTAGGACATGCTATGTGGGTGAAATGATGATACCATGCCAACTTTCAACCTTTTCAGAGTTCATGTGAAGTGCTTTTCAATTTCACGGTTATTTAGCTCAAAACAATCAGTAAGTGCATGAAAAATACCAAATGTAGTCAGAAAGGGTTGAAAATGGATGATGTGGCTTTGAATGGTGCATTTTGAACACAAAAAAAGTATGGAGTTACAAAAAGTTCAAGAAAATGAAATCCCTTTGTAACAGATGAGTTTTCGGCCGAAACCGTGATACTTCAAAAGAGATTGTCCATTTTCTACACGAAGTGCATCCATTTTTTGCCATAACCATCTAAACTTTTTAGCACATTCTATGTGAGTGAAATGATGATACCATGCCAACTTTCAACCTTTTCAGAGTTCATTTGAAGTGCTTCTCAATTTCAGGGTTATTTAGCTAAAAAAATCAGTAAGTGCATGAAAAATACCAAATGAAGTCAGAAAGGGTTGAAAATTGATGATGTTGCTTTCAATGTGCATTTTGAATACACGAAAAGTATGGAGTTCCACAAAGTTCAACAAAATGAAATCCCTTTGTAATAGATGGTTTTCATCCGAAAGCGTGATACTTCGAAAGAGATTGTCCATTTTGTACATGAAGTGCATCCAGTTTTTGCCGTAACCCTCTCAACTTTTTATCACATGCTATGTGGGTGAAATTATGATACCATGCCAACTTTCAACCTTTTCAGAGTTCATTTGAATTCCGTTTCAATTTCGGGGTTATTTAGCTCAAAACAATCAGTAAGTGCAGGAAAAATATCAAATGAAGTCAGAAAGGGTTCAAAATTGATGATGTGGCTTTGGATGGTGCATTTAGAACACACAAAAAGTATGGAGTTCCACAAAGTTCAAGAAAATTAAATCCCTTTGTAACAGATGCTTTTCGTCCGAAAGCGTCATACTTCGAAAGAGATTGTACATTTTGTACATGAAGAGCATCCAGTTTTTTCCATAACCCTCTCAACTTTTTAGGACATCCTATGTGGGTGAAATTATGATACCATGCCAACTTTCAACCTTTTTAGAGTTCATTTGAAGTGATTTTCAATTTCAGGGTTATTTAGCTCAAAAATATCAGTAAGTGCATGAAAATACCAAATGAAGTCAGAAAGGGTTGAAAATTGATAATTTGGCTTTGAATGGTGCATTTTGAACACAAAAAAAGTATGGAGTTACAAAAAGTTCAAGAAAATGAAATCCCTTTGTAACAGATGAGTTTTCGGCCGAAACCGTGATACTTCAAAAGAGATTGTCCATTTTCTACACGAAGAGCATCCATTTTTTGCCATAACCCTCTAAACTTTTTAGCACATTCTATGTGAGTGAACTGATGATACCATGCCAACTTTCAACCTTTTCAGAGTTCATTTGAAGTGCTTTTCAATTTCAGGGTTATTTAGCTCAAAACAATCAGTAAGTGCATGAAAAATACCAAATAAAGTCAGAAAGGGTTGAAAATTGATGATGTGGCTTTGAATGGTGCATTTTGAACACACAAAAAGTATGGAGTTCCACAAAGTTCAAGAAAATGAAATCCATTTGTAACAGATGGTTTTCGTCCGAAAGTGTGATACTTCGAAAGAGATTGTCCATTTTGTACATGAAGTGCATCCAGTTTTTTCCATAACTCTCTCAACTTTTTAGCACATGCTATGTGGGTGAAATGATGATACCATGCCAACTTTCAACCTTTTCAGAGTTCATGTGAAGTGCTTTTCAATTTCACGGTTATTTAGCTCAAAACAATCAGTAAGTGCATGAAAAATACCAAATGTAGTCAGAAAGGGTTGAAAATGGATGATGGGGCTTTGAATGGTTCATTTTGACCACAAAAAAAGTATGGAGTTACAAAAAGTTCAAGAAAATGAAATCCCTTTGTAACAGATGAGTTTTCGGCCGAAACCGTGATACTTCAAAAGAGATTGTCCATTTTCTACACGAAGTGCATCCATTTTTTGCCATAACCCTCTTAAATTTTTAGCACATTCTATGTGAGTGAAATGATGATACCATGCCAAATTTCAACCTTTTCAGAGTCCATTTGAAGTGCTTCTCAATTTCAGGGTTATTTAGCTAAAAAAACAGTAAGTGCATGAAAAATACCAAATGAAGTCAGAAAGGGTTGAAAATTGATGATGTGGCTTTCAATTGTGCATTTTGAATACACGAAAACTATGGAGTTCCACAAAGTTCAACAAAATGAAATCCCTTTGTAATAGATGGTTTTCGTCCGAAAGCGTGATACTTCGAAAGAGATTGTCCATTTTGTACATGAAGTGCATCCAGTTTTTGCCGTAACCCTCTCAACTTTTTATCACATGCTATGTGGGTGAAATTATGATACCATGCCAACTTTCAACCTTTTCAGAGTTCATTTGAATTCCGTTTCAATTTCGGGGTTATTTAGCTCAAAACAATAAGTAAGTGCATGAAAAATATCAAATGAAGTCAGAAAGGGTTCAAAATTGATGATGTGGCTTTGGATGGTGCATTTAGAACATGCAAAAAGTATGGAGTTCCACAAAGTTCAAGAAAATTATATCCCTTTGTAACAGATGGTTTTCGTCCGAAAGCGTGATACTTCGAAAGAGATTGTACATTTTGTACATGAAGAGCATCCAGTTTTTTCCATAACCCTCTCAACTTTTTAGGACATCCTATGTGGGTGAAATTATGATACCATGCCAACTTTCAACATTTTTAGAGTTCATTTGAAGTGCTTTTCAATTTCAGGGTTATTTAGCTCAAAAATATCAGTAAGTGCATGAAAATACCAAATGAAGTCAGAAAGGGTTGAAAATTGATGATGTGGCTTTGAATGGTGCATTTTGAACACAAAAAAAGTATGGAGTTACAAAAAGTTCAAGAAAATGAAATCCCTTTGTAACAGATGAGTTTTCGGCCGAAACCGTGATACTTCAAAAGAGATTGTCCATTTTCTACACGAAGAGCATCCATTTTTTTCCATAACCCTCTAAACTTTTTAGCACATTCTATGTCAGTGAAATGATGATACCATGCCAACTTTCAACCTTTTCAGAGTTCATTTGAAGTGCTTCTCAATTTCAGGGTTATTTAGCTAAAAAATCAGTAAGTGCATGAAAAATACCAAATGAAGTCAGAAAGGGTTGAAAATTGATGATGTGGCTTTGAATTGTGCATTTTGAATACACTAAAAGTATGGAGTTCCACAAAGTTCAAGAAAATGAAATCCCTTTGTAATAGATGGTTTTCATCCGAAAGCGTGATACTTCGAAAGAGATTGTCCATTTTGTACATGAAGTGCATCCAGTTTTTGCCGTAACCCTCTCAAATTTTTATCACATGCTATGTGGGTGAAATTATGATACCATGCCAAATTTCAACCTTTTCCGAGTTCATTTGAATTCGTTTTCAATTTCGGGGTTATTTAGCTCAAAACAATCAGTATGTGCATGAAAAATATCGAATGAAGTCAGAAAGGGTTCAAAATTGATGATGTGGCTTTGGATGGTGCATTTAGAACACACAAAAAGTATGGAGTTCCACAAAGTTCAAGAAAATTAAATCCCTTTGTAACAGATGGTTTTCGTCCAAAAGCGTGATACTTCGAAAGAGATTGTACATTTTGTACATGAAGTGCACCCAGTTTTTTCCATAACCCTCTCAACTTTTTAGGACATACTATTTGGGTGAAATTATGATACCATGCCAACTTTCAACCGTTTTAGAGTTCATTTGAAGTGCTTTTCAATTTCAGGGTTATTTAGCTCAAAAATATCAGTAAGTGCATGAAAATACCAAATGAAGTCAGAAAGGGTTGAAAATTGATGATGTGGCTTTGAATGGTGCATTTTGAACACAAAAAAAGTATGGAGTTACAAAAAGTTCAAGAAAATGAAATCCCTTTGTAACAGATGAGTTTTCGGCCGAAACCGTGATACTTCAAAAGAGATTGTCCATTTTCTACACGAAGTGCATCCATTTTTTTCCATAACCCTCTAAACTTTTTAGCACATTCTATGTGAGTGAAATGATGATACCATGCCAACTTTGAACCTTTTCAGAGTTCATTTGAAGTGCTTCTCAATTTCAAGGTTATTTAGCTAAAAAACTCAGTAAGTGAATTAAAAATACCAAATGAAGTCAGAAAGGGTTGAAAATTGATGATGTGGCTTTGAATTGTGCATTTTGAATACACGAAAAGTATGGAGTTCCACAAAGTTGAACAAAATGAAATCCCTTTGTAATAGATGGTTTTCGTCCGAAAGCGTGATACTTCGAAAGAGATTGTCCATTTTGTACATGAAGTGCATCCAGTTTTTTCCGTAACCCTCTCAACTTTTTAGGACATACTATTTGGGTGAAATTATGATACCATGCCAACTTTCAACCTTTTCAGAGTTCATTTTAGTTCCTTTTCAATTTCGGGGTTATTTAGCTCAAAACAATCAGTAAGTGCATGAAAAATATAAAATGAAGTCAGAAAGGTTTCAAAATTGATGATGTGGGTTTGGATGGTGCATTTAGAACACACAAAAAGAATGGAGTTCCACAAAGTTCAAGAAAATTAAATCCCTTTGTAACAGATGGTTTTCGTCCGAAAGCGTGATACTTCGAAAGAGATTGTACATTTTCTACATGAAGTGCATCCAGTTTTTTCCATAACCGTCCCAACTTTTTAGGACATCCTATGTGGGTGAAATTTTGATACCATGCCAACTTTCAACCTTTTAAGAGTTCATTTGAAGTGCTTTTCAATTTCAGGGTTATTTAGCTCAAAAATATCAGTAAGTGCATGAAAATACCAAATGAAGTCAGAAAGGGTTGAAAATTGATGATGTGGCTTTGAATGGTGCACTTTGAACACAAAAAAAGTATGGAGTTCCAAAAAGTTCAAGAAAATGAAATCGCATTGTAACAGATGAGATTTCGTCCAAAAAACCGTCATACTTCAAAAGAGATTGTCCATTTTCTACACAAAGTGCATCCAGTTCTTGCCGTAACACTCTAAACATTTTAGGACATGTTATGTGGGTGAAATGATGATACCATGCCAACTTTCAACCTTTTCACAGTTCATTTGAAGTGCTTTTCATTTTCAGGGTTATTTAGCTCAAAAAACCATTAATGCATGAAAAATACCAAATGAAGTCAGAAAGGGTTGAAAATGGATGATGTGGCTTTGAATGGGGCATTTTGAACACACAAAAAGTATGGAGTTCCCAAAAGTTCAAGAAAATGAAATCCCTTTGTAATAGATGAGTTTTCGTCTGAAACCATGATACTTTGAAAGAGAGGTCCATTTTGTACACAAAGTGCATCCAGTTTCTGCCCTAACCCTCTAAATTTTTAGCATATGCTATGTCGGTGAAGTGATGATACCATGCCAACTTTCAACCTTTTCGTAGGTCAATTGAAGTGCTTTTCAATTTCAGGTTTATTCAGCTCAAAAAATCAGTATGTCCATGAAAAATACCAAATGTAGACAGAAAGGGTTGAAAATGGATGATGTGGCTTTGAATGGTGCATTTTGAACAGACAAAATGTTCAAGAAAATGAAATCCCTTTGTAACAGATGAGTTTTCGTCCAAAACCGTGATACTTTGAAAGAGATTGTCCATTTTCTACACAAAGTGCATCCAGTTTTTGCCCTATCCCTCTAAACTTTTTAGGAGATGCTATGTGGGTGAAATGATGATACCATGCCAACTTTCAACCTTTTGAGAGTTCATTTGAAGAGCTGTTCAATTTCAGGGTTATTTAGCTCAAAAAATTAAGTAAGTGCATGAAAAATACCAAATTTAGTCAGAAAGGGTTGAAAATTGATGATGTGGCTTGGAATTGTGCATTTTGAACACACAAAAAGTATGGAGTTCCAAAAAGTTCAAGAAAATGAAATCCCTTTGTAACAGATGAGTTTTCGGTCGAAACCGTGATACTTCAAAAGAGATTGTCCATTTTCTACACGAAGTGCATCTATTTTTTGCCATAACCCTCTAAACTTTTTAGCACATTCTATGTGAGTGAAATGATTATACCATGCCAACTTTCAACATTTTCAGAGTTCATTTGAAGTGCTTTTCTATTTCAGGGTTATTTAGCTCAAAAAGAATCAGTAAGTGCATGAAAATACCAAAAGAAGTCAGAAAGGGTTGAAAATTGATGATGTGGCTTTGAATGGTGCACTTTGAACACAAAAAAAGTATGGAGTTCCAAAAAGTTCAAGAAAATGAAATCCCTTTGTAACAGATGAGATTTCGTCAAAAAAACTGTGATAGTTCGAAAGAGACTGTCCATTTTCTACACGAAGTGCATCAAGTTTTTGCCGTAACCCTCTCAAGTTTTTAGCACATGCTATGTGGGTTCAATGATGATACCATGCCAACTTTCAAGCTTTTTAGAGTTTATTTGAAGTGCTTTTAAATTTCATGGTTATTTAGCTCAAAAAATCAGAATGTGCATGGAAAATACCAAATTTAGTTAGAAAGGGTTGAAAATCGATGATGTGGCTTTGAATGGTGCATTTTGAACACACGAACAGTATGGAGTTCCAAAAAGTTCAGGAAAATTAAATCCCTATGTAACAGATGAGTTTTTGTCTGAAACCGTGATACTTCGAAAGATATTGTCTATTTTGTAAATGAAAAGCATTGAGTCTATTTTAGCACATTCTATGTTGGTGAAATGATGACACCATGCCGACTTTCAACCTTTTCAGAGTTCATTTGAAGTTCTTTTCAATTTTAGGGTTATTTAGCTCAAAAAAATCAGTAAGTGCATGAAAAATACCAAATGAAGTCAGAAAGTGCTGAAAATTGCTGATGTGGCTTTGAATGATGCATTTTGAACACACAAAAAGTATGGAGTTCCAAAAAGTTCAAGAAAATGAATTCACTTTGTAACACATGAGTTTTCGTCCGAAACCATGATACTTCGTAAGAGATTGTCCATTTTCTACACGAAGTGCATCCAGTTTTTGCCGTAACCCTATAAACTTTTTAGAATGTGCTATGTGGGTGAAATGATGATACCATGCCAACTTTCAACCTTTTGAGAGTTCATTTGAAGAGGTTTTCAATTTCAGGGTTATTTAGCTCAAAAAAATCAGTAAGTGCATGAAAAATTCCAAATTTAGTCAGAAAGGGTTGAAAATTGATGATGTGGCTTTGAATTGTGCATTTTGAACACAAGAAAAGTATGCAATTACATAAAATTCAAGAAAATGAAATCCCTTTGTAACAGATGAGTTTTCGTCCGAAACCACGATACTTCAAAATAGATTGTCCATTTTCTACATGAAGTGCATCCATTTTTTGCCGTAACCCTCTAAACTTTTTAGCACATGCTATGTGGGTGAAATGATGATACCATGCCAACTTTCAACCTTTTTCAGAGTTCGTTTGAAGTGCTTTTCAATTTTAGGGTTATTTAGCTCAAAAATATCAGTAAGTGCATGAAAAATACCAAATTTAGTGTGAAAGGGTTGAAAATTGATGATGTGGCTTTGAATTGTGCATTTTTAACACACAAAACGTATGGAGTTCCAAACATTTAAAGAAAATGAAATCCCTTTGTAACAAATAAGTTTTCGTCCGAAACCGTGATACTTCGAAAGAGATTGTCCATTTTGTACACGAAATGCATCCAGTTTTTTCCATAACCCTCTAACATTTTTAGCACATGCTATGTGGGTGAAATGACGATACCATGCCAACTTTCAACCTTATCAGAGTTTATTTGAAGTGCTTTTCAATTTCAGGGTTATTTACCTCAAAACAATCACTAAGTGCATGAAAACTACCAAATGTAGTCAGAAAGGGTTGAAAATGGATGATGTACCTTTGAATGGTGCATTTTGAACACCCAAAAAGTATGGAGTTACAAAAAGTTCAAGAAAATGAAATCCCTTTGTAACAGATGAGTTTTCGTCCGAAACCGTGATACTTCAAAAGAGATTGTCCATTTTCTACACGAAGTGCATCCAGTTTTTGCCATAACCCTCTAACCTTTTTAGCATATGCTATGTGGGTGAAATGATGATACCATGCCAAATGTCAACCTTTTCAGAGCTCATTTGACGAGCTTTTCAATTTCAGGGTTATTTAGCTCAAAAAATCAGTAAGTGCATGAAAAATACCAAATTTAGTCAGAAACGGTTGAAAATTGATAACGTGGCTTTGAATTTTCCATTTTGAACACACAACTAGTATGGAGTTCCAAAAAGTTAAAGAAAATGAAATCTCTTTGTAACAAATGATTTTTCGTCCGAAACCGTGGTACTTTGAAAGTGATCGTCCATTTTCTACCGGTAATGCATCCAGTTTTTGCCATAACCCTCTCAACTTTTTAGCACATTCTATATGGGTGAAATGCTGATGCCATGCCAAATTTCAACCTTTTTAGAATTCATTTGAAGAGCTTTTCAATTTCAGGGTTATTTAGCTCAAAAAAATCAGTAAGGCATGAAAAATAACAAATGTAGTCAGAAAGGGTTGAAAATTGATGATGTGGCTTTGAATGGTGCATTTTGAACACAAGAAAAGTATGCAATTACATAAAATTCAAGAAAATGAAATCCCTTTGTAACAGATGAGTTTTCGTCCGAAACCACGATACTTCAAAATAGATTGTCCATTTTCTACATGAAGTGCATCCATTTTTTGCCGTAACCCTCTAAACTTTTTAGCACATGCTATGTGGGTGAAATGATGATACCATGCCAACTTTCAACCTTTTCAGAGTTCGTTTGAAGTGCTTTTCAATTTTAGGGTTATTTAGCTCAAAAATATCAGTAAGTGCATGAAAAATACCAAATTTAGTGTGAAAGGGTTGAAAATTGATGATGTGGCTTTGAATTGTGCATTTTTAACACACAAAACGTATGGAGTTCCAAACAGTTAAAGAAAATGAAATCCCTTTGTAACAAATGAGTTTTCGTCCGAAACCGTGATACTTCGAAAGAGATTGTCCATTTTGTACACGAAATGCATCCAGTTTTTTCCATAACCCTCTTACATTTTTAGCACATGCTATGTGGGTGAAATGACGATACCATGCCAACTTTCAACCTTATCAGAGTTTATTTGAAGTGCTTTTCAATTTCAGGGTTATTTACCTCAAAACAATCACTAAGTGCCTGAAAACTACCAAATGTAGTCAGAAAGGGTTGAAAATGGATGATGTACCTTTGAATGGTGCATTTTGAACACCCAAAAAGTACGGAGTTCCAAAAATTTCAAGAAAATGAAATCCCTTTGTAACAGATGAGTTTTCGTCCGAAACCGTGATACTTCAAAAGAGATTGTCCATTTTCTACACGAAGTGCATCCAGTTTTTGCCGTAACCCTCTAAACTTTTTAGCACATGCTATGTGGGTGAAAGGATGATACCATGCCAACTTTGAACCTTTTCAGAGTTAATTTGAAGTGCTTTTCAATTTCAGGGTTGTTTAGCTCAAAAAAATCAGTAAGTGCATGAAAAATACCAAATGAAGTCAGAAAGGGTTGAAAATTGATGATGTGGCTTTGAATGGTGCATTTTGAACACACAAAAATTATGGAGTTCCAAAAAGTTCTAGAAACGAAATCCCGTTGTAACAAACAAGTTTTCGTCCGAAACCGGGATACTTCGAAAGAGATTGTCCATTTTGTACACGAAATGCATCCAGTTTTTGCCATAACCCTCTCAACTGTTTAGCATAAGCTATCTGGGTGAAATGATGATACCATGCCAACTTTCAACCTTTTCAGAGTTCATTTGAAGTGCTTTTCAATTTCAGGGTTATTTAGCTCGAAACAATCAGTAAGTATATGAAAAATACCAAATGTAGTCAGAAAGGGTTGAAAATGGATAATGTGGCTTTGAATGGTGCATTTTGATCACAAAAAAAGTATGGAGTTACAAAAAGTGCAAGAAAATGAAATCCCTTTGTAACAGATGAGTTTTCGGCCGAAACTGTGATACTTCAAAAGAGATTGTCCATTTTCTACACGAACTACTTCCATTTTTTTCCATAACCCTCTAAACTTTTTAGCACATGCTATGTGGCTGAAATGATGATACCATGCCAACTTTCAACCTTTTCAGAGTTCATTTGAAGTGCTTCTCAATTTCAGGGTTATTTAGCTAAAAAAATCAGTAAGTGCATGAAAAATACCAAATGAAGTCAGAAAGGGTTGAAAATTGATGATGTGGCTTTGAATGGTGCACTTTGAACACAAAAAAAGTATGGAGTTACAAAAAGTTCAAGAAAATGAAATCCCTTTGTAACAGATGAGTTTTCGTCCGAAACCGTGATACTTCAAAAGAGATTGTCCATTCTCTACACGAAGTGCATCCAGTTTTTGCCATAACCCTCTAAACTTTTTAGCAGATGCTATGTGGGTGAAATGATGATACCATGCCAATTTTCAAACTTTTGAGAGTTCATTTGAAGAGCTTTTCAATTTCAGGGTTATTTAGCTCAGAAAATTCAGTAAGTGCGTGAAAAATACCAAATTTAGTTAGAAAGGGTTGAAAATTGATGATGTCGCTTTGAATTGTGCATTTTGAGCACACAAAAAGTATGGAGTTCCAAACAGTTAAAGAAAATGAAATCCCTTTGTAACAAATGAGTTTTCGTCCGAAACCCTGATACTTCGAAAGAGATTGTCCATTTTGTACACGAAATGCATCCAGTTTTTTCCATAACCCTCTAACCTTTTTAGTACATGCTATGTGGGTGAAATGATGATACCATGCCAACTTTAAACCTTTTCAGAGTTCATTTGAAGTGCTTTTCAATTTCAGGGTTATTTAGCTCAAAACAATCAATAAGTGCATGAAAAATACCAAATGTATTCAGAAAGGGTTGAAAATGGATGATGTGGCTTTGAATGGTGCATTTTGAACACACAAAAAGTATGGAGTTACAAAAAGTTCAAGAAAGTGAAATCCCTTTCTAACAGATGAGTTTTCGGCCGAAACCGTGATACTTCAAAAGAGATTGTCCATTTTCTACACGAAGTGCATCCATTTTTTTCCATAAACCTCTAAACTTTTTAGCACATGCTATGTGGGTGAAATGATGATACCAATGCAACTTTCAACCTTTTCATAGTTCATTACAAGTGCCTTTCAATTTCAGGGTTATTTAGCTCAAAAAAAACAGTAAGTCCATGAAAAATACCAAATTTAGTCAGAAAGGGTTGAAAATGGATGATGTGGCTTCGAATGATGCATTTTGAACACACAAAAAGTTCAAGAAAATGAAATCCCTTTGTAACAGATGAGTTTTCGTCCAAAACCGTGATACCTTGAAAGAGATTGTCCATTTTCTACACAAAGTGCATCCAGTTTTTGCCCTATCCCTCTAAACTTTTTAGGAGATGCTATGTGGGTGAAATGATGATACCATTCCAACTTTCAACCTTTTGAGAGTTCATTTGAAGAGCTTTTCAATTTCATGGTTATTTAGCTCAATATATTATGTAAGTGCTTGAAAAATACCAAATGTAGTCACAAAGGGTTGAAAATGGATGACGTGGCTTTTAATGGTGCATTTTGAACACAAAAAAATTATGGAGTTCCAAAAAGTTCAAGAAAATGAAATCCCTTTGTAACAGATGAGTTTTCGTCCGAAACCATGATACTTTGAAAGAGATTTCTCATTTTCTACACGAAGTGCATCCAATTTTTGCCGTAACCCTCTAAACTTTTTAGCAGATACTATGTGGGTCAAATGATGATACCATGCCAACTTTCAACCTTTTGAGAGGTCATTTGAAGAGCTTTTTAATTTCAGGGTTATTTAGCTCTAAAAATTCAGTAAGTGCATGAAAAATACCAAATGTTGTCAGAAAGTGTTGAAAATTGATGATGTGGATTTGAATTGTGCATTTTGAACACACAAAAAGTATGGAGTTCCAAAAAGTTTGAGAAAATGAAATCCCTTTGTAACAGATGAGTTTTCGTCTAAACCGGGATACTTCGAAAGTGATTGTCCATTTTCTACACGAATTGCATCCAGTTTTTGCTGTAACCCTCTAATCTTTTTAGTAGATGCTATGTGGGTGAAATGACGATACCATGCCAACTTTCAACCTTTTGAGAGGGCATTTGAAGTGCTTTTCAATTTCAGGGTTATTTAGCTCAAAAAAATCACTAAGTGCATGAAAAATACCAAATGTAGTCAGAAAGGGTTGAAAATTGATGATGTGGCTTTGAATGGTGCATTTTGAACACACAAAGAGTATGGAGTTCCAAAAAGTTCAAGAAAATGAAATCCCTGTGTAACAAATGAGTTTTCGTCCGAAACCGTGATACTTTGAAAGAGATTGTCCATTTTGTACACAAAGTGCATCCAGTTTTTGCCCTAACCCTCTAAACTTTTTAGCAGATGCTATGTGGGTGAAATGATGATACCATGCCAACTTTCAAACTTTTGAGAGTTCATTTGAAGATCTTTTCAATTTCAGGGTTATTTAGCTCAGAAAATTCCGTAAGTGCATGAAAAATACCAAATTTAGTTAGAAAGGGTTGAAAATTGATGATGTGGCTTTGAATTGTGCATTTTGAGCACACAAAAAGTATGGAGTTCCAAACAGTTAAAGAAAATGAAATCCCTTCGTAACAAATGAGTTTTCGTCCGAAACCGTGATACTTCGAAAGAGATTGTCCATTTTGTACACGAAATGCATCCAGTTTTTGCCATAACCCGCTCAACTGTTTAGCATAAGCTATGTGGGTGAAATTATGATACCATGCCAACTTTCAACCTTTTTAGAGTTCATTTGAAGTGCTTTTCAATTTCAGGGTTATTTAGCTCAAAACAATCATTAAGTGCATGAAAAATACCAAATGTACTCAAAAAGGGTTGAAAATGGATGATGTGGCTTTTAATGGTGCATTTTGATCACAAAAAAAGTATGGAGTTACAAAAAGTTCAAGAAAATGAAATCCCTTTGTAACAAATGAGTTTTCGGCCGAAACTGTGATACTTCAAAAGAGATTGTCCATTTTCTACACGAACTACTTCCATTTTTTGCCATAACCCTCTAAACTTTTTAGCACATGCTATGTGGGTGAAATGATGATACCATGCCAACTTTCAACCTTTTCAGAGTTCATTTGAAGTGCTTCTCAATTTCAGGGTTATTTAGATCAAAAAAATCAGTAAGTACATGAAAAATACCTAATGAAGTCAGAAAGGGTTGAAAATTGATGATGTGGCTTTGAATTGTGCATTTTGAACACACAAAAAGTTCAAGAAAATGAAATCCCTTTGTAACAGATGAGTTTTCGTCCAAAACCGTGATACTTTGAAAGAGATTGTCCATTTTCTACACAAAGTGCATCCAGTTTTTGCCCTATCTCTCTAAACATTTTAAGAGATGCTATGTGGGTGAAATGATGATACCATGCCAACTTTCAACCTTTTGAGAGTTCATTTGAAGAGCTTTTCAATTTCATGGTTATTTAGCTCAAAATATTATGTAAGTGCATGAAAAATACCAAATGTAGTCAGAAAGGGTTGAAAATTGATGACGTGGCTTTTAATGGTGCATTTTGAACACAAAAAAAGTATGGAGTTCCAAAAAGTTCAAGAAAATGAAATCCCTTTGTAACAGATGAGTTTTCGACTGAAACCGTGATACTTTGAAAGAGATTGCTCATTTTCTACACGAAGTGCATCCAATTTTTGCCGTAACCCTCTAAACTATTTAGCAGATACTATGTGGGTCAAATGATGATACCATGCCAACTTTCAACCTTTTGAGAGTTCATTTGAAGAGCTTTTTAATTTCAGGGTTATTTAGCTCTAAAAATTCAGTAAGTGCATGAAAAATACCAAATGTAGTCAGAAAGTGTTGAAAATTGATGATGTGGATTTGAATTGTGCATTTTGAACACACAAAAAGTATGGAGTTCCAAAAAGTTTGAGAAAATGAAATCCCTTTGTAACAGATGAGTTTTCGTCTAAACCGGGATACTTCGAAAGTGATTGTCCATTTTCTACACGAATTGCATCCAGTTTTTGCTGTAACCCTCTAATCTTTTTAGTAGATGCTATGTGGGTGAAATGACGATACCATGCCAACTTTCAACCTTTTGAGAGTTCATTTGAAGTGCTTTTCAATTTTAGGGTTATTTAGCTCAAAAAAATCACTAAGTGCATGAAAAATACCAAATGTAGTCAGAAAGGGTTGAAAATTGATGATGTGGCTTTGAATGGTGCATTTTGAACACACAAAGAGTATGGAGTTCCAAAAAGTTCAAGAAAATGAAATCCCTGTGTAACAAATGAGTTTTCGTCCGAAACCGTGATACTTTGAAAGAGATTGTCCATTTTGTACATAAAGTGCATCCAGTTTTTGCCCTAACCCTCTAAACTTTTTAGCAGATGCTATGTGGGTGAAATGATGATACCATGCCAACTTTCAAACTTTTGAGAGTTCATTTGAAGATCTTTTCAATTTCAGGGTTATTTAGCTCAGAAAATTCCGTAAGTGCATGAAAAATACCAAATTTAGTTAGAAAGGGTTGAAAATTGATGATGTGGCTTTGAATTGTGCATTTTGAGCACACAAAAAGTATGGAGTTCCAAACAGTTAAAGAAAATGAAATCCCTTTGTAACAAATGAGTTTTCGTCCGAAACCGTGATACTTCGAAAGAGATTGTCCATTTTGTACACGAAATGCATCGAGTTTTTGCCATAACCCGCTCAACTGTTTAGCATAAGCTATGTGGGTGAAATGATGATACCATGCCAACTTTCAACCTTTTTAGAGTTCATTTGAAGTGCTTTTCAATTTCAGGGTTATTTAGCTCAAAACAATCATTAAGTGCATGAAAAATACCAAATGTACTCAGAAAGGGTTGAAAATGGATGATGTGGCTTTTAATGGTGCATTTTGATCACAAAAAAAGTATGGAGTTACAAAAAGTTCAAGAAAATGAAATCCCTTTGTAACAAATGAGTTTTCGGCCGAAACTGTGATACTTCAAAAGAGATTGTCCATTTTCTACACGAACTACTTCCATTTTTTGCCATAACCCTCTAAACTTTTTAGCACATGCTATGTGGGTGAAATGATGATACCATGCCAACTTTCAACCTTTTCAGAGTTCATTTGAAGTGCTTCTCAATTTCAGGGTTATTTAGATCAAAAAAATCAGTAAGTACATGAAAAATACCTAATGAAGTCAGAAAGGGTTGAAAATTGATGATGTGGCTTTGAATTGTGCATTTTGAACACACAAAAAGTTCAAGAAAATGAAATCCCTTTGTAACAGATGAGTTTTCGTCCAAAACCGTGATACTTTGAAAGAGATTGTCCATTTTCTACACAAAGTGCATCCAGTTTTTGCCCTATCTCTCTAAACTTTTTAGGAGATGCTATGTGGGTGAAATGATGATACCATGCCAACTTTCAACCTTTTCAGAGTTCATTTGAAGTGCTATTCAATTTCAGGGTTATTTAGCTCAAAAAATCAGTAAGTGCATGAAAAATACCAAATGTAGTCAGAAAGGGTTGAAAATTGATGACGTGGCTTTTAATGGTGCATTTTGAACACAAAAAAAGTATGGAGTTCCAAAAAGTTCAAGAAAATGAAATCCCTTTGTAACAGATGAGTTTTCGTCTGAAACCGTGATACTTTGAAAGAGATTGCTCATTTTCTACACGAAGTGCATCCAATTTTTGCCGTAACCCTCTAAACTATTTAGCAGATACTATGTGGGTCAAATGATGATACCATGCCAACTTTCAACCTTTTGAGAGTTCATTTGAAGAGCTTTTTAATTTCAGGGTTATTTAGCTCTAAAAATTCAGTAAGTGCATGAAAAATACCAAATGTAGTCAGAAATTGTTGAAAATTGATGATGTGGATTTGAATTGTGCATTTTGAACACACAAAAAGTATGGAGTTCCAAAAAGTTTGAGAAAATGAAATCCCTTTGTAACAGATGAGTTTTCGTCTAAACCGGGACACTTCGAAAGTGATTGTCCATTTTCTACACGAATTGCATCCAGTTTTTGCTGTAACCCTCTATTCTTTTTAGTAGATGCTATGTGGGTGAAATGACGATACCATGCCAACTTTCAACCTTTTGAGAGTTCATTTGAAGTGCTTTTAAATTTCAGGGTTATTTAGCTCAAAAAAATCACTAAGTGCATGAAAAATACCAAATGTAGTCAGAAAGTGTTGAAAATTGATGATGTGGATTTGAATTGTGCATTTTGAACACATAAAAAGTATGGAGTTCCAAAAAGTTTGAGAAAATGAAATCCCTTTGTAACAGATGAGTTTTCGTCTAAACCGGGATACTTCGAAAGTGATTGTCCATTTTCTACACGAATTGCATCCAGTTTTTGCTGTAACCCTCTAATCTTTTTAGTAGATGCTATGTGGGTGAAATGACGATACAATGCCAACTTTCAACCTTTTGAGAGTTCATTTGAAGTGATTTTCAATTTCAGGGTTATTTAGCTCAAAAAAATCACTAAGTGCATGAAAAATACCAAATGTAGTCAGAAAGGGTTGAAAATTGATGATGTGGCTTTGAATGGTGCATTTTGAACACACAAAGAGTATGGAGTTCCAAAAAGTTAAAGAAAATGAAATCCCTGTGTAACAAATGAGTTTTCGTCCGAAACCGTGATACCTCGATAGAGATTGTCCATTTTGTACACGAAATGCATCCAGTTTTTGCCATAACCCTCTCAACTATTTAGCACAAGCTATGTGGGTGAAATGATGATACCATGCCAAGTTTCAACCTTTTCAGAGTTCATTTGAAGTGCTTTTCAATTTCAGGGTTATTTAGCTCAAAACAATCAGTAATTGCATGAAAAATACGAAATGTAGTCAGAAAGGGTTGAAAATGGATGATGTGGCTTTGAATGGTGCATTTTGAACACAAAAAAGTATGGAGTTAGAAAAAGTGCAAGAAAATGAAATCAATTTGTAACAGATGGGTTTTCGGCCGAAACTGTGATACTTCAAAAGAGATTGTCCATTTTCTACACGAACTACTTCCATTTTTTGCCATAACCCTCTAAACTTTTTAGCACATGCTATGTGGGTGAAATGATGATACCATGCCAACTATCAACCTTTTCAGAGTTCATTTGAAGTGCTTCTCAATTTCAGGGTTATTAAGCTCAAAAAATTCAGTAAGTACATGAAAAATACCAAATGAAGTCAGAAAGGGTTGAAAATTGATGATGTGGCTTTGAATTGTGCATTTTGAACACACAAAAAGTTCAAGAAAATGAAATCCCTTTGTAACAGATGAGTTTTCGTCCAAAACCGTGATACTTTGAAAGAGATTGTCCATTTTCTACACAAAGTGCATCCAGTTTTTGCCCTATCTCTCTTAACTTTTTAGGAGATGCTATGTGGGTGAAATGATGATACCATGCCAACTTTCAACCTTCTGAGAGTTCATTTGAAGAGCTTTTCAATTTCATGGTTATTTAGCTCAAAATATTATGTAAGTGCATGAAAAATACCAAATGTAGTCAGAAAGGGTTGAAAATTGATGACGTGGCTTTTAATGGTTCATTTTGAACACAAAAAAAGTATGGAGTTCCAAAAAGTTCAACAAAATGAAATCCCTTTGTAACAGATGAGTTTTCCTCCCAAACCATGATACTTCAAAAGAGATTGTCCATTTTCTACACGAAGTGCATCAAGTTTTTGCCGTAACCCTCTCAACTTTTTAGAATATGCGATGTGGGTTCAATGATGATACCATGCCAACTTTCAAGCTTTTTAGAGTTCATTTGAAGTGCTTTCAAATTTCACGGTTATTTAGCTCAAAAAATCACTAAGTGCATGGAAAATACCAAATTTAGTTAGAAAGGGTTGAAAATGGATGATGTGGCTTTGAATGGTGCATTTTGAACACACAAACAGTATGGAGTTCCAAAAAGTTCAAGAAAATTGAATCCCTATGTAACAGACGAGTTTTCGTCTGAAACCGTGATACTTCGAAAGATATTGTCTATTTTGTACACGAAAAGCATTGAGTTTTTGCTGTAACCCTGTCAACTTTTTAGCACATTCTATGTGGGTGAAATGATGATACCATGCCAACTTTCAACCTTTTGAGAGTTCATTTGAAGAGGTTTTCAATTTCAGGGGTATTTAGCTCAAAAAAATCAGTAAGTGCATGAAAAATACCAAATTTAGTCAGAAAGGGTTGAAAATTGATGATGTGGCTTTGAATTGTGCATTTTGAACACACAAATAGTATGGTGTTTCAAAAAGTTAAAGAAAATGAAATCCCTTTGTAACAAATGAGTTTTCGTCCGAAACAGTGATACTTCGAAAGAGATTGTCCATTTTGTACCCGAAATGCATCCAGTTCTTGCCATAACCCTCTAAACTTTTTAGGACAAGCTATGTGGGTGAAATGATGACACCATACCAACTTTCAACCTTTTGAGAGTTCATTTGAAGTGCTTTTCAATTTCAGGGTTATTTAGCTCAAAAAAATCAGTAAGTGCATGAAAAATACCAAATGTAGTCAGAAAGGGTTGAAAATTGATGATGTGTCTTTGAATTCTCCATTTTGAACACACAATTAGTATGGAGTTCCAAAAAGTTAAAGAAAATGAAATCTCTTTGTAACAAATGAGTTTTCCTCCGAAACCGTGATACTTTGAAAGAGATTGTCCATTTTGTACCCGGAATGCATCCAGTTTTTGCCATAACCCTCTCAACTCTTTAGCACATTCTACATGGGTGAAATGATGATGCCATGCCAAATTTCAACCTTTTTAGAATTCATTTGAAGATCTTTTCAATTTCATGGTTATTTAGCTCAAAAAAATCAGTAAGTGCATGAAAAATACCAAATGTAGTCAGAAAGGGTTGAAAATTGATGATGTGGCTTTGAATGGTGCATTTTGGACACAAGAAAAGTATGCAGTTACAAAAAGATCAAGAAAATGAAATCCCTTCATAACAGATGAGTTTTCGTCCGAAACAACGATACTTGAAAAGAGATTATCCATTTTCTACATGAAGTGCATCCATTTTTTGCCGTAACCCTCTAAACTTTTTAGCACATGCTATGTGGGTGAAATGATGATACCATGCCAACTTTCAACCTTTTTAGAGTTCATTTGAAGTGCTTTTCAATTTTAGGGTTATTTAGCTCAAAAAAATCAGTAAGTGCATGAAAAATACCAAATGTAGTCAGAAAGGGTTGAAAATTGATGATGTGGATTTGAATGGTGCATTTTGAACACACAAAAAGTATGGAGTTCCAAAAAGTTCAGGAAAATGAAATCCCTTTGTAACAAATGAGTTTTCCTCCCAAACCGTGATACTTCGAAAGAGATTGTCCATTTTCTACACGAAGTGCATCCATTTTTTGCCGTAACCCTCTAAACTTTTTAGCACATGCTATGTGGGTGAAATGATGATACCATGCCAACTTTCAACCTTTTCAGAGTTCATTTGAAGTGCTTTTCAATTTTAGGGTTATTTAGCTCAAAACAATCAGTAAGTGCATTAAAAATACCGAATGTAGTCACAAAGGGTTTAAAATTGATGATGTGGCCTTTAGTGGTGCATTTTGAACACCCAAAAAGTATGGAGTTCCAAAAAGTAGAAAAAATGAAATCCCTTTGTAATAGATGAGTTTTCTGCCAAAAAATCGTGATACTTCGAAAGAGATTGTCCATTTTCTACAGAAAGTGCATCCAGTTCTTGCCGTAACCCTATAAACTTTTTAGGAAATGCTATGTGGGTGAAATGATGATACCATACCAACTTTCAACCATTTCAGAGTTCACTTGAAGTGCTTTTCAATTTCAGGGTTATTTAGCTAAAAAAAATCAGTAAGTGCATGAACTCTTTAGCACATTCTATATGGGTGAAATAATGATGCCATGCCAAATTTCAACCTTTTTAGAATTCATTTGAAGATCTTTTCAATTTCATGGTTATTTAGCTCAAAAAAATCAGCAAGTGCATGAAAAATACCAAATGTAGTCAGAAAGGGTTGAAAATTGATGATGTGGCTTTGAATGGTGCATTTTGAACACAAGAAAAGTATGCAATTACAAAAAGATCAAGAAAATGAAATCCCTTCATAACAGATGAGTTTTCGTCCGAAACCACGATACTTGAAAAGAGATTGTCCATTTTCTACATCAAGTGCATCCATTTTTTGTCGTAACCCTCTAAACTTGTTAGCACATGCTATGTGGGTGAAATGATGATACCATGCCAACTTTCAACCTTTTCAGAGTTCGTTTGAAGTGCTTTTAAATTTTAGGGTTATTTAGCTCAAAAAAATCAGTAAGTGCATGAAAAATACCAAATGTAGTCAGAAAGGGTTGAAAATTGATGATGTGGATTTGAATGGTGCATTTTGAACACACAAAAAGTATGGAGTTCCAAAAAGTTCAAGAAAATGAAATCCCTTTGTAACAAATGAGTTTTCGTCCCAAACCGTGATACTTCGAAAGAGATTGTCCATTTTCTACACGAAGTGCATCCATTTTTTGCCGTAACCCTCTAAACTTTTTAGCACATGCTATGTGGGTGAAATGATGATACCATGCCAACTTTCAACCTTTTCAGAGTTCATTTGAAGTGCTTTTCAATTTCAGGGTTATTTAGCTCAAAACAATCAGTAAGTGCATTAAAAATACCGAATGTAGTCACAAAGGGTTTAAAATTGATGATGTGGCCTTTAGTGGTGCATTTTGAACACACAAAAAGTATGGAGTTCCAAAAAGTAGAAAAAATGAAATCCCTTTGCAATAGATGAGTTTTAGTCCAAAAAATCGTGATACTTCGAAAGAGATTGTCCATTTTCTACACAAAGTGCATCCAGTTCTTGCCGTAACCCTCTAAACTTTTTAGGAAATGCTATGTGGGTGAAATGATGATACCATACCAACTTTCAACCATTTCAGAGTTCACTTGAAGTGCTTTTCAATTTCAGGGTTATTTAGCTCAAAAAAAATCAGTAAGTGCATGAAAAATACCAAATGTAGTCAGAAAGGGTTGAAAATGGATGATGTTACTTTGAATGGTGCATTTTAAACACAAAAAAAGTATGGAGTTACAAAAAGTTCAAGAAAATGAAATCCCTTTGTAACAGATGAGTTTTCGTCCCAAACCGTGATACTTCAAAAGAGATTGTCCATTTAATACACGAAGTACATCTAGTTTTTGTCGTAACCCTCTAAACTTTTTAGCATATGCTATGTGGGTGAAATGATGATACCATCACAACTTTCAACCTTTTGAGAGTTCTTTTGAAGAGCTTTTCAATTTCAGGGTTATTTAGCTCAAAAAAATCAGTAAGTGCATGAAAAATACCAAATTTAGTCAGAAATGGTTGAAAATTGATGATGTGGAATTGAATGGTGCATTTTGAACACACAAATAGTATGGAGTTCCAAAAAGTTAAAGAAAATGAAATCCCTTTGTAACAAATGAGTTTTCGTCCAAAAAATCGTGATACTTCGAAAGAGATTGTCCATTTTCTACACGAAGTGCATCCAGTTCTTGCCATAACCCTCTATAGTTTTTAGGAAATGCTATGTGGGTGAAATGATGATACCATACCAACTTTCAACCATTTCAGAGTTCACTTGAAGTGCTTTTCAATATCAGGGTTATTTAGCTCAAAAAAATCAGTAAGTGCATGAAAAATACCAAATGAAGTCAGAAAGTGCTGAAAATTGTTGATGTGGCTTTGAATGGTGCATTTTGAACACACAAAAAGTATGGAGTTCCAAAAATTTAAAGAAAATGAAATCCCTTTGTAACAGATGAGTTTTCGTCCCAAACCGTGATACTTCAAAAGAGATTGTCCATTTAATACACGAAGCAGATCTAGTTTTTGTCGTAACCCTCTAAAATTTTTAGCATATGCTATGTGGGTGAAATGATGATACCATGCCAACTTTCAACCTTTTGATAGTTCATTTGAAGAGCTTTTCAATTTCAGGGTTATTTAGCTCAAAAAAATCAGTAAGTGCATGAAAAATACCAAATTTAGTCAGAAATGGTTGAAAATTGATGATGTGGCTTTGAATTGTGCATTTTGAACACACAATAAGTATGGAGTTCCAAAAAGTTAAAGAAAATGAAATCCCTTTGTAACAAATGAGTTTTCGTCCAAAACAGTGATACTTCGAAAGAGATTGTCCATTTTCTACACGAAGTGCATCCAGTTCTTGCCGTAACCCTCTAAACTTTTTAGGAAATGCTATGTGGGTGAAATGATGATACCATACCAACTTTCAACCATTTCAGAGTTCACTTGAAGTGCTTTTCAATTTCAGGGTTATTTAGCTCAACAAAAATCAGTAAGTGCATGAAAAATACCAAATATAGACAGAAAGGGTTGAAAATGGATGATGTTGCTTTGAATGGTGCATTTTGAAAACAAAAAAATGATGGAGTTACAAACAGTTCAAGAAAATGAAATCCCTTTGTAACAGATGAGTTTTCGTCCGAAACCGTGATACTTCAAAAGAGATTGTCCATTTAATACATGAAGTACATCTAGTTTTTGTCGTAACCCTCTATACTTTTTAGCATATGCTATGTGGGTGAAATGTTGATACCATGCCAAGTTTCAACCTTTTGAGAGTTCATTTGAAGAGCTTTTCAATTTCAAGGTTATTTAGCTCAAAAAAATCAGTAAGTGCATGAAAAATACCAAATTTAGTCAGAAATGGTTGAAAATTGATGATGTGGCTTTGAATTGTGCATTTTGAACACACAAATAGTATGGAGTTCCTAAAAGTTAAAGAAAATGATATCCCTTTGTAACAAATGAGTTTTCGTCCAAAACTGTGATACTTCGAAAGAGATTGTCCATTTTGTACCCGAAATACATCCAGTTTTTTCCATAACCCTCTCAACTTTTTAAGCACAGGCTATGTGGGTGAAATGATGATACCACGCCAACTTTCAACCTTTTCAGTGTTCATCTGAAGTGCTTTTCAATTTCAGGGTTATTTAGCTCAAAACAATCAGTAAGTGCATGAAAAATACCAAATGTATTCGTAAAGGGTTGAAAATGGATGATGTGTCTTTGAATGGTGCATTTTGAACACAAAAAACGTATGTAGTTACAAAAAGTTCAAGAAAATGAAATCCCTTGGTAACAGATGAGTTTTCGTCCCAAACCGTGATACTTCAATACAGATTGTCCATTTTCTACACGAAGTGCATCCAGTTTTTGCCATAACCCTCTAAACTTTTTAGCACATGCTATGTGGGTGAAATGATGATACCATGCCAAAATTCAACCTTTTCAGAGTTCATTTGAAGTGCTTTTCAATTTCAGGGTTATTTAGCTCAAAAAAATTAGTAAGTGCATTAAAATACCGAATGTAGTCACAAAGGTTTTAAAATTGATGATGTGGCCTTTAGTGGTGCATTTTGAACACACAAAAAGTATGGAGTTCCAAAAAGTTCAAAAAATGAAATCCCTTTGCAACAGATGAGTTTTCGTCCAAAAAACTGTGATACTTCGAAAGAGATTGTCCATTTTCTACACGAAGTGCATCCAGTTCTTGCCGTAACCCTCTAAACTTTTTAGGAAATTCTATGTGGGTGAAATGATGATACCATACCAACTTTCAACCATTTCAGAGTTCACTTGAAGTGCTTTTCAATTTCAGGGTTATTTAGCTCAAAAAAAATCAGTAAGTGCGTGAAAAATACCAAATGTAGTCATAAAGGGTTTAAAATGGATGATGTTACTTTGAATGGTGCATTTTAACCACAAAAAAAGTATGGATTTACAAAAAGTTGAAGAAAATGAAATCCCTTTGTAACAGATGAGTTTTCGTCCCAAACCGTGATACTTCAAAAGAGATTGTCCATTTAATACACGAAGTACATCTAGTTTTTGTCATAACCCTCTAAAATTTTTAGCATATGCTATGTGGGTGAAATGATGATACCATGCCAACTTTCAACCTTTTGATAGTTCATTTGAAGAGCTTTTCAATTTCAGGGTTATTTAGCTCAAAAAAATCAGTAAGTGCATGAAAAATACCAAATTTAGTCAGAAATGGTTGAAAATTGATGATGTGGCTTTGAATTGTGCATTTTGAACACACAATAAGTATGGAGTTCCAAAAAGTTAAAGAAAATGAAATCCCTTTGTAACAAATGAGTTTTCGTCCAAAACAGTGATACTTCGAAAGAGATTGTCCATTTTCTACACGAAGTGCATCCAGTTCTTGCCGTAACCCTCTAAACTTTTTAGGAAATGCTATGTGGGTGAAATGATGATACCATACCAACTTTCAACCATTTCAGAGTTCACTTGAAGTGCTTTTCAATTTCAGGGTTATTTAGCTCAACAAAAATCAGTAAGTGCATGAAAAATACCAAATATAGTCAGAAAGGGTTGAAAATGGATGATGTTGCTTTGAATGGTGCATTTTCAAAACAAAAAAATGATGGAGTTACAAACAGTTCAAGAAAATGAAATCCCTTTGTAACAGATGAGTTTTCGTCCGAAACCGTGATACTTCAAAAGAGATTGTCCATTTAATACATGAAGTACATCTAGTTTTTGTCGTAACCCTCTATACTTTTTAGCATATGCTATGTGGGTGAAATGTTGATACCATGCCAAGTTTCAACCTTTTGAGAGTTCATTTGAAGAGCTTTTCAATTTCAAGGTTATTTAGCTCAAAAAAATCAGTAAGTGCATGAAAAATACCAAATTTAGTCAGAAATGGTTGAAAATTGATGATGTGGCTTTGAATTGTGCATTTTGAACACACAAATAGTATGGAGTTCCTAAAAGTTAAAGAAAATGATATCCCTTTGTAACAAATGAGTTTTCGTCCAAAACTGTGATACGTCGAAAGAGATTGTCCATTTTCTAAACGAAGTGCATCCAGTTTTTGCCATAACCCTCTAAACTTTTTAGCACATGCTATGTGGGTGAAATGATGATACCATGCCAAAATTCAACCTTTTCAGAGTTCATTTGAAGTGCTTTTCAATTTCAGGGTTATGTAGCTCAAAAAAATTAGTAAGTGCATTAAAAATACCGAATGTAGTCACAAAGGGTTTAAAATTGATGATGTGGCCTTTAGTGGTGCATTTTGAACACACAAAAAGTATGGAGTTCGAAAAAGTTCAAAAAATGAAATCCCTTTTGGAACAGATGAGTTTTCGTCCAAAAAACTGTGATACTTCGAAAGAGATTGTCCATTTTCTACATGAAGTGCATCCAGTTCTTGCCGTAACCCTCTAAAAATTTTAGGAAATACTATGTGGGTGAAATGATGATACCATACCAACTTTCAACCTTCTTAGAGTTCACTTGAAGTGCTTTTCAATTTCAGGGTTATTTAGCTAAAAAAAAATCAGTAAGTGCATGAAAAATACCAAATGTAGTCAGAAAGGGTTGAAAATGGATGATTTGTCTTTGAATGCTGCATTTTGAACACAAAAAAAGTATGGAGTTACAAAAAGATCAAGAAAATTAAATCCCTTTGTAACACATGAGTTTTCGTCCCAAACCGTGATACTTCAAAAGAGATTGTCCATTTAATACACGAAGTTTATCCAGTTTTTGCCGTAACCCTCTAAACTTTTTAGCATATGCTATGTGGGTGAAATGATGATACCATGCCAACTTTCAACCTTTTCAGAGTTCAACTAAAGAGCTTTTCAATTTCAGGGTTATTTAGCCCAAAAAAATCAGTAAGTGCATGAAAAATACCAAATTTAGTCAGAAATGGTTGAAAAAGGATGATGTGGCTTTTAATTGTGCATTTTGAACACACAAATAGTATCGAGTTACAAAAACTTAAACAAAATGAAATCCCTTTGTAACAAATGAGTTTTCGTCCAAAACCGTCATACTTCGAAAGAGATTGTGTATTTTGTACACGAAATGCATCCAGTTTTTGCCATAACCCTCTCAACTATTTAGCACAAGGTATGTGGTGAAATGATGATACCACGCAAACTTTCAACCTTTTCAGAGTTCATTTGAAGTCCTTTTCAATTTCAGGGTTATTTAGCTCAAAACAATCAGTAAGTGCATGAAAAATCCCAAATGTAGTCAGAAACGGTTGAAAATGGACGATGTGGCTTTCAATGGTGAATTTTGAACACAAAAAAAGTATGGAGTTACAAAAAGTTCAAGAAAATGAAATCCCTTTGTAACAGATGAGTTTTCGTCCCAAACCGTGATACTTCAATAGAGATTGTCCATTTTCTACACGAAGTGCATCCATTTTTTGCCGTAACCCTCTAAACTTTCTAGCACATGCTATGTGGGTGAAATGATGATACCATGCCAACTTTCAACCTTTTCAGAGTTCATTTGAAGTGCTTTTCAATTTCAGGGTTATTTAGCTCAAAAAACCAGTAAGTGCATGAAAAATACCAAATGTAGTCAGAAAGGGTTGAAAATTGATGATGTGGCTTTGAATGGTGCATTCTGAACACACAAAAAGTATGGAGTTCCAAAAAGTTCAAAAAAATGAAATCCGGTTGTAACAAATGAGTTTTCGTGCAAAAAACCGTGATACTTCGAAAGAGATTGTCCATTTTCTACACGAAGTGCATACAGTTCTTGCCGTAACCCTCTAAACTTTTTAGGACATTCTATGTGGGTGAAATTATGATACCATACGAACTTTCAACCTTTTTAGAGTTCATTTGAAGTCCTTTTCAATTTCAGGATTATTTAGCTCAAAAAAATCAATAAGTGCTTGAAAAATACCAAATGTAGTCAGAAAGGGTTGAAAATGGATGATGTGTCTCTGAATGGTGCATTTTGAACACAAAAAAAGTATGGAGTTACAAAAAGATCAAGAAAATGAAATCCCTTTGTAACAGATGAGTATTCGTCCGGAACCGTGATACTTCAAAAGAGATTGTCCATTTAATACACGATGTGCATCCTGTTTTTGCGGTAACCCTCTAAACTTTTTAGCATATGCTATGCGGGTGAAATGATGATACCATGCCAACTATCAACCTTTTCAGAGTTCAACTGAAGAGCTTTTCAATTTCAGGGTTATTTATCCAAAAAAAATCAGAAAGTGCATGAAAAATACCAAATTTAGTCAGAAATGGTTGAAAATGGATGATGTGGCTTTTAATTGTGCATTTTGAACACACAAATAGTATGGAGTTACAAAAACTTAAAGAAAATGAAATCCCTTTGTAACAAATGAGTTTTCGTCCAAAACCGTGATACTTCGAAAGAGATTGTCCATTTTGAACCCGAAACGCATCCAGTTTTTTCCATAACCCTATATCAACTATTTAGCACAAGTTATGTGGGTGAAATGATGATACCATGCCAACTATCAACCTTTTCAGAGTTCAATTGAAGTGCTTTTCAATTTCAGGGTTATTTAGCTCAAAACAATCAGTAAGTGCATAAAAATAGCAAATGCAGTCAGAAAGGGTTGAAAATGGATAATGTGGCTTCGAATGGTGCATTTTGAACACAAAAGAAAGTATGGAGTTACAAAAAGTTCAAGAAAATGAAATCCCTTTGTAACAGATGAGTTTTCGTCCGAAACAATGATACTTAAAAAGAGATTGTCCATTTTCTACAGGAAGTGCATCCAGTTTTTGCCGTAACCCTCTAAACTTTTTAGCACATGCTATGTGGGTGAAATGATGATACCAAGCAAACTTTCAACATTTTCAGAGTTCATCTGAAGTGCTTTTCAATTTCAGGGTTATTTAGCTCAAAAAAATAGCAAGTGCATAAAAATACCAAATGAAGTGAGAAAGGGTTGAAAATTGATTTTGTGGCTTTGAATGGTGCATTTTGAACACACAAAAAGTATGGAGTTCCACGAAGTTCAAGAAAATGAAATCCCTTTGTAACAAATGGTTTTCGTCCGAAAGCGTGATACTTCGAAAGAGATTGTCCATTTTCTACACGAAGTGCATCTAGTTTTTGCCATAACCCTCTCAACTATTTAGCAAATGCTATGTGGGTGAAATTTTGATAACATGCCAACTTTCAACCTTGTCAGAGTTCATTTGAAGTGCTTTTCAATTTCAGGGTTATTTAGCTCAAAAAAATCAGTAAGTGCATGAAAAATACCAAATGAAGTCAGAAAGGGTTGAAAATTAATGATGTGGCTTTGAATGGTGCATTTTGAACAAAAAAAAGTATGGAGTTCCAAAAAGTTCAAGAAAATGAAATCCATTTGTAACAGATGAGTTTTCGTCCGAAACCGTGATACTTCGAAAGAGATTGTCCATTTTCTAGACGAAGTGCATCCAGTTTTTGCCATAACCCTCGAAACTTTCTAGCATATGCTATGGGGGTGAAACGATGATACCATGCCAACTTTCAACCTTTTGAGAGTTCATTTGAAAAGCTTTTGAATTTCAGGGTTATTTAGCTTAAAAAAATCACTAAGTGCATGAAAAATACCAAATGTAGTCAGACAGGGTTGAAAATTGATGATGTGGCTTTGAATTGTGCATCTTGAACACAGAAAAATTATGGAGTTCCAAATAGTTAAAGAAAATGAAACCCCTTAGTAACAAAAGAGTTTTCGTCCGAAACCGTGATACGTCGAAAGGGATTGTCCATTTTGTACACGAAGTGCATCCCATTTTTTCCATCACCCTCTCAACTTTTTAGCAAATGCTAGGTGGGTGAAATGATGATACCATGCCAACTTTCAACCTTTTCAGAGTTCATTTGAAGTGCTTTTCAATTTCAGGGTTATTTAGCTCCAAAAATCAGTAAGTGCATGGGAAATACCAAATGTAGTCAGAAAGGGTTGAAAATGGATGATGTGGCTTTGAATAGTGCATTTTGAACAAAAAAAATATCGAGTTACAAAAAGTTCAAGAAAATGAAATCCCTTTGTAACAGATGAGTTTTCGTCCGAAACCGTGATAATTCAAAAGAGATTGTCCATTTTCTACACGAAGTGCATCCAGTTTTTGCCGTCACCCTCTAACCTTTTTAGCACATGCTATGTTGGTGAAATGATGATACCATGCCAACCTTCAACGTTTTCAGAGTTCATTTGAAGTGCTTTTCAATTTCGGGGTTATTTATCTCAAAAAATCAGTAAGTGCATGAAAAATACCAAATGTAGTCAGAAAGGGTTGAAAATTGATGATGTGGCTTTGAATGGTGCATTTTAAACACACAAAAAGTATGGAGTTAAAAAAAGTGCAAGAAAATGAAATCCCTTTGTAATAGATGAGTTTTCGTCCGAAAGCGTGATACTTCGAAAGGGATTGTCCATTTTCTACATGAAGTGCATCCAGTTTTTGCCATAACCCTCTCAACTTTTTAGCAAATGCTATGTGGGTGAAATTTTGATAACATGCCAACTTTCAACCTTTTCAGAGTTCATTTGAAGTGCTTTTCAATTTCAGGGTTATTTAGCTCAAAAAAAATCAGTTAGTGCATGAAAAATACCAAATGAAGTCAGAAAGGGTTGAAAATTGATGATGTGGCTTTGAATGGTGCATTCTGAACACACAAAAAGTATGGAGTTCCAAAAAGTTCAAAAAAATGAAATCCGGTTGTAACAAATGAGTTTTCGTGCAAAAAACCATGATACTTCGAAAGAGATTGTCCATTTTCTACACGAAGTGCATACAGTTCTTGCCGTAACCCTCTAAACTATTTAGGACATTCTATGTGGGTGAAATTATGATACCATACGAACTTTCAACCTTTTTAGAGTTCATTTCAAGTGCTTTTCAATTTCAGGATTATATAGCTCAAAAAAATCAGTAAGTGCTTGAAAAATACCAAATGTAGTCAGAAAGGGTTGAAAATGGATGATGTGTCTCTGAATGGTGCATTTTGAACACAAAAAAAGTATGGAGTTACAAAAAGATCAAGAAAATGAAATCCCTTTGTAACAGATGAGTATTCGTCCGGAACCGTGATACTTCAAAAGAGATTGTCCATTTAATACACGATGTGCATCCTGTTTTTGCGGTAACCCTCTAAACTTTTTAGCATATGCTATGCGGGTGAAATGATGATACCATGCCAACTTTCAACCTTTTCAGAGTTCAACTGAAGAGCTTTTCAATTTCAGGGTTATTTATCCAAAAAAAATCAGTAAGTGCATGAAAAATACCAAATTTAGTCAGAAATGGTTGAAAATGGATGATGTGGCTTTTAATTGTGCATTTTGAACACACAAATAGTATGGAGTTACAAAAACTTAAACAAAATGAAATCCCTTTGTAACAAATGAGTTTTCGTCCAAAACCGTGATACTTCGAAAGAGATTGTCCATTTTGTACCCGAAACGCATCCAGTTTTTTCCATAACCCTATATCAACTATTTAGCACAAGTTATGTGGGTGAAATGATGATACCATGCCAACTATCAACCTTTTCAGAGTTCAATTGAAGTGCTTTTCAATTTCAGGGTTATTGAGCTCAAAACAATCAGTAAGTGCATAAAAATAGCAAATGTAGTCAGAAAGGGTTGAAAATGGATGATGTGGCTTCGAATGGTGCATTTTGAACACAAAAGAAAGTATGGAGTTACAAAAAGTTCAAGAAAATGAAATCCGTTTGTAACAGATGAGTTTCCGTCCGAAACAATGATAGTTAAAAAGAGATTGTCCATTTTCTACACGAAGTGCATCCAGTTTTTGCCGTAACCATCTAAACTTTTTAGCACATGCTATGTGGGTGAAATGATTATACCAAGCAAACTTTCAACCTTTTCAGAGTTCATCTGAAGTGCTTTTCAATTTTAGGGTTATTTAGCTCAAAAAAATCAGCAAGTGCATAAAAATACCAAATGAAGTGAGAAAGGGTTGAAAATTGATTTTGTGGCTTTGAATGGTGCATTTTGAACACACAAAAAGTATGGAGTTCCACGAAGTTCTAGAAAATTAAATCCCTTTGTAACAAATGGTTTTCGTCCGAAAGCGTGATACTTCGAAACAGATTGTCTATTTTCTACACGAAGTGCATCTAGTTTTTGCCATAACCCTCTCAACTATTTAGCAAATGCTATGTGGGTGAAATTTTGATAACATGCCAAGTTTCAACCTTGTCAGAGTTCATTTGAAGTGCTTTTCAATTTCAGGGTTATTTAGCTCAAAAAAATCAGTAAGTGCATGAAAAATACCAAATGAAGTCAGAAAGGGTTGAAAATTAATGATGTGGCTTTGAATGGTGCATTTTGAACAAAAAAAAGTATGGAGTTCCAAAAAGTTCAAGAAAATGAAATCCATTTGTAACAGATGAGTTTTCGTCCGAAACCGTGATACTTCGAAAGAGATTGTCCATTTTCTACACGAAGTGCATCCAGTTTTTGCCATAACCCTCGAAACTTTCTAGCATATGCTATGGGGGTGAAACGATGATACCATGCCAACTTTCAACCTTTTGAGAGTTCATTTGAAAAGCTTTTGAATTTCAGGGTTATTTAGCTTAAAAAAATCACTAAGTGCATGAAAAATACCAAATGTAGTCAGAAAGGGTTGAAAATTGATGATGTGGCTTTGAATTGTGCATCTTGAACACAGAAAAATTATGGAGTTCCAAAAAGTTAAAGAAAATGAAACCCCTTAGTAACAAAAGAGTTTTCGTCCGAAACCGTGATACGTCAAAAGGGATTGTCCATGTTGTACACGAAGTGCATCCAATTTTTTCCATCACCCTCTCAACTTTTTAGCAAATGCTAGGTGGGTGAAATGATGATACCATGCCAACTTTCAACCTTTTCAGAGTTCATTTGAAGTGCTTTTCAATTTCAGGGTTATTTAGCTCCGAAAATCAGTAAGTGCATGGGAAATACCAAATGTAGTCAGAAAGGGTGGAAAATGGATGATGTGGCTTTGAATAGTGCATTTTGAACAAAAAAAGTATCGAGTTACAAAAAGTTCAAGAAAATGAAATCCCTTTGTAACAGATGAGTTTTCGTCCGAAACCGTGATACTTCAAAAGAGATTGTCCATTTTCTACACGAACTGCATCCAGTTTTTGCCGTCACCCTCTAACCTTTTTAGCACATGCTATGTTGGTGAAATGATGATACCATGCCAACCTTCAACCTTTTCAGAGTTCATTTGAAGTGCTTTTCAATTTCGGGGTTATTTATCTCAAAAAAATCAGTAAGTGCATGAAAAATACCAAATGTAGTCAGAAAGGGTTGAAAATTGATGATGTGGCTTTGAATGGTGCATTTTAAACACACAAAAAGTATGGAGTTAAAAAAAGTGCAAGAAAATGAAATCCCTTTGTAATAGATGAGTTTTCGTCTGAAAGCGTGATACTTCGAAAGAGATTTTCCATTTTCTACACGAAGTGCATCCAGTTTTTGCCATAACCCTCTCAACTATTTAGCAAATGCTATGTGGGTGAAATTTTGATAACATGCCAACTTTCAACCTTGTCAGAGTTCATTTGAAGTGCTTTTCAATTTCAGGGTTATTTAGCTCAAAAAAATCAGTAAGTGCATGAAAAATACCAAATGAAGTCAGAAAGGGTTGAAAATTAATGATGTGGCTTTGAATGGTGCATTTTGAACAAAAAAAAGTATGGAGTTCCAAAAAGTTCAAGAAAATGAAATCCATTTGTAACAGATGAGTTTTCGTCCGAAACCGTGATACTTCGAAAGAGATTGTCCATTTTCTACACGAAGTGCATCCAGTTTTTGCCATAACCCTCGAAACTTTCTAGCATATGCTATGGGGGTGAAACGATGATACCATGCCAACTTTCAACCTTTTGAGAGTTCATTTGAAAAGCTTTTGAATTTCAGGGTTATTTAGCTTAAAAAAATCACTAAGTGCATGAAAAATACCAAATGTAGTCAGAAAGGGTTGAAAATTGATGATGTGGCTTTGAATTGTGCATCTTGAACACAGAAAAATTATGGAGTTCCAAAAAGTTAAAGAAAATGAAACCCCTTAGTAACAAAAGAGTTTTCGTCCGAAACCGTGATACGTCAAAAGGGATTGTCCATGTTGTACACGAAGTGCATCCAATTTTTTCCATCACCCTCTCAACTTTTTAGCAAATGCTAGGTGGGTGAAATGATGATACCATGCCAACTTTCAACCTTTTCAGAGTTCATTTGAAGTGCTTTTCAATTTCAGGGTTATTTAGCTCCGAAAATCAGTAAGTGCATGGGAAATACCAAATGTAGTCAGAAAGGGTGGAAAATGGATGATGTGGCTTTGAATAGTGCATTTTGAACAAAAAAAGTATCGAGTTACAAAAAGTTCAAGAAAATGAAATCCCTTTGTAACAGATGAGTTTTCGTCCGAAACCGTGATACTTCAAAAGAGATTGTCCATTTTCTACACGAACTGCATCCAGTTTTTGCCGTCACCCTCTAACCTTTTTAGCACATGCTATGTTGGTGAAATGATGATACCATGCCAACCTTCAACCTTTTCAGAGTTCATTTGAAGTGCTTTTCAATTTCGGGGTTATTTATCTCAAAAAAATCAGTAAGTGCATGAAAAATACCAAATGTAGTCAGAAAGGGTTGAAAATTGATGATGTGGCTTTGAATGGTGCATTTTAAACACACAAAAAGTATGGAGTTAAAAAAAGTGCAAGAAAATGAAATCCCTTTGTAATAGATGAGTTTTCGTCTGAAAGCGTGATACTTCGAAAGAGATTTTCCATTTTCTACACGAAGTGCATCCAGTTTTTGCCATAACCCTCTCAACTATTTAGCAAATGCTATGTGGGTGAAATTTTGATAACATGCCAACTTTCAACCTTGTCAGAGTTCATTTGAAGTGCTTTTCAATTTCAGGGTTATTTAGCTCAAAAAAATCAGTAAGTGCATGAAAAATACCAAATGAAGTCAGAAAGGGTTGAAAATTAATGATGTGGCTTTGAATGGTGCATTTTGAACAAAAAAAAGTATGGAGTTCCAAAAAGTTCAAGAAAATGAAATCCATTTGTAACAGATGAGTTTTCGTCCGAAACCGTGATACTTCGAAAGAGATTGTCCATTTTCTACACGAAGTGCATCCAGTTTTTGCCATAACCCTCGAAACTTTCTAGCATATGCTATGGGGGTGAAACGATGATACCATGCCAACTTTCAACCTTTTGAGAGTTCATTTGAAAAGCTTTTGAATTTCAGGGTTAATTAGCTTTAAAAAATCACTAAGTGCATGAAAAATACCAAATGTAGTCAGAAAGGGTTGAAAATTGATGATGTGGCTTTGAATTGTGCATCTTGAACACAGAAAAATTATGGATTTCCAAAAAGTTAAAGAAAATGAAACCCCTTAGTAACAAAAGAGTTTTCGTCCGAAACCGTGATACGTCGAAAGGGATTGTCCATTTTGTACACGAAGTGCATCCAATTTTTTCCATCACCCTCTCAACTTTTTAGCAAATGCTAGGTGGGTGAAATGATGATACCATGCCAACTTTCAACCTTTTCAGAGTTCATTTGAAGTGCGTTTCAATTTCCGGGTTATTTAGCTCCAAAAGTCAGTAAGTGCATGGGAAATACCAAATGTAGTTAGAAAGGGTTGAAAATGGATGATGTGGCTTTGAATGGTGCATTTTGAACAAAAAAAGTATGGAGTTACAAAAAGTTCAAGAAAATGAAATCCCTTTGTAACAGATGAGTTTTCGTTCGAAACCGTGATAGTTCAAAAGAGATTGTCCATTTTCTACACGAAGTGCATCCAGTTTTTGCCGTCACCCTCTAACCTTTCTAGCACATGCTATGTTGGTGAAATGATCATACCATGCCAACCTTCAACCTTTTCAGAGTTCATTTGAAGTGGTTTTCAATTTCAGGGTTATTTATCTCAAAAAAATCAGTAAGTGGATGAAAAATACCAAATGTAGTCAGAAAGGGTTGAAAATTGATGATGTGGCTTTGAATGGTGCATTTTAAACACACTAAAAGTATGGAGTTAAAAAAAGTGCAAGAAAAAGAAATCCCTTTGTAATAGATGAGTTTTCGTCCGAAAGCGTGATACTTGGAAAGAGATTGTCCATTTTCTACACGAAGTGCATCCACTTTTTTCCATATCCCTCGAAACTTTTTAGCATATGCTATGTGGGTGAAACGATGATACCATGCCAACTTTCAACCTTTTGAGAGTTAATTTGAAAAGCTTTTGAATTTCAGGGTTATTTAACTTAAAAAAATCACTAAGTGCATGGAAAATACCAAATGTAGTCAGAAAGGGTTGAAAATTGATGATGTCGCTTTGAATTGTGCATCTTGAACACAGAAAAATTATGGAGTTCCAAAAAGTTAAAGAAAATGAAACCCCTTAGTAACAAAAGAGTTTTCGTCCGAAACCGTGATACGTCGAAAGGGATTGTCCATTTTGTACACGAAGTGCATCCAATTTTTTCCATCACCCTCTCAACTTTTTAGCAAATGCTAGGTGGGTGAAATGATGATACCATGCCAACTTTCAACCTTTTCAGAGTTCATTTGAAGTGCTTTTCAATTTCAGGGTTATTTAGCTCCAAAAATCAGTAAGTGCATGGGAAATACCAAATGTAGTCAGAAAGGGTTGAAAATGGATGATGTGGCTTTGAATGGTGCATTTTGAACAAAAAAAGTATGGAGTTACAAAAAGTTCAAGAAAATGAAATCCCTTTGTAACAGATGAGTTTTCGTCCGAAACCGTGATACTTCAAAAGAGATTGTCCATTTTCTACACGAAGTGCATCCAGTTTTTGCCCTAACCCTCTAAACATTTTAGAACATGCTATGTTGGTGAAATGATGCTACCATGCCAACCTTCAACCTTTTCAGAGTTCATTTGAAGTGCTTTTCCATTTCGGGGTTATTTAGCTCAAAAAAATCAGTAAGTGCATGAAAAATACCAAATGTAGTCAGAAAGGGTCGAAAATTGATGATGTAGCTTTGAATGGTGCATTTTAAACACACAAAAAGTATGGAGTTAAAAAATGTTCAAGAAAATGAAATCCCTTTTCTAATAGATGAGTTTTCGTTCGAAAGCGTGATACTTCGAAAGAGATTGTCCATTTTGTACACGAAGTGCATCCAGTTTTTGAGAGTTCATTTGAAGTGCTTATCAATATCAGGGTTATTTAGCTCAAAAAAAACCAATAAGTGCATGAAAAATACCAAATGTAGTCAGAAAGGGTTGAAAATTGATGATGTGGCTTTGAATGGTGCATTTTCAACACACAAAAAGTATGGAGTTCCAAAAAGTTCAAGAAAATGAAATCCCTTTGTAACAGATGAGTTTTCGTCCGAAACCGTGATACTTTGAAAGAGATTGTCCATTTTCTACACGAAGTGCATCCAGTTTTTGCCGTAACCCTCTAAACTTTTTAGCAGATGCTATGTGGGTGAAATGATGATACCATGCCAACTTTCAACCTTTTGAGAGTTCATTTGAAAAGCTTTTCAATTTCAGGGTTACTTAGCTCAAAAAAATCAGTAACTGCATCAAAAATACCAAATGTAGTCAGAAAGGGTTGAAAATGGATGATGTGGCTTTGAATTGTGCATTTTGAACACACAAAAAGTATGGAGTTCCAAACTGTTAAAGAAAATGAAATCCCTTTGTAACAAATGAGTTTTCTTCCGAAACTGTGATACTTCGAAAGAGATTGTCTATTTTCAAGCACATTCTATGTGGGTGAAATGATAATACCATGCCAATTGTCAACCTTTTCAGAGTTCGTTTTAAGTGCTATTCAATTTCAGGGTTATTTAGCTCAAAAAAAACAGTAAGAGCATGAAAAAATACCAAGTGAAGTCAAAAAGGGTTGAAAATTGATGATGTGGCTTTGAATGGTGCATTTTGAACACACAAAAATTATGGAGTTCCAAAAAGTTCAAGAAAATGAAATCCCTTTGTAAGAGACGAGTTTTCATCCGTAATCGTGATACTTCAAAAGAGATTGTCCGTTTTCTACATGAAGTGCATCCAGTTTTTGCCGTAACCCTCTAAAATTTTTAGCAGATACTATGTGGGTGAAATGATGATACCATGCCAACTTTCAACCTTTTTTTAGTTCATTTGAAGAGCTTTTCAATTTCAGGGTTATTTAGCTCAAATGTAGTCAAAAGGGGTTGAAAATTGATGATGTGCCTTTGAATTGTGCATTTTGAACACACAAAAAGTATGGAGTTCCAAAAAGTGAAAGAAAATGATATCCCTTTGTAACAAATGAGTTTTCGTGTGAAACCGTGATACTTCGAAAGAGATTTTCCATTTTGTACACGAAATGCATCAAGTTTTTAGCACATGCTATGTGGGTTAAATGATGATACCATGCCAACTTCCAACCTTTTCAGAGATCATTTGAAGCGCTTTTCCATTTCAGGGTTATTTAGCTCAAAACAACAAGAATGTGCATGAAAAATACCAATTGTAGTCAGAAAGGGTTGAAAAGGGATGATGTGGCTTTGAATGGCGCATTTTGAACACAAAAAAAGTATGGAGTTACAAAAAGTTGAAGAAAATTAAATCCCTTTGTAACAGATGAGTTTTCATCCGAAACCATGATACTTCGAAAGAGATTGTCCATTTTCTACACAAAGTGCATCCAATTTTTGCCCTAACCCTCTAAACTTTTTAGCACATGTTATGTGGGTGAAATGATGATACCATGCCAACTTTCAACCTTTTCAGAGTTCATTTGAAGTGCTATTCAATTTCAGGGTTGTTTAGCTCAAAAAATCTGTAAGTGCATGAAAAATACCAAATGAAGTCACAAAGGGTTGAAAATTGATGATATGGCTTTGAATGGTGCATTTTGAACACACAAAAAGTATGGAGTTCCAAAAAGTTCAAGAAAATGAAATCCCTTTGTAACAAATGAATTTCGTCCGAAACCGTGGTACTTCGAAAGAGATTGTCCAGTTTGTACACGAAATGCATCCAGTTTTTGCCATAACCCTCTCAACTATTTATCACAAGCTATGTGGGTGAAATTATGGTACCATGCCAACTTTCAATCTTTTCAGAGTTCATTTGAAGTGATTTTCAATTCAGGGTTATTTAGCTCAAAAAAAATCAGTAAGTGCATGAAAAATACCTAATGAAGTCATAAAGGGTTGAAAATTGATTATGTGGCTTTGAATGGTGCATTTTGAAAACACGAAAAGTAAGGAGTTCCAAAAAGTTGAAGAAAACGAAATCCCTTTGTAACAACCGAGTTTTCATCCGAAGCCGTGATACTTCAAAAGAGATTGTCCATTTTCTACACGAAGTGCATCCATTTTTTGTCGTAATCCTCTAAAAATTTTAGCACATGCTATGTGGGTGAAATGATGATAGCATGCCAACTTTCAACCTTTTCAGAGTTCATTTGAAGTGCTTTGCCATTTCAGGGTTATTTAGCTCAAAAAAATCAGTAAGTGCATGAAAAATAGCAAATGTAGTCAGAAAGGGTTGAAAATTGATGATGTGGCTTTGAATGGTCCATTTTGAACACAAAAAAAGTATGGAGTTCCAAAACGTTCAACAACAAGAAATCCCTTTGTAACAAATGAGTTTTGGTTCGAAACCGTGATACTTCGAAAGACATTATCCATTTTGTACCCGGAATGCGTCCAGTTTTTGCCATAACCCACTCAACTATTTAGCACAACCTATGTGGTGAAATGATGATACCATGCCAACTTTCAACCTTTTCAGAATTCATTTGAAGTGCTTTTCAATTTCAGGGTTATTTAGCTCAAAACAATCAATAAGTGCATGAAAAATCCCAAACGTAGTCAGAAAGGGTTGAAAATGGACGATGCGGCTTTGAATGGTGTATTTTGAACACAATAAAAGTATGGAGTTACAAAAAGTTCAAGAAAATGAAATCCCATTGTAACAGATGAGTTTTCGTCCGAAAGCGTGATACTTCGAAAGAGATTGTCCATTTTGTACACAAAGTGCATCCAGTTTTTGCCATAACCCTCTCAACTTCTTAGCACATGCTATGTGGGTGAAATGTTGATACCATGCCAACTTTCAACCTTTTCAGAGTTCATTTGAAGTGCTTTTCAATTTCAGGGTTACTTAGCTAAAAAAATCAATAAGTGCATGGAAAATACCAAATGTAGTCAGAAAGGGTTGAAAATGGATGATGTGGCTTTGAATGGTGCATTTTTTACACACAAACATTATGGAGTTGCAAAAAGTTTTAAATCCCTATGTAACACATGAGTTTTCGTCCGAAACCGTGATACTTCGAAAGAGATTGTCTATTTTGTACAAGAAAAGCATATAGTTTTTGCCATAATCCTCTCAACCTTTTAGCACATTATATGTGGGTGAAATGATGATACCATGAAAACTTTCAACCTTTTCAGAGTTCATTTGAAGTGCTTTTCAATTTCAGGGTTATTTAGCTCAAAAAAAAAATTAGTAAGTGCATGAAAAATACCAAATGAAGTCAGAAAGGGTTGAAAATTGATGATGTGGATTTGAATGGTGCATTATGAACACACAAAAAGTATGGAGTTCCAAAGCGTTCAAGATAATGAAATCCCTTTGTAACAGATGAGTTTTCGTCCGAAACCGTGATACTTCGAAAGAGACTGTCCATTTTCTACACGAAGTGCATCCAGTTTTTGCCGTAACCCTCTAAACTTTTTAGCAAATGCAATGTGGGTGAAATGATGATAACATGCCAACTTTCAACCTTTTGAGAGTTCATTTGAAGAGCTTTCCAATTTCAGGGTTATTTAGCTCAAAAAAAATCAGTAAGTGCATGAAAAATACCAAATGTAGTGACAAAGGGTTGAAAATTGATGATGTGGCTTTGAATTGTTCATTTTAAACACACAAAAAGTATGGAGTTCCAAAAAGTTAAAGAAAATGAAATCCCTTTGTAACAGATGAGTTTTCGTCCGAAACCGTGATACTTTGAAAGAGATTGTCCATTTTGTATACAAAGTGCACCAGTTTTTGCCATAACCGTCTCAACTATTTAGCACAAGCTATGTGGGTGAAAGGATGATACCATGCCAACTTTCAACCTTTTCAGAGATCATTTGAAGTGCTTTTCAATTTCAGGGTTATTTAGCTCAACACAATCAGTAAGTGCATGAAAAATCCCAAATGTAGTCAGAAAGGGTTGAAAATGGACGATGTGGCTTTCAATGGTGCATTTTGAACAAAAAAAGTATGGAGTTACAAAAAGTTCAAGAAAATGAAATCCCTTTGTAACAGATGAGTTTTCGTCCGAAAGCATGATACTTCGAAAGAGATTGTCCATTTTGTACACGAAGTGCATCCAGTTTTTGCCATAACCCTCTCAACTTCTTAGCACATGCTATGTGGGTGAAATGATGATACCATGCCAACTTTCAACCTTTTCAGAGTTCATTTGAAGTGCTTTTCAATTTCAGGGTTACTTATCTCAAAAAACTCAGTAAGTGCGTGGAAAATACCAAATGTAGTCAGAAAGGGTTGAAAATGGATGATGTGTCTTTGAATGGTGCATTTCGAACAGACAAACAGTATGGAGTTCCAAAAAGTTCAAGAAAATTAAATCCCTATGTAACAGATGAGTTTACGTCCGAAACCCTGATACTTCGAAAGAGATTGTCTAATTTGTACACGAAAAGCATATAGTTTTTGCCATAATCCTGTCAACTTTTTAGCGCATTCTATGTGGGTGAAATGATGATACCATGCCAACTTTCAACCTTTTCACAGTTCATTTGAAGTGCTTTTCAATTTCAGGGTTATTTAGCTCAAAAAAAATTAGAAGTGCATGAAAAATACCAAATGAAGTCAGAAAGGGTTGAAAATTGATGCTGTGGATTTGAATGGTGCATTTTGAACACACAAAAAGTATGGAGTTCCAAAATTTCAAGAAAATGAAATCCCTTTGTAACAGATGAGTTTTCGTCCGAAACCGTGATACTTCGAAAGAGATTGTCCATTTTCTACACGAAGTGCATCCAGTTTTTGCCGTAACCCTCTAAACTTTTTAGCAGATGCTATGTGGGTGAAATGATGATACCATGCCAACTTTCAACCTTTTGAGAGTTCATTTGAAGAGCTTTTCAATTTCAGGGTTACTTAGCTCAAAAAAATCAGTAAGTGCATCAAAAATACCAAATGTAGTCAGAAAGGGTTGAAAATGGATGATGTGGCTTTGAATTGTGCATTTTGAACACACAAAAAGTATGGAGTTCCAAACTGTTAAAGAAAATGAAATCCCTTTGTAACAAATGAGTTTTCTTCCGAAACCGTGATACTTCGAAAGAGATTGTCTATTTTGTACACGAAAAGCATATAGTTTTTGCCGTAATCCTCTCAACTTTTTAGCACATTCTATGTGGGTGAAATGATAATACCATGCGAACTGTCAACCTTTTCAAAGTTCCTTTGAAGTGCTATTCAATTTCAGGGTTATTTAGCTCAAAAAAAAACAGTAAGAGCATAAAAAATACGAAGTGAAGTCAGAAAGGGTTGAAAATTGATGATGTGGCTTTGAATGGTGCATTTTGAACACACAAAAATTATGGAGTTCCAAAAAGTTCAAGAAAATTAAATCCCTTTGTAAGAGATGAGTTTTCGTCCGTAACCGTGATACTCCGAAAGAGATTATCCGTTTTCTACATGAAGTGCATCCAGTTTTTGCCGTAACCCTGTAAAAATTTTAGCAGATACTATGTGGGTGAAATGATGATACCATGCCAACTTTCAACCTTTTGAGAGTTCATTTGAAAAGCTTTTCAATTTCAGGGTTATTTAGTTTTAAAAAAATCAGTAAGTGAATGAAAAATACCAAATTTAGTCAAAAAGGGTTGAAAATTGATGATGTGGCTTTGAATTCTGCATCTTGAACTCACAAAAATTATGGAGTTCCAAAAAGTTAAAGAAAATGAAATCCCTTTGTAACAAATGGTTTTCGTCCGAAAGCGTGATACTTCGGAAGAGATTGTCCATTTTCTACACGAAGTGCATCCAGTTTTTGCCATAACCCTCTCAACTTGTTAGCAAATGCTATGTGGGTGAAATGATGATACCATGCCAACTTTCAACCTTTTCAAAGTTCATTTGAAGTGCTTTTCAATTTCAGGGTTATTTAGCTCAAAAAAAATTAGTAAGTGCATGAAAAATACCAAATGAAGTCAGAAAGGGTTGAAAATTAATGATGTGGCTTTGAATGGTGCATTTTGAACAAAAAAGTATGGAGTTCCAAAAAGTTCAAGAAAATGAAATCCCTTTGTAACAGATGAGTTTTCGTCCGAAACCGTGATACTTCGAAACAGATTGTCCATTTTCTACACGAAGTGCATCCAGTTTTTGCCATAACCCTCGAAATTTTTTAGCATATCCTATGTGGGTAAAACGATGATACCATGCCAACTTTCAACCTTTTGAGAGTTCATTTGAAAAGCTTATGAATTTCAGGGTTATTTAGCTTAAAAAAACTCATTAAGTGCATGAAAAATACCAAATGTAGTCAGAAAGGGTTGAAAATTGATGATGTGGCTTTGAATTGTGCATCTTGAACACAGAAAAATTATGGAGTTCCAAAAAGTTAAAGAAAATGAAACCCCTTAGTAACAAATGAGTTTTCGTCCAAAACCGTGATACTTCGAAAGGGATTGTCCATTTTGTACACGAAGTGCATCCAATTTTTTCCATAACCCTCTCAACTTTTTAGCAAATGCTAGGTGGGTGAAATGATGATACCATGCCAACTCTCAACCTTTTACGAGTTCATTTGAAGTGCTTTTCAATTTCAGGGTTATTTAGCTCCAAAAATCAGTAAGTGCATGGGAAATACCAAATGTAGTCAGAAAGGGTTGAAAATTGATGATGTGGCTTTGAATTGTTCATTTTTAACACACAAAAAGTATGGAGTTCCAAAAAGTTAAAGAAAATGAAATCCCTTTGTAACAGATGAGTTTTCGTCCGAAACCGTGATACTTTGAAAGAGATTGTCCATTTTGTATACAAATTGCACCAGTTTTTGCCATAACCGTCTCAACTATTTAGCACAAGGTATGTGGGTGAAAGGATGATACCATGCCAACTTTCAACCTTTTCAGAGATCATTTGAAGTGCTTTTCAATTTCAGGGTTATTTAGCTCAAAACAATCAGTAAGTGCATGAAAAATCCCAAATGTAGTCAGAAAGGGTTGAAAATGGACGATGTGGCTTTCAATGGTGCATTTTGAACAAAAAAAGTATGGAGTTACTAAAAGTTTAAGAAAATGAAATCCCTTTGTAACAGATGAGTTTTCGTCCGAAAGCATGATACTTCGAAAGAGATTGTCCATTTTGTACACGAAGTGCATCCAGTTTTTGCCATAACCCTCTCAACTTCTTAGCACATGCTATGTGGGTGAAATGATGATACCATGCCAACTTTCAACCTTTTCAGAGTTCATTTGAAGTGCTTTTCAATTTCAGGGTTACTTAGCTCAAAAAACTCAGTAAGTGCGTGGGAAATACTAAATGTAGTCAGAAAGGGTTGAAAATGGATGATGTGTCTTTGAATGGTGCATTTCGAACAGACAAACAGTATGGAGTTCCAAAAAGTTCAAGAAAATTAAATCCCTATGTAACAGATGAGTTTACGTCCGAAACCGTGATACTTCGAAAGAGATTGTCTATTTTGTACACGAAAAGCATATAGTTTTTGCCATAATCCTCTCAACTTTTTAGCGCATTCTATGTGGGTGAAATGATGATACCATGCCAACTTTCAACCTTTTCAGAGTTCATTTGAAGTGCTTTTCAATTTCAGGGTTATTTAGCTCAAAAAAAATTAGAAGTGCATGAAAAATACCAAATGAAGTCAGAAAGGGTTGAAAATTGATGCTGTGGATTTGAATGGTGCATTTTGAACACACAAAAAGTATGGAGTTCCAAAATTTCAAGAAAATGAAATCCCTTTGGAACAGATGAGTTTTCGTCCGAAACCGTGATACTTCGAAAGAGATTGTCCATTTTCTACACGAAGTGCATCCAGTTTTTGTCGTAACCCTCTAAACTTTTTAGCAGATGCTATGTGGGTGAAATGATGATAACATGCCAACTTTCAACCTTTTGAGAGTTCATTTGAAGAGCTTTTCAATTTCAGGGTTATTTAGCTCAAAAATATCAGTAAGTGCATGAAAAAATTCCAAATGTAGTCAGAAAGGGTTGAAAATTGATGATGTGGCTTTGAATGGTGCATTTTCAACACACAAAGTAGTATGGAGTTCCAAAAAGTTCAAGAAAATGAAATCCCTTTGTAACAGATGAGTTTTCGTCCGAAACCGTGATACTTTGAAAGAGATTGTCCCTTTTCTACCCGAAGTGCATCCAGTTTTTGCCGTAACCCTCTAAACTTTTTAGCAGATGCTATGTGGGTGAAATGATGATACCATGCCAACTTTCAACCTTTTGAGAGTTCATTTGAAGAGCTTTTCAATTTCAGGGTTACTTAGCTCAAAAAAATCAGTAAGTGCATCAAAAATACCAAATGTAGTCAGAAAGGGTTGAAAATGGATGATGTGGCTTTGAATTGTGCATTTTGAACACACAAAAAGTATGGAGTTCCAAACTGTTAAAGAAAATGAAATCCCTTTGTAACAAATGAGTTTTCTTCCGAAACCGTGATACTTCGAAAGAGATTGTCTATTTTGTACACGAAAAGCATATAGTTTTTGCCGTAATCCTCTCAACTTTTTAGCACATTCTATGTGGGTGAAATGATAATACCATGCCAACTGTCAACCTTTTCAGAGTTCGTTTGAAGTGCTATTCAATTTTAGGGTTATTTAGCTCAAAAAAAAACAGTAAGAGCATGAAAAATACCAAGTGAAGTCAGAAAGGGTTGAAAATTGATGATGTGGCTTTGAATGGTGCATTTTGAACACACAAAAATTATGGAGTTCCAAAAAGTTCAAGAAAATTAAATCCCTTTGTAAGAGATGTGTTTTCGTCCGTAACCGTGATACTCCGAAAGAGATTGTCCGTTTTCTACATGAAGTGCATCCAGTTTTTGCCGTAACCCTGTAAAATTTTTAGCAGATACTATGTGGGTGAAATGATGATACCACGCCAACTTTCAACCTTTTGAGAGTTCATTTGAAAAGCTTTTCAATTTCAGGGTTATTTAGTTTTAAAAAAATCAGTAAGTGAATGAAAAATACCAAATTTAGTCAAAAAGGGTTGAAAATTGACGATGTGGCTTTGAATTCTGCATCTTGAACACACAAAAATTATGGAGTTCCAAAAAGTTAAAGAAAATGAAATCCCTTTGTAACAAATTGTTTTCGTCCGAAACCGTGATACTTCGAAACAGATTGTCCATTTTCTACACGAAGTGCATCCAGTTTTTGCCATAACCCTCGAAACTTTTTAGCATATGCTATGTGGGTAAAACGATGATACCATGCCAACTTTCAACCTTTTGAGAGTTCATTTGAAAAGCTTTTGAATTTCAGGGTTATTTAGCTTAAAAAAACTCATTAAGTGCATGAAAAATACCAAATGTAGTCAGAAAGGGTTGAAAATTGATGATGTGGCTTTGAATTGTGCATCTTGAACACAGAAAAATTATGGAGTTCCAAAAAGTTAAAGAAAATGAAACCCCTTAGTAACAAATGAGTTTTCGTCCGAAACCGTGATACTTCGAAAGGGATTGTCCATTGTGTACACGAAGTGCATCCAATTTTTTCCATAACCCTCTCAACTTTTTAGCAAATGCTAGGTGGGTGAAATGATGATACCATGCCAACTTTCAACCTTTTAAGAGTTCATTTGAAGTGCTTTTCAATTTCAGGGTTATTTAGCTCCAAAAATCAGTAAGTGCATGGGAAATACCAAATGTAGTCAGAAAGGGTTGAAAATGGATGATGTGGCTTTGAATGGTGCATTTTGAACAAAAAAAGTATGGAGTTACAAAAAGTTCAAGAAAATGAAATCCCTTCGTAACAGATGAGTTTTCGTCCGAAACCGTGATACTTCAAAAGAGATTGTCCATTTTCTACACGAAGTGCATCCAGTTTTTGCCCTAACCCTCTAAACATTTTAGAACATGCTATGTTGGTGAAACGATGCTACCATGCCAACCTTCAACCTTTTCAGAGTTCATTTGAAGTGCTTTTCCATTTCGGGTTATTTAGCTCAAAAAAATCAGTAAGTGCATGAAAAATACCAAATGTAGTCAGAAAGGGTCGAAAATTGATGATGTGGCTTTGAATGGTGCATTTTAAACACACAAAAAGTATGGAGTTAAAAAATGTTCAAGAAAATGAAATCCCTTTGTAATAGATGAGTTTTCGTCCGAAAGCGTGATACTTCGAAAGAGATTGTCCATTTTGTACACGAAGTGCATCCAGTTTTTGCCATAACCCTCTCAACTTCTTAGCAAATGCTATTTGGGTGAAATGATTAAACCATGCCAACTTTCAACCATTTCAGAGTTCATTTAAAGTGCTTTTCAATTTCAGGGTTACTTAGCTCAAAAAAATCAGTAAGTGCATGGAAAATACCAGAAAGGGTTGAAAAAGGATGAGGTGGCTTTGAAAGGTGCATTTTGAACACACAAACAGTGTAGAGTTCCAAAAAGTTCAAGAAAATTAAATCCGTATGTAACAGATGACTTTTCGTCCAAAACCGTGATACTTCGGAGGAGATTGTCTATTTTGTACACGAAAAGCATACAGTTTTTGCCGTAATCCTCTCAACTATTTAGCACATTCTATGTGGGTGAAATGATGATACCACGCCAACTTTCAACCTTTTGAGAGTTCATTTGAAGTGCTTATCAATATCAGGGTTATTTAGCTCAAAAAAAACCAATAAGTGCATGAAAAATACCAAATGTAGTCAGAAAGGGTTGAAAATTGATGATGTGGCTTTGAATGGTGCATTTTCAATACAAAAAAAGTACGGAGTTCCAAAAAGTTCAAGAAAATGAAATCCCTTTGTAACAGATGAGTTTTCGTCCGAAACCGTGATACTTTGAAAGAGATTGTCCATTTTCTACGCGAAGTGCATCCAGTTTTTGCCGTAACCCTCTAAACTTTTTAGCAGATGCTATGTGGGTGAAATGATGATACCATGCCAACTTTCAACCTTTTGAGAGTTCATTTGAAGAGCTTTTCAATTTCAGGGTTACTTAGCTCAAAAAAATCAGTAACTGCATCAAAAATACCAAATGTAGTCAGAAAGGGTTGAAAATGGATGATGTGGCTTTGAATTGTGCATTTTGAACACACAAAAAGTATGGAGTTCCAAACTGTTAAAGAAAATGAAATCCCTTTGTAACAAATGAGTTTTCTTCCGGAACCGTGATACCTCGAAAGAGATTGTCTATTTTGTACACGAAAAGCGTATAGTTTTTGCCGTAATCGTCTCAACTTTTGAGCACATTCTATGTGGGTGAAATGATAATACCATGCCAATTGTCAACCTTTTCAGAGTTCGTTTTAAGTGCTATTCAATTTCACGGTTATTTAGCTCAAAAAAAAACAGTAAGAGCATGAAAAATACCAAGTGAAGTCAAAAAGGGTTGAAAATTGATGATGTCGCTTTGAATGGTGCATTTTGAACACACAAAAATTATGGAGTTCCAAAAAGTTCAAGAAAATGAAATCCCTTTGTAAGAGACGAGTTTTCGTCCGTAACCGTGATACTTCGAAAGAGATTGTCCGTTTTCTACATGAAGTGCATCTAGTTTTTGCCGTAACCCTCTAAAAATTTTAGCAGATACTATGTGGGTGAAATGATGATACCATGCCAAGTTTCAACCTTTTTTGAGTTCATTTGAAGAGCTTTTCAATTTCAGGGTTATTTAGCTCAAATGTAGTCAAAAAGGGTTGAAAAGTGATGATGTGCCTTTGAATTGTGCATTTTGAACACACAAAAAGTATGGAGTTCCAAAAAGTGAAAGAAAATGAAATCCCTTTGTAACAAATGAGTTTTCGTGTGAAACCGTGATACTTCGAAAGAGATTTTCCATTTTGTACACGAAATGCATCTAGTTTTTAGCACATGCTATGTGGGTTAAATGGTGATACCATGCCAACTTCCAACCTTTTCAGAGATCATTTGAAGTGCTTTTCCATTTCAGGGTTATTTTGCTCAAAACAACCAGAATGTGCATGAAAAATACCAATTGTAGTCAGAAAGGGTTGAAAATGGATGATGTGGCTTTGAATGGTGCATTTTGAACACAAAAAAAGTATGGAGTTACAAAAAGTTTAAGAAAATTAAATCCCTTTGTAACAGATGAGTTTTCATCCGAAACCGTGATACTTTGAAAGAGATTGTCCATTTTCTACACAAAGTGCATCCAATTTTTGCCCTAACCCTCTAAACTTTTTAGCACATGCTATGTGGGTGAAATGATGATACCATGCCAACTTTCAACCTTTTCAGAGTTCATTTGAAGTGCTATTCAATTTCAGGGTTGTTTAGCTCAAAAAATCTGTAAGTGCATGAAAAATACCAAATGAAGTCAGAAAGGGTTGAAAATTGATGATGTGGCTTTGAATGGTGCATTTTAAACACACAAAAAGTATGGAGTTCCAAAAAGTTCAAGAAAATGAAATCCCTTTGTAACAAATGAATTTCGTCCGAAACCGTGATACTTCGAAAGAGATTGTCCATTTTGTACACGAAATGCATCCAGTTTTTGCCATAACCCTCTCAACTGTTTATCACAAGCTATGTGGGTGAAATTATGGTACCATGCCAACTTTCAATCTTTTCAGAGTTCATTTGAAGTGATTTTCAATTCAGGGTTATTTAGCTCAAAAAAAATCAGTAAGTGCATGAAAAATACCAAATGAAGTCATAAAGGGTTGATAATTGATTATGTGGCTTTGAATGGTGCATTTTGAAAACACGAAAAGTATGGAGTTCCAAAAAGTTGAAGAAAACGAAATCCCTTTGTAACAACCGAGTTTTCATCCGAAGCCGTGATACCTCAAAAGAGATTGTCCATTTTCTACACGAAGTGCATCCATTTTTTGTCTTAATCCTCTAAAAATTTTAGCACATGCTATGTGGGTGAAATGATGATAGCATGCCAACTTTCAACCTTTTCAGAGTTCATTTGAAGTGCTTTTCCATTTCAGGGTTATTTAGCTCAAAAAAATCAGTAAGTGCATGAAAAATAGCAAATGTAGTCAGAAAGGGTTGAAAATTGATGATGTGGCTTTGAATGGTCCATTTTGAACACAAAAAAAGTATGGAGTTCCAAAAAGTTCAACAACAAGAAATCCCTTTGTAACAAATGAGTTTTGGTTCGAAACCGTGATACTTCGAAAGACATTATCCATTTTGTACCCGAAATGCGTCCAGTTTTTGCCATAACCCACTCAACTATTTAGCACAACCTATGTGGTGAAATGATGATACCATGCCAACTTTCAACCTTTTCAGAATTCATTTGAAGTGCTTTTCAATTTCAGGGTTATTTAGCTCAAAACAATCAATAAGTGCATGAAAAATCCCAAACGTAGTCAGAAAGGGTTGAAAATGGACGATGCGGCTTTGAATGGTGTATTTTGAACACAATAAAAGTATGGAGTTACAAAAAGTTCAAGAAAATGAAATCCCATTGTAACAGATGAGTTTTCGTCCGAAAGCGTGATACTTCGAAAGAGATTGTCCATTTTGTACACAAAGTGCATCCAGTTTTTGCCATAACCCTCTCAACTTCTTAGCACATGCTATGTGGGTGAAATGTTGATACCATGCCAACTTTCAACCTTTTCAGAGTTCATTTGAAGTGCTTTTCAATTTCAGGGTTACTTAGCTAAAAAAAATCAATAAGTGCATGAAAATTACCAAATGTAGTCAGAAAGGGTTGAAAATGGATGATGTGGCTTTGAATGGTGCATTTTTTACACACAAACATTATGGAGTTGCAAAAAGTTCAAGAAAATTAAATCCCTATGTAACACATGAGTTTTCGTCCGAAACCGTGATACTTCGAAAGAGATTGTCTATTTTTTACAAGAAAAGCATACAGTTTTTGCCATAATCCTCTCAACCTTTTAGCACATTATATGTGGGTGAAATGATGATACCATGAAAACTTTCAACCTTTTCAGAGTTCATTTGAAGTGCTTTTCAATTTCAGGGTTATTTAGCTCAAAAAAAATTTAGTAAGTGCATGAAAAATACCAAATGAAGTCAGAAAGGGTTGAAAATTGATGATGTGGATTTGAATGGTGCATTTTGAACACACAAAAAGTATGGAGTTCCAAAAAGTTCAAGAAAATGAAATCCCTTTGTAACAGATGAGTTTTCGTCCGAAACCGTGATACTTCGAAAGAGACTGTCAATTTTCTACACGAAGTGCATCCAGTTTTTGCCGTAACCCTCTAAACTTTTTAGCAAATGCAATGTGGGTGAAATGATGATAACATGCCAACTTTCAACCTTTTGAGAGTTCATTTGAAGAGCTTTCCAATTTCAGGGTTATTTAGGTCAAAAAAAATCAGTAAGTGCATGAAAAATACCAAATGTAGTGAGAAAAGGTTGAAAATTGATGATGTGGCTTTGAATTGTTCATTTTGAACACACAAAAAGTATGGAGTTCCAATAAGTTAAAGAAAATGAAATCCCTTTGTAACAGATGAGTTTTCGTCCGATACCGTGATACTTTGAAAGAGATTGTCCATTTTGTATACAAAGTGCACCAGTTTTTGCCATAACCGTCTCAACTATTTAGCACAAGCTATGTGGGTGAAAGGATGATACCATGCCAACTTTCAACCTTTTCAGAGTTCATTTGAAGTGCTTTTCAATTTCAGGGTTATTTAGCTCAAAACAATCAGTAAGTGCATGAAAAATCACAAATGTAGTCAGAAAGGGTTGAAAATGGACGATGTGGCTTTCAATGGTGCATTTTGAACAAAAAAAGTATGGAGTTACAAAAAGTTCAAGAAAATGAAATCCCTTTGTAACAGATGAGTTTTCGTCCGAAAGCATGATGCTTCGAAAGAGAATGTCCATTTTGTACACGAAGTGCATCCAGTTTTTGCCATAACCCTCTCAACTTCTTAGCACATGCTATGTGGGTGAAATGATGATACCATGCGAACTTTCAACCTTTTCAGAGTTCATTTGAAGTGCTTTTCAATTTCAGGGTTACTTAGCTCAAAAAACTCAGTAAGTGCGTGGAAAATACCAAATGTAGTCAGAAAGGGTTGAAAATGGATGATGTGTCTTTGAATGGTGCATTTCGAACAGACAAACAGTATGGAGTTCCAAAAAGTTCAAGAAAATTAAATCCCTATGTAACAGATGAGTTTACGTCCGAAACCATGATACTTCGAAAGAGATTGTCTATTTTGTACACGAAAAGCATATAGTTTTTGCCATAATGCTCTCAACTTTTTAGCACATTCTATGTGGGTGAAATGATGATACCATGCCAACTTTCAACCTTTTCAGAGTTCATTTGAAGTGCTTTTCAATTTCAGGGTTATTTAGCTCAAAAAAAATTAGAAGTGCATGAAAAATACCAAATGAAGTCAGAAAGGGTTGAAAATTGATGCTGTGGATTTGAATGGTGCATTTTGAACACCCAAAAAGTATGGAGTTCCAAAATTTCAAGAAAATGAAAACCCTTTGTAACAGATGAGTTTTCGTCCGAAACCGTGATACCTCCAAAGAGATTGTCCATTTTCTACACGAAGTGCATCCAGTTTTTGCCGTAACCCTCTCAACTTTTTAGCAGATGCTATGTGGGTGAAATGATGATAACATGCCAACTTTCAACCTTTTGAGAGTTCATTTGAAGAGCTTTTCAATTTTAGGGTTATTTAGCTCAAAAAAATCAGTAAGTGCATGAAAAATACCAAATGTAGTCAGAAAGGGTTGAAAATTGATGATGTGGCTTTGAATTGTGCATTTTGAACACACAAAAAGTATGGAGTTGCAAAAAGTTAAAGAAAATGAAATCCCTTTGTAACAAATGAGTTTTCGTCCGAAACCGTGATACTTCGAAAGAGATTGTCCATTTTGTACACGAAATGCTTCCAGTTTTTGTCATAACCCTCTCAACTTTTTAGCACATGCTACGCGGGTGAAATGATGATACCATACCAAATTTCAACCTTTTTAGAGTTTATTTGAAGTGCTTTTCAATTTCAGGGTTATTTAGGTCAAAGAAAATTAGTAAGTGCATGAAAAATACCAAATGTAGTCAAAAAGGGTTGAAAATGGATGATGTGGCTTTGAATGGTGCATTTTGAACACAAAAAAGTACGGAGTTACAAAAAGTTCAACAAAATGAAATCCCTTTGTAACAGATGAGTTTTCGTCGAAACCGTGATACCTCAAAAGAGATTGTGCATTTTCTACACAAAGTGCATCCAGTTTTTTCCCTAACCCTCTAAACTTTTTAGCACATGCTATGTGGGTGAAATGATGATACCATGCCAACTTTCAACCTTTTCAGAGTTCATTTGAAGTGCTATTCAATTTCAGGGTTATTTAGCTCAAAAAATCTGTAAGTGCATGAAAAATACCAAATTTAGTCAGAAAGGGTTGAAAATTGATGATGTGGCTTCGAATGGTGCATTTTGAACACACAAAAAGTATGGAGTTCCAAAAAGTTCAAAAAAATGAAATCCCTTAGTAAGAGATGAGTTTTCGTCCGAAACCGTGATACTTCAAAAGAGATTGTCCATTTTGTATACAAAGTGCATCCAGTTTTTGCCATAACCGTCTCAACTATTTAGCACAAGCTATGTGGGTGAAATGATGATACCATGCCAACTTTCAACGTTTTCAGAGTTCATTTGAAGTCCTTTTCAATTTCAGGGTTATTTAGCTCAAAAAAAATCAGTAAGTGCATGAAAAATACCAAATGAAGTCATAAATGGTTGAAAATTGATGATGTGGCTTTGAATGGTGTATTTTGAACACACGAAAAGTATTGAGTTCCAAAAAGTTGAGAAAAATGAAATCCCTTTGTAACAAATGAGTTTTTGTCCGAAACCATGATACTTCGAAAGAGATTGTCCATTTTCTACACGAAGTGCATCCAGTTTTTGCCGTAACCCTCTAAACTTTTTAGCAGATGCTATGTGGGTGAAAGGATGATAACATGCCAACTTCCAACCTTTTGAGAGTTAATTTGAAGAGCTTTTCAATTTCAGGGTTATTTAGCTCAAAAAAATCAGTAAGTACATGAAAAATACCAAATGTAGTCAGAAAGGGTTTAAATTTGATGATGTGGCTTTGAATTGTGCATTTTGAACACACAAAAAGTATGGAGTTCGAAAAAGTTAAAGAAAATAAAATCCCTTTGTAAGAAATGAGTTTTCGTCCGAAACCGTGATACCTAAAAAGAGATTGTCCATTTTCTACACGAAATGCTTCCAGTTTTTGCCATAACCCTCTAAACTTTTTAGCACATGCTATGTCGGTGAAATGATGATACCATGCCAACTTTCAACCTTTTCAGAGTTCATTTGAAGTGCTATTCAATTTCAGGGTTATTTAGCTCAAAAAATCTGTAAGTGCATGAAAAATACCAAATTTAGTCAGAAAGGGTTGAAAATTGATGATGTGGCTTTGAATGGTGCATTTTGAA